>CM068724.1:1062494-2391428 GCA_035079005.1 Fraxinus americana
TACTAACGTGCAGTTAAAGACAAAAGAAAGTGTTGAGATGGCCAGCACCAAATTTAAGGAAAGGGAAGAATTGACAGTAAATAGAATAATGTTTAAAAAGCATAGTTTCTCTAGAACTTCCTCCAACAATTTGGTCAAGCATTATCTAGAAACATGAAATGACATAATGATAACATTTTTGTGTATAAGGATTAAAAAATGACATGCAATTACTTTACAAAAACTATCAAGACATGCAATTACTCATGGTTTAATTTCATAATAATTGAATTTATATTTGGACAAAAATATATATTGAACCTGATTGCTTTTTTCAATCATTAGAACTGATCTTCAAAAGAAAATACATATTTTAAGCTTATATTCATCCGCCTGATAATTTCATACATATTAAGAACACTGTGAAAGCAAATGTCCTTCCTTTATAACACCTTGAAAAGAGGTGATTCGCGTCTAGTTTTTCTTGAATTCCCATCAAATGAAAGGACCATCAATATAAGATATCAAATGAAAGGGCCATCAATAAAAGAAAAGCACACTGGGGGTTGTAAAATAAGATGAATTGACAATTTACTTACTAGGAAAGTGTAAAAATTTAACTATTTATGAGAATAAGAGTACAATGAATACTAAGGTGCAGTTAAAGACAAAAGAAAGTGTTGAGATGGCCAGCACCAAATTTAAGGAAAGGGAAGAATTGACAGTAAATAGAATAATGTTTGAAAAGCATAATTTCTCTAGAACTTCCTCCAACAATTTGATCAAGCATTATCTAGAAACATGAAATGACATAATGATAACATTTTTATGTATAAGGATTAAAAAATGACATGCAATTACTTTACAAAAACTATCAAGACATGCGAGATGTTTCCAAAACTATCAAGACATGCAATTACTCATGGTTTAATTTCATAATAATTGAATTTATATTTGGACAAAAATATATATTGAACTTGATTGCTTTTTTCAATCATTAGCACTGATCTTCAAAAGAAAATACATATTTTAAGCTTATATCCATCCGCCTGATAATTTCATACATATTAAGAACAAAGTGAAAGCAAGCGTCCTTCCTTTATAACACCTTGAAAAGAGGTGATTCGCGTCTAGTTTTTCTTGAATTCCCATCAAATGAAAGGGCCATCAATATAAGATATCACTTTTCATCAAAATCCCCATAAATAGAGCACTAAGCCCAAAATTTCGACAGATTTTCACAACTGTCACCAGCGAGAATTTGCCTGAGATGTAAAGATTCTTTTCCAACATTCAATTATTCCTAAGAGACTGCTATTCTCTGAGCAGGGAAGCTGAATAAACCTCTGTGACAGTGGAATTTGGAATTCAGTTATGGAAAATAATGGAAAACCCCATACTTATGTAATGAATATATCTGATTGAGATGTTAAAAAGAGCAAGGCAAATTGAGAACAGTGAATAAATAAATTATCATAGTCTGAGAAGCTAGCATTATTATCTTCTGAAACAAACCAAGCTTCACATTCCTTAAAGTCACCAAGTTGAGAAAAATATTGGAAATTCAAAAATTTATTTCATATTTGTCTTTTGAAACTGTTTTTCAGGTAATTAAATACTAAAAAACAGATTAAAAGAACCTGAATCAGCAGAAAGACAGAAAGATCATAACAGTTCAAGTTTCAAAATTTTTATTTTCCCACTTGAAGTTTCTTGCTTATCTAGTCAATATTAATATGACATTCTGAAACACATGATGTTCTCTTGATTAGCTACAAGTATATTGCTGAAAAAATTTCTTGTTCCTTTATAGTTGTACTTATTGTACTTATGACAGTCAAAAGCATTAACACTTGGTTCTGTACTCAGTATCCACAAAGAGAAATAAATGTAATCAAATTAAACCAGAAAAGTAAGGAATACCTACTGGGCATCAGTATGTAAAAAATCAGTACCACTTATAAATTTCAATTTCAATGTTAAACCCCCAAGTAAAAGCTCATAAATAACATCAAAATAGTAAAACATCAATTTCATAGTTGCTCGTACTTTCACAAACGTAAAAATTACAATAAAGTAAAATTTTTAATTCGATTCACGAGTTGACTAATTGATTACCATATTCTGTGCGAGGTCGTTTCAGCGCACCCGCAGATTGTTGCAGAGGAACTTGCCGATTATTCCAGTAGTCGTCCTCCATTTCCACTAAAAATCACGGAAAAAATTGAAGAAAAACAATTTCAACTATATATGCACAGTGTATAAATCCAAAATCATAATCATGCAATATAAAAAACCTGGAGGAGCGATAGCGAGTGTTTTTGTGTAGAAACCCTAGATCCGGTGTTCCAAGTGTGGTGTCTCCGGGAGTAAATTTGGGGAAGATTTTGATTCTATTTTCTTGATCTGCTGTGCTTAAGGTGTAGACTATTTTGGTGAGGATGCGTACAGTAAATAATTGAACAGATTATTTTCTTTTCTTTTCTTTTGTCCAAGTAATTGATTTTCTTGAAAATTTTAGTCATTGTCAGACATCTTTAAATTGTTTAAAAGGTCACCGATCTTTATAATTTTCTTAGATTGGTAATTACATTGGTATATGTTACGTCTCATCTTACGAGATCGACCATGTTACAATCTATATATATATAAAAACAGAAGTGCCGTAAAAAAAAATTTCCCTCCAAAATATACTTTCCTCTTATGGAATTCTAATTAAAGTCCATCTACCCATTAGTCAAACATTACAGCATGCTTTTATTGATAGTAACAATTTCATTTGTTGAGTTTTGTGTTCATTAAATCATTCTTTTTTAAAAAAAAAAAATGTTTGAAAACCGAAAAGTCACTATAACCTGTCTTTGATTATTATTATTATTATTATTATTATTATTATTATTATTATTATTATAACAGTATTCGTGAAATGTGTGTCATATTAAATACCACGTTAATATGGTGCAAGTAAATATAAATTACTGAACAAAGGCCGTTAGCCATGGTTAGCTCAAATCATGGATTAAAATTCTGAGTTATGAAACCCAGTAGATATTTAGATGCCAAAGTAATTAATAATTATTAATAGTAAAATGAGGTAAACCAATGTTACAAAAGTTGTTCTGTATTAATTATTTCTATTTTTCCTTTAAATTTGATTTGCACATAAAGAGGCAGAGTGACTGTTCGTTTTCCGAGTAGGGATGTGCAACCATTTTGAAATACTACAATTTTGTCAATATTTTACTTCAAAATCCATCATTCTACCTCATTACTCATTATTTTAGCAGTGTAAACAAGACTTCAAATTTGATTTATGCAAGCACATTTACAAGAAATTTGAAGACTTCGTTTTCTATTCGTCTCGGGAGAATTATTTTTGTGGGTGCAACATTTTTGTGAGTAATCGTTCAAGTCGCAGTTCGGGCGACATTCTAGTAATTCTGTTTCGAATACATCTGTTAATGACCATATATTTTTTTTTCACGATTTTAACTTTTTTTCACTTTTTCTACCACGTCGAAGATAGATAAGTGCATATGGCACCGATATTTGATCTTGTGCGAGATATCAACGTCACGAAAACTAATTGGGCGCTAAAAGTGCGTGTTATCCGTGTTTACGAGCTGCCAAAGATCACAAATCCGAATGAAACATATAGCTTGGAGTTCATTTCGCATGACAGTGAAGTAAGTTTTCCTATCACATTCCAAACTTTACATGTGGATCTGATATTAACATATGTAATGCAACATGTTAATTGCAGATTGAAATTTAGGATATGAAAGTGAGAAAAGAATTATAAATATGGCATAAAATAAATTTCTAAGGTATAATTTGTATTCTTTTCGTCAAGAGGTATAATTTTGTGAAGATTATAAATTTGCTACTATAAGTCATGGAAGAAAATGTTTATATGTTTGTTTTAAATTTGAAGATGAATATCAGTAAAGGAAAAAAATTAATAAGAATAAAAAATTAAATTAGTACTTTGTAAATTGTCAAGTAATTGTTTTTCCACTATAATTTTTTTTTCAAAATGAAATGAGATATGATCGGAAAGTATTGGTGGAAGAATACAAGAACATGGTCTCTAATTTGACAATTGAGCAACAACATGTTTATGACACAGTGTTGAATTCAGTTCAATCGAATAAAGGTGGTGTTTTTTTGTTTATGGTTATGGAGGTACATGGAAGACCTTTGTATGGAAAACTTTATCTGCGACTTTAAGATCAAAAGTAGAAATTGTATTGAATGTGGCATCAAGGGTAAAATATCGTTACTTTTGGACGATGGTAGAACTCCACATTCAAGATTTGCGATACCGCTAAATCCAAATGAAGATTCCACGTGCAACATTAAACAGGGTAGTCCTCTAGCGGAATTGATTGTTAGATGCAAGCTTATAATTTGGGATGAAGCGCCTATGATGAACAAATATTGTTTTGAGGTTTTGGATAGAAGCATGGGAGACATTTTGACATAGTATTGAATTCAGTTCAATCAGATAAAGGTGGTGTTTTTTTTTTGTTAATGGTTATGGAGGTACATGGAAGACCTTTGTATGGAAAACCTTATCTGCGGCTTTAAGATCAAAGCAGAAATTGTGTTGAATGTAGCGTCAAGCGGTAAAGCATTGTTACTTTTGGACGGTGGTAGAACTCTACATTCAAGATTTGCGATACTGCTTAATCCAAATGAAGATTCCACGTGCAACATTAAGCAGGATAGTCCTCTCGCGGAATTGATTGTTAGATGCAAACTTATAATTTGGGATGAAGCGCTTATGATGAACAAATATTGTTTTGAGGTTTTGGATAGAAGCATGCAAGACATTTTGAGATTCAACAATACACAGAGTATGGAACTACCTTTTAGAAGAAAAACAGTTGTTTTTGGAAGAGATTGTCGACAGATCTTGCCTGTGATTTCAAAAGGAAGTAGACATGATATTGTGCTTGCAGCTCTCAATTCATCATATTTATAGAAAAATTATAAGGTTTTGAGATTGTCCAAAATATGAGACTGCAAAATATCGAGTCAGATGCTAAGTACGTTGAATTAAATGCATTTTTTAATTGGATTGCTAGTATAGGGGATGTAACAATTGGCTGTGCGAATGATGGCCATGCAACAATTGAAATTTCAGATGATATTTTGTTACGTGGATTCGACAATCCAGTCAAAGCAATCGTGAATAGTATGTATCCGTTGTTTACTGGTGACCTTAATAAGGCAAATTATCTGCAAGGAAGAGCTATTCTCGCACCGACACTTGATGTGGTTGAATCTATCAATGATTATATGATTTCGCTAAATGCGGCTGAAGGAAATACTTATTTAAGTTCCGATTCAACTTGCAAGTCAGATGCCAATGTTGACATGTTACGTGACCTTCATACGCCTGAGTTTTTGAATGGAATTAGACGATCTGGTGTGTCCAACCATGAATTGAAATTGAAGGTCGGCACTCCTGTTATGCTTTAACGCAACATAGACCATTCCGCCGGCTTATGCAACGACACAAGATTGATTATTACGAGGCTCAGAAGTCATGTTCTGGAAGCAAAGATTCTCGCTTGAACTAATGCAGGTCATAAGGTTCTTATTCTTAGAATGACGTTGACTCCATCTAATCCAAGGCTGCCATTTAAGTTTCAAGGAAGATAATTTCCTCTTATTGTATCATACGCAATGACAATCAACAAAAGTCAGGATCAATCGCTATCTCATGTTGGCTTGTATTTGAAAAAATCAGTTTTTAGCCATGGTCAGTTATACGTTACTATGTCTAGAGTTACAAATCACAAAGGGTTGAAGATTTTGATTTGCGATAAGGATGACGGACAAGACAAGACAATTCAACGACAAATGTGTTTTCAACGAATTTTCCAAAATTTGTAGTAGTTGGAACATCGATTTAATTTTTTTATGACAATTGTAACGCATATATGATACTTATTTCATATACTTTTATAACAACTTCAATAATCATTTTTAAGTCAAATGAAATATTAAATCTCAACGTTTATAAATTTATTTTTTTAGTACAATATCCGTGCATCGCACGGGTGACACACTAGTTAATTAATTAAAGACAAAATAATAAATCACACAAAATCCACATTTCACTTGACCTCTCTCCCCCACTTCTTAGAAGTGGTTTGACAATTGGACAAGGTTGTTGGACACTTAGGGATGGTAACAAGATAGGTCGAGATCAGGACGGCCATGTAATCCTTCACTTTGTTGGGTAATTTTCTTTCCTTACCCTCTCACCTCTCCTCGGTTAAAGCGGATCGGTGTCTATCTTGTTTATTTTTATTATTATTTATTTGTATTTTTTAACAACAAAAATGAGACTCAATCCTTGAAATCTATGTGCTTAATGCGTATGAAGATTAATAAAATTTACGTCACAAAAATGCATGATATGCTTTGCACTAGATTAAACATTTGTTATGCTGTTGAGATTGTTAGTCGATATCAATCTAATTCTGATAAGAGCACTGGACTACGGTGAAGTATACGCTTAAATATTTTAGGACAAGAATATATTATATACTCGTATATTCGAGTGTAGATCTCATTCCAATAGTATATACTGAATTCCGATTTTCAATGTGATAAAGACCTTAAAATGTCAACATTAGGATTTGCGCTTACTTTGGGAGGTGGTGTTATCGCTTGGAAAAGCATCAAGTGGTCTCGTATTACTGATTCCACTATGGAAGCAGAATATGTGGCAACTTGTAAAGTAGTCGAGGAGACTATACAGGTCAAGAAGTTCCTTGTGGATCTAGGAGTGGTTAATTTCCTCAATCCATGACAATGTATTGTGATAATAGTGGATTGTAACGAATGTGAACCAAGAAGTCATCAACGTGAAAAGCTCATTAAGCAGAAAGTATCATCTTGTCAAAGAGATTATTCAATACGGGAACGTGACGATGTTCACGATTTGTATCTACAAAAAATCTCGTGGACCAATTCACCAAGAGCCCACCGGTTAGGAGTTTCGAAAATCATTTTAAGAGAATTGAAATACTTAACTTGTCTCATAGGGCAAGTGGGAGGATTGTTGAGTTATGTGTCCAAAGGTATTATTCGACATTATGTTTTGAACAAATAAATATTAATTTATATTATTCGTATAGTTTTATAATTGCATTTAATATTTGAAAAATTAATAAAATGTATCTTGTTCACGTATATTAATATAATTAAGTCGAGTATTTAAGTTCTTTAGTACATATTGATTCAATTTACAAAGTAATAAAAAATAATTATTTGCGATCAGTAATGAAATCAGACACTTTATTTTGATAATGTCGTATTATCTATATTAACATTTATCTAGACTTTAATAATAAAGACAATAATAATAAATATTATTGGACAGGACCAAGTAACATTTAATACTGTAATAACCTACATAATTAAGGTTAGACAATCAAACAATCGTCTAAATACTGACAAATTATGAACTTTAATGATTAATTCAAGTTCTTTGAGATAACAAAGAGTGCGATTAATTATATAATAAATACCTCGTTACTTTGAGAATTAGGATAAATTAATTCTGAAATATATGAACTGCTGAACCTGAGTTAAGTAAACTATGATTTTTGATTCATTGAAATCAATTCAGATTTGGTGACATTTACTTGATCAGTGCTGAACCTGGGAAAAAAAAGGAACAATCTCAGAGGCTCATTCGATATCTTTGCACAATTTCTCATTTTCTCTCTTGGCTACATTTTTTTATCTGTAAATGAAAGTGATTCTTAGCAAGTTATAGAGAGAAAATAATGTACTGCTTGTAGGCTGGCCTTCGGCTATTTTGATCGATGTGTGATTTATATTTTCAGTCAAGTTGTTCGTCTTTGTGAAGAACAATCCTTTTTTTTTTGAAATTCTTGATCGATTTTTATATAAACTTTGTAATAGCTTTTGATCGATTGGATACTAGTGCATCTAAAGGAAGAAGTAGCCAAAGATTTCTCATTTAATTTGGTATAATCTTGAAATAAAAACGTAGTATAATTTGTTATTTATACAAGAGGTACCTTTTCAAACCACTGCCTTCAAAGAAATAGGAAGGAATAACAAGAAAGGGAGAAAAATACAAAGAAATACCAATTTAATCCAACCCATAATTTTTTTCAAGTAAACAATTTATTCGCCATACGTGATAAATTAGAAATAGGACAACTTAATGCCACAATGCAATTTACAAAGAAATAAACAATACTATATAGCTCATTGAAGCCTTGCATGGTAGCTTTTTTCCTCTGCTCGAATCATATAACTTCCTTATCCCGATTGAACTGGAATTGGCTAAAGATTGGAGACATACATTCCTGAATGCAAGATTCATGCAAAAGTTTCATCAATCTTTCGACAGAGATCCCTGAAGAAAGAGATAAGTAAACTGTTTGATCCCTTGCAAGCAAAGGATTTGGGAAAGTACAATGACACGGGATGAGCTCCTTATCGCTTACTCCATTGATAGTAAATGACTTTTCTTAGACACATGAATGACTTTTCCCCCTGACTTTCCGTAAAGCCCTTAGACATGCATCAACATACTATGAAAATGTACAAAGACTTGGGATGAGCTCCTTATGGCTTACTCCATTGATAGTAAATGACCTTTCTTAGACACGTGACTAACTCTTCTTCTTGACTCGCCGTAAAGCCCTTTAGACGTGCATCAACATACTATGAAAATGTACAAAGACTCGGGATGAGCTCCTTATCACTTACTCCATTGATGGTAAATGACCTTTCTTAGACACATGATTCACTCTTCCTCTTGACTTTCCGTAAAGCACTTAGACGTGCGTCAACGTACTATGAAAATGTAAAATAAATTTCACTAGGTAATCAACGTACCAACATATATGGTTAATTCATCAATTAATAATTGACTAATATTCTAAACTCAAAGCAATATGAACCCCACTCCACAAATTAAAAATAAAATAAAATTCATGGGTATAAAAATACATATTTGTATATATACTCTCTTTGTATTAGTTTTCTTTTCTAAATAAAATATCATAAAATTGCCGAAGCTAACTACTCTTGGTTATATAATAATTAATTCTCATCAAAGTACCAATAAGTAACATGAATAACACTTATCCATGCATACATGCTTAAATCTTCAAGGCAGTCCTTGAGTGCCCTGCAAACCAATATCATTGTGTCTCTTCGAAGGACCCGATGGCGGTATAGGCATTCCCTTCGGCAAAAACCCGGAAAACATGTTTGGAGAACTTCGAGTTTTAGGTTTAATGTGTAGAAATTGTGAATGTCTTGCATCAGAAGAATGCTCAGTCATAAAAATGAATAAAAAGCATAGAAATATAGGTATTATAAGAGGTTTTTTAGCCATCCCGGAAGGCTAACAAGGTTATAGAGAAGAGAGAAAATTGAAGATGACAATGCAGGCAGAAAGATTCAGATAGAGAAAAGGGCAGGGTGCCAACGTTTGAAATTGGAGGTTATGTTTTGCAGTTGAAAAACTGTGTTTGAAATTAGTTGGTGCAGGGTTTTGTTCGTTGAGGTCGGTGAATAAATGCAGGACTAGTGTCCAAGAGACATATTAATTTGGGTAACTTGTGTCTGACGAAGATGTAGGGGTAGGAGTTGGGGAGGAAACACTACTCATTAAATGCAGGATCTTGTATTATTATTATTTTTTTAAACAGTTTATAGGTATTTGGATTTCAACAATTTGATAATCCAAAGTCGAGTGGGATACAATCCTATAATAAAGTTCTTAAAAGTCTATTTGACATGACTTTTTTGTATTTGCGATATGTAGAAGTAGTGGTGTCAACGAGCCGAGTCGATACTTTTTGCTCGGGCTCGGCTCAAGTAAAAATACTTTAAGTTTTTTTGGCCCAAGTTGAGTCGAGCTGAGCAAAAGCTCGGTCAAAAAATTTAGGCTTTTTTAGAGAATTTAAAATCTGTGCAATTTATACGTATTATAAAGAATAAATAAATATTAACATATAAAAAAATTATAGCTAAAAAAAATGGCAGGTAATTTTTTTTCTTTAGGCTCACAAGCCGGCCCTGCTCGGTTCTAGTTGACTCCCCAAAATGGGGCTCGGCTCAGCCCCACCCAGCCACGAGCCCTCTTGGCTCAGGCTTTTTTCCGGGCCGAGCCCGAGCCGACAAGTTATTTTGTCATCCCTATGCAGAAGAGTTTTATAGGAAATTACTTTAAATTCTGTATGGAAATTAATTTCTAAAAATGTTTCAAATTCCAAAAATATTTTTAGAGAACCACATTCGTATAACTTTCTTTAGAAACCCTTCTAACAAGAAGATGCATTTTTATAAAATTAGTTAAAGGAGTTAAAAACAACATTTGGGTCTCAAAAGCTCGTTTTGACTTCTCAAGAAGCCATGTCGAGCAATCACTTAACAAAAAAAAAAGTGATTGAGCAATGACAACCAAAAGAAGGACTTGGAAGCAGCCATCCTTCGAAGAAAGTGCAACAACTCATCACTAATCTAACTCCATGGCACTGAAAATATATCAAGGCTTAATTGTGTTCTTGTTTACTCATGAAGAAAGACCAAAAGGGCTTGAATTGGATAGTGAATAATTAGTTTGTTGGGTAGTTTTATTTTGTTTTCATGGTAAAGTTAAGGAAGAATGAACTATTTGGATGACATGGTTCATTATATTGTAGTAAATTATGCAGAAGTCATAGGTTGAAATATTAATGTCACCTATTGCATTTTGATGTGAAAATGGATATATTATCTCAGCGTGACATTTTGAACATAAAACATAAATAAATATACTGTTAAAGGAGGCGGCCTATGTTTGAACGGTTCTTAAGGGATGTGTTTATTGAACATGAATGGTGGAAAGGCACATGAAAAAGAGGTCCAATGTTGCATGGTTGGGTGGGCATGTGGACCCAATTGAAATAAATAACCGTTTGGTCTTAGCTAGAGTTTTTTTTTCCAAGAGAAGAAATTAGGTGCCTTCCTATATATTTACATTGAAAAGACCTTCCATGTTACATCAAAACTTGATAAATTTGAAAATGGGCAAATTGCACCAGACATCACTGAATTTTCACCGTACTTGCAACTAGGTTATTAAACTTCAATTTCATGCAATCAAGATTCTATACTTTAATTTACGAGCAAGTAATCGAGTCAGTCCGTTTAGATTCCGTCAATTAGACTGTTGATATGTAAATCCATTGTGACGGTGACCTTCCTATGACCTTCCATTCATGCTGTCGTCAAACCGTGGTATACACCATAATTCAGCAGTTGTAACTAAGTATATTACGAGATCAAGTGAGATTTTATTTGTTTTAAGTTTTCGAAGTAAGTTCACTTAGTTTTAGGTTTTAGCACCTTCACTGGTATCCGCACTACAAAATATCAACTCAACCATAACTAGCAAAGAATGTTATCTATAATATTTTATAGCATTTTTTGAAATGCTATTCTAGATGATGTTATTAAAAGTCGTACTTTTATAATAACTTTTTTGAATGCTATAAAAAACTTTTACATAGCATTTTATTATCGTCGTGTTTTTAGTATTTATAGCACTCTTTTTATGCAATATTTTTTTTAATTTGATAGCATTTTTTTGGTTATAATTTTGACTTTTATAACGCTCTTTAATCATTATGATTACATCTTCAATAGCATTCTTTTTCTATCATAATTTCTAATTATTTATAGCATTTATTGAATATAATGTATCAGTTTTAATATCATTTGCTATTGTAATATATACATATTAAATAGCATTCATACTTCCTTAATTGTCAAATATAAATATTTAATAGCATTATTTTTTACATTAAAAATGCGAAAAACCACCATGCCAATAATAAATTCCAAAACATGCATCAATATTGTCTTGTAGAAATACACAAATGCAGCTGCCCAATAAAAAATCTAATTATATTACGTCTCACATCAAATACTAATAACAGTATATGCTTGAAAAGACAATAAACAAAATTAAATTAGAATAGTCTCATTCTAGTTTTCACAAAAAAAATCTTCTTGAACTTTTGCAACTTGTTTGTAAAAGACATCCCTCAAACCAGTCATGTATTTAAATCTGAAAATTAACAAAGTGATACAACTTATTAGATTGCAAAAACAATCATGCTACATGTTCATCTTGTCTGACATCATTTTTTACACTGTGCTACATGTCGGCACAGTTTTAAAAAACAACACACTTTCTCGCTCAATACTTTTTGAATTTTCACACAAAGTTAACCAAGATGTAACCCATGGAACATACATTTAGCATAATTATATGAAGTAAAAATGTATATAAGTTATATTTCAAGACTTACTTACATGTTTTTTCAATCATTGTAAAGAAGATCCATTTTATGCATTATAATAATAAGAAAAAGAGAAGTAATGAAAATAAAGAATAGTGAAGTCTTTACTTGACATGTGCTGTCGGTAAAACAACCCTCAGGGGTTTCTCCATTCCTCCAGCGTGGCCATTTCTTCTGCTAGACATGTACACAAGAAACATAAATGAATACTGGAGAAAATAAATGGACAACTTGGGAAGTTGTGCAGAGTATGAGAAAACTGATGGCTGTTCTCATGAAAATACTCCAAAATGAAGAAAGAAAAAAACAGTTTGTAAAATATAAAAGCGGGATAGGTTTACATACATTAATTTGCGTCGTCATTTCATGGACGTACACTTAGCATTAATTCAGCAGAACTTGGTGCTGAAAGCTGCAATAGCCAAAGAATTACCTTTGTTTGGCGGGTTCTCTTTTTTCTCTGAACATCTGTGCTTGTCATGCCATAGGACAGTGCTTCTACTTTAAAGGATGAAGGACCAGTATAATGTTTTAAACATGCACCAGCACCAGCACCAGCAACAATATCAAACCTGTCATAAATCATAAAATCCTGAATTTTAAATTCATATGCAGGTTTCAGTAACTTTTAGATATATCATTTCAGTAATTTTAAATTCTTCTTCTGAAAAGTTTCCTTCGCTTCTAAATCATTGCAGGAATTCAACGAGGCAGCCAGATGAACTGAAACAAATGTAAGCAGCTTAACATTGCTGAGATCGAAAAGAACTCGCGACTTTAGATATTTAATAGAAAATGATATAGAAGAATTAAACCATAAAAAAATTTAGGTACATCTCGAGTAGCTTCAAATTTTTTGTGTGATTTAAGTGCACATGCCTTTATGAACTTCAAACGATTATTTCACCAGAAAATATGACGTTTCCCATATTCAGACTTGTTGAGTGAATAACTTATGGTCCTTAAATAATTGTTCTACTTTTTCAAGAAGTGACAAGTAGTTCATAATTTAAACCAAGTGTTTTCCAATCAAACTCAAGAATTACACGCCAAAGATTGAAAACATGTTCGTGAAAACCTGAATAGAGTAGTATCGAAAGGAATTCATACGAATCTCAAAAACCACACAACAGCTCTTTTAATTCCCTTTTCGACACATTCATTCACTAGTGTGGGCAACACTTAGCTTCTACAAATCTTTTCATTCAAATCCTAACCTAAGGTAAAAAAGTCACAACAAAAACTCTAGAATATTGTTCTTCTCGTATTTTATACACTAAGTTACTAATTCTTTTTTGCAGCTTCAGCTTCCATAGTCGCAACAGATGAACTATATAGATCACAAATTAATTACACTTTGAAATTAACAGGAAAAGATACATCTCAGTTCCATGAAAATTTGACCAAAAATCACCTTACTTGAACAGAAAAATTATCACAAAAACCAAATCATAAACATACTTCAGGTATTTACGGCAATACCATACATCATAGTGAGAATTGACTGCGGGTACTCGGTTCATGGTTATTGTTAAACATTGTGCCTAATATTTTGGGCCGAATGATGTAACCCAATTGATGGCCCAATGATGCAGCCCGAATTAATGTTGTTCAGCCTATTTGATAGAATGTAACCCCGGCAGCCCATTTTCATTTGTGTATTCTCGCCTTTTGCTAAAATGCGACTTTGTTTGTTATTTTAAATGGTTGTGATGATGCCAACTGGAGATGGTGCCACCGTTGGATGCTTCTGACCTTTTCAATAATTTGGCTGACTTTTCATTTCGGGTAGATGCTTCGAGATATTGTCTAGGGTTTTCTCTCTTTTGCTCTCTTCTCTTTCTCTGAAAACTCTTGGTTTTCGTCTGTAATCTTTTGGTTCTAGATATTCTTGGTGAAGTCTAGTGTAGATTGCTGTATAATTTTGGTGATTTTGTTCTTGGTTGAGCAGTAACCTTTGGTTACTTGGTGTAATCGGAGTTGAGTGTTCTTGAGAGAAGAAATTGGGTCCGAGGACTAAATTCGTTTGGATTTCTGTAGTGTGAAACTTGTATTGATATTCTTTGTTGTTTTCTAGTGGATTAAAGTGATAACCACTTTGGTGGATGCTCAACGTCGTGATTAGCCATTTTCTAGGGTGAACATCCGGGTCTAAGGGCGAAAAATTACTGGTGTTCTTTTATTTCTACTATGTGCTTGCTTGGTGTTACTTGGGACTGTTTGTTACAACAGTTATGTTTTTTGACATTAAATTTTTATTAGAAGCATATTATTATGCAATGCTTGATCATACTCTCTAGTTATTCTACTTATCTTTTTTATTTAGGTAACTTTTTCCCTATGATGTATGTCACAGATGTGATTGTAAATCATTCATTTGGATAAAGATGCATTACTCTCTTAATATTTGTCTTATTACAGCGGGAGTCTCAGGTATATATTTTCCTTTTCCATTTTTCTTGTCATCTCACTAGTCCAGAAGTTAATGATTCGGCCAAAGTAGGATAACGTGGAATATTTCCGCGACAAAATAGGACTACTTAGGTGTTACATTCTTTCAGGGACGACACAAATAAGGAAAGACATAATTTCAGGCATGGCGATGTTTAGAGTTATGTTGATGTGTTACCAAGTAATTGGTGTGTCTTGTACATAGTAATTGCAGAATATATGAATGCCAAAACTTATTCGTTGATTCAGAAGACATCCTAGTAGAAAAGGCTATCACCTCAGAAGTACAAAATATTTTGCGACAGTGAAACCATATATTGAGTTTTTCCTTCTGTTGAAACCGAGGCTTGCTCCACCTATTCAGTTATGATGTTACATATCATTTATATTCTAGCTCTATTCTCATCATTTTGGTGTCTGATTCTTGCAGGTGTTGTTAATGAAAGAATACGGGAAGCTCATCAAAATAAGTTCGCCCCAAAGATGATGCTATTTCCAGGTTATATTTGTGGTGCCATTACTACGCACTGTGCTTTTGACTCATTCCCAAAATGTTGTGCATTATTCTCAAACTACGCTCTTATTTGTTCCTCTTGCAATATTCTTCTTTTAATAATATGTGCATTAAGGTTATTGAAAATACAATCATGTTTATCTTTAAATAACTTTTACATACATGTTGTCCAGGCGAGCCATGTGTTGCTTCTTCTCCGTCAGTTTGTCAATTACATGGAAGTGACACAATTACCTGCATATTACCCCTAGCAACACGAAAGGATGATTCGAAGCTTTATGCTGAGAATGTTCGACAGTTAATGGCTCATGAGGTGTGCACAGCATTTTCATCAGTTTCTAATAGTTTTAGTTGCAAATACATTTGCGTCGGTTAATGGCTCGTGAGGTGTACATTTTCATCAATCTCTTTATGTATCTTGCTTATGGCAATAGTAATATGTAGTCTTTCATATTCTCCTTTTGCCAGAACAACGTAAATAAAATCTCTTCATGAACTGTTGACTTGTGATCATTCTGAGGCATTGGACTTCCAAAGTCAAAGTGCAGTCATATATTTGAAGCTCAATTTCCAAGTAAATGCACATATAATGAACGTGTGCTTTTATCTAGGATTTGTAAAAAATTATGTATTAGGTATTTAATGTAATTGACAAATCTGTGAACAAAGAGAATTAAAGTTGATTTGTTGTAAAAAGTCAAGGAATAGTGTGCAATTAGTGAAAGTTATGATATTTTAGGTCTAGGGTTCGAGAATGGGATAGAAGGAAAAATGACGCAGAATTTGGCTAGCTTTTCGCCAAGGTTTGGTTCAAGCGTCAGAAACAGAAACGTCATCGCTCGACTGTCGCTAGCGGTGGCAATGGGCCGAGCCGGCTCGACCCATATACCCACGAGCTCGACTCGTTACAAAACACCATTGCTCTACTCGGCTCGGCTCACGAGCTCGTGGCTCGTGGGTTGCTCGTAGGCCGAGCTGAGATTCAGCTCGCGGCTCGAGTATTTTTTTTTTTAACTATATATTTTCTAAACCTTTAAAAAAAAGATATACATTTTCTAAACAATTTTTTTAAATATACATTTTCTAAAACCTTTTTCTTTTAAAAATAAAAAATAAAAGATAAACACTCCTCCTTTATCCGAGCTTTGGATTGTCTACTTTAATTTCGAATTTTCGAACAAGCGGAGTCAAAAATTGTACATAAACAACTTGTTACGTGTACAATTTTTTAAAAAAAATTATAAAGGTATTAAATTTTTTTTATGAATATGATTCAATTAAATATCACTTACTTGACGACATGCAATTTTAGCATATTTATCTCGCAGTCGAAAATGAGTGTCTTCCCAGTCCTTCACACACATTAATGTTTCCAAAGTTTATTTTTTCAGTCGACTCCTAATATCGGAGAGAAGCCTCTTACCTGCACTAAAAGTAGACTCCGAAGCTACAGTGCTAACATGAGGTATTAGTAGATTTTTTGTCATCGTAAAAACCACTGGTCATCGACGTTCATACCTTCGATAGAATTCAATTACTTATTCTAAACTTTTCTTAATTGTGTTGTTATTATGCATATTATGATTAAAGTAATTGATTGATTCAGAAGGTAACACATTTTGAATTGCACTCGACGTTTGAGTACATGCGATGGAATGCAAACTACTACTGGTACTAGATGAACCACATGCAGTTATAGTTGAATCATATCTATATGAGTTAATGCCTTCGAATAAATTTAAAACTTCAACGTCATCATATGCTATACCAGTGGGAGGAGTATGTGTAGAGTCGGAGGGTACCCGATTAATATGTGTACACATTCGTTCAGCATATAATTCATACATTTCACATAAAGTTTATTTCAAATTTCTGTAGGTGATAGGTACATTAAAAATTAAAGCTCTTGAAATTTGATCAATTACAAATTCAGTACCAGATAAGTTATATCGGGGGTCCACAATGCATGCTAACAGAAATAACATAGGCAAGTCTTCCCAATATTTTCTAAACTTTAATTCCATTGAATATATAATTGAATTAAAACACTTGTAAATACTTGAACGTCTTTGAACGGTTTTCTATGGTTGATTATTGAGCACACACTTAGTTTTTGATATTCCCTTCATCCTTTTGATATTTCAATCTTCATTGTTCACTATGAATTGTTCTTGACGCTAAGAAAAACATCATATCCAAAATCCAAATAACGAACTGCTGCGTTATTCATATCTGTCAGAGTTTCTGAAGATCAAGGGAAGGTGACTGGAGTTCCAGTCGTTAAAGAATGCGATGTTCTTCGTACATCCACGAGAGATAGACGATTTCTCAAAACTGGGAGTTGATGCAGGAGAGCGCAATCTAGAAGAGTTAGAAACTGCAGCTGTGAGCTGGTGCAAGAGCACAGAATCCAGGAGAGTTGTTGGAACTGCAGTCAGGAGATCAGATAGTACGTGTCGTCGTCTAGTCTGATAGACAGTATGTTATAAATCGTTTATAGTGGATTGTTGACTGCAAAGTGCCCGAAATTTTTACCTAGTTGAGTTTCTCCGTGATCAATTCTTGTGATCACTTATTGCTTACTTAACTGCGGTATTTCAACATAGAAATAATTGAATTGCATGCTTAACCATCTAGAAAATAATTAATATTGACTTGTTATTTAATTGTTAAGTAATTTTTAATTCCATATTATCACCTATTCAACACCCTCTTAGTATTGTTAGAGTCGAACTACGTACTTTCAATAGGGAAATAGCTTATTGAAACCTATTGCTCAAGTTTCCCAACCTTCCATTATAATCACAGATTACAATAAATATAGAATGGCTGAAACTGTTCAGATTTTCATTGAGTAGTCATGTTGCTCGCATAGAAACATGCCTCACTTTATATTTCTAGGCACCAGCCGAAGTTGAGATATATACCTGACTTCAAAAAATTGGGGATATGTCATTGGATGGTTTGGTCATTGGGACTCATGGTGCAACTATAAGAAAGGTTGAGGGAGGATTTACTATCAGGCAATATTTTAGTGACCAATAATGCAATTTTTCCTGAAATTATATCATGCAGGAGTCTTACAGACAAGAAAATAAAGAGCGCGACCAACTGCAGAATTTCATTATTCTTCTGAAATATGGCGGTTTCCCACCCCAAAAAAAAAAAATTATTTGTTTTCCATTATTCTTCTGTAACTTTTTAAAACGTAAACGGGTGGCCATTAATTATAATGTTATGATATTCTTTGCAATTATTTTTCATTCTTCACTTCAAGAGCTCTCTGAGTCGTACTGTATTTTGCTCGTACTCGACATAGAAATTATCGAATACCCTTTAAGTCTTCTATGGCATTGTTGGTAGGGAGTATTACACAGATTTAGATGGTATTAAGAAAGAAAAAAGCTGAAAACTTGTTTACTATACTGCCAGGTCCTACCCAGTTCTCTATACCAAAAATGCACTCAGGGTAAAAACATGCTTGGTTAATCTGAATTATCTATTTGATGTTGCTGCAGGTTTGTCTTGTCAACGATAGCCCGGATTCGCCTTGTGTATATTCATTGTATAAATCTATCATTTGACCCCAGGAAAAAAGTAAAATTAAATGCAGAAAATTATGCTGGAAGAAAGCATTCTTGTTGTTGACAAGGCTTCAAAATGTATTTCTGTGGATATCATAACATTGCTGCAGCTTTGGTGAGATTCTTGAAGCTGAGCTATTTTTGACATTATTGACAGTTGGATTAACAGATCTTGGAAGCCGATCTATCGTAGAAAATGGACTTAGCAACTGTTGCTTCTGGTTACAATTTGATGCAATATTTTTAGAAGGGACGAAAATTCGTTATTTTTTATTTCTTGCTACAAAAATGAGAAATTATAGTTAGCATATGACATCATAGCATCATCTCTTGAGTCATCTTTGTGAGCAGTTTGGGACCATGCTCATTTAGAACTGAGTATTCCTGATACAGTTGTTGGGTAGTCATATTTTCATTTGTATTTGCCACTTAGCATTTCCCCCGAGTGAGTGAAGTCAATATTATCTCTCAGATCCCATATCCCCAGTGTTATTTATAATGAACATTTATATCAAATCCTTTCGAAAAGGAACGCGATTGACAATTACAACTGAAAGGAGTTCCTTAGTTAAAAAGATGAAAGTATCAGCAAATGCAAGGGAGGAAAAATAGTACCTTTTTTTACACAACATTTCCCTACCAAACCATATCGTAGTTTTGAAAATTCACAAACTAGCCCAGAAACCGATTCTATGGAACACGAAGACATCCTTAGTCTTTTCTTTCCTTTGGTGAGCCATTTGTAGACCTTAATTGCCACAATGGTGAGCAACCTTTTAATGGGAATGATGCCGATAACTGCCTCCGCCTGGTCGAGATTGAGGACAGACAACACGAACTACTTAGCTTCGTCTTCTCATTATCTTCACATGCTTCAGATTTCGGATCACCTTGCACAGCAGTAACTTTAAGGGATTCGGGTAAGACGCAGTTAAAGATTGAACCTAGGTCAACAACAAACAAAAACATACGGTTAAGTGCCGAATACTAGGTAGAAAATGTCATCAGAGACGGAAAAAAAATTACTTGAGGAATTCTGCAAATAGTTTGAATAAAGTTCTATTCGGAATTTTTTCAGTCTTCCAGGCCAAAACGTGATTATGAGTGTTTTTTCTTGTCAACTTCTGTTTTCTTTCCTCTTTCACCTCTTGTGAAATGTTGTGTAAAGCACTAATCCATTCTTACGGTACTTATGATAAATCAAATGAAAAAATTAGAAACAAAGCAAACACACAAGTTTAATTTCAATGGGAACTTGATGAGTTGATCCACCCACACGTCTTGCTTTTACTGCTATATCGGGAGTTACTCCACGTATTGCTTGACGTAAAACAGATAGTGGATTTGTTTCTGTCTTTTGTTGAATCTTTTTCATGGCTCGATAGATAATTTGATAAGCCAATGATTTTTTTCCGTGTTTCAGAATACGGTTAACCAACATGTTAACTAATCGATTACGATAAATTGGATCGGATTTTGCTGTTTTTTCTTCTGCAGTACCTCGACGTGACATGAGCGTGAAAGGGGTTCAAGAATCCGTTTTCTTTTTATAAGGGCTAAAATCACTTATTTTGGCTTTTTTACCCCATATTGTAGGGTGGATCTCGAAAGATATGAAAGATCTCCCTCCAAGCCGTACATACGACTTTCATCGAAGCAGAAATGAAACACCTATTCTACAAAATAGGACTGATATTATAGGGTGATATGCATTATAATAATCAGCAGCATAGAATACTACTTGAATGTAAATAAAGGGTAAAACTTGATGCAAGAATGAGGAAAAATACCTAATTTTGCAAGTCGATTTACCCATTTTGGAATTTTTTTCCCTGTGAGCTCGTGACATATGTCTTTGCAGAAATGATTGCAATTCTTCACAATCAAGTGATATGAATCACCATTGTAGTTTGCGGCTTTACATTCAATCAACTCCCGTACTTGGGTCGCATCCAAATATGTAGTCCCAATGAATATTGACTTCCTAAACTTAAAACCCGGGCATTCTCGAGGTTCAACTTCAAAGACACCACTTGAAGGATAGTCATGAGCTCCAAATGCATACTCCACACCATGAACTGCAAATGAGCAAGCACGCCTAATCAGCAAAAAGTTATTTCTCTACTATTTATTTATGTCGACTCATAAAATAGACTGGACTAAAGAGCCACAGAGGTTAGCTAAACAATTTGAGTTCCCAAATTAGATAAAATTCATATTCAATTGTAGCAATAAATGTCATGAAGTCGTCTTTTTTTTTAATGTTTCACTTGCCTGAAACATGAGAAGACGCAAGAATCACGCAAACCCATGATAAAGATCAAATAAGCAATTTTAGGAAAAACTTCACCTTTGAAAGAAGAAAATAATCATCTTTATATTTGTTTTTTTGCCAATGTTCTAAGAATATGTCAGCCATGACTGTCAAAAATACACTCCCGCTGCATGTGCTATATCCGCTTATAACTCTCATTGTATATGCTATATCAAGTCGTTCCACGGCCAAGGAGAAAAAGCTTGACATCATTGTCGTGATCTCACAAGAATTCAATATATTGATAACGAAATAAGAAAATCAATGAGACGAAAAACATAACAGAAGCAGTCAAACGTACCTTCAACACCAGAATGAAATATACCTAGGCCAGCCCAGTAGACATAACCATTCGCTGGTGTCAAGTCGTACACATTGAGATAAACCGAAGTATTTCCAGAACCATGATCTGTCGGCTTCACTTTGGAAAATAAACAAAAACGAGGGGCTGATTTTCCTTTCAAATACTGGGGAACTATGGACTTCCACCCCTTCTTTGATCCTAATGTCATGTTGCTTCTACAGGAAACCAGATATCAGTCAAGAACCAACAGCATCTCGTTCATCTGGACAATATATATGAAGATGAGGCTAAGATGTAAAAAATAAAGGAACGCCAAGAACAAATTAGACTTAAAAAATCACGTCAACTGAAAAAATTAGTTAATTTTTAATTGTTGCAAATAACTAAAGTTTTTCGCACAAGAAAGTCAATTCAGTGACCATAATACTCAATAATTGGTGTTATTGACAAATATAGTATAAAATCTATTCGTGCAACAGAAATACAAAATGTGTATGGATCAAACCTTCGATTATTCTTAAGGATATTACTCGGTTGACCTACAGGAGTTTGACCAAGACGAAGGGTAGGTATGTTTGAATTTCGATAAAGAAAGAACATGTTTCCAACAAAAAAAAAATGAAAGAATAGAAAATTTAGGGGGAAAAAGAAAAAAAAAATGGAACCAGCTACATATTTTTTCAACTTGTGAAAGTCAACATTGACAGGAGTGGGAGGCCACTAATATAGCCACTCATATGATTATTAATTATACCGATCCTGCATCTTGCACATTGGCTTCTCAATCTGTCTATGACTATCAAAACAGAATTAACAGCGTGTTTGCTAAGCTTAAAATGTTTACGTGTAAGTAATTAAGTTCAAAAATAAATAACTTCTTTTATTGATTAGTCGATGGAAATAAGTTGTTTATTCTACCAGTAAGGCAATACTTACTTTCCATTTTTTGCTTGGAGTTCAGATGAAACGTAGAAACAAACATGCTTTAAGAACAAAAGTTGCTTCTAAGTATCTTTTACTAATCATTAAACACGCTTGTCAAGTTTCAATACTTGTCTGAGACACAGCAACTCATATTGGAATAGCTCATCCATTCAAGTTTTATCCTAATGCTCTGGGAACACAGCAGTCTTCAACTGATTCAGCTTTCAAGAAAATAATTCTGCGGATGTTCCATCATTACTGCAAAAATACCTAACATATATTCTCCCGAGACATTGGCGGTTACTATCTAATTTTTTACGATATTATCTGGTCAACGATGAATAAGAAATGGCAAATCCAATATCAAAAAGGAATCAATTAAAAAAGAACAAACTTCCTGAATTCTTAATGAATCAGTTTTCTTCTACATACTTGAAACAAGAACTGAAGATGAGATCAAAAAGCCAGTACGTGCACATACAAGGAAGATTTAAAACTAAAGCCAAAAGGGGAAGTTGGGAACAATCTAGGATGCCAAAAGGACTATAAAAGTGCACATTTACAAATAATATTTGCAGTTTAAATACTTCAAGTTCAATGTACAGAATTCAACAATACAATGTCAACCTTGAAAAATAAAAAGAAAGAAAAAATACAGAGCCAACTACAGCTATAATTTTGAATTTTCTGCCATGTCTTAAATAATAATTGGAGAACAAGTTAGACAATTAATATTTTAAGTTGTAAACACATTAGTGCAGGTGTCTTAAAACTGAAACCAGAAGGACCATGCTACAAATATATAATCATTTACATAATACATTACATAATTGACATGTGGCGCGCATCCATCGGTAGTCTATAATTTTTGACTTTTCCACACTTCACATCCACGGTCGGATTTCTTCCACATGGGCTTATGTAATCCATTATGTACAATAATTATGTACATATAAATTTATCCGAACCAGAAACCCAGTGTCACTATTTTCAACTCAATGACGTGCAAGTTAAAGAGTTTAAGCACAGAAAACAACCATATTGCAGATGAGTAAAGCAAAAAGCATTTGTTTATCAATGAAAAACTTACTATCGAGAAACAAGCAAGGACGAGGAGTTATCAAATATTAGGGTCCGTTTGATTGCAAAGGTGAAAAGAAAATGTTTTACAGGAAATTGAATTTCCTAGAAATTATTTTAATGGGAATTGTAATTAATTGTATTTGATTAGTCTAATTTTTCACCTGAAAAATATTGAAAGTTTGGTGTCCATTTTGCCTTGTTTTTTATGAAAATTGTCCAGTGATTTTTTATTTTTTTAATCATTGGGTTAGAATTTATTCCAATTGCAAAAAAAAATGAAAACTGGAAATAAATCAAGGAAAGTGGCACGTGAGAGCCACAACCAAGAAAAAAAATTGCCTAGAAAAAAAGGCGATCAAACACTAAAAAATTGGAGGTTGGAATTCCTTTTCCATTTTCCATGGAAAATAATGGTGAATCAAACATAGCCTTAATGTATTTGTCGAAAAAAAATACATTGTCATCTCCATCGAAATGGTGAACTGAGGGATTCGAAATAATGAAGTAATTCCTCCAATTTCGACCAACGCCTATCTACATAATTTCAAAACCCTTTAAATTCAAAACATATTATGCGATAAATTAACAGGTACATTTTACCCTAAAAGAAGCATAAATCAGTAGAATTACGAGTTTATAACCCATATACATAAAACATTTTGTCAGTAACAAGAGAAAATAACCATATACCACAACCAAATCAAAACATTTACAGCTACAGGAACAAATTATAGTAATCAAGAAAATTTTAAATTAACAGATCGGCCCACGACAAAATCGAATAAAATTATAAGTCGTTTATAAAGAAAAAGAAACAAGTTTTCAAGTTAAACCCAGAATTCAAGCTTACGAAAAGAATTATAATAATGTTGTAGCAGAGTAACTTACAGTAGATGACATTGGCACCTGCATAAACCATATGGGTTTTCAATGTTTTTTTCCTGAAAAAATCTAAGGTAATGGACACTGCAAAGATTTTAAAAAAAATCTGTTTTTGATAAAGCAAATTATTGTACAAGGAATTGTCTAGTACTGAAAGATAAATAGAGAAAATGCGATTGATGAGAGACCCCAGGCTTTGGAAGTTGAGAGACTGACACGACACACAAATAAAGCCATTCAATTCATTTCGTGTTTTGCTAATTTATTAAAAAAATAGGATAAAACGTATTCTTGGCGGCTCTCATATGCCCTGCTCTGCTATGCTCTACTCTGCCCTGCCATGCGCTTTGGTGAATGAGGTAAATTGCACATTATGCTTCCAAGGGTATAGTGTGGGAGGTTGCTTGGACACTTGCTAATTTATTGTCTCTACATAATCTTATTATAGGAGTGATGATATTTATCTAGGAATTTTTTTGTGAGTAGTCTAAGTGTTGTTAAATCTTATATTTGAAAGTTATTAACTATCGACAATCTAGATCAGTAACATTATTCTTCTTATATTTAATAAATTTATAGGAGTATTTTACTTATTCATTGCTCATATATATATATATATATTTCTATATATAAAAAGTGTCTATTTAACGGAATTTATTGTTTTAATGAATTATGTAACAGAATTTTTTGTTTTAAACAGGCAGCTGCACCTTTTTTCAGTGTTTTTATCATAACTTTGTATTTCGATATTCGATTGAGGCGATTCAAAATCCGTTGGAAAGCTAACCCATCTGGCTACAACTTTGATTCAGACATCATTCTCCAATTCGATCACTTTCTATGCCAAAAATATGTCTCAATATAACGGATACAGAATTTTTTGTTTTAAACAGGCAGCTGCACATTCTTTCAATGTTTTTATCATAACTTTGTATTTTGATGTCCGATTGAGACGATTCAAAATGCGTTGGAAAGCTAACTCATCTGGCTACAACTTGAATTCAGATATCATTCTCCAATTCAATCACTTTCTATGCCAAAACTAGGTCTCAATATAACGGATTATGTAACGAAATTTCTTGTTTTAAACAGGTAGCTGCACCTTCTTTCAGTGTTTTTATTATAACTTTGTATTCTGATATCCGATTGAAACGATTCAAAATGAGTTGGAAAGCTAACTCATCTGGCTACAAGTTTGATTCAGACATCATTCTCTAATTCGATCACTTTCTATGCCAAAAATATGTCTCAATATAACGGATTATGTAACATAATTTCTTATTTTAAACAGGCAGCTGCTCCTTCTTTCAGTATTTTTATCATAACTTTGTATTCCGATATCCGATTGAGCCAATTCAAAATACGTTGAAAATATAACTCATTTGGTTACAACTTTGGTTCAGACATCATTCTCCAATTCGACCACTTTATATGCCAAAAATAGGTCTCAATATAACGGACTATATAACGGAATTTCTTGTTTTAAACAGGCAGCTGCACCTTCTTTCAGTGTTTTTATCATAACTTTGTATTCCGATATCCTATTGAGGTGATGTAAAATACTTTGGAAAGCTAACTCATCTGACTACAACTTTAATTCAAACATCATTCTCCAATTCGATCACTTCCTATGCCAAAAATAGGTCTCAATATGAGACTAAAACACCGGAGCATAACTTTTCGGTTGGAAATTGATTTGTGATCATCTTTTGACTAAATTTGATCCCCTTGACATCTTCCTTTATTCAATTGACTCCGAGCACTCTCAAATCTTCATCGTGAGATTCGGCACAATTTTTAAGTATTTACATTTCAGCCCCCGAATTTTGGATCCCTTACAATTTAGTCATTTCTCCAAATTTGTCTACTTTTACTTATTTTCTTCAATCTCACCAACCTACATCATAATATCAAAATCACACATCTAATTATTTATCAATTACATAAACATTACATCATTAATTATTTATAGGGTGTCTTTTCCACTTTTCAGCAGAAATCAAGTCATTGGCAACACAATTCAAGCCGTTGGGAGCCGCAATTTTGGACCAATTCTCTCACTGTAGGACTGTAGGTTTGAAAAAAAACGGTAACATAATCAATTTTCCTTTCTCCTTACAGGGCGCCCAGACACGCCCTTAATTAACCTAAAAAAATTATATCTTTATTAATAACAAATTAATTATTAAACAAAAATATTAAATATAAACTAAGCAAACGTGCATTGCACGTTATTTGCACCTAATATATATATATATATATATATATATATATATATATATATATATATATATATATATATATATATATCTATAAACACAATTGTTCGTAACACAAGCTCAATTGATTAAAAATGTGATCATTCCTCGACCTCAGAAGTATGAGAGCGATTGAGGAAGATTTAACGTACAATTTTGTTTTTATTTAGTGATATTTATTTTGTATTTGTTTGATCATGTAAGTTATAATGAAATTATAAGTTGTTTTTGAGCTTCGAAGGTGACATCCATAGCTTTTTAGACAATCACCACCCATCGTCATGCCGCATCAGTATATCATCATTTAAATCAACATCATCGTAAGTTTCTATGAACAGAAATAATTTTAGTGAATAACATATTGAACATTATAAAGTTTAATAACTAAATATTGACTTTCTTAGAGTTTAAAGACCATTTACAAGCATGTCTATATGTTGATTGAGCGGACGAACAAGAATTTTAACCGGTTTACTCCCTAGTTTCCTTTTTTCTTGGATTTTTTGGTGGATGTGCTAGATTATATCAGTGTTCTAAAATGTTTAATGCGTTGCGATGCGTCGAGATTCAAGAATTACAAGTTTAAACGTGTCAATGCGGAGAATATGCGTCATAATGCGTTTCGTACTTTTAATATTATTTTAATATATTAAATAGATTTTTATATTAAAAAAATAATTTTTTATATTATATCCGAAAAAAAAAATGTAGGCGACTCAATGCGCACCTAGGCGCGCATAGGCTTGCCTGATGCGCGCCTATGCACGCATTAGTGCGCATTGAGACGCCTAGGCGCTCCTAGACGATCAACAAAAACTGTTGACCGCATTTTTACGTGCATACCACAAAAGCGACGTTTTTTTGTCGCGCGCCGCGCCTAGGCGCCACATCTTCAAAAATTTTAGAACACTGGATTATATAGAGAAAAAAGGCTATGGAATAAATTGAAAATTTGAAATGAAGAATAATTCATATATTTGATTTTAAATTAATTTAGAAATAATAATGAAATTAGTTGTTGTTGTGCATTCATACAAAGGACTTACAAAACAAATCATATGTACAAATTTATAATTTATGTATTGTCTTCTTAAAATTTACACTTTACATCTTACAAATTTACCTTCGTTTGTTTGCCGTTTTCACACAAAAATGCATTTTTTTGTCAAATCAAGCACATCCGCTACACTAACTTTGTAATGATTTCAATGCTATGTGTTTCTACAGTTCCCATTTTGCCCTTCCATGTGGGGGAAAAAGTGAATGCAATTGGTTTGAGTAAAAGGTATATTTGGTCACACATTCTACTTAGCCTCCGTTTGTACGGTGATTATTGTACTGTGATGTTAGCCAACATTGTTCCAACGTTCAAATTTTTTTGACATTTTGAGAATAAAATTTGCCACAAACAATGATAACAAAAACTTTGATTGAAAATTACAAACTTACCATTAATGGATCAAAAACCCATAATTGAAAATAACAAATCACAGCCTTTTTACTAATGTAATACTTAATAGACCAATTTTCTAATTATTTGTTTTATGAATAATGGTAAATGTACATTATTTGGTTGATAATATAGTTTACATCCCAATGGAATTCAAAAAGTTGTTGGCGGAAAAATGTGTTTTTTTTTTTTTCACTATTTAACGGTGTGCTATCATGTGGACAGTGTAAAAAATAATGTAAAAAATGTCATGTAGCATGATTGATGTTTTAATTTTTATTCTCCAAAAGTTCAATTACTATTTTATTTTTATTTTATTAATTTTTTTTCTTTCTTATTTATATATTCCTCTATAAATTAACATTCAGTTGAATCTTTTCACTATCACTTTTACGTAATTTTTGTCCTTTTTTCATTTTTTTACACAAAATTGCATTATTTTATTAATTATATTTATATATTCTTCAAGCAGAAAAGGAAAAAAAAAAAAAATCATTTGCAATAGATATTAATAATAGAACTATACATACATTCATTCTTAACAATGTTTTCAATTGCAAAATTATCACAATCAAACATTAAGCTACAGAATAACTACTAATATAAAAAGTTATTTTAATGAATTATTTTTAATTTTTATTCGTTGAACAAAGTTATTAATTAGAGGAAAGCAATTAAGAATTTGACGTTAAATAAAATATATAATGTGATTTGTTATTTCAATCATATTATTCAACTATTTATAATGGCTTATTTATAAATTTTCAACAAAAAGTAATTTTTATAATCATTAAGTAAAATGCAGTAAGTAAAATACATATTTATAAAATATGGTATCCGTAATGTAAACCTCATATGCAAAATGCATGGGTGGCCAAAATGTCTAGATCAAACCAAACTAATTCGAGCGGTTTAGTCCAGTTCAATTCGATTCTAACAAAAACAAATTATGATTTTTGTTCTTTGAATCGAGAACCATTTAGTTATGATTCTGTTTCGATTCTTGTTCTAGAACTGAGAATCGAAACCAAACTTAATGTTAATTTATTTTATATATATATTAATTAGTGGAGACCCTAATTGTGTATTCATTAGAGACAATCCATTAATTGAATACAACACATTAATCAATTTTGGATAATTAGAAACGTGTTATTAATTATGTACACTCTAATTTTGTATACATTTTAATCATTTCTTCTTCACTCCTTTTCAATTTATAAAACGTTGCAGCACGCTGACACCACACTTTATCACGTCAGTGAAACTCTCTTAAAATTAAGAGCTTGTTTGAGAGAGATTTTAATCCAATTAAAATTGAAAATATAAGCGTTCTTGGGTCTCATTTGTCTAATAAAAATTAACAATAACGGTTAGTTTTTCAATTTTAATATCTACCAAACAAGCTCTAAATTGGTCAGCCACTTAAAAAGTCTTTAAACTATTTTTTACCTTAATTGTTTGATGAATTATTTGTATTCTTCACAAATAGAGGAAAATCCAATAAAACATTCATGGAGTATTAAACAGTTAATGATTGTCTGTAAAAATGGATTGTATAAGTTTTGCATAATTCATCGCTTATTGTGGACGTATGCCATCAAAACTGTTGCAATTAATTTAATGAATCATTTCTATTATATATTAAACAATCTTTTGTATGCGAATGAAAATTGATTTGTGTATTCATATTATGACTATATTTTGTTTGTTAATTTGATCTTTCGTGATCTTGATGATTGATATATTACTTATTTTGTATTATAGTTTTTAAAAACTACTTTTTAGGTTAGGGTGTGTGAGTAAGAGAACGGGAAAATCTACAATAAAGAAATGTATTGAAAATAATATATAAATCAAATTAATAAAAACTTTTATCAGAATTGGCAATCAAGTTCTCTTGTTCCATTGATAAGATCAAAACATGCATTCTATGGAACCGACAATAGAAAATGCAGTCTGTGTGATCAGTTTTCCTTTTTATGCGTCTCTCTCTCTCTCTCTCTCTCTCTCTCTCTCTCTCTCTCACACACACACACACACACACACACAAACCAGAAATGCATGCAAATGATATCAAAATACATTGAGAAACAGTTCAAAAATGAATCAGCATAGAAGAGATTTGCAGCTTTCCTGAAAAATGAAACTGGTAGCAGAGATAATGACAGGAAAACTATTCTACATACAAGTAGAAGACAATGCCACAGTAGCAGATCTCAAGAGAGAGATAGGAATTCAAGAAAACCTACCAGAGGATCGACTCATTCTGATGCTCAACGATAGTCCTCGATGCCTCATGGATGAAAACGACGTCTCTCTCATGGTGTATGGAGTTCAAGATGGATCCCATATCTATATTTTCTTTGATCCTCTTGATGATGATTCCAACAACATTTTCTCAAATCAAGATCCTGTCTTAAATCAGGGTTCATCTCCAGAAGCAAAATGAATGAATGAACGAAAATCAATACGGGTTATAAAAGTCTAATGGAATTCATCAATTATATATATGAGGAATCAACAATGGTTAGACTTCAGTTGTACAAATCTAGACATGCCTAATTATAGCAGCTTATATATGCTTGGAGCGACTGGAAAATACAATGAACGATATGTTAGATTTTCTTTTCTACTCTAATATCGTATTATTTAATCCAGCTTACCAGACATGTTAGTATTGTTTGTCTTGGCACTAGACTCTTGCAAATCCTACTAAATTTCACTAAGTTATGCTGATTGAGTTCTTTTATTATTTCCTCTTAGAATCTATATGTTCAAGATCAAGACAAACGAAGTAAAAATATATACTTCCGCAGATGTTTCAAATGCAGTACTTGACAACACTATACAAGACAATGGACAAAATTCAACTTTTCTTTTCTTTCTTAATCATGTCCGGTGAAGTTCGATCCAGCATTTAAAATAGGACACTATAGTCCTTTAGCTAACAAATGTCTCAACTCTCGACCAGTACTCTTTTACGAGTGATTATATGGATAACTACAAGCATTTGGACTTCATTAGTACAAAGAAGAATTAAGATTGAACATTGTTAAGCCAAATTAGCATAAACCTGGGGATTCCTGGCAAATGTAATTAATCATAGGAAGGATAACAGTATTCTGCGCTTCATTGCTTAGATTTAGTGATCTCATGTCTCAACGAATTCAATTCTCGCTTCCCGTGTGAAACAAACACCAGAGTTCGTTCCGCTACCCAATGGACATGTCAGACCAAAGTAGTTCCCCTACCTCCTCCTATACAGTGCCAAGCAGAAAAGGAAACTTCATTGTCCACATAGAAAATAATTGCAATAAAGAAGTGAACAAGACTTGCAATAATAAATGAGAAAAAGCCAACACTAACATTTGAGCATGTGTGCACGTGCGTTCGTGTGACAATGTATGCGCTTGAGCGCACAACACAGGCATGCTCATTAATGGGCGTCTTAGTTGTCTACTATCCTTTCTTAAGAAGGTCTATGCATAAAAAAGTGCAACTTGGATGAGAAGAAACTTCGCCGGCGAATTAATATTGTAAACCCAGTATTTATTACTGTAACAAGTACAGAAACCTATGGGGAAAAAAGGGACAAAAAGACAAAAAGTGGATTAACTCACCATTCTACCATGTGATTCTGTGTACAGCTGTTCTAATTTGTATGTAAAATCACTGTAGCTCTAAACTCGTATATGCAACAAAACTAAATACAAAGAGTGGTATCATCATTCACAGCAATGAGAAATAACCTTGTGCTAAGTTGTGCTTACGAAATGTCAGCATTTCCCAACAGAAAGTAATCTGATTTTGTTGGAAAATGATAAAATAACCCACATCCAGTTACACGCTCAAACAATGTACAGTCTGGACTCTGGAGAAACAATGGGATATAGCTGATAGCAGGAATTTACGATAAATGGTAGTTATACTGTTTTAGTCATTCCACGGAACTGTCAATTTCAATTTACTGTTGGTTTTTATCTCATCATGATACAGAATTGAAAAAGAAATGGAAAAAATGCATCTCGCATTTCTCTTATTGATGAACTATTCCCATTTTGTATGAGTTTGATTTAAATAAAACCAAAACGGAAGAAAACTATAAGTCCATTTATGAAATACTAGATATGGCTTACTCTTGAAGATCTAACGGGCCTAACGGCTTTCTCAACATATTTGACAAAGGATATATGGGTATAAATTTAAGGATAGATCCAACAACGCAAGTAAAAAAAAAATTGATACCGAATTGAACTAAAAGCCCTGCAGGGGGTTCAGATAATTGCAGGTTAGAACGAAAATCTCTACACTCCACGCACAAAAAGATATATAGCACAGGTACACACACATATGGGGAAGTAGGGAGGGAGAGAATTAATACTTCCTCGTTGCTGCTAATGTAAGAAACCACTACAGTAATGTCATCAAGCTTTCCACCATTATATCGGAACCCAGCTGCTAGTGCTTGGGCTGCAGCAGAAAAAGGTGTCTGCCCGTTTTTGTCCTGTGCTCGTTGACGTGCCAATGCTGCTATCTTCTGTGCCGTAAACTGAGGCTCTAATCCCACTCTCACAGCTTGAACCACTACTGCAGTAATATCATTGTTATACAAATTGTCGAGCAGCCCGTCAGTCCTGGCAATGATAACATCTCCTGGAGCAACAGGAATGATAAACACCTGCAGTACAAAAACAGGCATTGATCAACCTTTGCAATTTAAATTTTAGACAGATAATCTAAAACTTATACATGACGCAAACTAAGAATATAACATGGTCAGAATAATTGGCCTTGCAGGAAGGCAACGTTCAAAATCGATTTAAGGAAAAACAGTTCGTTCAAATGTCAGCCTGGTAATTTCCATGTACAGAAGTTATTATCGTAAATGTGGATGTTCCAATATTTTAAACGAGATATTATGCACCTATTATCCCGTGAAGAGTATTTGAAGCTATAAATTGGCAGCAGCTATGAAAACGGAAAATCAAATATATCCCGAACAACTGTGAATTAGCATTAGCCCCACGCTGCATTTCAAGCCTCAGTTCCATGTTTGACCATGAATGAAATAGAAAATGTTTAATCTAGTTTTCTAGACAATCTAACAGAACATGCTCATAATTAAAAAAAAAACGCTTGATTTGGGTCCAATTAGACAGCTTAACAATCAGAGAATTAGGCCTTCTAGACAACTTCCTTCATGCAATCACTTTATGACAGGCACTACCTTATCGACATTCCTGGGAATATGCATTATCATATGTAAGCCAACAGGCTATTTAATCCCTGCATGTTATGACTAAAAATATTAAAGAATTATCCTTTCAACTTCTTGTTAAATCAGGAGGTCTAGGGTACCTCGAATTACACTACACCAAGGAGGACTAGGATCCCTTGAAGTAGAAATTATCCCAACAGCAAAACAGGTAAGCCTCACAAACTTGATCCGTGGGCTTTTCCCGTGCATAAACCAATTACACGTTCATTTTCTAAGTAACATAACAAAGTGTTGACTCCCACAATAACCTGACTAGGCTCTGATAGAAGACAATCAACGTGAAACCCACAAACTTGAAATGAAGACCATGACAGAGAAAGAAATCAACTTGCACTAGAAACTGCTTCAAAATTAGAATACTCTTTCTCCGGGTTGACTGTATGTAAATTTGCCTGAGCAGAAGCAACCACGCGAGGTTGCACAAAAACATGCTGGTTGGTAGATGTTTCACGGGACACAGTATGGGACATCCTTGAGTTGCCAAACAAAGATTTTTCTTTGCCAGTCAAAACTTCCATCTGACCACAGACTCCACAATCTTTTCCAGATATTGATCTCAGCACTCCCTGCCGGAATGCGACACTAAGTCTAGAGAAATAATTAGGAAGGCATATTCCCTGCTTGGGTGAACAATCCTTACCTATTTGCTATATAATAAATCACAAAGAGACGATCACATTCTTCTCAGCGCATCTCTCCATCCACAGTTATGTAATCAGGATCACCTTTTTCCTCCACAATATATTACAGGAATCAAGGAACCTGAAGTTAAAGATAAAAAAATATAATAAATAAATAAATTAGAAAAGATAATGATGAATGCTTGACAAACTTTTTCCGAGTGGACGCAAAATAAGGTAGTTATACAACAGCACCAGTAATCAGAACTTGAGTAGTAACGTACAAATTCATTGGGCAACGTTTTGTTATCTCCTCTATATATAGAGAGAGAATAACAGCTTAAACAGCAGCTATGACAACCCAACAAATCGAGTGCACAATTGCAACTACTTTCAGCTATCTATTTTGTAGACCAAGAAATATATAAATCCTCTTTCATAACAGTGTAAAATTTTAAAAAGGAAAAATCAGAAGATATCGTTTTGAACAAAATAAATAAATAAATTTTATCCACCAAATGAGTTTTCCAAGTTCAATGACAAAAATGGGTTTTGTGTTCATTTTTATTTTAATCTAAATTACTAAATCCGTGCCTGCCGAAATATATAGAGAAGAACCAATTCACCAAAAAGGGACTTGTTTCAGTGTTCCTTGAGTTGTTATAATTTCTTAAAAGCAAATAGAAAGAAACAGAGGCTAAACAACAGCAGAGGCCAATAAAAATTTGGATCTGATCATCTCACTCTCCAATCCTACAAGAAATGGAAAAACTTGTCAAAGAACTGCAATCCCCTGAAACTGCTAATGAAGATCTCATTCACACAATCATGAATGCAACACTAAAACTATTGAAAAACAATAAATTGAAGCAAGTTTGGCTCTCGTCATAAAAAGGAGAAGTTTTCAAAATCAAGTATGGGAAAATCAAATTCAACCATCATCTCCTCAATAATGCAAGAGACAAAATTTCAGTCCTATCAAACATTAAAGGCTGGCCACTAATAAAATCATAAAATAAAAAAGAACTACTTTAAATAATTAACTAAGAAACCCACGATGAAAAAATACTCAAAAGTAGAAAATCATCACTACGACTAATAAAATCGGCACCTTCACTGTTTATAAACAGGCTAGCAGCTTCACAAAGCTCTACTGATCCCCCAACTATATATAGTAACAACTAACAAATACTGAGAAAATAAAACCCAGGAAATATTAAGATTCGTGGCCGCTTAAGATTTTGTGGGGATGGCTTAAAGGACAATTCCAGCAACTTGGTTCTGAGAGAACGGTTTCGGTCCTTTCGGAGCTCAACAAATAACAAAATTCCTCTGTGATTAATCACGGTTCAAATTTGGGAATTGGGTTTCATTGATGAATGGTTAAATTAACAAGTAAAGGTGATTATTACTGGATGGTAAATTACCACAATTTTTATTTTCTGTAGGACATTTTAAATAATTAGAAAAAAAAATTCTAATTTTTGCTCATTTTTTGCACTTATAATTTTTGCATTTTAAAGAATAGATAACATTCTTACTGAGACTAGGCAAATTCAATTAAAATCGTTGGAGATAATTCTAGTTTTGTAAGTTGCACATAGTTTAATTCGATTTTTTCCCCTAAATGAGTTGTTAAGAATATATACTAAGTGTGATCATGAAAAAAGAAGCATACCTGATTTAATATTCTTTCAATTTCAATAGCTATCTTCCCATAGAAATTGCAAATAAGAGTGTTCGTATTATTTAGCATAATTAATGACATAAGAACATTCATATGCTGATCTATAGGATATGTATGGGATCGAGCCAAACTCGTAAGCGGACAAAATTGTTGATAAGTAATATATATGATGAGAAGAGTTATATCTCAATTCAAGATTACTAATTTTTTTTTTTTTTTTTTTTATGAAATTCGAATTATATAAACAAAAAAAAAAAGATGATTGTCTCAATGTATTAAATGATGCTAAAAAAATATGTAAAAAGTGGATTTGTATAAATAAATGGATGATAGTATTGAATTTAGAGTATGCCTATTACTATATTTTTCAATTCTTGATTTGTTGTCTAGATGCATTCTAGACAATCGATAAAGATAATGCATTTAACTTTCTTTTTCAAGACAAATTAATTATATTCCATTCACTACCAGAATTTATTCCTAGTCCGAATTCGAATGAATAGAATGTCATTAAATTTCAGGTTATCTATATGATTGATCCAAATTTATTCTCAATCCGAATTCGAATGAACATGATGCATTAAATTTCAGGTTATCTATATGATTGTACACGTGATAAATATTATTCCTAACATCTATGACCCATGTTAATTTTGCCACATTTTAAATTTATTGTGGATCCTCCAACACTACAATAAGTAATTAATTATCTAATTGGTGGTCAAATAATTAAATAATGCAATGGACATGCAAAATTAGAATAAATTTGCTTGGTGCCCTAGCCATCAAGTAGATCTACTAAAACTTTGATTTTACCTAAGCCAAGGAGCTAAATATAATGGTAACGAATGAAAGATAAATATAAGGGATATCAATTAAAATTGGAATACAAGATCACAGGAGTCACAATTCCTCGAAAAGTATTGTATTAGATATAATGAACAAGATGTTAATAGGAAAACAATCTATCAATGAACTCCACCTTTTTATCATCAAGCTCAAGCCCCATGTTATAGGTGCAATAGACAAGTTCTACCAAGAGGGCATGTATTATCAACCTGAGTTTCAAGTCTCTCAATACCACCATTTTACGCATCGTCTGAATGAACGACAATTGTAACCGTACAAAGTTCAAAAACGACATGTTCTTATTGTAGCCATTACGTCCAAGCCATACAAGTTTCATTGAGTTGTTTCAGATAATTTCGCCCTCAAATCAAGTTTTTTATTTTCATTTTAAATACTATTTATCAAATGCAAACATATTTCACACTAAACCAAGTAAATAATTTCTTCTCTAGTTGCATATTAGCATATGGCTAAGAGAGTGAGTGCAATCTCAAATACTTAAAATACATACATAAGCTAAGATCCCATATAAGAAACTGTCAACTAAATCCAAACTATGCCATGTGCGCTTCATAATCCTTCAGCCCTCGTATTGATATTTTTCAATGCCACGCACCATTTTCCACTGTAGACACCTACAAATTTAAAAATGAAGAAAAAATATTGAGAAATACAGGATACATATAAAATATACAGAATTCAGTGTGTCAATTCACGTTGCGTTCACGTGTTTGTTTGGCTAAGCTTTAAAAGACAAGAGTTACTTGTAATTTGTAACTTCCTCATTCCAAACATACTTGGACATTACTTTCTTACTTTTAAGTAAAAATATGTTACTCGTTTTGAAAGTATTTCTTACCTTTCTATCAAAATGAGCAACTTTTGCAAGGTAGTGAGTTTAGAAATTGGAAAAAGGAAGTCAGTTTTAGCATCAAATGCAAAAATGGTCCCGATAAACTTGGAACCTGAGAGGATCAGCCCTTGCCAGAGATCAGACAGAAGTTCATGCAAGCACCAGTTACGATGTATTTGGTGAAGTGGTCGGGACACTAATGGATAGTATTGAAAAAGAAAAGAAGCTAAAATCTTGTCGTTATAGTGTCAAGTCCTATCCAGACTTGTCTAATACAGTGTACAACACGCCATTATCGTCTATATACTAAGGAAGCAAACCACCCTGAAGTATGAATTTTACACCTCCATATTTTCTGAAACAATTTCAATAAAAATATCACAAGTACCAAAAACTAAGCGGAAGATGAAAGATTTCACTAAGAATCACAGTTACCAATAAATATATGAAAAGAGAAAGTCGCACGAGATGAGGGCACTTCTAAATGAAAAGAGAAGAAAAAGAGACTGGACTTCCAGTTCTTTCTTTTTACAGTTCCTGTAACTACGAAAATTTTCTTGTTTCTGCATCCAGTTCATTCCAAACTGAGAAATTTTATTGGAGAACAAAATTACTAAATCAAGCAAAGAATTGAAGAAATGAAAATAATAGGTAAATTTGGGCAACTTTAATAATAAGTGATAACAACAAGAAAACCAACTCTAAATTCTTTGATTCGTTCTTATTATACACAGGGCTTTACATAGAGATCATATACAAAGAACAGTATGAGTAATATACTACTAAGACAAGGTTTCGCTGTCCCTTCGAATGGTAGAATAGCCAGATATCAAACTCTTGCAAATTATCTTCACAAACTGTAAAATTGCCTATCATTATTTCAACAAAACACTATTTCTACGAAAATCTTTTGAGTTCAAAAAATGGCACACACGTTACAATGCTGAGCACATTGTAGGATTGGGGTGGGGCCAACAACCAATATGAGAGTTTAGTGATTTCTGGACAGGACACTACAGATCAGAGAATAATCAAGTTATATAATTTGATACACAGTTCAAGAAACAAGAAATTATTACGGTGGAGATATTCATGCTCGACAGTTACACAATGCATCTTCAGGCAAGAATTCAAGAGTGGTTTTGGTATGGATTGCTTGGAAAAGAATGAACAAGAACAAGGACTAAACTTGGATGGATCTGAGATTCTGAAAGCATTTAGGAACAAAGAATTCTGACCTGTTTAGGGGCTGATGGCTGTATTTGGTAAGTAGGGGCTGATAATTGTTTATGTTGTAACAAAAAATTACCTAAATATTTATAGACTTCTAAGAATAAACCAATGTTCAAAAAAGTGTAATTGTGTATTAAGGCATTTTTCCTTCTTAAGGCAAGGAATAAGCCAGAGGCATTTTGAGATGCAAGCCCCTCAAACCAAAAAAAGGTCAAAATTTTATTAAAATGTAGAACAAGAGCATAATAAATCATAAAAAATATTCTAAATTAATAATAAAACAATTTAAAGTGAGCAAACAAACAAAAGAAAAATCTAACAGAAAAAAGAAATTATTTTTTAGGTGGTGGGACAGTTAACTATTCACAAAGTGAGTACATGAAAAACACTATATTTTAATGTTTTAGTAATGGCTGATTTCCAAACTGGGTTAATAAAAAATAATAATTTTTAATATTTTAGTAGTAGTTAGTGGTGTAGAGGACTATTTCTTAAGTGGGTCATGTTTTGTGAACCCACACCTAAAGCAAACTAAATAACCCCGGAGAATTAAGGTGCAAATGCCTCACGAGCCTTGAGACGTGTGCCTCATTCAATTGATGAGTGCACCTCAAAAACATTTCATCACAATCAGTGGATTGAGGCATTTTTCAATCGGGATTTTTTTAACAATAGGATTCTAACCTCAAAAAGTTAAAACTCCTAACTAATTATTTCCAAAAATATATTGTGGATCATTTAGGACTTCAAATAAAACTAAACATAACAATGACAATCTTTAATTATAATGCAAGGGCCAAAAATTACTTCAAGTTAGAAAATAACCAAAATTCCTTGACTCTGAACTCAGTACAAAAGGTAGCAAAACATAATGGGGAAAATGGTAAAATCATCATCATCATAGTCACATTCCTTTCTACCAAAAGACTTGTTCCTATCACAGGATTCAAATTTCACAATCTTCGCTTCTAGCACTCTTTGCAACTGAGGCTTAATAACGTCAAGAAAGTCAGATAACTGGGCTAACTACAAGCATCTGAAATTTTAATAAATAAAAAAATAAAAAAGACAAAACTGCCTCTAAAGCTAAGCGAAAACTTGTGCTCATATAAGTTCTAGTCAGTATTACTTTTCATAGGCAATATCTAGTGCCACTGTGTGCATTGGTTATCAAGTAGAAGCCACGATTAGGTCTTGCACATGGCAGTGGATGTTTTCCTTGACAATATCTTCTCATGGTGAAGTGGTGAAAAGCTAAGGGAAGGAAACTACAACTGGGAGCCAGCCTAGAGGCAAGAGCCTTACTGTTAACTTCCTAACTGAAGTTGGGTAAAAAAGCAGCCAAGTCTTTCTAAAGGAAATAATTGGTGGGCCTTTAGGAAGTACCGAAGAAAACCTTTTTAGTTTCCAATGAAGTAACTTAACCATCTTTAATTAATTTTATTAAGAAAGTTGATACCTGGACACCTTTATTTGTAGTTTAATGGGGGCACAGGACCAAGTCACCGTTATTGTTTCTCGGTTACACAACATACTAGAAATAAAGGGATGATAATTTCGTGTATTTTACAGAATATAATATAGTTGCATGTTTCCACAGTATTAATGATGCCTTACAAAAGATTGCTTTTAAAATTACATTAACAGTTACAACCATTGTAAACAGAAACCAAGAAACCTAGTCATGGTTGTCCATATAAATAACATGAATAAGGAAAACATGCTTCCCCCTGTCTGACCTTTTATAGTGACCATGGCACCCACATGTACGTTCATGCGCTACGCGCACATGCACATTTATGCCACTAGGAAATATCTATACCATCCGCATACTGCGCACATCTATTGTGTCTGGTTAAAAAATTACTTCCAAATATTTCACACCCTCGACCAGATGGAAAATTGCAGTACTTCTAAATGACCTGAGGTCCTCAACATTAAACACTAAGCATATGGAAGCACTCCATGTCCGGAAAGAACATGGAAGACAGATTCAGATTGAAATGAATCAAAGACAGATTCAGATTAAAATGAAATTGATTCATTGTACCGTTCTACTGAGTTCAACATAGAAGCAAATATTCATAGATTCATTTTTACTAAATATAATGCGGTATAGCAATCAATAATTTCGGTGGAAGAAAATTAATGATTTTGACACAAAAAGTTCCTCATTTTAATTGGGTTTTTGTTCTCCCTGATCATCTATTCCTCATTCTAGATTCGGATTTTAAAGATACCCTCCAATTCAACAAACTAAAAGCTAGGATAGCTAAAAAAAACCTAAAACTGCAAAGAAAATGATAATTCATCCGAAGATTACCCTCCAATTCAACAAATGAAAAGCTAGGATAGCTAAAAAAACCTAAAACTGCAAAGAAAATGATAATTCATCCGAAGGGAAAAATTACATCAAAAACATCGTAACAAAGACACAAGTTACACAGCTGAATCATGAAAAAGAAAGCTAGTAAATGTAGAAAAAGATTGGGGAGAATACTTGACTTACTTTTCGTAAGACTCGCTGATGTACCGTGAACCGTTGTAGAAAATAAACCACATCAATACAAGTACCAGTATATCTTGATAAACATTAAGGAACAACTACATCAAATTCAACAAAACATTTTCCCCACGCATCCAAAATATTTCATCGAATCAAGTAAAAAAAACCCATCAATTTATCCATCCATACAACACACACCTACCGAGCGAGCACACAGATCTGAAAACAAAATCAAAACACAATCAATCGAGAAATTTACAAAAAAAAAAAAGATACTGAAGAGGTAACGCTCCCACCAATCCAGCATATAGAGACCAAAAGTTACATTGTAAAGATAGATCTTGCGTTGAATCCAGTTCATTTCTTTAGAGACCAAAGAACTCTTCTCGGTATAATTGATGAATTTATGACCAGTCTCATGAAAAGGCACCGATCCTTTTACTAGTCTTTTCAATCTAAAAAATCATGTATTTGCTCACATGTACATTTTCCTCCTTAATTACGGCATGCTCTGATTAAACAAATGGTCACCAAAGTACAATTAAGCCGCCGTCTCATCTACATTATTATCTCATTAAAATAAAAAATATCACCCTTATCCATCATATCAACATTTAAATTCAAATTTTCTATCTTTTATGTGGGTCCCAATAACGACTATATTTTCCATTCTCATTCTACAATAATTTGACTCAAACATGACCTAAAATTTAAAATTAGTACTTGAAGTACTGAACTTATCTTTGTATTTTCGATTGTTCACTGAAATTTAAGACGTCGAGTTTTGACTACTAAAGGATAACATCCATTTCATATCTTGAACGGAATTAATGACATGCCTTATGGAATACACACCTCGTCATACAATTAACACATTGTCAGGTCTTCGATTGGAAAATGACTTTGATTGCTCACTGGATTTTAAAGTGATCGAATTTTGGCCATTAAACTAACAAAAATGGCGTCGGCTCATTGTTCGTTAAAAATTGTGTATCACAATTGCATGAGTCGCATAAAAGTAATAAAGTGTACAAATGAGTTCGAGTTGTCGAATATATTTTTAACATGTGTTTTTTTTTTTTTTGTAGAATTTTATGCTATTTTCATTATTTGAAAAATTCAAATTTATTGTGTTTCTTTACAAAAATCCAAAATTTAATTAAATTTATTGTGTGTGTCATTGTAAAATTCATTTAGTTAAATTTATTGTGACGAAAAATAAATTTATGCTGAATATTCCCACGTTATTCATTTTAACAGGTTTACCTGCTAGGATTCTAGATTTGAAGAGAAAATTCTAGGAAGCTGCCCTGCGTTATTTTGGCACATTTCCCAGATTGAGTACTTGTATTGAAAAAGATGCTGATTATAAATTTGCAATGCACTCCATGGTTTTCGTCTCCAATATTTTTATACAGATTTCTATTGTGTAGAAGTATTAACTATTAACTCTGCGATATCCACATCGAAAGAATAAGGTTTTCAATTCTTAAATTGAAGGTGTCGCTATTGAAGCCGCGTGTAGAAACACTATATATGAACTTGAACGTAGCTTAGACGTTTTTGTCTAATTTTTTCCGGTAGAATGTACAAGTTCATACCATCATCGGGATGGCAGTCTGTCATCCAGAATTTGTTTCGTGTGTTCTAATCAAGAATATTTGTTTCCAAAATAGATTATTATTCTTTTGATTTTTCTTGTTACTATGCTATCTGTAGTCGAAATCCCATGTTTGACTTTTATCAGGGAAAGGAGAACTTCAAAGAGAATGCAAGCAGATGAACATTAAAAATTAAATAAAATATAAAATAATAAACATGGTGATTTGGGTGACGTGACATACACTAATGTAGAATGCATGTCATATATGAAAATTCCATCGATCATATCATTAAGTCCATTATCTTTTAAAACGGCAAGTGATGAAGTAATAGAGAAACTTTTAAAACTCAACGAAATAAACATTTAAAAAAAAAAAAATTCAATCAAAGTTCGAGATTATTTGAGAAGCATATTGATCAGGAAGAACTTTCGCTGAAATTGATGTATATAATTTTTTAGGCGTTCCATTGTTCCTCATCACATCCTTCCTTACATATCAATTCATTGTATTGAAACTTGTTTGATACCTCTCATCTCTCTTTGATACTAGTGTATATCAAAGAGAGACGAGATGTAATGTTGAGGGAATTTGTACAATGATGTGATGAGTGTCTTCAAAATCAATAGTGTAGATCATGTCACACGTAGCAGGATTGTTTTTTTTAGGAGTTCGACAATAATTTAGTAATTCTATATGTCAGGTTGAAGCTGTCATACATTTTGAGGATGACACTGAGGAATTACAACAATGGGATCAACAGGCCATGCTTGCTGCTGTTAACAAGTTTTCCTATTTGATTGGTTTGTTACGTTTATTAATACAAAGAAAATATGAGAAGTCATTTGCTAACTCTGATAAAGGGTTCTATGATGTACGAATTAAAACAAATTGGGAATGTTCCACGCTTTGTATACATATTGGAATGAATGACAGTAGAATCACGTAATTCTCCATCCATTAGTGGAAAATGCTTGTTATACATCATCATTTACGGATTCTTTTTCATATTGGTAGTTGAGGAATTTTATTTTTTTAGTTGATTAAAGAAATTTTGACTCAATCATATCTCGTCATATCATCTATTAGTAAACAATATGTAAGTGGTGATATATGATATAAGATGGTATTAACAATTTCCCTCGGTTATCGCTACTTAATGCACGCCCCCCAGGACGTCGACCCCCCGAGGGCCCTCTACGCTCACATGGGCCGTCTACCATTATGAGGCCAACGACGTCGATCCTTACTATACTTAGCCAAATAAATGGCAGTGAGATAGACGAAAACCACCCAACATCAAACGTGGCCAAGAGATAGACGAAAACCGTCCAACAGCAAACGTGACCATGACCAACCGCAATGCGAGTGGGGGTCAACGCTATAGAACGTGGGGGAGTGAGAAGGCATACGTGGAACACGTGACACAGTTAATCGTGGAACAGGGGGCGTGCCATCAGGTGCCTAGAAATACCCCAATGTGAGAAAATGTATTTCTTCTTGAAACCCAAACTGTTTGAATTATCAATATACATTCTTCCTATTTCCCTTAAACAAAGGGGGAGAAAGCCCCAACCTTATTTTGTAGGTAACATTCACTGATCGGAGCAGTTGGAACACCTCACACGTCATCACTGCCGTGGAGGTAAATTTTGTGATTATTTCAATACACAAGTACAATCAATCCGTTAGATGTCCTGAGCTAATTGTGATGCTATTGCACATTAATTTTTGGCAATTGTTGGACTATGTTAGGGATGACAAAAAAAAAAAAAAATCTGTCAAACACAATACCCTTAGGCCCCATCCCGAACGGGTTGGGATTACCCACTTATTAGGTATTCGAGTCAAGACTTCGCTCAAGGACAGGTACAGATAACAAGGGCCCCGTCCTGCCCCGTTTAATCTTTAAATTCTTTTCTTAAGAATTCAATTCTTTAAATAAAAAAATTCTACGAAATTTCATTAGTTTTAATAGAAGAAGGCAACTAAGGTCATCTAAAGAATGTAACAAATAATAAAAGCCTTAGTTTACCAATATATTTGAATAGTTTAACTTTTCAAAATAAATTAATCAATATATTATCGTCTCTTTTTAATGAATACAGCAATAAAATGAATTATTAAAAACAAAATTACGAATAAAAAAATGTAAATGGGACAGGGGCCCGTTCCGTCTTGAACGGGTAATAGGACAGGGGAAGTTGCTCCGACCCCAACCTGTCGTGTTGCCATCCGGGCTTACCAATTCCCGTCTAGTTTATTTTTAAACTCGTACACGTGTTATCCTTTAATAGAGTCAAAACACTTTTGGAAGAATTCATGTCTATATGACTGCAAGATTTCACACTTTTTTATACAAGGAACGTGATGTTAATTCATAATCTTTTGGCTCCAAGTTTAAAAGTTCGAATCTTTTTTTAGTTCAATGTAGAGTTGGTCCAGTTTAGAATGTACACAGAAGCCTCGTGATGTTCTATAATGTGAGTTTTCATTTAACTCGATCAGCTGTGAATAGCAAATGAAATAGAAAGAGTGAAATACAATCTGTCCAATTGAATCAACAGTTACAAGTAAAAAGGACACATTTTTGGGTTAAAAGTTTGAGTTAAGCCATTTGTCCCGACTCAGCTTAATGACCGGGACAAATGACAGGGCGCCACCTGAATTGGAGGGTGGCTGACTTCGGTAAACTCCCCCTCCAATTGCATTGCGCCACCTTGGCGCCTATATTTGGGCCCGATCATTGAGCCGGGCCCTATAACAGATCTCAAAAAGTTTTATGGGAAAATTACACAATAACCGGTATTTGAAGATTGGTGTTCATAAATCAGGTGCAAACTTTAATTAATCAAAATTCAGGTAATAATTATATATTTTAATATTAATATTAATATTATAATTAATCAAACACCCAATCCATCCCAAACCCTAGCCATATCTTTTCTCTCTCTATCCTCCCTCTATCTCGCCTTTCTTCCCCTTCCCTCCTCTTCCCCTCCCAGCCTCCACTATCGCCGCCGTTAGAGGGGTTTCTTCTGTCAAGCGCCACCTCATAATCATGACCGACAACACTATTTACTTCTACAATATGGTCACTGTATTCAATATTATAGCGGTGGTGGACTACCGCTACTGTCGCAATCTGATTCCTCGGTACTGGCTGCGGGATATGATGAAGACAGAATCAACGGTGGTGGACTACCGCTACTAATCGAAAGTCCTCTGCAGTCGGTCCGATTGCAACGTCACTGCAGCTTCGCCGGCGAGACACCACCGCTGCAGATCCGCTACAGGCGAAGCAGATGCTGTTTCTGGTGGTGGGTGGGTGTGCTGCGGTGTTGCTCAAAGATCTTTAGAGCGACCGGTGGTGACGGCACTTCGATTTCTGGTTATGGGTGTCTGTTGTGGTGTTGCTCGAAGATGTTTAGAGCGACGGGTGGTTTTCAGTGGCGGAGTGTAGGCGGTGGCGAAGGTGTGTGCTGTGGCTGTGGCTGTGGCAGGCGGATCTCTGTCGGCCATAGATTTTGATTTCGGGTTGGTGGTGTTAGCAAATTTTGGTGGTGTTTGTAATTGGGTGGTGACGGTGATGTCTGTGTTGTTGATGGGACAGGGATGGTGGTAGTGGCGCTGTTGGGGTGGCGGCTTTCATTGGTGGTGGGGGTGGCGGATTGGTGGATGGTTGTTTATGTTTGCGGTCGTTGGTGGCGGATCTATTGATGGTGGTGGCGGATCTACTGTTGCAAGTGTTCTGTGGCTGTGGGTGTGGTGGCTGCGATCTGTGACCAAGCATTTGGTCGATCTGTGACCTGTGACCAAGCGGCGGTAGTATGTGACCAAATGTTTGTCAATCTGTGACCAAATTTTTGTTAATCTGTGACCAATTACTCAAATGTGACCTAAAAATTTAATAATCTGTGACCTCGAAATAATATGTGACCAACTAATTTAAAAATCTGTGACTTCGAAATAATCTGTGACGTACAAATTTTTTGATATGTGACCTCGAAATAATTTGGGATCAAAAAATTTGACGATATGTGACCAGTAAATAAATCTGTAATTTAAAATTATGAATATGTGATTATTAATCACAAAATGTGACTTTATTATCTTTATTTAATAAATATTTTTAATTAATTAAATAAATACCTGATTTTTGAATTTTTAAACTATTTACCTTATTTTTGAATTGAGGTAAAGAATACACCTTAAATATGATTTTTTCCCAAGTTTTATATCATGCTTCTAAAGGTTTAGTAAGCAATTTATGGAAAATTTGAAAAGCACCCTTTTAGCAGGTTTTTGTGAAGAAGTATAAATAATTTAAATTTTCCACCGAGATGGTTCAAACACTTTCTTTTTCAAATTGAAAGTTATCGACCAGAAATTCAAGAAAAATCAATACAAATTCTTAGATAATTGAACCATAGATTGGCAATCAGCTCAGTTCCATAACAAACAGTATTGGTTACATAAATCGGCCTCAAATATGTATTCACTGATTAAGAACCCGTTTGCCTAGATTTGAACAATTGCTGAAGATAAAAAAAAAAACACGAACAAAAGAATCACATTTCAAAATCCCAGGTAGTCTCAGCACATAGTTTTGGAGTTTTCGTTCCTCTGCCAAATTGACAGATGCTAATATCTGAAAAAGATAAAAATGACAGGAAAATAGAAAAGTTACAAGAGATACCATCAAGAGATGATAAAGTCTGAACTGAAATGGTTAGCATTAGCTGGCTTGCCCTCCTACATTACGATGAGTTACTTACATCGATTAGAATGATAATCTAGTTTTAGTTTTGACTCATGCTATAACCAATAAAGTATATTAGAGCGATAAGCGCTCCCAATCAGTTTCAATTTTCAGAATTTCAATGTCGACATGTCCCGATTATTCTACCAGGTAACCTCTGTGTAGAGTTTATAATGTAGTGAACAATAGATTATTACAACTATAATGCGGAAAACATAAACTCATAAAGTGTAAAAAATCGAACCAAGGTACTCAAGCTTGTTTCAACACTATCAATGGAGTGTCTAAATATGTTGAGCTCAGATTTTTTACACTCCGGATCATGCACCGTCGTCCATGGGAATGGCAATGGATATACCAAAAATAACTTCGCCAGAAGCCACCAAGAATTTTGCCGGAGATAAGAACTCCCACTTGGTTACCTCTCTTTGCTTACTCTCCTTCTCTTATGCTAAAAAACCCAAAAAGAGAAGATGAAGATGTCTAGTATATTATAGAGCCAAATATCAATTTAATTCAAAATTCAAATTCAAATGTTGTACCATGAAAGAGAATTGTCTAGCTTATGTAATTGACCACAAGATTAAATCCTACCATTGGATTTAATCTATGGTCCATATTACATCTCAATTAGCACAATCATTTCAAGGTGCTCTAGACCAATATCCATGTGCCATGTGGATTAAGTGATCCACCCCACACTCTGCTTTATTCACAACTCCAACCAAGAAAATACATCATCATAAGTTCCATGAAATAAATAACAGCAATTGGAGAAAGAACTCAATAGTGATAAAACAGATGAATTAAAGCCTATAATTGCTCCTAAAACCATGCGTACAAAATCAGCCAACTCAACTCCAGGAATTTTGGATGAAGACTCAGTAGTATCGCTAAATGTATGGCAACAAATTAGCAGCTAGAATTATTCTCTGTAATTATGTTTAGCATGATTTTAGCCCTGATTATAGCAGTGGACATTATAACCATTTATATGTAAAGCTTTACAAAGTAATACATATATATATATATATATATATATATATATATATAGCCCATTTGGGGTGTGACAGAATTCCACAAACTTCTCTTCTCTTTTCAATTAATTCTTTTTGGTATCAGAGCAACAATGTCTTCCGCTTCTTTGAACGTGGGCAACTTTGTAACTCTTAGGCTTAGACCTGAAAATTATCTCCTATGGCGTGAGCAGGTGCTTGCACTTGCTGAAAGCCAAGAACTCACAGATTTTCTCACCGGAGAACATCAATGTCCAGTTGCTGTACTTCCAGCAACCGATGGCACCAATGCACTTGTAATCCAGCTTACAAAAGTTGGAATGGATCATTGGCACCTTAGCAGAGGAGGCGCTTGGCCATGTTATTGGTCTTGATACCTTGGCAAAAGTTTGGGCGGCACTCAAAGAGGCATATGCTCAGTCCTCTCAAGAGCGAGAGTTTCAACTCAATCAACAACTCACATACATGAAGAAAACTCCTGAAGTTCCTCTTAATGACTATCTTCGAAAATTCAAAGAGGTATGTGACTGTTACCGACAAAAACAAGGTCTTCTCGTTACTTATAGGTCTTGGTGCAAGGTATGAACCATTCACCACATCCATGCTCAAACCACCTATGCTTACATACAATGAAGTGGTTCCTTTAATTCAAAGCTATGAGACTCGGCTCAATATCTATACTCCAGAGCCCTCCCAATATACAGCCTTTTATGCAGACAAAAATAATACCAAATATGGTTCCAAACATAACAAACCAGCCAATCAATTTTCATCTAAAGGCAAAGGTTTTGTCCCAGCCAATCAACAACCAAAATCCTTCACAAATATTTCATTTGCACACAACTCCTCTCGAGATAGCAACAGGGACGTCACATGTCAAATTTGTGGGAAGAAAGGTCATCCTACATTAGATGTTGGTATCGGTTCAATCACTCAATCCAACCAGACAATCTTCCTCAAGCCTTCACAGCTTTACAGATTGATTCTGAGGCACATCATGAAGAATGGACTTCTGACACTGGAGCATCTGCCCATATGACTTCCAATGCAGGTAATCTACAAAACCTTAGATCCTATACTGGATATGATCATGTTATGTTGGGTAATGGAGAATATTTAAAAGGCATACATATCGAGGATGCTATACTTGGTACTGGACAATCTGAAATTACATTAAGAAATTTTCTATTGGTTCCTGAATTGGAAAGAAGCTTATTATCTATTGGACAACTCACTTCTGACTACTATGTAACATGTGAATTTTCTAACCATGATTTTGTCATCAAGGACAAGCTGACACAGCGAGTGTTGATGAGGGGGCTAAAAAGGGATAACTTATATGCAATCCGAGCCCCTCCAGTAGCATTGTTCTCCTCCAGATTTCAGATGGTTTCAGAGGACACCTGGCATCAACGTCTTGGGCATGTACAAGCTGCTGCATTGACTCATCTTTGGAAGAAAGCTCTAATAAGGACTACCACAAATAAAGACAATCTTATATGTGAAAGTTGTCAATTAGGAAAATTATCCAAGCTACCTTTCTCTTTATCTGATTCCAACACTTATGCACCATTTGAGAAAATATATATTGATTTATGGGGACCTGCTCCAATTGCCTCTTTGCATCAGTTTCGATTTTATGCAGCTATAGTAGATGATTTTACTAAATTTGTGTAATCCCTCTGAAACAAAAATCAGATTTTTATGATCAATTTATCCTCTTTGAGAAATTTGCCAAGAGAATTTAATGGAACTCTTAAGATAATTCAGACTGATGGGGGAGGAGAGTTTGTAAATCAGAAATTTAAATCACATCTTGCAAATTCTGGGATAGTACATCGCCTTTCATGCCCATACACACCTAAGCAAAATGGTTGTGTTGAGAGAAGGCATCGTGTGATTAGAGAACTAGGCATCACCATGTTAATTCATGCCAATGTTCCTAAAATATTTTAGGTTGAAGCCTTTATTACAGCAGTATTCCTTCTCAACCAAGTACCAACGGCAACACTAAAATGGGAGTTTCCATTCTTTCGGCTATACGGCAAACATCTAGATTATTCTTCACTAAGAGTATTTAGATCAAAATGCTTCCCTTATAAATGGGATTCTAGGAAGAATGAGTTTGAACACAAATCTATATCATGCATATTTATGGGTTACAGTGACCGTCACAAGGGATATAGGTGCTGTTCTCCATCCACACAGAGATTTTATATTTATAGACATGTGGTATTTGATGAATCCTATTTACCTTACAAGCAACAAACCAACAACATTGCACCAGATGCTGGAGCACAGCCAATCACTTTTCGAGAGTATGACTCTTGGTCTACACCTTCCAATGATCAAACAGCAAGCACGATACAACCCGAAGAAGAAGAGCAAATACCTATTCCAAATGCACAGCTCAAAAGAACAATTAATTTGAATGATCTTCTCTCGAGCTCACAAACTAGTCTTGCAGATACTTCACCTTCAACAACTCACTTGATTACTGAACAAGAAATACCAAGTGGCCAGATCGAAAGTGCAACTACTACTGTAACAACATCTGCAGCTCCAACTGGCCATAATATGGTAACACGCAGTCAGGTAGGAACTCGAAAACCGAATCCTAAATATGCTCTTCTTCATGATTTTGATTCTATACCAAAGGAACCAAGATCCCTCAAAAGTGCATTGTCCCACTCTGGTTGGAAACAAGCGATGAATGATGAAATAACTGCACTGCAACAACAGAATACATGGAGTTTAGTGCCTTGTTGCGATCAATGAATGTTGTTGGATCCAAATGGGTTTACAAGGTGAAACTCAAAGCTAATGGCACGCTAGAACGTCTCAAAGCACGACTAGTTGCTAAAGGGTACCATCAACTACCTGGAGTTGATTTTTTCATGAAACATACTCCCCAGTTGTCAAGCCAGGAACAATTCGATTGGTGCTATCCTTTGTATTAGTCAAAAGTTGGAAAATATCAGACAACTTGACGTGAAAAATGCATTCTTGCATGGCTCACTGTCCGAAGAAGTGTTCATGGAGCAGCCTCCAGGATTCAAGGATCTACATTGTCCAGATTCGGTTTGTCACCTAAATAAAGCTATATATGGGCTTAAACAAGCTCCAAGAGCTTGGTTTGACAAATTCTGCTCCTATCTTCTTCAATATGGCTTTAGTTGTAGCTCAACTGATCCCAGCTTATTTATCCTTCATTCAAGTCGAGGAACCTTGGCACTTTTACTCCATGTTGATGATATCATACTCACAGGTTCCTCGTCGAGTCTTATACATGAATTCATCAACAACTTGTATACTGAATTTGCTATGAAAGATCTTGGGGAACTTCATTACTTTCTAGGAATCCAAGTATCGAAATTACCCACTGGACTGTTTCTTCACCAAACAAAATATGCTATAGATATTTTGGAGCGTAGTGGAATGTATGAATCAAAGCTTATAAAGACTCCTTTGTGCACCAAAACCAAACCAAATTTTGATTTTCCTATCCATTTTGATCCTCATGCATACAGGTCACTTATGGGAGCTCTCCAATACCTCACTTTGACTCGGCCAGACCTCTCCTTCAGTGTGAATTTTGTATCTTAGTTTATGCATGCACCTACAGAACCACACTTTGGGATGGTTCGAAGGATATTGCGCTATGTGAAGGGCACAATCAATCTCGGCTTCCATATTCAAGCTTCCAGTTCTCTTGATCTCTATGGGTTCTCAGATTCAGACTGGGCCGGTTGCAATCTAACTAAAAGATCAACAATTGGTTATTGTACCTAATTGGGGAGCAACATCATCTCATGGTGTTAAAAAAAACAACCAACAGTCTCAAGATCAAGCTCTGAGGCAGAATATCATGCACTTGCTCAAGCTACTGCTGAAATTACATGGGTTATGTTTCTGCTTCGAGATCTCAATGTTCCTCTGTCCCAAGCTCCAACCTTATTTTGTAGTAATATGAGTTCACTTTTCATGATGGTAAACCCAGTATTTCATTCACGCAGCAAGCATATTGAAATGGATTACCACTATGTTCATGAAATAGTGTCTCTCGGGTTACTAGTTACTAAACATATTCTCACCAATTCACAGATTGCAGATGCATTTACAAAACCACAACTGAAACCAGCCTTAGACTCGTTACGTGCCAAATTGTGCATGTCAACTATGCTCAATTTGAGGGAAGATGATAAAACAGATGAATCAAAGCCTATAATTGCTCCTAAAATCATGCATACAAAATCAGCCAACTGAGCTCCAGGAATTTTGGATGAAGACTCAGTAGTATCGCTAAATGTATGGCAACAAATTAGCAGCTAGAATTATTCTCTGTAATTATGTTTATCATGATTTCAGCCCTGATTATAGCAGTGGACATTATAACCATTTATATGTAAAGCTTTACAAAGTAATACATATATATATATAGGTGTGATCACAGCCCATTTGGGGTGTGACAGAATTCCACAAACTTCTCTTCTCTTTTCAATTAATTCTTTTAATAGAGGGTATAGGGAGTCGGAAGAAACTGAAAAGTAAAACACGCACTTCAATAGTCGCAAAGGGTGGGTGGAATGCCTACAATTGAAAATTTCTAATAAGGGCAGTCTAAACAGCAAATTGTGATTAGCTAACAAATAATGCCATTATGACAATGTTATACCTAACTAGCTGCATAACATGGTACAAAATTTAGACTCACACTTTTGGAAGAGTACAATTGCAAATGTCCATCTACACTAGTACAAGACGCGTATATGGTAATAAAAGAAGAATCCCCGATGTATGGACTCAGGCAAGAAAGCTAGCACAGAAGGAAGTCTGTGTTCAGTAGTTATGGACTTTTCTTAAGAAGGTTAAGGTCAATATGATCTACTCAATAAGCTATAAACTGTCCATTACTGACTATTGTGTAGAGACAAAAAATCCGCGCGCGAAAGCAACTTTTCTTATTCGATTAGAACTCTTTTGAAAACCAATTTGGACGTTATTTTCATCCAATTTCCGACTCTTACAAATAATTAACAACAGAATACATATAAGGGAGGCCCCCATACACCATTATTCTCCTATTTGGCTCCAGAAACTCATAGAGAACTAAAATCCTTGGTGAAGTTACGAAGGAATTCGGTTGGAATTGGTGATTTCATATCTTTTATTCATTTAATTTGATCTTTTCATTGTCAAACAATACTAGAATTTAGATTTTCATTCTCTTGAATTTATATTGAAATCGGTTTAATGTTTACAAGATTTTTCATAAATCCAGTCATGTTTCTTCGATCGTTAGATTGAACTAGTTGTTGAATTTTAATCTCAATTTCGCTTTATTGGCGGATTGATTACTGCCTTATGCTTGATGTATATAGTCGATCTTTGATCTTATTCCAATAAAATTGTGCGAATATGTCTTAAATCTAAATTATAAAATTACATTTGTAAATTAAATTATTTTTCACAATATATCTTCCTATTAGAGTGTCGGGATGAAAGTCTCTAATTGTGTTATAAAAATGAATAATTAATATGATTGATCCAATCCAATTGAGGGAATTCTGACGCTTCACCGCTTCAAATTATTGATTTTAATTTCACCTTTCAACATTAAATTTTATTACACATTTGAGAGAATAATTCAACATTTTTTATCCTTTAAATATTTTTCCATCTCCCTGTGGATACGACACCCCAAAACTGTGCTACAACTGCTGCGTTATTCTTTGGGCGTAATCATCCACTCTCCTCTCCATATTGTTGATTAGCTTGCCCCATTGACGACTGATTATTTTGAGGAGTAAGGAGAGGAAGATCTAGCGATAATATTCATACATAACAATGTCTTTCGCATGTATGAATTTCAAACTATTAATTCAAAATGTGTGATTCTTGTTCTTAGCATGATTATTGAATAATTACAACACAAAGTTCAAGAAGCATATGAACTTCTTAATGGCGTCCTAGCTTCTCATCTTGTTTTGAAATGTTTTTTCCCCTAATCCCGAAAGCTCGATTTTTCCTCCAACTTCCATCGCAGCTTATAAAAATGTTGGATAATTCTTGTGGTACATTAAGGGGTACATCAGGGTGTCCATTATGGACGTCAGGCGAGCTCCCATTGGTGGGGGAGCCGGTCCCACAGCTCCCCCACCAATGGGAGCGTGCCGGGTGTTCATTATGGATACTTTGATGTACATGGTGATGTACAGCAAGAATTATCCAAAAATGCTATATAATTAAGCTCGTGATCGCAGAATCTTGTTCACTACCTCCGTCACTCTCAAGTGGTCTGCTGTTAATCATAAACACTCTTCAGATGCCTAAGACAACTATCCATGGTGATCTTCATTTTCTAGTACATATCTTCCGTTATTTTTTTTTTATTATTATTTTTTGTGTTTATGGGTTACTTTAATCTTGTTTTAGAGTTGTTGTTTGATGATTGTTTGATGAAACCTAAATATATGAGTGCCCAAATAGCGAAAAATTATGAACGAAAGGTGGAAAAACTGCCTATTTAATTTGGGGTAAAAATCTTGGTGTAAAAGAATTTGCAATAAAGAAAACAGCAGCAATTCTCTTGAAAGAACACGAAGTGGAGAATTCTTTGAGCATTTGTTTGATTCGCATTCTAAAAAGAAATACATTCTTTCAATACTAATTTTCAACCGAACATTCTTCAATAAAATAATATTACACGCAAATCCAAAACTTTTTCTCATTTTTTAACTACATATTTTTCATCACATCACTATTTAAAATGCATTATTTCCTAAAGCATGTGCTGGCCTAGGTGTAGCTGATTTTTGTTGCTATTGAAGCTCAGTTGTTTGAGAAAATGTGTCAAAGGGATATTCTTATAGGCAAAACTCCCATCCTTGTTTCACTACAACTAAGATTTGAAACATATTGTTTCGATGTAACTCAAATTTGAAAGAAATATAGACATTAATTTTTGTTCTTCATTTCTAGTTTTTAACTACGTATTTGGAACAGTTTATTCTTGTGAACAAGAAAATTGGTACAATTAAGATAAACCGTAAACTTCTAAAAGGGACTTTATTCAATCCACAGATTAATCTCTATCCAGCTAAGAATTACTCCAATAGGATATTTCATATGTAGGAATTGGTTGCGTGTATACCATTTCGAGGATGATTTTCTCTCTCTGTTATGTTAAAATTTGAATTTTGTGATTGTTGATTGTAGGATGTAGAAGAAAGGGAAAATATGGTTAGACACGTGGGGATGTTTAAATTCACAATACTAACATTAGGCTGCCAAGTTTTTGGAGAGAGGCTTTTGATGCAGCCTATCAAGACTTGACAAGTGAGCTTGCCAGCATCCATTATGCCGCCATTTCAGAGATTGCCAATATGTCATCTCGGTTCAAGGATATATGATATACATTTATTCGAGGTCTAAAATAGAAATATTTGATAGTTATTCTGACAAAATGTATAATAAATTATTGTATTTTATGTTATATAGATAAAACTCAATGGTTGAATAAGGAATCAAAAGAAAAAAGTAAAAAATGGTGAAAATAGCAAAATTCAAAGTTTGAGGGCTAAATTGAAAATATTCAATAGTTGATTCGAACACAAGATGATACTTTGAAGATTGTTATGATACAATTGGATGAAATTAGAACTAAAAAAAGAATGGAATATGACCAAAGTATTATCAAAATCAATTTCCAATCGCACAAGTTATATTTCAGATTTTTAGCCGAATATTGGGACCCATTTTAGCATAGCAAACGTTCGAATTGGGAAATTTCTATTAAAAGTTGTAACCCTTTGAATTAGATTTCCAACGCATTTTGAATCATCTCAATCAGATATCGGGAGAAAAAATTATGACCGAAATATTGACTGATGTGCAGAGACAAAAAATCTGCACGCGGATTCAACTTTTCTTATTCAATTCAACTCTTCTTGAAGTCAATTTGGATGTTATTTTCAACTAATTTTCGTCTCCTACAAATATTTAAAAGTAGAATACATACGAGAGACCTCTCATATACATAAGGCTGTCTGTGAGTCGGTTCGATTCTGAAGAGAATCGAACTGACCCAAAACTTTCCTGTATTTAATAAATGGATCATTTGGGTCCAAATATAATTATGGAACCTTTCGGGTACGGTTCGGTTCGGTTTCATACCATAATTAAATTTTTTAACATTTACAACAACACTACATAAATATAACTAATGACATTTCATTCGTAACTTTTATAAATTAACGTAACCCAATTCAAAAATATATAAATAAATAGCTATCCAATAAAATTAATTCAATGCATACAAATACCAAAAAGTAGATGTCAATATTAACATATCGGTGATCCATATCAAAAACTGCAAATGGATTTCAAACTCCACTGTTTCTTGTCTTTAAACTGGGCTTTAAAATGATTTGGGTATTGGGCTTTAAAATTAAAATTATGAAATGATCTGATTTATTTAGTCTCGGGTCTTATTCGATTCTTCCGTTCTTGGTCTAGAATCGAGACCCGACCCAAACCTATCGGTTCTCGATTCTGGTACCCGTTCGTGTATTTAACTTATGAATAATCGCTCGATTTGGTTCGGTTTAGGTTTGGATCTGTCCGATCCGGTCCGGTTCGAAATTTTTGGATACCTCTACATATACATCTCATACTCCAATATTCATCAATTATTATTATCAAATGAGTAAAATTCATAATTTTTGTGAGAGAATTAACAGAGACTTGCAAGAATTCAATCAAGTGAAGATTCAAACCTAATTTTTGGGTAAAGAGGAGAATGTGCAAGTGGAGATTCATCAAGAAACCATTGAAGAAATTCAAGATTTCAATATTCATTTTCATCTTCATCTTCTCAATTTATTAAAAATTCGGGTTATATCTTTTCACTTAATATGATTTCTTGTAATTTTAATATATTATGCTATTTTTATACATTGCTAGGATGAGATGAACTATTATTACAATATTTTTAGTTTTTAATTAATTATTTTAACTTTGATTTGATTTGATTTGTTGATATTTATTTATTTTTTTTAATTGTTTGATCACAAATTGAATTGTTAGTAGATTTTATTGTTATCGAGAGAGACTATATGGTTTAAACACATTATAATAAACATTATAAGGTTCGATAGAGGATATGAATATACCTCTATATTTTATATGGTTTCAATAGGTGGTCTAGTACTTGTTAATACATTTATCATGTTTACATCTTTCATCAAGAGAGATAAGAGTCACATGAGGGGAATAGATTTGATTGCTATCGAGAGATACTTTAATTAAATTAGGAGCATTAACCAATATAAATGATTTCAAATTGTCGCTTTAATTGTTACACTAAAAATGGAATAATAAGGGGGATTCGACATCTTAGCAATGCATTTCACATATTTAAAAAACACATTCGCTTACTTTCATTAGTATAATTGATAATTTAGGTATTAGTATAAAAAATTAGATTAAAGTTGCAATTGATTTTAACTCGGTCAAACGTATAGTTCTCGCGAGTTTGACACTCTATTTATCATTATATTACTTGATCATGATCTCATACACTTGCGGGTTTTCAAATAATATATATATATATATCCTTCTATTCAATCAACCATTAGGTCCATTCATGTCAAATAGACCTTAAGTTCAAGTAGTTTGAGCTTCAAACCTCCCCCTAAATTTTGTACTTGTCGTTCTTCACGTCCAGCATTTTGGTTTCAAATTTCAGACCATTTGACTCAACATTGCATAGTGGATTTGTTCTAACAAATGTATGCATTTTGTATTGTATAGAACATCAAAGAATGAAGTAAGACCAAGAAGGTTGTTGGGGAAGACACGAAGGCAATAATGAACACGGTTGAAGGTTGTTGGGGAAGACACGAAGGCAATAATGAACACGGTTGATGTGGTCTATTGAAGTCTCGGATTTTAAAATATTCCATATTTCCATGCACGGATCAAGTTTAGTCATTATATGCTCAATAGTAGATGAAATGAGAAGTACATAAAGTTATTTGCATTATCATTGCGAAGTAATGGTGTGCATTCAATGTTGAAGAAGTGTCATGGAGTGTTATTCAAACACTTGTATATGGTTAGATGATGAATTTGGCTCGTTTTGTGAGAATCTCTGCCTTATATTTGCTACTTCAGGTTCCCACCCATGTATCGTGAAGCTATTTACTTTCCATTTAGCTAACTTTTCAAAAGATTTAGTAACTTTATAGGATTCTATATTAATTAATAAACCTTCTCATTCCCTACCACGTTTGTTGTTATATAAGCATCTACTCTTAGACTTTTGTACTTCCTTTGCTAGTTTTCTTACTCCTACTGGGGTAGCAGTGGGAATCTTGGACAATTGGCAAAAGTCCAATCCAACAATATCATGTGAGTGAAGAAGGACAATGCTGCTTGTAAAACTCTTTCATCGTGAGTGCAATCATGACAAGACTCAAGGAAGACGCCTCAAGTAACTCCGTACCAATAGCTATGGTAAGGTGGAGGTTAAAATCTAGTGTCCCAATTTGGCCATTAAGAGTATGGGCTATTTAGGGTCAACAAATTTGATAATTTTTGTTACCTTTTACATTCTAATTAGTTTTATGAATGAAAATAAAATTTAAAATGGATGACCTAAGGTTAGAAAGTCAAGTTCAACAAAAAACGCCTCTAGTCCATAGCGACTGCAATGTTGGGACAATGAAGGGTCGGTTCTCTAGTTTTCAGAGTGGGTCAAACCATCTTTGTACTTCTAATTCCATCTTATAAAGTGAAATAAAATAATCATAACACAACAAAATTAGTTCAATTGTATTTGTATATGTTTGCCCACCATATGAAGATGATGTGATCACGGAGTCGAGTGCTTCAAAACTAAGTCCGAGAAAGGACCCGTTGATTATCGAGTGAGATCCAATGACATGGTCGAGAGCAAAGCGGGTGAAAGAGGCAATGAGATTGCTTGCTCAAACTACAGTGGACAAAATGTCAAAGAACAAGTTTCATGTTGAAGAAGAAACCAAATGGATCAACTCGGTTCAAGCAGCTAGTGAGCATCGTGGATGAAAACGTGCATGACTTTCAGCTCGAGTGTCAGATTTCAGTCTATGAGTACAATCCGAAAACAACATGAAATTCTGCACAAGGAAAAAAATGATTCAAAATTACTACCATGCGACCACACAGTAGAAAACACCATGTGGCCGCATGGAGTCATGCAGGGAATTTCAGGCTGCATTTGGCATCCAATTATACCATGTGTTTGCATAGGCCAAAAGCTAGGTGATATTTTTTTTTTTTCGCGGATTTCCTTATTGCAATAGAATTATACTCTTACCATAATTTTGTAATCTTATGAATATTATGCACTATTTTTGCTTGATTTTAGGGCTAGTATAAATAGGATTTTCATTCTTCATTGTAAAAACACAATACATTATTGAGAATTATTTTGCGAGGCAAATTTGCTTTCAATTCATTGTTTTTCATTGGACAATTTGCGAATTTATCAAGAATCGTTCTTGTGGCATTCAAATCAACCGGGTGAGATTCTCAAATACTCAATCAAAAGGGTCAACAGACCGTTCATGTATTTGTTGGTTATTTTGATTCGTTATTTTCGAATCAAATCTAAAACTTTGATTACTTTGACTTTCTTGGGTTTGATTTCAATCTATTTGTGGTTTCGTAGTTCTTCATTATGTGAGTTCACATCAGTTGGTATCAGAGTTTAGGCTCCAAAATCAATGTTATATATTTTTTTCTTTTTTGTTTGAATCTTTATTTCCTATTTCTAGTGTTCTACGTTTTCTTAATTTTTTTTAGTCTCCGGTCAAAAACCCAAAAGTTGTTTTTTTTACTCATTTTGTGCCTAAATCAACTTCCGTTTTCTTCGTCAATGTCATCGTTGAATTCCGAGTCAAAAAATTTTGGAAATTCAAAAAACAAATCTGTGGAAAAAAAAAGGTATATTTGGTATTATTTATCTTGAAAATTGTCAACCAATTACGTTTTCTATTGTGTAAAATTCAAGAACCACTTTCTTGAATTCAAATTCCATTTCAGTCATCCAATTCAATTCCCTTTCTTTCTCAAGTCTCTAAAATTTTCAAAATCTCACTCAAAATCCGGTTTGAATTCTACGAGAATAATTCTTGGTTGAGTTCGAATTTGTCCTTTGAAGCACTCGGGTGAAAGCACTGAGTGACAAAAGGCAGAGTGTGAGATCAATAGAGGAAAAAATTCGAATTGAGTGATACACGTGCGCACATTTGTAAGGCATGAATAAATTTTAGATTTAGGATGTCTGAAAGGGACGGATCAACATCAGGTCGAGACGACAACAAAACCAACATGTCGGATGAGATGAGATGATACGTAGGTTTGAACGGTTATTTGAAGAAGTGCGGGATAAATTGGATAGATAAGACACTGAGCTTGCCAACTTGCGTAAGGGAGTTCCAAATATAAGGAGATAAGATAGGCGGGAGCCTAGGATGAAGGTGCATGAAGAATATGATAATGGGAGTGATGTAGATGAGGAAGCAGTAATTGAGGTTGAAATAAGTAGGATGAGAAATAGAGGAGTTAGGATTGAACGAAGGGGTAGAAACTTGGTTGGAGACGAGGTAGATGGGAATATGGGCAACATAAAAATGTCCATTCCACCTTTCAAAGGCACGAGTGATCCAAAAACTCACTTGGAGTGGAAGAAAAATGTTGAATTGATCTTTGACTGCCACAACTATTCAAAGGAGAAGAATGTGAAGATAGCGGTCCTTGAATTCACTGACTATGCAATCACTTAGTGGGATCAAATGGTGACAACGATGAGGAGAAATAGGGAACGACCGATCAATACATGGGACGACTTGAAAGCTATCATACGGAAGAGGTTTGTACCTAATCACTACTACTGAGACCTTCATCAAAAACTATAAAGCCTCTACCAAAGATCGAAGAGTGTGGATGACTATCATAAAGAGATGGAGTTGTTGATGATTAGGACGGATATGGAGGAGGATCGGGAGGCCACCATGGCCAGATTTTTGAACTGGTTGAATCGGGACATAGCTAATGTAGTGGAGCTTTAACACTATGTGAAATTAGAAAACATGCTACACATGGCTATGAAGGTGGAGAGGCAATTGAAGAGAAAGGGAATAGTAAGGTACTCATCGGGTGCTTCGAGTTCTAACTCGTCATTGAAATCGAAGTGGAACAACAAAAAAGGAGATGGGGCTGTTTCTAAGGGTAAAAATGAATTGTTGAAGGAAATGGAAGAAAATGCTAGCAAGAAAATGGAATCCCATCCATCAAGGAATCGAGACATCAAATGCGTTAGGTATTTGGGGTCGGGGCACATCGCTTCTCAATGTCCAAACAAAATAGCAATGATTTTGCGGGATAACGGTGATGTAGTGAGTGAAAGAAAGAGTGATTATGAAGGCATGTCGAAATTGGAGGAGGCTAGTGATGGAGGAAGAGTGGAATATGATGTGGCAAGCTATTGGTCATGAGATGAGCTCTTAAGACTCAAATCAAGGTTGATGACTTGGAGCAGCAAAGAGAAAATATTTTCCATACACGGTGCCACATCAATAATAAGGTATGTAGCATGATCATTGACGGTGGAAGTTGTATAAATGTAGCCAGCACTAATATGGTGTAAAAATTGGAATTAACTATGCTTAAACACCCTAGGCCCTATAAGTTACAATGGTTGAATGAATGTAGGGAAGTTAAGGTGAATAGAAGGGTGTTGATAAATTTTTCAATTAGTAGTTATCATGACGAAGTACTGTTTGGTATAGTACTTATGCATACGGGTTATATCTTGTTGGGAAGACCATGGTAATACAATAGGAAGGTGATACATGATGGGTATAAAAATAGGCACAACATGTCAATGGTGGAAAGTTTATTACACTTGCACCATTAACATTGACACAAGTGTATGAAGACCAAATCAAACTGAAAAATGAGGAAGAAAAGAGATGGTAAGAGTTAGAAAAAAAAGAAAACAGTAAGCAAGAGAGTGACAGAGAAAATAGTGAAGCGACCAAAAGAGAGAGAAAAATAGAAGAGCCACATGAGAGAGAAGAAGAGAGATCTTCCGAGATGAGAGAAAAGTTGAGAGCAAATTTCTTTGCAAAAGATAGTGTGTTGAAAAAAGCGATAGTGAAGAGACAACAAATGATCTTGTTGGCGTACAAGGATTCACTCCTCAATTTTGAGGAATCTTACTGAACCATCCCTAGTTTGGGTATTTCTTTATTGCAGGAATTTGGAGATGTATTTCAAGAGGATGTGCCAATGGGTTGCCACTCATTCAAGGCATTGAACACCAAATTGACTTCATACCCGGTGCAGTCATTCCAAATCGACAAACTTATCGAAATAATCCCGAGGAGACAAAGGAACTTCAAAGGCAAGTTGAGGAGTTTTTGAACAAGGTGTATGTGAGGGAGAATATGAGTCCATGTGCCGTGTCAGTCCTACTTGTGCCAAAAAAGAATGAAACTTGGAGAATGTGCATGGATTACAAGGCCATCAATTGCATAACGGTAAAGTATCATCACCATATTCTTAGGTTAGATGATATGTTGGACTAATTATTTTTGGTACATGCATATTTAGCAAAACTGATCTTAAGAATGGTTACCATCAAATTCAAATTAGGGAAGATGAAGAATGGAAAATCGCATTTAAAACTAAATATAGCTTGTATGAATGGTCAGTCATGCTATTTGGACTCACTAACACACCTAGCACTTTTTTGCGTTTAATGAACCATCTTTTACGTGGCTTTTGTAGGCAATTTTGTTGTGGTTTATTTTGATGACATTTTAATCTACAATACGGACATCAATGAACATATTGAACATTTACGGAGCGTGCTAGTAGTTTTAAGAAAAGAATACCTTTTTGCTAACGTTAAAAAGTGAGCATTTTTCATGAAAAATGTTTTGTATCTTGGATATGTGGTTAGTGTTAAGGGAGTTGGGGTAGATGAAGAGAAAATAAAAGCTATTAAATAATGGCCACACCTAAAAGTATAACTGAGGTAAGAAGTTTTCATGGTTTTGCTAGTTTTTATAGGTGATTTGTAAGGAATTTTAGCACACTTGCCACACCACTCATTGAAGTTGTTAAAAAAAGTGCAGGTTTTAAATAGGATGACAAACAATACTATGCATTCAACACTATTAAGGATAGGTTGTGAGAAGCACCGATTTTAGTACTACCTAATTTTGATAAAACTTTCGAGATTGAGTATGATGCATCAGGAATAGGCATTGAAGCAGTTTTAATGCAGAATAGGAGACCGATAGCTTATTTCAGTGAAAAGCTAGGTGGAGCAACGCTGAACTATCCTATATATGATAAGGAGATTTATTCACTTGTTCGAGCTCTGGAGACATGACAGCGTTACCTATGGTCAAAGGAGTTCGTGATTCACAATCATCATGAGTTACTAAAAGCATTTGCGAAGCCAAGGTAGCTAAACAAAAGGCATGATAGATGGATGGAGTTTATTGAGACATTTTCCTATGTCGTCCGGTACAAACAAGGTAAGAAAAATGTGGCGGCGGATTCATTGTCCCGAAGGTATGTACTTCTTACTCCTTTGAGTGTGAAGTTGCTTGGTTTTGAGTACATTAAGGACACGTATGTGAATGATTTAGATTTTTCCAATATATATAAATCATGTCATAAGGGTGCGGTGGACAAATTCTTTAAGCATGAGGTTATTTGTTTCGGAAAAATAAACTGTGTTCTTAATAGTTCCATGCATGAATTGTTGGTTAGAGAAGCACACAGTGGGGGACTAATGGGTCACTTTGGAGTTGCAAAGACTTTAGAAATGTTTAGGGAACATTTTTATTGGCCTAAAATGAGGATTGATGTAGAACAAACTCGTGATCGAGGCATAGCTTGTAAACATGCTAAGTCTAAGGTTCTACCTCACGGATTGTATACTCATTTACCCATTCCTAGTGAATCGGGATTCAATATTTGTAGTAGTTGATAGGTTTTCTAAGATGGCGCATTTCATTCCATGTCATAAAACTGATGATGCTACTAACATAGCTTATTTGTTTTTTAAGGAAATAGTGCGTTTACATGGGGTTCCTAAGAGTATAGTGTCGATAGAGATGTTAAATTTATTAGTCACTTTAGCAGGTTTTGTGGGGTAAGTTAGGCACAAAATTGTTGTTTTCTACTGCTTGTCATCCATGAACCGATGGACAAATCGAAGTCATTAATCGGACTATGATTCAATTGTTGCACACTGTAGTTAATAAAAATTTGAACAGTTGGGAAGAATGCTTACCTTTCGTTGAGTTTGCACACAATAGAGCTATACATTCTACTACTTTATGTTCACCATTTGAAATTGTTTATGGTTTTAATCCACTAACACCATTGGATTTACTGCTTTTACCTGTAAATGAGTGTGATAGTTTAGATGGAAAAAAGAAGGCCAAGATGGTCAAGTCACTCCATGAGAAGGTGAGAATGCAAATTGAAAACCAAAAACAAACATTATGTGTCACAGTCGAACAAGGGCCAGAAGAGTATTTCATTTGAACTTAATGATTGGGTTTGGGTACATTTGAGAAAGGAACGCTTTCCTGAGCAAAGGAAATCGAAGTTGCAGCCACGGGTAGATGGGCCATACCAAGTTTTCAAGAAAATCAATGACAATGCATGTAAGCTGAATCTTTTTTGTTGAGTATAATGTTTCGGCTACTTTTAATGTATCTGATCTCTATCTCATTGATGCAGGTACATATTCGAGGACGAATCTTTTTAAAGATGGAGGGGATGATGTGAGCACGGAGTCGAGTATGTCAAAATTAAGCCCGAGAAATGATCTGTTGATTATCGAGAGAGGTCCAATGACACGGTCAAGAGTGAAGCGGGTGAAAGAGCGATGTGATTGATTACTTAAAGTTAACAAGCCAAGGAACACGTTTCATGTTGGGCTCTGAAAAAGAAACCAAATGGATCAACCCGGTTCAAGCCAACTAACGAGCAGCGTGAATGAAAATGTACAAAACTTTCAGCTAAGGTGTCGGATTTCAATCCATGAGTACAATACGAAAACGGCAAGAAATTCTGCACAAGGAAAAAGAGGATTCAAAATTACTACCATGTGATGCACAGTAGAAAACACCATGTTGCCGCGTGGAGTAATGCATGGAATTCCAGGCTGCATTTCAGATGAACCATGCTACCAATTTCAATTATACCATGTGGTCGCATATGCCAAAAGTGAGGCGATATTTTTCCTTTTTTCGCAAATTTCCTACTTGCAATAGAATTATACTCTTACCATAATTTTGTAATCTTAGGAATACTATGTACGATTTTTGTTTGATTTTAGGGCTAATATAAATAGGATTTTCATTCTTCATTGTAAAAACACAACACGTTATTGAGAATTATTTTGTGAGGCAAATTTGCTTTCAATCCATTGTTCTTCTTTGAACAATTTGCGAACTTATCAAGAATTTTTCTTATGGCGTTCAAATCAATCGAGTGAGATTTTCAAATACTCAATCAAAAGGGTCAACACATCGTTCACGTATTTGTTGGTTATTTTGATTCGTTATTTTCAAATCAAATCCAAAATTTTGATTACTTTGGCCTTCTTGGGTTCGATTTCAATCTATTTGTGGGTTTCGTGGTTTTTCGCTATGTAGGTTCACATCAGAAGAGGAGGTACATAATACCTTAAACATGACAAAAATTTTCTACTTTAAATCTTGTGTTACATATCGAATATTTTATAAAACACAATTCATTAGAACCTCGGCATCAGTCGACGACGGTGGGTGGAGGCCAGCATTTGGGAAAGGAAAATTATTCGTGGTTCTAATTTCTTCCTTGTCCGGACATGTGAAAAAGATTGATAATCAAATTAATATAAAAATTAACTATAAATGATATAATTTAGAAAAAGAGTATTTAGTGAATAAAATTCAAGTAAAAGCATATTTTCATGAAAAAAACATGGGGGTGCTGGGGTAATTTTCTATTTTGGAATTGTTATCTTTCAATAGTAATAACAACATTATATGATTATTTTTAAGAATAAAGATATTTGTACAGAAAAATATCTACCTAATTGTTTATCCCCTATCACATACACGCGGGCCCCACGTGAATAAAAAAAATCCCAAGATGTTGTCCCCACCCCCCTATTGTGAGTAATTGGTAAGGAATTATGTAAAAAAATTTGATACATGTAGAATAATCCTATTTTTAAAACCTAAGGCTGCAAAGAGCCGTTAGTTTTTTCTTTTAGGGAAAATTGCAGTAGCGATTCCTAATCTTTTAAATTTTGTAGACTTTTCCTTAACTTTCAATTTGTGCCAGAAAGGTCAATAATTTTTCATAAATACTCACCTGCAGTCCAACTGGTTGAAAACCATTCATAAATATTCACCTGTAGTCCGCCACAGCCGTAAGCCACACCAAGCACGAAATCAATCTTGAAGAGATCAAAAGTAAAACTATTGATATGGTAACTATACATACATACACACTCCATTCTACCGTTTTGTTAGAGAAGATAAAGATGGGGTGGGGCGGTGCTGGGAGGTGGGTGGGCATAGATTTTTTTTTTTAGGTTTATTATTTTAATTGTGAATATTGGGAAATATTCAAAGTACCATTTTATCATTTTTAATTTGATCAAAATTGACCAATTTTTGACTTTTTTAGTCAACTAACTGTAAAATAGGTAGTTTCCATCCAGTTGGAGTCCAACCGAATATTTATGAAAGATTAGGGACATTCGCTGGCACAAATTGAATATTAGGACAAAATTTGCAAAAATTGAAAACGTTAAGAACCGCTGCTGCGATTTTCACTTTTTCTCTTTATTACAACCTATTGGAACGGGCTGATCGAGACCATTTTCTATCCCTGCCCGACAGGTTCAAAACTTTAAACCTTGGTTGTCGACTCGATCCGGACACAAACCCGGACAATGTAGTGGGTCAATGAGTTAGTAGTTTAACCGTTGGTGGTTCAATTGACGGATCATTGTATAAAAACTTACAAAAAAATATGAAGTATAAATTTTTTTTAAGGGCAAAATTAAAATTTTTAACTTATTTTTCACTAATTATTTAGATCTATAAAATAAAGTAAAAGATTGGACCAAAATTTTTTAACGGAATATTTTTATAAAAATTATAAATGATTCATTATATAGATATATGTTATTGCACACAAATAATATTAAAGCACTTTATATTCAAGTCGTGAGGAACTCATTATTTTTCTTAGAGGTCTAATGTTTAGCTCCCTTGTACCCAAAAAAATTTGTAAGAGGATTTCAAAACTTATTAAAACCTGTCAATCGGGCCGGGTAAATCTCCGATCAATTTGGTTAAAGCCCGATTTTAACCGCTTTGACCAAGTCAAGTACATTTTCATCAAAATAATCTGTCCGGCTCGATCAAGGGTCCGAAACTCCGATTTTCTTGTCCGACCGGCCGGGCTGGGCTGAATTTTATAACTATGCTTTAAACCACCTAGAAAGCCAATTTATTTATGACAGGAAACTAAAAATTTCCATTGTTTGGAATCAAACCTAGGTCTCCTAGGTAAAAGCAAGATATCCTGACCGCTGGAAAACCTAGATAACAAATTGAGGGTCAAAAATATTCTTGGAACCCATGGTAAAAGTTCTATTTAATTTAATCTACAAGCACTTAATTTATTTTAATTTCTTAAAACTTGAACTCTCCAATCTTTTTGAACAAAGTATTCTACAAAATGTTATAGTCTTGAATCAACGTTAGGTCAACTTACTTTAGCATTGCTTTTAGCTTCTTGACATGGTCTATTGAAGGACTGTTTAAGCTCCATTTTTAGTGTAGAGTACATTTTAAAATAATAGATTGATAGAGAATTTGTGATTAAATATAAAGAAATTTTGTTTGGGTTGCGTGTAATATTATTTTAAACAAAGGCTAATTTGAATTCAAAATCAATTATAAATAAAATTACGCCCCAGTTTGATGGTCATTATTTATCAAAAATAATATTTTGAATAGTAAATTTTTGGAGAATGTGTGATTAAAAATTGGAGAAAAGATTTTGAATTTACGTACATAATATTTTATTGTATGAATGTGTGGTTGAAATTGAAAATGTAGAAAAAAGAATTTAAAAATAATTGTTGTCAAAAAAAAATGTTTTGGTTTCTCAATAAAATACTTTATTCATATAAGAATCCGCCATTATTTGATACTCATTTTAATGAGTTTTTTTTTTATTTACCGCATCTCACTTTCCTACAATAAATGCATGATAACACGTTATAAGAAGTCAAATTTTTCTCAGGATGAATATAAAGTGGGTAATGCCATTGAGCCTTCATGGACTATTTTACCCTCAGACGCAATTGAAAATTTAAAACATTATCCTCCAACATTTTAACCCTACTATTCCATTCTCCCTAACCATAAATTAAAGGGCAGAAATGGAAAGTTAAAAAATTCCAAAATGCATCTTAGCCTGTGGCTTCATGAGAAGAATCGTCATTTTTGTCTAATTTGGGGCTTACATTTGTTGAAAATTTGTTTGAAAAAATTGGTATATATTCATTTAAGATTTGTAGTGTTGCCCAATATTCCGCCTCAGTAGTGGAATCGTCATTTTGTCTAACTTGGGGCCCACACTTGTTGAAAAATTGTTTGAAAGGATTAAGCTGCAAGTACAGGTCGGTTCTTTCACAGAGGTCTTACAGGCTCCTCACTGTAGCAGCGGACCCCACCCAATGTATTAAAAAAAAAAAATTTGGCTTTCCCCCCTAAGTGTCTCACCTGGCAGGAGCCTGTGAAATGGCTCCTGTACCATGAAGATAGTTCAATTAGAAAAGTAAGGCCTTGTTCTCTTTGTCGTTTTCAAGCCGTTTTCCGTTTTCAATTTTCAAAAACGTTGAAAACGCGTTCTCTTTACTATTTTTGAAAACGCGTTTTTGAAAATTGTTAAAAAAATTTCAAAGGAAATGCAAAACGTGGTTTTCCACGTTTTGGGAATTTCCGACCAAAACAAGCCAAAAAAATCCAAAACATGGCACTGTTCCAAAACGCTCGTTTTCAACTCCAGGCTCTAGCCCTGTTCCTCTTTCCTCTCTTTCCCCTCTCTTCCTCTTTCCCCTATCTTCCTCTCACCATTTCAAAATCGACCAGCCCCCCTGCCAAATCTCCAGGTTCGCATGCTAAATCAGGTTTCCCATCTAGTTCTTTGCTGGCTATATTTTTGCGGTATGTTATAGATGTTCGGTTCAATTTTCCTTGGGTCAGATTTCGCACCGCACAATCTACGTGTTCTTGTTCTTTCGGTTCGTGGATATGGGGGGCGATTTTGATATTCTTTCGTATTCTTGAATCTATCCAAAATGTTGAGGCACGCAAGTAAGATGATTCTGGGTCAAGGGCTGCGATTCCCTTCAACGCGGGCGATGACCGTGGGAGCAGGTACGCCGCGAATGTACCATGAGAGGGTTGTGGATCACTACAGCAACCCGAGGAATGTCGGGTCCTTCGACAAGAACGACCCGAATGTTGGTACAGGTCTGTTGGGAGCCCCAGCTTGTGGTGACGTCATGAAACTTCAGATAAGAGTCGATGAGGAGAACAGAAAAATTGTTGATGCTTGCTTCAAGACGTTTGGCTGCGGTTCTGCAATTGCTTCCTCCTCTGTTGGTTCGTTATCTATTTATTGTTCTAGGGACTAGGAAAGTATGGTTTGTCGTGAATTTTGATGCATTAATTGGTTGTTTTTGTGGAGAAATTTCAGTCTTCTAAGTTGTTCTTGTTAAGGTGAATTTCAGGGAATTTCTTTTCATAGGTGGATTTATCAATTTTTGGCTAATTAATGAGCTGGAAGGTCTCTAAATGTGAAAATTTATAGCTCTAATGATTTACTGCTACTCTACAAAACTCTCTTTTGATAGAACTGATAAAATTGATTGGAGTTGTTTCATCTTTCCTGGTTTTGTCCGTCGAGTTTTGAATGGCATCAGCAATTTTGGCTGTAACAATTGATATTTGGTTTTCAATAACAATTAGTTTATTAACATTGATCGTTGTAAGTTTGAAATTAACAGTATCGTGAAAATGTGCACATGAAATAGAATACTTGTTGATTGGTTCTTGCTGCTTGGATAAGTTGATTTAGGTTTTTCTTCCATTTGGTTTACAAATTTGTTCCACTATATTTTAGCTTTTGGCACAGAAAATCTTTTACTGCACTTGTACATTGTTCAAGCACAATGCCATGGAGCATTTGGAAAGCAACTGTATAGATATTCTTTTAAGAGCGGCGACTCGAGAATTTTGTGAACTAAGCAACAAAAATTTATTTATTTTTATGCCATTTGATGTTTTTTGTCATTTATTGGTTGCAAATGAGTTTTGCTAACACAGATTTCATTATCAGCTACTGAATGGGTGAAAGGGAAACAAATGGAGGAAGTCATATCCATTAAGAATACGTAAGTTGGATCCATTTGTTGATTCTACCTAATACCTCACCCAAGATTTGTATTTCCTTTTGGGTCTTGTCCAGTAACTCAGAGCTTCTTTTGGTAGTTTCGATCGCTTTTATTGTTCTTTATATTTTCCCATTTTGCAAAGTGTCCTGTGAGGTTATGAACACCTAAAGACAATAATTGAAGTGAGGTTTTGTATTTTCAAGCTCCTTTATCCTTAGGTGGTCATAGCATTGCCAATTTTGTATATAGTGAGAAATATTCTCTTATTTCCTGCTCTCCCTTATTTTTCTATTTATATTACATCCACGGATTCACTTAAATAATAGTATTAGGTGTTCTTTTTAAAATTTTATAGTCTTTGTTCTAGGAATTCTTTAACTTAGTGTACTACATGTTATTTTTCTTTAAAATTAGAAATTCCAATGCACTAGTGAAAATTGTTAATAGCAAGAATCAGCAGAATATTTTCTCTGTTTATTGAACATTAATCTTAGGAATGGATAGATGAAGTTGGTAGATAATTCTATGGTATGGCTTATTGCTACAGTAAATAGAAGAGTTGAAGGAACTGGTTGACTAAAACACAATATATAGTGCCCCTTTTTTTCCCTTTGATTTTAGTGGTAAAGTAGATAAAATGAAAAATATGACTGCCAGAGATAGTAAAGAAACTATAATATGATTATGGCTGTCTAGTTGCTTGGGTATTAAATACTGTTGTTATAATTTTTAAGGGACTTTCCCTTGAAGAATTGATTTTGTCTCTGACTATTTCTCGTCTATTTAGAGCATGTTTGGCTAAGATTAAAATCCAATGAAAATTGAAAATATAGCCGTTATTGGGTTTCACTCGTCTAATAAAAGTCAACAATGACGGTTAATTTTTCAATTTTAATCCGATTTTAATCTCTACCGAACACACCCTTAGTATGAAATGCGATCTTCAGAATTTTGTTTGGTGTATTTTATAATTTGCAAAAATGAGTGTTTTAGGTGATTGGTGCGGTCTATGCTTAAAACTATTCAATCTCCATCTTCAGAATTTTGTTGGGTGTATTTTCTATTTCACAAAACTGTGTGTTTTTGGTGATTGGTGCGGTCTATGCTTAAAATGCTCAATTTCCTAAAGGGCTCATAAATCTCTTTTTAGTTTGAAAGCTCCTCTATGCCCAATAAATGTTTTACTCAATTATATTGATGTTGTAGGGAAATTGCAAAGCATCTTTCACTTCCACCAGTGAAACTGCATTGCAGCATGCTCGCTGAAGATGCAATAAAGGCAAATTTGTGAAAGATTACGAGTCAAAGCGTGCAAAATCAAATGCCGTTGAAGAGGCCGCCTGTGGAGAAAGCTGCCGATGCTTGATGACGTATTTGTGACGACTACTCCTATGTGATTTGTCATTGAAGACCTTTCTTTTTATTTTTCTTTGCTCAATTACGAATGTGATAAAATAATGGATTGAACTTGGAATTTCTTTAAAGACCTTTCTTGTAATTGTCATTTTCTCTCACCTCCTCCCTGTAGCTGTTATCTTTGGCATACTTTATGGGTGTATTTAGTATTTAGATGGCAGACTTTTTATTCGAAAATTACACATGCGTATGATGTAATGGGGATCAAACATAGGCTCAATGTGTTTGACAATGCAATTCTTTTTATTAACAATAAATTACTTTTTTGATTAAAAAATAGTAAGATGGACAAGAAAATAGAAATATGAATAAAATAATGTTGATAGTGTTAGAAGTGTGCTTGACCCAATCATGACGAAGTTCTCTTCATGTGCCTCACTGTATTTCATGCTTAACATGGCTCCCAAAATATATGAGATAATGATTTTTCAAAACTTAGGTTAGATCATTGTTATTTTAGCTCATTACTAAAGCAATGAAGTATTGGTTTTTATTCGATGTTAGTTAATTATTGTCACAAGTAATGTACAAGGACAAAAATAAGGATTTGTCAAATTTAATTTAATGTGTTTTTTATATCTGAAAACAAATACTTCAAGGTTCACTAACTTTAAATTTTATATGTTATTTAATATTATATTAATATTAAACTATTAAAATTTATTGAATAATCATATTTCTTGCATAAAATATTATTAAAAAAATATTCTCAAAATTTCAAAGTAAACGCGTTTTCCATTTTCATATTTCTCAAAACAGTTTTTCAAAATGATAAAAAGAACGCATTTTCAGAAATTTCAAAACAGACACTCAATACACAAAACACAAAATAAATTCAAAACACAAAACTGAAACACAAAGAGAACGCCCCTAAGTCTTCCTCACTACTATAATTCAAGAAAAAATCCAGAATTTTCACATAAAAACTCAAATTATCGATCCAATTAGCGTATTTATATACAAAAATCTTGCCAAATGAACCATCATTGAATTTCTAAATCAAAGTTTTAATGAGAAACTCAATTCCCCATATGTACAGCAACCAGAAGGAAATTGAATTTGAAGACAATGCTTTTGACAAAGATGAAGAGATGACATATCAAAATGTTGTTGAAAATGGGCAATTATATAATCACGAGGAATCCAAGAGGCACCCCAAGAGAAGAAATTCGGAGTCTTTCGTCTTGAACTATGAGTTTGTGCCTTAAAGGAGAACGTGGAGCGAGGAGGAGAGCTTTGTGTTTTTGGAGGTTTCGGGGGGGGGGGGGGAAGGTATATGGAGTTAGGGAGGAAAAGTTTAATGACGGAGGATTGGTTCAAGGTTACTGAGAAGATATTGGAGATGAGTGGAGTTGAGAGAACAGATGGAGTGTAGGAGCCAGTTGGACGTGTTTAAGAACAGGTATAAGAATGAGACGTTCAAAGTGGAAAGTGGGCAAGCGAGCAAATGCAGGAGCGGATCCAGCACCTGGCCAGCCCCACGGCCGTCCCTGCTAGGTCCGCCGGGACCTTGAAGTCCGTCGGGAAGGCAGCAACTGGCAATCAGAATTTTTTTTTTTCTTTGTGAACATTCATTTGTTGATTTCTATATTGAGTGGATATGTTGGCCAGTATTCAAGAGACAAGAATTTTCACGAAACAATCGGAGAAAAGTGTTATTCTTGCTTTGTGAAAAGGAAGAATTATTCATCAGATAATGGAGTTTTTGCCAATATGGAATTGGAAATTCAGAGTATTAAGAGAGTGGTAAAAAGTCGAGAGATAAATAAGAAATCATTGAAGAATTCTGTTAGGTTGTTGAAAATTGTAGCATCCTTGAATTCCAAAACCTCAAGAGATGGTTCAACTTGTGGAACACCCAATTCATATCTCTTAGCATGTGCACAACTTTACTTATCAATTGTTTACAAGATTGCGAAAAATGATAGAAATTCCGCTAAACACGTCCTGCAAGTTTTTTGTGATTCACCATTTCTTTCACGAACACACTTGCTCCCCGAACTTTGGGAATATTTCTTCCTTCCCCACTTACTTCACCTCAAGATTTGGTACACTAAAGAGCTTGAATTTCTTTCTAATTTGGAGTACGTTGACAAGGAGAAAAAGATTAAGGCTCTTAACAAATTATATAATAGTCAATTGGATTTTGGCACAATACATTTTGCTTTTTCCTACAAGGAGTGGCTTAAAGTTGGCGCTTCGTTCCTGTTGTTCCTTCTGTTCCTTTGCCTTCAAAAATAAGCTGTGCTCGTTCAAGAAGGGTATCTTTGGACTCTTCAACTTCTTATCGCTCCATCAGTAATAAATCACTGTAAGTTTTAGTTAAATAGATGTTCTATCATCTCTTTTCATAGGAGAATGAGAATAGATTATATACTTTTTTCCCCTATGTCTTTGTGCCCAAAGATATCAAGCTGTTTTTGGGCATCCAAAGGAAGAAGAGAAGTTCTGTATTGTAAAAGAAGAAATCAAGCATTGCAGTCATGTTGAAGTAGGTAACTGGTATTCTCTTATAACGGAGGGACAATAGTGGAGAAATGGCTATTGAGAAAAGCAGGCTTTGACGAGAAATTAGAAGACTCATTTTTTGAGAAGGACATCGGTATTGATGGATACTTACACTTGGTGAGTCCTATCTCCATAAAATGCTGAACTGTTTCTGCGTATCCTTTGAATACTATAAAATCTTTGGGAATTTGATCTTGATTTCCAATTATTGAACTTATCTATTTTATGCTGACAATTCTCAGAATAAAGAGGACAAAACAATGGAAATTTGGCAAAGAAAAGCAACTATGGTGTTGATTACCGCAGGTAACAGGAGGCTTCTCGAGGCTTTTTCGGATTCAATAGATAATAGTATCCCGTTCCTGGCACGAGCAAGCCTTGTAACTGTATGCTGGATGAGCATTGGTCTCCATTCCCTTGGGAATATAAACCTTAAATTTAAGGCATGCTCAATCCTCATGACACAATTAGTAGAATCTTTGAATTATGACAGGCCTCTCGAGGAAAGAATTCTGGCATCATTCTCATTACTTAGCTTTAAAAAGGGTACAGGTAAGAGAATTTCCATTGATTGTAGCTTGAAATTGCACCAAATGTCTCATTAAATCAAATGTTCTTAACAATTTTCTTATACTGCCCTTTTCTTTCAGATTATTTTCCCAAACCACCGCCAATAGATAAAGAGCTTCTGAGTCGCCTTTCAGAACTCTCCCAAGTAACATGGACAGCTGAGGAGCTTATTTCTATTATGACAAACTGTTGGAAATATTAATGAAGAAATTTAACAACTTGATTAATATTTAAGTCTCAGTTTGCAGTAGAAGATTCGGCAGCTACCACAGCCCCTGCTTCTTCAGCGAAACTCTAGGTTGAGGAGTTACTCAGAATGCTGCCAAGATATTAGTACCTCTGGTTTCATATTCAGGAGTGTAGTAAGTCAATTGTAAGCATTTTCTACTTCATTTGAATGCATATACTTGCCAACTTGATCTTGTGTATTGGTTTTGAAGGAAATTTTTTGTTCGAATACCTTGTATTGTTACATATATATTGAATAATTTTTAATATTATATAATTAAATATTAATAAACGACCTCGCTCTTACGAACGTTGATGGTCGACATTGACTGGTCGATGTTGACTAGTCAACGTCCGCCCGGGTTGAGTTTAGATCCTGGGTCCGCCACTGAGCAAATGAGTGTTTTTTTATTTCAAGAAAATGGATGTTTTATTGAATATAAGGACTAGAGACCATTGTGGATTGGGGTGTGGGATCAATTCAAGGAAGTATGTGTTTATGAATCAGCGGGTATAGTTAGATAGGTCTAATTTGTTGGATGAAATGAGGGCTAGTCCAGGGCAATCAAACAACGAAGATGACGAAGAGAAAGGGTTAGGAGACGATCGGATGACTTGTTGGCAGTCTATTTAGAGGTTTGGACAGATATATGAGAAGATTGAGGACAGTAAAAGGAAGCAAATAATGGAGTTGGAGAAGATGAGGCAAGATTTTTAGAGGGAGTTGAAGTTTTAAAAGTTTAGGATCGTGGGTGATACATTAAAAAAATTAGGTATAATTTGTAAAAGAATAAAAAGTTCATATACTGAAATTGTATTATTACTTTTAAATTTTGACATTTTTACCATTTTAAAGGAAAATTTGACAGTATGGAGTTTTTCACACAAAATTTTTCAAATATGAGGGTTTTTATGATTTCCAATAGACAATGGGATATATCGTAAAAGGAAACGTTTCTAGGGATTTTCCACCATCAATCCTTTTGAAAATCCACAAATTTCCGACCCTATGATTTCCAAGTGTCAACTACACGACATATTAAATCATAAGAAAATCCACCCTTATCTAATATTTTGCACGCACTTTCTTTCAACTCTCTAGCTTTACGCCTTATGGCCTTGCATTCTTCCCCTTCCATCATCGCCCTAACCGCCCTCTCAACCTCCTCTCTCCCGATCACTTCCGGCTCCGGCTCTACCACCAGCTTCATCGCCACGCCGACCTCCTCTGTCAGTAAGGCAGCATTCATTCTTTGCTCCGCGTAAAGTGGCCATGCAATCATAGGCACTCCATGGACTAAACTCTCCAATGTCGAATTCCATCCGCAATGTGACAAGAATGCTCGCGTGGACTCATGGCGGAGCACCGCCACTTGCGGAGCCCATGAGGGTATAACTAGCCCAAGCTCTTGAGTCTTTTCAACAAACCCATCAGGCAAATAAGCTGATGGGTCATTCTCATCGTTTCCAGCACTGAAATACGCGCCACTGGCACTGGCGTCGGTTGGCTTACGCACCACCAAAATGAACCGCTGCTGGCTCATTTGTAGACCCCATGCTAATTCAGTGAGCTGCTTACTCGATAATGTTCCACCACTCCCAAGGTTGATGAATAGAACTGAATCAGTTGGTTGATTATCCAGCCAGGCTATGATTTTTGCATCCTTTTCTGTTAAAAATTCATCATTTTTGATCAAGGGCCCTATTGTATAAACTGGAGGAGTTGAAATTTCTTTGAAAAATGGATTTTCTTTCAATGCTTCGAGTGTAACAGGTTCAAGATCCTGCCAGGTGTTTGCGAAAATGCCTGCGACCAGGGACATCCTACTTGCGTGAAACAAATACCATCTGTATTCTTCATTCTTTCTGTTTTTCACCTGTCAAGAGTAAAATTGCACGTCCCGTCATCTCAAAGACAAAATTTAAATAAATAAATGTGTTTGTTCTTTAAAGGTTTATGGCTTATTTTCTTTACAATTTTCAAACCGTTTTCTGTTTTTTATTTTTCAAAATAGTAAAAACGCGTTCTTTTTCTCATTTTCGAGAACACATTTTTGAAAACAATTTAAAAATTTATAAAGAAAACCCAAAACGAGGTGTTTTCAATTATAATCAAGTCAAAATTTTCAAAACGGGTTTTGAGTATTTTCAAAACAATTTTTCAAAATATCAAAAAGAACACATTTTCAACAATTTCAAAATGACACTCAAAATACAGAACTAAAATAAATTGAAAACTCAAAAAACAAAACTAAAACATAAAGATAACAGAATCTTTAAGCTTTTAGATGAGGGAGTTAAACATACCTGATCAAGAAGGTTGTTTGTGCGAATTGGGGGGCAACCTGGGACCTCAACTGGCCCGGGAAGATCCACGAATTCGCCCTCTACTTGGGAATCCAGTGTGGGGAGATACAATGAAAATGCAAGTAAAATAGGTGAAGCAGTGAAAAACGAGTAAACAGGAATGGATAGTTCTTCACAAACATCAATGGCTTGAGTGGTAAATATGTCAATGATGAGAGCTTTAGGTTTTAATTCAACTAAAATGGATTTCAAAGGTTTGAGGGATTCTTCAGTCATGACACATAGTTTAGTCAATAAAAGCATGTCATCAGTGATGATGTCGGTCATGTCAGTTTGTGGAATGTTAATGACTTGGAGTTGAGGTGGGATGGTTTCAGTCTGGAGGAAGTGGTTCTGAGCGGCGGAGGCTCCGGTGGTGATCACAAGGAAACTGACACGGACTTGGTGGTGAAGGACGAGGTGCTTCGCGAACTGGAAGAGGGGGATTATTTGGCCGAGGCCGGGGCTATGGAGGAAGGCCACGTGAGGTTCCTTCTCCGCAGCCAACATTGTTTTCTTTTTTTCAACAGTTGAAACAGCCATTCAATGGAGTTTTTTGTGGGTGAGGACTTGAGACAAGGGGATGGTGTATTTATGGACAGAAATTGCGACAACGGGATGGTGTATTTATGGACAGAAATTGCGTGGTAGAAGTTTTGAGAAATGCTATTCATCCTTACTGGGGATGTATCCCCAGCGTATGTGGCGTTAAATGATAGGTGAAATTAAATAAGTCATTTAATTTCACCTATCATTTAACTAATCATTTACATCCACATAGATTTGGGATGCATCCCTACTAGGGATGAATAGCATTTTTCAAAAATTTTGGCAAAAGGATTTGACATGAAGTTTGATATAGTTGCATGTGGCAATAAATAATTGGATAAAAAACCTGATTATATTTTAAAAGGATAATTCTATTTGTACATTATGGCATCCATAATGGATGACATAATGTACAAGTGGCAGTACATTATTGGAGGGTGTGCTGGTGGCCAATAATGTACTGCCACTTGTACATTATGTCATCCATTATGGATGCCATAATGTACAAGTAGCACAACTTATTGTAAAATGTTCAATAATAGAATGTCATATGACATTATGTCAAACTTTTTGTCAATCTTGATATTCATGTAGCAATATTGTATTTTTTTTTTTTTTTTAATGCATTGGCATATCAATTCTTCTTATTTTACGTTAGAATTATACTTAATGTACACTTGTGGTTGACATCATCTTTGACGTTCGGTTTATGTGTCGAAAATCTAGCTATTAATTGTGAAAAGTGTTGTTAAAATCAATATATAAAAACTTGCTAACTACAATTTAGTGACTGTTCGTACTTACCTGGATTCCTTAATAGTCATAAAATTATAAATTGTTGATATAATTAATTTTTCTAGAATTTTCATTGGTCAGCGTGGTTGCTTTTAATGGTTTAAAAACGAATCATTCATTTCATATTCAACAAGTGAAAAAGAGTACACATGGAGAATAAAAGACGAATAGTTTGATATGAATATTGTCCCCACGCACATGCACATCTTTTCTAAGCTTTACTTTCAGCACCTCGTGGGCTGTCCGATTATTTTCTCAATGACTACATTTTCAAAATCATAATAAATGCTTATTTCTCAATAAGTGTTATCAGATTACAACTTTTTTTTCATTATTTTGTTTGAAAATTGGATTTAATTCGTAAAGTATAACATATCATGTTCGGTTTTGAACTCTTTCTTCTAACTAATTGAAATTTTCATATCGATATTCGCGAATTTATTTTTTACATAATCTCTCTTTCATGGTGCTTCATTAACAAATTTATCAGAAGAAATTCTTATAATTTAAATAAAATGAAATTAAAAGTCTCCTCCAATGATTCCAAGACATAGTTTAACGTTGAATATAGACCTAAGAATTCATATATATGGCTGTCGGTCATTTTTTTTTTTTTTTTGTAAAATAAATAAATCATTGTTAGAATTCATAAAAGTCAAATGATGCCCCCACCATGATATGGTTGTCGGTCATTTTTTAAAACAACACACTTTCCCGCTAAACACAATTTGAATTTACACATGGTGTGAAATTTGATGTCAACAAAATAATGTACAATGAGCATTATTCATGAAGTATTGAGATATTAAAAACCGTGTTGACATAGTTACCATTTACTAAGAACAGGACAACTATAAGAAATACTAGGGAAAACAAGTTTGCCTAGCAAGTGCACATTTTTTAAAATTTCATTTTTTCTAAATTTATTTTCAAACTCCTATTCTCTCAATAAAATAATTTTATTCGTAGATTTATAATTTTTTTTCTTACTTTCTAATCATAAATTCTTCAAAAATCACTTTTCGTTAAATATATTTTTAGAAAATCCACATGCCCCCGTAAAGAACTTATTCATGTCAACTTGGAAAGAACCAACATATAATTATTCATACTAGCTAGAATAATTACTTTTCAGACTTTTTTTGGGGGGTTCAAATCTTCTGTAGTACTATAGATATTTAACAAAACATTCTCGAATCAAACAAATTTGAAGAGAATTATGGAAAAATTTATAAGAAAAACAACATTATAGCAATACGTGTTCATGCTTGGGAGTTCTCGAAAACTTATAAATGGTTTAATTTATAAATACATAAAAATAGGTGTTGAATAATGTTCGTAAAATTTTGCAAGTATACGGATTGTGACAAGTAATGAAGTGAATTTATTAAATTCGAGTATCGTCCCACGAAGACTACTATTTACTATAAAGTTTTAAACTAATCTAACTTCAATTTAAAGTAAAATGGTAACTAATGATCAACTCAAATTTCATTTTTTAAGCGAAATTCTAATAAATAAAATAACAAACTCAAATTAAAATTGTAAAAAAGATTATGTAATTGGATAGTTAGGATTTCAATTTCACTTAGTTTATTTATCATACATTTAATTCTAATTTATTCAACCATTTTTCGTACGTGCCAACGATCGAATTAACCTATTGCATTTAGTGATCTCTCTCAAGCAACACTAATCATATTCATATGTCCGAACTTATTATATCTCTATATAAATTAACACACATGAACGCATTTATCCACAGGAATTCAACAAAGATCGCATAACTTATAATTATCTCTCGATCTCTTATAATATCTATGTTAATTATTGCACGAGCTAGAATTATACATCAGCACTCGATTTCAGTATTATCCCTAAATCAATAATTATTGCGCAAACAATTAAAGTATTAAACACACAATTAATTAACAAGTATTAAAATGACATGAACATCTTGAAATTAAACATATAATAAAAATATTAACCTACATCATCAATCCTAACAATAAAAATATTTAGTCACTCATAATATTGAATTTAAATATGCAAAAGTGAAAAGACATCACCAAAAATTGACGGATCGTGAAAATTTCTGATATTTTCCTTCTTTTATTTTTTCATTCTTTTCCTTTTCTTTCTTCTCTTTTCTTTCTTTGCATCCTTTCTTTTGTTGACTTCCCCCCTTTCTTTTCCTTATTTTCTTTCATTTCTTTCCTCAATTTTCTTCTCTGTTTTCGTCAACAGTCGCCGTCAGCTTCCTCTTTCTTTTATTTTTCTCAATTGGCTGCGCCTGCACTCTCCCTCTATAGCGTTTGTATCTCTCATTTATATATTACAGCCCCTGTTTAGTCTAATTTTAAAAATTCAAATTGAGGCCCAGTATATTCCAATATCAAATTAAATTAATTCTTATTTCCAAATCCTCAATTTTTTATGTAATGCAAGTTGATCCTTAAAACAATTTTATTTGTGCAGTCCATGTCAATTTAGTCCTCATACTTTGAATTTTACCATTTTTCTGCTATTTTGTAATTTTTTTCTCAATTCTTCATTAAATATAAAGTTTTACCTATAAAATACAATTTAACATAAATTAGGCAGAATTTTATTCAAAAGACAATAAAATATCATGATTTAGCCCCACGAATAAGTATAAAAATTCCACTTATCACACCCTCGAACTTAATGCAATGATAATTACTTAATTGGTGGTCAGTCAATCAAGCAAAGTAAAAAGATTTAGCTAATTAACCTGACTTTTTAACTCAGCATTGAAATCATAATATTAAATCTAATCACAACTTCTAAATCACAATACAAAAATTAAAATCTACTTTTCAAATATAAAATCGACACATATGTGAAGAATTAAGTATCGCATTATGAGTTTATAAGTTTTTTTCAATTCCATGACTCTCAATTGTCAAATATATTTTTCATCACTCGTAGGATTCACCCACCCCCAAATTTATTTTTTTACTATTTTCAAGTATGTGAACTAAAGTTGAATTTTATATTATCATCACCTCTCTAGTTTAGGTAAATCTCACTAATTGTTAATCAATATGTCAGTAAATAAGGATTTTCCAAAATTTGATTGCTTAAATCTCTAGCACTTGACTAGGCTAATAATCCCTTATCAAAAGTCAATTTTTCTCAAATAAGTGTTTTAGACATAATCAAGGCATTTGATACTTCTTTTGTTTCATACACTTACTTTTTCTGATTTTCTAATTATTATTTTTTCAACTTTTTTTTTTTTGCCTTTATTTGAAGCATTCAAACCATTAAACTTTCTAAACAACCCATGTAACAAACTTTTAACCAATAACTCTCAACTTAGATGACCATAGGGTACCAGGTTTTAGAACCAATGCATGTTTAATTGCTCGAGTCTTAAAGGTTACGAAAAGAAATTTTCAAATAAAAAAATTATTTTATACCTTGATTAGTGCTATGTCCCTAATTGAACACCAATTAAAGAAAAATAACCTCTAATTTGAGATTTTAACTCAATTTCATCATATTGACCTTAGATAATCCACAAAAGATTTTTTTTTCACACATGAAATCCAAATTTATCTCAATATCTTCCAATAACAGTGAAATCCCCAAAGTTATTCTAAAATTTGTCCAATTATGTATAATTTTGTGATTTTTGGTTTAGAATATATTGTCCATTATTTCAGCCTTCCAATTATGAATTTAACTCATTCATACACGATGCTTAATTTAATTCATGTACTCAATATATATCAAATTTCACATGAAAAAGCAAAAAATAATCAAAACATGCAACTTATTCACCATTCATAGATCAATTTATGATTCAATACATTCTTCATTGCCAACCGGTCAACTAACTCACACAAACACAAAAAAAAGAAAATATTTTTTCAATTTTTTTTAATTTAAAGCACATAAAAACACATTAAAAAAAATGAAAACTCATGTTTTTCACCATCAAACTTAAACTAGATATTGTCCCTAATGTTTTAAATCCTGAATCCGCATATAAAATGGTGGGGAAGAAAGTGAAAAAAGAACTCCTCTGATATGGCTTGTAATTCAATGCCTAGTTTTCCTATTACTTCAGTTGGCTCCTTCGTCAAAATTGGTTTAAATGTTCCGCGACGTCATATTCCTGAAAAATCAAATAAAGCATTAAAATCAAATAACTAAAATAAGTAGTACTCGGACCTAACATCTAATAAACCAACAAAATGAAGATATACGGGGAAACGGGGTATTGATGATGAGTTCTAAATAAATTTAAAATAAATTAAACTATCCTAAAATGAAAAAATGAATAAATAAAAAGGAAAAACGTTTAGGTTGCCTCCCAAGAAGAGCTTCTTTAACGCCATTAGCTTGACTTGACCAAATTGTCTACGTTGGATCTTCAGGTGGCATGTCTCTCAGGTTTCTAAACTTTATCCTTGGCTTTGTATTCTTTTTCACTATAGTATGGCGGATAGAATTGGACGACTTTAACTCCGGTAGAGCCTTCAAAACCTCTTTTGGTTTGACATTGTTTGGAGGTTTCTAAGGCTTTTCCATATAGCTCTCATTTTTGTCAGGTAGATGGACTTCATGAGCTAATATGAAGTAAACTAATTCATTGGTTATTGAGTATTTACCAATAAGAGATGTATTACTTGCTGAATAACTGGTAGTCATGTGATGCACTAGAGGGTCATAGAATAAATCCATTTTTTATCTATTACCTACAACTGCTTTAAAACTGTTTCGACTTATTGGATCATATCGCAAGCATCAGCTTGTTTTGGAGGTTTCTTCGCTTGATAAATGCTGAAATTTACGTTCTCGTTAATGTCGTCATTAACCCGCAGTGTTAACGTTCCTTTGAGTACGTCAATCAATGTTCTTCTAGTAGTCAAGAAAGGCCTGCCTAAAATGATTGGAATATAATATGATGAAATCTGCAAGGTAAATGAACTTGTCCACCTTTACCAAGACATTTTAAATAATCTCCCTTGGATGCTTTATGGAGCGATAAGCCAATTGCAATAATATTGAGGTTGGTTTGGCCTCTACAATCCCTAATTTCATGTACAAAGACAACGGCATTAAATTTATATTTGTGCCAAGATCGCATAAAGCATATTCAAAATATTTATCTCATATGGTACAAGGTATAGTCAAACTTACTGGATCCTTGAGCTTAGGAGACAATTTATTCTGTAGACGTGCACTGTACTCTTCAGTTAGCATCACGGCCTCATAATCCTATGTTGATTTGCAGCATTTTAAACACTTCAATGAATTTGGAGAACTGTTTGTCCAGTTTATGTTTATGCAGTCTCTGCGGAAATAGAATTGGGGGTACATATTCTCTAATAGGAACGTCCTTAGCCTGTGATATGTTTGAATTCTCTTTCAAATTTTTCTCAGTTGATTTTTCTGATTCCTCCACTTGCTCCTCATCTAAAGTAGGCACTTTGTTTGTCTCTACTACTAGCCATTTTATTGTAATTCTGATAGTTGTATTCCACTTCTTGTTGTGATTGCTTGCACTTGTTTCGTTGGATTAGTTTTTGTGTAGCTAGGCAAGGCTCCTTGTGGTCTTTCCGAGATAGTGCTGTCCAACTGACCTATTTGAGTTTTCAACCCTTTTAAGGCAGCTGAATGATTTTGCAAGGCTGTTTCAGTCTTTGCCATATACTGGTCGGTCTTCTGTATAAATTTTTTCAAGATATCTTCTAGAGACGATTTTTTTTCTTACTGTTGAAAACCAGGGAGAGGCTGCTGCTAATTATTTTGGTCAACCTTCAGGAGAAGTTAGGACGATTACGCTAACGGGATTGTATGTATTGTTGAATGCATCGTTGTGTTGGAGTTGATAATTTTGTGCATAATTAACTTCCTCTATCTCTCGAGATGTCACATGGCATTCCCACCATTGTGGGCTCCACCACATATACCGCAAACCAAAGATTTCGTTTGTACTGTTTTTGCTAAATTTCTCGTAGTCAAGTGATCTATAACCTTTTTCTCTAAAACTGACATCTGTGCTGATAATGTCGAGAAAGCATTCACCTCATGTAGACCTGTGTGCTTCTTATGTGTGGATCTTTCGAAAGGCTATAAGACATTGTTAGCTGCTATCGTCTCATATAATTCCTTAACTTCATTCGGAGACTTTAATGTGATAGATCCATTTGAAGTTGCATTCATCGATATATGACATTCTGGGTTTAAACCAGTGTAGAAGTATTGAACTTGCACTTTTTTCTTAATGACGTGATTAGGACACTTCCTGATCAAGTCCTAAAATTTTTCCCATGCTTCGTGAAATCTCTCTAATTCATCATGTTGAAAAGTATCTCGTGTTTTATTTTAGTTAATTTTGACAGTGGAAAATATTTCGTGACAAATTTTTGTACGAGATCATTTTAAGGTCTAATGCTTCCAGCGGGTAGGGCATCCAACCATTCTCTTGCTCCGTCTCTTAGTATATGTGGGAAGAGTCTCAACTTGATTGCTTCATCAGATACTCCATGGAAATTACAATTTTGGTAGATCTCCAAAAAGCGTGAGATGTCATTGTGTGGATTCTCATGAGGTTTTCCATAAAATGATACTCCATTCAAGAACAATAAAATGATGTCTGTCTTTAGTTGAAAGTTTGGTTTCCCAAATGGAGGATAAATGATGTCTGATTGATTTGGTGCAACAAATGGTGTGATGAATTGTCTAAGTGGCAAATCATCTTCATCAATCTCGACTGGTTGTTCAACTCGTACCGATTGCACATTTCTGTTCTGTTTTGTCATAATGTTCTCTCATTGTTGTCTAATTTTATGGTTAAAAGTGTGTTCGATTTCGAGATCAAATGGTACTAAATTACCAACTCTTGAATTTCGCGTGCAAGGACACTTGCAATGAAAATGAAAACATAAACATACAACACTAAACCAAAAAAAAAAATAAACATAAACATAAATATTAAAAAAAAATTAATCAAAACTAGAATTAATTAAAATTTTAAAGCAAATAAACTAGTCCGGACAATGGCGTCAAAAACTTGTCCTTAAAATTCCGCAGTACGGATTGTGACAAATAATAAAGTGGATTTATTAAGTTCTAGTATCGTCCTACATAGACTACTATTTACTATAAAGTTTTAAACTAATCCAATTTCAATTTAAATTAAAATGGTAACTAATTATCAACTCAAATTTTATTTTCTAAGCGAAGTTCTAATAAATAAAATAACAAATTCAAATTAAAACTGTAGAAAAGATTATGTGATTGGATAATTAGAATTTTCGATTTCACTTAGGTTATTTATCATACATTTAATTCCAATTTATTCAACCATTTTTCATACATGTCAACGATCGAATTAACCTGATATAGTTAGTGATATCTTTCGAGCAACACTAATACTATTCATATGCCCGAACTTATTATATATCTATATAAATTCACACACATATGAACGCATTTATTCACAGGAATTCAACAAAGATCGCATAGCTTATAATTATCTCTCAATCTATTATAATATTTATGTTAATTATTGTACGAGTTAGAATTATATATCACTTCTCGGTCTCAGTATTATTCCTGAGTCAATTAATTATTACACAAACAAATAATGACATTGAAAACACAATAATTAATTAACAAGTATTAAAATGACATGAACATTATATAATAAAAACATTAAGCTACATCATCAATCCTAATAATAAAAATATTTAACCACTCATAAAATTGAATTTAAACATGTAAAAGTGGAAAGACATCATAAAAATTGACGAAACGTGAAAATTTGTGGTGTATTTCTTCTTTACCTTCTCTGTGCTTTCTCTGCGTCTTTTCTTTTGTTGACTTTTCTCCCTTTTACTTTTCATTATTTCCTTCCTTCCTTTGTTTCTTTTCTTCCTTTCTTTCCTCTATTTTCTTTTATTTTCTCAATTGGCTGCGCTCCCCCTCTTCTGCGTGTGTATCTCTCCTTTATACATTGCATCCCTTGTTTAGTCCATTTTAAAAGTCCAAATTGAGGTCCAGTAAATTTAAATACTAAATTAAAGTAATTATTCTTTCTAAATCCTCAATTCTTTTATGTAACGCAAGTTGATCCTTAAAATAATTTTATTTGAACAGCTCATGCCAATTTGGTTCTCATACTTTGGATTTAGCCATGTTTCCGCTATTTTGTATTTTTTTCTTCAATTCTTCATTAAACATAAAGTTTTTCTTATAAAATACAATTTAACATAAATTATGTAGAATTTTATTCAAGAGATAATAAAATATCATGATTTAATACCACGAATAAGTATAAAAACTACAGTTATCAAATAAGTTCATAGAACTTGTGTGAATTCAATAAAATACGCGGTTGAAAATAAAATTTGATTATTTGTCAAACGGTGGCTTGAAATTTGTGATAAGGTAAGTAATAATTTGATTTGATCATAGAACATTGAAATAAATTATATAATCAAACCGAGATAGTGATGTTTGGTTAGTTATTATTAATTTTTTTATTTTTTTTTGGCATTTTCTACGTTAATTTAAGGTAAATTTGACTCGACAATCTGCATAGGGAAGTCAAAATAAGGAAAAAGTTAAAATATTGCAACGAAAATTACATTTATTACCAAGTGCGGGTTTGACAAAATGATTGGATAAAGTTCAAAATCATTTTGACATTCACAACTTTTCAATAACATATTTCATAATTTTTTTAATTTTTTTTATTGAAATTTTAATTTTAATTACATTAACCTGGAGCATATGCCAAACACGTGTTACGCTAGCTTCTTATTATTCCTGTACAAAAAGTTTTGAGCAACTCACCATGCACTATTTATTATCTACCAGTGGAACCAAGTGACCAAATGGTGACAATATTGTGGATGCCATATCATCTTATTAGCACATATTCTTATGTTGATTTATTTTATTCTATTCGATTCTAACATATTAGGGTTGTTTGACAAAATTTCTGATAAAAGTTTTAGAAAATTTTGATGTACTGTGTCGTTGAAATACTGAAAAAAATTGTAAATAATGTCTGGTTAAAATTAATTGTTAACTTTAACATCAAGTTTTTAACAACCTTTTAAGTTATCTCAAATAAGCACATTGACTTAAAACCAACAACATCTTATAAAGTATAACTAGTCTTTGCCCGTGCCATGCTTGCCATGCACGGGTCGTGTTATTTTAAAGGTAATGTTAACGTGTTTAATATTAAGGATTAATGGAAAATATGTGCACTGGTTGAATAAAACGATGATGCGTAAATGTACACGTTTGGGTGTTGTATTTTAGACAATAGAAGGAAATGATTATACACCATAAAAGGAATGAATTATGCTGAGTTTGTAAGAGAGACTAGATCTCTGATATATGGGAATTTTTTTTCTACATTCTTCCAATTGTTTTGGTCTCTGCAAAGTGATATCATACTCTTATGAAGTTGAGTAACATGGTCCAAGTTGTAGAACTATGCTTGCATTTTCCCAGAGGCATGGCAGGAGTTTATTTTTAGCCATGGAATTCAAGATTTTAGGAACATCAAATCTGTAAAAGATTATGAAACAAAATGAGATCAACAAATACAAGGATCCTACTTCATGCTGTCCCTATTAATAATTAATCGTATCAGCAGAACTATAGGGGAATAAACTCTAAAAGAAAACTGAAAATAAACATCTGTAATGGAACTTCGGGCATAATGAAACAATATCCTTGCTTCCTGTCCATCATAACTGCACTGATTTGTTCATCTTCAGCAGCATTCTTCCCAAGCATTTCTTATGAACCAGTTGGTCTGATGGCACAGACCTACTATCCCCCATGAAATAGAATGTGAACTATAAGATAAAACTAACAGTGGTGTTGGCACTTGGTAGTAGCACATCCAACAGAAATCAAAAAGTTCTATCACATCTTCCTATACAAAGATAAGAATGCACTCTATGATTATATCAAATTATAAATGGCTCATAAATTTCCTGAATTCGAGCTCCAGCAAAAAATGCAAGTCTTATTTCTTTTACTTTAAAAACATCAGAGTATCGGATTGCACTCTTTATCTGGTGCTCTTCCTCAAGTGCAGCAGCAAGTTGATTGATCTCCTCTTCCAAGTGATAAGGATCATAAATCTTTGAAAGCACAACAATGGCTTTAGATTTATCATTCTGCAAGAATTATTTCCGAATTAATAAGAGGGAAGATCAAATATTTGATAACATGTTTCAGAAAACAGTTATCCAAAGCCAACAAATTGCTTTTGCACCTTCAAGTAAAGCCAACAAGGAGATTCAGGCAAAAATAGCATAAAGGAAAACTGAAGAATGGCTGGCACTGCAGATACTCAAAGCATCCGTTGCCATGTCTCAAGAATCTGCTCATCCACTTAAAAAACAAAAAAAATCACAAACAAAATAAGATATATATATATACACACGTTATTTGAAGAGATATTTTGTTAATTACATTGTTGTTTTCCACCAGTTGTACAAGCTGAGGCATCTTTCTGAGTTTGAGATCAGCCAGTATTTGAAGCTGAAGTGTCACTAACATATGCAATCCGAAGTTAAGGGATCAAAAAAGGTCATCGAGAATAACTAAACTTACTCCACAATGTGCATCAACACATAAAGCAATAGTCCTCTTTCGGCCTCTTTCTCTTCTCTATGCTATAAAGAAGTTATAAAATGCAATAAAAACTAAGGGTACTAACCTTTATAATTCGAGAAATTAACCCACGCAGCAAATGAGGCTGAAAAGAATGAGAGGTTTACAAAAATTTGGCAGCCAAATAATATACATATTATGCATGCTTATCAGCAAATTGGTTGCACTCACTCTTCCTTCAATTAATTCTTGAGTACGAATGTAAGTCGAGGTCTATCCATTAGAGGATCTTTGTAGAAAGGCGGGCTGCAAATTATGCATTTATTCATAGCAAAAAATCAACATTTACTTACCAAAATACCTCTGACCCATGCTTTCAGTTAATCAACTACTGCAGAATACTCCAGCAATTTTCGCTACTGAGTATTTCCACATGAACGCTATTGGCATGTACAAGCATATGCATCATTTTTACAAGAAACTTATCCCAAGGCTAATGAAATTATACAAGGTAGAATCATCAATTAAATACAAATGAACTGAAGTCAGTTCAATAGAAAATCACTAACAGGTTAAAGCTATTTCTCAAAAGCCATTGGCAACATGAAAATTTTCATTCATAAACGACCATTTTAGATTTGAAAAGTGTCATTTCTATTCCAATTCGGATGCCCTAAGTCTACATAGTTATTAAATAAACAACAATTCACGGAATTCCCAAATCACTAATTTGAAACATAAGTACTTCAAAATAGACCAAAAACATAAAGATTCAACCTTTTTGACGCAAGAAGGGAAGGTGATTTTGGCAGCCTGTGGATTAACCTACGCCCTCTCGACCAAGGCTTTTGTGGTCTTCCTCCAATTGCAAACGCGCCCACATGCAACGACGTTTTGGCGCTGTGGCCATTATTCCTCGCTTATCTCCAATTTCTGTATTATCTCCCCAAGCAGCTCCAGCAACATACTTGCCCACAAACCCGATTTACAAATGACGATGTTTTACTGTTCTTCTGCGGTTTCTATTTCCTCTTTGCTATTGTAATTAAAACTATTTTGGTTGGGGATTTGAAATTTTGAATTCTTTAAAGGATTTGAATTAACCTCCCACCTCACCAAAAGGGGAAAAAAAAATACGAAAAAATGAGGGGTTACAGAAAAAATTGAAGAAATAGAAGAAATTGCTCTGCGCGCGAGAAGATACATCTCCAGGCTGCACGGAGAAAGCCAGAATTTATATTGTGTTTGTTTTGATGAAATACACAAACTTGGAGTTGGCAACGAGAAGATCATGTTTAAATCTGAATTAATTAACAATGATTGGACTAACATTGCCTCAGTTTAACTACTAAGTAAATATGTGCTTACATAGAACATGTAGGAAAAATAGATGAATCAACGAAGAAAGGCAGAGAACTAATTATATGTAAAACTAGAAGTGGCGAAGGAGAAAGATATCTATATACAGATAGAGTAGACTCTTCCAATAGGCATTGGGAGTGTGAGGACATGAAAGACAATGTACAATGCCAAAGGACGAAGAAGAATATCCGCAACTCTAATTTTATTTGTTTTTTCTTCTAGAAAAGCCAGAGAGTGACTCAGGAGAAATATATGTGTTTGATCCGAGAAGATTTGTCTGTTCATTACATAGGCCCCGTTTGGTACGGATTCTCCAATTCTACAGTAAATCAATTCTCATTTTCAACCACACATTCTTCAATAAAATAATATTTTCCATCACATCAATAATCTTATCTTCTTTTTCAACCACACATTTCCCATCATATCACTATTCAAAATCAATTCTTCCCCCAAAAAATCCCTACCAAACAAGCTCATAGTATGATGATATGAGATATCCCTTGTTCAGTAAAATCTCTTTTTGAGTCCATGTATTACATGGCGGAAACATATTAGCTTCTTCTTTTTTTTTTATTAGTTGTGTCGAACGTTGTATAGTCTAATATACTTTGATGATATGAAGCTTTTTGAGCTACTTGTTTTATCACAAGCATTGGCAGAACTCACATGGCTGGCGATACTTAGCAAGAGAGAAACATTTAGGTTCAATCTCTCAATTGACTTTGGCTTTCACTCCTTTGTGTATCTTTTTTGTGTGTTTGATATCATAAACCATAAATGAATTGCGTTTGCAGAAAGCTTTTTGATGAATTTGATGCGTCATTAGTTGCAAAATTTGATGAGAAGAAGTTGATGTCGATGAAAATGAATGGTAATACATTGCTATCTGAACCTAAACTTCGGGCAATCGTGGGGAATGCAAAACAACTGCTCAAGGTAACAGTCCCTAATCAAACTCTGAGTTGTTTCAAACCTCTTACACTTTTATGTGTTCGGTTTGACCTAAAAGCCAAAGGGTTGAATATCAAAACGCTTTGTTAGAGGTTCTATCTTTTACCAGTTCGTCAAAAGTCAGATACTCTGTTAAAATCTGATCGGGTTGTCAAAATTTCTCCTGAAATGCCTGGACCAAGTTTCGATCCTAAGATAGTAAAAGTGGCACATGTTCTATGTTTTTCGACATATGCATGTGTCTAGTCTTGTGCGGAAAGCCTTTCTTGTGAAGAACATTATAATTTTCTTGTTAGAAAGTTAAAAATGAGCCACGAGCATTTTCCTCACTTTCATATCCAAATTTTTTGTTTTTGTAGATCGAGCAGGAATTCGGCTCCTTCAGTAACTATTGCTGGTGTTTTGTGAATCATAGACCTTCAAAAAGTGGATTTCATTATTCACATCAAGTACCAGCTAGAACACCAAAATCCGAACTCATAAGCAAGGATATGATGCGGAGGGGATTCTGCTACGTTGGCCCTACTATGGTGTATTCGTTCATGCAAGTAGCTGGGATAGTTAACGATCATCTCACAACATGCTTCAGATACAATGAATGTAGCATAAATGTCAAAACGAATTCAACACCCCACCTAGAAAAGACAGAAGTTACAAGGGAGACAGCGATGAGCACGTGCTCTACCACTGAGACATGACTTTGTGAACTGTAATGACCAAAATTTTAGCATTTTTTTCTTCACTAATATTGTCTAGTACTATCCGTTCCTATCTATGAAAAATGTTATAATGAGTCTGTCTAGTAAGGTGGTATAGCTTTGAGCCTACTTTTGTAAGCGATTTTAATCTAACTAGTGAAAATTTTGTCGTCTCTATTGTTCTAGGATCCACACTTACTGTTGGTTGTGTGCTGGTATAGTAACTTTACATTCTGTAGTGTTACTAATTTATGTTTTCTTTGATCGACATTGTAAATTCTTTTAGGAATTGGCTTCGTGTATATGTTTATGACTAATATCGATGTAACTATGATAAAAATTCTACATTTGTCATTTTTATCGTATAAATTATGTATCTTGGTTATTTGGGATGGTCATCAAGACCTTTGATTTCAAAATTGGCAACAAAATGTATTTGTACTAGAAACAAGGGCAAATATGAAGGTATCAAAAGACTTGTAATTAACATGTGAAGATGATGATTCTTGCTTAGAATGTGATTAATCACTGGAACTGTTTCCACTTCCCATTGTGAGCTCAAGATCATCAAATCCCACCTCATGAATCCTCTCCCCTTCCCATGGCTTCACCACCACATTCTCGAAGTCGAATTGTCTCCTCCGGTGTTGCATCCTTGTAAGGAACTCGTGGGGCCACTGGTCTCATAAGATTGAATGTTGGAGACGTTGGAACCATGTTGGAAGTTCATCCGTTGGTTGGAAGCAGATGTGTAGGACTCGTCAAATTCAGTTATTAGTGGCTGGAGTAAAAATCTGCCTGCAGACAGGGCTTACTTGGCTGAAATCCCAAGGAATGGCTCCCCTTCAAAGATTAAGTTCGTGGTTTAGTTTTAAAAAATCATATTTTTGATAGATTTTGAATAAAATCGATGAATATATGATCGAAAAATAGATAAAAATATGATTGAAAATATGTTCGAAGAAGAATAAATTTTAGAAAATGAGATGAAACAGTCCGATAATTTTGAAATATTAGCCCATTTGCTAATTTGCAATGTGGATGTACACCCGCCCCACTCCCACCCCCACCCCCAACAAGGATCCAACTCTCCTCTGCAAGTGCAATTTGTGTAGGTGCTTCTCATCCAAAACCCTATCTACTCGTCTGAATTGTCCCTGTAAAACTTTCTTTTTCAGATTCGAACCTTTAAAAGATATTGAACTAATCTTTTCGAGACAGTTACTTTGATCTTTAGATCTGTCTCCTTTTTCCCTTTGTATCCCAGAGATCAAGAAGATGAGATCTATGAATCTTATGGATTCATGTGTTCAAACTTGCTCAATTTTCAACCGTCCATCCTCATATAAATCCTTCAATTTCATTGGCCTTATCTACAATCCTGTAATCAAGAATCCCAAATTCGAACAAAATTCGCTCAAACACAGGAGGTCCATTTCTTCATTCATTGTGTCAGCCATCATCACCAAAGAAGAAGAAACAATTGAGACCCAGAAGGAACAACCCACCTTCAATTTCAAGGAATATATGATTGAAAAGGCCAATTATGTGAACAAGGCATTGGATGAAGCTGTTTCGGTAAAGAACCCACCAAAGATCCACGAAGCAATGCGGTATTCTTTGTTGGCAGGTGGTAAGAGGGTGCGCCCGATGTTATGTATCGCCGCCTGTGAGCTGGTGGGAGGCCACAAGTCCGCCGCCATACCTGCTGCCTGCGCGGTGGAAATGATCCATACTATGTCACTTATTCACGATGATTTGCCCTGTATGGATAACGATGATCTTCGCCGTGGAAAGCCCACTAACCATAAAGTATTCGGCGAGGATGTGGCGGTTCTTGCCGGCGATTCCTTGTTGGCTTTCGCCTTCGAGTTTATCGTCACTGCCGCCAATAGGGTCCCATCGAATCGGGTTCTGGCGGCCGTGGGAGAGTTGGCCAAGGCCATTGGCACGGAAGGATTGGTGGCAGGGCAAGTTGTGGATTTAAGCTGTACTGGTAACAATACAAATATGGGATTGCCTCAATTAGAATTCATTCACATTCACAAAACTGCTGCTTTATTAGAGGCATCAGTTGTTTTGGGGGCAATTCTCGGGGGTGGAACTGATGAACAAGTCGAAAAATTAAGAAAATTTGCAAGGAAAATTGGGTTGTTGTTCCAAGTAGTTGATGATATATTGGATGTGACGAAATCCTCAGAAGAATTGGGAAAAACTGCAGGAAAAGATTTGGTGGCGGATAAGGCAACTTATCCCAAATTGTTGGGATTGGATCAGGCCAGGGAATTTGCTGAGAAATTGAATGAGGATGCTAAAGAACAATTAGCTGAGTTTGATTCGGACAAGGCGGCTCCATTGATTGCTTTGGCTGATTACATTGCTCATAGGCAGAAATAGAATGATGCTGCAAATTCTTGAACTGGAATTTTACAATATTCAACTTTCGCGTTTGTTTGTTGTAACAATATCCTAGGTGGATTTTAGGTGTGATTTGCTTTTGTATAAAGAGGAATAGCATTACAATTTTTGGGACAATGAGCAACAGCACTGCACTTTATGTGCAATTCTTCACCTGGGGTTTAAATTTTTTTTTTTTCATTTTTTAGGTTTGCTCGTTGTAACAATTTACTGAAATTCAAGTTTACCTAGAATTTGTTTTTGTTGTAACAATTCTTGGATTTTGGTCGTATAAAATGGAATAGCATTGCACTTTCTCTTCATATTTTGTTTGCAATTTGTGTGTTCATATACAATTCTTCAAATGGGGTTTTGAATTTTTCACTTTTCATATTTGTTTGTTGTATCAATTTTCTGAAATTCAAGTTAAATGAGAATAAAAGGTTTAGTTCGTCATTTATGGTTTGATGGTTCTTCAATTTTTATATGCTGGAACATGGTAGCGATGAAACCCCCATAAAAAGGGAAAAAAATTTAAAATCGCCGTTGCCGGGGATCGAACCCGGGTCACCCGCGTGACAGGCGGGAATACTCACCACTATACTACAACGACTTCTTGTGATTTCGTGTGATATAAATAATTAAAATTAATTCCTTGCTCCACATTATTTATAAATTCACATTTGTTAAAATTCATTTTCAATCATATATTCTCTCGAAAAACAATTTTACACATAAATTTTAATTAAAATTTTTAACCATACTTATTAAAAAATTCACTATACAAAGGCCATGTTTGATCCATATTATTTTTTTTATTATTAGTCTGTTATTCATTTCTCAGAGATGCTGCAGATCCAGGGCCAAAACCAGGCCCAAATCCAGGAGGCCGAGGTGGATGCACCTCGGCCCTTGATTTTAATTCATGTGGGGTCCTCTTCTTTTAAATCAGGGGCTGAAGTGATGACACCTCAGCCACCTGGATTCTGGTCGGTCCTTTATCAGGCCGATCAGCATTTTTCTTCATTTTTAACCATATATTTCTCATCACAACAACAGTAAAAATACATTATTACTTTCAAAATGTGCATCAAACGGGGGCAAAATATACTCTCCTAAATAATCGTCGTTACAAAATTGAGGTGGCCAATGAAGCTCCTACCTCCACTTGTCAAATTGGGCACACATTTTAATGAAGTACGGACAATAATTTCATTTTTGACTTGAATTACAATAAAACCCCTTGTAATGCAATATGTTACAAGGGTGAAGACAATGTAAATGTAACCCAATTTACTACAAATAATACTGACGACACGTATAGAAGCCGACAATAGAATGTTCGTAACACACATTTAAATTTACTTTAAAAAGAACATAGTATATCTTTTAAAAATTTTATCTTTTTTTTTTAAAAAAAATAAATTGGCCAAATCCTCTTTTCTATTTGACACTAACAACCTATTAATCGTGTCAATTTTCAGTTTTAAATTTTAACTAATCAACGCATCTATCTATCGAACCATCCATTTCGATCTAGCGATTTCAACGAGTCGAGCCGAAAAAAAAAAAAGCTCGAGCCGAGCCCGAACTTTTTTTGACCGAGCTTTTTTTGGGTCGAGCCGTGCCCGACCAAAAAAAAAAATGAGGCTTGGCCCGAGCCGAACCGGCTCGGATTTTTTGGTTTTTTTTTTTTTTCCCCCCCTAGCAGCAAGCTGCCTTCCAAATTATTTTTTTTTTAATTTTTAATTTTATTAATAGGAGGCTTGCCCGGGCCACGGGCCGGTCCGGGCTCAAGCCGACTCCCCAAAGTGGGGATCGGTTCCACCGAGCTCGAGTCGGACCCGGCTGGGGCTTTTTCCGAGTAAAGCCCTAGCCGTCCGAGATTGAGCCCGAACCCTCCCAGCCTCCGAGCTTTTTTGCCACCGCTAATTCGATCACTACACCTTGCAAGATAAAAAGTTGTTGATATAAATGGGTATGTGCACCAAATATTATGTTAGGTCATTCAAAATGATCTGAACGCTCATATTGCTCTCGTGCTAGATCGACGGCCCATGCAGCTCAGTTATGGCGGGAAACATATTATTCATTTAATTATTATAATTATTAAGGTTATCTTATAGAATTATAGAGAGATAATTAGATATAGGTATAGTAATAAAAACAATATAGATACAGAAAATTGTCTGTATAAAATGAGACAGAGACATGTGGGTCAGTGGGTCCAACACCGACGGCAGATAGAGAGCGGTAGACCCCACTCCATTAATTTTCTGTAACCTCCCCTCGCGGTCGCCGTCTTTGAACTTACCAAAACACCCTTTTCATTTTATATTTCTTTTTTCATTTCAGTATTCTTTCTTTGTTGTTAGAAAGGTTAATTAGAACATAATGTCCTTATCTTTCATTTTTTTGGCATTTTCAACCTTATTTTTATATTTTATTGTGTAAAATGCAGTGTTCTAAAATGCGTAATGCGTAGCGAAGCGTCGAGGCCGAGAATCAAGAATCACAAGTTTAGGCGTGTCAATGCGAAGAATAAGCGGCATAATGCGTTTCATATTTTTAAGGCATTAAATATATTTATATATAAAAAAAAAAATTTTACCAAAAAAAAAAAAAAAAAATTTTGTTCTAAAATGCGCCGCCTAGGCGCGCGAATTTTTGAACAAAAAACGTCAAAAACGCATTTTCCGCGCATTGCACCAATTCGACGCGTTTGATCCGCGCATCGCGCCTAGGCGGCGCATTTTCGCGCCTTTTCGAACACTGGTAAAATGTCATTTTTATTTATTTTCTCAATTAAAAATTGTAAAATGACAAATATACAATTCTCTTTACATAAAAGAAAAAGAAAAAAAAAATCAATTGCAATCATAGCCGTACCTTTTACCGTTATTGCGAAAAGTGTCCCTATTTTATTTTTTTTGTATTTTCATCATTAATTACACATTTGATTGTTCAAACCATCATTTTCATTCAATTTCTCAATAAAAAACTATGAAATAATAAATATACCATCATATTTAATTAAAAATATATTTTTTTAATTTTTAATTCTTTAATAATTTATTTGAGACTCGTTTTTATTTTTTTTAAATATATTTTTTTAATATTTTATTGGAGACTCATTTTCACTGTTTAAAAAAATGGGACTATGATTGCAATTAATTTTTTTAGCTTTTTTTTTATTTCAAAAGGAGTGTATATTTATCATTTCACGACTTTTTATTGAAAAATTGGATGTAAATGGATAGAAATGGTGGTTTGCGTAATCAAATGTGCAATTAAGGTGAAAATCCAAAAAAAAAAAAGTGGACTTTTTTAACAATAATAGTGAAAGGTATGGACATTATGTGCTAATTACCTTTTTAATAATTTATTTGGAATTCATTTATTTTTTAAAAAAATTTTGATTATAATTTTAATTAATTTTTTTCTTTTGTTTTATTTAAAGAGAATTGTATATTTGTCATTTTACAATTTTTAATTGAGAAAATGGATGAAAAATAACATTTTGCGCAATGAAATGTGGATATAAATATGAAAATGTCAAAAAATAAAAGATAATGATATTTTTCACAATAACAATGAAATGTGCGGAGCATTATATGCTAATTACTATTATTAGAAATGTTTTGAGTCACATTTCATTGTAAAAATACATTTTGAAATAGTAGATTGATGAAAATGTGTAGTTAAAAAATAAGAAAATGTTTTAAATTTGACTATAATGTTATTTTATTAAAAATGTGTAGTCGAAAAGAAGTAAGAAAAATGTATTTTAAAGATAAGAAGTATCAAATATGAGCTTAATTCGTCGAGAACTTTAAATATTATTTTAAGAATTTATTGAAAAGGAAAAGAGCTTCTAGAGGCGAAAAGGCCATGGTAAACACTTTATGTGAGATGACGATTTAAATTTTTAGATAGTCGAAAAGAAAAGAAAAGAAAATCAACTGTAAAGAAACACGTCAAGAATTTTATTACATCAAACAACAATTTTGATAGAGAGATCCTATAATTATTGAGGAAAATACCTATGAGGATAACCTTATTCTTAATTAAGTAATTAACAAAAAAATATTGCCTAATTATTTACAAATTGTGGTGTAAAACCAAAATTAATTTTACCCGGGGAAAGAAATTATTATCTTCAAAAGAGGTTCCGGGGCAATTTAGTCATTTGACAAATGAGTCAAACGGTCAACACTACACAACTTACCCTACTAGTTGTATTGCACGACGAGCCGTTCCAATACGTGGCAGCTTATAATTGGTTTATTTCAAGTCTTTGGGATCCATAGACAAACAATAATAAAGTTTCTTAGTAGTTTGTACAAAACACACACTTCCTTTCCTCTCTCTACAATCTGTGTTTTCTCTGTCTTAAAAACCCAAATTTCATCTCCAATTTCCAACACCCTTTTAACTTGAAGACTTCATTTTTATACTCACCAATGCAGGATCTTCCGATCAGGCCTAAATTTAAAGCCTGAGGTAGCAAATTTGGTTGTTTTTGTGGGTTTTTTTTGGAAATGCTGGAAGCTGCAGTGGAGAGTACTGTACACAATGGAGGATTTTCTTCACTCTCTTCACAGTTTCAGAGCTGTGGTGAGAGCAGTGAGGAGGAGCTTTCTGTGCTGCCACGCCATACTAAGGTGGTGGTGACTGGAAATAACCGCACCAAGTCTGTGTTAGTGGGGCTTCAAGGTGTGGTGAAGAAAGCTGTTGGGCTTGGTGGATGGCATTGGCTGGTAAATTCTAGCAAAAGTTTGAGTCTTTTTTGGATAAATGAATTTGAAGTTGGGGTTTGTAATGTGGGTTTCTTTATTTGAAGAAATGTGAGATAATATAGTAAATTTATGTTTTATTTTGTTTTTGTAAACATCGAGTGGAATTGTGTAATTTTTGTGTTTCTTGAATTTTTATGGTAATAAATTCCGGTTTTGTGTGTGAATTTGAGATAGGATTTTGTCCAAAAAAATTTTGTACTTTTGAAATGCTAGTTTACTTTTCATTCAAAATTATGAAGCTAGAGATACCTTTTTAGATTGAATTTTGTTCAGAATTTTATCTTCTGATTGCTGCTGCTGTTCTAAATTTGGGTATTTCATAATGGAGTTTGTTGCATGTGGGTTTTTGTGAATGGATCTGCTGTTATCATAGATCATTTTGAAGACTTTTTTTATAATTAATTGGAAATTAGGGTTTCTTTCATTACAGCTTCATTGATATTGACTTCTTTCATTCATAATTTAATATTTAATTCCACAAAAAAATGGGGTTTCTATGTTTGCTTGGTTGAATTTTAAAATTATTTTAAGGGTTGGTGGTGGGATAATTGATTGGTGTTTCATTATTTATAACTAGGAGTTGGAATTAAAGATAGTTGATGTTCATTTATTTCCAATTCTTTCCTATATAACTTCGACCTCATCACAGACTGCCAATACAAAATTTTCTAGGTTATAATTGGACTCAACTGATTAATTTTCCTTGAAAGTTCATCTGAGTTTGATTTTAAGTTAGCAAAATGAGTTGCTTATTATTGCCTTCGGCAGAAAATTTTTCTTCCTTGTAATGCTTATTTATAATTTCATAACTCGCATTGAAATTGTTGGTGCCGAGAAGTAGAATATTGAATAGGGTATACTCATCTATAGGTACCTACAAATGATAAAATATACAAGAACATGCAAGGGGTAAATGAATTTATTCTATTATTTGATTGTAAAATTTGGTTTCTATAAAATGCAGGTTCTTACCAACGGCATAGAGGTAAAACTACAAAGGAACGCATTAAGTGTAATTGAAGCTCCTACTGGGAACGAGGAGGATGATGACATTGAATTTGAAAATGTGCAGTGGAATTGCTCTGATATGGGTGAGTTCAAAGTTTTGCCTCTTGCTGGACAAGTAAAAGTAATAATTTTATTCTAAAAGATAAGCACATGTACAATTGTTTGAAACCAGAGAACAAATTTTGACATGTATTATTTTCTCTGTTTCCTGAATCTATATATATTTAGACCACCCCCCCTCCCCCACCCCACTCCACTTGAATTTTGTTGTGAAACAACGGACATAAGTTTAGCAGTGTCCTTGACATGTGGCCATGGCCCAGAAATTGCTAGGATTAAGCTCTAGTCCCAATCTTGAGAGCACTAATAAACAAAACGAGAAACAGAAAAGCACACACAAAACACAAAGATTTATTGTTGTTCATTCTCAATGTGAATCTATGTCTACTTGTTGCTGCTGATTTTTACATTAATGAAGGAGAGTACCGTGCTTTCTTTTTTCACACTTCTCTTCTCTAATACAGAAATGACGATCCCTCGTATTTCTATTAAGTAGGAAACTAGTGAAACTTCAACATAAATGCCATCCTGTGCCTTATACTTCAATAGCTTTAGTGAAAGATAAACGAAAATTTTCTTACTTTTCTTATGGATTCTAGTTATTTCAATTCTATTTATGGTGGAAAGGTTTTTGAGGTTGTTACATAGGATTCTTTATGTTTGTATTTCTTTGTTTCCAGCAAGCTCTGCTGTTGCATTACTTTATTCTTGTTCTTTAGGCCCACCAGAAAATGTAATTTGTGCTGTGTATTCTGTTTTTCTAGCATCCGATGAAACTCAAAAGTCTCATAGATCAAGGCATCGAATGCACAGGCCGAATGGGTCCTCTCACAAGACTCTTAGACGCTCTCTCTCCAGTGACTCGCATTCTGTTTCTACTCCAAGGGGGTCCACGGTGAGTAAAGCTTTAAACTTTTAGTTTTTTAGCATTATCATTGTTGTTTTTTCTTGAAAAAGAAAAAAATAATAATTAAGGTTATGACAATGCGTACAAATTTACTTTAAAACACTCCTGTGCAGAAAATTGACCTTGGCAAACTTGAGATTGCTGCATTGTGGAGATATTTGCGGCACTTTAACCTTGTAAGTGGGTTTTTATGACAAGGAAATTTATTTATGTTTTTATGTTGGGTTGAATACACAGGTGGTCAATGAGAACTTTCAGTAAAATTTCATGTTGGTTGCTAAACTTCATTTTGTTCTAAATATGTCTTAAAACTAAAATTTTGTTACAATTTGGCCACTCAGTCCAAAGTCCGTTAGTTTCACTTATGATGAAATTGTTATAATGTTCAAGTTCAACAACCAACTTGGTACAAATTAAATTTAGCGACTAACATAAAATTTCGCTAAAAGTTCAAGGTCCAGTGGTGGTTTTAACCCTTTTTAGGTTTGATCAAAGCAACTTTAGTTCCAGCGCTTAATGCTCTGAAATTTTCCTCAGGTGGATGCCATTCCTAACCCATCCAAGGAGCAACTCATAGATGTTGTTCAGAGGCATTTCCTATCTCAGGTATTTGTATTCTGCTTCCTTTTTTCTTGTTTTTGGCTTTTCTATCTGACACAAACCATATATATGTCGTTGATCAAGAACCAGATGATTCTCGAGATGTACCATTATATGATGTATATTTATAATTGCAGTCTTATTATTGATTGGAAGCGTTGTTTTATGTAGCAATTGGATGAGTTGCAAGTCATTGCCGGGTTTGTACAGTCTGCAAAGAGACTGAAAACTGTTTGCAAATGACATTCAGCAGATTATGAGAAGTCGCTGCATATCGGTTCCTGACTCTAACAAACTGTGATTTCTGGTTGCCACTTTCTGCTCCAGTCGTATATGTAATATATAAACTCTGGTGTTTATCCTTCTAGTTCTATAGGCCAGTGTCCAAGTCTATAGAGGTTCTCGCTTCTTGGTAGCTGTAATTATATAGTTATATGCGAACCAGTTGACTCTATGAAGACCTTCTCGGCCGAGCTTTGGTTGAATGTGTGCTAACTAGTGGAGTGTCCTTTAAAATGTATAGTCGTATTCCTAAATGATCATTCGACCATCTGAAGCTTTACATCGTATTTAATTAGAAATCGAGAAGCTGACTATGTTAGTACTTATTTATTATCTGTACTGTACAGTTATTATCTCTTGTTCGAAATATATATGCATCTTTCCCCTATATTGTGTGCATGAGCCTTTTGAATAATGTTTTGAACTCGTGAGGTGATGCTCGAGTTGTTTCAAGAATGTGATTTTGCTGTAAAACCTGGTAATTTTTCTCTTAAACAAATTGATTTAGGGTTCATTTGATACAACTCTTGTTCTTTGATAGTACATCAAGTTTGACAGTTTGTCTCATGGTAAACTATCATTTGACAATTTAGAAAAATAACATTTTTTTCTTGACAATTTTTTAAAAACAAATCTCGGGTAAAGCATGATGTACACTTCGGAGTGTACACATGGCATTTTCTATTGAAAATATTAGGTTGAACAGTAAAATGAGATAAAATAATTTGCTGACACACGTGTGTATGCTTGATTGATCGTCATATCCATAAGCCTCCGTTTGACATCCATTATTTTGAAGAATGAGTTTTTGAATAGTGATTGATGTAAAGAATGTGTGGTTAAAAAGTAAGAAGAATTTTTGGGTTTATGTGTAATATTATTTTATTTGAAGAATGTGTAATTAGAAATGAGTACTGTAGAAAAATGAGAATGAAATAAAAAATGGGTGTTAAACAGGGCAAGAATTCTTGAACAATAGAGAGTACTTAGTTGGCGGGCAAGTTGTGGGCGTTGAGTGATAGTCGGTGCAACAATATTTCGATGTGTTAAAGGCGGCGCATGCACTGTCGTATGTCACAACTTCGTCGGAAACAATAACTTGCAGCTTCGTGGGGCAAGTTTTGTTCAGGTCTGCCACGCAACCAGCGTATTCAGGGGCGGACCCACGAAGGGCCCAGCGGGGGCGGCTGCCCCCACTGAAAAAAAAAAAAATCCAAAAAAAAAAAAAATTTTTAATTTTTTTTTACAGTTTTTTTAGCTTATTTTCTATCTCGAATGCAGTCAGGATCTGGTGAAACTCATGTTTTGTATGTAATTTTTTTCTCTTTAATCTTGTTACATATTCTTCAATCTCATAGAGTTGGATGGTTAAATTTCCTTCCCACTTGAATATAGCTTGCCAGAAGGGTTTGGAGATGATTTGACATTTGAAGTCCACGATTCGAAAGGAAACTAGGAAAGTATTTTGGCCATGTAGTAGTTCAAGTGGCTAATATTGCTGAAAAATTGGTATGTTATGTAAATCTCATTTTGACCACCTGTGATTGCAAAAACTATTGCATGGTCAGAGTGAATATATTTGTGGGTTTGATGCAGGGTGAGAGGCTTCATTTATGGCCTATATGGCATGAACTAGTTGGGAAAATGCAGCTAAATCTAAACTATTCAACAACTCCGAAAAAAAAAATTTCGGGGGCGCTTGCTGACGGTATCCCACCTCCGGTGCATTTCAATCCGTCGCCACAATTCCCTGTGGCGCAATTGCCATCGCCTCTGGTGTCAAAGCTGTAGCCGTTCTGGCCCAGAAGCGGCCGAATCAGCCGGGTGGGGGCAGGAAACTGCATGGATTCACCGGGGGCTAATGCAAACCCGCTGCCTCCAAGAACTGCTACACCGTTGCCGAAGAGTGTCCCTGGCCAGATTGTTTTACTGCAACTGTTTTGTAGGATAAACAATGTAGCTGAAATAATTCAACTCCTTGAAAAGAATTGGGCCATTATTAGCAGAACGCAGAGTTTTATCAAACTTGCCATTAGCATCTTCGATGGATGAATCAGATATTTGTGTTTGTAGATAAGAGTAGGAGCTGCCTATTTATAACTTTGTAATTTCTTGATTTATTCAAATGATTTTGTTGTTTATTTCTTTGATCTTATTAGGTATTCTTTTAAATGAACGAATAATCGTTCTAACCATGTTCTCCGTAAATTTGAGTTAGATATATATAAATCTTCGTTAAAATTTAATAAATCTTTAATAATTTTTTTTATAGACAGTGTTTTATGAGTAATGTTATTCGTAATGAAAATTATCGGTAGTCGTTATACGTGGCATACATATGATGGTTTGTGATTTGATGCATGAATATGATCACGCAAAGAGTCTATTTCTTAATGTGCAAATGGAAAATAGCAATTTAAATTTCACAAGTATAAAAAAATCTGCAGTGACAAAGTAAATACAAATCATTTTGCCAGAGTTAATAAGCAAGAACTTGCACCCAAAAATCTTTTACAACCACCTTATTTTGTTTTAGATAAAAATGTATTCTACAAATTTTTCCTCTGCAACATTTCTTTAATAGTACCAAGAACTGGAGAGGGTCTGATATCGAAATAAGCAGCAGAAGCAAGGTAAATGCAAGCTAAACCTATGTACACTTTAAACCAAATGGATGAACAAATGGTAAGAAATATGAACAATCCAGTAAGAGCAATCACCACTCCACAATTAACCAAACATTTCAAAGTTGAAAGTTCACCTTCTGTTCCTTGACGAGGAAACTGACCATCAGTTATGAAATCAGAGAGCAGCTGATCCTTGAACAGGAATGTATTCATCAACCAATCAGCAGCCTCGTTTTCAGATGCTGGGATTTCCTTAAGAGGGATACGTCTGATGTGCATGTGTACTTCGGAAGGATCCACACCAAAAAGGTTGTCCAAGAAAGTAGGACATTGATTCTTGTATGCAATAGTAACATCATAAACTGCCATTAAAGTGTTTCAATGAGTGTATATTAGGAACAACTTCAAGGATTATCTACCATTGAAATAGAGACATCTTTTTGTTTCAGGCAATTACAAGTAGAACGTGGATTGCCACATAGACTGCCTATGATTGGCAGTGCCTTTGAATAACATCATTCTTTAAATATATAGACAATGAAGTAAAAAGAAAAGAGAAACAAGGTGACATAAACCTGCCACTAGTATTCCATAATGTTAAAATAAATCATCGGCGTTAAATAAAGGTTGTCGGATCCAAAGCAATATGAAAGCTAGAGAATTAGCCATAAACAGCAGATGGCAGGATATGGGGATGGAGACCATTGATGAGGTATAGTAAAAACCACTTACGATAGTGAGGCAGACAAACTAAAGAGAAAATGATATATTATGGTAGCAGCAATAACTAGTGTTCTCTTTTAAGAAACAAAGGTTATGGTCTGTAGGGGGACAATAGAAAGAAAAAACATACCCGAAAGCCCTTAAAGAAAAAGTCTTCTATCAACAACCTACAATTTTTCTCAATTATCTATAAGTCTCTGTACCCCCCCCCCCCCCCCCCTCTTCTATCCTACAGCCACCACGCACTAAAGCCAGCTCATAAATGGTGCTTTTTCTTGTACTTTTTAAGTATTTTTTATTGTTTTATCTCCTATTAAAGGAATAGCTCAGGTTTCCCATGTATCTTAACTGCTGCCTTGAATCAAATAAAGTTGCTAAAGGAATAATTCTATTTAAACTAATGCTCAAAAAATCACACCACACACGGTCTCTTTGTGGGATTTGGCTTTGAACTTCATAAAAAATAGTACACACGCACACAAACGCAGAGAAGGAGATAGCATATTTCTTCCCCTGGTAACATTTTTCTCTGAGACAAAGATCTCGTGCGTGGAACACGTGGATCAATGAACATGATGACTTGAAGCATGCTAGATGTAGTCATCTCCATATCCATTCTGTTTAGAAGTATTATACCGTTTCTCTGTTCTTACAGTTAATTACTAGTAGATTGACATTTAAGATGCATGCTCGATGTGCATGAGAGAGAGAGAGAGGGAGAGAGAGAGAGAGAGAGAGGCATGGTGATATGGGAGAGGAAAAGTGTATGGATGTGGGTGAGAGAGTGATAACAGAGAGACAGATGACAGTATTGAGAAGTTAAAAAAACAAGCTGCGGATTGTCTGGTCCAAGAATAACTTAATTCTTATTTGAGAATACTCGAGCATAGTTTTTTGCCTACTTAACGATCACTAAAAAACTGCAGATTTTCAGAGGGAAAATAAGGTTAATACCAGCAACAAAAGAGATCATTCAGGGATGAGCTCTCAAACAGATATTAAGAGCCAGGAGAGATGAATAATATTATTCATACTAGTTTTTTCATCGACACAAAGAAGTTTGGTTCGCCAAGGTCTAATGCTTATTCTTTATTATAATGAAAAACAGATTGGCTTATTTATAAAAATATAATTGCCAGATATAAATGACAGTGAAATTTCTCAGCTTTGAATCCTTTCAAAGTTATATTTATGAGATCCCCTATTTGGTCCTGATACTGATTACATTTTTATCCACATCTGATACTTTGAAATGGGGAATTTGAATTAAAAATTGCATTTCAAAGTATCGGATTTTGATAAAAATCTTATTAGTATCAGGACCAAACAGGGGCATAATGATCATACAAATATGGGGAACTTCAATAGGCAGAACACTAATTGCACTACAATTTAGACATTGAAGAATAGAGAAAACAGTGAATCTTAGTTAAAAAGAAAAGATTTGAAAGGTCGCATTTTTGTAAGCAAACTGGAATGCATGACCTTAACAAACCAGATGAATTCCAAAATCACAACCCCTCTGAAAGAAAGAAAAAGAACAGCGAAGGAACAAAGATAAAAGAAGAGAGTAGTAACATTAAGAATGACAGATATAATAAGTAGGCAGGATTTTACCCTTAGCAGAATACTTTAGTAAAGGGTCATTCTGAGATCATATGGCCATACCCAGAATGAAACGATGGTCTTATAACAGAACGTGCTCCATATTAATATCCAACCAGAACATATGCTTTAAATTACTGACAACAATTATGAAGAAGGAAGGACCTGCATCCAAGGAGTTCCTCAGGGTTTCCAAGCAAGCATAGAAACCCCGTGTCTTAGGAAGCAGCACATTCTTCAGCACTGGCAATCCATTTTCAGCAGCATACTTTTGACTTCTTTTACACTTCTGTTCGCTGTTGACAAAAGCAAGAGAACTGTATTGTATAATCCGGGTGCAGAATGTTTACAGACTAATGATAATGCTCCAAAACATATGCATTGCAGTTTTAGTGAACATGAGAAACACCTTAATTGATGCAGTTATTTTAAAGTTTGGCAATTCTTTTCACTATTATAATATCTGTAGCACCGATTAGCTAATTAGGTGTAATGAGTAATAATAATTTTCAAAACCAACAAGAACTGCATAGAAAGAAAATAGAATAAATTCATTTCCTACTGTCCAGGAGAAAGATGTATAAACAGTTATAGTGAGGAAGACAAAGGAATGATGTCATTACGCATAATCAGTTCCTTCAGGAAAAACAGCAAGCCACAGGGGATCGTGATGATCGCTATAGGTTGAGAGCATTCGACGCATTACTGACTGATCAAGTTCCCATTTTCTCTCCACTGGGATGAACTCCAAAATGCGAAATCCCCAGCCAAAGATTGGCAATTTCATTAAACTGCTCTTGAGGACATATTTAATGTAGCCCAAGCACCCTTTCCGCAATGCTAGATCCCACAAATACATCCAATCAACCTCTGTTCTGTGGTTGGCTATGAGTAAGACACGTTCTTTTGCTGGAACTCTCTCGCCACAAAAGATCACTCTAGTTTTGTTTATCTTTTCGAATAAGAATGGCCACAAACCAAGCCAAAGACCAAATAGAAAGCATACTGATTTTCTACTGTAATGAACACTGAAAAGCCGCAGAACTACAGCAGCCAGAGGTACAAAATACACTAAGAACATAAGTGCAGTTGAAAGAAAAACAGAAAAACAGATTAGACCCCTAAAAATACGGAAAGGAGTCAAAGGGAAGTGCTTTGATCCTCTAGTAGAATTAAGGGACTGGCAAACTTCCATCCTCCTCTTGTTAATCTTTACGCCTTCACCTAAAAAACTTGTGCAAGATAAAGATCCTTCATCTGCTTCTGAATATTCTTTACTTTGGGTTTATACAGGAAAAAGAAAGCTCACCTAGCCCCTGGCATGATTGCTAGATTATGGATCAAGGAGCTCACACCTGAAAGTGCGATTCAATCAATAAAAAGAAAACATAAATATTTAAATGATAACCAAAATAACAGGAGAAGAAAATATTGATACTGTAACATAAGATTATTGGAATTATATTAAAAAAAAAAATAACAATAATAATAAATAAAAACCCTTAAGAAGACAATTTAAATAAAATCAACTCATCTGCCTAGTTTCAACTAACATAACACATCACTAAGGGGAAATTTATAAATTTAGGTAGTTGCGTGAAGGACTCCATAAAAGTGAAATATCACTAACTTTACACACAGCACAAATATAGTAACGCACTCATGTAGAGTCATGCCATGATGTCTAGTAATAATTTTATTGCATTCTAAAATATCGAAGAGTCGTGTAACCTTGGTTCTCTCACTTGTTATGTGATCCTCAATCGCTCCACATATTTAGCATCCAATATGGATCGCTGTCATGTGAAGAGAGTGCTGTAGATAGCACTTAATGCAACAATAAATGCAACCAGATTTAAAACTAGTTCGGCCGCATGTTTTTATCATTCCTAAAATTGCAATATTACAGACATCACATTGAATCCTTTGAATAATCAAATCTAGCAGGTCCAAGATATCATATACCACAGTTTCAGTTTTTAATCAAATTTCAAATTTCTTAAACATGAAATATTTTGCATACGGGGTGAATCAATAAGTACATTGAACAGGACGGAAAATTTATAAGATCTTACAACAGACATTAATCCAAATTTTGATTTAACATCCAGAAGAAGGCTAAGAAGAACAAAAATATTCAGCTAGCATATTAATATCTCATGATTTGCTGCCCAAAGTTGGTGGAAATAACAAGGATATATTGTTTACATATCCTCTTACTTTCAAAAGTTAAGCATACATATTTCTCACAAGGAAAATAAAAACCGTGCAGATTGTAAGTACTGTAGTACCTCAAAAAACAAAAGTTCTATGAACATTCTGCTAATGCGATTACCAGATTTATCACCAAATGTGAAATCATCATGAAAGATTATGTTTCATTTCAAATCTCAATCGCATAATATCTTTAAATTCCCAATCTTTCTTCACACGTTTCTATAGTCATATTAGCCCAGTGCAGAATCCAGATCCATTATAAATAAAAATAAATTGTAAATTGGCATATCTCCAAATAATTCTGTCATAAATAGAAAAATATATCCAAATCTCAACCAAATCCATCCAACTAAAACATTCCAGAAATCAAAACCAAACGAAAACTTCAACATGAAAGTTAGTCTATTCCTTACATTAATTCATTAAATTGCCAATACAACGTAAATTAAATTGTTACTAATCCAATACCATCGAATCCCGTATACTAATAAAAAGAAATCCACGTAAATAAACCAAAAGCATACCACCAATAATCGCCAACAGAGTGCAGGAAAAAGGAGAGGAATCTTCTTTACCTCAGCGAAAAGCGATGAAACAGAGATTCGATACATCAAAACGGGTGGTCGAAATACTCCAACGAAAGATCATAAGACTCCAAAATGAAAGCCAACGTAACAGGAATTTTATGGAGGTGTGTGCGCATGCGCTTGGATGTATCTATATATCTCGGCTTTTGCCTTGTTCTAAAGCTAAAAAAAGGAGTAAATCTCATCCTCGGTCACTGAACTTTCAGATAAATATTAATTAGGTCACTAACTTCAATTTATTTCATTTGAATAAATTGAATTTCAATTTACTTTCAAATTTTACCATTCTATCATATTTAGTCACATATAGTCCCTCAAATTGAGAAAAACTGCTTAGTTTATAGTATATCATAATTGATATTATGTATAGTTTGTATGTGTAATGAAAATTATAACATGAGGGTATCATGTTGCTTTTAGATTACAATGTTTAATGCATATTTTTATTGGATTATTCTTCTTGTACATTGGGGTGTATATAAGGGTGTCCATAATGGACACTCGGCACCCTCCTATTGGATGGAGTGCCGACCCCACTGGTACTCCATCCAATAAGGAGATGCCGGGTGTCCATTATGGACACCCTTATGTACACCCTGATATACTTGTAGCAAAGTCCATTTTTATTTTAACACTTTTGTGACGTGATTATGTGGAGAATCGATATACTGTGCAATGATTACATGGATGATTCCTTGCTGAATGACTATAAATAAAGCAGTTCTATCAATTTAGAGTAGGCAAGCAATGTAATGGTGAAATTTGAACCTAAAGTGAAAAAATTGAGACTGATTAAAGTTTAGTGACCCATTTGAAATTTTTCTCGTAATTCAATTCTGTAGACAAATTTACCCTCCTATAAACCGTTGGCACTTGGCAGTAATTATCAGGTTAGTCAATGTAGCGTTGTCCATAGAGATAATTGTTTGGTGTGCCCTCCTCCAATCATTTTGGTGATGGTCATCTACAAGACAAAATTGAAAAATTGTCTCACGACTCATTTTACTATTTTTGTTAGATAGAATCTAAAAGCATCACTCTCATTTTGTTAGTCATTTTCATCCTAAATCTAGACTTCAAGTTCTCACCTTGCTTCTAACATATTCTGATGCGAACCCACGTATCAATAGTAATTACGGTATCCACGACAAATTAGAACAAAACTAAGAAAGCTAATATTTGAAAAACTCGACCCAATAAATTTTTGAATCAAAGAACAAAGACAGTCGTTAATAATATCTTCACCTCGTGATCACGAAACTTATGAACCTTACTTAAATTGTAGAACACCACAAGAATTTAATTCTTAATAAATTTAAAATTAATTCAATGAAGAACGAAAGAAAAAAATAATATGCCTCACAATAATATCTCTCAAATTGTGTGTTTTACAATGAATGAAATGAGTATTTATATGAACCCATAAAATCTACTTAAAAAAGGAATTAAGCCTTAAAAATAACAAAAGATACCACAAAATAAAGTTTTAACTAAATTAGAAGATTGTGCGGAATTTGAAAAATTCGCTTCCAGAAATATACTACGCGGCCACATAGTGCAAATATATGCGGTCGCATAGACCAACTGAAATCCTCCTCTTTGGTTTCGGTAAAGGGGCATGCGGTCGCATAGTTGTTCCTTCCAGCCTCTTCGTCCATTGCTTGAATCAAGTCACTCCACTTTGTTTCATTGCCCATGCACAATATGAAACTTGTCCATTTGCTTGGCGTGATCAATGTTTCATTCACCGTGGCTTGAACAAGTAGTCTCATTGCATCTTTGACATACTTCGCTCGCGATCTAGTCATAGACCATTCCTCAACAATCTATAGATCATTGCCCAAACTTGCCATTGTATTATGGATCACATCATATTCTTTATAATGTCCTCTCTTTTTCTTCAAAGTCCATTTCCTATGTTGCGTCTATTTCTCAATTTGTGTCCCTGTTTGGTAAGGATTAAAATTTAAATTTTAATTTAAATCAAAGTCAACTATTAATTTTAACCACACATTTCATGAAATCCACAATTTTTACACATTTCATTAATTTTTATCAAAATCTACTAAAAATCTGATTTTAATCCTCAAACATGAGCGGTATCTCCTTCTTCTCTTTATTGCTCACAAGAGTTCCCCGAACTACTCTCAATAGCGACATGGAGAAACGAATAGCAAAATGAGTATTTTATTTTGATTGTTACAAGAGGTTTTCAAAAAATTCAACAAAATGTTGAAACGAGATTCAGTATACTAGAGAAACAAACTATAAACATAAAGAACATTTTCATAGTTTCACTACGTATTAGATAAAATATTGCCTCTCTATAGTAATTGATGGGAATTGGTTGATAAAGTTTCTTGACTAATTATTTAAGTAGGATCCGTTAGTCGATTACGAGAGTTCAAATGTCGATTGTGTTTGTTACATCTATAAATTACGTGGCATGCACGTGACGGAAGGATTCCATATATGCCGACGTGGTATCAATTATTTAATTGAGTGAGTTATTTAATTAAACAACTTCATATTTGGCCTGGGATCAATCCATTAATCACCGGCCGATTTACATTTTTCTATATATATATGAGTTTCATTCACAATAAGGTGAGTTCATTCTAATCCTATCCAAATCCCTTCTCATGTCTCTTCCACTCATATCATATTTCTCTTGTCCGGCTGTTGACTTGACCGTCGAAGTGCAAACGATCGTTTGATCTTTTTTTTTCTTTACCGATGACATTTGCCTTTTAACGGGGTGTTCAATGTGCAGGTAATGTCCACATGGAGGAGACGTGATCAGGATTCTATTGACGCATTTTTTGGGGTTAACAAATTGGTGTCGTGGGAAACAATATGTTAACCATGTTGTAACACTTCCAAAAAGTCACCCGAAAAACATGATTTTTCAGGCAATTTTTTATTTATTGAAAAATAGCAAGGCCAGCAACCAAACAGGGGAGGAATGAAAATAGCTACTACAACAAACAAAGAGGATTTTCGGAGCAGTTCTTCAAACCAAAAACTAGAGGAAGTCGTTCATAAAAAAATAAGGAAAATCGCTTCAAGAAAAAGGGAGTAATCTTTGCATAGTGGCGAATCTAGGATTGTGACTCAGCATAGGCGGTCGTTGACCGTTGACAGCAATAAAATACTAAGAGCCACATTTGATGTCCATTTTTTGCAAAAAATGCATTTTGGAATAGTGATTCGATGGAGAATGTGTAGTTAAAAATAAGGAAAAGTTTTGAATTTGCATGTAATATTATTTTATTGAAAAATGTGTGGTTAAAAAGAAGAGAGAAAATGTATTTTTAAAAAAATGAGAATCAAACAAGGTTTAAAATTTAAATATAACAATTATTTTGTTCAAACTGAACATATATAATTATGTTGTACAAATTAGCAATATTCACCAAATGGCAAATGGTATTGTTGCCAAGTTTTATATAATTCAAAGAAAGAGCACGAGTTCAAATTTTTACAATTGTATTAAAACCGCTAAAATGTAACATTTATTATTCTGGTAAATTTAGTGTCAAATTCAACAAATGCCACAATGGTTAAGCTTTCAATAATTCTAAGGAGGGCTCATAGGTTTGAATCCCCTCCATGTTCCATTAATTTTGGTAAAAACTGTAAAATTAAAAATATTTCACAATAAATTGGTTGAGAAGGGATACAAAACCAGGGCTTCACATATGAATATGCAAGTTCTAACCAACTAAGCTACAAGAAATGTTTGAAAATAAAATGAATTACTAGTTATATAACCTAAAACGTTTATTCATTGTAAAAAAAAAAAAAAATTGTTCCCTACGAATTCAGCACGTGCGGCTGCCGATGCTCATCGGGTTCTGGATCCGCCACTGCCTCTGCAGCTCAGAATAATCTTGGATGGATTGAAAAAACTCGAGTTTATAAATTCCGTCATGAAAAATGGCTATTCTGGTAACGAGTTGGGTAAACCCGCCATGAGAATGGCTACAAATGTCTTGGTGTTCGACCAAATGTCTTCGTCAAGATTTTTTCTCCAACTATGGCGGTTCAGTCAAACATGATGCACTCCGAACCTCCGACAATCAGACCATTGCCGACACTATAGGCTTCTGGAATTATACCACAAGGTGATCAATCATTATCTAGCTTTTATTCTTTGGTTAGTAGTTTTGATGGAGACACTCATTGACGTAGCATGCAATTCAAACCAAAATATGTTGTCTCTCAGAATTGTCCTTTTATTGACTTTAAAACAACTCAATTTTGGTCTACTTCACGGATCATTTTTGTTCTCTCTCTCTATTAGAGCGGGTCAGCCGTTTATTGCTTGACCCTATTACCAGGTGGGCCTACCTAATTAAAGGTAAGTTTGGGGCTTACATTTGGGTAGTGTATAAATGGGCCTAGGATTTATTTTATCTTGGGCCTCAGGTCCCCAATTTTATAGAACGCATTTTGGTCCATTTGATATTTCATTTTCTTGGTGCCATCTTTTTCTTGGGCTATTGCTAACTTGCCCTTATGGGTTTTATATGGAAGTGGTCTACGGGTTTTGAGCCCTTACCAAATTTTACAAGCTTCTTCGTGGGATTATTATGATCTTTTGATGTGTTACTTGGTGAAATTGCCAGGGGCAGAAGCAGATATTTTAGGTTGAGGGCACAATCAAACCCTTTAAAAATCGAATTCTTGATTTTTTAATAATTCATACTTAACTTAAACAATGCAGATTTACATTTAAAAAAATATTTTTCATTAATATTTTGCTAATCATTTTCATCCATTTGATTTCGAAGTGTCATTTTATTAATGTTTTGATTATCACAAGAAAATGCATATTTACGTTTAAAAATTTTATAATATATTTGATACAAACAATCAATTCAAGTAATCGAAAGGAAAAAAATATATAACTAATACTCAATACTAATAATCAATCAAATACACACAATTTGTTAAATGTAAGTCAACTTAGATATAATTAGTTCAGACGCATTCTATATACACAGTTTGATAGGAGAAAATGCAAATTTAGGTTTTAATTACTTGAAAATTTGATTGGAAAGTGAAGATTTGTATTAAATGTGATAATTTGTAGAGAAATTATATATAATTTAAAAAATTAGAAGGGTTAAGATTTTGTTAAAAGGCGTGAAGAAAAGAGTAAAAGAGAACAAGAGAAAATAGAAAAATTCAAATTTATTGTGATTTTGCCCTTATTTGGTGGAGATTAAAATCAATTTTTAGTAAATTTTAATAGAAGTTAAACAATTATGGATTCCATGAAATATGTTATTAAAATTAATTGTTAACTTTGATTTATATTAAAATTTAGATTCCAATCGATACCAAACATAATTTTATAAAAAATAAAAAAATCTCAAAAGTTGGGGGGTCACGTGACCCCCCAGGACCCCCGGGTCCGCCCATGGAAATCGACATCACCTTTATAAAGAGAAGCAAAGATTTCTTGGCCATATGAGCATTACCATATTGTCTAAAATGTGGGTCTATTAATGAATAAGTGCGGAGGTTATCATGTGAGTTGAAAACCAAGCAATTCTCCTGCTATCACCATCTAAGGGCAATAAAAAGTAGAATTGATGCTTGGAAATATATTAATTTGAAGCCACCAATTGCACATGGGTTTTTCTCACTTTCCCCAACTACTTGCTTCCATTAATATCCCAAAAATGAGCCTGCAGCTGCCATACTCCACATTTGAAGATCAATTGTCAAAAATGGACTTGAAGCTCCTAACTGGTTAACACGAGAATTTATTACTTATTATTTGTCTACTTTCTGGTGCAGTCCATATTCCGAGTTTAGTATAATTGTCAAATAAAGTTGCTGATTTTTTTTGGTCAAATGCACCAATAAAATCATACTTTTCACAACGAAAAATGTAGAATAAATGACTACATCTTCAGAGGTAGTATGATGAGGCATAATTTACATGCTGGGAAACATTTTTATTTTTCCATCTTTGCCTCCAACAATGTGACTAGGGATCAGTTAAGCATGATTTCTATAAAACTGCCCATAAGTGGTGCTAACGTACCTTTTTTTGTTTATCTGGTTAGGCTACTTATCATATTATTGAATGAGAATTTTGATTTCATACTCTATCTCGTGGCTTTCTTATTTATTAAATGCGAGTCCCCAGTTATAAAAAGTAGAATTGATTTCATAATATATTTTTTCGCGTCTCACTATCGTCGTGCCCAATTATAAGATCTCATCATTCTGAGGCCAGCTTATAAGAATCCGATAGTTCTAGAGCTATTTGCGGGATGTTTATTTCCGACCTCACCGATGCTTATTCCTAGTTTCGGGAGATGCTTATTCATCACGTCTCACTATTCGTGGAGCCCAACTATAAGACATCGTCATTCCGAGGCAGCTTACAAGACTCATATATATTCGAAAGATATTTGCAGGATGTTTATTCCACACCTCGCCGATGCTTATTCCTGGCTTCACGTGATGCTTATTCCTCGCGCCTTATTATCGTCGAACCTAACTATAAGACCTCTTCATTTCAATGCCAGCTTTTCGATAGTTCGAGCGCTATTTACAAGATACTTATTCCTCGCCTCACCGTTACTTATTCTTGGCTTTGCAAGAGATTTATTTCTTGTCTTTCACTATCGTCAAGCCTAGTAGTAGATCTCATCATTTCGAGGCCAGTTTATAAGACTTTGATAGTTCGAGCGCTGTTTGCAGTTTATTCCTTGCTTCGCCAAATACTTATTATTGGCTTCACGAGATGCTTATTCTTCTTGTCTAGATATATGACCTCATCACTCTGAGACCAGCTTATAAGACTTCGATAGTTCAAGAGCTATTCGCAGGATGTTTATTCCTCACCTCACCAGATGCTTAATTCTGATTTCGCGAGATGCTTATTCCTCGCGTCTCACTATCATCGAGCCCAACTTATGACATCGTCATTCTAATGCCAACTTATATGACTCCGATAGTTCGAGAGCTATTCAAAAGATGTTTATTCCCCTCTTCGTCACACACTTATTTCTGGCTTCGCAGAATGCTTATTCCTTGCCTCTCACTACCGTTGAGCCTAACCATAAGACCTTGTCCTTTCGAAGATAGCTTATAAGACTTCGATAATTCGAGCGAGTCACTAGCTTGATATTCATTCTTTGCTCTGCCAGATGCCTCACCATAGAAAATGTTGCATTATAGTAGCATTTATCCTTAGATGGCTCATTGCACCTCCGCACCATCTATATTTTAGCTTTATTTATCTTTTGAGAGCTCATTATGCCTCTATTTCAGCTACATTTATCTTCAAAGAGCTTATTGCATTTTTAAATCAGCTGCACCCTAATCAAAGGTGTATTGCCAGTCAACTATTTTCCTAAGCGCACCCACTTAGTCGAACTAGTATTCTCCTAAGTATGCCCACTTAGTTGAGCCTATATTCTCTTTAGCACATCAGTTTAGTCGAGCCGCTATTCGTGATCCCTTCCATGAATGAATCATCCACCATAGAGAAAGCCCTTGATGAAGTGTGTGATACCCCCATGAGGTTATCTCTTCTAAGGATGTCCACTTCGACCAATAAGGCGCGTGATACCCCCACATGTGACGCATCTGATTCCATAGAAGATGATGCTCTCCATGGATGAACCATACACCATGGAGAAAGCCCTTGACGAGGTGCGAAACACCTCCAGGAAGTCACATCTTCCAAGGATGTCTACTTCAATTGGCAAGGAGCGTGATACCTCCACATGGATCGCCTCTGATTCTATCGAATATGATATTTTCCACGGTTGTACCATCCACTTAGAAGAAGCCCATGACATGATGTGGTGTATGTAATCACAAGTCTCTATTTCATTAGCGAGACATTACATGAAATTTGATATACATGTAATAAATGTGATTATAGACAATATATGGTCTTGATACTATTTTGCAAAGATTTAATATGCTTGAAGTATATTTCAAGTGACATTATCATGAGAAGAGTAAATACGTGTTGTACTCTTTTTCCTTGATTGAAGTTTTGTCCTATTGGATTTTTCTGACAAGGTTTTTAATGAGACAACTCTTATGGCGTATTTAAAAGAATGATATACTCTTCCTTCATTATGATTTTTTCGATATGGTTTTTCCTAATAAGGTTTTGACGAAGCATATTCTTTGTGTAATTAATGTTCATAACCTAAAAGATATTTACCCTCAAAATAATATTATAATATACATGAGACTCTTGAAGAACTCAACAAAATTGCAGATTATGTGAAAAATGAATTTGAGATGAAAAATTTGGGACAATTAAATTCTGTCTCGGGGTTGCAGATTGAACATTTTCTAGCAGGATTATTTGTTCATCAATCTATATATACAGAAAAAATCTTAAAACGCTTTTATATGAATAATGTACATCCATTGACACCACTAATGATTGTTCGATCACTTGATGTGAAAAATGATCATTTTCGTCCACTTGAAGATGGAGAAAAAGTTCTTGGTCCGAAATACCATATTTTAGTGCAATTGAAGTATTAATTTATCTTGCAAACTGTACTCGACCCGATATAACTTTTTCTGTAAATCTCCTTGCAAGATATAGCTCCACACGAACATAAAGACATTAGAATGGTGTTAAACATATTTTTCGTTATCTAAAGGGTACTATTGATTTGAGATTATTTTATTCTCAAAAGTCGAAATATGCTTTAGTGGGATATGCAGATGTACGCTATCTCTCTGACCCACATAAAACTAAATCACAAACAGGATACGTGTTTACACGTGGAGGAACATCTATATCATGGAGATCTGTGAAGCAGTCTTTGACTGCAACATCCTCAAATCATTATGAAATAATTGCAACCCATAAAGCAGGCCAAGAATGTGTATGGTTGAGAAACTTGACCCATCATATCCAAGTATGATGCAAATTAATTTCAACAAAAAATAGTCCAACAATTTTATATGAAGACAATGTTGCTTGTATTGCACAACTCAAATGAGGTTATATCAAAGGTGATAGGGCGAAGCATGTTTCTCAAAAATTCTTTCATACATATGAGTTTCAGAAGAATGACGACATCGATGTTCAACAAATTCGTTCAAATGACAATGTGACTGATTTATTTACAAAAACACTGTCAACATTTACATTCAAAAAAATTGGTTCACAAGATTGGAATGCTTCGACTCAAAGATTTTTAGTGATCAACATCGGGGGAGTAGTTGTACTGTTTTTCCTTAGCTTAGGTTTTATCCTACTGATTTTTCCTAGCAAGGTTTTAATGACGCAATATTTATCTTTAATATTCCAAAAATAACTGTACTCATTTTTCTTCGTTTGATAGTTTTTGTCCCATTGGGTTTTTATTAAATAAAGTTTTAACGAGATAAATATTTTATAATGTGTCATTTAAGAGGGAGTGTTGTAAATGATAAGTTTATAGTGAATGACAATTGTACCCTTGCAGCCCTAAAAATTATTACCATTGTATCCCTAATCCTGCCCTACAAATATATGGTTTTTTTTTCATTATAATACACACAAGTCTATTAACTTTTATTCTCTCGTTCTCTTTTTCTCTATTTTTATAACAATATTTAGTCATTTTATGATTCAGTTTTCAGTAAAGAAATTAACATTATTTGCAATAAAATCTATATAATAATTTTTTAAGCATATTTTGATACCTAAAGTTTTAACTACGGAAGAAAGTCAATGATCATGTTGAGGAGGTGTTTGTGAACGATTTAAGTTATACATATTAAATAAATAGATTTAAGTCAGAATAAGTACTTGTGAAATCCTCCAAAATGACTTGAATATTTATAAATAGTTTACAAACATGGTCCAAATATAAGTTGAATTTGCATTATTAGAAAATATTTAACAGTATGATGAACAAAATTTATGTTTTAAAAATATTTGGTACGTAATATTAAACATAGCAAAAAATGTTAAATCTTGTTCCTAATTGTTTCGCGCGGATTGTTGCTAACAATTAAAAAAAGTTCAGAAGATTGTGTAAGGAACAGACATCTTGAGACAAAGTCCCAAAAATGAATGTTTTATTGGCGATGATTTACAATTGGAAATAAATAGAATGCCTACAAGGGTTTCAAGCACACAAGTACTAAAAGAAGTGTTTAAAGTTAAACTAAGAAATTGAAATTACATATTCTCTATTTAGAGTGTTTGATTCGGGGTCATTTTCTCTATATCTTCTCTTCCTTTTTATACTTTCTTGATAATTCATTCGTGACAAATCGTTTGGAAACTATCTGATTGCTCTATAACTACCCACTTTTTTCATGATGGTTGACTTGTCGTGGAACTGCTGTCTAATTGTTGCCATTACTCTCGTCGTTCAACCGTCTGCAACTAGGATCCTTGAATCCTGGAGTGTGATAAGATTGCTCAATAACTGCTGTTGTGGATAACCATAATATCTTATGTTTACTAAGATTTTGGACGATTCGAAGGTTTGGGCGAGAACGGGTTCATCGCTCTGGGCGATCATAAGGCACTACATTTGCTCAGATTTTGGGCTTCTTGCAAGTTTGGACGATGATGTTACTTCGTTCGTAGGCCTCCATTGCATTCATCAATGGTCCTATTTGGGCATTTATCCCGGACTTTCCAATTGGACTTCATCCCTTGAACTATTTAATTTGGGCTACACTTTATTTGTGTCAACACTAGTATTATCAAGTCTCGTTTTATTCAGTAATATTTATGAAATATGTTGTAAATAAATATATTTATATTAACAAATTATGAATGATTTTAAAAGATCGAATACGTGTACCAAAGTCAATCATTAAAACTCCCAGAGATTCGTTGCTTGTACTTTGATGAATGGATTATAAATTTACTCTTTATTGGAGTCATCGAGACCCTTTCCTTTGGAGGTGGTTCATCTTTACAATTTAATATAAGTAAAAAAGAAAAAGTGGTTTTACTATCAAAATCGATGCATACCAACACATAAAGATGCGTGCGAGCTTCTTTCACTCTATAGCACTTTAGTTATTGAATCTATGAAGTTTTATGTTATTGAACTCTTTCGTTTATTTAGGGTCGAGTTAATGTTCGTTAGGAGATTAGATTGTAACGTTCGATAAAAATTGGAATTTTCTTTCCATTTTTTATCCGATCTTTGTATTATACAGTAACAAGAATTTTATGATCATGTGGTCATCATTGTTTCTCACTTTCTGCTACAACATATAGAGGGTGTTTGGTGGAAATTAAAATTAGATTTTTAGTGCATTGTGATAGAAGTTTTTGAAATGTATTGTTGAAAAGATGTAGAATCCATGAAAGATATAGTTAATATTGATTATTTGACTTTGATTTACATTAAAATCAAATTTTAATCCGGCACAAACAGGCCCATAGTTTTAAACAAATTTAAAGCATTCTTGCAAGCTGCAACAATAAAATGTTTGAGATGCATAAAGTCTAAAGATCCAATTTTTAGTAAATTTTGGAAAAAAAAAATAAGGAAATGTGTGGTTGTAATATTGATAAAAGTTATAAGTAAAATGTATGGTTGAAAATTAGTTTTTAAAAAAAATGAGTTTTTTTTTTTTTTTTTTAAGAAAGGGGTCATACATGGGCAAATAAAAGTTAAAAGCAATCACAATCCTTGACTTAACTAATTCAACGGTATAACTTTATTAAAACATTTATTGAGTGTGATTGGATGTAGGTAAAGAAATTTTGGAAGATGTGCATTTTTAATATACAAATAGCTTAATCATATTCTTAAATTACACCAAAATAAAATAAAACGACATATTTTAGAGCTTAGTTTAATATTGAACAAATTTATTGAGAGAATTGCAACATTGGTCTTCAATACATCGTATATTGGTCCTCAACATAAAAGAAGAACGAATTGATGTCTAGAGATCATTTGAAAAGGTTAGGAAATCCATTAACCACATTGGAAAAAATCAGAAACTCTGGTGGCCGAATTGGAAAATACGATTCAGGACGAGGTTTTCCATTAAACGATGCATTATCAATCCTTTCAAGAGATATGGAATTAAAGTGGAGCCATCATCCATGTCCCGCCGATCAAGCATATAGTTTGAGTTCTTCCATCTATGACATAAGTTGAGGCAGAAGCAACACCTTTCTAACCAAGATTTGATCATGATAATACAGATGATCTAATAAGTTGGAACAATGACTATGCATGATCACCCTCAAGCAACAATTTCAAATTCGATTAGCCCGTTGGATGCTTCACGACAAGCATGATGAGTAGAAGCTGGATCAAAATACCAATTGCATATTCATCTAAAACTTTGTTAAAACATTGCGTGGCCGTCAAGAAAATACGCACCACTACCAATTTTTACGCACAGATCCGAGTTAAAAAATAAATTTAACTTCATAAATTTAGACAAATAACAATTTAATGGACTCGGGAACTGATTGTGCAGAAATAATGAAAAATTGAGGACTAATGTGCTATTCTAACAATAGATAAGGGACCAATAAAACACGTTTTAATTTCCTAAAAATAGGTAAGAAAATTTTAAAAAACAAAAAATAAATAAAAGAGAAACTACACCACAGAAGCATGGAATTGGATGCCGAATTATCTTAGCCGTTGAACGTGTACAAAATAAAATCATAAACGTCCCTTTCTCTCTTCAAATCCAAAAAAAGTCTTCCTTGTTGAAATCTTTGTCTTTTGATTTCCTCAAACAACTCAACCAAATGCTCCTTCAAATCATGAGTTGAATGCCATTTCAAAGATTTTATAAAAATCACCAGATTAAATGGGACAAGTTTTCGATTCAAAATTGATTTTCAGTTTCTTTGCTATTAATTGTTGTTTTTCTCTCGTCTACGGAAAATCTAATGGTACTCAGCCTCCCGTTACGCCCATCAATCACGATCTCTACCATACCAGGTAGTTATTTCACCTCGTTGGCGAGTTTTATTTATTTCTGACGTTATTTTAATTTCCTTTTTAATGGATTTTCTGTTGTGATTGTCTTCTTCGTTTGACATTTTATGAGTTGCAATTAATGGTAATAAGCAAATTTAAGCTTCAGTTGATCCTGATTTGGAAGTTCGCTGGCTTTGATCCAACTTTCTGAAAATTTTAAAATGTTATTCGAATAACTAGCGATATTTTGATGCTAATTGCAATAGTTTTGAATAATATTTCCTTGTCAGTAAATTAGGTTTATTAGGATTATCTTGCACTGGTTTGAATCTAAATGATAGAACTGGAATCTTCACTAGCATTGAGCTTATTAACATTGTCCATATTATTTTGTGTTGAGCTGAAATTTTCCTGATGATTTGGACCATTAAATTTTGAAGCAACATAGCTGCTTAGGTTTTTCAGGGAATACAAAAGCAGAAACTTTTGATGTATTATATTCGGATTATCCCAATAATTTTTTTAATTGTTTAGATTGGAAGTTAGTATATTAGAATTCAAACATAAAAGCCTGGAAATTTCATCATGCATAAGTAATCATTGGCTTTCCCTTTTTCTTTTGAAATTTTCCAACATATATGACTGTGGATTTGTTTCTTGGAACTTTTACAGTGGAAGTTTACTGGAAGAAATCGAATCATTGGTTCATCGCCACCCGGATAAACTCTCGGTTGATATTGGATTGTACTTTTTGTTATTAGTGTTTGTCCATTGCCGCAACAAGTTATGTTCTCTAATTATTACTGTTATTTAGCAGATGGAGAAAATTTCTAGTAAAAATAGAGGCTATGAGACAGAGACGACAGTAGTTACTTATTGCCAGAAAAGGAGAGAGAGCGATGACAGATCAAAGTTTAGGATTCTTCTTGTAAGTATTTGCTTTGCTGTTTTCCAATATAATCTTCATTTGAAGTGGGGACAATTAATTTTTTAATTTCTTAAATTAAGATAACAGATAATATCTGTGATTAAATGAATCTTAACCTTTCTGAACTAAAATTTATGATAAATGTGTATTCTGCACAAGATCCTCTACTCAATTGGAATAAAGAGTTAAAAAAATCTCAGATTGATTATTGCTGGTGTTTTTGACAGATAATTACTTGTATTCCAGAGTTTTGGACAGCATGGTAGGGAGCTCATTACCACTGAGCTAGCATTGCGGCTCCTCTCTATTTTAAGTGAAGAGGAATTCTTACCCAACATGGACCGTGTTGCATTAAATAAGACTCTTAATAGGCTTGTTATAAAGGTAATGTATATCCATGAATTTATTGAATGTAGAATTTTACATATATATTATCATTCTATACAACTGTAAAAACCATCATATATTCTTGTTGAATTCTTGTCGATAGTGATTACGTATTAGGTTTTCTTTTGTCAATTTCTGATCTTCCGCATTGATCTGTATGTGAGTACATTTTTTTGAAGTTTCTAGAAGTTGAATATTGTTATTTTGAATGGTGTCTCTTACTTCTACATTGGCTTCAAAAACAGCAGATATCAGTTTCATATATTCACAACATGTGAAGACTCTTGCAAGTTTGCACACTATTGTATACATAAAATTCTTGTTACTGTAATTTAACGTTGAAAACTAATGATTTCTTCAATACCATTGCATCTTGATCTTCCAGGTTGTACCGATGGAAAATTGGAATGGCCGCAAACTTGTTGAAGAAGGAGAACTGTGTGAGAGAAGAAATGGTAGTAGTCTTGGTTGCTTAAAATTCAATATGTTATTACAAATAGAACTACTGAGATGTTCTAAGTTTTGAGTTACTTGCAGGAAGAGGAGTTGATCTCAATCGAAATTGGAGTGTAGACTGGGGCAAGAAGGAGAAGGTTTGTATATTTCTCTTTTAGGCTATTAAAAGGTCCATTCAGTTAATATGTTATTAGACTGGGCTCTTTGAACTTTGTCTGGCTATATTACAATTGTTATCCGATTATCTTGATATGTTATTGACATAAATTAGGTGATGATTCTGTGGAAATTTACATAGATTATGAGGCATTATGCTATAGAACTTCTTTATATTCTGCTATATGTTACTTTTTCCTTGTTCAGAAGTTGCTGTTGTGTCTTAAGATTCTCCATCTCTCTCCAGGATTATGATCCATATGAAGAAAATCCTGGGACTGCTCCTTTTAGTGAGCCTGAAACTCAAATAATGCGCAAACTCTCTGTCTCATTCGAACCACATGTTTGGGTTAATGTGCATTCTGGAATGGAGGTGAGTCAACTTCTAAATGCAAATATCATCTCCAATGCAAAATGTTTAATAATTTGTTTTTCTTCCCCAAAATACCCCCCCCCCCCCCCCCCCCCCACCTAAAATTCCCTGGCTCCACCAATGGTTTGCCCCACTCACACCACCCTTTTGGCATAATTTTAAGAGGTATAACCTTCATTATTGACATCCCACTACCACTATTTCAAATCTAAATCTACCCTTGACTTTCTACCACAACCTTTATAAAGTGTCTGAATGTGGACATCATTTTTTGCTAAATTTTCTAATGCCTGCTGTAAGTGGGCAACGTCAGAATCTGAATGTATCAGAACTTCCATTTTGAGTATGGTCATCCATCTTGAAACATCCAAAAATGAAAAGCAGTCAAACAACATCAAGTGGAGAATATTGCAGCACATGCATGAATGCATATATGACAGCTTATATTTTCAGAGCACATATGGTTTATTATGTTGGCTTTTACCTTTTATTTATGTTCTTTATTAATGTTGCAAAATTTTGGTAACATGTAATTTTTTATCCCTTGTGAATTCGTTGGTTTGTTGATATACTTCTCCTTCGATATCATAATGAGGACATGTTATTCTGCCATTCCATTGACTTGCTTTTGTACTTGAACATTCAGCTGACCATAACTATTTCCTGCATGTTCTAGTCATTGAGGCTCTGTCAATATCTTCTTTTTGTTTCTGTGCCTTTCTACTGTTGTTTTCCTTGTGGGTATGGTGTCGATAGCCTTTCTTATTGGTACTTGTTTTATTATTAGGCTCTGTTTATGCCATATGATCACAAAAACACAACTCCAGTTGGACTACCCTCTAAGATGATGACATCAATGCTTGAAGTGATGAACCATTTTCACTTGAAAGATCGTTGCATAATCGGATCAGGAGGAGGCTCTGTTGGGTTAGTGTTATACCATTAATTTGAACGCTGAGAAAAGTTGGTTCTTACCAAGCAATTTAATGATCTCTACAAACTCGCCACAATCAACTTGCAATTCTTTATTTATTTATTTATTTATTTTTTGGGGTTGGGTTCAGAAAATGTTTGGGAGCAAGTCCTGGGAAGATGGTGGTATTGATTATTAAGGGATAACTAGAGCTAGCATGGGAATCTTTACTTTTAACATGCCCGCCTCATTTCTACTGATTGCGAATCTGCAATCTTATATATAGGTATCTAGCTCATGGGACGGCTACTGATTACATGTATGACATTGCTAGGGTGCCCATGGCTTTTACCTTTGAGGTTTGTGGATGCCCTCTTGCTACTGTAATTTGCTTGAATCTTTTTGCCCTTAATGGCCTTACACATCCAATTCATGTTGCAGATATATGGAGATAGCGAAGCCTCCTCAAAAGACTGCTTCAAAATGTTCAATCCTATCGATATCACCACCTTTAATGTATGTCGAACTGCAGTCTGGAGCACATTTTTTCTTATCCAATTACATCATAGATATTATGTGTTTTATAAGAAAGATTTACTTTGAAGGTAAAAAACATTGAACATCACTCGCCTTGTAGCGAAGTATCATGGTATTCATGGAACTTTATTCCATTCCAAAATACTGACTGAAGTTTAATTTTTGTTTGTTTAAGCCACTCAATTAACATCTGTTAGTTTTCTGTCTTCCACGTTGAACATTGCCCTAGAAAAGTTAACTGAATTTAACTGACCGGACTGAAACAAAAGCCAAACTTCATTGACCACTTTGAAACAAAATAAAGTTCGGTTTAACCCTTTATTTGGAGATAAAAGAAATGCTACTTTACTTTCATCCAAGTACATATATCACTAAATTTTCTTGATATTTGGATTTGCAGAGAGTACTAAATGATTGGTCTGCAGCATTCTTCAAGATGTTCAGTATAGGCTTAGAGCAGATGGATGAACTTCACTCAAAGGCAGTTGCATCCACTTTTGACAAGTGGGTATCAATAGATGACTACCTTAACGGGTATCTAATGGAGAGGAAAAATAGATATGGGAAGAAGGTAGAGGTGCTCGATCTTGGAATGCAGGAAATTAGAACATATTTCAGACTATTCTTGCTATCGTCTGTGTTGTTGTTGTTCATGTTTTGTTCAAGAATCTCAAAGAGCACTAGACCTCTTGTTTCTGCCATGACTTCGTAATTGCTTAGGTGGTGGTTTGGTTCTGAGAAGGTGTCTTTCCTATTTCTTTTTCTGTTTCTATATTTTTGGAGGGCGGAGGGTCGAGTTCTTAGGTGAAGAGAGTGTATTTTTTTCCACGTGTAATTTATTCATATTGAAATATCAATTTGGGTTTAATATATTCATTTTTCAGTATAGTGATGACAGTTCCTTGTAACAGTAGATTCTGAGATTTTGTGATTAATGTGATGTGGAGAATTACTCATAGCATATGATTTTTTAACAGCAGAATTTTTTTGGAAAATGATACAAATAAAAAGATGGTGCAAAATAAATAATTTAATAGAGTCAAAAGTCAAAATAAATCATTTGAAGCTGAATTAAGCAAGATTTAAGGTAGTTCAATTTCTGATACAAGGGTCCCTTTTTATCAATGTAATTTCAAACATCCTTGTCCTAGAAGACGTGAAGCTCCATTTAAATGTTCTCTCCTGGAGGTTGCTCCGCCATCTTTGGCATTGTACCGAGCACCCGTTTCATTCAATATTCATAATACTGTAACCAACCAGCAGCTTGGCAAGTTCCGGAGCACTCGTCTCCGTCACACTAGTCTGCAAATGAAACAGAGGTTGGGTTCTTCTCAATATCCATATAATCTATAAGGTCATGTTTGGTACGAAGTACTAAACAATATAATGGACAAGATTTTACCACTTTTTCTTGTATAAATATTGTTCAGTGCCATCTAACACTTCATAGCAAACATACCATTAGGGTTAAAAAATTCAATCAATCCAAAATTCTAAAGAGAAAGATTAGGAAAGTGGCAAATAAAAATTAGGGAACTATATTAGGTTAGTAGAAAAGATTAGTTGATACACAACTGGCCAGGCTGTCACATAGAAGTTTTGACTTACATTTCACACCAATTAGAGCATGTCTGTCTGGATAAGCTTAAAAAGTTTACTTATAAGTGAATAAGTTTTGATTAAATAATTCATTACCGGTGAAAGTTAAAAATAAGTTGCTTATTTTGATTCAAATATAAGAGCTACTTTCAAAATATGTAACTTTTTTCCATATTCAAACGAACACAAACTTACTTGACATTTAGTTTTTTAATCTTACCAAACATGCTTTGTTTCCGAGATAGGATAATGTTCATCTGCTACCTAAATTATGAAAAAGCTGTCGGATCTCTAACCTTCAGATTTTGAGGCTCTAGAGATTTTAACGTTAGCAGTTTTTCTTGCTACTTGGCGGTTAGGTTCGTCAATCTCTGCTTCAAGCAACTCAATGTATTTGACTGCATCTATTTTTTCGGGACCTAAGTGTAGAAATTTATGGGCCTAACTCATCTCACAAAACCGGTTCAGCAAGAGAGGTTTGCCACATTGTTTATAAGCTGGCCCAAGATATTGTCCACAGGCGATGTGGGATTTATTTCCAACACCCTCCCTCACGTGCAGGCCAGTAATTTTTTCTGGCCCTTGTCACGGGGTAAGTAGTGTGGGCCAACATCAATCCTGTGGTATAGAACCAATCATGGCCAACACCGATTCCGGAAATAAGTCAAATCCATCCGAGCTTAACACAACTCCAAGCATTCAGGTAGCAACTGGCCAGAATACAGCATTCAGAATTAACATAACTCAGACACCATCAGTGAAGCTGGATAGGAACAACTTCCTATTGTGGAAAAACAAGATTATGCCCTTAATCAAAGGGCATAACCTTGAAGGATACATATTGGGGACAAAGGTGTGTCCACCAGAATTCCTAGCGACTCAGACAACTGTCGATCAAGATGAATCAGTAGAGATGACTCGAAACCCAGAATTTCAGAAGTGGAACTCTGCAGACCAACTCCTTATGGGGTGGCTATATTCATCCATGACTCCAGAAATTGCCATAAAAGTCATGGGGTGCACGAATTCAAACAAGCTGTGGGTAGCAGTTGAAGAAAGTTTTGGAATACTGAATAAATCATGAGTAATGTTTCTTACTGGTAAATTGCAAAGAACAAGGAAAGGATTGATAACAATGGACCAGTACTTAACCACCATCAAGCAACTGGCTGATAATCTGGAAATCGCTGGTAAGATCATTGATCAAAGTGATTCAATCACTCAAGTCCTGTCAGGATTGGATGAGGAGTACACTCCTATAGTCGTGCAGATAAGTAGCAGAGACATTATCTCCTGGCATGAACTATCCTCAGTACTTATGACATTTGAGAGTCGACTTGAACACTTAAACCAAGTCAAAAACAATTTCACTTCATTTAATATAAATCATTCGAGTGTCCAGTTAGCACATGAACTGGCTCAAGTTCTGGCAGAGGATTTAGAGGAACTGGCAATATCAGATCAGCAGGTTTTAGAGGAAGAACAAGGGGCAGAGGAAGAACTTCAATTGGTAGGCAGAATGAAGCTAGATGCCCCTGTCAAATCTGTGGATTGAGCAATCACTCTGCAAGTTATTGCTATAACAGATTCGATGATAGGTACATGGGAAGCAGACCAGCCAGCACAGGACAGCAGAACTTCAATGCTGCACCATCAGCCTATGTAGCATCACCTCGAATCCTGGATGATCCAGCGTGGTATGTTGATTCTGGAGCTAGTAATCACGTTACAACAGACAAAGGTAACATAGAAACTATGGTAACCTATGAAGGTAAAGAAAAGCTACTTGTTGGTAATGGAGATAAACTAACTATTGCTCATATTGGAAATGGAAAAATCTCTGATAACAAATCACTTAAGTTAAATAAATTGCTACATGTTCCTTCAATCAAGAGAAATTTGATTAGTGTTTCTCAGCTCACTAATGACAATGATGTATTCATGGAATTTTACTCAAATTGTTGTGTTGTGAAGGATCTCCAAACGAAGAGGATTCTGTTGCAAGGAGCTCTTAAGGATGGGTTGTACAAGCTGCAGTTGTCAAGGCTCAAACCAGAAAAAGTCACCTTCGAGTCAAATCATCAAAATAATCTTCAGTGTTTTGCAGTCGAGTCTGGTAGTAATAAACAGCCATCAGTTAAATCAACTTCAGAATCTGAACTTGATCTTTGGCATAGAAGGTTAGGTCATCCCTCAAACCATGTGTTAAAACAAGTCCTCGAGTCATGTAATAAGCTTAACAAAATCAATGGATCTCCTGCTTTCTGTGATTCTTGCAAAATAGGAAAATCTCATGCTCTTCCTTTTAACACTTCATCTTCACGTGCAGCACAACCTTTAGACCTCATTCATGCTGATGTCTGGGGTCCAGCTCCTTTAAATTCAATAATAGGATTTAGATATTACATAATCTTTGTTGATGAGCATAGTCGATTCACGTAGATCTACCCCATGAGACATAAGTCAGAAGCTCTAAACATGTTCACCCAGTTCAAAAATCTTGTGGAAAATAAGTTTGAGAGGAAGATTAAAACGCTGCAAACTAATTGGAGAGGGGAATTTCAAAATTTTAGCAAAATATCCCTAGAGTCGGGTATAGAAATCAGGCACTCCTGCCCCTACACTTCAGTTCAGAATGGTCGAGTTGAGCGTAAACACAGACATGTCACAGAGACTGGGCTTACTCTCCTAGCTCAGGCTCGAATGCCACTTCGTTATTGGTGGGAATCTTTCAAAGCTGCCACTTACCTAATTAACAGGCTACCTACCCCAGTTTTACATCATAAATCACCTTATGAATTACTGTATGATAAGAACTTCGATTACAAACAATTAAAAACCTTCGGCTGTGCTTGTTTTCCATGCCTAAGACCATATCAGAAGCATAAATTCAGTTTTCATTCACAAAAGTACGTTTATCTTGGCTATGGCGACTCACACAAAGGTTATAAATGTCTAAGTCCTAGTGGAAGAATTTATGTCTCTAGGCATGTTGTCTTTAACGAGCTTGAATTCCCATTCGAAACAGGGTTCTTAAACAGACAAACTCACTCTCAGTCATTTGATACTGAAATAAGCTATCTCCCTTTCCTTAATCCCAACCAGGGGCGGAGCCAGCTTGTTGAAGTAGGGAGGTCCTAGAGTTGAAGGGGCGGGAGGCTTATGGGGGTTCGGGGGCAGCGCCCCCGAAAATTTTTTTTTTAGATACTTTTGGCATTCCATTTTGCGACACACCTCTAGTGATAGACTAATTACTATCATCTTAAATCCATATATAGCAAGAAAAGGAGAAATTCCAATCTTATGTGAAGAAAATGAAGTCCACACATCATCGAACATGAATACAGATCTCTTTATTCTCTTGAATGCCTTACCCAATTTGGCTGCTCTCTTGTGCTCATGACCTTCAGCCGAAAAATCTAGATTCAATGCTTTAGCAATGTCATTTTGCAATTTGTGAATGTTTAAATCCTGTGAGACAGTAAACCAAAAAACATTAGCGTGTAACACAATTTCATTCTTTAGCTTATTATAGATACATTGGGTCATTGGTAGCAAGGAAATGAACATGGAATATCAATGAATATCAAAATGGTGAGGACAAAAAAATAAATACAAAAAAAAAAAAAAAAAAAAAAAAAAATTGGGGGGGTCCAGGACCCCCCTGCCTCCGCCCCTGATCCCAACAGCCACACTATGCCTTCAACTACAGCTGCAGCTTCTGCAATACAACCTGGAAACTCCTCTGCAACAGACCTTGTCAATAGAGAGACAGAAGCAAGTACTGAAGGAGGCATGGAACACTCTGATAATGGGGGAATCCTAGAGATGGTACCAGAAAATGTAACATCAGAAGTTCCAATTGATACTCAGGATGAGACAGAAGGAACAAACCTATCAGATAGAAATATACCTCAGATTGCAGGCCATCAAATGATTACCAGGAGCAAAGCAGGAATTTTTAAACCAAAAATCTATACTATTGTGACATTTGATGAACTAGTTACAGTTGAGCCAACTAAAACTGATGAAGCCTTAACAAGTAGCTACTGGTTGAAGGCACTGAAAGAAGAGTACAGTGCTCTGATGGAAAATGAAACATGGAGCCTGGTACCACCAAAGGCTGGGATAAAAGTCATTGGCAATAAATGGGTATTCAAGTTGAAACATAATGAAAAAGGAGAGGTGATAAGACATAAGGTAAGACTTGTAGCCAAAGGGTTTCTTCAAACACCTGGTGTCAATTTTAGTGAAACCTTCAGTCCTGTGATCAAGGCTGCCACTCTGAAAATTGTCCTAACCCTGGCTGTCTCAAAGAACTGGCGGATAAGGCAAGTAGACATTAATAATGCCTTCTTGAATGGGAGCTTGACTGAGGAAGTTTATATGAATCAACCACAAGGTTTTGTCAATAAAAAACATCCTGGATATGTCTGCAAACTTAAGAAGGCTTTATATGGACTTAGGCAAGCACCTAGAGCCTGGAATGATAAACTAAAACACACTCTGCTGGAATGGGATTTTAGACAATCAAAGGCCGACAATTCCTTATTCTTCCTGACAAAAGAAGCTGATATATTGTTTGCCTTGATATACGTGGATGATATCGTGATCACAGGTAATAATAGTCAGCAATTACAAGAGTTTATAGATAAATTAAACTTCAGTTTTGCACTCAAGGATATGGGAAATCTGAAACAATTCCTGGGAATTGAGGTTGAAAGAGATGATGCTGGTTTATATCTAAGGCAAACCAGATACGATATTGATTTACTAAAGAGGTTTGATTATGCAAAGCTAAAGCCCAGCCAAACTCCTATGGCTGCAGGTAAATTGATCTCCAAGACTGAAGGACAAGCATTGAAGGATCCTACCTCATTTAGAAGTGCAGTAGGTGGTCTTCAATATCTTATTCATACTAGACCTGACTTAACATTTGCCGTAAATAGGCTGAGCCAGTTTCTCCAGGCACCAACAGATTCACATTGGAAGGCACTAAAAAGAGTTTTCAGATATGTAAAAGGCACTTTACATCATGGGTTAACCATTCAGAGGAATGACAATCTTGATATCACAACATTTGCAGATTCAGACTGGGGCTCTTGTCCAGATGATAGAAGGTCAACTATCGGTTATTGTGTGTATCTAGGAGACAATTTGGTGTCATGGTCCTCAAAGAAACAGCATGTAGTTGCTAGGTCCAGTATAGAAGCCGAATACAGAGCTTTAGCTCATTGTGCAGCAGAAATAACCTGGATTCAATCTTTGCTTGAAGAGCTGGAGATACCACAGAAGGCAATTCCTAATATCTGGTGTGATAACCTAAGTGCAAGTGCTCTCGCATCAAATCCCGTGTACCATGCTCGTACAAAACACATTGAGCTAGATGTGCATTTTGTAAGAGATAAAGTATTGGATAATCAGTTGAAGATTAATTATATTCCTTCCTCTGATCAGACAGCTGATGTATTAACTAAGCCTATATCACATTCAAGGTTTCAACTTCTTAGGTACAAGTTTGGAGTGATTGATCACACTCCACCTTGAAGGGGGGAGTTAGAATTCACCACTCTCAGCTCACCACCCTCAGCTACGGTTTGAAGCAGCAGACACCATCACGTTCCTGTTCCTTATTTTCAGGAGAATAGAATCAATTCTACTGGCCAGCTGTAGTGTTAGTTTTATGTCTGTTAAATAGAATAATTCTAGATCCTTCTTTCGTGGTGTATATAGCAATGTAACCTGAATGTTTAAGGCATCGATTTTATCTTCATTTCATCCTACTTTCTAACTATGAGATATCGTTCCACCTTATAACTTCACCTGTCACTTTTTTCTGAGTACCTGGAGCCTAATCTTGTTCATCCTCGTAAAACCAAGTCAAAATAGCTCATCAGAGATGTGACTAGGACCTTTGCTACTATGAACATTATATACTAAATTTCTCTTTGTACAATTGTTGAACACTGTTATTAAGCTAGGTTAAAAAATGAATTGAAAGGAATCTGCTCACCGAGGAGAGATCTTGTGATAACAGTTTTCACTACCTAATAGGATTGTTAAAGTTTGACCAAAAATCCACTGGATATTTGTGGATTTGTTGAATTGGGCTTTGAAAATGTCAAAATATGGACCAAGGAGGAAAAGACGTCGAACGGTCACTAGCTTACCGCTCGAGCGATGGGACTGAATTTTCAACAGAGAACTACCGCCCGGTGGTGCTTGAGCGGCGTTCTTGCCGCTCGCTTACCGCGAACCTCGTGGTCGAGGTCACATTTGTCCGACCCAAGATCTTTAGAACTCTTATTAGGGTTTGACACGTAGTTTGCTCTTCTTCATAGTTAGAACAAGCTAGACTTCATTAGAATTATGATAAAAAAAAATTGTGACCTATAAAATTTTTGAATCGTGATTGTAAAATAATTTGTGACATTTAAAATTTGTGATTTGTGACAAATTAATAATATGTGAGCAATTATATAGAATTTATGATCAAATTATATGAAACTGTGACATTAATATATTTAATTAATAAAATATATGTTTAATTAATTAATTTATAAATAAATTTTAAAAATATTTGAAATTTGAAATTTTAAAGTTAAGTTCTTAAATTTGAAATTGGTAAAACTAAACTTCTTAGTTATGTATTGTTCCCTGGTTTCTATACTATGATTAATTAATAATTAATCAGTTTTAGCAATCATGCCTATACATGCTATGATTCATTGACACATTGGCCTGCAAATTTTGTTCATTGTAACCAGAAAAAAATAATTATTAACAATTAATTAAACACCGAGTTTTCTGATTGAGTGAGTGACTCAGTGGGTATATATATATATATATATATTTTTTTTAATCTGAGAGACAAACTTGTGGGAGCCCATTTGTCACGGTTGGCTATTCAGCAAACATTAATTTCTAATGAGACAATTAAATTAATAATAAAATAATGACTGGTTTGACACACAAACCATTGAATTTGAACCGTTACGATCGCATAAGACTATATACTTCAATTATAAGTATGGTATTGACCACAGAAAAATTATTAAAATAAATAAATAAATATTAAAATTTTAAAGTAAATAAAATTTATTTATTTATATTCATTATAATTCCAGGTATTTTTTTTTAATTGAATCTACTACAAGGATTGAGCATTTGTTCATAATAAAAATAAAAACAAAAATAGCATGTCAAACAGTCAACAATTAATTTTAACCACATATGTTATGATAATTACAATTTTTCATCTAAATTTTATCGTGACCTACAAAAAAATTAATTTTAATCTATGCCAAATGGAACAAAAATTATGAATGAAACTGCAAAAGAAAATATTGCTATGTCATCCATCTTCATGATGATTAACATCTGAATGACAGCTCAATTCCGTCCATCCGCGGCCACCGCCACTATACCCTACCCCGGCGACAAGAGTTTAAGGAGGACAGATTGTCACTCGCACGTGGTGTTGTGGCGTCCACCACAAATGGAAAACCTGTAAAAAAACACATACAGATCATTGCATGCCCACATGCATTTTCCATCTTCACCAGCCTGTATATATTGTTGGATCCAAGTCTCACTCTTCCCCTACCCTACCCTACCCTACCCTACGCCACCCCACCCCTACACCTCGTGTGTCCTCTCCATTTCTCTCTCCGCGTTGTGTGGCACCCTTTATAAACCGATCCAGTTCTTTGTCAAACTCCAGAGATCACATATTCGCAAATTCACTGCTAAAAGAAGTGGCATCACGGACGAAATGGTGGCTGGTTATAGTAGATCTCTTTCCTTCCCAAATCAGCCTAGCTATTCAGCAAAACCCAAAAAATATTTCCATGTTAGATCAGCAAGTCTTCCATGCAGAACCCACCCCATAATTTCTCAGCTCAGGGATGAAATCAACGAGCTTAAATCATGGGGTTCGAAATCCGATAACCGGACTTCTGTTTGGCTATGTAATGGCCTGAGCAGCCTGAAAATTGTTCACGAATCCCTTGATGATCTTCTCCAGCTTCCACAGACTCAGGAATCAGTCTCTGATCAGATGATTGAAAAGCTTCTGGAAGACTTTCTTCGATTTATCGACGTTTATGGGATCTTCCAAATGCTGGTTTTGACGTTGAAAGAAGAATTCATAGCGGCTCAGGTGGCTGTGAGAAGAAGAGATGAATCCAAAATGGCTATCCATTTGAAAAATCTAAACAAAACGGCTAAAGATATGAGCAAATTGGTGTCTACTGTCCAATCCATTGGAAAATACTCAATCCCTGAAAATGGGACTGAGATCACTGATATCATTAGAGATGTTATTCAGGTTACAGTGTTGGTTTCTATCGAACTTTTAGGTCGACTTTCGACATCGTTTTCGTTGCAGAAACCATTTTGCATGGGCCTAAGCTTCAGCAAGAAGGCAAAAAAAGTGAAGATGGATGAAGCCATTGAAGAATTTGAGCAACTAAATATGGAAAACTTGTGGGGTTTGAAGAAGAAAGGAGATGAAGAGGTGAAAATGGTGTCCAAGAAACTGCGTCAATTGGAGGATTGTATTGTTGAAATTGAGTGCTGTGGAGAAAGAACCTTTAGGAGTTTGATGAATACTAGGGTTTCACTGCTAAATGTTCTTACTCAATAACCGGGAAGAAGAGTCGACGATCAAGAATACAAAAGATTTACTGCTTTTTCTTTTTCTTTTTTAATCATATTTTATTCTTTTGTGAAAAAGTAGTGAGAAAAAAAAGGTGAATATTACACAAAAAAGGGAATTTACATATTATACAGTATGTTGGTTCACAGTGAAAATAATTATATAATTTCAACTCGTCACTTGATTTTTGGTTTGTAATTAACAATCAAAGAAATAAATCCTTATACACATTTCGTTCAAAGTATTTTTTTTACTCTTCACACATTTGGGTCGATCGAGTTGATTATTAAGTTGTGGAACCAAATTATTGTTAAGCCTAACTATTGCCATTTTGTGGAGTATTTTTTTACGTATTAACTCGACTTGTAATCCGATTCTGAATCCGTCCCTTGGGACCCCCCTTCCTAGACGTCCCGAACGAAAATTTAAATTAAGAATCGTTTAAAATTTTCTATTCTTGTAAAATTTTATGAAAGAATAGGAGTTCTTATAAAACTCGATTTTACCGTAATTTATCTTATAAATAGGGAGCAGCCCCCAATTTTATGTATTATCATCAAATAAAGAAAAGGAGATATTAGAGAAAATATGATTGATATTTTCTATTGTAGACCTTCTCCCGTCATAATTAATTAGTGAGAGGATATCTCCCAGTGGCAAAGGGGAGGGCGGTTAGGGCTCAGCGCGGTAGTGTGCAGAGTTCGATTCCCCGCAAGGTGGAATTGACTTTGTTGCAAGCGGGAGTTACCATAGGGTTAATAGCCCAGGCCTATCCATAAGCTCTCCACCCTGGCTCCTGGGAGGCACATCCTGCGATTTACCTCCTCCACAATGGTCCAGGGCAGGGTCGGTGGGGGCCCTCAAGGTTGGGGTTCAACCTTTTTTTTTTAATTAGTGAGAGGATGCGAGAGGACGTAATCTCGTAATGAAGCGACCTTCTATTAATCTTGCGTGTTTTTTATTGTATTTTAAAATTGGTTATTTAAATTTTTTTTATTTCTCAATACTTAAGACGCACGTTACTTTTATCAAAGACAGCCAACCTAGCACTAGGGTACATGATCTGATATGTGAACTGGATCAGCCAGGACCATGCCAAAAATATATATAAATAAACAGCCGAAATACAAAATATAGTGCGGGAGCTGTAATGAATTAAATTATAATTATTTAAGTAATTATTTTTACTGAGTAATCAATAATTGCATAAGTCGTTTAGTTTGCATGAAATCCCATAATTAAGCAATTATTTTCCATCATTTTCTGGCAATAATTTTTCTGTCTAATTGAAAGGAACAAAGATGAATTGGCAATAACTGGTTTCTTGATAATTGGTTTTGCAACTTGCGATATGTTTGGGATTTTTTAACTGACGGTACCAACCACTTTTAGGCTTTTAGCTTATAAGTGATTATCTTATTTTGCAATTTATGTTAATTAATTTCAAGGAATACATCCCTTAGAATTAGAGATATCATGTTCATCATTAGGGTCGAACAAACGGAATGAAGCCGTGAGGAATTTTGTTATGGATGATCACATTTTTAAGGTCAAGAAACTTGTACATAAGCACGTCTTATTAGATCGTATACTCAACATTATAATATATAATATTTAGTCTATGCTTGGTGCAGATTAAAAGTTGGATAAAAATTTCAAGTCAAAGTTAACAATTAATTTTAATCATACATTTCTTGGATCCACAGCTTTTCAATCATATATTTTGTTGGCATCCGAACTCCGAGGTCAATAACTACAGTTTCTTATAGTCGATGAGCTGATATTGTTGTCAGATCGGTATATGTCATGTCAACTCGGATTAAGTTATTTATTGAGGTTTGAAGAGACATGATAATTATCGATTGTACAAACAGTCAATCAGTGAGCAGCATATGGGTGATCTTACATCAGTGCCCCTACACGTACCAATCATATGCTTTAGCTTTCTTCCCTAAGTAATTCATTAATTGTTGGGACCCACCAGTAAGGCCAAAATCATGATGACCTGACAAGCCGACCCCCCTAATCAATCCAAGTGTACCATTGATGTACCTCCTCAGTTCAGTACTATAGCTGACAAGATGGAGGAAGTAGTACACATACAGATTTTTCCCTATAAAAGGGAAAAAGGAATAAGAAAAAGGGGAGAGAGGCTTTTACTTACAAATATTCTTACATATCATATTTCAAATATCTTCTTTAAGAAAACAAGAGCAACATGTTTGTAACCATACTTGTATTCACGAATAACTATCCTTAAAGAGTTTCAATTTCTCTATTAAGTTGGCTTGAATATTGTTCATACAATTTTCGATGTCAACACATTTCATTAACAAAAAGGCTAAACAAAGCAATACTCCATACCTATTGGGCAAACTGTCGAAAAAATAATTTTAATGGGGGTCAAAAAGGGATTTAGTGTGGAATACCCCTTACCGACCATTTTCTCAATAAGAAATTGTGAAATAATGAATATATTCTCTCATTTAAATAAAAGAAAATAAATTTTTTTTTAAAAAACAAATTACGACCATGATCCTAAAATTTTCAAAAAAAATTACAAATGAATCCCAAATAGATAATTTAAAAATAAAATTCTTTTCATTTTCCCCGTTAGTAACTGTGTGATGGATACGATTATATTTTGTAAATTGTAATGACTAACGGGAAATCTTTTAAAGTTCCCAGTGATTGATGAAATTACATTTGTAAAGTTCAGCAACTAACGAGAACTTTTGAAGTTTAGTGATCTTCTGAAAATCTTACGTATTAACTCTTTTATCTTGTTAGAAGAGTTTTCAAAAGTTAATTTAAGGTAACTTTCACATCAAACTCTTCTACAATGAGCAAGCCCTGTCAAGTTGCTCATTCATCAACTTTTATCAAAAGTTTCGTAAAACAACCCCTAAATTTTTCACTCATGTTAGATTAAACTAGATATTTTTAATCAATTTTTTTTATGTATATTATATATAATAGAATCTATATTTTTGAGATACGGATTTTATAACGAATTAGACCATAAAACATGCACTTGTAAATCCAGGGCTCTGTTTGTACCCCATTCTTTAGGAAATAGATTTTGTAATAGTTTCTCTTTTTTTTTTTTTTTTTTTGGAGAATGTATAGCTAAACAGTAGAAAAAAATTGGGTTCACGTGTAAAATTATTTTATTCAGAAAATGTAATTGAAAATGAGAGTGAGAAAAAATGAGGCTTTAGATAATGGAACCTGACCACGGATAATAGTTTTAACCCTTCTTCATGTTGTACGTAGCGCAGAAACGTATACTCATTCAATATTTAGTTTACTGGGTTTATTGTGCGTCATAACGGTATCTCCCATATGAGTATCATGTTGAGGGAGCGTTTACTACCAATTTGTGTAATTACTATTATTATTTTTTCGCTTCTTTGAACTAGGTCGTCTTCTATTTCCACCCTTTGCATATGCTTGCCAAAAAAATTGCTTAATCTAGTAACTTTTTCAGTATACATTGAACTGTAGAAAATAATTTACAAACGCTATTGAGATTTCAAAATGTGATTCTTTCAAGTTGTCAAACTATGATTAATTAAGCAATGTATAGTTCAGCCTTTCCATCAATGAAAAGGCTCATGAACTCTTCTCCATCGACACTCTCTTTCTCAATTAGCAGTTGAGCAAGCTTGTGTAGAATGTCAATGTGAGTTGAGACTATTTGCTTGGCCTTTGCATATGCTGTTTCTACCAACTCTCTCACTTCTGCGTCGACAACATCAGCAGTTGCCATGGAGTAGTCTTTCTGGGACGACATCTGCAGGTAGCAACTCAGCATCACTAACAAATCTAATTACAAGATCAATGGAAATTGTATAGAGACGTGTACTGGATTAAACGTTAATCTCCAACTCCGGGAGTATCGACAAAGAATACAGATTTATATAGCTGTTCACCCTCGGTGAGAGAGCTACGTTGGCTCAAGTTTTTTAACTATAAAAAAGAAGTCCAACAAGAAGTAGCATAGAAGGTACCTGCTGACCAAGGAAGGGATTTCCACCAGGTCCACCGATGGCTACTTGTCCAATCTTTTTGCTGAACCCAAATCTCTCAACCATCTGTCTAGCCACCCGAGAAACTTGCATGAAGTCATTCGATGCCCCAGTTGTTACATTTTCGGATCCAAAAATAACCTCTTCTGCAACTCTGAATCAACAAGGAGAGTGAGGAATACGATATTAGGCGATGTACAAGGAACCAGGAAATTACTGGAACAAGACAACCGTGTTCGCTTCATTATCAACATATTGTTCCTTTCTTCGTAAGTATAATCATTCGAATTAGATTTGGTAAGTAAATTGACAAAGAGGGGAAGGAAAACACATTATCTACCTACATCAAGGCAAATCAAAGAGCAAGCGAATTGTCAATATGTTATCTCCACAAACATTTATAGCAGTAAGCAAATTTTTTGACGTACTATTTGACTTGAGTAATGAACAATAATCAACAATTTTAGTGGGTGTTTGGTAAGCAGTATTGGATGGAATTGGACAGAATAATTAACAAGACTTTAGTTTCTTTAATACTGGTCAGTGTCAATACTATCCAATACTCCCTACCAAGTTAAGCTATTGGTACACTTGTTCCAGATTCATAGAATTTATAGATAATATCATGAAGTTTCAGGAAATGCCAACTGACCTTCCACCCAGCGCGACAGCCATCTGATTCTCTAGGTAGCTTCTACTGTACAACCCTGATTCTAGCCTCTCTTCGCTTGGAGCGAAAAAGGTAAGGCCACCAGCTTGGCCACGAGGAATGATGGAGATCTTCGCAACTGGATCGTATTCTGGCATAAGAGCACCAACCAAAGCATGCCCAGCCTCTGCAGTGCAATTCAAACACTGCAGTTAGACAACCAATAAATAACAGGTCAACAACTGCAAAATGAATTTTAATGCCTTTTTATACCATGATAAGCAACCAGCCTCTTCTTTTCTTCTGAGACAACGGCATTTTTCTTCTCTGGTCCAGCAATTACTCTCTCAAGGGCATCAGATATCTCGTCTTTGCTTATTTCCTTAAGGTCACGGCGCGCTGCAAGGATGGCTGCTTCATTCATCAGATTTTGCAAATCTGCTCCAGTGAAACCGGGTGTTCTCCTTGAAATCTTTTCAAAGTCAACATCTTTTGCAAGAGCCTTTCCTCTGGAATGCACCTATCACGCCACAGATCATTCATATGTAAACTAACGAATAGAAATGTACCGCGCAATCATCTCTTGTGCAATAACTCAAAATTTGAACTCAAGTGAATAGAATAAACAGGTTTAACTAATATGTGACAGTGGAATCCATCTCTAATTGCTAAACAGATTATAATAAGTATGCCAAAATATTACTAAGTAGGCTTCTTTAGAGTTAGAATACAGGTTATAGCAAATCAGCCGTCCCTAATTTCATATAGCAGATAACACTAGCCAAAACAAGTTGTGCTCCAAATTGTTCATACAAGCCTTGCGCTAGGATTCAGTTAACTTGGATTTGATATAGTTAAAACTTGCAGTTTTTTTCATGCATATATAACAATTTTTCAGATTATACCAATGAAATCAATACTGTTGCATTTATGGTACGAAAACGGGCTGAAATTGAAACAACCGTGTAATTCTAAGAAACTAGATATTTGGGGAATATAGCTGGCTAACCTGAAGAATCTTGACTCTGCCAGCAACATCAGGCCGGTCCACAGTGACCTGTCGATCAAACCTTCCAGGCCTTAACAATGCTGCATCAAGAACATCCGGTCTGTTTGTTGCAGCCAAGACTATAACACCTGAATTCCCTGAAAACCCATCCATTTCAGTCAAGAGCTGATTAATGGTCTGCTCTCTCTCATCATTCCCACCTCCAAGTCCTGCCCCTCTTTGCCTCCCCACTGCATCAATCTCATCAATGAACACAATGCAAGGTGCTTTCGACTTGGCCTTTTCAAACAAATCCCTCACTCTTGAAGCTCCCACACCCACGAACAATTCCACAAACTCTGAAGCTGCACACGAAAAGAATGGCACCCCAGCCTCACCAGAAACTGCCCTGGCCAAAAGGGTTTTCCCAGTACCAGGAGGACCAACCAGAAGACACCCTTTCGGGATTTTTGCGCCCAAAGCAGTGTATTTATCAGGATTTTTCAAGAAATCAACCACTTCTTGCAACTCCAATTTTGCTTGATCAGCCCCAGCCACGTCAGCAAATGTGACACCAGTCTCCGGCACCTCCTGGAACTTAGATTTCGACCTGCCGAAATCCATCGGCCCTCCTAGACCTCCAGGCCCACCTGGCCCACCCTGTGCCCGCCTGAACAGAAAGAAAAGCCCAGCAAAGGCAAGGAATGGGAAGATAAGATTCCCAATAAAACTAAACAACCCATTTCCTGAATCACCCTCAGAAACAGAAATATCAACACCATTCATCGCCAAAATGTCAATTAAATCCGGGTCATTGGGCACAATCACGGTAGCCCTACGGCCATCCACTGCTGTCAGCTGAAGGGCACTTCCGTCTTTGCTGAACCTCACCCTCTCAACCTTACCCTTCTTGACTGCATTCAGGAACTCACTATAACGCCAATTGGATCCCTCAGGGAGGTCAGAAGTCGACTGGGCCTGTGGCTTTGGGGCCGTCAAAACAAGATTCTGAGAAAAGGGCGACGACGGACCAGGCTTGGGTGCCTCAGCTTGAAGCACTGGCGGCGCAGCCGCAGGCAGGGTGGCGTTGTCTACTGCCAATGCTTGGGGAGTAATCGAAGAAAACAGTAAAGCAGCTAAAGTGGCATGTGGTTGAACATTCTTCAAAGATTTCGAATTCCTGTTAAAAATCGAATCTTGTACTAGGAATTTTCTAGGAACTGTTTTGGGTGTAGGAGGAGAAATGAAAGTTTTGGTGCCAAAAAAGTTAGAGGAGAGTAAGGGGTTTGTTGATGATAAAGCCATTAGAGGTTCTGCAATTAAATTTCAGCTCTTCTTATGCTTGATTTTATCCAATATCTTGAAGATTAGAGGGATCGGGGCAGGTTGGAAAAGTACTGTAAAATTGTAAGGAGTATGATTCTGTGAGATGAATTTATGGGAGAGATGGAAAAATCAAAATTGAATTAGGAATGAATGGAAGCCATAGAAAGGGGTGTTGCTTGGGTTGCCTATACGTGTGTGGAATGTTATCCAGTAATGCTGCTTTAATTTTTGATTTTTATCGAGTTAAATGTTTCATTAGCCACCGAACTTTACATTATGTCACGACTTATTCATCAAACTTTACTAATTGTCTCGGTGGCCACTGAACTTCACCCCGTCCAACTCCATCATCCACCCCGTTTGAAACCGTTAATAGACGATCAACTTGGCTAACGGAAATACGACTTGGCCGGTTAAATCATTCCAAATCAGTTAACATTTGCCAACTCATTGCCAACTAAGCAAATCCAAATACGCCATTATAAAACATTCAACTTATTTTCCCAACATTTCAGCCAAACCCAGATAAAACTTTCCCAGACCCATCCCGTGAGCATAGAATCATTTCCCAAGATCCATCTCCAATCCCTAAATCGAACCCTTAATCTAAATTCCATTTTCCCGGATTCAGATTTCGGAGCAAATCTCTCAAGAACTCCAGTTTTCCTCTGTAAATCGCACGTAAAAAGGGTATAAGGGTTCAAATCTATTTCTTCCGAATCGCACTCGAAGTCCATGGGTTTCGCAATCATCCTCTTAGACGTGTGGAATTTGAAGACGATGGTGAGGAGGACGAGAACGATAATCCTGACAGCGAGGTGGGGATGGAGCTTGATTGTGAACATTTGGCTGAGAATGATCAAAAAAGATTTGGGACGCTGCCGGCTCAAGAAGAACAGTAGAAGCATTGCCCAGTGAATTGGGTTTTCTGAGGGGGATGCAGGCATTGCCCAGTGATTTGGGACGCTGCTGGCTCAAATGTTTATTTTTCTTTGTAGTCCAGTGAATGAGGTTTGTCTAAGGGGAAAAGTTTTATTAGTGAAGAAGTGAGTTTTGGCTCTGTTTGCTTGGATTGGGGCTGAAGCGATGGGATTTTTTTGTACTCATTTTTGTCTTGTTGAAAAGAGGCAGTAGAAGCATTGTTATTGTATCAAATTTATAAGTTTGTGAGATTGTAACAGTGCACTTTTAATATATTGGTATTTTTATTCATTGTTCATCTCATGGATTTGGAATTAATGTTTGTAATTTATTGGTAATGAATCTCTGAACCTGTGGTGTTGACATTGTGAAAACAGAGATCTGGCAATGTATCTCTGGACATGTAGTAAAAATTAGGGGAAGAACAAAGTGTGAATTCTACAACATATTCCACTTAATTATAGGAAAAATACAAATTCAGCAACAAACCAGGTTCATAACAGGTTCACCGGATTCACCTGCAATTTTTCATGTTCCATTATCAGGTTCACCAGATTCATCTGATTTTTCATTTTTCATTCATGGACAGCCTTCACACTTCAAGAAACTCGAGACATTCATATGAAAGTAGATTAATATTATACAATTCCATACAATTCCTCAAGATTAACATCGTAGAATTCCATACAAAATATATACCAAAGCTGTCATTTGGAACAATATGTTTACAATGTATATGCCTAATTCCTTTACACTGGACAAAAGATGATTTCAAAAGCAAAAAAACCAGTGTTTACAATGTACATGCCTAATTCCTTTACACTGGACAAAAGAAGATTTCAAAAGCCAAAAAACCAGTGTTTCGTCAACAGCTAGTTGGTTGCAACAAAAACCAAAAAACTAGAAGGAAAAAACATTTAGTTGGTTGCTCGACGTCGTTTTCCTGCCCTCGAATCTCTTACGCAGGCAGATTTCGCATCCCTCATGTCATTCAAGTCGTCCACAACATCGTTAAAGTTCACTGCATCTTTTGGAACATCCAATAGAACTGACTGCATGACCATTGTTACTGCCGGACCAGGTGTTATTTTGCTGGATTGCACTTCACAAGAAACTATCGGGGTTGGAATGAAGTTAAAAGTTTCTTCGTTCCCGAGGTTTTGATCCTTAGATGCTTGATAATTTCCCCTGTCTGGCACCAATTTACCCTGCACAATAATCAGATCATTTTCATATTATACAAAGTATAAAAAACAAAAATAAACATTGAACGATTACAAAACTCAATCAAACATTTACTAACTCGTTCGTCCACCGCTCTATCGCGATGTGTGCCAACTGCTTCTAAATTTCCTTCAAACCATTCCTGTAGAAAAAAAATAAAGTTATATTATATGCATCGATTTATGACATCAATGAAAGCAAGATGCTACTCACAGAATCCGGTGCATCCGGCCTAGAGTGGTAGCGCTTGTTGTGACCCGGCTGTCTGCATAATGTGCATGTCATCGTTGACCGCCCCTTTCTCCGAATATAGGTCTTCCCTTGTGAATTCACTACCACATCTTCATCTGCTCCTTTTCTCCGATTCATCGGTCTCCTGCCCTTTCGCGGTACACTCCACGACGGTGGAGTGATATCGATCATATCAACTTGGGGCCATAACTTCATACCATTAATTGGTTGCATGATACTATTGTAGCACTTCATATACGTCTCAATCGTGTAGCAGCTGTTAACGAAGTCTTCCGGATCATTTCTGCATTCCCTAATTGCTGCCACTGCATGCATGCAAGGTATGCCTGTAAGTTGCCATTCTCTACATGCACAACTTCTATCCTCCAGATTGACAACATATGTCCCGAAGCTACACTCAACTTGCCATTTCAGACCACCAGAAAAGTGCAATGTACATTCACGCGATTTCTCAGCAATGTTGTGCAATTTCTTACTGATCTTCGGACACAAACGTCCTGTACACCTCATCATTGTGTCTCGACGTTTGCGAATCCTGGTCATGAAGGTTAATTGTAGTGTAGTTAACAATGATAGAATCATCTTTTCCCTATCAGACCGCAATGTCTTATTGAATACCTCGCATAGATTGTTAAGCAGAATGTCACTCTTCGATTCAACTGAAAAATGTGATCTACTCCATTCCTCAGGGTTCCTCTCTATAAGCCATATGTATGCCTCCTCACTTACTTGACGAATTTGTTGCATCCAAAGTCTATAGTCAGCAACTGTGGTCGATTTAGCAGCCCGCCCTAAGTAATTCTTAAGAATTTTACTTTTAAACCCAGCATTGAAGAAGTTCGTATACATATGACGGACACAAAATCGATGCTCGGCCATAGCGAACAACTCATTTATCACATTCTGTAGCCCCTTCTGTCTGTCGGTCATTAGGGTCCAACATCTTCCATCCTAATATCCTCTGAGAGATAGGTCAAGAACCATCGCCAAGCTGCAGTATTTTCTTTTTGAACAATTGCATAGGCAATAGGATAGATGCAATCATTAGCATCAATCCCAACTGCAGTTAACATTATACCTCCGAAACAACCCCTTAAGTGACAACCATCAACACCAACTACTTTCCGACAACCATCTCTGAAACCTATCTTACAACAATTGAAACATATGTAGATCCCTTGAAATATCTGATCCTGTAATGCAATGATGACTGTCGAGCCAACATTTGTACGGAGTACCTCGGCTGCATAAGATCTCAATCGCCTAAACTGCTCTTGCAAGGTCCCTACTAAAAGTTCTTTTGCATATCTCCGCATCTTCCATGCTACATTTCTGCTAATATCTGTACAGAGATCCTTCTTTACTGTTGCCAAAATTAACTCAGTCTTCCAGTCCGGATCCGCTTTGAATTGCTCAATATATCGACGTGTCAAGAAAATGTAATTACAATGTCTGTTAAACTGATCCCGGCTACAGGTATGCTCCAAAGTGTAAGATTTTACTTGCAACCTCTCGGATCCATCAAATTTAGAAGCCCATATTCTCCATTTGCAACCCAATTTACAAATTCCTTGCACTCTTCTTTCCTCATTTGCCTTAAATTTTACATTGTACCCATTCAATGCACCGTACGTTCGCACTGCCTCCCGAAACTCTGCTGCAGAACTGAATATTTGTCCAACTTCGAACTGAGGATTTATCATGTCCTCACCAAAAGTGAATTGAGGAAAGACATTATTGCCATTCTCATCTGATGAACATTGGGAGAGTAGATCCTCTGACGACGGTAGGTCTAATTCATCCAACTCGTTCTCGTTGCCTTCTTCTCGTTCTTCCTGAACTTCATTGTCATGGCCGCCCGATCCAATTTCAATCCCATCGGTTATGTTTCTATCATATTGGATGTCATCGTCGTCGGACTCAAAGTTGTGGTCGGATTCTACGAAGTCCGGATCTTCATCATAATCTGTCATACAATAGGAATCAGTTAAGATTTCTCAACATGGTAATGGGAGTAAAATGTGGAGATATACAAGCCAATATTAAAGAATTCAAGTATAGTTTAGTCACTAAGTCGAGCTAAAATAAGCCATGATCAAACTCTTATTTTTTAAGCGGATCATTCTTGGCATGTCTGAGAAATACTAATTGTCATGTATGTTAAATGTATTTTTAATTCTTTCAAGTGGTGAAATATGGATAACAAAATAACCATTACAAACATTAATTTAATATGAAGGGTACATATTTCCACAAATAAACAATCATCAAGTTCGAGACATTGAAGAAGCAAATCGAAGAAAAAGCTAAATATGATACCCAGTTGAGAAGTCCTCATAGTGAATTCTTATGACCTCTCAAGTCCTACTAATTTTAAGATAAAGATATGGTAAGGAAGCGTCTAAAAACTGAACCTACTAATACACAATGAACTCTTACGACAGAAAAAATAAATTTATAACAAGGTTTAGGTTAACATATTGAGACTTTAAGGGAAGTATAAAATACTACATAGTTTTCTTCAGCTTAAGCAGCTTCAATCAGTTAAGACACGGAACTATCATAATCAATTTGTAAAATCAAATGCAGGCAGAATGTTCCAGCTTCTTGCATTTTAAAATAGAGCACTCAAACCAAAAAACTCGAATTTACCTTCAATATTACCGTCCATGTGCACTCTCAAACGTCTTTCTCGAAGTCGAAGTTCCCAAAATCTCACCGATTTGATTTTTTGGGGGGTTTAGGGTTCTTGAGGGAGATGGATTTGGGGAAATGATTCTATGCTCACGTGATGGGTCTGACTGAAATTTTGGGAAAATAAGTTAAATGTTTTATAATAGTGTGTTTGGATTTGCTTAGTTGGCAATGAGTTGGCAAGTGTTAACTGATTTGGAATGATTTAACCGGCCAAGTCGTATTTCCGTTAGCCAAGTAGATCGTCTGTTAACGGTTTCAAACGGGGTGGGTGATGGAGTTGGACGGGGTGAAGTTCAGTGGCCACCAAGACAATTAGTAAAGTTTGGTGAGTAAGCCGTGACATAATGTAAAGTTCGGTGACTAATGAAACATTTAACTCATTTTTATCTTATGATTAAAAAGAAAAAAGAAGTCTTGAAAATAGTATTTTCTACAAGATTTTTCTCGTTTCTTTCTTGAAAAGAAAATAGTATTATTAGATACAAATACTATCGATGTTATATATAATTCGGAAAATAAAGCACATAGCTTAGTAACACAATATATTAATAGAATAGTTACGTAATGAACGCATAATTGAAGAAGAAAATTCGGAAGAAAAGAATTGCAATATTTTGCGGAGATATAGAGAACGGTGACTTATGAGTGTTGGATAGTTAATAGATAAAATGCTCGTAAAATGAAGTTGTCGAAACACATGTAGTTATTAGAATCAATAAAATATGAATGAAAATAGCCTTGATTTGAAGGATCTAGTTATTTATATCTAAACGATTCAAACATTGAATTGAACCCCTATTTGGTTTGATTAAATCAAATTTTTAGTAAATTTTGATAAAAATTAATTAAATGTGTAATTAAAAATAAATTAAAGGAAATAAATTAATCAACGATGGTGGTGAAAGCCAAAGGATTCACCGAATTCAGACCCTTGGATCAAGTTCTTTCCTTCATTTGGCTGATTGCCTAACAATTTTGAATTTTGTATGCAGTTAAATCGATTTCACAAGTTGAAACTCGAGGTGCACTTAAGCCCCTGTTTGGTTTAACTAAAATAAGGTTCTTTGTAAATTTCAGTAAAAGTTTATGAAATAGGATATCAATAATAAGAGAAATAAAATCAATACTGCATCTCAGCCATCCATATCGAGGAGAAGCATCAAATGTACTGTGCATTTAGAAAACAGCAAACTAAATAAGAGTTGCGCATAATCTCATGATCAAGCCATTCGCTTCACACAATCAATTTATTGTTGTACAGAAACAAGTTCAATCCCAAATGACAGATAACCAAGAGCTGATAAGCGAAGTGCTTCATATTTCATTTTCGGCTCTCCATCGGAAACCTGCAACGTAGTCTGCATTGTTAAATTTTGATTAATTTAACACTACACGGAAATTAACTAGTGTGACTATAAATTGTGTGTGAACTTCACAAGGATCCTTCGAATTTTCCTATACTATAAAATTAGCGACAACCGCAGTGGTTTAATGTTTTGTCAGTTTCACAGCTTTGTTGCTTGGTCATGTCCTTTTTGAATTGTTAGTGACCAATGCTACCATAAAGTTCTTGAAGATTTATTGTAGTTCACATATTTCTCAAAACAATCCATTTAACACTGCCACAACTCCTATTCTCCAGGAAAAAGGGAAGAAATCAATGTCATTCAGCTCTTAACTAATTCTTAATAAATGCACATATAGATCAGTAAACATTGGTCCCATCCTACCCCTCGTCCTCTAATGAGTTGGTTGACATGGGCTTCCATCCCAAAACCAAATGACTATCAAATAAGCCGACCAATTTTACTTATCCAATGCTCTTGGAGTACTGTTCAACTAAAGTGAGAGAATCTGCTGACCCTTCAGCACATGTAACCCAAGCTCACACCTAATCCAACTAGGTGCGATTGCCTATTCCCAATTGATACTATTATGACTTATGAGGTGTGGTATCTTCACTGTATAAATCTTGTTAGGAACCATAGTAGTTCATCAATCATTAAACCAATCAAAATCACAAAGTAGTCCATAAACCAAACCGTAATTTAATTACAGAGACGTGTCTCTTCATCTAGGGCTATTATGATATTCACACTGTCATTTCCCTTTAGCTCACCAGAACATGAATGGAGGCTGGCTTGAAATCATACTTGGAACGAAAAAATCTATTTATGGAGAGACCATTATTTGTTATAAACCAATATGGAAATAATTCCATTTTTTGTGGGATTTAAGAAGGGTTTACTAATTCTATATCAGAAAAGAAAGATAAAAGAAAGAAAAGAAGATTTACCTAATGATGATCTTCGTGGCCATCCCAAGGATGCCTCCAGCCCTGAAAGCACAGGGACCGTGTGAACAAATCTACTAAAGGTTCAGCTAAAAAGAAGGAAAACATCACATCTAATGTATGATAAAAAGGGCGAAAATAATAATTCCAGCTCACCAATACTACAGGACCATCTTTCTTTGCCCTGTACAAAATCCAAAACCTGAAAAAACAACCATGTCGATTTATAACTGAAAAACAATATGACAATAGAAAAATACGATATAATGCATGGAATGGACATGCTCACATATTGTGTATAATGGATGCTGTTATTACACTAATCTACTTTTAAAGATCTTTAAAACTTTCAGTCAAGATAATAATGAAAGAACAAAGGTTAATGCATCGCATGTATTGATTAGTGCACATCTTAATCCTCCAATTCTGTAAGATTTTTTTCCTTCGCAAAATCAATAGTCAAGAAAAAGATTAACAGTAATAATAAACAAATAAATATGGGTTGATGTGAAAATGATTATGTCCTTAACAATTCTAAGTGAAATGGGTTTCCAATTTTACAAAGCAAACCGTAATCAAGTATCATTATAATAATCTCCCTACTGGAATATTCAGAAGATCCATTTACACATCATAAAAATGTAAATGGCGGCTAAGTAATCCAGCTTCTATAAGTATATATAATCACATCACAATCTGTAGAAGCAATATGGCAGAATACTATGTAGGCAGCAAGAAGGCCAGCAGTGCTCCAATAGTGTATTCACCTTTCCACTTCATGGCACAATATATCACCATTTAATAGGAGTTACTTTTCTCATTTATTTTTGTTTTCATTTTGGAGGGAAGAGGCTCTTATTCGGACAAATTTAGAAGCAAGATTAAATTTTTATGGCTTCACAACCCATGATGAGAATGCCCTTGAAGACAATTCTTTCAGTAGAACCTTCATAACAAGGCTCCTTGCAAAAGAATAAGAAAGACTTCAAACTATAAACATGCAACCTTATTTGAGAAAGATTTGATGATGGGCTCACATTCACAATCATTCTTGTCAATGAGATTGAAGAATGAAGATTACGGAGATTGCATACGAAGATTGCATTTACTATAAATACATATATAATTGATTGTAAATTATTGTAATTAGTCTCATTACCATATTTAGGATGTACACAATTTCTTTTTTTTTTTTTGATAAGTAATCAGAGAATTTATTCATAAATCAAGAGATAATACATGGGAAATGTATTATCAATTTAAACAATACAGAAACGACAAGAAATTAGGCAACCCTTCTATATGGTTATTAGCCACAGTATTAAACCAACTATACAAAGTCGGATAAAATAATTCTCTGAATTGCTATGTAGTTCTTGTTTGGTCTTCAAAACAGCGGTTGTTCCTTTCTCTCCACACGCACCAAACAATGCATCCTGGAATAAGATCTCATACAATCCTACTATCCTTATCACGAAATTTCCTCCTCCATGCCCGCACCACATCCTCAATTCGCCTAGGCATCACCTAATCCAAATGTTGGGAAACAAAAACGTTGATCCAAAACCACCAAACACCATCACAATGAATAAACAGGTGGTCAATTGTCTCCCCATCCTTATTACACATATAACACTACTCGGTAACACAAAAACCCCTTCTTCAAAGATTATCCACCGTTAACACTTGCCCCCGCACAACCATCTACAATAAAAAGGCCACCCGTGGAGGCAATTTACATTGCCACGCCGTCTTCCATGGGAATGAGCTCTGCGCAGGTTTCTACTAAGAATCTAAAATAAGAGCGAATTGAAAATTTACCATTCCGTGCCAACCTCCACCTGCTACGATCACCTACTCCAACCTGAATGTGCGTTTCATGCAAAGAGATCAGAAACAACACATAATCCTCTAATTCCCAATCCTGTAAACCCCTCTCAAAAATAATATTCCAACTGTGACTTCAATTATGAATGGTGAGTACATCATTTACCATAGCAGACGGCTCCAAGGCAATGCGATGCAAAGAAGGAAAATGCACCTTAAGCGGTTGATCTCTACACCAACGATTGTCCCAAAACCTGATATTATTGTCATTTCCCACCTCATAGTTCAAGTTATCTCGAAAGTCACTCCATCCTCGTCGGATATACATCCACAAACTCACCCTATAAGAACCACAACCGTCAACTGAGCACCGACCCCCCTCTATAACACCCTACTTCGCTCCATTGATTTCTCTCCAAAAACTCGTACACAATTTCTATTTAATAGAAGAACCCTCAAATGGGAAGATCATTCGGCCAAACTTTGTCATGGTATCAGAGTCATACCTATAGAAGAATTTGTTGAATCTTCCACAGTTCTTCAGTTGTTCCCCGACGTTTCTTTACGCGATTTTTCAGCGTGTAATCGACGCAATTCTTGGCGTCTTCTCGGTCAACGACGCCGTTCCTTTTCCGGCGTGTTTCTGTGTGTGGGGGCTTGCGTTGGAGTGGGCTCGACGTGATTTGTGTGGGTCAACGTCGTCGTTTCTTTTCCGGCATGTCTCATGTGTGTGGGCTCAACATGAATTGTGGCCGGTCAACTGCTTGCGCTCGTTTGGAGTTCATCAGGTCGATTTCTGTTTGGGGCCTTCAGTGTGGGTTGTGTGCTTAGGAGTGAGCCTGTGTTGGAGTGTGTTTCGGGTGTGGGCTTGTGTTGGAGTGGGCTTGCAATTAGGTTTGGGCTAATTTTAGGGCAATTAAGTTTGAGCAATTAATTTGGGTCTGTAATTGGAAGTAGGCCCGGAATTAAGTTTGGGCTGATTTTAGGGGCAATTAAATTGGGCTACAATTTGGATCCCGTGTGGATTGGTTTTGTTTAGGTTATATTTTGTAATTATCTATATTACAAAGTTATGTCGGTTGACGCCTTTTGTGTCAAGTTTACGGGGAAAAATTATTCTATATAGGAATTTCAATTCAAGATGTTCTTAAAAGATAAGGACCTTTGGAGTCATATTGATGGGTCATCTAAAGCCCCTGAAGATGTTAAGGATTTCAGTGCATAGAAATCAAGGGATGCTTGTATTATCTCTTGGATTTTGGGATCTATGGAGGCTCATATGGTAAACAATTTACGCTATTTCACTACTGCTAAGGAGACGTGGCTAATAACCATATTGAAGGGTTTCCTAATTTTATGTCGTTTCTATACTGTTTAAACTGATAATACATTTTCCATGTATTATCTATTGTTTTTTAATATATTCTTCGATTACTTATCAAAAAAAAATTGCTAACTACACTCAAGGTAATCTTACAATTGAGAAATACTATTTTGGTTTTTTGAACATGTGGAGCGAGTACTCTGGTATAATTCATGCTAAGGTCCCTGTAGCGGCCTTATCGGCACTTCAAGAAGTTCAAGAAGTTAGCAAGAGGGATCGATTCCTTATAAAATTACGGCCTGAATTTGAAGTGGTTAGAGCTGGTTTATTGAATCGTGACCCGGTTCCGTCTTGAATGTGTGTTTGGGTGAACTTTTGCGTAAGGAACAACGACTGGTAACCCAGACTACTATTGGAGCTGATTTTTCCTCGTCCAATGTGGCCGTCGTTGCATATGCTGCCCAAAGACGAGGTAGGGGTAAACTACAGTGTTTTAGCTGCAAAGGATGCAGGCATATTGCTTGTAAACTACAGTTTGGTTTTCTTTTTTTCCAAAGACGATACACTGGTACACAACACATTCAGATTGCTAATGGCAGTACTCTTCCTATTACTGTTGTTGGTGATATTGGGCCTTCTCTTCATATCTGCCACCAAATCGGGTACTACGCTTCTTTTGATCTATGTTGATGATATTGTTATTACTGGTACTGACTCTGGATTGATATCCCAACTTCAATCTTAATTGAAGGATTCTTTCCATATGAAGGATTTGGGTCCCTTGTGATATTTCTTAGGTCTTGAGGTACTTTCAAGTTTGGCCTGAACTTATCTACATTAGCACAAGTATTTGGAAGAGTTGATTACTTTGGCTGGACTTTGCGATTGTCGCTCAGTTGATACTCCTTTAGAGGTGAGTGTGAAGTATCGTAGGGACGACGGGGATCTCCTTCCTGATCCTTCTCTATATCGTCAGTTAGTGGATAGTTTGAATTATCTCACTATTACTCGACCAGATATCTCTTTTGCCGTACAACAGGTCTGTCAGTTTATGCATGCTCCACGACATTTTCATATGACTGTAGTTTGTCGCATTATACGATACATGTTGAGTACACCCGATAGGGGTCTTTTCTTTCCTGCCAATTCTTCTCTCGAGTTGATCGAATATAGTGATACGGACTAGGCTGGTTGCGCGGATACTCGTCGCTCAATTACAAGTTGGTGCATGTTTCTTGGCGCTGAATCTGAGTATTGAGCTACGTCTTCTGCCTGTTCTGAAATCGTTCGGCTACGAGGTCTTTTATCGAAGCTTGGTTGTCCTCAGCTTCGGCCTACTCCACTATATGCTGGTAATACTAGTGCTATTCAAATTGCTGCTAATCATGTGTTTCATGAGCGTACTAAACATATTGAAGTGGATGTCACTCCATCTGTGAGGCTTATGATGGTCACATTATTTATCTTCCACACATCACCACTGATGTTCAGGTCGCTAACGCGTTTACTAAGGCAATGACGCGACAACATTATCAGTTTCTTGTCTGCAAATTGATGCTTCTTGATCGCCCAACATCAATTTGAGGGGGATGTCAATGAGATTGAAGAATGAAGATTACGGAGATTGCATACGAAGATTGCATTTACTATAAATACATATATAATTAATTGTAACTTATTGTAATTAGTCTCATTAACATATTTAGGATGTACACAATTTCTATTTAATGGAAGAACCCTCAAACGGGAAGATCGGTCAGCCAAACTTTGTCAATTCTACATATTCCAACCCCTGTTTGAGTACATAGACTCATTACATGCTAGGAGCATTGCTCAAAACTCATTCTTCAATACCTCAAGCATAATATTAGTACAACATGGAAATAATTCCAGCCCTATTATGACAAAAGATATAATCTAATTTTCTAAGCTCCAATATTGTGTGATGGAAATTTATCTATAGCTACACTTTCTTAAAATCTCCATAATAGTAGCAACCAATTCCTATAACTGTACCCAAAAATAAACTATCACCCATATTCATGACTAAGTTTCTCTTAAATAGGTCATAAATTTAGCGGTTAATCTTCAATTAGCCAAAAGAAAATCACCAAAGAAAGAAACCCAACAAAAATCAAACAGTTATACAATTTTACCTTACAATGCACACCAGATCTAAAGCGATTACAATAGTCAATTAGAAATTGGAGCAACATCTTTTGACTCGTGATCGAGATCGAGTTAATGAATTTACCACATGACGGCACATAGGCCCTTGCCAGTGACAGTATGCCACCTCTTGGGCTGGTGCAATGTTACGCCTTTGTAAGTTACGCCATGGCCGTGTCCACCTCCCATACTCCTCTTCGCCTGATATCACTTCAGAATTTGTTGAGTTGGAATTGAAAGGTCTACGGCGATTTGGGCAGAAGGGAGAAAAATGAGAGGTCAGAATGGGAATTCTAGCCCTTCAAGTTTGGGGAAATCTCAAAGATCCCCATAACTATTGATTTTTACAATTTAATCCTTTTATTTTTTATTTTTCAACAAGTATTATACGTACATAGCAAGAGTAATAAAGTGAATTTTCCATTTGTCTGGATCTAAGCCTTTGAACCAAAAAGCACTATCCATTAATTCATCATTAATTTTTATTTATTTATAATTGTAGATAAATATTATGTTCGATCAATTGTGATCAAAACACTATTTTAAAATTGAAGAAATTGTGGCTATCATCTTTAAACGTTTACATTTTTAGTAGCACTATTCCCAATCTATTTCTCGAAATCTTTGAATTCGATATAAGAATGAGTTCTTGATACTAATTAAAATTTTAGTAGAACTAAATTTTGTTTAGTGGGTTAGATTAAACAAGGGGTGACGACGTCTGTAACATTTATTAGAGTAAAATACACTGTTATTATCTAAGAATATATTTGACTCTATAAATTATGTATAAACACTTAAATCACATTTTTATTCACACATTTCGAGAAAAACATAAATACTGTCCACTTATCTTCACTCAATTTTATTTATTTATAATTTAAACAGTTTATAAACACTTCTCGTACCTATTTTATGATCACTAGATGTTACAATGATGACTCTCATTTTTAAAATTTAGGTAAGCCTTATCATTCAATATACAAACATGAATTTCTGAATTTACCTTTTTGTCTTTATAATATAATTTAAAAATATAGTTTCTCGAGATATGTTTTCTTATTTTTAGTTTAGATAAAAGAATTCTGTAGCTAAAAGAGAACTAATCTTTTTTCTTCTTTGTGCACAAAATCACATCAATAATTTTTTTTTTTGGCTATTCAGTGATGTTATTGTTGGTGGATCTATGGTTGTTATTGTTGGTGGATCTATGGTGGTGGTGGCGATTTTGTGGCGGGGGCGGCCACGTTGGTGGTTATTGTTGGTGGTGTGATGTGCGTTGGTTGTTATTGTTGGTGGATCTATGGTGGTGGTGGCGATTTTGTGGCGGGGGCGGCCACGTTGGTGGTTATTGTTGGTGGTGTGTGACCAAATATTTGGTTATCTGTGACCAAATATTTAATCTGTGACAAGCGGTGTTGGTATGGTGTGGTGTGATGTGATGTGTGACCTCTATTTGGTGTATGTGACCAATTACTTGGTTATGTAACCAAGTATTTGAGGGTATGTGACCAAATATTTGGTAATCTGTGACTGATTACTTAACTGTGACCTAAAAATTTAGTAATATGTGACTCAAAAATAATCTGTGACCAAACAGTTTTTGAAATATGTGACCGTGTGACCTATAAATTTTGATATATGACCAACTAAATTTGAAATATGTGACCAAAGAAATAATTGTGACCTACAAAATTTTTGAACTATGACCGTAAAATAATATGTGACCTATAAGAATTATTATCCGTGACTGAAAAATAATATGTGACTAACTAAATTGTAAATCTCTGACCAAAATGTGACCGGTGACTATAATAATACGTGACTCTTTAAAAATCTGTGACCTCGTCGGAATGGTCGCCGGAATCGGAGCCGGAGAAAAGTGGTGGTCGGAATTGTCGTCGGAATAGTCACCGGAGTAGGGGGTGGTGCATGTGGGGTGGGTTTATTATATTATATTATATTAGAATTTAAAAAAAAAAAAAAAAAAAAAAACCTGATTTTTGAAGTTTCAAACTATAAACCTTATTTTTGAATTGGTGTAAAGAATACACCTTATTTATGAATTTTTCCCTTTTAAAGTGCACGAGTAAAAGAATATACACCGACGTCCAAGTCGTTTTGAAAATGTTGCTTCCACGTACACCTTTGTTTTAGGATGATTATAATCCAACATATTTTTTTTTATAAATACATCACATTTAAGCCCCTATTTGACATTCATTATTTGAAAATTATTTTTTCTACATACTTATTTTCAACCACATAAAAAATATTTTGTATGTAAAATCAAAACATTTTTTTACTTTTTAACTACACATTATCCTAATACTGACTATTTAAAACATTGATTTGGCCAAATAACGACCATCAAACAGGAGCTTAAATATATTATAAGATTCTTAAGTTTTTTCATACTTATATTTTTAACTTTTGTCATCACATTCTTAGCCCACGTTTGCCAATTATTATTTTTAAATTCTTTTTCTACTTACTCATTTCATACCACACATTTACATAATAAAATATTTTGCACTTAAATTCAAAATATTTCCCTACTTTTTAATCACGCATTCTCCTAAAAATTACTATTCAAAACTTTATTTTCCCCAAATAATGATTGTCAAACAAGGGCTTAATTTAACCATTTCATTGACTAGCAAATTTTGTCATTAATCAAGATTTTCGTCCAAAAATACGGTTTGCGTGATTTAAAACGAGGGACAAATATTTGGTCTCAATTTTATTTTATTTATTTTTACTTATTTAAATATACGGACAAATAAGCATTTTTATTCCATCTAAACGAATTTTTTGGATAAAAATTGTAATCAAAGACAAGTGTCAGTTCAAGAATACAAATGTGACGAAAACAAGTTGGGGATATAAACGTGATAATGTGTAAATGTGATGAAGCTTTAAGCAATTGAAATATTGTGTGGTTATTAAAAATTGCGATATTGATATATTAAGCTTTGTTTTATTATAACTAGTCAAAATTGAATTTGCGTTGCAAATTATTTCGAAATGCTTCATAAGTGTTGTGAAAGTAATATTTGACCCTCCATTTGCCCATTTGATCTGAATATGAGAGAAATGCAAACTCCCGAAAATAAACGTTATTTATTATACATGCACGTAAATAGTGAGATGCATACTTTAATGTGAGTATTAGAATAATAATAATTAAATGCATAAAGGAAGATAAATGGCAAATATGATACATGAATTAACGTGAATGTCAATTGATTTAGAATAAATGGCAAAAAATATATACGTGACGATGAATGTTAAATCATTTATATTAAATGAATATAATTTGACTTTTAATTAAGTGAAATTGTATGCTAAGTAGTATACATAGACGTGAACAATGAACTGCATTTTTGAATGTGAAATTCTAATTAATATTAATTAAATGAATATTAATGTTAATTCATTGCTAATAAAACGGACGTGGACGTACTACAACATATTAACTCATCTATAGCTTGCAAAAAAATGCTATCTATCATGTTTTACAACATTTTTCGGAATGTTATCTTAGGTGATATTATTAAAAGTCATACCTCTATTTTAACATTTCTTTAATGATATTATAAAGTGTTATAAAAAAACTTTTAAATAATATTCTTTCATCGTCATATTTTTAGTATTTATAACATTCTTTTTGTGCAATCCATTTTTAATTTGATCGCATTTTTTCTGTTATAATTTTGACTTTAATAACATTCTTTAATCTTTATAGCTACATCTTCAATAACATTCTTTTTGTTGTAATATATACATGTTAAATAGATTTCATGGTCTGATTTTAGTATTTAGAAAATTCCTTGATTGGCAAATGTAAATATTAAATAGGTTTTTCAAGGACTACGAATACGAACATTAATAATCACGCCAATAATATCTTTCTATATATAAAAAGTTCCTATTTAACGGAATTTGTTGGTTTAACGGAAAAACTAACGGAATTTGTTGTTTTAACGGATTATGTAACGGAATTTCTTGTTTTAAACAGGCAGCTGCACCTTCCTTCAATGTTTTTATCATAACTTTGTATTCCGATATTCGATTGAGACGATTCAAAATACGTTAGAAAGCTAACCCATTTGGCTACAACTGTGATTCAAATATCATTTTCCAATTCGATCACTTTCTATGCCAAACATATGTCTCAATATAACGGACTATGTAAAGGAATTTTTTGTTTTAAACAGGCAGCTACACCTTCTTTCAGTGTTTTTATCATAACTTTGTATTTAAATGTCCGATTGAGGCGATTCAAAATGCGTTGAAAAGATAACTAATCTAGCTACAACTTTGATTCGAACATCATTCTCCAATTCGATCACTTTCTATACCAAAAAGAGGTCTCAATATAACAAACTATGTAACGAAATTTCTTGTTTTAAACAGGCAGCTGCACCTTCTTTCAATATTTTTATTATAACTTTGTATTCTGATATCCGATTGAGGCGATTCAAAATGATTTGGAAAGATAACTCATCTGGCTACAACTTTGATTCAGACATTATTCTCCAGTTCGTTCATTTTCTATGCCAAAAATATGTCTCAATATAACGGACTATGTAACAGAATTTCTTGTTTTAAACAAGCAGCTGCACCTTCCTTCAGTGTTTTTATCATAACTTTGTATTCCGATATCCTATTGAGGCGTGCAAAATGCGTTAGAAAGCTAACTCATCTTGCTACAACTTTAATTTAGATATCATTCTCCAATTCGATCACTTCCTATGCCAAAAATAGGTTTCAATATGAGACTAAAACACCGGAGCATAACTTTTCGGTTGGAAATTGATTTGTGATCATCTTTTGACTAAATTTGATCCCCTTGACATCTTCCTTTATCCAATTGACTCCGAGCACTCTCAAATCTTCATCGTGAGATTCGACACAACTTTTAAGTATTTACATTTTAGCCCCCGAATTTTGGATCCCTTACAATTTAGCCATTTCTCCAAATTTGCCTACTTTTACTTATTTTCTTCAATCTCACCAACCTACATCACATTATCAAAATCACACATCTAATTATTTATCAATTATATAAACATTATATCATTAATTATTTATAGGGTGTCTGTTTCTGCTTTTCAGCAGAAATCAAGCCATTGGCAACACAATTCATGCTGTTGGGAGCCACAATTTTGGACCAATTCTCTCACTGTAAGGCTGTAGGTTTAAAAAAAAAACGGTAACATAATCAATTTTCCTTTCTCCTTGCAGCGCGTCCAGACACGCCCTTAATTAAAAAAAAATTACATCTTTATTAATAACAAATTAATTATTAAACAAAACTATTAAATATAAACTAAGCAAATGTGTATTGCACGTTGCTTGCACCTAGTATTTTAAAATATGCATCAATATTGTCTTGTAGAAATACATAAGTTTAGTTGTTCAATAGAGAAATCTATATATGTTTTGTCTTCACCTCAACTACTAATAACAATATATGCTTGAAAATGTATTGTCAACCTGCTTTGAGATGCGCTCCAACGAAGGTTGATATTTTTCACGTTTTGTCGACTGATGGCATGGTCAGTGCTAGAGGCCTCGTCAAATAGACTAACCAGTGAACTCAGACATGATTCATAAACATCAAATATGTTCTCTTTATTCAGATCAAGGAAATCATTTTTATAGACTAAGCTTTTGCACAATAGACCATTGACATCAATGACCAATTTTTAATAAAAAAATAACAAACATAATATATGAATTATTTTGATTGAAAAATCTTCTGATTTTTCTTTAAATATCAATTTGAATTTTTAATTTCGTATCATTATTTATTCAGTGATGGTTGACATAATAAAGTCAAATTAAATTTTTGGTTCAATATAAGATATAATTCAATTATTTAATTTCAAAAAATATGATTAAACAATATACAATCATATATCATTCAAGTAGTCAAACTAATCAATCTCCTCATGATATTAATTATATGTTTTCCTTCAGGAATAAACATGAATTCAAAATGATATATTTTTCGAAACACGTGCTATTTCGAGAATAATTGTATCTTATTATTATTCATGAAAAAACAATATGCCAATATTCTTCTAAAATATTAAAAATTATAATACCCATTCTTTAGGAGCAATCAAATATTATTATAATAAATTAATACAATGATTATTCTTCATAAGTAAAAATATAATTTACGTTAGATTGTAATTAATTATGCTTTTCGCGAGCAATTAATATTCTTTTGAAATATTAATTAAAATGTTTGTGCGACTTATGGAGTAACAACAAATTATTATTTAGAAACATTAACTATTCAAAATTATGTTTTGTTGGCAGAATGTAATATTTGTAGAGTTGTGGTTCTTTAGAAACACAATGCTATATCATTCGAGAATTCAAACATTTATTAGTTTATATTTCTTCAAGACTAATAGCACAATATTCTTTTAAATATTGTACGTGTGAATTTGTGCTTCTTCAGAAGCAACAAATAATACAAATATAATATTCATTTTCAAAAATATTATAATATTTTTCTGGAATATTAATTAATATTATTACAAACAGGATACAGATGCAAAGATGATATGCATACAAAATAATCATGATTCAAAGTACAGTAATGTAATCATAAAAAATTACTCCTTTGCAAAAGGCTAAAGCTAGTGTTAGTCCCTCCCCAGCGTGGTGAGGGTTTTCTCTCTCCCTCAGTGGGGTTTTCTTCCTTCCGCCGGTGAAGGTTCTTGGTCTGTTCTCGTGGGTTTGTTTTGGGGGAGAGCTCCGGTTTTCCCCTTTGTTTCCTTTTCTTTTCAGTTTTTTCCCCTTCCTTTTCTACCTTTGTCTTCCTTTGTTGGTTCCCGTGCTATCGCCGTTTTGCAGGCGTTGGTTGGGCGGGGTTGTGGTGTGGTCGGACGAGCAGTGGTGGCAGTTTTCGTGTCTACTTTGGTAGGAGAGAGGGGCGACCGAGGTTAGGTCAGTGGTGAACGGCGGGCTCGGTTGCAGCGATCTCCGGTGGCTGGAGTAGGCGTGGGGGCTGCTGCTGTTGGGGGTTTTGCCGGCGTGCCGTTTTGGCTGGGATTTCCAGCGTTGGCAAGGGTTGTTGATTGGTGGTGTTTTTCCTTTTTGCCCGGTGTGTTTCGGTCACTTGGCCGATTTCTTTGGGTATTCTTTCCGTTTTTCTATGTTTGTCTGTGGTGCTCGAGTCTTCGCCGTGTTTGCTGGCGGGATTTCGGCGGGGTGGTGGTGTGGTCGGCTGAGCTTTGGTGGTGGGGCTTTTGTGTGCCTCGGTCGGTGAGCTGGGGTGGGCGAGGTGTGGCTGGAATTGAGGGGCTGGACTCGGTCGTTTTTGGTCTCATGTGGCCGGAGCAGACGGGGCGGTGCTGCTGTTGGGCTTCGCCGGCGAGCCGTTTTGGTGGTTCTCCAGTGATGGCGTCGGTGTGTGCGGTGGTGTGTTGGTATGGCTGGTTGTATGTTGGTTGTGATTTAGTTGTTTTGATTGGGTTTCACCAGCTTGGTTTGTTTGGTTTTTTTCTTTCTGTTTGGGTTGTTTGGTGGTGTTTCGGTTTGGGCGGGGCTTCTTCGGAGTTCATTGGATTTCCGCTTACCTTGATGGTGAAGGGCTGATGAGATGATATGGTTGATGGAACTCCTGATCCTGGTTGGCTGCCTCTGTTGTGGGTGTCATTTTTGCTGGCTACTCCGTGTGGTTGAGGGCCGTGTTGTGTGGGTTGGATTTTGGCTCGTGTGGTTTTTTGTTGGTTCTTGTTGGTCGTTTATGACAATTGTAATAGCTAGAGCTTCGGCTTAGGTCGCACGTTTATCCCTCTTGGCAGGGCATTGTGTAGGAGGTTTTTCCTCCGTGTACCGTTGGTTATTGCGATGTTGAATGAAATTTGTTTCATTTTCAAAAAAAAAATAATGTAATCATGATTGATTAGTACATAGTTTAATAATCATCATACATACAATAAAATAAACTCCTCTATATGTTTGGTTAATTCCATAAACAATATAGAAACATTAACTGGATGTGTGAATTGATAAAAAAAAATAATAATAATAATATATATTATGTCACCAAATTAATTTCGGTACTTGCGACAGATGATTATGCTTGTAAAAATCATTATCTTCTAATTAATTCATTTTGATTTTTAAAGACTCGTTTTGATAACGTGTTATAAACTAGAGAGAAAAGAGAATAAAATAAAGAGAAATCAATAAACTCGTGTATTTTATTGAGAATCAAACCTACATATTTATCGAGAATGATTAGAGATGCAATGATAATAATTTATAAGGTAGTAGGAGTACGAGTATAATTTTCATTCACTAATAAACTTACCATTACAGTATACTCTATATTATCATTCACTAATCAACCCTCATTTCTATTTATTTATTACAAAATTTTAGGGCCCGTTTGATTCTCATTATTGTAGAATGAAAATGAAAAATATAGTCATTATCGAGTTCCACACAAGAGATAGAAATTCAAAATTTATAATTTGATGTGATGAATAACGGTCATATTTTTTATTTTTATGAACGAAGAATGAGAAACAAACGGGGCTTAATTGGACAAATTTGTTTCAAACTCAAATCCTTCGAGAAGAAAAAGACACAATAACGCGGTCGAATTGATATATAGTCAAAACGGCCATCTTTGACCGACACGGTAAAGTGAGTGGCTCAGATTCTGACATTGACGAAAGGAACTTTACTGGGTGAGTTCCCATCGTGAGAGTTCTCTTCGGAAAATTCCCATTTTGACTTTTAATGTGAACAATATTTTATGTGTAAATCTACACGTACATGATTATTGTACATAATGAATTACATAGGTGATAGGTCCATGTGAAAGAAATTCGATCGTGGATGTAAAGTGTGAAAAAATCAAAAATTGTAGACTATCAATGGATGAGCGCCACATGTCAATTATTTAATATATTATGTAAATGATTATGTATTTGTAGCATGATCCTTATTTTATTAGTCAATTAGTCACTATCTCTTCATTGATCAACTCAAATTAATAATCACATAAGTTAATTTATTGTTGTAAAAAGATTTTAAAATTTATCACGTACGTAGGCTTTAATAAAATAATATTATACGTAAATTCAAAAATTTTCTATACTATTCCAAAATATATTTTTTTCAAAACCTCATTAAAATGGAGCCTGTACTGAAATTGATTATAAAGTCAATTTAAAATTATTGAGAGTGACTCTGTTTGTTATCTAAATAATTTTAAGCCCTCATTGAGCCCCATCAGTTTAGAATAAATTTTGTCAAAAAAACGATTTTTTGGAAAATGTGTTGTTAAAAATTAGTGAAAATTTTGAGTTTACGTACAGAATTATTTATTTGAAGAATGTGTGATTAAAAATGAACTTAAAAAAAAAAAGTTTTAAAGTGTGAGAGTCCTATAATACCAGTAGGAATTCACGTTACGAGCTTTGCGCGAGATTTGATTCCGTTTGGCTTGACTTTTGAAAAGTTGGAAGGAATTTTTAAGAATCAAATAGTAATTTTACCATTTTGTCCAACTCCATTAATAATGGTAGGGGTGTAAGCGGTCCGGTTTTTGCGGTTTTTGACAAATTTTCAAACCAAACCGTTTTGACCGGTTTGAGAAAAGCTCAAACCTAAACCAAACCGTTTTGACCGGTTTGAAAAAAACTCAAACCTAAACCTAACGGTTTGGTCCGGTTTTAAACCGCCGGTTTCGCGTATATTTTTTTCCTATCTAGTATCTACTTTTATGCCATTAATTCAATATATATTTATATCTTACTAGAAATAAATCTAAAACAAACTAAATATATTTACTATAAATTTAAATACCAACAAAATAAAAGTAAAATCACAAAAAACTAAAATATAGTTTTTTATTCGCCCTTTTGACGTTTTAGAATAATACTTTATGATAAAGATACAATACAAGTCCACTAAAATAAATATAAGGTCCAAAAAAACATAATAATGTCCATTTTCAACTAGCAAAAGGAATAAACGAATTAATTTTGTCACAGAACTCAAAAAACATCAAATTTTGTCACAAAACTAGCAAAAGGAAGAAACATTCACATACTCAAGAAGCCACAGAACTCATGATCAATTTTGTCCTTCATATACAAAAAAAATTTTAATTAGCAAATTGGAAAAAAAAAAAGAATTAAGACACGGATCCTTCTAATAATGGCTTCCAAAAGACAAGTTGCAAATATTTTTTCTCCTCCATTCCACTATATATACCCACCTTCATCTTCTGCAATTTAACACGGAATTATATATATTCTCTCATATGTAAACAAATGTCTTTTGCGCACCTGATAGCCCGAATTTCAACTTTAAACCTTACCCACGATCAATAAATATGTAAACAAATTTCAACTAGAAAGTGACAAAATTTCAATTTTTTAAGTCTTACTCACGATCAAATAAATATGCAAGAACCTGAAATAGTCTAATAATACCGGCGAACGTACACTACCGGTGACTGGGAGGTTCAAGATTTCGAGGGTGTTGACGATTTGGGGGAAACTAGGAGGCACCGCGGGGAGCGAGGCTGCGATCAGCGAGTTGCGAGTGAGAGAAATGGAAATTGGAAGATTAGGGTTGTGACTTGTGAGTATATGGACTTGAGTTGAGCTGTTTAGTGCTACTTCTTTTAAATTTGGGCCTTTTTTTATATATAATTAGGCTTGGGCGGGTCATAAATCTTAATAATTAATAGAAACTTAGAAATTGACAAAAATACCTACAAAATGACAAAATTATTCAATTTTACAAAATTGAAATTTTGGATAAATTTTTAAAAAAAATCAATTTTTTATTTTTTTATTTTATATATTTTTCGCCGGTCCGATTTGGTTTCAAACCATAATTAAAATTCTCAAACCTAAACCAAACCGTTTTTGACCGGTTTGGTTTGGTTCAAAACCATTTCGTTGACGGGTCCACGTGGCACCAAACCGCCGGTTTCGAAATTGCGGTTTCGGTTCGATTTTCCGGTTTGGCAGTTTTTGCTTACAGCCCTAAATAATGGAACTAAAATTCAGCAATGGCTGAATTTCAACATCCTTTTTCAAAGCCTTCTAGATTTAGCAGGGGGAGAAGAAAATAAGTGACAACACTGGACCCACATTGCATGCAAGTCAAGGTTTTAAGAAAAAAATAGTTTGACTTTTAGCCTTGTGCATATCTTTCTTTGAATGCTCCAATGTTACCTACTTAACTTTAGTTAAAGTAGTTTGATTTTGAACTTTATTACTTATTTAATATAATTCATTAGTTAAAGTAGTTCGATTTAGCTTTATAATTAGGTTTTTGACAAGTAAAAATTTTAGTTAGTTCAAAATGGGTCAACAAATTGAAAGAAATTAGCTTATAATTTGTCATACTCATCATCGACAAGCATCCGTCAATACATTCATTTGTAGACCATGCAAATTCAAGACCATAGAGATGGCAAAAGCGTCGAGCCTAGCCGGTGATCGGCCTTGCGATTTGGCACAACAATTTGCATCAGTAACTTTCTTTTTTATTGCTTCGAAAAAAAATTCGATTTTCCATTAAAGAGTAAAGCTTTTTAGAACTAGTAGTGTTTAACAAATGACATGTCTAACTTAAGTGGATCTTATATCATTACATTTAAAACATATTATTTAGCATTCAATATGCTACCATATAAATTGGTATTAAATAATATTATTTTAAATAGTTTATTTTTTAAATAAACTAAAGGAGTGGGTTGTGGGGCCAACTTGACTTGACCCATACAAGTCAAGTTCAAGCTCAATTTTTGGTTCACGAGCCGACTCACAACCCAACTTTTAGACAAACAAGTCGAGTCTGGCTTAGCTCAACCCATTGTCATGCCTACTAGCCCATGACATGTTACCAAATGCATAATGCATTGATATTTTTCGATTAGGTAGGGTCTACAAAAATCTTATCAGTATTTATCAATCAATTGTTGACGGAGAACATAATGTATTATTAATTTAATTTAATCTTATTTTATTATTGTTAATAAGGTTTGACAAAATATGATTACGTCCCTATTTGACAATTTTACTTTTCAATTTTTTTTATATATACTCATTTTCAATTACGCATTCATATAATAAAATTTCTACACGTAAACTCAAACTTTTTTTTTTTATTTTTTAACTGCACATTTTCTGAAAAATCACTATTCAATTTTTTTTCCAAAAGTACAGTTGTCAAACGGATGTGATTTGGTATTAACTCTACCCATACTTTCCAACTACCTTTTTGACAAGAAGAAAAGAGATCAAAGAAAACTCAAAAGCGCGTTTTTCTTTAATGAAAACTTCCAAGTAATTTTGACATCGTGAGTTCCTCCTCTTTTCTAGGAATAGGTCCATCCATAGATGCCTTAAAAAAAAAAAAAACAAACCGTATGCTCCAAAAATATCACTTCCACTGTGGTCACTAAAAGAAAAATAGAAAATAATAAAAATAACTTTGAATAAGTTTTTCTATCAATAAATTTAAAGTAGACAATACAGAGAAGGATGCAAAATTAATGACTTTTAACTAATGGTATATTATAGCCAAGTCTTCTCTCTTTTCTCCTAGTGCTTTCATTAATAAATTAATTGATTTATATATGAATTTATAAATTAATAAGACCGATATTGCTCATCATCATCTAGCTATTGCATTTATTTTTCTTGTTGCTGGTCATATGTATCGAAAGAATTTCGGGATTGGACATAGTATCGAAGATCTTTTAGATGCACATATTCCTCCGGAGGGACTATTGGGACGAGGGCATTGGTTATTACAGCTCGTGGCCATCATTCGCATTAACACATCACATCTTAGTGTCGTCCAGGTTACAATTCGGGGTTGACTTTGCTTGTTACCGATCCGAAGTTGGTGTCTAAAATGGTTGCCAAGCTGAAACTTCCTTTTTTCAAAAAGTAGATGAAAAAGTGGACGGGTATTGAATTGTTCTTAGCTTGGCGTGCTAACCCGGTCCTTTAAGGGATCCCTAAATCTTTAAGTCCCAAAATGGATACGGACCCCTCTCCCCCTGAGAATTGCACCAGCGTTCTCACTTTGCCAACTTTGTTGAGGTCTATTGTCTTAAACTCGTCATTTGATCTATCTTTTCTTTCTTTTTTGACATCTCGACACATCATTTATTCTTAGTAAATGAGATGGCGCTAAGAATATGTAATGTTTCAAAGATCACAAAATTTATCAGTGTTTTCCCATTTGCTAAGAAAATAATCTTCCGATAGGTCAAAAATGTATCATAAATTAACCAGCAAAGAATTAATTAGATTAACGAGATGAAAAATAAATAAAAAGAAAAGTACAAGCGCCGGTCAGCGCAAGTAGTCTACCAACATATTCATCAGTTTTGGTCATCCTTTTATATACCAAACCCCTTCTTTTTCTTAACTTTGCATGAAAATCCCTTCACTTATCGTCTATTCATACTTCTATATATATATAACAAACTACCATTAGCCCCTCTCTCTTGTGGGGTGACTCGTATGGAAGCAGGAAAATACACACCACCACAAAAAACATACTAAACTGTTTCTGTGTGTGTGACAGAGAAAGAGAGAGAGAGAGAGCATAGAGAGAGATCATGGCTGAGAGCATGATTGAGGTGGTTGAATACGGTGGTGCAACGCCACAAATGACCGCCACAGATTCTGCCTCACCGGTGGCTTCGGCCCCTCCCCTGCCAAATCAGTACAACTCACCATCTCTCTCGAGGAAGCCACTGCTTTCAATACAGCCTAATAATCCCAACAAGAGTAGCAATACTCCAAAAACTTCTCGAACTCCTAATTTCATTACACCATTGGGTAGCCCTATTCGGAGGGCAATCAAACTCACTAGGCTTGATCCTCAAGATGCTTGGCTTCCTATTACTGAATCAAGAAATGGGAATTCATTTTACGCTGCTTTTCATACTCTTTGTGCTGGTATTGGAATACAAGCACTTGTGCTTCCTGTTGCCTTCACTATTCTTGGCTGGTAAGTCATTCTTGAAGTTTAACTCTTTCGATGAAGTGGTCCGATACGAAAAATTATGAACATACCAGACTTTTGATGAGAAAACGACTCAAGTCTACACATCGGACCATTTATAAATTTGGCACATGTTCGGCCTTAACCGGCTCTTCTATTTTATTCAAGTAGAAAGAGATGTGTTTCTTTGGCTCCTTTCTCCAACATTTCTACATTCCTTGGCTGCATGCAGGACATGGGGAGTCATATGTTTGACTGTGGCATTCCTATGGCAACTTTACACTTTCTGGCTTTTGACAAATCTCCATGAATCTACTGAAAATGGAATCCGTTACAGCAGATTTCTTCAACTCTTTAGTGCTACTTTTGGTACGACAAGAAACAATTTGAATTTTTTTTTTTTTAATAACGATTTGGTTCATTTCCTTAAAACCATCAGAATCTATGACATTTTGCAGGAGAAAGAATGGGGAAAATCTTTGCCTTGTTCCCAATCCTGTACTTATCAGGTGGCACATGTGTCGCCCTAATCGTGGTCGGTGGCTCAACATCCAAACTCTTCTATCAGATAGTTTGTGGCGGCCACGGTTGCGTTGAAAAGCCACTAACCACCGTGGAGTGGTACCTGGTTTTTGCTAGCGCCGCTGTGCTCTTATCGCAGCTTCCAAACTTGAATTCGATTGCTGGTGTCTCTCTAATTGGAGCTGTAACAGCAATAGGATACTGTACAATGATGTGGATTGTGTCTGTTAAAGAGGATAGACTCGATCGTGTGTCATATGATCGAGTGAAACCAAATAGTGACACTCAATGGTTTTTTGGCGTTCTTAATGCTCTTGGAATTATTGCTTTTGCTTTCCGAGGGCACAATGTTACACTTGAAATCCAGGTATACCCAAATAAATGTGCGGTTTGTGCAATATATAATAGATTAATCATTTAAATGAAGCGATTACGAGAACATAATATGGAATTATTTTTCATAATTGGTTGCAGGCAACTATGCCTTCAAGTGAAAAGAAGCCATCTCGTGTGCCAATGTGGAGAGGGGTCCAAGCTGCATATTTGATTGTTGCGCTATGCTTATTTCCTCTTGCTATAGGAGGATATTGGGCATATGGGAACAAGGTAAATTTACTTGCATTAATCTTTTGACTTTTCCATATTGTCGAAGTCAAAGCTATATGTCCGTTGTCATGTGCAATCTCATAATTGCAAGGAAAAATGGTACCACATGACTCGATATGTCCAAACAATATTTTAAAATAAAACCTGGTAATTTTCAACAAGTCATTCAACAAGAATATGTTTAGGGTGAATGAAGTCGGGACTCGCTTGCATTGTATAACGTTCCTAAAGTTTGCTTAAAATCTAAAGACAATCGCTCCTAGACAAGAGCTTAGATGTGAAACGAAAAATCACAAATGCTTTAATCAAGTTGATACACAATTTTTTATGTTATAGATACCCGAAAATGGAGGAATGTTGGCTGCAATTTATGCCTTCCACGGGCGCGACACTCCACAAAGTATCTTAGGACTAATTAGCTTATTTGTCATAATCAACGCTTTAAGCGCTTTCCAAATCTATGGCATGCCAATGTTCGACGACATGGAATCCAAATACACAAGCAGGATGAAGAAGCCGTGCCCTTGGTGGCTGAGGGTAATTTTTCGAGTCATGTTTGGATATGGGTGCTTTTTTGTTGCTATTGCAATTCCATTTCTCGGAAGCTTGGCTGGTTTGATCGGAGGGATCGCAGTGCCTGTGACATTTGCCTATCCATGCTTGATGTGGATTAAGGTTAAGAAGCCAGAAAAACAGAGTCTGATGTGGTGGCTAAACTGGGGACTCGGGATTTGTGGTTCGTTGTTGAGCATATTATTGATTGCTGCTGGAATTTATGTTGTGATCGAAACTGGAATTGATGTTAGCTTTTTCAAACCTCATTGATTAGATACAATTTGGTGTTTTTTCAGTTACATGTTATGAATGTATTTAAGATATGTGACACATTGATTCTAGTACTTTTAAGCTACTTTGTTATGTTTCTTGAACCGTTTTTTTTAATTGGGATATATTTATGGGAACAATTCGAGAATACAATAAAAGTTTATTAATTCGAAACTTAATTTTAATTTTCAAAGTACATTTTATTTTTATTTTTTTAAGTTAACCTTTGCAGAATATAACCTTGAATTGGAAACTTCACGAAATACAACCCTGAATTCATAATTTTTTCACAATACAACCCTTAGTCAATCTTTTACCAGCATAAAGCAGAAATGAAGCACAAGAGAACACCATAATGCAGATGTTAACAGCAACAAAATAAATCGATAGAAATCCCATAAAATTAACAACAAAATAAACCTTAAAACTTAACACACAAAAAAGAAAAGAAAAGAAATCAACAGTAAATGTAAACGAGCCGAACTTCGTGGCTCGGACGTGGCTCAAGTAAAATTGGATCGAGCTTTTTTTGGCCCAAGCTGAGCTGAGTCAATGCTCGGCCCAAAAAATGAGGCTAGGCTCAGGCCTTTCCCAGTCGGGCTGGCTCGTTTTTTCATGAAATTCTATTTTTATTCTTATGTTTTTAAAGGCAATATAGCTGCCATAGATGCCTTTGGATATAAATGTAGCTGTACTGCAGCCTTTGAAGGCTTGAGCCTTTCTGAGCCGGGCTGGCTCGTTTTTTCATGAAATTCTATTTTTTTTTAAAGACGGCTGCCTTTGAATTTCAATGTAGCTGTAGTGCTACCTTTTTAAAGGCAGCTATGGCTGCCGCCCGTGTTGGTGGGGCCGCCGTTAGTTGGCTCGGGCTACACTAAAAAATGAGGCTCGGTTCCAACGACTAGCGAGTCAAGTCGGCCGCTCGAACCGACAAGTTATAGAGAAAAATAGCTAAGTAATCTATCAACTAATCACTACATGGAAGTCTCTAGAATTGATGAGTTGAACTAAATTCTAACAAACCAACAACTGATAACAAACTAAAGAAGAAACTAGAAGGAGCTAGAATAAGGAGTGCTGTAAGCTAAGGCATGAAGAACGTGAGTTGAGGAGATATTCTAACACCCCCCTCAAGATGGACCGTCTTGATCTTGGAGAAGGAACAAAGATGCTGGCAAAACGGTGGAAAAAAATCTGCAGACATCATATCACAAACTTTGCCTAGGGTCCCTTGATGGTATAATGCTTAAACCACCAATACCAGTGACCTCAGTTGACAGGTCATCACCAACTACCAGCACTCTGAGATTGAATATGTGGACAGTGCCTTTGTCACTTGATACTCCCAACCACTAAACAATTGAAGATAGGGCCATATCAAAGTGCCTCTTGTGCTGGCAGGTGCAAGAAGAAGCCATGCGCATTTTGAAGGTTGAAAATAATCTGCCATCCCTAATCATTTCATCTTGGTTTTGGATCAAAAGTTTCACACGCTCAATAAGGGTGGTAGTTGTTCCAGATATTGATGATGCCTTTACTTTCTAATCCTCAATTCTTCGTAAGAACCTTTGATGGGAACAGTCAGAATATCTCCTGTGTGTAAAGAAAAATAGTGGAAGGAGTTCTGCTCAAAATAGAGATCAGAACCTTGAACAATCAATGGAGGAATAGCTCGTTAATGAAGACAGCTGAGGACATCCTTCGTTCTTGCTGCAAATGCTGGAACGGAAGCCATGTCAGAGAAGAATAAGAATAATTCATTCATTCAACTTGAGAAATTACAATGCATACTAGTCTATTTATAGAAAAAAATAGCTAACTAATCTATCAACTAATTACTACATGGAAGTCTCTAGATTTAATGAGCTGGACTAAATTCTAACAAACCAACAACTAATAACAAACTAAAGAAGAAACTAGAAGGAGGTAGAATAAGGAGTGTTGTAAGCTAAGGCATGAAGAACGAGAGCTAGCAGAGGTATGAAGAACGTGAGCTAGCTGAGGAGATATTCTAACAACATCCTTAATCAAAAGTAATGATATTCATTCTCCATGTTAGTAGTGGGGTTGAACGCATCCATTATATTACATTGTCACCTGTCAAACTTCTTCATCATACTCATTTGTCAAATTTCTTAATTCATCAACCCTCGGAATCCTCAACTATGTGGAGGAAAAAAAATCAACATAATCAACAACCAAATTATTTTACAAACCCACATCACACATCAACTTATTTGTCTAAAAATCGAACTTAAATGGTAAAAATTCAACTTACTTATGCGAGATTCAACTTATTTATCTCTCTCAGTTTGTGTTTCAAACAAATGGGACCAAAAGTGAGTGTTTGGATTTGAAGAGACTGAAATACTCATTGCATTTGGTCCTTTTTTACCCTTTTAACACCTAAACTAAAGGACATAGAAGATAGGATATATTCCACAACGTTTAAGTTTTATGAAAAGTTCGCATCAAAATCAAAAGTTAAGGTATTTCACAAAACAGGCCAACATTAGGGGATATTATGCCAATTGCCCTATATATTATTAATCCAACCCATGTACTATAGTAGTATAACAGTTAACATAGAAACATTATACACAGTTCAATAATATTCGGGAAATAATTAAAAATTAAAAACTTAAAACACTTCTTCTTTCAGCAAAAAATATTGTTTGAACATGCTTTCCTGTATATCCTTAATTTACTGGAACTCTAATTCATTCATGCATATGAATTTAAACCCTACAAACAATTTTCGTTTCAAGTTTAAGAAACAAAATCTTTCAAATTGACAAGAGTTAGAATAGTTGTTTCCTAGTTGATTGCGTTTCCTAATACTTATAAAAGAAATAAATCCAAAGACATCTATATCCATATTCCCCTAAAAGCATAATTAAACAGCAAAAATATGTCAGAATTGAATGATGATCTAGTTCTTGAGGTTATCTCATGGTTACCCCTAAAAGACGCAGTTCGATGCAAGATTCTGGACAAAAATTTCAACAGGTATATTTCAAATCAAAGCTTTGAGCACAAACACTTTGTTCGATCAAACCGAAAAATAAGTAGCCTGCTTTGTTGCTCGAATTCGGATCCTGTAACTTTTAGCCGACTCAAATTGGAGTACCCTTACCCTCTGAACAATTTGGAGATTAGGAACAAACCTCCTTTTCTATTTGCCTCTTGTGGCGGAATTCTTCTTCTTTACTATAAACATAGAAGCTACTTTGTCATAAACCCTGTTAAAGGAGAATTCAACTTTGTGCAAGATGACAAACACGATGGTTGGGTTGTAGGTTCAGTTGGCTTGGCCGTTGATTCAAGTAGTCATTCATATAGAGTCAGATTAGTCTTCGCTCATGTAAGTAAACACAGAACCTGCTTGGAGAATCAGATGTGTAGATTCACAATATATAATTTTTGTTCAAGCCAGTGGGAAGAAAGCCATGAAGAGGATTTTGTTTGCAAATCAAGTAAGTTTGTGGCAAGAAATATTCAACCTGTTTACTTACATGATTCTCTACATTGGCTTAGAGAAGATGGCAGTATTCTTTCTTTCGACATCGAAAAACGCCGGGCTGGAATCTTTCAAGGACCTGTTAAGTTAATCTTTGGTACATGGTATGGTTATGACATATGGTTCGGAGGAGTTGAAGATTCACTCGTACTCGTTTGCCCTTCAAAATATGAAACTGTCATATATGTTTATGAAAGAGTACGCACTAAGACATGGCAAATTTGGCACAGAATTGAAAACATAAGTCGAACAGGTAACAATGACTACAGGAATGTATTTCCTATACTATTTGATGGCCAAAGACTGATTCTTCTTCTAAGGAGTAAAGCTGGAGAAGATGGAGAATTTTTCATGCACAATATTTTAGCAAAATCCTGGGAGAAGATAGGGACTGTTTCAGCTGTGACAGAATTTATTCCTTTCGTTTCAACATTGGCAAAGATCAACTCTGGCTATGTGCTTGATGAATTAAGGAACAATTTCCTCTTAAATTAGAGGAAGCCTTCATGGGAAGTATGAGCCCATCTCCTCCATGCATAATAAGGTAAAATCTCTTTACAAAATCAGAAGCCAATATAGTTTCTTAGAATTGGATAAGTATCTGTATATCCTATTGGTTGAATTATATTTATTAACTTCTACATTCAAAACCACACTAAATTTTCTATAGCAGTGTGGTCCCTAATATAATTAGGGTCCGTTTGGCTTTTGGAGACTTGAATCCCTATTTGGGCTCCATTAAAATAAGTTTTTTTTTTTTTTTTTGCGAAAATATGGTTTGGAATAGTTATTTTTTGAGAATATGGGTTAAAAAATAAAGAAAAATTATGAATTTACGTGTAACATTATTTTATAATAGAATGTGATTAAAAATAAATTTGAAAAAAAATGGAGCTCAAACGGGGGCTTAGCATTGGAGCTTTTATCAGTAGAATTTAATTTTCCTTAAAGAATTGTTACCAAAAAGCTAATAATTGTTTGGTCGTCAACAAAAAGTGTTGTGAACGCTAAAGGCATGTTTGAGACTCTCTCTTTTTTTTTTTTTGTAGAATGAATTTTGAAATAGTAAATTAATAGATCATAATGTGTAATTAAAAATGAAGGGAATTTTTTTGAGTTGCGTGTAATATTATTTTATTAAAAAATGTATTGTTAAAAAGAAGATAAAAAAAAGTGTATTTTGAAAAAAACAACGATCAAACAAGGGCTTAATTAATTGTTTAGCAACAGAATTTGAAAATTAAGTTTGATTTATTGCCCTTGTTCGATTTAGATAAAAAAATTATGAAATACGTGTCTGAAAAGTTGTGAATCTCATGAATTTTGTTACTGAAGTTAATTGTTGATTTTGATTTAATTTTCAAGCCGAACTAAATAGGGGCAATAATTGTACATATATGGCCCGTTTGATTCTCATTATTGTAGAACGAGAATGAAAAATATAGTCGTTATTGGACTCCACACAAGATATAGAAATTCAAAATTGATGTCTTTGTGTGATGGATAACGGTTATATTTTTCATTTTTATGAATGAAAAATGAGAAACAAAACAAACGGAGGCATAAATATTCGACTAAATATTATTTCTTTATTATATAGAATCTTTAAAATAATATTTGAATTTAATTTTTTTGCGAAAGTTTTGAACTAAAAATTCTATTGTTTAAAATTTATTTGTTTAAGACATTAAAACATGATATGTGAAATACCGTAAAAAGTATGAAATACTTCATGTTCTCTTTACTGTTTTCAGGTCATTTTCAGTTTTCAATTTTCGAAAATACTGAAAACACGTTTATTTACTTATTTTCAGAAACGAATTTCCAAAAACGAGTTTAAAATTTACAAAGAAAACAAAAAACATCAAAAATGTCGTTTTGACTGTTTTCAGTTAAAATCAAGCCAAAAATTCATTTTATTTTTTTTTAAACAATTTTTCAAAATGACAAAAATAACGCGTTTTCAGTAAACCCCAACAACCCCGATACCTGTGTGGCCCCGTCCCAAATGGGGTGGGAATAACCCGCTTAATCGGTTATTTGGGGCGGGGAATTTTGTCCTGGGGCGGGGATGGGTAACGTGTGCCCCGCCCCGCTCAATTTTTTTTAAAATTCAATACTTTAAATGAAAATTTTCACGAAATTTCATTAGTTCTAGTAGAAAATAGCAACTGAAATTCTTTATTTAAATATAATGAATGAGAGCAATAAAAATAAATTTTCAAAAACAAAAAAAAAAAAAGGCAAGGACACCTTCTCGCCTTAAATGGGTAACAGGGAGGGGAGTTGCTTGGCGGGGCGGGGGAGGTTGCCCCGACCCCGCCCCATTGCCATCTCTAATTTTCAACAATTTCAAAATGGACACTCAAAGTGCAAAACCCAAAATGAATTCAAAATTAAAAATTGAAACACGAAAAGAACAACCCCTAATATTTCTTGTATTCGACACTTACTGGATACTGATAATTTAATTTTTTTTATTAATTAAGAATTTAAAGGAATAATTAACATAAATCCCTTAAATTAAGCGATAGTTAATAAAATTAATGTGTATTGTGCCTTATCTCTCATTTTAATTCACAAGATCATTTACTTCATTTTTTGGACTCTATTAAACTCTACTCTCTTCACCATATTACCTCTGCAGTTCATGGTTGTTTATTGTAAATCTCACTTAATTTTTGAATTTTTGATTTTCTTTAATTTTCCCTGTAATAGGAGTGAACCTACACGAAAAGTTTGTTATTAGAAGGTGAATTTATATTTATAGTTTAAGTCAATCTTGAAAGATATTGAATTCACCAATTTTGTTATAATCTTTCAAGTGTTCTCTAAGAGTGCGTTTGATTGTCAATATTTTTCATGAAGAACATCATTTATTTTTTCAACCAACCTATGTAAGGTGACGAAGAGCATCATTTAATTTTTCACTGAAAATAACGTTGGCGTACTTGAGAGATTCCAATCAATGAAAAGGTAACTACAACACGGCATTGTACAATTGGAAGCAAGCTTGACTTATTTAAATTTTCAATCTTTAATTTCTTGTCCTTCAAAAATATTCTTTTAAAATTTTATTCTAATGGACGAAACTCCTTTGATGTTCAAATAAAATAAAATGTCAAACTTTTGTTAGAGAAGTCAATTATAACCTTATCTCTAATCAAATTAAAAATGACAATCAAATAAAGGGAAAAATTCACTTTCCCTACTTTATCTTTACTCTATTTCAAAAATAACAAAATAACTTTTACATTTCAAAAATCAGATTTTTTGACCTATATATACACATATTTATAAATATTTATTTATTTATTTAAATATATAAAAATATATAAATAAATAAGTAAATATATAATATATATATAAAATTAACCCACCCCCACCACCACCACCCCACCACGCCGGCGACCACTCCGGCGACGTCTCCGATTCCGACGACTTCTCAGGCGACCACTCCGATTCCGGTGACTGTTCCGGCGACTGCTCCGATTCCGACGCCTATTCCAATGACATGAATTTTTTGTACGGTTACAGCTCAAGTCACAGCCCAGGTCACAAGTCACAGTCCAGGTCACAGCCAAGGTCACAGGTCACAGTCTAGATCACAAATCAGAAATCTGTTCTTAGTCACAGGTTATTTTAAAACGATGACAGCACAGATTACAAAATATTTTTGCACAGAGCTGAAATTAATATTTAGTCACAAATTGTCGAATTTTAAGGTCACATTTAATCCATTATGCGGTCCTAGTTGGTCACTATCACTATTACCACTACCAAACCTCGCAAACCCACAGTAGTCCCCTAAACACCAACCAAACCATCACCCAAAAATTAAAGTCGCCTACCACAAACAAAATCATCCCCACCACCACAAGACAGGAAGGCCATAAAGAGACAGGTTTTGGAAGTGGTCTGAGATTTCTTCGATTTCGATCGTCTCTCAGATTTCGACGACAAGGTCACAGTTCAAAACCTGTCTCCCACAAGGAACTCACCAACACCGGAATCATTGCCGCCGCCACCTCAAAACTACATATAACAGAGGCCACAACCAACAACAATCATAAAGAACATAGACCATAAAACAGATATGCCATCGCCACAATTTCCACCACCTCCACCACCAATACCCGCCAGATCTGCCACCGCCAAATCTACCAAAAAATCAAATACAAAACCCCCAACACCTCATTGTCGTCGTCACCACTTCCGCCATCCACACCATCATTTTCATCCACAGCGGAGCTCACATAAGGTGCGGTGACGACAACGGAGCTCACATAAGGTGCCCGGATTTGACCTCCTTAAGTTTGCTCCCCTGTCGCGATGCTCGCCGGTGCTGGGCATACGGTGGTGATGGCACACAGGCGATGAAAGAGGGGAGACCGACGAGAAACGAGAGGGAGTAGAGGTAGAGAGAGAGAGAGAGAGACGATTTAGGGTTGAAATTTAATTTGGGGAGTGGGTGTATATATATTAATTTTCATAATATTATTATTAATGTTTAATTAAATATAAAAAAACATGTATCTATATATAAAATATCTGATTTTTGAAAACTAAAACTTAAAATCTGATTTTAGAATTTAAACCTCCAAAAGTAGGGAATTGGGTAATTTGCACTCAAATAAAAGATATGGAAGGAAAAAAAGCACGATCCATGGTGGGAGATTTGGTGGGCTTCGGGCCTTTTATTCTTTTGTCTTTTTTTAAAATTACTTTTAGCTATTCGAGGCAAACCCCGCGATTCATTTTTCTCTCTTTAATAATAAATAGAGCTAACAAATAATTAAATAAATTTTAAAAAAATGTTCTTAAAGCCACCATCACACAGACTCTCACTCCAACTTTAGAGAGACAACTAAGAAAAAATTAAGCATGATTCTGAATTATTAGAGTTTAAGATTATTGATTTCAACAACACGTGCCATGAAAAAATACACCAACATTAGGAGAATAAGTCACATGATACCATCGTTATATTGAACAAGTTATGTTCATTTCCAGACCCTTTCGGGCGTGGTCGAGTTGGTGGAACAGGTGAACGTGAAGACCAAAGGTCACGAGTTCGAATCCTCTGTTAACACTTCCTCGGTCGAGCCCGTCTCACCCGACTTGTCTAATGCAGTTTACCTTTTTTGTGTGGTTTGCGGGCTACTACTGCACACAGAGTGGGGTTCACCTAGTGCGCACTCACAGTGGTAGGTGCTCCGCCCCATCAGAGTGGTCAGTGCTCCGCGGCGGGTAGCGGCTGCAGGTTCCTATGTCAAAAAAAAAAAAAAAGTTATGTTCATTTCCAGGCTGCCCCCCAACCTGCCCTCCCTAATTGCAAAAATCAGTAAAAGAAAGACATGAGAATAAACTCCACAGTAGAAAATGAAATGAAGAATTAATCTCAGTTGATCGGTTACAGAGTTTTTTTTTCTATGTATTACAAGTCAGAGTCTTAAATTATTCAAAATTGACAATTTGCCTATAAAACCCTACACTTGTTCCCCCATGGAAATACACTCATTCTTGAAAGAAAAGAAGAGGGAAAGAAACAGAAATGGGAAACCTTGGTGTATTTTTCAAGATTTTCTCATTGATCATAGCCATGTTAAGTGTCCACGCCATGTCCCAAATGCCCAAACAAGAAAAAAAAATGGTTCCAAAAATATTGCCTAGGTAAGAAAGAGATAACCAAGCTACATTTTTATATTTAGGACGAACTCTGGTCCTTGTTAGGATTTGATGCCATTTGTGACATTTGAATTTCCTAACTAATGGGGCAATGATGAAATAGGGCTTGGCCCAAGATGGAAAATGATTTTACTTAAAACATTGCCCAATAACTCAAAAGAAAGGTAGCCCAAAACCCAGCCCAAAAGGAGTGCCAAGTGTGTCATTCTGGACCCTAGATCTATTGCCTAATCTATGGTGTGATGGTGGATTATAAAGGAGAGCTGGACGGTCATTCTGTTTGTGTGATTTCATTTTGTTCTTTGGCTTAGTGCGAGAAATAATTCTGGGCAGTCTGTTTCGTTCCTTTTTCCTCTTTTGCCTCCTTTTTTGATTCTGTATGTAATCGATAAAACTCTTTGATTAATCATTTGCCTTGGTGGTGTTGTATCTATGAGATTCTTCGATTGAGTCTTGAGAGGGCATAGTTAGGCTGTCGAGTTCTTGGTTCATTGGAGTGACTGCTTTGTGCAATCTTTGTTAGGGTTTGGGTTTTGTTGGCTTGTTCTTTGTGAACAGACGGGTACAATGTATTCTTGGTGAATTCTGAGCACCAATCGATAATAGATCTATTCTGTGTAAATTGTTCTCGTTGTTCTTGGTGAATTTGGTTGTCTGCTTCTGCGTAATATTGAGGGCGATTCCCTTACAAATGGTATCAGAGCGCTGGTGAGGGTGAATGGAGCCTTCGATCGAGATGTGTCACTGAAAATTATGTTTTCTGACTCGACATTTATTTTTCTCGATTTTGTGCATAAACCCTAATTTTTCATATTGTTTAGAATTAGCTACTAATACATTCTCTGTTTGTGTTTCTTGTGAGGAATTTGTTCTTGGTGAACAACATTGGATGATTGGACTGCTGGTTTGGTGTCCTGCAGAGTCTCCAATTTTTTCCCTGTTTGGTGCTGGTTGTTCCAACTAGCTTGGTGAAATCTTCTCTAACACCCTGCATTCTGTACTTCTTGATTGTGCTATTACTGCATCCTGAATATTGTCACTTTCCCTATTTCCCCTGAGTTGTGTGTCGCTTCTGGTGTTTAGAATTGAGCCTTGACCTGGGGTCTTGAACCTCACGGAATCCTGGTGAATTCTAACACCTGGAATTAAGTAGAATTCTGATTATTAGTCTGTTGTTTTAGTAGCTATATTCTCTGTGAATTTCTTATTTTTCTGTGATTATAGATCTGTTCAATATCACGGTTATCTTTTGTTCATTGAGTTAATAGCCTGTTTTTCAGTTAGATGTATTTTCATTCATGTTTTGTTTACACTATGATTTGTGTGACATTTAAATTGACTGTGTGAAATATCTGATTACTGTTTTCTGTGGAACTGTGATCTCAAAAATTCTTTGTGTTGATTAAAAGCTTCAAATGACAATGGCAACATTTGAACTTGGAGTTTTTAATGGAAAAGGGGATTTTCCCATTTGGCAGCAAAAAATGAGAGGGGTCTTAGTTCAACAGAAAGTCTCTAAGGCTATAACTGGTGAATTTCCTGCTACTATGACTGATGATCAAAGACTTGAATCTGATGAACTTGCTTATACCTCTATAATTCTTCATTTGTCTGATCAAGTGTTGAGAAAAGTTGGTAAACTTGATAGTGCTAAGGCTTTGTGGGATAAGCTAGAAGAACAATACATGTCTAAGAGTCTGCCTAACAAACTTTTCCTTTTAGAGAGGTTCTTTAGCTTTAAGATTGATATGTCTAAGGATTTAGATGATAATCTTGATACTTTTAATAAATTGGTTCAAGATATCGCTAATACTGGGGAGAAGGTGTCTGATGAATATAAAGTTGTTATCCTGTTGAATGCTATACCTGATGTGTATAAGGATGTTAAGTCTGCTATTAAGTATGGTAGAGATACTTTGACTCCCGACATAGTGATCAATTCTTTGAGGAGTAAAGAGTTAGAGCTTAAGGTTGATAGAACCGGGAAGGATTTTGAGAGTTTGTCTGTGAGAGGTAGACCTATGACTAGGCAAGTCAGTGGTCAGAATTATCAGGGGAGCAATCATAACAATTCTAAGAAGAAGGTGAAATGGGGACCTAGATCTAAGTCTAGGAGTGGAATTAGGAAGTGTTATGGGTGTGGTAAGACAGGACATTTTATAAAGGATTGTTATAAGAAGAAGAATGAACAGAATGAGAAGAGGGTGGATGAGGGGAATGTAGTTGAACCTCTAGATGAGAGGACTGTTGATGTATATGTGGTGACAGAACCCACTCCTGATGTGAATACTGTCGACTATGTGGATGATAGTGGTCAGGATAGTGAGTGGATTATGGACTCAGGGTGCACTTTCCATATGACCTCTAGAAGACCTTGGTTAGAGAACTTTAAGGATCTTGACGGTGGAGAGGTGGTTATGGGTAACAATGCAGCCTGTAGCATTAAAGGAATTGGTAGTGTGACCTTGAAGTTTGATAATGGATATACCTTCACTTTAGAAAGAGTAAGGTATATTCCTGATTTAAATAGGAACCTGATTTCTATGGGTAATCTAGATGACATAGGCCTGCAAGGCCGGATTGGTAATGGTTCTTTGCAAATAACTAAGGGTTCCTTAGTTATTTTCAAAGGTACCAAGAGGAATGGTATATATGTCACTAGAGCCAGTATTGTTCAGAGTCACACTGCTGAGTCCTCTAGTGCTGAGATTGATGCTACCCTGAAGTGGCATAATAGGCTAGCTCATTTGAGTGAAAAGGGGTTGCACATTTTGAATAAGAGAGGGGTTTTTGGAAAGGATGTGATTTCTAAGGTTCCATTTTGTGAGTACTGTACTTTAGGAAAACAACATAGGCTTCATTTTAATAGTGGTCAGCATAGGACTGCATCTATCCTTGAGTATATTCATTCTGACCTGTGGGGCCCATCATCTACTACCACTCAAGGTGGCAACAAATATTTTTTATCATTGATTGATGATTTTTCAAGAAAAGTTTGGATTTATCTTTTGAAACAAAAATCAGATACTTTTGAAAAGTTTAAAAATTGGAAAACTTTAATTGAAAATCAAATGGATAAAAAGATCAAAGTTCTAAGAACAGACAATGGTCTGGAGTTTTGTAATACTGAATTTGATCAACTTTGTAGAGATGATGGGATCCTCAGGCACAAAACTGTTCCATATACTCCTCAGCAAAACGGAGTTGCTGAAAGAATGAATAGGACTATATTGGATAAGGTTAGATGTATGATGATTAGTTCGGGGGTTCCTAAAGTACTTTGGGGTGAGGCTGTGATGACAGCGGTGTATATTGTGAATAGAACTCCTTCTAGTGTCTTAGATGGTAAGACACCTGAAGAGGTATGGTCAGGGAGATTATCTGATTATACTACTTTGAGAACCTTTGGATGTTCTGCTTATTCTCACCAAAGTATAGGTAAGTTGGAGCCTAGGTCTCAGAAATGTGTTTTCATGGGGTATCCTGAGGGAGTGAAAGGATACAGACTTTGGGCTAGAGATGAGAAGGGTTTTAAGATGATAACCAGTAGAAATGTGACCTTTAATGAAGGTGATATGCCGTGTTTGAGTAAGAGAGTCTCTAGTGGTGATCCTAAGAGTGATGAGGATGAAGAGACTAGAATGCAAGTAAGAGTAGGTAACTCCCCTGAACTTGTTGAGGAGGAACAAGTTGAGATTGTAGGTGGTGAACATGACTTAGTAGGTGATGTAGTTGATCCTCTAGGTGATTATCAACTTGCTCGTGATAGAGCTAGGAGAGAGATAAGGGAACCCGCTAGGATGGGTGATTATCATTCATTTGCTGTTTTATCATATCAAGACTTAGTTTTCAAGGAGCCAAAATCTTATGAAGAGGCGTTGAGTTGTCAACAATCTAAAGAGTGGCTTGGGGCTATGGAGGAAGAGATGAAGTCTCTTGTGAAGAATGATACTTGGAAGTTAGTTCCTAAACCTAAGGATAAGTCTTTGGTAGGCTGTAAGTGGGTTTACAGTATTAAGGAGGGTAGTTCTTCTAAAGAGCCTCTTAGGTTTAAGGCTAGGCTTGTTGCAAAGGGATTTACACAAAAGCCTGGTATTGATTATAATGAAATTTTCTCTCCTGTTGTGAAATATACTACTATAAGAGTCATGCTTGCTTTAGTTGCTCAATATGATTTAGAGCTTGAACAAATGGATGTTAAAACTGCTTTCTTGCATGGTGATTTGGATGAAATGATTTATATGGTGCAACCTCAAGGTTTTATTGATTTGAAAATGCCAAATCATGTTTGTTTGCTTAATAGATCTTTGTATGGTTTGAAACAATCACCTAGGCAATGGTATATTAGATTTGACAATTATGTGTCTTCTATTGGCTTTGTGCGAAGTGCCTTTGATCATTGTCTTTATTTTAAAAGAAATGATAAGAATGACGTGATTGTTTACTTGCTTTTGTATGTTGATGATATGCTATTGGTTGGACATAAAATGAGTGATATAAATGATATCAAAAAGGCTTTGAGTAATGAATTTGAAATGAAAGACTTAGAGCATGCTAGAAGAATTTTAGGGATGGATATTAAAAGAGATAGATCACAACAATCTCTTCTTTTAACCCAATATGACTACGTGAAAAAGGTGTTATCTAAATTTGCTATGCATGATTCTAAGCCTGTTACTTTGCCTCTTGCTTGTCATTTTAAATTGAGTAAAGAGCAATGTCCACACGATGAGTCTGACATTAAATACATGCAAAAGGTACCTTATGCTAATGCGGTTGGATCAGTTATGTATACTATGGTATGTACTAGACCCGATGTTGCACATTCTATTAGCATTTTGAGTAGATTTATGGCAAACCCAGGTCCGGAACATTGGACCGCTTTGAAATGGCTTTTAAGATACTTAAAAGGTTCTGCAGATTTAAGATTGCATTTTAAATTTTGTAAAGAAGGAGTTGTGTTGAAAGAGTATGTGGATTCTGATTATGCTAGTAATAAGGACAATAGGAAATCAACAACTTCATATGTGTTTACTTTGTGTGGTGCTTGCATTAGTTGGAAGTCTCAATTGCAGTCTATTGTTGCCTTATCTACTACTGAAGCTGAGTATGTAGCCGCTACTGAAGCTATAAAGGAGTCTTTGTGGCTTAAAGGCTTGTTATGTGAACTAAATGAATTGCATGATCCCGTTGTGGTTTATAGTGATAGTCAGAGTGCTATTCATCTATGTAAAAATCCTGTTTTTCATAATAGGACAAAACATATAGATATTAGGATGCATTTCATTAGAGATATAGTTCATAAAGAATCTATTTTGCTTGAGAAAATCCCTACACAATTTAGTCCCGCGGATATGGGAATAAAGGTACTTCCTCTTTCCAAGTTTAAATCTTGCTTACAAATTCTAAGAATTGATTCTGGGTGAATCTTGTTTTTCTTGCAGGTGGTAACCTTCTTGGTGTTGGTGCGATGAACACTAATGTGTTTGGTGGTTTATGGCATTGGCATCAAGGGGGAGATTTGTTAGGATTTGATGCCATTTATGGCATTTGAATTTCCTAACTAATGGGGCAATGATGAAATAGGGCTTGGCCCAAGATGGAAAATGATTTTACTTAAAACATTGCCCAATAACTCAAAAGAAAGGTAGCCCTAAACCCAGCCCAAAAGGAGTGCCAAGTGTGTCATTCTGGACCCTAGATCTATTGCCTAATCTATGGTGTGATGGTGGATTATAAAGGAGAGCTGGACGGTCATTCTGTTTGTGTGATTTCATTCTGTTCTTTGGCTTAGTGCGAGAAATAATTCTGGGCAGTCTGTTTCGTTCCTTTTTCCTCTTTTGCCTCCTTTTTTGATTCTGTGTGTAATCGATAAAACTCTTTGATTAATCATTTGCCTTGGTGGTGTTGTATCTATGTGATTCTTCGATTGAGTCTTGAGAGGGCATAGTTAGGCTGTCGAGTTCTTGGTTCATTGGAGTGACTGCTTTGTGCAATCTTTGTTAGGGTTTGGGTTTTGTTGGCTTGTTCTTTGTGAACAGACGGGTACAATGTATTCTTGGTGAATTCTGAGCCCCAATCGATAATAGATCTATTCTGTGTAAATTGTTCTCGTTGTTCTTGGTGAATTTGGTTGTCTGCTTCCGCGTAATATTGAGGGTGATTCCCTTACAAATGGTATCAGAGCGCTGGTGAGGGTGAATGGAGCCTTCGATCGAGATGTGTCACTGAAAATTATGTTTTCTGACTCGACATTTATTTTTCTCGATTTTGTGCATAAACCCTAATTTTGGAAAACAACAATTTTGGGTTTGCCCTGTGGTCAAAACTTTGTCTACATTCATCACATGGTCACATATCTGTGTTCCTATTTCGAATTCCATTTTGGAGGGCTGGGTCACAGGTTTTTGATTTATGGTCAGAGGTCACAATTCATCGATTTATAGGTCTGGGTCACAGGATTTTTTATTTTTGGGTGACTGGGTCACAAGTCACATTTTGATTTACAGGATTTTGATTTTTGGAGGACTGGGTCACAGGATTTTGATTCGGTCACAAGTCACAAGTTTCCGGCTTCTTTCCAGAGAGGGGATTGCACATATTTTGGATACTACTGTTGTGATCGTCGGAAACAACAATTTTTCCAATTGTAGTTTCAGCAAGTCAAAATCGGGGAAGAATTGTGCCATATTGATATGTCGCTTTGTTTCCAGTGAGATATGCTGGGTTTTGGAAAATTCTGTTTGAATGTAACTGATTCCTAAATTAAAGGCATCAGTTAATCATTCCTTAATTATATATATAATTAAATTAGAAATAATATTCCAAATTAGAACCTGATATTTGAAACTACAAAACATATACTGTAGTTTTGAAATGTAGTAAAGTAACTACAGGACTTATGTATTGTTCCCAAAATAATACTTATTGTTGTAACTTCGTTAGTTAATTTCCCATTTATTGGGCCGCTCCTTATTCGTGTTGGTCCTTATTGGGCCTATGAAATTGTTGATTAAAGTAGGGAAGAATATATTTTTAAGGTATTTGCTTTACACCATTTCAAAAATACAAAAATAAGTTTCAAAATTCACAAATCAGGTTTTTTAATTTTTTATTTATGAAATAATGAATTATTAAATTAATTTATTATTTAATATTTAATTCCAATATAATATAATTACCCCACCCCACCTCCACCACCCCTACCGCTTCGGGGACTATTCCGCCTACCGTTCCGGTCACAACTTATCTCTAGCGACCGTTTCGACAACAGTTCCGATTGCGGCGACTATTCTGATGACCGTTTCGCCGCCACTTTGTTCTCGCAACTGCTCCGATTCCGACAAGTATTCCAACTCCGGTGAAAATTTTTTGTTACAATTCAAAATTTTCGTAGGTCAAAAATTGTTTATCGGTTACAATTTAAAAATTTAAAAGTCACAATTTGTACATCGGTCACAGATCACAAAATTTATAAGTCATAATACTTATTTATAGTCACAAACATCACATTAATTGAGCCTAAATTATATTTAGGTCACAATTTATCAAATTATTGGTCACAAATTAATAATTTTTAAATCACACATCATGTATTGGTCACATTTTATCTAATTCATTGGTCATATATCGTTTATTGGTCGCCAACCAACCAAATAAGTGGTCACAAACATCCAAATTATTTGTGAGCACCACTTCGCCACCACCTCCACCAATGGCACCATCAACATCTCAAAACCAACACCACACCCTCCCCAACACACAGAGCCACTGTCAAATACCACCAACGCATAGAGCCACCGCCAAACACCAACCACTGTCGGGACGCACACTCACAATACCCAACCCACAACCTCACCAACATCTCACCATCACCAATGCCTCACCGCCGCCAGATCCACCGACATCCACCACCACAACCAGCCTCAAATCACAACCATCGCCACTGCCTCGCCATCGTACATCACAACCACCACCACCCAATTACAAACACCACAAGAATTTGCTAACCACCACCAACCTGAAATCAATATCCAAGGTCGACAGAAATTAAATATGAGCAGCGGAGAAACACTAGATCCACGTCGTCGCCACTACAGTCATCGAGAGAAATTCAAATCCAGATCCTGATCTGTTGAGGAGAGGAAGAGGGAGACGGAGAGAGAGAAATTCAAATTCGGCATCATGAGAGGGTGTCGAAGGCTTCATTGAGAGGGAGATGGAGATCTGGCGGAGAAGAAGCAATGAGAAGAAGTAAAAAATGGTGGAGTCGCCGTCCACGTCACGAGGAGAGAGTGGAGAACGGTGAGAGAGTGGAGAAATGGTAAGTGACGGTGAGGGGAAGAACAGTGGTGGCGGCAGGAGGAGAGAAAATTGACGGGATGAGAAAAATGAATTTTAGGTTTGATTAGGGTTATTTTAATTGTGATGAAAATAATATAATTAATATTTAATAAAATAAAAAAAACCTGATTTTTGAAAAGTTAAACTAGTGATCTGATTTGTGAAATTGGTATTTTAAATACCTGCCTGTGTGTAATTTCCTCATTAAAGTAGGCATTTAAGGCCTTTGCATTGTTGGGCCTAAAGATTTCTTAGTTATCTAAGAACAATACACGAAACCTACATATAATAATTAGTTTTCAAAACTAACAAATTTATTTAATTATTTCAAAAATCAGGTGGTAAATAGATTAATTAAATATTAAATTATAATATATTAAATATTAAATTATAATATAATATATATTAATTATTTACACCCCATGACACCTCACACACCCCATCTCCTCACTACACCACCTCACTCCATCTCCTGCACCAGTCCAGCGAATGCTTCGACACCGATCCGGCCACTGCTCCGACGACTTCTCCGACAATCACTCCGGCGACCGCTCCGACGATTTCAAAATTTTCAGACACAATAATTAAACAATCAGTCACAGTACACACATATTTGTTCACAATTGATCTCAACGAGTCACAATTAATCAGTCACAAATGGTCACAATCGGCTACAAACGGTCACAATCGGTCACAAACAGTTACAATGAACTACCCGGTAGTCAAATCACGACGTGGATCAGAAAAGTTCGCCGACACCACCAATTTCGGTTGCAGCCTTCAATCTGACCAACTGTGACCAAATTTGTGTTTAGTGTGACCGTTTGTGACCAATTTTGTTTTAATTGTGACCGATTGTGACTTGATCATATTCAAGTCACATTCGGTCACAATTAACACAAAATTGGTCACAACTGGTCACAACCAGTCACAGTGCACACAATTCTAATCCATATACTGCTCCCAATCCAGTACGGACACGCTTAATCAAAATTTATCTTCTAGACTTTCATATATTTACATCCAATCAATCCAAAATTAATACTTCAAATTAAATGAAAATTACTATTATATTCCTCAATGTTGAAAAGGACAACGCATTCCATATTTGAAATATTATCAGAAATTAAAGCTACACTAATAATAAACAGAAACTACAGCACAGATTCCAAATGATTGATATAGAATTACCAAAACATTATACAAATAAAACTAGATTTATAACTTAATTATACAAACGCTGACCAACATTCAGGCATACCACTGCACATGGCCGGCTATCAACCACCTCTTCTTACTAAATTACGGCAACTACAATTTTGAGTGTATCATGGAATCAGGGCAACAACCATCCACCATAACCACCACCACGTCACCACCGCATAACTTCGCCGAAGAACTCCCCACAACACTGAACTGTCGATCTGATTTTTAGGGAAGAGAGAGAGTATCATCGTTGAACTGCTGCGAGAGGCTGCAGCCGTCGATGCAGTAAGTGACTGGTCTCGAGAAACTCCGATGAAAGAAGTGGTAGGTGGGGAAGAAGTCGCCGATCTGATTTTTGGGTAAGAGGGTGTCAATCTAATTTTGGGAAAGAGAGAGAGTGTGGGAGGGTTCACAAATGAATCAGGGGTAAAAGAAGTGTTCGGCTTGCCACGGTGGGTAGGTGTAATTAATTTGATTTAATTAATTTAAAAATTAGTATTTATCACCTGATTATTGAAATTTAATCTTTCACCACTTGTTTTTGAAATGTAATCTTGATAAGAAGGGTTCTAGCTAATTCTCCCTAGTTATCTCGTCATCACAAGTTCCTGGACTTTTCTTTGGGTCAAGTAAGCTCAGTTTAGTGGGCTTGTCTATCAGCCTAGACCCCTTATTGAGTCCTCTATATTTTCACGACAGGTACTTATTTTCACACCAAACTTTTTGTCAAGTATTTTTTAAAAGGAAAACAATTAATTAATGGGCTCCATCAAACTTTTTTTTTTTTTCCCTTCAGTTTTTTGAATTTAACATTTTAGACATTTCAAATGGTGGCTATTTAAGACTTTTAATATCTATTGTGTTACGTGCATATCATAATTTATAAATTTGTTTATCAATATGTAATGTGACGAGATTTGGCTGAATCAAAATATCATCAAGCAAATAAAAAAAATCTCTAATATATATATATAATGAATTTATCATCACCTTATCAATATGTAAAAGAATCTATAGATGGTGATTACAATTTACAACAAGTATTTTCCTTTCAATATATGCACATGTTTGTTTGGATTAAAATTAGATTTTATAAAATTTTGATAAAAGTAGATGAAATGTGTGATTAAAAGATTATGAATCTTATAAAAATGTATGATTAATATTAATTATTGACTTTGACTTAAAATCAAAATATACATAAATATGTGATTAAAAAGTTGAAAATCACATAAAACATAGGATTAAATTAATTATTAATTTAAATTTAGATTTTATTTCACACCAAATTGAAGCATAATAAAGGAAAATGCCATACGCGCATCCCGATGTACAAATATCATTTCACTATCACTACTCTATTAAAAGAGGGGATAGCAAATTTACTGTTCATTTCTGCACCCTTGTTTTCACACTTAAACTGGTTTCAGGTTTGTGGCCGACTTTATTAACCGACTTACTTTCGTTCGTAGCCGACTTACATTTCCGCCGTATTTTCTGTTGATATTTTATTACCGACTAACGTATTATTAGTCAATAAAAAACACACAAAATCCAAAAAAAAATAAAGTTGCCTTATTAACCGACTTTTCATTTGTAGCCGACATACTTTCCCGCCGTATTTTATGACCGACTAACATATTATTATATTATTAGTCAATAAAAAACACACAAAATCCAAAAAAAAAAAAAAAGTTGCCGACTTACATTTTCTGCCCTTTGCACACTAACATATTATTTTAGTCAATAAAAAATACACAAAATCCAAAAAAAAACACATATTATTTTACCGACTAACGTATTATTAGTCAATAAAAAACACACAAAATCCAAAAAAAAATAAAGTTGCCTTATTAACCGACTTTTCATTTGTAGCCGACTTACTTTCCCGCCGTATTTTATAACCGACTAACATATTATTATATTATTAGTCAATAAAAAACACACAAAATCCAAAAAAAAAAAAAGTTGCCGACTACATTTTCTGCCCTTTGCAGACTAAAATATTATTTTAGTCAATAAAAAATACACAAAATCCAAAAAAAAATAAAGTTGCCGACTTACATTTTCTGCCCTATACATACATGCATGCAAATACATTTTCTACACAGTTTACTCTTTCTCAAAGAAAAGAAAAAGATTTAACAAAAAAAAAAAATTCCTCTGAAAGAAAAGATTTAACAAAAAAAAAAAAATTTTCTCGATTACTGGTCTGTAGTTGATTTAGTTGTAGACTAACCATCTTGAGGTCCGTCGCGCCAAGAAGAAGATCTCCGCTCTACCTTCTCGGGAAAAAAACTCCGGTGTAAATGCCCGTGCATCGAAGTAAGTAGAATTACTCTCTTACCTATGTTAATTGGGATATTACTGCAATCAATGTTCATTTTTCTTAATGAATTCACGGTTTCTTTTCCGCTCGCTCAAATTCTTTTTAATGTTGTAAGGTTGCCTATGATTATGTTCTTATTCTTGTTACCCCGTTGTCTTTGTGTTGCTGTTATATATATTTTATATGAAAAAGAAATATGGGACATCTATTACCTGTTTTATACTTTTTACTGATATAACTTGGACTTTTTTTTATTATTTTTACAGATACTTTAACCATGTCTGGAAAGCCTACTATTCGTCATCCTAAAACTACAGCTGAATCATATAATACTTTCATTCGACAACAAGAAAATCAAAGACATAAGGATCGTCGACAGCGGCTTCAAACTGGATCCGTGGATCATCGAAAAAGAATAGCTAATCCTATTTTACCTATAAATAATTATTTAGGTGCGTCGTCGAAATCTACAATAAATAATTATGAATCTTCTACTTCGAATGATTTTACTACCAACGTTTCCAATGTTGAATTACAAGGAGATTTGCCCCTGTTGGATATCCCAATTACTCCGTATGTATTACCAATATGTACTTATTGTAAACATTGTGGCGCCAAAAAATTTTATAGAGAAAGTAAAAGATTTTGTTGCCCTGATGGAAAAATTAAACTTTTTATTTCTGATTCACCACCTATATTATTTAACTTGTTTACCTCTACAGAACCAACATGTTTAGAGTTTAAAAAATTGGTAAGGGGATATAATAACCATTTTGCATTTACTTCATTTGGTGTAAAGTATGACAAAGAATTGTTCAAATCATATAAAGGTATATATACATTTAGAGTTCAAGGTCAAGTATATCATTATGTAAACGAACTTATACCTAAAAATAATAGACCTTGTTATATGCAATTATATTTTTATGATACTGATAATGAACTTTCAAATCGTATGAAAATTTTAGATGGTTTTGTTGAATCTACCTTGATGAGCTTAATTGAAATTCTCCAAATAAATCCATATTGTCGATTTTTTAGATCTTTGAGTGATATAACAAACTTACAAAACTACCAAATACATATAAGATGTCACCCAGGCCTTGATCAAAGAGTCTTCAATACACCCACAACGTCTCAAGTAGCTGCTGTATGGCTCGAGGATGATAAAAATGTCAATGCTAACGTTCGTGACATTACTATATATGGACATTCTGGTGATTCTCATAAGGTTCATTATTATTATGGTTGTTATGATCCTTTGCAATACCCTTTACTTTTTCCGTATGGAGAACCCGGTTGGCATGAAGGTATTGATCGATGCACAAATCAAAGTAGAAATTTGCCGACTTTAGCAACTTTTGCTACCACAATTGCGTCTGCATCTGAAATTATCGAAAAAGAAGATCAAGGTTTATATATATCTCTGTTTTTATATATTCCCTAATTATGCGTATATAAATATTATAAATCAATACTAAATTTGGCTTCTCATCATATATAGTACTCAATGGAGCTAAGCATCGATCCCAGGTTTCTTGTCGACAATACTATTCATACAAGTTACAAATCAGATGTTCAGGTAAGTCTATATTGCTTCATAGTGGTAGATTGTTTCAACAATATGTTGTGGATATGTATGTTAAAATTGAAACCACTAGATTAGACTATTTTCGTAATAATCAAAAACAGATACGTCTTTGAACTTTATCAAGGTATTGTAGACAGTGTTCAAAACGGAGAAACAAGAGGGTACAAAATTGGAAGAAAATTTGTTTTACCTCAATCATTTACATGTGGGCCTCGAGATATGTTGCGACGATATATGGATGCAATGGCCATTGTACAACGTTATGGAAAACCAGATATATTTTTAACTATAACATGTAACCTCAATTGGCCCGAGATTAAGCAAGAGCTAAGGCATAATGACGAAGTCCAAAATCGACCGGATTTAATCGTTCGCATATTTAGAGCAAAATTGGAAGAACTAAAAGATGATTTATACAAAAAAAAATATTTTAGGTCCTGTTATTGCTCATATATATGTTGTTGAATTTCAAAAAAGAGGCCTTCCACATGCACATCTATTATTAATTTTTAACCGTAACCATAAAGTTTCATGTGCTGAAAATATTGATAAAATTGTGTCGTGTGAAATTCCTGACAAAACCACATTCCCGCATTTGTATTCTGTTATTGTTAAACATAATATGCATGGTCCTTGTGGAAATCTAAATCCAGCCAATGTATGTATGGAGCTAAATAAAGGTTGTAAAAATAAATATCCTCGAGATTATTGTAGCACTACTATATTTGGCCATAATTCTTACCCATTGTATAGGCGTCGTGATACTGGTATTTATATTAAAGTTAGAGGTAAGATGTTAGACAATCAATGGGTTGTACCATATAATCCTTATTTAAGTGCAAAATATGACTGTCATATAAATGTTGAAGTATGTTCTTCTATCAAAGCCGTAAAATATTTGTACAAATATGTATACAAAGAACATGATCGTATTAATTTTTTAATTAACCCAAATGAACAAGAAAAAGAAATTGACGAAATCTCTGCTTATCAATCTGCCAGATGGATATCTCCACCTGAAGCTATGTGGCGAATTTTTTCTTTCAATTTGGCCGAAATTTGTCCTACTGTCTATTCTTTGCAGTTGCATCTCGAAGACCAACACCAAATAACGTACAATGGGAACGATGATTTAGCTACCATTGTTAACAATGAAAATATGAGACGAACAATGTTAACTGAATTTTTTCGAATCAATGAAATTAATGAATTTGCTCGAACATTATTATATCGAGATTTCCCTACACATTTTGTTTGGAATACACATACAAAGATTTGGACTTTAAGAAAGAAACAAATTGTTGTAGGCCGAATTGTCACAGCAAATCCTTCTGAAGGCGAATGTTATTTTCTTCGCATTCTTCTTAATCATATTCGCGGGCCAACATCATTTCAATCCTTACGAACTTCAAATGGGGTAACAACTACAACTTATAGAGAAGCTGCATTTCTATATGGTCTATTAAGTGGAGATAATCATTGTGAACAATGTTTATCTGAAGCTATTCTTTATGAAATGCCATTTTCTTTAAGACGTTTGTTTGCCACAATCCTTCTGCTTTGCAATCCTACTAATCCAAAATTATTGTGGGATAAATTCAAAGCTTACATGATTGATGATTACGTGCATGAAAATATATCCATTGACGCTGCCGAAGTACGGGGGCTACATGATCTAAACTCTATTTTAGAACCGTTGGGCAAAAATATTAACGACTTTGAAATTGTATCATTCAATGTAAATATAGACGAAAGTGAACGGTTAAAAAGAATGATTGCAGAAGAGACAAGTAATTTGATTGTTCAAAATGACAATGTTAATACAATAACTTTAAATGATAAACAATAATTTGCTTATGATACAATTATGAAAAGAATAAACTTGGAATCAAGTGGTGCTTTTTTTGTCGATGGTCCAGGTGGAACAGGTAAAACTTTTTTATATAAAGCGCTCCTTGCGAGCGTGCGTTCTAAAAATTTAATTGCTTTAGCAACTGCGTCTTCCGGAGTATCTGCATCTCTCTTACCTGGAGGTAGAACAGCTCATTCAAGATTTAAAATTCCTTTAGACACAACTGGTGAAATTTGTTGTTCTGTTAGTAAGCAATCTCCTTTAGGAACTTTATTTAAAATGTCTAGATTAATAATTTGGGATGAAGCAATCATGGTAAATCGTTGTGCCATTGAAGCCGTAGATAAAATGCTCAGAGATATTACAGATTCTAATTTGCCTTTTGGCGGTAAAGTTATAGTCTTTGGAGAGGAAGTCAAGGATAATTCAGAAGCTATGGATTCAAAAGATCAAGGTTCAACTGTTTCTCATTACATAAGTATTTGGAACAATGAGGGAAGGTCCAGCTCTCAAAACTTGCAAAAGAATTGGTGTCATCAAGTGCGGATTGTTCTTTCGGTTGATGCTTTAGTGTGTATTGTGTTATTCCTAGTTTGGTTAGGTTCTTCAGCATTCATTTAAAATCTTTATTTCCTATAATCCATTTCCATTTGTATTTTCATTTTTGAAAGGTTGTATGTCTCATTTTGTTGGTACGTTGCAAAGTGATTTTATATGAATGTTATTTCTACATCAATTATGGCTTATTGGATAATGGTTACGTTTTCTCCTATAAACACTAATATTATTGATGTTATGCATCATTGTTTAGTTACATGTCATGTATACTACTTTTGATCCCTCATGCTTTCTAACATGCTTGTGGATTGGTGTGCGATTTTATTTTGTAATTTTTTTTTGTCATAATGAATTACTACAACGGCAGAAGATGACGTAATCTCACATTAAGGCTAACCTCTATAAATTTGGAATGTCTTTATTTTTTGTTAATTGATTGCTCTTGGTAGAATAGAATTACGGTTTCAAATTCTTGATAATCTTTTAGGAACCAGCCTCTAGCATGAATCATATTCATCGGCCGTCTATCACAATTTAGTATACAGTTAAATCTAGATTTTAATTCAAAATCATATATTCTCTTTTCCTTTTAACTAATAATTTTCTCGATTTTTGACTTTTCAGGTCAAATTATCCATTTTTTATTCAATTTTTGTATAATTATTTGCTATATTTTATTAATAATTGTGTTGTAAGTTCTAATTTGTGCTAAGCTCTCTTAAATTTTTAGCTTAACATTTTTTTTTATTTACGTCTCAATTTCCTAGTTGTGTCACTAAATTTATAATATATAGATTTCCAAATAAATTCATGCGTTTGTTAATATACTTTTATATATTAAAAAATGGTACAAGACAAACTAATCGAAAGAACCAATCTTTGTGATTCAAAAATTAGAAAAAAAAATTAACTTATTTCAATATTTTAGAAATAAAAAGTTACTTAATAATAACTCAACTTATTTTTAATCCTTGCCAAACAAGAAAAAGCCCATGTTTGAACCAAATTAAAATTTTTATTCTCATTCTTCTACTCATTTTCAATTACACATTTTTCAATAAAATAATATTTTTCATCACATCAATAACTTTTCTTTTTTTTTTACCACACATTCTCCATGAATCTACTATTTCAGAATACATTCTTCCAAAATAACGTGGCTCAAACACATATTAAAACTATTTTCCATAATATTCCCTTTTCGATGTTGAGGCCATATTTTCTCCTTAACTAAATTCCTACTAACACTCTCATTAACAGGTTCTTGAATGGCGCCAAATCTCTATACCTATTCTTCAACTGTCAATTCTTCCGTACCATCCCAGTTCAGATCCTCTATTTCAAAGCCCCCCGGAACCGGCTTTTCTTTTTTCGGAAACCAACTCCATCATTCATCCTGCCATTCTCATTCTCATAATCTGAATTTCTTCCTTTTTTAGTTAGAAATTGAAATAAAAAAGTGGGTTTTGCTTAGATATGATTTTCTTACTAGATTGTATATATAATATATAGATACAAAGAAAAATGGCTGGAGGAGGAGGATTGAGACATGCAAGGGAGCTAGATCAGACACCAACATGGGCAGTTGCATTAGTTTCGGCTGTGATCATTATCATTTCTATAATATTGGAGAAAACTCTTCATAAAGTTGGAGCGGTAATTCTGAATAATTCTCTATTTTTTTCCTGCTCTGTAAATAATAAAAAAAATTACCCTTTTGATGTAAAATGGAAATTTTGGTGAAAAAAAAGTTCGATCGATTTTTTTTTTTTTTTTTGGGAGAAATATGATTAATTTTGACCTTTTTCCTTGAAAGTATGGATTGGAATCATATGGGACAGTGAAATTGAAGAAAAATTAATGAGAATTAGTTTGTTCAACCCAGGGGAGCTAAAATATTTCGAGTTAATGATGAAAAATTTAAGCATTACGATATAGGAAACAAAAATGTTAATTCGTTTTCATTTTTTTCATTGCTATGTTATATTTATGGTGCGAACGAAGGAGAGTCTTGGGTTTTCAATGATTAGATGTGATTTGTCGTCTCTTCAATAGTTTAGCTTTTAGACGAGGTGGTTGAATTTAATAAGGTCATTTCACAATAGATTTCCACATTGGTCCAGTCATAGTTTTCACTAGGTGTGTGCTATTGGCAATTTGGTTTAGCGAAAATTGTATTTTTAAAATTTCTACTATGGCTTTCTTTTCATCCCTATTGATTTTTTTTTTCCAGACATTTGAAAAAAGAAAGAAGAAAGCATTGGTTGAAGCTCTAGAGAAAATTAAAGGGGGTAAGAGCTCAATCATCCTTGCTGGTGTTTTTACAAGTTATTACACTAAGAGCATGTTTGGTGGCGAGTATTGGACAGGACAATATTAAACATCATAAATGAAAGGAAAAGATAAAACTTTCATTATAGTGTCCTTACCAAACATGCATTAAGTGTCCTTTACATTAATTGCTGATTTCCCTTTCTTTTCTCAATTCATGATTTCAGAGCTTATGGTTCTAGGCTTCATTTCCCTACTTTTGACCTTTGGGCAGAACTACATTGCCCAAGTCTGTATTCCCGAACATGTTGGAGACACTATGTTGCCATGCCCCAAGCAAGGACATTCTAAAGAACCACCTGCACATAAGAGTGAGTCACATAGAAGGCTCTTATGGTATGACCATAGAATTTTGGCAGCAGATAGTTCAGCCAAAGAATGCAAGAAAGTAAGAATTCATTGATTTGCCACAGTCAAATTTTACATTTGATCTGCTTGGGATGCTGCAAAAAACGTTAGTGTTTTTGGCTCTTCCTGTATGTGTGGGGTGACTTTGTTGAATTAATGCTTTTGTCCTTTTTGTTGGATTTTACGCTTTTCTTATCGGCTTATTATACGGGTATATTGGGTATTTGTACACATATCAGGTTGCTCTTATACTCCTATTATATGAAAGATTTACTAAGGGCCATTTTTGTTGAAGATATATAGACTAAGAGGCATGAGATCATTGTATTTCTCCTTCTTGATATTGAAAAAGTTACTGTAGCGAGTGGACATAGCTCTCACATTAAGGGCATAATGTTTGTTCTGATTTCATTTTGCTTATTATCGCTCTTGTGACTGGATTAGGTCTAAATCCCTAAAATTTTTGAATGCGAAATATTTAAAATTTTCTTGCGACTGCCTCAGCATTAGTGAAACACCAATCTTTTGTATACTCCATGATCATTTTAAACAAATGTGTTTTTTAATGTAATAGGGATATGTGCCACTTATATCCATCAATGGACTGCATCAACTACACATCTTCATATTCTTTTTGGCCATATTCCATGTCATTTATAGTGCAATAACGATGATGCTGGGAAGATTGAAGGTAACATTTATTCAAGTACTTCATAATATTCTAAAAGGTTTCAAATTTTGGTCATGATTTCTTGCCTAGCCTGGAGACCACTTTCTCTTGTGGTCAATGAATTTGGCCTTAGTTGTATTCTGGTTTCTTTTTGTTTGAAACAACCGTGCAGATTCGTGGATGGAAACATTGGGAAAGAGAATTTGCTAATGACTATGAAATATCAAATGGTATTTTTTCCTAAGAACTAAATATAATGATTTTTGTTTTGAATACATGTTTCCTCGTTCATGCTTGTACTATTGAGTTGTTTTTCACTTTGTTTCTAACATCTGTGTCTGTATTATGCAGATCCTTCTAGATTCAGGCTTACAAATCAGACATCTTTCGTGAGAGACCATACCAGTTTCTGGACTAGAACCCCCGTCCTGTTCTACACTGTAAGAATAACAATGAGTAAACTGTTGGTATTTGATTGATTATTATATAAATGTGAAACAGGCGATTGTTTTAATAGCATCATCTCAGATTTTATGAACTGTTATGCGAATGCAGTTTAATTTTACTAGGTGTGAAGAATTAACTGGACTCAACCATTTCAGGTTTGCTTTTTCCGGCAATTCTTTAGGTCTGTTACTAGAGCTGACTATTTGGCAATGAGACATGGCTTCATCTCAGTATGTTCTTCAAAAGAAATGTTCGTGTAATGTTAGATATTTTATCCAAAATATTAATACTTCCCATTGAATGTGAAATGTGTATAGGTTCATTTAGCCCCTGGGAGTAAGTTTAATTTTCAGAAATACATCAAAAGGTCATTGGAAGACGACTTTAAAGTTGTTGTAGGAATCACGTATGCTTTATTTCCTCTTTATATTTGTTATTTTCTCGGTATTCATAAAGCACCAAATATTACTTGTCTCACTTGATATCTTGGTGTTTCTTTCAGTCCAGTGCTATGGTTATCTGCGGTGGTCTATCTTCTTCTCAATGTTTCAGGATGGCAAACTTTGTTTTGGCTGTCAATAATGCCCCTAATAGTAAACTTTTCTTGTTATAATATTATTTCCGTCCTTTCTATTAGTTTCGACTAGATTTAAAAGCTAACTACTGGGTTGGTTAAAGATAATGTTAGCAGTTGGTTCAAAGCTCCAAGCAATCATAACTCAAATGGCTGTTGAAATCCAAGAAAGACATGCTGTTGTTCAAGGCATACCTCTTGTCCAAGTCTCCGACAGACATTTTTGGTTTAGCTGGCCTAAATTAGTTCTTCATCTTATCCATTTCACGCTCTTTCAGGTTGAGTCGCTACCTTTTCATTATGATTTCCTTTTCTGTACATTGCAGCATTCCTTCTCTATTTTCTGCAAATGATTGATATTTTTGCTGTTTGGCACTATGTGTTCCAAGGGCATTCAACTACGTATGACTGGCTTGGTTTATACAATACTACAAAATTTAGCTTCTTTTTCTTCCTAAAGGTGTTTTGTAATGCCAAATCAACTTTACCAGACATAGAAAAATGTTTCATGCACATTCTATCAAAATATTTCTTGTATTATTTCAGTATGATAATACTTTCAACTAAAAATTGAATTTATATTTGTAGTGCCACTTTTCGGGTGCAAATTTTCTGATCAGCATTTTTTTTTATCCCCTCTTATCTTTGTCCAGAATGCATTCGATATAACATATTTCATCTGGATATCGGTAAGGAATCTCTTTTCCCTGTATTCCCTTACGTCTACTAAGCATAAAGTACTCTGTACTCGATGGATGAAATACTTTTTGGTATTGCAGTATGAATTCGGGCTGTATTCTTGCTTCCACGACAGCATATTTTTGGCCATGCTGAGAGTTGGTCTCGGGTAATTATTGAGCTGTTTTCTCGTTAGTCCATATTCTGAAGGTTGTTCACCTGTTGAAAGAAGAAAAGTAGTAGTGAAGATTCTCGAATTTGTATCATAAATTTTGGAAAAGGATATCAATGTATTGGAATAAGCTCATTTTCCTTCTAAATTTGCAGGCTAGGAGTACAGTTTTTATGCAGTTATATTACGCTTCCACTTTATGCACTCGTGACACAGGTAATTCTCCTTGGCGATCCTTTTTCTTTTTTTCATTTCTCTGAGGTAGTTTTTGTTCTAGAGAACTTACTTTTACTCAAGGCAATCGAAAGAATCGCGTTCTCAAGTTTTCACTCCTGTGGTGTATTTTCAGATGGGATCAAACATGAAAAAGACTATTTTTGATGAACATACTTCCAAGGCATTAATGAGTTGGCATAAGCATGCAAAGAAGAACAAAGAGCGTCCTCCAACCCAAACATTTGGAGGGAGCCCAAGAGACTCAGGGAACTCTTATTTTCATCCCAATGGTGGGGACGACACTCGATCAAGTATTGAGATGCTAGATGCAGAAGCACTTTCTTCTAGAACGACGGCCAACATCACTGCCAGTGTAGACATTCCTAGAGAAAATCAATCTGCGAATAGAGACTTGTTATAAAGCCCAAGACCAATAGCGCAAAGTGTGTAGAATATAATTTGAATTATTTTACGCTTTATTTGTTCTACAAGTATTTGCACTTGAATTTACTAAAAACTAATTATTTATCTATTTATTATATCAAGAAATAACTTAAACTGAACTTCACATTTGTTCATTACCAAACAATTTTTTTTCATACATTATTTGAATTATTTTTGTCCACATTTACTTGAGAAAAAAATCATCATGGCCACTTGACATGCATTGCATGTCCATCAAACTAGCATGTAAGATTTATTTTTATTTTTTTGGAAGAATTGAAGTGAGGTTTCTGCATGATTATTTGATTGTGAAACGGTTTTTGCTTAAAAATTGAAATCTCAGTGCAATTTGTAGTTTGGCTCAGATAAGTGCCCACTTACCCACCATTCAATTTCAAATCAGTAGTGAACCCTCGCCATTCACCGCTCTTCCCGGCTAGTAACCTTTATATATATATATATTTTCTTATGGATAATTAGCACATTGCATCTTTATCTTTCATTATTATCGTGAAAAATATCACTATCTATTAATTTTGACATTTTTACTTTTAATTACACATTTAATTGCTTAAAACATCATTTTCATCTAATTCCTCTACAAAAAGTTGTAAAATTATGAATATACTCTCATTTAAATAAAACAAAAATAAAGAACTAATTGCAATTATAGTCCCAATTTTTTAAAGAAAGTTCAAGCGAGTCCCAAACAAATTATTAAAAAATAAAAAATAATAATAATAAAATATATTTCCTCCTTCCACCTCCTTCTCCCTCTCCTGCACCACCACTGCAACTTACTTTTTTCCCGTCCAATCCACTTTTTGTTCCCTCAAATGTGTTCAAGTTCCGTTTTTCCCCACCCTCGCATCCTTCTAATTCAGGTAAAACAGCCTATTGACAACTAATTTTCAAGATCTCTCTCTCTCTCTCTCTCTCTCTCTCTCTCTCTCTCTCACAACAAATTTGAATTGGTGTCATTATAATACATTTACAAAGTGTGAAAATTTGTGGGGAAAAATTAAAAAAATTTATTATATATTGTGTTATTGTGTTGTTTGAATTTTATTTTATTTGCATAGTGTTGGGGCAAATAAGTTCCATATCGGTTGTGGAAAGAAAATAAATCCACCATATAACCCAAGTGGGCTACTCCACCCATTACCAATTGGTTTTGGGATGGAACCTCACTTGGGCCTGGTGGAGTGGGCTTGGGCCTTGGGTAATTGCTCTCAATAATTTCCTAACAGTGGTATCAGAGCCCAGTTGTGTGGCTAGATAAATCGAGGTGGTGGAAAATTCTCATAAGATGGTAGATCCATGGTAACGTAGTGGGTGCAGGCTACGATGGATTATCTTGATGAGTGGTGATTTACGTCGTGAGCCTTGTTTGAGGGAGGGATTGTTGGGGCAAACAAGTCCCACATCGGTTGTGGAAAGAAAATAAATCCACCATATAACCCAAGTGGGCTACTCCAACCATTACCAATTGGTTTTGGGATGGAACCTCACTTGGGTCTGGTGGAGTGGGCTTGGGCCTTGGGTAATTGCTCCTGATAATCCCTAACACATAGTTTAATCTTGCCTCCACCGGAATCAATTTTTGACTATGTCGTTGATTAAAATATTGTATTGATTGTCTTTTAGTTAGATAGCTACTACAAGTAATACATTGTTGATTTGTACATAAAGATTGAAACGAGAAGGCTTGATTTTTATTGAACTTAGAAGTCACGAATTAGATCTGAGCTATATCAAGGAATCGTTGATACAATAAATACAAAAGGATGATGAGAGATTTAAAGGTTGAAAAGGAATACTTCCATTGACTTTTGTTGTTGGAGGTCCGAGTGAAATGCAGCATCTGTGTGATGATGTGATAAATCTAACATCATGAAATTTCGATGGTAAATTAAAGATAAAATTGTAAAGAATTAGATAGGTAAGAAGCTTGTTTCCTATGTATATTCATTGAACTTAAAGAAACATGTCTTCTCCGAGCTCAAAAGTCGATAATGTGAAAAGTTGTTATTTTCACTTTATTGTCCGACACACTTTTGACGTCTTAAATTTTTGACTATTTCCATGACCCCAAATAATCCCCCTTCTAATCTTTTTAAGTTCATATTTGTTTGTTGTTGATAACGATGAGCTCTTATAAGAATAATATCAAATATATGGGTAATTGGCGCAAAACGTCCATATCTTTGTACATTTTTGTGCAAAACGTCCATACCTTTCGTTTTTGGGCTCAGAACGTCCCTATCTTTACCTTTTCTTGCGCAAAACATCACTTTGGCCATTTTACCATTCTATTAAAATAAAACAAACACAAAAGAAAAAAAAAAAGAATAAATTGCAATTATGGGTTCAAACTTTTCAAAAGGTGCAAATTAGTCACAAATATAAAAAAACCATCACCCCTAAGCCGCCACCTTTGAATGCAAAATCTCCTACCTCCGATTACTTTGGTTGTCGAACCAACATACCACCTTGAAACCCTCATTACCCTCTTCACAACCCACCCAGCCACCAGTCCCAAATCTGGTAGATTTGACAAAAATCGAGCTTTAAACTTTACCACATGAAATACGGTCAAACGTCGGAATCAAGCCGTTTGGCCACCTTCCTTGCCGGAATATACCACCGGCCAACTCCCCTACTCAGGACGACCTCGACCATGCAAACAATTTAGCCCAAACAGTAAGGATAAGATATGAATTTCAAATTGAAAGCTGTCCGTCGCAATTGTCACGACACCGCACCAATTCTCCTCCAATTCAAGCGCCGCCGTAACGACCCATGATGGCGGAACACTTGGGCTGGGTGCGCCATCACCTGGCGCGCCTAGCCTAGCCATGGGTCCCCTTCAATTTGGCTCAAATCATCTTCAATCTAGGTTTGAAATGTTTGCTGGTGAGAACTCACGACGGGACTTTCTTTGCTTTGAAATTAGTGGTTGTTGGTTGCTTGTTCGAGGAAATTGTATACAAAGGTAGCGTTGACTTGATGAGGAGAGTTGACTAGTGGTGGATCTCGACTGGTTGGGTGGCTGGACTGCGAGTTGTGGGTGATTGACTGATTTTCAGGCTGCAATTTTTGAATTTGATTTCCGGTCAAATTACAATGAGTTATGAGGATTTCTTGGTATGTAGTTGTAGAGGGTAATGACGAAAACATTTTGGGACCAATATTCAACGGTTTAGGCGGTCGGAAGTCGCCGAAAAATGAGCTCATGTATTCGGCTGAGAAGGAGCAAGAGAGATTTTTTTTTCTTTTTAATATTTTTATAAGTTTTGGATTGATTTGCATTTTTTAGAAAGTTTAGGAGTAAGATTGCAATTTATTCTTAATTTTTCTTTTCTTTTCTTTTCTTTTTTGTTTTATTTATATAGGAGGGTATATTAGTCATTTTATGTTAAAAATTGGTCAAAAGGACGTTTTGCGCAAGGAATGTGAAATGTATGGATATTTTGCGCCAAAAAAAGAAAAGTATGGACTTTTGCACAAACACGTGCAAAGTTCCCTATGTTTTGCACCAATTACCCTTCCAACAAATTACTGACAAAATTATTGAAATTGTCAATAATTTATAATCTAAAATATAATAAGATAATTTGAGTTGAATATCTTTACTAACTTTTATTAGAAAGAAGACACAAATTATAAATTTTTAATGTATACATAAAATGTGAAATGCACATACAAAAACTAGTACAATTAAGAAGTTGTAATACTATTTTGCCCTTCATCTACCAACATATTTCAAACTATATAACTATATTTAGTACCACGAGGGTTTTTATTGAAATATCTATATTGCCCTTATTTTTTAATTATAATCTTTTAACTTTTCTCATCTTTTCTAGGAAACTTTAGTGAAAGTAGTATTGTACGAGGTGCGCACATGACAAGGAAGGGTCCGCGAGAGCTGACTTAAGTAATTAGTATTTCCCTTTTTATGTCTATGAGCAAATTTAAGGCTATACAAAATATGTCGAGTTGAGCACATATGATAATTAAGGAGTTTTACAAGCGACTACATAAATCAGTTCAAACTGACCACGAGCCAATATAATATTACAAATTTAATAATTGACAACAACATGACCGTGCTATCGATATGATATTTGCAGAAATGATCTAATGAGCACCGGTGCTCATCTTATCTTGAGCACCGATGAGTTGTCACATTAATTCATTGGTGGATTGGAACTCACAAAATCTTTATCCACCAATGAATTAATGTGCCAACTCATCGGTGCTCAGGATAAGATGAGCACCGGTGCTCATTAGATCATTTCTGATGATATTTGTGATATTTGATACTGACCACACATGTCAAGTCTTATCTACAAATCTTCAGTTTGACAATTATTAAATTAAATTTTTTTTTTTCAAATTCATTTTCAATCACATATTTTTTAAATAAAATATTTTATTCATAAATTTAAAATTTTTCTTACTTTTTAACCATATACCCTCCAAAAAAAAAATTATTTTAAAAGTCACTTTTCCTCAAAAAAATTATTTTAATAGAGTGCTCTTGTAGAAATTAATTTTTTAAAAAAAAAATCTATGAAAACTTGCTCATAAAACTCATTTCACGAAGCAAAAGTAAAAAAAAAGAAAAAAGAAAAAGTAAAAGCCACTCAAACGGCCCATAATAAAACTTTAAAAGGATAAGTTTGTAAATTTTGGAAGTACGTGGGTATGTCATTATCGATCTTGCATTTGTCCTTTTCCTCGTTTATACATCATTAAAACTAGAAATTTGCAAGCTTTATACACAGTAGGAAAAAAAAAAAAAAAACACAAATCCTCTTATTCCACTCATGCCTCTCCGTTATCGTTTCCTCGGCGGCGTAAATGCGTCGCCGCCGCAAGCACTTCCGTCCAAGGAGTCACCTCCACCAATCGAGTCCCTCAACTCAGACTACATAATCATACTTGCGGCTCTGCTCTGCGCAGTAATCTGCGTTCTTGGCCTTGCAATCGTGGTCCGCTGCGACTGGATCCAACGTATCACTAGCAGAGCCGCTGCCGCCCTGCCAGCCGCATCCACGCCTGCCAACAAAGGACTCAAAAAGAAGGTCCTGAAGTCCATACCGAAGCTAATCTACGGCGAGGATGAGGAAGCCAAGAAGTTCTCTGACTGCGCCATTTGCCTGGCGGACTTTGCCGCTGGAGAAGAGGTCCGCGTGCTTCCACAGTGCGGCCATGGCTTCCATGTCGTATGCGTTGACACTTGGCTCGGTTCCCACTCTTCCTGCCCCTCTTGCCGCCAGATTTTGGCCGTCAGCCGGTGTCAGAAATGCGGAAATTTGCCGGCCGCCACCTCTTCCTCCTCCTCTGCCGCAACCAACTACAGAGCTCAGCCTCAGCCAGCATCCAGACCAATAGACCATTTTACTACGGTTTTCCTTTAATCAAATTGTAATTACCTTAATTATTCAATACTTTATACAATAGCAGGTTCCATGGATGAATTAATTAAGGATTAGCAGAAGAAGAAGAAGATCAATTCCTGTTCTTTATGTATCTATATGCTGTAGTGTGTTAGGAAGGAAAAAGAAATACCGATCACTTCATTTTCTACCCCTCGCCCTCCTTTTTCCTCCAGGGCTTGTTTGGAAGAGATTAAAATCGGATTAAAATTGAAAAATTAGTTGTTATTGTTGACTTTTATTAGATGGGTGAGATTCAATAATGACTATTTTTTCAATTTTAATTGGATTAAAATCCATCCCAAACAAGCTCTAAATCCTAAAAGTCCGTTTGATTGACAAATGTGGAAAAAAAATTTAATTCCATATTAGTTGGAAAATAAAAATTCACAAAATCATAGAAATTCGTTTTTCATGAAAATAAAGAAAATGTAGGTTACAGTAGTTGTACCTTGGAATTCGATTTCTATTTTCACGTTACAATCAAATTAATAAAGTGAAATTCGTTTTTATCGGATATGTTATTTTCCATAAAAAAGGTGGCAATCAATCATCACATAATTCTAATCTCTTTTCATAAATTTCTGTTTGAGTTACATTAGATCACTTTAATTTTCCAAGAAATAAGTAAATAATTGCATAATGTGGTTGCTCGTTGTAGACTTTCATTGTCGAGTGACTTTTGCATTGTAAAAGCTTGTGGGGGTCCGAAAATGCGCGTGGCATATTGCAATCTAAGGTCCTGTTTGGTACACATTATTTTTTTTATTCTCATTCTTCTACACATTTTCAATCACATATTATTCAATAAAATAATATTTTTCATCACATCAATAACTTTTCCTTCATTTTTAACTACACATTCTCCATAAATCTACTATTCAATAATACATTCTTTCAAAAGAATGTGTCCCAAACACATTCTAAGTATAGTTCAGTCTTTCCACTGGACTTGGTAGAAAGAGATCAGCTACTTTTGTAGTTGAAAAACAAACAAATAGTGGGTCTTGTGCAATAATTTTGACTTTAAGTGTCCGTTTGATTTGTTTAAATTATATGAAAATGTCATATTCCAGGAATTAAATTTTTACTTTGACTGTTTGATACAAAAGTGGAAATAAAGTTCGAATTTTAAGGTACAACCACTTTAAACTTGTTTTTGCAAATTTCATGGAAAATGTATTCCTATAAAGTATTTGAGTTTTTATTTTTCAACTTATATAATAGAAAGTCTTTCCACATTTGTCAATCAAACGGCAAAAATCAACATTTGGGTTAGGACGGTAGATTAGTGTTTATTTTTAAGAAAAAAAGAAAAAGGGAAGAAACAATACAGGTTTTTGTCAATTAATTACATTAATCAACATTTTTGTCAATAATATGTTAATCATATGTTTGGCATATCTGTATCTATGCTCTGGATCTTTAACTTATTTACGGCTTTCATTTTCACACCCTTCAAAAGCTATAAAAGTTTTATAAAGGCATCAAACTGATTTCTTGAGGTGACTTTAATGTTTTCTTTCTAGTTTTTGCGTTGAATTTAATCCAACAAGACATGTACCACGATAGAGAGGGCTTCCTTTATAACCAATAAACGACATTAATATAGACAAATAAACTATAGGAATATCGCAATAATGAAATTCATTTGAATATTGTATAGAGTTATTGCACTGGTTAACCCTATCTTTTTACCCGAAACAGAAAGTATAAGTAAGATTGTCCAAAGCAGAATATATCTTTACGATATACCACTTGATAAGGGATTCAGAAAAGTGATTGAAATGTATTATACGAATTTAGAATTATTTTCATTTCTATACAAGAGACAAAGTTTTGATATATCTCGACATTTGAATCAAATTTGTTATTCATCAATTAATTAATATAACACGTCACCAATACTGTGCTCATCAGTCATTCCTATATGTATTTATTGAAATTTTAAGATAATTTTTTTTTTTGGGTTACTTTACAAGGGAGGTGACACAACCATAGTTGGTAAACCACCAATAAGAACGCCCCAAACATCAAAAATGCCAAAGGTATCATTAAATATATGGTAAATGTCATCGTGTGAAGGAACCTTCCAGTAAGACAACTACCCACTTCTTCTTTTTTTCTCGAATTTCCCTAACTGGTCGCTGACCAATTTAGATAATTTATTACACACCATTTTCTTGGCTAATGGACCAATTGAGGCAAGAATAGTCCAACTTAATGGTACTATAATTTATTATATCACCATATCTTATTCCCTTTCAATGAGAGCCACCCAACAAAATAAGATGGAAGACCAAGAAAAAGGGCCACTATAACACAATACATTGTCGCCACGTGTGTATAATTTCTCAATAATGGGTAATTAATAAATGGTAATTAACATTAAGAATAATGATTTATAATACCAACTATAATGTGTACCGTTGAACTTTCTTGGTATCGATTTTTGACCCAAAAATGCTAAAATAATTTTGGTAACGGAAGAGATGCATGTTCACTTAATTCTTGATGATTAATATTAGAGGTGGCAATGAGTCGAGTTTGAGCAGAACCGAACCGGCTCAGCCCTAATGCGTATGAGCTCGGTTCATGCTCGTGGCTCATTTATAACGAGCTGAGCTTCTGCTCGGCTCTTTACTCGTCGACCGAGATGCCCTTCAGTTCGTGAGCTCGTCCATTTTCCAAATTTAAAAAAAAAAAGATAAACCTGTTTTTTTTTTTTTTTAAAGATAAAACCCTTGTGGGCTGGCACGTTGGCGAGCCGAGCAGGCTCGTAATTTGACAAGTCCGAGCAGCCCACGAGTAAACTTTTCATGAGCGACGAGCAGCTCGATCGTTTGACACCACTAATTAATACCACTCCTACAGAGTTGTGGATTGAAGATTTAAAGATAAAAGATAATATATTCAATATTGCAATAAATTTTCGTATATAAAATTCAAAAATAAGAATAAATTCAGTGTACATTAAAAGCTACGTATATTTAGCCCCTGTTTGGCCTCCATCAAATTCAATTACATTACATTAATTTTTTCTCTCTCTTCATCTCAATCATACATTCATCAAATAAAATAATAATACATATAAATCTAAAACTTTTCAACCACACATCTCTCTTCAATCACTATTCTAAAAATTTTCAACCCCTCAAAAATCAACAATAATGGGGGTTCAAACAGGGCCTTAGATTTTAGATGATATGGTCATTTAACAATGACGTATGCAACCCACAAAGAATAGAGAGTAATTTGGGCATGTGATAAAATCGTGCTTTATGAATAGCGTATAGAGGATTTTTTTTTCAGGTCCCACATTTTTCTTACCCAATATCTCCCACTTCATGAAAGGAGCATGTTTGTTGAGTGCCTTTGGCTCTGTTACTACTCACACAATAAGCGTGTTGCTTTTATTACCCTCAGCACAAATCTCGTGCGGTCATAGTCCATAGATAGTTTTTACCAATTTACAATGGAACTTTGCCACGTGCCAACTCAAGTGGAGAAGTGAAATTAATTTTCATGTTCTATGTATCTTAAAACCCTGTGAGACCATAGATAATTTTGTTGTTTCATAAGGGAACTTTGCCATGTGGAAACTCTTCGGAGTGTGTTGAGAGTATCCATTTTTTATAGAGCAATGCTATTCATCCCCATTAGAGATGAAAACACAGTCTACGTGGCGTCTCTGTGACATTAAATGATATGTGAAATTAAATAAGTCATTTAATTTCACCTTTCATTTAACCTATCATTTAAAGTCACATAAACTGTATTATCATCCACACTGGGAATGAATAATATTACTCTTTTTTATATTCAACGTAGCATATAACCTCGTGCAATCATAGATAATTTTGCACACTTACAAGAAAATCCTCAGAATCTAAGGGCCTTATATATATAATATAAAAACAATTCACACATTTGAAGAAAAATGTTCATCGTTTTAATATAGTCAACACTTCAATAGTCTTTTTGGTCTTTTCAGATCTTTGCTAATTGACGGCTAAACTGGCTTGGTTAATTGCATTTGGATATTAATTTGTTTGTAATTTTTTTTTGTAAAATACATGCAATAATTTTTTTGAGGCACCTCATGAAAGTGAGGGCATTAAGCGATCGCCTACCCCATTTATAGTTAGGGCCACCGCTGATGAAACTTTACCACATACCAGTTACATGGGCAGACCCACATGGGTCATATGTGGTATAGTTGCTTTGAACCATTTACAGCGAGATACAGTTTTTTTTTTTTTTCAAATTTATATATTATTTGAAAAACCTGCAATCGTCCTTTACGGCTTACTTTGACGCACTCATTACGGGATGACAAATGAAGTCGAAGCATTACATTCTCAATATCATTTCGAAGTGCTCACGATCTAAATTTTCGCTCGTTAACATCGTGTGAAACTACCTACTATAACAAAAATTACGGTGCGTCAAAATAGGTCTTTCCAAGCTAGCATTTCGAAATTTCGATAATAAGTTAATTTTAAAAATTCGCCTGTGATTGTATGCTAGCCGACTCACAAATCGCCTACGTCATCTAAAAGCTCGTTTCGAGAACTATATCATAGGCATATCGAATTGTCCAAAAAAATATCGAAAATAGCTAAACTTGCGTCAAATATACGTCTCAAAAAGAGGTGTCTACTCGTCTTTTCTTTAAAAAATCAATTATTTCATTAACGTTTATTATTTTTGTACGATAAACTTTTCAATATGATTTACATGAGTATGCTTTGCTATTACCTCTTCTAAGAATCTTTAGCATTTGAAATTGTGCTGCAGACCATGACGATCCTACATGAAGATTTGCGATCCTAAAAGTCAGGCCTTGGATTGGTTGTTTGTTTGTGGACTTGTTTACACTTGCCAAAAATACATTCATTCATTTCATCAAGATCAACACTTTGAAATCTTATTACAATTGTTACAGGTCATGTACCAGTATGATTGTTCTTGCTTTTGAACATGTGCTTTTGCTTTTACCCAATTTTATGTTTTTTGATGCGTTAAAATGAATTTTTTGAAGTTAATAATAAACATGTATGAATTATTAACAACTGCATGTGCTGTTGGGTGCTTAAACACAAAATGATATTAACATGAATAAGTAGATTATAAGTAATTACTTGAAAAAGTGTAAGGTGGTCTTCTTAAATCTGTATTACTTTTTTTCTTTCCACTAATAACGCAGTGAATGGGACCAACTGAGCAATATACTTTGGTTTTGCAATAATGCTGAACAAACAGGGGAAAAAAAATAAACTGATGTGACAGCCTACGATTGAACGTTTTTATGATTTTTTTCTCATTCTCCAATGAAAAATTGCCACATCAGTCTCTATTTTTTTTGCTTTTCTGTCATTGACCCTAGCCATGTAGCAAGGTAAATCATCTTCATAAGCTACTATATTGTGGTCAAACAAAGTAGTATTGTTTTTTTTTGGAATATTTTTGATGGTCAAAGAATGGAAAAAAATTTCATGGCAACAACAACCGTGGCAAACGTGGTGGTAGTGGTTCGATGGTGGTAGTGCAATAATACATATCACAAATGATGGTGATAGGGATGGTATAACAATAAATATTATAAGTGATGGGATCGACGGTAATGATGGTGTAACATTGAATGTTACAAAGTGGTGATAATGGTAATGGTGGAGATGCCCGTGGCTGGGTTAACAGTGGCACACGTAACACATTGTGTTACAGTGATGACAATGATGGTTGTGGCAGTGGACGGTAGTGATTAAGACATGATCGTGAAATATGTATAAAATATCAAATCATGAGTTATGAAATTTATTGTAAAAAAAAAAAATAATAAAAAATTGTTGTGAGAATTGAAAAATGCTGAAAATTAAGTAGAAATATTAAATTTATCAAATATATTTATGAATGGTTGTTGTTGTTGTTGTTATTATTATTATATTGATGAGTTGGCCTTTATAGTCTCCTAGTAAACCATTATTTGGCCTATGAGGGTTCTCTCGTCTCCATAGGGTAGGAGAACAAAGTTTCCATCGCTGACATGGCGATCGTGTATTTTTTTTATGATTTATTAGCACAAAACGTCTCGACATTTTATCATTAGCGTACAAAACATCCATACGTTTCATTTTTTTACATTTTCACTCATATATTCCAAGTTTCAGTGTGGAAAATGCAATTTCTTAATTTTTTTTATCCAATTTCTTAATTGAAATTTGTAAAATGATAAATATACTCTTCTATTTAAATAAAAAAAAAAAGAATAAATTGTGATTATACTCTCAATTTTTTTTTTAAAAAAAGTACAAATAAAATCCCAAAGATGTACCTAAGGGGTTACATCCCCCCACATGGGGGTGTGGCCCACTTAATTACACCCCCCATGTGAGGGGGGTGTAACCCTTAGGTATACCCGTATGTATCATTAGCAAAATCCATATAACCCCAGACTCGAACCCATATGGCCATACATACAAAACGCTCCATCACCACAATGTCAGCCTCCTCCACCCAAATGAACCCTATATATGGCATGCCACCGTCGACACCTCCGTCCATATCCGCGTTGTCAATTCCAAGAATAAAGCTTAAAGAGAAATTTTGAAAGCAAAAAACTGAAAAAGTGGTTAAGCTGAATTCATAATCAAGCTGATTTAACATGCCATCAAATGAAAGAAATTAGCCAACTAAATCTCGAAAATGAAATGTTTAAATCAGCTACCCATTACATATATGCTCCCCGCAGGATCTGTTAATCAATTAAAAGTCTAGTGGTGGTGGTCGTGATAGTGGAGAAGAGGGAGTGGAAGACGAAGAAAGGAGAAGAACTTTTTTTTTTAAAAATAATTTATTTAGAACTTATTTGTATTTTTTAAAAAAAGTTGGGAGTATGGTTGCAATCAGTTCTTGATTTTTCTTTGCTTTCTTTTTTTATTTAAATAATAGGGTATATTCGACATTTCACATATATTTGTTGAGAAATTGAATAAAAATTTATGAAAATGATGATTTCCGTAATGAAATATAAAACTAAAGAAGGAAATACAAAAATAAAATAAAATGTAGCAATGTTTTGCACGATGAAGTTAAAAAATGAATTGACATTTTTGTGCTAATAACTCACTTTTTCATTATTGCCCTTTTACTTTGACTTCTCCCACACCACCACGCACCCACCCAAAATCGATCATTTCATCCTAGCATAGATGATAGAACACGCCTTTTTGCTTCCTTGATTTTTAGCTTTGGATTTTCCCTCGCACCCCCAACTCTGTCACTCTATCACATCACTTTCCCACGCACCCTAATTCTCACGTATTAATACTCTTTTATCAATAAAAAAATAAATTATGTGCAATTTATAATATTCTTTTATCGTGTAATGTTAAATTGTCGACAATATCATTGATTTGTTACCAATTTGTGTAATATTTATTTGTGAAACCGTTCGATTTGTTGTTTGATCACAAATAATCTAGCGCTGCATCTAACTCGTATACTTTCATGATTTCTTTCCCAACTCGTGGCACAATGTTTTTATGTTTTCTCTAGTAAGTATCATCGTTCTCCCTTCCTTTGAGCACACAAATAATTTTTAGTAAGTCTCGTTTATTTCCTTGTTCTTCTTACTACTTGTTATTCTTGTATTAAATCCTATTCCTCGTGCATACTGATTATAGAAACTATACGTCTCCTCATGCGACTCAAGTTCCTGCTCAACTTTGGGTATTTTGGTTACAGAAAACTTGTGAAATAAATGCATTGTCAATATTTTCTGAATTCATCCCTACAACAAGTTCGAGTTGTTCAGATTATTAAAATTTTCAATTCATTCATCATATAGAGAAAAACTCGTTATAGATTACACGATTAAAACAACAATCAAAGCATATAAAATAATCTTCTTTAAAACAAAGTTATAAGTAATTAAGAGCTTGTTTAGGAGAGATTTTTGGGGAAAGAATTGATTTTGAATAGTGATATGGTGGGAAATGTGTGGTTGAAAAAGAAGAAAAAATTATTGATGTGATGAAAAATATTTACTGTAGAAAAATTTAATCTCTCCCAAACAGGACCTAAATAAAAAAGAGGTACCTATGCTTTATAAAAAGATAGGTTATCCTAGAGAAGCAAAGAAATCCAAGGCCAACTGTTCGAGACTTGAGAGATTTTGTATCTATTGTAACTTTTTTCTCAATAAAAATAGGAGAATGTGAGAATTAGTGGGTGGATAAATTATTGGTGGATAGGTTGGTGATTGGGGTGCGTGGGAACTGGGAAGTCATTTGGAGTGGGTGTGGGTGGGAAAGTAACATTTTATTTTAGTGGATGAAGTGACCGATTCTGGGCGGGTGGGCGTTATGGGGGGAAGCCAAAGCAAAAGTGCAAGGATGAAAAAAATGCACCGCTGACGTGGCAACGGGTGTGTGGGTTGGTGATGGGGGGAAAAGCCAGAGAAAAGAAAAAGGCTAATGATGCAAAAAAGCACTGCAACGTGGCGTCAATACGTGAGAACTTCGTTCACCTCCCCCCCCTGGACAGGAGAACACACTAGCTATTTGGCCATCAATTTTTGAAATTTATTTTTAATTACAATTTTTTTTTTAATAAAATGCTCATAATATTCTTCTACTATAAGAAAATCATTTTTCACAAAATTTCTACCAATAGGGACTAAATAAAGAAGAAAAGCATAAGGCATCCTCATGTTGGAAAGGGCTTAAAAAATAAATTTAGAGGAAGGTTGGGACGACGTTAATCAAACTTGGGATCTCCAGGTTAACATATGAAATAATGCTATTTAACTTCATTGGTTCTAGAACACCAGTATAAGTAACACTATGTGACGTGCTCAATTAAAAGTAAAATTATGTAATCATTTAACCGTTCATCTCATATAATGGTATTTTTGTCACATATACTGATGTTGTAATGCTAAATAACATTATTCTAATATATGTGCTCCATACCATTTGTCCCAAAAAATTTATGTTTCCGTGCACGGACAATTGTATACTAAGTTAAATTTTTTGTATATTGATTAGTATTTAATACTTTGGGCATGTGACATTCACATCTAGAAGACTTTGATAACACTTTCGTGATATTTGAAGTATAAATATAAAATAGTGTGCAAAATTAAATAAATAAGGATCTTATGTAGTTAATATTCATTTATAATTTAATGTTAGTTATTAGTTAGAGAAATCGAGAATAAAAAGAGTTTTATACAAAATCTAATAGGTGTGAAATAATAATGTAATTCTTTTTTTATTCACACAAAAATTGAAAATGTAATGTTTCATACTTTCTAATGGAAATGTTTCTCTTTATGGTGTTTGAGCTCGGATCATTGATATGCATTGAAAGTATATGGATAATGCTAAATATCATTATTCAATTATGAGAATAATATCATCTAGTACCAGTAATGTTGAATATCAATTTATGTGTCAACATATCATATGTTCTATTAAATATGTCATAAATCATAGTATTTAATTGAACTTATAATTTAATGTCACAAATACTTTCATATAGACTGATATTAAATACCAACGATACTAAAAAGCATTATTCTGACTCAAAATATAAGGTCAGTCCTCCATAAAAGTCATTATTAGATTTGATATGTTTTTATAATAATTGATTGTGACCCATAAATTATGTGATATGTGACTGTGACTTCGTGTGATTTAGTTTGTGACTTCCTTTCCATAAAACAAGAGAGGAGACTAACAAAATTAAAGGTTTAGTAGGTTTTATGAGTCATGCTTTGGATCAGAAAGCCCATATAGTAGATAGATATTGGGCCATATTAAACAATTTACCCAAGAAGCTGTTAAAAATCTGGTATGAGAATTTGGGGCTGTCGGTTCAATACTACCGGCAATTTGTCATTTTACAAACCCCCAACCCTAATACTTTCCCCAAATCAGCTCATCTTGTTGCGGAAATTTCCTTCTTCAATTTGCTAGAATGAATATTCTGTTTCTATTCCACCATTAATAATGACGACTACGGCTTCAACATGGACGCTACATTTTCATTCGTACTCGTTCCCAGTATGTCGAATTGCAAACCCTATTTCAATTCTTATGGCATTCTTTTGTTTCCCATTTTCTGCCTATTTATTATTCAATTTTCTGATTGTATGTTTCTACATTTTTTGTTTTGAAGATTCGGATTTTATCAAGTGAAGTACGATTTCGGAGATATTTGGAATTTGCTTGTAATTGTAAAAACTGTACCCGTAGAAGTACATTAAGAAAGTTCATAGTGAGAGCAGTGAGTTCAGATGATGATAAGCGCCTTCGAGATGAGGTTATAGTTAATAACTCATCAAAAGACAATGCAGCGAAGACACAGCAAAACCCAGTTGCTATGTTCCAAGAGTCAATTAGCTCTCTTCCTTTGTTAGTTTTCAAGGTAATATCTGGCTTTCTATATGGATCTGGAAATATTATGCAACCAATATGTTCAACATTTATTTGGATAATTTGTACTCATTCTTTGTCCAATGCCGAATTGGAACTCAGTAAAAGAATTTGAAATAAGACTATATAGTTGTTTACAAGTGGGGATGCTGCTCAACTGGAACTGGGAATGAGTTTTGATGTTCTAGATGAATGCCTTGGCGACTTTTGGAAAAGAAATAAAGAAACCTAATGAAGTAGAATGAAAATATAATAAAGGAAGAAGCGCAGTCAATTTGTGCCATTTACTCTCTGTTCTACTTCCCATTCTACAATTGTTAGTTAATTTATGTTATATGCATTTTATACAAATGCTGGTGTGCACTGTTTTATATCTATGTATGTAGGTATTTTTATTACTGCAAAGTCTTGCTTGTGCTTAATCGTTCCTCTTGAATTCCACTTATTACTGATGATTGAACTTGAATGTTCAATTTGAGCTGATTTCGCTCTTTAATAGTTAGTCTATTGTCTTACTATCTAAAATGAATATACAATTATTGAGGATATTACAAGGAATGATGCCTTAGATTATTAGAACACATCTTGTGTATAAAAAGAATTTTTTTATCATTTATTTTTTTACAACAGCGGTGCAATCCTAGTACAGTAGGTTCTAAGAGGGGAGGTTGACTAAATTGACATTGCCTGATATGACCATAAAGGTTTGTTTCCCGTGGACCATTCAGAACTGAATTAAAATTGCTCTATAACAAATTAACTGGGAATAGAATTGGCTTGATTTTATTGCCGATATGATTCTGTATCATGCATCGATATTCTTAATTTTTGAATCCATGAATTTTCATCTGCAAGGTTTTTCGATGTGCTGTATTTTCCTCTAAACTGGACATGCCACTTGGTAAAATGATTAGGTTTTCTAGACAGATGAAAATGTCATTTCATTTGAAATGCTGGGACTATGCTTTTGGAGCTATTGTTTCTTTTGCAAAGATATCTGAACCTTGTGCATGGCCAACTTGCTCCTTCCAGTATTTCTTCATAGAGGGCCCCTTGGGGGTAATAGAATTATTCCCCTATATTTAATTTTCCATTTTTGTGTTCTTTTTGCAGACTGGGAAATATTCTGGTATAAGTTTCACTGTTGGATTGTGCATTGTGGCAACTTTGTTAATTATTGTGGTGAAAGGATATGCTGCAAGGAAATCAAGACACAATCGTCCTGGCTCTGTGGCTGATCTTGTCCGCCGTGGTCAGCTGAGATCGGATAGAAGAGGCATGTATGGTTCTAACATCAATTCTGTAAGCTCTAGGCACACTAAGTTAGTGACAGATTCATGGGATGTTATAATTTAACAGTTTAACTATAAAAGCTTTCACAATCCATGTCTTTTGCTAACTGATGGCAGATCATAGGGCGTAGTAGATTTGTTAAAGTTTCTAGAAAGTTGAATTTAGCACTCAACTACTTGCTTTCTTTGGTGAACGGTTGCCCAACAACTTGTCAGACAATTTGCAAGATATGCTGACAAACACCACATGTTTCAGTTTTATTTCATGCTTAAGATTAGATTTTCTTTTGTTTGTTTTCTGATGTTTCTTTTCAGCTCAACACCTCTCAAATATGAAGACCCATTCAACAACCCTATGGTAAAGGTCAGCAAGAGCAATTCAAGTGTTGAGATGTGTGGAAAAGTATACCGTTTAGCTCCAGTGACTCTCACAGAGGAAGAGCAATCAGTCCATCAGAAACGGAGATCACGTGCATATCAGTGGAAGAGACCAACAATGTTTCTTAAAGAAGGAGAATCTGTTCCTCCTGATGTGGATCCCGACACTGTTAGGTGGATTCCTGCAAATCATCCGTTTGCAACTACTTCAAGCGATATCGATGAAGATTTGGCACAAAATAATGTGTACCAGAAGCATGGTGTTCCATTTCGTATTCAGGCAGAGCATGAAGCATTGCAGAGAAAGCTTGAAGCCCTGCAAAATGTAAGCTTCTTAAAACAATAGATTGTTACTTGAGGAAAGGAAGATGTCATGACTAGAGGTTGACTTCTTTGTTATGCTATTAATAATTTTTTTTCAAATTTAGAAGGTTGTATTTGATTTTTCCAAGTGGTAAAAACTCTTCAGTTGATGATCTAAAAGGGAGTGTTACCAATCTTTGTATAGAATTTTATTCGTCGTCAATCCAAATAAAAATAATCTCTATGTGCAGTTCATGTATGCCCTTGTATGCTTTGGTACCAGTTTGTTGGGGTTTGAATTGGATTGGAGTTATACTAGATTTGAGAGCTGTGGGCACGATTGGTAGTGCATCTCATCATTTCACCTGCAACTGCCACAAGTATAGTTCACATTTAAGAATGTGGGTATTTCTCATTGGTTACTTTTCTAGAGCCAACTTTGACAAAATGATTGGCATCTCTCTCTCTCTCTCTCTGTGCGTGTGCACGTGCGCACATTTAATGCTGATGGTAATCAAGTCTATTTGTACATCCATCCCTTTTGTTTTTATAAAGAATTCACAAAGTCTAGGCTAAATAAGAGAACAGTCAAGCTTCTGCCTCTCAAAATGCACACTCCTTGATTTGGTCATTCCAGAAGTTAAGCCTTGAAGTAATTTTTCTTTGTTTTGCAGGAGCAAAAACTCAACAAATTAGTGATTGATCCCGCAGCAGCCAGAGACTTTGAGAGGCCACTAAAATCACATCTGAAGTCAGGCGATCCAGTAGAACAGAGCACCTCGAATCCTAAATCGAGTCCTAATCCTCCTAAATCCGACCGTGCACATAATTCCTGTGAGCAAACCAATCTATGAGGATGCAGAAGTACGAAGTTTCACTGTCTGAGATTACAGTTCGCTGTCTGAAAACTTTTCTTCGACTAAATACAATATTTGCCGGCAGCAGTACTGGATGATTTGCATGTTTAAGTGAGAAAGTGGGATATTATCTGTTTGCATGGAGTCTCTTGCCAATTTTCAAATCAATCTGCTAAGAAACTTGGAATGTACATAGAATTTAATGTTGAAATACAGAGTTGTTTTGAGTCTGCAATAGCTGTATATTTATCATTTGGAAAATCAATGTTCTGTATGGATGTTGAAACGTTTTGTGCACTTCAATTGCTAATTTTCGATGGAACTGCACTGTACAAAACTAGTTAGATAGAATATTTTATTTAGCTACCATGAAGAACTAATACAGGATTCAGGGTTTCTCCACTAATGTTCAGCTGCACCCGGATTTGCTCCAACAGAAGAACTCGGTAACGACTTCCGGGGGCATGCCCTTGGTTTCCAAAACCTTTAAGAATACGAAAATCCACGAGTAGATGCACACAAATGCATATATTAAAAAATACTCCCTATGCCAATGGAGTTGAGCGTCACGGGCTATGTGTAGGTAACAATAACATAACATATCAAGAAAGCAATGGCACAGATGGTGATGCTGATACCCCGAACCCTTGTAGGAAAGATCTCAGAGCACATGATGTTTGGGATGGGTCAATATCCCATTAAAAGCAGCAAAAGCAACGCATGTGGTTGAGATAACAGTATGAGTTACGGTGCCCAAATCAGATACATTTGCAGAAATGAGTGATATTATCAGTGTTGGTATGGTTGAGAGAAAAAAAGAACATCACGAGAAAAAGGGCTCTATTTGAATTTAAATACAGAAACATGTTTGTTTGCTTTAAAAAGGTGGAAAATGAGAAGTAATATTTGGATTGACCAAGTGAAAACAAGTTTTCTTAGGATAAGTTGATTCAAATTTTGAAGAAACTGATCTGATAAACCTACTGGTGCATTCGGTCCATTAAAAAAGCTACTATTCAATAAATATTGTTGCAGATGTGAATTAAATTAACAAGGGTGCTCTATTATTTAGTAGCGTAAGTTTAACAAAATGGTCGATTAAAATGGATAATGGAAAGAATTCAGAACGTACGTATATCGAACCTGCTATTTGAGAAATATTCAGATAGAATCTGGGGTGGACTGTCAGCATCAGAAAAAATGGGAGATGGAAAAAGCATGGAAAATAAGTTACCTTCTGCCAGCTATAGATGGGATCAACAAGTGATTTGTGAATGCACTGATGCTGGAAAGAAGAACTTGACGCCCGCCTTTAGAGTATAAAACTCCATTGATACCAGAAAACTGCACAAACATGAGAATTATGAGGCGCATCGGACTATGGAATGAGTCTCAGTTATAAATGTCTAGTCATTCTAATGACCACGAATTCAAAGTTAGTTTTGGAAATAAAATACATTGTTTTTGATGTTTTTCCTTAAAATATGAAGAGACAAACCGGCAGATATTGATAGCTGCAACAACAATTTGCGTATATCCCACCTCACCACAAAAATGAAGAAAGCCTCAGTAGGATTCAAAATCTGAAGGAAAAGTTAATGTATAAAAGTAATTTAATCTCAAGTTCAATAGAAATACTAAAGGGAAGGACCTTTATGATTTATGAAAGAGTAGGGGGTGAAACTCTATGCTACAAAAGAAGTAAAGAAAGAAAGAGAGAGAGAGATACAGAAAGAATAGTTGACTCCTTTAAGTTTAGGAATCAAATTTTGAAAACTATTATCAAAAATCTTACTGTAGTGTTAGAAGTATAAGAAATATTTTTATCTTTGCAATAATTCCCAATTACTTCTTTCCATAACACATTTACAACATTTTACTACAGTGTGAACATACATATGTGTATTCATATTATCATCAAGTGATAATAACCTGTTGAGAACATTTTACTACAACGTGAATTTTTCCTATTGAGAATGTGTGACTCTTGTGAATGAGAGTGCTTTTTCAGACTTTAAAGAAGATATTGTTCCAATCATTTATCTTCCGTCAATCTCACTTTCACTTGTTAACGTATATTCTCACTTTCACTTCTTTGCTGTCGGATTAAATCCAGCTACAGCTGAGCAAGAGTAATGGAGAAAACCTGAATCCTATATTAGTTCTTCATGGTAGGAAAATAAAATATGCCCTCTACCTAGTTTTGTACAGTCTAGTTCCATTGAAAATTAGAAATTGAACGGTTATTATGAAGTGGATAAATTTTTTAGCATTTTGCAGTATGCTGTGGTTATGTTTGAAGTAGAGGAATCCATTGAAATTATGCAATCCATTGAAATTATGCTGTATCTTTTAAGGATTAAAGAGTTGGCGTTAAAGAAAGCTTAGCATTGGAAAAAAAAAATGATTTTTTTCAACCAGACCATTTGTTTTGCCCTGAAATTAGGGTTGATTTTCCATGTCTCATCTTTTCCCACTCCCATCCCAGTCTCTGAAAAGCAACATTTGTTGTTAGATTTAATAAGAAATCTAATATTAGATAGGTGTTAGACCCCTTTTGGATAGAATGGCTATGGCGCAGGTGCTTCCTTGCCTCTTGTCAATGCCATGGCTGGACGTGCATGAAATGTACGAGTGATGTGTACTTCGACGGGGACAGAAGCAATGTAGAGTGTCAATGTTTGCGAATGCCATGAAACAACACAAATTCATGGTATCACACCTCTAGCTGATCCGCAATTAAGTATTAAAGCACATTAATAATTAAAACAATGGACTTGGAGTAAAGAATAATAATTATGAGACCGACACACATCAGATACATTAGCTATTAAATAGCAGCACTAGCAGCACTGGCATTCCCAAAAGATTCAACCAGCATAAGTAGTTGTCGATGTTCTAAGCCAAAACGCTTTATCATTCCTAGTTCTAAGGGTAATCAAGGAACTCCAATTATAAGTTGTTGTATATGTGGCTTATATAGAGTAGAACACAGGTTTACTGGATCAAAAAAGCCAATGCCGGAGCGTAGTGGAGCACACATCGAACGGAATAGAGCCCTAAAGTATTGTATGAGCTTAGGCTAGGGTTAGTATAAATATTGATGATGTAACTCTATTATTCATATTGATAAAAATCTTTAATTCGTTCTTTGTGGATGTAGGCACATCGCCAAACCACGTTAAATACATGTGTTGATTTCTTTATTTCACTTCTTTATCATTTTCCGTTTAAAATCCAACTGAAGTTCTTTGTATATTAGAACCCGAGTTTTTCAATATTTTATAGTGACTTAGACTCGTTGACTCCTTTAAGTTTAGGAACAAATTTACAAAACTAACTATCAAAATTCACATTGCATATTACAAGTATAAGATAATATTTCTATCTTTGCAATAATTTCAATTACTTCTTTCCATAACACGTTTACATCTTTGAACAAAAAAAAAGGAGTTGTAAAGTTTACGACACTTTTCTAAACCTCACACATACATATGCGTATTCACATAATTGTCAAATCATAACTACTTTCCCAGATTCGCAAAATCTCTGCCTTTGATAGCTGGCTTTCCGAATCCTGGCTATAAACATAAATATGGAAACAAATTTCCCCTCATCCAATGTAGATTACGATTCCCCGTCCCAGATATTGATACCCTTTTGGTTGGAAAAGCTACGGCAGAGGTGTTTCCTTGCCCCCCGGTTAATGCCGTGGCTGGAAGTGCATGAAATGTGCAGGTGATGTGCACTTCAAAAGAAACGGAAGCAAGGCATAGTGTCAGTGTCGGACAAATGAGAACGCAGTAACACAACTTCAGGGTATCACTCCCGAAGATGATCCACAATATTTTATTAAGGAACGTTAAGAAACATGGAAACGATATTAACATCAAAGACTTTCGCTGTTAAAGAGCTGGCTCGGCATTGACAAAATGTTCAACCAGCAGAAGTAGTGGTGGATGTTCTAAACAAAAAGGGTTTCTTATTCCTAGTTGTAAGGGTAAAAATGGAACTCCATTAGACGTCCTTTTTATATTATGATTCTTAGCCACGAATATATACCATCTCTGATCTTGATCTCAAACTGGCTTCGTCTAAGCTCATCTTGAACTCGGTTCCAAATGTATAACCTCTGTTTTTTAATGTTTTATAGCAATTTAACTTGTTGACAATCCTATGATAGAGAACAGTTACCTCCAGTAATTTTAGAAATCAAAATTTGAAAACTAATTATCAAAATTCATATTGCAGTATTGTAAGTATAATATAATACTTTTATCTTTGCAATAATTTCCAATTACTTAGTTCCATAAGACGTTTACGGCATTTTACTACAATGCCAACATACATATGTGTATTCAAAAAATCACCAAGTCATAATAACTTTCCCATTGATGGGTGGCTATTCGAATCCTGGTCGTAAAAATAAATACAGAAACAAATTTTCCCTAATCCAAAGTAGATAGTGATTCCTCGTCCCAGATGTTGATACCCTCTCTCTAGAATACGAAGAAAAATAATTACAGAACAAAAGCATGGGTAACTTGAATGATGACCTAGTTCTTCAAGTAATCTCGTGCTTATCTCCAAGTGATGTAGTTAGGTGCAAGAGCTTAAACAAGAATTTCAATGCGGTTATTTCTAATAGCAAATTTTCATACAAGCAATTTGTTAAATCAAGACACGAAGTCTATAACTTCATTAACTTCTTGGATATATGTCCCAATGTCTTTTACCAACTTCAACAAGACTCTCCTTAACCTCTTGACATGCCGGAGATTTAGGAACTACAACGCATTCAAGTTCTGCTTTTGGCCTCGTGTCGTGTCCTTCTTATTGTTGATATTTTAAGTTACCAGAGTTATTGCATTTTCAAATCTATAATCATGGAATTGCAACAGGTGTCAGAGGGCAATCATGACGGTTGGATTGTCGGCCTGTTGGATTTGCTGTTGATTCTAGAACTGATCATTTACAATCACAGTGATATCAGTCCATTTAAACACAGACCAATCCCAGGTGAACCTAGTGTGTAAATTAACAGCCTTTACTGTTGGTGGGAAGAACCATAAAGAATTTGTTTGCAAATCAAGTCAGTTGAGCACAAATATTCAACCTGTTTACTTGCACGTCTCACTTTATTGGCTTAGGGAAAATGGCATTATTCTTGCTTTTGACATAGAAAAGTGCCAAGCTAGAATCATTGAGGGATCTGGTAACACCACCTCTATTTTATGGTTGTATATGACATGGTAAGGTGGGGTCCAAAGTTTGCTTGCATTTGTCTGTGCTTTTGAAGAAGAAATTGTCATCGCTGTTTATCATTACGAACAAATCTTTGTAGAGTGTGTTAAACCTTCACTGTTTGTACTCGAATTTCTTTGTTGTGGGATAACAAAATTAGGAAGAGTCCTGTAAATACAGTGTTTGCCTTCAATTTTCTACATTTATTGCATACTTCAGCCAAAATTCACTGGTTTTCATTTAATGTGCAAACTGTGTGCATTTGTGGGTTGACAACGATGCAGAACCTCAGTTCCCACACATACTGTGTTCATTTTTTGTTTGAATCCTGTGTCAATAGCCATAATAGTTCTGGTCTTGTCGTCTCTCTTACTATTTTTTCCTATTGAGAATGTGTTACTCTTATGAATGAGAGTGCTTTTTAAGACTTCAAAGAAGATATTGTTCCAACCATTCAGGTTTTCTTACCCTTCATTTATCTACCGTCAATCTCACTTTCACTTGTTAATGTATATTCTCGCTTTCACTTTCAATTCTTTGCTGTCAGATCAATTCCAGCTGCAGCAGAACATGAGTAATGGAGAAAACCTGAATCCTATATCAGTTCTTGATGGTAGGAAAATAAATATGCCCTCTACCTAGTTTTGTACAATCTATTTCCATTGATAATTAGAAATTGAACAGCTATTATGAAGTGGATAAATTTTCTAGCATTTTGCAGCTATATATATATATATATATATATATATATATATATATATATATATATATATACATATATATATATATATATATATGACTTCCTTCAACCAGACCAATTGTTTTACCCTAAAATTAGAATTTATTTTCCATGTCTCTCCTTTCCCGCTTCCATCCCAGTCTCCGAAAAGCAACTTCAGTTCCGTTAGTCATTAGAAGAAATCTAATACTAGATAGGTGTTAGACCCCTATTGGATGGAATGGCTACGGTGAAGGTACTTCCTTGCCTCTTGTCAATGCCATGGCTGGACATGCATGAAATGTGCGGGTGATGTGTACTTCGATAGGGACAGAAGCAAGGTAGAGTGTCAGCGTTTGCGAATGCCATGAAACAACACAAATTCAGGGTATCACACCCCCAGCTGATCCACAATCAAGTATTAAATCACATTAATAATTAAAACAATGGACTTGGAGTAAAGAATAATAATTTTGAGACCAATACCAACATCAAATACACTAGCTGTTAGATAGCAGGATTGACATTTACAAAAGGTTCAATCAGCATAAGTAGTTGTGGATGTTTTAAGCCAAAACACTTTCTCATTCCTAATTGTAAGGGTAAACAAGTTTTTCAATGTTTTATAGCAACTTAGACTCGTCGACAATCGAGTAAGAATAGTTAACTCTTTTAAGTTTAGGAACCAAATTTAGAAAACTAATTATCAAAAGCAATCATGTTACATGTATATTATCTTTTACATCATTGTTTACATTGTGTCACGTGACAACATATCTTTGGACAGTTAAAAAAAAAACTTTTCTCGCCCACAATTTTTTGAAAACAAAGGGGATGTCAGAATCAATGTAAGGAGTGAATGTACATTTAACATTATTATTGTGAAAATTCACATTGCATACTATGCACTTGTTTGAGCCCATTTTTTTTCATCAAAATGCATTCTTGAATAGTGATTTGACCCCGTTACAATCACACATTCTTTAATAAAATAATATTACACGTAAATCCAATTTTTTTCTGATTTTTTAACCACGCATTCTCTATCATAACACTGTTGCAAAATGCATTTTCTTACAAAAAAATGGTGCTCAAACAAGCCCTAGAAGTATAAGATAATAATTTCAATTATTACTTTCCATAACACGATTACATCTTTGAACCAAAAAAAAGAATCGTAAAATTTACAACATTTTCCTAAATCTCACACATAAATATGTGTATTCACATAATCGTCAAATCGTAACCACTTTCCTAGATTCGCAAAATCTCTGCCTTTGGTAGCTGGCTGGCTTTCTGAATCCTGGCTCTAAAAATAAATATGGAAACAAATTTCCCCTCATCCAATGTAGATTATGATTCCCTGTCCCAGATATTGATACCCTTTTGGTTGGAAAAGCTACAGCAGAGGTGCTTCCTTGCCCCTGGTTAATGCCATGGCTTGAAATGTGCAGGTGATGTGCACTTCAAAAGGAACGGAAGCAAGGTAGAGTGTCAGTGTTGGACGAATGAGCATGCAACAACACAAATTCAGGGTATCACTGTTGGGAATTTACTTAACATGTACAGCGGAATTAAAACAATTTTCAATTCCCAAACGAGGATCTGCAATGTGTTTAGATAGAAACTGTGATGAGAATGATACCTTTGATGAATTCCACAAACTCTTTTGCTTTTTCTTGAACTCCAATGATCACGATCTGCAATCCAAGCTGTCCAATTGTCCAGCCTCCAATGGTGATCCACACAGAGAATAAGAATGACGGCTAGGGTTTCTTTTCTTGTGCTAGCAAGAATAATAAAATTCTCTACAGTTTTTCAAACCCTAGTAGTCTATTAATATAAGTTCAGATGGGCTCGGCCCATCTATTAAACTTAACCCGGTCCAAGATTTAATTAATCAAATTAATTAAATCTGGTCCATGAATTAATTAATCCAATTAATTAATTCGAGCCTATTAACAAACAACCCAATTAATTAATTATCTAAAACTTGTCAATTAATTAATTGGTAAATCTCATTCTTCTGATTCTCTTTTGTGTGTGACCCATTAGGTTCCCGATCACGATGCCGAACGACGTGAATTATTATTTTGATCTAATCAAAATCGATAAATTAAAACGCCCCTTTTAATTTATCACTAATTCATTTTCGTTGTCCCAGATTGACATCTAGCAATGTATCAGGGCAATACATGTGACGGGAAATATCACGTAGCATGACAAAACCAAACTTGTTCGTTTACCGTGAAACTATAATCCTTTCGTCAATATGATCCGATTAATTATGAGATATGGATATGTGTCAATCTCAATTATCGATCATATCTTTTATCCCACTGTTAAGTCAATGTACGTCGAAAACTTTTTTCCGATTTATGAGTTCACCTTGGCCAAGGATTTCATAATTAACTTAACTGGATAAAATGTAGATTATAATCTCTTACTATCTAAGAGTGACGAATCCTCTATTGATCATTCACAACCTTCATATGATTCTTGACATACCCGAACGATGTTGTATTAGCGACCCTTGACAGAGCAACATCCAACACCACCAAAGTATGTCTGCCCTCATATAAGGTACTATGATGACCTCAAGTCAAATGACCAATTCCACTACCGAACGTTAGAGATTAACCACTAACACTTAGATAGTTATCCATGTGGAATCTCTCAGCGGGTCTCCAATGTTTTGTTCTATAACAAAACATCCACGTGTTCATTCAAGTGTCACCACACTTTAGCTTGTGAGATCAGCTACTTACTTCACAAGTAAGAATGCCACACGCGATAGTCTATCCGTAATAACGATATCCGTATCTCGTTATTACCTCGACCACGGACGATTTAAGATTCAGTCATATGTAATTTGTATCTCACAATCACAACTCCTTGTGATTAACAAATCACCAAGACTTGAATCTACGGATTCTATTATTTAATTTATTAGAATATTAATTCAATTAAATAATAGATATTGCCATACATATGCATTGATTATATATATTCAAAGTGTTTATGTCCAAAGTTGATTGGACCTAGGGCATAACACTTACAAACTCCCACTTGCACTAGATCCAATCACTTATGTATCTTATACCATAAGAGTCTACATGACGATCATGTTTATGATGCGACAACTCTTTGTCAGTGGATCTGCAATTTAGTAACTTATGAGAATTAGTTCTTTATTTACGTCATTTCATTGTATTATCTTTCCAATAAGATAATACTGCCTTAACATATGTTTGGATCATTGATGAGACCTTAGTTCCTTCGCTTGCACGATGGCTCCATTGTTATCACAATACATAAGCGTGTGATCAACAACCTTATGAACTACTCTAAGTTCAGTAATGAACTTCCTGATCCAGACCACAACTTTTGTTGCTTTGTAAAGCAATGATGTATAAGGCTTCCATTATTGAATCAACGGTTATTTGGAACATTTCCAACACACCGCTTAAGAGTAAACCAATATCCTATTTGAGATGTGCTATTATTCCAGTCTGACTAGAAGTTAGCATCATTCTATCCATGAACTCTCAGTTCATTTTCTCCATATAAAATCTTCTCGACATTTTATCTGTATAGATTGGGATGAGTTAAGCAATCTTCTAGATCTATCTCTATAGATCAACTTGCTTCTCCCACATCCATCACGGAGAAATTATTTGACAACCATAATTTCAACAATTGAAATATAGAGACGTCGTTTCCTATAATATGTCTCATACATATAATATCAGGAATGCGACAACGCTCCCACTATCTTCTTGTAAACGCACATTTCGTCTTCATTTTTGATAAAATCAAACATTTTGACCCTTTTGTATCAAATTGAAGATTCCAGCTCCAAGAGGCTTGTTTCAATCCATATTGACATTTTCTTGTAAACTCATTTACAACCTATGGGTTCTAATCCATTAGGCAAGTCGACCAAGGTCAAACCTCGGTTACATACAACAAGTCCATCTCTTTAAGTCAACACTTGACTTTATTTCTATGTAATTAGTAGGTTCATTATCCTTGATTAATAATCATGGATTCGTACCTTCTAGGAGGTCAAATGATCCTACAAGATTTACACTGAGATAACGTGTCCTCAGAAGTCTCCACTTCCTGATCAAGAGTATGTCCCTCAGCTGGTGTGGGATAAGACTCAGGTTTATCTATTCGGTTAATTATATCCGTGGACTCTTGAACTCTTTCAAGATTTATTCTACTCCCACTGTCTCTCTTAGAGTAAACACTTTCTCTAAGAGTATGACATGTCTTGAGATGAACATCTTCTTCTCAACGAGATTATAGAATTGATATCCAATTATCTCTTGGATATCCACAAATATATAATTATCGGATTTAGTCTCAAACTTATCCGATTCAGTGCGCTTCACATAAGTGTCATAACCCAAACGTTCATATGAGATATGTTGGGCCATTCCATAACTCGTATGGAGTTTTTGTCAACCGATTTAGATGTGGCACGATTTAGTATGCAGCACGTGGTAATCAGTGCATGATCTCAAAACGATTTTTGAATGCTTGCATGGCTTGTTCTCAATTGCACTATATCTAATAGTGTACTATTCCTCATTTCAGATGCATCATTATGTTGCAATGTATGTGGAGGAATCCACTGCATGAGAATCTAATTCTCTTTTAGATAATCTAAAATTCTCCATTTTAGATATTCTTTACCTCGAACAAGTCTTAGTGTAAGAATATATTTACCTATTTGTTTATCAACTTTTAGTTTGAATCCTTTGAACATTTCAAGAGATTCATGCTTGAATTTCATCAAATATATATGATCATTTCTGAAATGATCATTAGTAAATGTGATGACATAAGATAAACTTTACCTGACATTAATTGATATATATCTACATACATCACTATGTATTAGACCTAATAATTGTGCAGATCATTTTCCTTTTCAAGTAAAAGGAGATTTGGTCACTGTGTCTTACAGACATGATTCGCATTTGTCAAATGATTCAAAATTATTTGACCCAAATATACATCTCCATGTAAGTTTGGAATTGTATTCTCATTTATGTGACCAAATCTGCAATGCCAGATATAGGTGTTATTCAAATTATCATTTTTATGCCTTTCAATTTCTATACTCATTATAGAACACTCAACATTTAGAATATAAATGTCATTTTGTAATTTACCATAACCATTAAAATCTTATCAAGATAAAAAGGAACAACAATTGTCCTTAACATTAGAATAATTCATGTCAAAACATGAAATTTATTTAATGCTCTTGGTAATGGTGAGAACAAAATTAACATTTCTCTAATTCTAATATCGAGCCTAAAGGCAATGGCAGGAAATATGCTTCTACAGGCAATGTAACAACTTTTGCTCATTTTCAACGTGTAGGTCAACTTCTCCATTCTGCAGAGATCTACTTTTATTTAGTTTCTGCATATTTATATAAATATGAGATCTATATCTAGTATCTAATACCCATGAAACTAATGAAGTAGATTTAAGCCTTGCAATTTCATTTCTAATGACCCATCATTCCAAAATGATAATAATGATCATCAGATTTGGTATTGTCCTTATTCGCTTTAACTGTCTTAGTCATCTTGGTTGCTTTCCTAAAGCATCCTTTAGACTTCCTTAGAGGAATCTATGACTAAGATTTGTCCACTACAAACACAGATGTTGGACTTAACAGTTTTAAGCATGTTCAGCAACTCAATGAGCGTGCTTCGAGTTTATTCATATTAAATTCATAATTAGTTATGAATAACTCTTTGACAGAGATTGCAGAACCAAGTCTATACTTAGTTCATTGTTCATGACTGAACGCAATCAAGACAACTTCTCAAAGTAGTCTGCATCTTCAGTACACAAGCACAGACTGAAGATTCTTCTGTCATTAAGCACTGGTATAGTTGTTGGGAAATATCATATATTTCCTCGTATGATTGTTCATCATTTAACATATTGAGATGAAAAATCATGTGTTAGCATCTATACTCTTATGTTGCTTTGTAACAGGTGACATAGTTACAAACATCACATATGTTGTAGTACTATCGTCATCACTGTGTTTATTATAGCAGCCACCTCTTCTTTTATCGAGTCATCAACAGGTGTTTCTAGAAAGGACTACTCAAGGACACAACCAATTTTTCATGCCTGAGAACAATTCTCAGATTGCGGCGTCAATCAAGAAAATTTGCTTTGGTTGTTGGCATACAATATGCCTCTTACATATGGTTACTCATGATTCAATAAATGTAAACGACGAAAAGTAAAAGAAATAATATATATAATGCATGAATTAATTTAACATGGCCTTTTATTAAATTAATTTCGCTCCCACTGTTTAACTTAAATTTATGACCCTCTCACATAAATTTATGGAATCCGTACTTGATTCCCAGTGGGCTGGGATCCCATTTGTTATATTAAAACCTTGAGTGTACTCAACAAGCCCTAATAAAACATTTGGGTAGATACTATTATCAATTGTATCTCCATACAATTCCCAGATAATTAAGCCGACAACTCTTTGTCTTCACACATCTTATGTGTTAGCTTAACATGCCTCTAAGATTTATCTCATTGAGTGTACTCAACAAGAGATAAATATTAGTTAAGTCAAACCCATCATTCAGAAAAATCTAATATTTCATAGTGTCAAACATATCCCTAATAGACCAGCCTTGAGTGTACTCAACAAGCTAAGATCGATTTAGGACTCTCGTTTTTCACTATAATGATGGAAGACAAATAACAAATTGACTTAATATTTTTAACGAGGGGTTTTGTATGTAAAAGGTCTCATCGTAATAATTATATATATTTTATTATACATCTAACATACAAATAAACATACATATAATAGTGTGGACGATTATGGACTTATACTATCTAGTCTTCTCGAGCCATAAGGAAGACTAGTCGGTCAGTTCCTAGGGGGTATAGCATTGATTCATACAATGCTCCATCTCTATGGTCTCCTCCTCTTCTTGTATCTTCAATTAGTCCAGCTGCAACTTGTATCCTATACTAGTTGGCACGCAGGCCTAAATAATATTGGACACGCAGGCCCATAATAATAATAACGGACTCGCAGGTCCAAAATAAATAAGAGATCGCAGGCCCATAAAACAACAAGAATAAAACTAACCATTCAACACATCCACATGGTCGAGTCCATAATCATCCACTAATAAAACATTCATCATATAAATGCATTCCTATAATATCTAATATTATATGCAAACATGTTTCAAGTTTCTAGCAATTAAAGTCGTCTAAACTAATTTAGACAAATGGATCGGAACAATTAAATAATTAATTAATCAAATTAATTAATTAATTTAATTAGCGGACTTATTTAATTAAAATCAAATTTCAATTAAATATCAAATTAGAGTCCAACTCTAATTCTACAAATATAAGGCGGGACTATTTAATTAAAATCAAATTTTAATTAAATACCAAATTAGAGTCCAACTCTAATTCCAATAAAATTTTAGGGCAAAACAATTTAATTAAAATCAAATTTTAATTAAACGTTAAATTAAAGTTCAACTCTAATTATAATCAAATTAATACGGTTGAATTTAATTAAAATCAAATTTTAATTAAATACAAAATAAGAGTCAAACTCTAATTCCAAAATATTAGGGCGAACATATTTAATTAAAATCAAATCTTAATTAAATACTAAATTAGAGTCCAACTCTAATTTTAAGAAACATTTAGGGCGAGACAAATTAATTAAAATCAAATTTCAATTAAATGTCAAATTGGAGTCCAACTCTAATTTTAACAATATACTAGGGTGGATAATTTAATTAAAATCAAATTTTAATTAAATATTAAATTAAAGTCTAACTCTAATTTAAAATGAATTAACATTTTAATTTAGGATAAAACTCCTAAATAAAATAAAATTCAATTTAGGGTCAAAATTTAATATTTAAGTTAAAATCCAATTTTAACGAAAATATAAAAGTCGTCGATTTTGAAATAAAATTTTAAACGGATCAAATTTGAAGTTTTAAAATCAAACCATTTTAAAATCTAATTTAAAACTATTTTAATATTTAAATTCAAAACCTTTTTGAAGATTGCAAATAGACCCTTGAATCATAATTGCAGACGGGGGCCTGCAATTTCAGAAATTGCATAAGGAGCCCCCGTCTCCACCTCTCTTGCCCCCGTTTCAGAAAACCCTACATTTTTTTTTATTTTTAATAACTAGCGGCGCCGGCAACGGCGCCGCATAAAGGGATCGCGACGGGTCGTCGCCGCTGTTGCACAGCGGCGACACCATCACGACGGCAGCGTTCAGCTGCTAGCTGCAGCGAACGCTCTTTATCACAAAATCGCATGGCGACAATCGCCGTTGCAAAACGCAGCGGCGTTGTCGCGTTAGCTTGTGCCAGCAAGGCGCCTTGCGGCTGCTGTTGGTACGGCGCCATCGTCGCCCTCTAAGCGTGCGGCGAGCAGCGCCGCAGCTGCTTCGCCCCGCCGCCGCGCCGGCGGCGTTGGTTGCTGCCGGCGAGTTTCAGATCCAATTTTTTTTTTTTTTTTGACGAAAAAATTATTTTCATTTTCAAAACAGATTTTTGAAGATGAAAAATAATTTTCTAAACTGCTAGATTCAAGAAACAAAAAATAAACAATTAACTTTTAATTGTTCAATCATGCAAAACAATTTCTAACAAACACAAAGTAGGCTCTGATACCACTGTTGGGAATTTACTTAACATGCACAGCGGAATTAAAACAATTTTCAATTCCCAAACGAGGATCTGCAATGTGTTTAGATAGAAACTGTGATGAGAATGATACCTTTGATGAATTCCACAAACTCTTTTGTTTTTTCTTGAACTCCAATGATCACGATCTGCAATCCAAGCTGTCCAATTGTCCAGCCTCCAATGGTGATCCACACAGAGAATAAGAATGACGGCTAGGGTTTCTTTTCTTGTGCTAGCAAGAATAATAAAATTCTCTACAGTTTTCAAACCCTAGTAGTCTATTAATATAAGTCCAGATGGGCTCGGCCCATCTATTAAACTTAACCCGGTCCAAGATTTAATTAATCAAATTAATTAAATCTGGTCCATGAATTAATTAATCCAATTAATTAATTCGAGCCTATTAATAAACAACCCAATTAATTAATTATCCAACACTTGTCAATTAATTAATTGGTAAATCTCATTCTTCTGATTCTCTTTTGTGTGTGACCCATTAGGTTCCCGATCACGATGCCGAACGACGTGAATTATTATTTTGATCTAATCAAAATCGATAAATTAAAACGCCCATTTTAATTTATCACTAATTCATTTTCGTTGTCACAGATTGACATCTAGCAATGTATCAGGGCAATACATGTGACGGGAAATATCACGTAGCATGACAAAACCAAACTTGTTCGTTTACCGTGAAACTATAATCCTTTCGTCAATATGATCCGATCAATTATGAGATATGGATATGTGTCAATCTCAATTATCGATCATATCTTTTATCCCACTGTTAAGTCAATGTACGTCGAAAACTTTTTTCCGATTTATGAGTTCACCTTGGCTAAGGATTTCATAATTAACTTAACTGGATAAAATGTAGATCATAATCTCTTACTATCTAAGAGTGACGAATCCTCTATTGATCATTCACAACCTTCATATGATTCTTGACATACCCGAACGATGCTGTATTAGCGACCCTTGACAGAGCAACATCCAACACCACCACCAAAGTATGTCTGCCCTCATATAAGGTACTATGATGACTTCAAGTCAAATGACCAATTCCACTACCGAACGTTAGAGATTAACCACTAACACTTAGATAGTTATCCATGTGGAATCTCTCAGCGGGTCTCCAATGTTTTGTTCTATAACAAAACATCCACGTGTTCATTCAAGTGTCACCACACTTTAGCTTGTGAGATCGGCTACTTACTTCACAAGTAAGAATGCCACACGCGATAGTCTATCCGTAATAACGATATCCGTATCTCGTTATTACCTCGACCACGGACGATTTAAGATTCAGTCATATGTAATTTGTATCTCACAATCACAACTCCTTGTGATTAACAAATCACCAAGACTTGAATCTATGGATTCTATTATTTAATTTATTAGAATATTAATTCAATTAAATAATAGATATTGCCATACATATGCATTGATTATATATATTCAAAGTGTTTATGTCCAAAGTTGATTGGACCTAGGGCATAACACTTACAATCACTCCCCAAGATAATCCACAATTATTTATTGAAGCACATTAAGAAACATGGACAGATACTAACGTCGAAGACATTCGCTGTTAAAGAGCTGGCTGGGCATCGACAAAAGGTTCAACCAACAAAAGTAGTTGTTGATGTTTCATACCAAAACACTTTCTTATTCCTAGTTGTGTGGGTAAACAAGGAACTCCATTTAGAAGTCCTTTGTACAATATGATTCCTTGCCACAAATATATAATCTCTCTCATTTTGATCTCAATCTGTTTTGGACTAAGCTCATTTTAAACTCGGCTCCAATTTTATAACCTCTGTTTTTTAATGTTTAGAGGAACTTAGACTCGTTGAATATCCTATGAGTGAGAACAATTGACTCCTTTAATTTTAGGAATCAAATTTCGAAAACTAATTATTGAAATTCGTATTGCAGTATTACAAGTACAAGATAATATTTTTATCTTTGCAATAATTGCCAATTACTTAGTTCCATAACACGTTTGTGACATTTTACTACAGTTTGAACATACATACGCCTATTCACAAAATCATCAACTCATAAATCATCATAACTTTTCCAGATTTGCTGAATCTCTGCCTTTGATGGCTGGCTTTCAGAATCCTGGTTATAAAAATAAATATGGAAATAGATTTCCCCTAATCCAATGTAGATAGTGATTATCCATCCCAGATATCAATACCCTCCCTCATTAATACGAAGAAAAATGATTACAGAACAAAAGCATGGATAACTTGAATGATGACCTAGTTCTTCAAGCAATCTCGTGCTTCCCTTTTTCTCGTTCATATATTAAGTTGCAAGAGTTATTGCATTTTCGACCCTATAATAGTGGAATTCCAACAGGTGTCAGAGGGCAATCATGATGGTTGGATTGTCGGCCTGTTGGCTTGGCTGTTGATTAGAGAACTGATTCATATACAATAAAAAGACCAAACCCAGGTGAACCAAGTGTGTAAATTGACAGCATTTACGGTTGGTGGGAAGAAACCCATATAGAATTTGTTTGCAAATCAAGTCAGTTGAGCACAAATATTCAACCTGTTTACTTGCATGTCTCACTTTATTGGCTTAGGGATGATGGTGATATTCTTGCTTTTGTCATAGAAAAGCCCCAAGCTCGAATCATTAAGGGATCTGGTAACACAACCTCTATTATGCCGTTATATATGACTTATGGTTAGGTGCGGTCCTAGGTTCGCTTGCATTTTTCAGTGCTTTTCAATAAGAAATTGTCATCTCTATTTATCATTACGAAAATCCTTTGTAGAGAGTGTTAACCCTTCACTTTGTACTCGAATTTCTTTGTTGTGGGGTAATAAAGTTAGGAAGAGTTCCTATAAATATAGCGTTTGCCTCTAATTTTCTACATTTATTGCATACTTCAGCCAAAATTCACTAATTTTAATTTAATCTGTGCAAACTGTGTGCATTCACGGATCTTGTGAGGTCATCGCTGCAGTCATGCAAATGGTCACTACCTTTCGCCTATATATACCACCATTCCTAGAATGACAAGTACCTCGATTATAATTACTAAACTTATTTTCTTTCTAGCAAATAATAAAATCAAGTAAATTATTAGGTTTATTGAATTGAATTTAATTGTTACTTCATTCAATTCCATTTTTTTTCCTCTATTTCAATATTTTATTATTTTTGAAAACTTTTTAAAATATGTTTACTTATTTCAAAATTTAAATAATACTTCATATAATTTTGTTTTTGCTCATAAATTTATCATAGTTTTATTTATTCTCATGAATTTATCTAAATTTACATAAATTAATATTACATCATAATATATCTCGAAACGGAAAGTGTGAAACCAAAAAAAAAAAAAAATTTTATGTAGTAGTTTAGTGTTTTGAGTTTATATTTGCAAAATGCGTTTACAACATTACACTACAATGTGAATATACATATCCGTATTCACATAATCATCAAGTCATAATAATTTTCCCAGATTTGCTAAAACTCTGCCTTTGATGTGTGGCTTTCTAAATCTTGGTTGTAAAACTAAATATGCAAACAAATTTCCTTCATCCAATGTAGATTCTGATTCCCCGTCCCACATATAGATACCCATCCTCATGAATACGAAGAAAAATGATTACAGAACGAAAGCATGGGCAACTTGAATGATGATCTAGTTCTTGAGGTAATCTCGTGCTTCTCTCCAAGAGATGTAGTTAGATGCAAGAGCTTAAACAAGAATTTCAATTCCGATATTTCTAAAAGAAAATTTTCACACAAGCAATTTGTTATATCAAGTCACAAAGTCTATAACCTCATTAACTTCTCAGATATATGTCCCAATGTCTTTTACCTACTTCAACAAGACTCTCCTTAACCACATGACATGCCAGAGATTTAGGAACTACTACAAATTCAAGTTCTGCTTTTGGCCTCGTGTCGTGTCCTCGTTCTCGTTGATATTTTAAGTTACAAGAGTTATTGCATTTTCGATCCTATAATCGTGGAATTGCAACAGGTGTCAGACGGTAATCGTGACGGTTGGATTGTCGGCCTGTTGGCTTGGCTGTTGATTCTAGAATTGATTCATTTACAATCAGAATGATATCAGTCCATTTAAAAAACAGACCAATCCCAGGTGAACCAAGTGTGGGAAGAAACCCATAAAGAATTTGTTTGCAAATCAAGTCAGTTAAGCACTAATATTCAACCTGTTTACTTGCATGTCTCACTTTATTGGCTTAGGGAAGATGGCGATATTCTTGCTTTCGAAATAGAAAAGTGCCAAGCTTGAATCACTAAGGGATCTTGTAACACAACCTCTATTATACGGTTGTATGACATATGGTTAGTTGCAGTCCAAGGTTTGCTTGCATTTTTCAGTGTTTTTCAATTGTCATCTCTATTTATAATTACGAAAAAATTCTTTGTAAAGTATGTTAACGCTTCACTGTTTGTACTCGAATTTCTTTGTTTTGGGGTAATAAAGTTAGGAAGAGTTCCTGTAATTATAGCATTTGCATCAAATTTTCTACATTTATTGTATACTTCAGCCAAAATTCACCGGGTTTCATTTAATCTGTGCAATTGTGCGTGCATTTAATTTGTGCAAACTGTGTGCATTCGTGGTTCTCGTGAGGTCATCGCTACAGTCATGCAGACATTTACTCCCTTTCGCCTATATATACCACCATTCCTAGAATGACAAAGTACGCTTGATTACAATCACTGAACTTATTTTCCATCTAACATTCTTTTATGTAATATAATATAGGCCCCGCCCCGCTAAGAAATTCCCCGCCCCGTTACCCGTTTAAGGCGGGGCGGGGTCCTTGCCCCATTTACTATCCGTTTAATTTATTTTTTTTTAAGTTTTTAATAATTTATTTTTATTGCCCATATTCATTAGATTTAGACAATTAATTTGAGTTGCTATTTTCTATTAGAACTAATGAAATTTTGTGAAATTTTTCATTAAAAGTATTGAATTCTTAAAAAAAAAAAAAATTGACGGGGCGGGGCGCCTATTACCCGTCCCCACCTCGGGGCAAAATTCCCCTCCCCGAATACCCGATTAAGCGGGTTATCCCCGCCCCGTTCGGGGCGGGGCCCTCGGGTATCAGATTTGTCTGATTTTTTTGTCATTAGGTTTATTGAATTAAATTGTTACTTCATTCAATTCCTTTTTTTCTATTTTTTCTCTGTCATAATTTTATTATTTTTGAATACCCTTTTTTTTCAAAATTTTAATAATACGTCAAATAATTTTGTTTTTTTTTCTCATAAATTTATCATAATTTTGTTTATTCTCATGAATTTTATCTGATTTTACATAAATTAATAGTACATCGTAATATATCTCAAATAGAAAGTGTGGAAAAAAAAAAAAGTTTACGTAGTAGTTCAGTGTTCAAAATTTATTAAGTACTAAATTACTTTTTGTAAAAAGTATAAATGGATTTTTCTGTAGGAAACTGTTTACTTATATGTTATTTAATTTTATATATGGATTACCAATGGAATTGTACCGATGGAAGGCTTCCGTCGGTATTTTAATATATATTTTTAAATTCTAAAATAGTAAATTATTTCTAATTTTTTGTTAATCCATCAATAATATAAAGGGAAGTCATCTGTCACTAAAATTCCATGTCTCTTGCCTCCATGTCCAGTAGTGTATTAGATTTGGATACAATAACTCTTGTTGTGATCTACTGCTGCTGCTTTGTCATGGGAGAACACCCAGAGTTCTGAGATCACTCCTACTAAGATTTCTGGGCATCTGTGCATTTGTTTTTGGGATTTGTGATGTTATTGTTACACATTGCCACTGGAAGGCATTGCAGAGTTCTTTGCTGTTGGATCATATCCAGCCGCAGCTGAACATGAGTAATGGAGAAACCTGAATCCTATATTAGTTCTTGAAGTGAGAAAAATAAAATGTGCCCTCTACCTAGTTTTGTAAAATCTACTTCCATTGAAGATTAGAAATTGAATGGCTATTATGAAGTGGATAAAATTTCTAGCGATTTGCAGTTTGCTATGGTTATGTTTGAAGTAGAGGAATCTGTTACTCATATAAATAATCGTAAAATAAATTCTCCACGTGGCGAACTGACGAGCTCATATGTGGCATAGCGATGCGAGCGACCCGATTCAATGCCTGCCGAGGCGAATCTAGCGTAAAAACAGGTTGACAGATCCCCTTCTGGCAGAGACCCTCGATACAGGCCCATCCCTAGCGAAGCGAACAACCTACCAACAGCAGACCCTATGAATTGATTGACATGACAACTCACTGTCAATGTCGTCTCTGAACACCTACATGGTTAAATCCCACTTGCACAAATTAGGATCTGTGGGTAGGTAAAAGATCTTATAGCATTTAATGGCCCTGATGGATAGATTGATTGATTGACGCATGTAACAAGAAGGGCTAGTTAATCCGATGAAGTCACGCGTCCTATCATCCAACGGGCTTCATCCTTCCTACTCAAGTATAAAACCCACACTTAGCACTATTCAGGGTAATGTAACTCTAGATTTTCAATCCAATATCCTTGCCAAACACACTTCTATCATTTTAAGTGAGATCACCACATTTTCCTCAATCCGACCCCGTCTACGTGGATACAAGAAGTTCTTGACATTTGTTGGCCACGTTTGATACAATTTTTGGGGTCAACAGAATCCATTGAAATTATGCTGAATCTTTTAAGGTTTGAAGAGTTGGTACGTAGTCAAAGAAAGCTTAGCATGGGGAAAAAATATACGATTTTCTTCAACCAGACCATTTGTTTTACCTTGAAATTAGGGTTTATTTTTCCATGTCTTGTCTTTTCCTGCTCCCATCCGAACAGAAACTTCAGTTCCATTTGTTATTAGATTTAAGAAGAAATCTAATACTAGAAACTTTTAGATGGAATGGCTATGGCGCAGGCCCTTCCTTGCCTCTTGTCAATGCCATGGCTGGACGTGCATGAAATGTGCGGGTGATGTGTACTTTGACAGGGACAGAAGCAAGGTAGAGTGTCAGTGTTTGCGATTTGCGAATGCCATGAAACAACGCAAATTCAGGGCATCACACCCCTAGATGATCCACAATTAAGTATTAGAGCACATTAAGAATTAAAACAATGGACTTGGAGTAAAGAATAATAACTATGAGGCCGATACTAACATCAAATAAATTAGCTGTTAGATAGCAGGACTGACATTTACAAAATGTTCAACCAACATAAGTAGTTGTGGATGTTTTAAGCTAAAATGCTTTCTCGTTCCTAGTTGCAAGGGTAAACAAGGAACTCCATTTAGAAGTCCTTTGAATATTAGAACCTAAGTTTTTCAATGTTTTATAGCAACTTGGACTCGTTGACAATCCTATGAGTGAGAATAGTTGACTCCTTCAAATTTAGGAACCAAATTTAGAAAACTAATTATCAAAATTCTTAGAAGTGTAAGATAATATTTTTTCTTTTCAATAATTTCAATTACATCTTTCCAAAACACATTTACAACTTTGCACCAAAAAAAATAAAAAGAACTGTAAGATTTACGACATTTTCCTAAATCTCACACATACATATGCATATTCACACAATTGTCAAGTCGTAACTACTTTCCCAAATTCGCAAAATCTCTGCCTTTGGCTGCTAGCTTTCCGAATCCTGGCAGTAAAAATAAGGAAAATCCTCCTCTGCCATGCCTGTAAAAGGTCTGGCAGTGCTGAGCTCTCACATGACGTGGGTCCTCATAACCCCCCCCCCCCCCCCCCAAATGTTAAACACCCACTCCCCCCATCTCACAATTTGCTCTGCCAGGCCTGTAAGTCCTCATAACCCCCCCCCCCCCCCAATGTTAAACACCCACTCCCCCCATCTCACAATTTGCTCTGCCAGGCCTTTTACAGGCCTGCCAGAGCAGCACGGTCCGTAAAAATAAATATGGAAACAAACTTCCCCTTATCCAATGTAGATTATGATTCCCCGTCCCAGATATCGATACCTCTCACGTGAAAACAAAGAAAATCATTACAGAACAAAAGCATGGGTAACTTGAATGATGGCCTAATTCTTCAGGTCAAATCATGCTTCCCTCCAAGAGATTTAGTTAGATGCAAGAGCTTAAAAAAGGTTCAATGCCTATATTTCTAATAGAAATTTTTCTCACAAGCACTTTGTTAAATCAAGTCACAATGTCTGTGACCTCGTTCCGTTCTTGGATACATCTCCCAATGTCTTTTACAAACTTAAACCCTCCTTACCCTATGAAATGCCAGAAATTTAGGAAATAATAGACATTCAAGCTTCGGGTTTGGCCTCGTGTGGTGGTCTTCTTCTCGTTCACGTTTTAAGATACTAGATTTATAGCATTTTCGACCCTATAATCGTGGAATTCCAACTGGTGTCAGACGGCAACCATGATGGTTGGATTGTCTGGCCGGTTTGCTTGGCTGTTGATTTGAGAAATGATTCATTTACAATCACATTGATAGAAGTTCTTTGTAAATAGACCAATCCAAAGCGAACCAAGTGCTTAAATTCACAGCATTTAAAGTTGGTTCAAATAAGTGAGAAGAAACCCATATAGAATTTGCTGCAAATCAAGTGATTTGAGCTTTGAGAAGATGGCATGAATACTCTACCTTTTTACTTGCATGGCTCAATTCATTGGCTTAGAGAAGATGGCGATATTCTTGCTTTCGACATAGAAAAGTACCGCCAAGCTAAAATCATTCAGGTAACAGAACCTCTATTTTGAGGTTTGGATGTGACATATGGTTTGGTAGTGTCAAAGGTTCGCTTGCATTTGTCATTTCTTTTCAAGAAGAAATTGTCATCTTTGTTTATCATTACGAAAACAATTTTTGTAGAGCGTGTTGACCCTTCACTTTTTGAACTTGAATTTCGTTGTTGTGGGTAATAAAGTAAGGTAGAGTTCCTGTAAATACCGTGTTTGTCTCTAATTTTCTACATTTATTACGTAGTTCAGTCAAAATTTGCTTGTTTTCATTTAAACTGTGTGCATTTGTAGGCTGACTAAGATGCAGAACCTCAGTGCCAATGCAGGCTGTGTTCATTTTTCGGTTGACCCTATATTAATAGCCATATTAACTTTTGTTTGGTCCTCTCTCGTGATTTTTTTCGATTGAAAATGTGTTACTGTTATGAATGAGAGTTCTTTTTTAATACTCTAAAGAAGATATGTTCCTACCATTCAAGTTGTCTTAATCTTCGTTTATCCCCATCGATCTCATTTACACTTGTTAACATATATTCTTATGACCACATGTTTATCTATGAATCCTCATCCCCGTCCTCACACCTAGTGGGTGGAAGTGGGGCATTATTCCATTCCTAACAAGTAAGAAGTGACATCTTTTCCACATTAGCTAACCCCAAACTAGTTAATTTTAAGGTACTTATATATTAAAATTTAATGATATTATTGATAACGTACAGCTTTTACCAAGTATATGTTCTTAATTCAACTCGACAGAAATTGCAAAATAAATTGATTAGAAGAGTATCCCACAAACAGTAATTATTTCTCTTCCCTTCTGTGTATGAAAGTTGGACTAGTTTGTGCAAAAATGTAACCTGTCCATGACAAACCTTTTTCTGTCTCTAATTTTTTTTCCCCACAGCCAGAGAATACAAGTCTGTCCAGCCTCATTACACGTAAATTTTCTTAACCACTTGCTACCACTAGTTTATAGTACAGTCAAGAGACTTCTTTGGCTGGAGAAATATGAGTTTGATATAATTATTAACTTAGAAACTTATATCTTATTTGGTGTTCATAATTTTATTCAACACTAGCGCAATCTTTTGTCAAAATGTAGTGACAAAGCTATATCAAAAATGCTCGGATACTATATTTAATCATTAAAGCTAAAATATGAACAATGCTATCATTAGGCTTTTTTTGTAGTGGCCTGATTGATTGACCATTTCGTTAAAATTCATCACAATAAAAATGGAGAAGAGTTAGGTGACCCATGATGATTAGTATTAATCCTAAAACATTGTACCCATACATGGTGAAAAAAATAATTTTAATGACATGTTTTTTGAAACTTATATCTAAGTTGGAGTTTTGAAAAAAATATATACAGTTAATTTATTGACAGGAAAGAAAATAGGAGCAGATCTATAATTGAGAAAATTGCACAAGATTTGCCCATGATAAGCAAGTTCAGAGCATTCATATGTTTCCTTCTATAGCTGTTGCTTTGATATTCAAGGATTTTTCTGGCAGAAGGTAACTTATTCTTTGGGCTTTGTCCCTCTTCCCTATTTATCTTTTCTGATGACTAATGTTGACTGGTTACGCCGGATCCATCAAGAATCATTTTCCGTTTCGTGTTCAATAGAACATTTGTAAATCCTGTACTTTTTCCTTCATAGAATTTATGGCCATGTTCTGATATCCATTTTAATCAGCCAGCTAATAAAAGCTTAAGCTATTAAATATGAGAGAGCCCTTGTTAATTTATTTGATATTTGCATAAAAAACATCACTTGAATAGTAGCTTCATTACCTCAAACCGAAGAAAAGACCAAATATGCACCACTGGATTATTGATCAATTCTTCAAATTTGAAATAACTTCTTTGAGGCCATTGCTTCTCACAGCCATACCTGTATTGATCGTATCAATCAAAGCTCCAGTCATTGGTAACGTTTTCATTTGGGTACCGTAATCATGCTTGATCCTTATCATATGCGATGTAATCTCCTTCTGCTGCTTTATCATGGGATATGGGATATGGACCAATCTGGAACACTGAGATATTTGCAACAAAGTTTTTGTGGTATATTTGCCCTTGCTTTCTGGATTTATGATGCTATTGTTATACACATTGCATATGATGCTCAGCTCCAAAGAATTAGAGGATATTTTTGGAATTTATACAATTTTGTGCTTCTACTTGTGGATTTTCATATTCTTAGATGTTCCCGAAACAAAAGGCATGCCCGTGGAAGTCATTACCAAGTTCTTTGCTGTCAGAGCAAATCCAGCGGCAGCTGAACATGAGTAATGGAGAAAACCCGAATCCTATTTTAGTTCTTCATGGTGGCTAAATAAAATATGCCATCTAGCTCGTTTTGTACAATCCAGTTCCATTGAAAATTAGCAATTAAATGGCTACTATGAAGTATATGAATTTTCTACCATTTTGTTGTATGGTATGGTAATGTTTGAAGTAGTGGGATCCATTGATATTAGGATTGAAGTATTGGTAGTCAAAGACAGATTATCATGGGAAATAAATATATGGTCTTCTGTGAAATTAGTTTCGATTTTCCATGTCACATTCTTTCCCACTCCCTTCCCAGTCTCCGAACAACAACAAAAACTTTTTAAGATTTGTTCTCAATAAATGTGAGATCTGGTAAACCATTTTTTTCTCTTTTCGGTTCCATTTGTTATTAGATTTAATAAGAAATCTAATTTTAGATCTATTAGACCCCTTTTGGTTGGAAAGACTACAGCGCAGATGCTTCCTTTGCCCCTAGTCAATTCCATGGCTGGACGTGCACGAAATGTGCTGGTGATGTGCACTTCAAACCGAAGGATGGCCAAATATGCACTGCAGGATTTATTGATATTGGTAGAGAAAAATCACTTGAACAGTAGCTTCATGACCTCAAACAGAAGAATGGACCAAATTATGAACCCCTTGATTTATTGAATCAATTCTTCAAAATTTGAATTAACTTATTCAAGGTCGTTGCTTCTCACAACCATTCAAGTACTGATTGTATCAATCAAAGCCCCCATCACTGGTAATGTTTGGATTTGGGTACCGAAACTCGTGTTGTAATATGAACCTTATGCGTCGTGATCTACCTCTGGTGCTTTGTGATGTAATGCATAATCATGATTAGTAGTTTCTTACTACAATTGTTATTTATCTTTTCTATTCGTGTTTGTCTTTTTAATTATGTTTATGTTTTCTAGTTGTAATAGGTTTTATCTTTTTATTCTTGTTTCTAGTTTAGAATAGGATTTCTAATTTAGAACAGGGACATAAGAAAGGATGAAAGCAACAGAAAGAGAATGAATAGGAAGAGAAGACTAGATAGGATAGTGAGAGTAAGAATAAATTGCCAGTTCCCTAATAGGGATACACTGGATTGGATACTACACCCGAGGTGTACTCGATCTCTCGTCGAAAGTGCTTAGAAATTGAATATGGGGTCGGATGGCAACCCCGTGGTACCTGATAGAACTATGCTTGTGGCTGAACCAGGGGATGAACTGGGTCGCAGAAGCCTAACGTCACAGAGCAAAGCGGGATGGGAGCAAGCAATGAACTTTTGGTGGATGGGAATAATGAAGTGGCTGGACACAGTGAGATTCTGGTGACTGAGAGCATGCTGGAAACTTCCTATGCCCCGAATATAGAAGTTAGTATCTGTCAAGAGCAGATATGTCCTACAAATGATGGTGTGAAGCCTGATGTTTCACAGCAGGAGCTTTTGCAGGATGTAGTTGAACTAGAAAAAAGAGATAAATATGCTGATGCAGTAAATCCTGCTGTTATTTCGCGTCATCATCCATCATTGATCACAATTCAGTTGGTATGGATGATGTTCCAGCTGGTATGCTTCAGACAGCTTCTTTGAATGAGACCAGCGAGACAAACTCTTCCGTGAATGTGGACTCACCAGCCAATTCATGTGGTCAGAAGATAGATGCACCCTTGGTTGAGTTGGATATTTCAGTTGTGGATGCTAGCAATGAAAAAGCGGTTGGTACAAATGAAGTTACAGATAAGAATGGTGAATATTATTGCAGAACATGAAGCTGAACCTGGCACATTGTTAAACGTTCTATCAGAGGTTGCCGGACACGGTGCAGCAATTGAACTGCTACCAAATTCCATTAATGGAGAATTGGAGTTACAGCACAAAGCAGTGTGCATTTGGAAGATGGTTTCTTGAATGATGATGAAAATCCAATTCAGAAGGGGGGTTTCCATCCCAATGTGACGGATGGATAAATCTCTGATGAGGTTGAAAATCATGCTAGAGATGGAGTTAAGATGGAAAACATTTCAAAATGGAAAGAATTTTTGGCAGAACGAACTGCCTCAAGAAGGATTTTAATCTCATGCAACTCATATATTGGAAATTTGTGTCAGAGTCTTCAAATGAGAAACAAGACAGCAGCGAGAAGGCAGAAGTGAGGATGATGAATTCTACAAGCCTAAAGGGGGAATACATCTTCTTATCGCCAAACTTGAGGACGAGTTTTTTCAAGTGGGAGAGATTGATGTAGTACATAATCATGATTAGTAGTTTCCTACTACAATTATGATATATTTTTTCTAGCCGTGTTTATGTTTTCTAGTTTCCTTTTCTAGTTATAATATGTTTTATCTTTTTTATTCTTATTTCTAGTTTAGAATAGGATTTCTAGTTTCTTATTGATTAAAATAGAATTTCTATTTTCTTTTAGATTAGGATTTTATCAGTTTCCTATTTCAATTTTCTAGTATTAGTAGAAATAGGGAATAATTTTGCCTATAAATATAGAGGCGACATTGTACATTTTTTGATCACATCAATTACAAATTCAATATAAAGCAAGATTATTCTAATGTCATTCCTACTTACAATTCTTAGGACATGTACCAATCCGGAACCCTGAGCTCTGAGATATTTACAACAAAGTGTTTGTGGTATCTTTGACTTGCTTTCTGGATTTGTGATGCTATTGTTATACTCATTGCATATGATCCTCAGCTGCACCGAATTAGGGAAAAAATGTTGAATTTATACAATTGTGTGCATCTACTTGTGGATTTTCATGTTCTTAAGAGGTTTCCGAAACAAAAGGCATTCCAGCAGAAGTCATTACAGCATTTTTTGTGGTTGGAAAAAATCCAGCTGCAGCTGAGCATGAGTAATGGAGAAACCCTGAATCCTATATTAGTTCTTCATGGTAGCTAAATAAGATATTCCATCTAGCTCGTTTTGTACAATACAGTTCCATTGAAAATTAGCAATTGAATGTCTATTATGAAGTGTATGAATTTTCTATATTTTTTCTGTATGCTATGGTAATGTTTGAAGTGGATGCCTCCATTGAAATTATGCTGAATCTTTTAAGGATTGAAGATTTAGTAGTTAAAGACAACTTAGCATGGGGAAAAAAGATATGATTTTCTTCAACCAGACCATTTCCATTAAATTCGTGTGGATTTTCCATGTCTTGTCCTTTCCCACTCCCTTCCCAGTCTCCGAACAACAAAAAAAGAAAAAAAAAATCTAAGTTTTGTATCAGTAAATTGAGAACCTCTATTTGGTTCCATTTATTATTAGATTTAATAAGAAATCTAATACTAGATAGCTGTCAGACTCCTTTTGGTTGGAAAAGCTACGGCAGAGGTGCTTCCTTGCCCCTGGATAATGCTATGGCTGGACGTGCAAGAAACGTGTGGGTGATGTGTACTTCAAAAGGAATGGAAGAAAGAGTGTCATGTTGGACGAATGAGCATGCAACAACTAAAATTCAGGGTATCACACCCCATAATAATCCACAATTATTTATCAAAGCACGTTAAGAAACATGCACTGATACCAACTTCAAAGACAGTCGCTGTTAAAGAGCTGGCTCGGCATTGACAAAAGGTTCGGCCAGCATGAGTAGCGGTGAATGCTTTAAACCAAAACGCTTTCTTATTCCTAGTTGTAAGGGTAAACAAGGAACTCCATTTAGAAGTCCTTTGTATATTATGATTCCTTGCTACAAATATATACCCTCTCATTTTGATCTCAATTTGGCTTGGTCTAAGCTCATTTTAAACTCAGTTCCAAATTTATAACCTCTGTGTTTAATGTTTTATAGTAACTTAGACTCGTTGACAGTCCTACGAGTGAGAACAATTTACTCCTTTAATTTTAGAAATCAAATTTTGAAAACTAATTATAAAACTTTATAATCCAGTATATTTTATCCTTGCAATAATTGCCAATAACTTAGTTCCATAACACGTTTACAACATTTTACTACAATGTGAACATGCATATGCATATTCACATAATCATTAAGTTGTAATAACTTTCCCAGATTTGCTAAATCTCTATCTTTGATGGCTGGCTTTCCGAATCCTGTTGTAAAAATAAATATGGAAACAAATTTCCCTTAATCCAATGTAGATAGTGATTCTCCGTCCCAGATATTGATACCCTCCCTCATGAATATGAAGAAAAATTATTACAGAACAAAAACATGGGTAACTTGCATGATGACCAATTTCTTCAGGTAATCATGTTTTCCAAGAGACGTAGTTAGATACAAGAGCTTAAACAAGAATTTCAATGCCGATATTTCTAATAGAAAATTTTCACCCAGCAATTTGCTATATCAAGTCAAAAAGTCTATAACCTCATTAACTTCCTGGAGATTTAGGACTACCACGCATTCAAGATCCCGTCTTGGCCTCGTGTCGGGTCCTTCTCGTTCACATTTTAAGTTACAAGAGTTATTGCGTTTTCAACCATATAATTGTGGAATTCCAACAAGTTGTCGACCTGTTGGCTTGGCTGTTGATTCGAGAACTGAATCATTTACTATCCGATTGATAGCAGTCCATTTTAAAAAAAGAAGACCAATCTCAGGTGGACATAGCTTGTAAATTAACAGCATTTACTGTTGGTGGGAAGAAATCCACATAGAATTTGTTAGTAAATCAAGTTAGTTGAGCACAAATACTCAAAATGTTAACTTGCATGGCTTACATTATTGGCTTTGAGAAGATGGCAATATTCTTGCTTCCAACATAGAAAAGTGCCAAGCTCGAATCATTCAGCGACCTGGTAACAGAAATTCTATTATACGGTTCAGATATGACATATGGTTTGGTGGTTTCCAAGGTTCGCTTGCATTTGTCCATGCTTTTCAAGAAGAAATTGTCATCGGTGTTTATTAATACGGAAACAATCTTTGTAAATTGTCTTAACCCTTCAATGTTTGTATTCGAATTCCTTTGTTGCAGGGTAATAAAGTTAGGAAAAATTCCTTTAAATACAGTGTTTGCTTCTAAATTTCTGCGTTTATTGCATACTTAGCCAAAATTTGCTAGTTTTCATTAAATCTGTGCAAACTGTGTGCATTTTCGGGCTGATGAAGAGCAGAACCTCAGTGCCGATGCAGGCTGTGTTCATTTATTGGTTGAACCCTAAGTCAATATCCATTTTAATTTTTGTATGATCCTCTCTCTTGTGATTTTTCAATTTAGAATATGTTACTCTTACGAATGAGAGTGCTTTTTAAGACTTTAAAGAAGATATATTCCGACCTTTCAAGTTCCCTAACACTTCATTTTCATTTGTCTCCCATTATTCTCACTTTCATCTTGTTGATGTATGTTCTTATGACCACATGTTTATCTATGAATCATCTTTCCTGCCCTACACCTAGCAGGTGGAAGCGGGGAATTTTTCTATTCCTAACAAGTAAGAAGCGACACCTTTTCCACAATAGCTAACCTCAAACTAGTTAATTTTAAGGTACATACATGTTACTAACTAATGAGATTATTGATCATGTACAACTTTAACCAATTATGTGTTCTTAATTCAACAAAAGAAATTGCAAAATGTTAGGTCCCAAATCAATAGATTTAAAGGATCGAAGATCACAAACCAAAAATATAAGTGCAGAAAGTAAAAACAAGATTTGAACACACGATTTTTCACCCCGTAGGGTCCGAATGTTCGGTCACAAAGACCTACTCACCCGTTGAGCATCCACAAAGGATATAGCTCTAGATCCACTAAGTTTCAACCAAGAAAAGTTACAGATGTTCGAAGAAACCAAAGGTTTCTTCGTGTCAATCTAGCCTCAACTGTACAGACTCTTGTAATCGTTAGAATCAACCCTCAATCCATACACTATAGTACAGACTTCACTAAGAATGATTGATCAGAACACAAAGCAAGATTACAGTGAACGAATCACAGAAGGAACCCTAATCTACACTCAGAGAAAAGAGGAACCAGAGAGACGAGAGAGAGAGTCGAAGTATCTCGAATAATCATCCCAAGACACCCAAGAGCCAAGTAATCAAATAAGTCGAACAGTTACAATCCAAGGGTGGATAATCAGCCATGTGTACGGCCTAAAGAACCAAGAGGCCAGGCTCCAAAACATACAGGCCCAACTATACCAGTGGCCCAACAGCAATAGTATAGTGAGGCAGCCCACAACATATTAACAATCTCCACCTTGCTGAACTATACTATGGTATTCTCAATGGATCTAGAGTGGATAATTAATCCTTGCTTCATTTGCTCAAACACCTGAAAAGAAAATGAAAAATTAGTTCAATTTTATTCAAGGTAATAATGCTTGAAGTTCTAATTATCACATCCAGTGATATTCAGAATCTTCAAGCAGTTTTGAAATTTGTTTAAAGGTAATACCTTTGTCCCCATATCTGAAGGATTGAATTCAGTTGGAATTTTCACCAAACTAATCAAACCACTTTCAGTCATACTTCTTACGAAATGAAATTTAATATCTATGTGTTTTGTTCTATCATGATAAACAGGATTTTTACTAAGATGAATGGCACTTTGATTATCAGTATATATGTCAACAGAATCATTTTCAAAACTAATTTCATTTAACAGGCCTTTTAACCATATACTTTCTTTCACAGCATCACATGCAGCAATATATTCAGCTTCTGTGGAGGATAAGGCAACCAATTTTTGCAATTGTGACTTCCAACTAATACAGCCATCACACAGAGTAAAAATGTAAGAGGAAGTGGATCTTCTATTATCTAAATCACCAGCAAAGTCAGAATCAGTATAACCCTTGAACTTTATACCTTCTTTGCTTCTTTTAAATTCTAAACCTAATGAAGATGAACCCTTTAAGTATCTTAGCATCCATTTAACAGCTAACCAATGAGTTTCACCTGGATTAGACATAAATCTGCTTAAGATACTAATACTGTGAGCCAAATCAGGTCTGGTGCAGACCATAAGGTACATAATAGAGCCTATCGTGTTAGCATAAGGCACATTTTGCATTCTATATAATTCATCTTCAGTTTTAGGTGACTGGTCACTTGTCAATTTAAAATGATTAGCAATAGGTAAGGAGACAGGTTTACACTCAAGCATAGAAAATTTTTCAAGTATTTTCTTCACATAAGAACATTGTCTCAACAGTAGGATGCAATTATTTCTATCTCGAGTTATTTCCATGCAAAGAATTATTTTAGCTTCACCTAAATCTTTCATTTCAAATTTAGATTTTAACTTTGATTTAATAGAGTCAATTTCAGATCTATCATGGCATGCAAGTAACATATCATCTACATATAAGAGCAAATAAACAGATTCAGGTCCTCTTGACCCTTTGAAGAAGAAACAAGAATCATACTTGCTTCTAACAAAACCCAGTTTCTGAACAAAGATGTTAAATTTGATATACCACTGCCTGGGAGCTTGTTTTAGTCCATAAAGAGACTTTTTCAGTAGGCAGACTTTATCAGCTTTGGATTTTTCCACAAATCCCTCTGGCTGATTCATATATATAGTTTCAAACAAGTCACCATTTAGAAAAGCTGTTTTAACATCAAGTTAATCCAGTTCCCAATTAAAATGAGCAGTCAGTGCTAGCAAAATCCTGATAGAGGTATACTTGGCCACAGGTGAGAAAATCTCATTATAATCAATTCCTTCTTTCTGAGTAAACTCCTTGGCAACTAACCTAGCTTTATACCTCTTAACTTCAAAATCAGAATCCCCTTGTTTTATCTTATAAATCCACTTGCAGTCAATAACCTTCTGATTATCAGTTCTATCAACCAAGACCCAAGTTTTATTTTTCATAAGAGAATCCATTTCTTCTTTCATAGCTTCTTTCCAGAGATCAGATTCAGAATAGTTTACAGTATCATTAAAAGAGACAGGTTCTGAATTTACAGAGTCAAGTGCAGAGAATAAGGTAACAAAATCATCATTACTGAATCTAGTTGAAGGTCTTATTTCTCTTTTTTCTCTATCTCTGGTTAACTTATAATTTCTGAGGGCAGATTCAGAGGGTTCAGTCTCACTTTCAGACTCAGTAGGTTCAGGGAGAGGGTCGGATGGAACAGGCTCCACCTCAATAAAATCATTTTGAACACCAACACTTTCAGATTCCTCTTCCAGAACAGTATCTTTAACAGATATGGATTCAGGAGTACTTTTATTTGTAGAGTCATAACAAGGCATGTCATCTTCATTAAAAATAACATTTTTGCTGATAATGACCTTAAAACCATTTTGGCACTTGACCCATAGTTTGTACCCTTTGACATCTTCCCCATATTCTAGAAAAACAAATTTTAGGGATCTAGGTTCAAGCTTACCTTCACTTTGATGTGAGTAAGCAGTGCAGCCAAAAACTTTTAATCTAGTGTAGTCAGGAATTCTTCCAGACCACAGTCTTTCAGGGACTTGAAAATCAATAGCACTAGAAGGACTTCTATTAATAAGATAGGTAGCAGTTTTTAGTGCTTCTCCCCAGAAGAACTTTGGGAGGCCAGAACTGTAAAGCATACATCTCACCTTTTCTAAAAGATATCTATTCATTCTCTCAGCAACTCCATTTTGCTGAGGTGTATATGTTACAGATCTGTGCCTTAGAATCTCAGATTCTTTACAGAATGAATCAAAATCAGAGTTACAAAACTCAAGACCATTATCAGTCCTTAGTGCTTTGATTTTCATATTTGTTTGGTTTTCAATCAATAGTTTCCATTGTTTAAAGACTTTAAAGGTGTCAGATTTGTGCTTTAACAGAAAAGTCCAGATTTTCCTTGAAAAATCATCAACAATAAGTAAATAAAATCTGAAGCCACTTAGAGTATTTACAGAAGCTGGTCCCCAAAGATCAGCATGTAAATAATCCAAAGTTGAAGAAGATTTATGTGTTCCAGTTTTAAAAGGTAGTCTTTTCTGTTTTCCCAAAATACAGTTTTCACAGAAATCCAACTGTTTGATTTTATCTTTACCAAAACAGCCAAGCTTATTTAAAATATTAAGTCCCTTTTCAGATATGTGACCAAGTCTCTTATGCCAAATAAGAGATTTGTTAGATTTAAAATTTAGGGCTGCAGAACAGTGGTAGTTACTAGGATCAGCAGAGACAGTGTAAATCCCATTCAGTTTCAGAGAAGATATGACAGTTTTGTTACCTTGTTTAAGTCTTAAGAGACCATTTTGAATCACTATAGTGAATCGTCATCCAATTGTCCTAAGGAAATCAAATTTCTCTTTAGTTCAGGAACATATCTGCAGTTATCAAGTTCAAGGATGTAGTTGTTCATAGACAGCTTGATCTTTCCAATTCTCTTTATTAGACAGCTCATGTCATTTCCCATTTGAATTTGTCCTTCACTAAATTCAACAAATTTAGAAAAATATTCCTTATTGGGACACATATGGAAAGTGCATCCAGAATCGAGAACCCATTCTTTTGGATCTCTTTTAGTAATGTTCACAAGAACAACTCCTTGAATATCAGGATCATTCTTGCAGACCAGGACTGCAAAATCCTCATGGTAGTTCTTATCTTTCATATCAGAGATTTTCTTAAAACAATCTTTGATAATGTGGCCTGCTTTACCACAGTAGTAGCACTTCCTGATAGGATTTTTGGATTTCACATGAGTTTTGTTCTTATCTTTGAATCTGAAATTTTGAGACTTAGGTTTCCTGTGAGGATTGAAGTTGAAGGAAGGTGTCCTTTTATTTGGGTTCCATTTCTCCTTTATGTGTAGCCCTTCTCCATATTTAGGATCTTTTGATTCAACTTTCAACTCAAATTCTTTATTCCTTAAAGCTGAAGAGACACTATCAACAGTGAGATCCTGACCACCATATTCTAAGGTAGTTCTGATGTCTTTATACTTATCACTAAGAGAGTTTAGAAGGGCAACAACTTGTTGATCATCAGAGAGTTTCTCATCACAGTTTTCAAAATCTTGAATTAATTTTGTGAATCTGTCAAGGTTTTCTTCCAAATCAGATGAAGGGTCAAATCTAAAATTGTAAAACAGCCTCAGGAGATAACACTTATTAGGCATAGACTTTGTTAGATGAAGAGATTCCAATTTAGTCTATAGGGCTTGTGTAGAGATAGTTTCACCAACTTTTCTAATAACATTGTCAGACAGATGCAAGAAAATAGAGCTCCATGCAGTATCATCTAGTTCCTGCCTACTATAGGCACTAGTTTCTGCAGCCCATTGACCATTAAGGGCTGCAACACATCTTTGCTGAAGTAAGATGGCCCTCATCTTCTGGCGCCAGAGACTAAAGTCTCCAGTACCATTCCAAGTCTCAAGTTCAAACTTATGTGCAGAAGACATGATGACAGATAATATTCACAAACTACAATTGTACAGCACACAGCGTATAATGATTCAGGCAATAAGTACAATTTACCCCACAAGTATATGAGTGGCAGAGACAGCAGGATAGATATAAGTATATGTTCTTATCAATGCAATTCACAGAAAACAATCAATTTGCAATTTAAAGAAAAAACATTAAGTCTCAGTTTTGAGCAAGGTTTAAGGGGTGACAACCCTTTGAACCCACTGCTCCCTCAGATTCCCAGACCCTCGCAAGAGGTCTTGGACAAAGGAAAGCAGTGGAGAATTGCTTACCTTAATAACCTAGTTCAAAGACTGAACAATTCCACAAAAGAAAAGGGGGTTTTGAGAGAAGTTACCAGATTCTGAAACCTCAATGTTTCAGAGTGAAGAAGCAGCAAAGAAAATACCAGAATCGTTCCAATGGCCTTATGTTGTATGCAGGACAACAACGAGTCACCAAAACTCAGTGAAAACAGCAGTGAGTCACAGACTCAGTCAAAGATTTTAAAAAATTGAATCCCACTAGTTTGACTCAGAACGAGTCAAGAACCAGAATCACTAAGACTCAGTAAAAGACAGAGGATTAACAATGAGTTACTACGAGTTAAAGGCGAGTGAACATGAAAAACAAATTTTTTTCTCACAGAGAACCACTCGACTAACCAGGAACCCAGATCTGCACAAGAAAAGAACAAAGAGGAACCAAGAACCCTAATTTAGAGACAAAGCTCTGATACCACTTGTTACGTCCCAAATCAACAGATTTATGGGATCGAAGATCACAAACCAAAAATATAAGTGCAGAAAGTAAAAACAAGACTTGAACATACGATTTTTCATCTCGTAGGGTCCGGATGTTCGGTCACAAATACCTACTCACCCGTTGAGCATCCACAAAAGATATAGCTCTAGATCCACTAAATTTCAACCAAGAAAAGTTACAGATGTTCGAAGAAACCAAAGGTTTCTTCGTGTCAATCTAGCCTCAACTATACAGACTCTTGTAATCGTTAGAATCAACCCTCAATCCATACACTATAGTACAGACTTCACTAAGAATGATTGACCAGAACACAAAGCAAGATTACAGTGAACGAATCACAGAAGGAACCCTAATCTACACTCAGAGAAAAGAGGAACCAGAGAGACGAGAGAGAGAGAGTCGAAGTATCTCGAATAATCATCCCCAAGACACCCAAGAGCCAAGTAATCAAATAAGTCGAACAGTTACAATCCAAGGGTGGATAATCAGCCATGTGTACGGCCTAAAGAACCAAGAGGCCAGGCTCCAAAACATACAGGCCCAACTGTACCAGTGGCCCAACAGCAATAGTATAGTGAGGCAGCCCACAACATATTAACACAAAATAATCTTGATTAGTAAAGTATCCCACAAAAATAATGTTTCCCTTCCCATTTGTGTATGAAAGTTAGATTTGTTTGTGCTAACGTGTCATCTGTCTACAACAAACCTTTTTCTAGTCTCTAATTTTTTCTCCACGGCCAGAAATACAAGTCTGTCCAAATCTCATTAAACATAAATTTTCTAAATCACTTGCTACCACTAACTTATAGTACAGTCTACAAGAGTTCTTTGGCAGGGAAATATAGTTTGATGTAAGTACTAACTTAGAAACTTATATCTTATTTCACCTTGTGCTTCCATCAAACGAAGCACTCAGCTCCCACTTTGTTAACAAGAAATAAGGAAGTTCTTTCAAACAGAAGTAGTTGGTGTTCATGATTTTATTCGACACTTGCACAATTTTTTTGTCAAAAAGTAGTGACAAAGCTAAATTAAGAATCCTTGGATACTATTTTTGATCGTTAAAGCTAAAATATGACGATGCTATATATCATTAGTGTATTTTGTACTAGCCTGATTCATTCACCAATCCGGCAAAGTTCATAACAATACCATATTGAACAAGAATTAAGTGATTGGTGATGATTGATGGCAGATAGTATTAATTATAAAATACTGTACCTTCATAGAGTAAATAAATTTATGTTTAATTGACGTGTTCATGAAAGTTTTACTACAGTGGAGTTCTAATATATATATATAGCTGTCTTGATGTTTCTTTCTATAGCTGTTGTGATGAGATTCATGGATGTTCCTGGCAGAAGGTAACTTATTCTCTGTGCTTTATCCCTCTTCCCTATTTTCTTTTCTGATGCTGACTGGATTCCCCGGATTCTGCAAGAATCTTTCTTAATTTTGGTTTCATTAGAACATGCGTACATCGTGAATGTTTTGTCATAAAATGTATGGCCTCGTTCTGGTATCCATTTTAGTCAGCAACCTCATAAAATCTTAAGCTACTAAATAAGAGAGTGCCCTTGTTAATTTATTTGACATTTGTAAAAAATCAATTGAATAGTAGCTTCATTACCACAAACCGAAGAATGGACCAAATGAACTTATCATAAGAAAACTCATTTTCAATCAGTCAATATAAATATTACTTCTCGATTTCTGATTCTTTTAAAGCAAACAAAACACATTTCTACATTTGCATACAAATTGGCCATTATTCCTAATCTAATTTTTTTCTTCTGTATTAGGCAACATTTATTATCAGACTTAATGAGAAATCTGATACTAGATAGCTTTTAGACCCCATTTGGTTGGAATGGGCATGGCACAGGTGCTTTCTTGCCCCTTTTCAATGCCATGGGTGGACATGCGTGAAATGTGCGGATGATGTGCACTTCGACAGGGACGGTAGCCCAGATTAAGTATTTTAGCACATGATTATGAGTAAAGAACAATAATTTTGACTCGGATACTAATGTCAAAGACTTTAGCTGTTAAAGAATAAGCCATGTATTGACAAAAGGTCCGGCCAGCATAAATAGTGTTGGATGTTTTAAGCCAAAACACTTTCTTTTCTTAGTGGTATGGGTAAACAAGGAACTCCATCAGAAGTCCTTTGTATATTACGATTCATTGCCACAAATATATACCCTCTATCTTTTGATCTTAAACTTGTTTGTCTAAGCTCATTAATTTTAGGTTCCATTAAGAATTTTGAACTATGTTTTTGAATGTTTTGTAACAATTTAGACTCGCTGACAATCTTATGGGTGAGAATAGTTGTCTCCTTTAAATTTAGGACTCAAATTTTGAAAGTAATTATCAAAAATCATATTGTAGTATTAAAAGTTGCAATAATTGTCAATTACTTCTTCCATTTCACGTTTACATCTTTGAACTAAAAACAGTAATATTTATGACATTTTTCTACAATGTGACACATACATCTACGTATTCACATAATCATCAAATCATAATTACTTCCACAGATTCACAAAATCCGTGGCTTTGATAGCTGGATTTCTGAATCCTGGTTGTAAAGATAAATATGGAAACAAATTTCCCCTAATATTTCAATTCAGATTATGATTCCCTGCCACCAATATTGATAACCTTCCTCTTGAAAACAAAGAAAATCATTGCAGAACAAACGCATGGGTATCTTGAATCATGTCCTAGTTCTTCAGGTAATCTCATGCTTCCCTCTAAGAGATTAAGTTAGATGCAAGAGCTTAAACAAGAATTTCAACGCCTATATTTTTATTAGAAAATTTTCACAGAAGTACTTTGTTAAATCTTTCTAGAATATATCCCCCAATGCCTTTTATCAACTTCAACTAGACTCTCATTACCTTCTTGACACGGCGGAGATTTAGAAAATCGTACGCATTCAAGTTCCGGTCTTGACCACGTTTGTGACCTTCTCGTTCATATTCTGAGTTAAAAGAGTTATTGCATTTTCAACCCTATTACTGTGGAATACTAACTGGTGTCAAAGGGCAATCATGACAGTTGGATTGTCGGGCCGTTTGGGTTGGCTGTTAATTCGAGAACTGATTCATTTACAATCAGATTGATAGCAGTCCATTAAGAAAAAGACCAAGCCCAGGTAAACCAAGTGTGTGAATTCACAACATTTAAAGTTCGTTCAAACAAGTGAGAAGTAACCCATATAGAATTTGTTTGCAAATCAAGTAAGTTCAGCATAAATACTCAACCTGTTTACTTGCATGTCTCACTTTATTGGCTTTGGGAAGATGGCGATATTCTTGCTTTCGACATAGAAAAGTGCCAAGCTAGAATTGTTAAGGGATGTAACACAACTTCTATTATGCAGTTGTATATGACATATGGTTAGGTGGGGTCCTAGGTTCGCTTGTAAAATATCAATGCTTCAAGAAGAAATTGTCATCTTTGCTTATCATTACGAAAAAATCTTTGTAGATTGTTTTAACCCTTCATTGTTTGTACTCAAATTTCTTTGTTATGGGATAATAAAGTTAGGAAGAGTTCCTGTAAATACTGTGTTTGCCTCTAATTTTCTACATGTATTGCATACTTCAGCCAAAATTTGCTGGTTTTCATTAAATCTGTGCGAACTCTGTGCATTTGTGGGCTGACTAAGATGATCCACAATTATTTATTAAAGCACGTTAAGAATCATGGCACTGATACTAACGTCAAAGACATTAACTATTTAAGAGCTGGCTTGACATTGACAAAAGGTTCGGCCAGTATAAGTAGTGGTGGATGTTTTAAACCAAAATGCATTCTTATTCCTAATTGTAATGGTAAACAAGGGACTCCATTTAGAAGTCCTTTGGATATTATAATTCCTTTCCACAAATATATACCCTCTCTCATTTTGATCTCAAATTGGCTTGGTCTAAGCTCATTTTAAACTCGGTTCCAAATTTATAACCTCTGTTTTTTAATGTTTAATTGCAACTTAGACTCGTTCACAATCCTATGAGTGACAACAGTTGACTCCTTTAATTTTAGGAATCAAAATTTGAAAATTATTGATCAGAATTTGTATTGCAGTATTACAAGTATAAGATATTATTTTCATCTTTGTAATAATTGCCAATTACTTGTTTCCATAACACGTTGTACGACATTTTACTACAATGTCAACATACATGTGTGTATTCACATAATCATCAGTCATAATAACTTCCCCAGATTTGCTAAATCTCTACCTTTGATTTCTTGTTTTCTGAATCCTGGTTGTGAAAATAAATATGGAAACAAACTTCCCCTATTCCAATGTAGATTGTGATTCTCCTCATGAATACGAAGAAAAATGATTACAGAACAAGAGCATGGGTATTGACCTAGTTCTTCAGGTAATCTCGTGCTTCCATCCAAGAGATGTAGTTAGATGCAATAGGTTAAACAAGAATTTCAATGCCGATAGAAAATTTTCACACAAGCAATTTGTTAAATCAAGTCAAAAAGTCTATAACCTCATTAACTTCTCGGAGATTTAGGAACTACTATGCATTCAACTTCCGTTCTTGGCCTTGGTCGTGTCCTTCTTTACAATCAGACCAATAGCAGTCCGTTAAAAAAAAAAAAAAATCCCAGGTGAACCAATTGTGTAAATTAACAGCATTTACAGTTGGTAGGAAGAAACCTACGGAGAATTTGTTAGCAAATCAAGTAAGTTGAGCATAAATACTCAACCTGTTTACTTGCATGTCTCACTTTATTGGCTTAGGGAAGATGGCGATACTCTTGCTTTCGACCTAGAAAAGTGACAAGCTAGAATCATTAAGAGATCAGGTAACAGAACCTCTATTATGCGGTTTGTATATGACGTATTGTTTGGTGGGGTCCAAGGTTCGCTTGCATTTGTTAGTGCTTTTCAAGAAGAAATTGTCATCCTTGTTTATCATTACGAAAAAATCTTTGTAGAGTGCGTTAACCCTTCATTGGTTGAACTCGAATTTATTTGTTTTGGGGTAATAAAGTTAGGAAGAGTTCCTGTTAATACTGTGTGCTTCTAATTTTCTGCATTTATTTGCATACTTCAGCCAAAATTCTCTGGTTTTCATTAAATCTGTGCAAACTGTGTGTATTTGTCGGTTGGCGAAGATGCAGAACCTAAGTGCCGATGCAGGCTGTGTTCTTTTTTTGGTTAAAACCAACTGTTAATATCCATATCAGTTTTGGTATGATCCTCTCTCTTGTGATTTTTTCAATTTAAGATATGTTACTCTTATGAATAAGAATGCATTTTAAGACTTCAAAGGAGGTATGTTCCAAACATTCAAGTTGTCTTACACTTCATTGATGGGCTTTCGTCTTTTTGACATATATTCTTACGACCACATTTTATCCATGAACCCTCTTCCCCATCCGACACCTAGTGGATGGAAGCGGGGAATTTTTCCATTCCTAACAATAAGTAAGAAGGGACACCTTTCCACAATAACTAACCTCAAACTAGGTAATTTTAGGTACTTACATGTTCCTACTAATGATATCATTGATCATGCACAACTTCAAACCAATTATATGTCCTTTTACGGCTTGCTTTGCATGCCGTAAAAAGTGGCAGCATTGCTTATACGGCATTTTTCCGTACACCGTAAATAACTTTTTATTGCAAACAATGTGTGCCGTAAAAAGTAAACTTTGTTGTAGTGGTTGGTGCCAAAATGTCATCTGTCCACGACAAACCTTTTTCTTGTCTCTAATTTTTTCTCCACAGCCAGAGAATTCAAGTCTGTCCAATCTCATTAAATGTAAATTTTCTAAATCACTTGCTACCACTAACTTAATAGTACAGTCTAGAGAGTTCATTGGCTGGAGAAATATACGCTTGATATAAGTGTACCTTTCTAGATTGATATAATTTTCTAGGTTAGTACTTTATTCACTCTATAAAGGTAGACTTTTGGAGTTCTAAAAAATATATATATATAAAATGAATATATATATATATATAGACAGGAATGAAGATAAGGACCAGTTCTATAACAGAGAAAATTGCAAAAGATTATCCCGTGACCAGAAGTTCTGTGCATTCACATATCTCTTGATGTTTCCTTCTATAGTTGTTTCTATGAGATTCATGGATGTTCCTGGTAGAAGGTAACTTAATTCTCTGTGCTTTATCCCTCTTCCCTATTTTCTTTTCTGATGCTGACTGGTTTCCCACGATTCTGCAAAAATCTTTCTTAATTTCGGGTCCATTAGAACATGCGTACATCCTGAATTTTTTGTCATAAAATGTATGGCCTTGTTCTGGTATTCATTTTAATCAGCCACCTAATAAAACATTAAGCTATTAAATAAGAGAGGACCCTTGTTAATTTATTTGTCATTTGTGTTGACCCCAAAAAATAATCTCAGCAGATGTCCAGCCCACTCTTGCCACGTCAAGTACGGTTGAAATGACGGCGGTAATCTATCAGGAATGGATGCGGGAGGCACTTTCTAACCAGAGACAAAAATGTTCGGACTCCGACGATTCGAATCAATGGCAATCGCGCTATCAACGACTGCCGGGCAAAATAACCAAGAATGTCTCTTTCTCTTTGTTTGAAGGAATATGTGGAAGGATAGATTCATGGAGTAATTTGTGAGAGATTCAAAGTGTTTTATACTTGAATTTGTACTCCACTTTAATATATAGAAAGGTTAATTGCGAAACTGCTAAGTATCTTTCCTTTATCTCTTGAGAGTTTACAGTACATACGTGTGTTCTTCCTCTTTTTTTCTCTCCTTTCTTTTTACAAGGAGAAGCCATTTATACTACCATGGCCAACGTGGCGATTGTCAGATCAAAACCACGTGGCCACATCTCCCACACCTAAGCCTCACATCATTGTCTATTCCTATAATTAATACTGACAAGGGGTAGACCGTTTCTACATTATAGGCTGACACACTGACACACTTTTATTACAGACGTCACATCAGTCATTCCAGGGGTCTTTGAATCTTCAGTGCGGTAAACATCGGCTTAAGGACTTCTAACGCTTTAAAGCTTCGGACAACTGGTAACGGCCTCAGCCTCAAACTTCAGTGCTTTGCATAGGAGGGAGGAGTTCGGCATCAGCTTCGTACCTCAGTGAAAGGACTTCGGATGTTTGTCTCTCTTACGACTTTGACTTCATTGACCTTCCTGTGACTTCCCTGCTGACTTCCTGCCAATGTGGCTTTGCTACCCACGTGGCTGTCTCTAATGGAGCCTAGGAGGCGAGGCGTAACAATTTGTACAGAAATCAATTGAATAGTAGCTTCATTGCCTCAAACCAAAGAATGGACCAAATGCACCACCAGATTTATTGAATCAATTCTTCAGAATTTGAATTAACTTATCGTAAGAAAACTCACTTTTACTGGGTCAATACAAATATTAGTTCTCTTTTTCGGACTCTTTTAAAGCAAACAAAAAGCATTTCTATGTTCGAATTCAAATTGGCCATTCTTCCTAATCTAATTTTTTCTGTATTCGGATTCATATATTATTGAACTTAATGAGAAATCTAATATTAGATAGCTGTTAGACCCCTTTTGGTTGAATGGTAACGGCACAGGTGTTTCCTTACCCCTCGTCAATGCATGGCTGGAGATGCGTGAAATGTGCGGATAATGTGCACTTCGACAGGGACAGTAGCAAGTCAGAGTGACAGTAATTGAAGAATGTGCATGAACCTATGTTTTGATCTTAAGCTTGTCTGTCTAAGCTCATTTTTAAGTTCCATTAAGAGTTTAGAACCTATGTTTTTGAATGTTTTTTTAACAATTTAGACTCGTTGACAATCCTAAGGATGAGAATAGTTGACTCCTGTATATATAGGATTCAAATTTTGAAAATTAATTATCAAAATTCGTATTGCAGTATTAGAAGTTGCAATGATTGTAAACTACTTCTTCCATGTCACGTTTACATCTTTGAACTAAAAAAATTGTAATATTTATGACATTTTTTCTACGTGACACATGCATATGCGTATTCACATAAAAATCAAATCATAATTTCTTCCACAGATCCACAAAATCTCTGCCTTTGATGGCTGACTTTACGAATCCTAGTTGTAAAAATAAATATGGAAACAAATTTCCCCTAATATTCCAATGTAGATTATGATTCACGGCCCCGATATTGATACCCTTCCTCTTGAAAACAAAGAAAATCATTGCAGAACAAAAGCATGGGTATCTTGAATGATGACCTATTTCTTCAGGTGATATTGTGCTTCCCTCCAAGAGACGAAGTTAGATGCAAGAGTTTAAACAACAATTTCAATGTCCATATTTCTAATAGAAAATTTCCCACGAGTGCTTTGTTAAATCAAGTCATAGAGTCTGCGAAATCTCATTCATTTCTCGGATATATCCCCCAGTGTCTTTTACCAAATTCAACTAGACTCTCCTTACCCTCTTGACATGGTGGGGATTTAGAAAATCCTGACCATTCAAGTCCTGGTCTTGACCACATTTGTGACCTTCTTCTCGTTCACGTTTTTAAGTTAAAAGACTTATTGCCTTTTCAAGCCTATTACCATGGAATACCACCTGGTGTCAAAGGCAATCATGACAGTTGGATTGTCAGGCCGGTTTTTTTGGCTGTTAATTCAAGAACTGATTTATTTACAATCAGATTGATAGAAGTCCATTTAAAAAAGACCAAGCCCAGGTAAAACAAGTGTGTAAATTCAAGCATTTACAGTTGGTTCAAGAATTTGTTTGCAAATCAAAGTTGAGCATAAATGCTCAACCTGTTTACTTGCATGTCTCACTTTATTGGCTTAGGGAAGATGGCGATATTCTTGCTTTCGACATAGAAAAGTGCCAAGGTAGAATCATTATGGGATCTGGTAGCACAACCTCTATTATGAGGTTTGTATATGACGTGTGGTTTGGTGGGTTCCAAGGTTCGCTTGCATTTGTCAGTGCTTTTCAAGAAGAAATTATCATCACTGTTTATCATTACGAAAAAAATCTTTGTAGACTGTGTTAACCCTTCACTGTTTGTACTCAGATTTCTTTATTATGGGGTAGTAAAGTTAGGAAAAGTTCCTGTAAATACTGTGTTTGCCTCTAATTTTCTACATTTATTGCATACTTTAGCCAAAATTCACTGGTTTTCATTCAGCACTTGTTTGGACCACCCTTTTTTTTTTTTTTTTTTTGCGTTAGTATTAAGAATATGGCCGTTGGCCCACTAAGTTTCTGACAAATTATTGCCTTCACTGTACCACATATTAGACTGCAATTTCCTTTTCCCAAATTTGCCCTTGACATTTCAAAGTCCATAATTCCTGCCACCATAAATGGACAACCAACAAATGAGGACAAAAGGACAAAAGTGTAAATTGGTGGAAATTGAAAAATGAAATGAAGGGGGTCAAATGCAGGCGCTCACACTCTATTTGATGTAAAAATGCATTATGGGGACAAAAATAGGGATCAAACGGGGGCTAAATATGTGCAAATTGAGTGCATTTTGTGGGCTGATTAAGATGCAGAACCTCCGTGTTCATTTTTTGGTTGAACCCTGTGTTGTTTCAAAGGTAAATATCTTCCTTCATTTCTCATATATTGTTACAGTGAATAGAATACATATAAATAGGGGAAAATAACGTCTATTTTAGGCTATACACAATTGGTGCCAAGTATTGTGGTTGGCTCCTTGATAGGGGGAATTAAATTGATTTTATTTCCTAATTTGATTTCTACAGCTCACGCCAACACTCCCCCTCAAGTTGGTACATATAGATCCTTGATGTTCAACTTGCCAAGAGAGTTGTGGAAATCTTTGCTTGGTACTGCCTTTGTGAGTATGTCAGCCAGTTGGTCTTCGGACTTCACAAATGGGAATCTGATTATCCTTGCATCTAGATTTTCCTTGACAAAGTGTCGATCCACTTCCACATGTTTTGTCCGATCATGTTGAACTGGATTGTGAGCGATGGCAATAGCAGCTTTGTTGTCACAGAATAGATCAATCTCGGATGTAGGGCCAAAGCCAATTTCTGTAAGCAACCTCCTAACCCAAAGGAGTTCACAAAGTCCTTTTGCCATTCCACGAAATTCAGCTTCGGCGCTTGATAGTGCCACCACTTTTTGCTTCTTACTTCTCCACGTGACAAGATTCCCGCCAACAAAAGTGAAATAACCTGAGGTGGATTTTCTGTCTGCTAAGTTTCCAGCCCAATCTGCATCTGTATAGCCACTTACTCTTAATTGATCTCCCTGTTCTGTATTTGTATTCTTTGAGAACATAAGTCCTTTTCCAGGTGAGGACTTCAGGTATCGGAGTATCCGGGTCACAGCACTCATGTGATCTTCACTCGGGTTGTGCATGAATTGACTAACCACACTTACAGCATATGCGATATCAGGGCGAGTATGAGAGAGGTAAATTAGCTTACCCACTAGCCTTTGGTACCTTCCTTTATCCGTTGGAACTTGGTCTGGATATTCATTCAGTTGATGATTTTGTGCAATTGGAGTGTCCACCGGTTTGCATTCCAACATTCCTACCTCGGTTAATAAGTCCAACACATATTTCCTTTGGGAGAGGAATATACCTTGCTTTGACCTGGCCACTTCAATCCCCAAAAAATATTTGAGTCCTCCAAGGTTCTTCATTTCAAACTCAGTTCCTAACTGCTCCTGAAGTCTAGATATTTCTTCTTTATCATCCCCAGTGATAATCATGTCATCTACATAAACTATCAATGCAGTTACCTTGCCTGATTTGTGCTTCAGAAATAGTGTATGATCTGAGTTACTTTGTTTAAATCCATATTTCTTCATCGCTAGACTAAACCTTCCGAACCATGCTCGAGGTGATTGTTTTAATCCATACAGTGCTCGTTGCAATTTACACACCACCTTGGTGTCTAAGGACGTTGTGTAGCCTGGAGGGAGGTCCATGTATACTTCTTCTTCGAGGTCGCCATGGAGGAAGGCATTCTTGACGTCCAACTGATGTAATGGCCAGTCGAGATTGGCTGCAAGAGACAACAATACTCTGACAGTATTCAATTTTGCAACAGGCGAAAAAGTTTCTTGGTAGTCCACCCCATATGTTTGTGTATACCCTTTTGCTACCAGCCTTGCTTTGTATCTCTCGATAGATCCATCTGCCTTATGTTTGATGGAGAATACCCATTTGCATCCTACTGTTTTCTTCCCTTCAGGTAATGTTGCTAGAGTCCATGTGCCATTTTGTAACAATGCCGCCATCTCTTCTTTTATTGCCTGAGTCCAATTTGGGTCTGACAAAGCTTCCTCAACTCCCGTTGGAACATGACTTGAGGAGAGTACATGCACGAAGGCCCTTAGGGGTTCTGATAATCTTCTAGTTGACACATAATTGGCAATCGGGTACTTTGATCTTCGTTCTTCACTTTCTGGAGAATATCTGTTTGGTGGCTTGCCACGATTCTTCCTGAAAGGTAATATATATCCAGCAGTATTATCCAAGTCCGTTATATTTTGAGGGGAGTCACGAGAGCTTACCTCAGGGATATTCTCAGGAGATGGGGCTGTAGGTACTGAGTGAGAGGGGGGATCACCTTCGAAATTCGGTTCATCACCTTCAGAATCAGCATTCAGTTCTGTAGACTCATTAATTGATTCTTTAGACCTGTCAATATGCAATGTAGTTTGCTCCTGTTCTGCTTCTGTGTTCGGCCAGTCAAAGTGTACCCAATTTTGCTCTTCATTGTTTGTCTCCCCCTGAAGAGGAGAATTGGTAGTTGGTAAGAAGAAAGTGTCATTTTCCAAGAATGTGACATCCATAGTCACGTAGGTGCGGTTGGTAGAGGGATCATAGCATCGATAGCCCTTCTGATGTACACCATAGCCTAAAAAAAGACAACGGACGGCACATGGATCAAGTTTTGTTCGTTGACTTTTGTGGATATGTACATAGGCCACACAACCAAAGACACGAGGAGGAAGCATCAATATTGTAGGTATAGTGACATGGGATGCCAGGACTTGTAATGGAGTCTTAAAATTTAGAACTTTGGAAGGCATTCGGTTGAGTAAATGGACCGCGGTGGATACAGCATCAGGCCAGTATCTGTTTGGGACATGAGCTCCATGGAGTAGAGCACGTGCAGTCTCAAGGATATGTCGATTCTTTCGCTCAGCAATGCCGTTCTGCTGAGGGGTTCGGGGGCATGTCGTCTCATGAACTAGACCATGGTGTTCAAAGTAGGCACGGAAGCGCTGATTCTCATATTCCCCACCATTGTCAGAGCGTAGAACTCGAAGCTTGGCAGAGAACTGAGTCTGAATCATGACATGGAATGATTGGAACACTTGTAGTACTTCATCCTTGTGTTTCAGCAGGTACAACCAGGTCATGCACGTACAATCATCGACAAATATGACAAACCAACGAACTCTAGATCCAACAGAGATAGGAGATGGACCCCACACATCAGAGTGAATTAAAGCAAATGGAATACTGCTTTTATTCATACTTTGCGGATAAGATACACGTTGACTTTTGGCCAAAATGCATGTATTACATTTGAAGTCAGAAACCACAACATTTGAAAAAAGACCAGGTAATAAATATTTCAAATAGTTAAATGAAGGATGTCCCAAGCGACGATGCCAAAGCCAAATATGTCGTTCTCTGTCATTACTCTGTATGTGATGTGCATGTCCCACACTGAAATCTTCCATGTAGTATAGCCCCCCTCTTTTAGTACCACGCCCAAGTATCTCCTTCGTGAGAATATCCTGAAGAAGACAAAATGTAGGATAAATGAGTACCGCACAATTTAGTTCAGTAGTGATTTGACTAACAGAAAGTAATTTATGTGAAAGTGACGGCACAAGCAATGTATGAGATAAATGTAATGAAGGAGACAGAGTCACAGAGCCAGCTCCCGTGACTGGGGAAATGACTCCATTCGCATTTGCAACACTTGTGCGTCGAGGTGTGGAGTTCTGAGTAAAATCCCTGACATCATATGTCATATGGTCAGTGGCTCCAGAGTCGAGTAGCCAAGTACCCCTCTTTTCGTCCCTAGAGGTGGTAGTTAATACGGAACCAAAATTACCTATATTTGATGTAGGACCCGCACTTTGAGGAGACCCAATGTTGGGTAGCAAAGATAACTGGGGCTCAGCCGTTACCATAGCCACCTTGCCCTTACGTCCAGTAGTATCCACCAAGTCTTTTTTTCTTTTTTTCTTGCAATTTGTGCCACCAGTCAGGATACCCATTAAGTTTAAAGCAATTTTCACGTGTGTGCCTCAAATTTCCATAATAGGAACATTTACCCCCTTCAGACTTCATTTTTTCCTTTGTGCCGTGGGTCTTGCTGAGACCCAGGGAAAACGACCCATTTGAGGAAGCAGTGGCCGGACCCATGATTCCTCCCTTGGTGACTAGAACGGCGCCGGAGGAACTGTCGGTGCCGGCAATCATTACCGCCTGTCGGAGTGCCTCCCTGCGAACGACGGCGTAGGCTTGTTCGATGGACGGGAACGGCTTCATCTGCAAAACACTGCTGCTAATCCTGTCCAGGTGGTCGTCAAGTCCATCCAAGAAGATGTACACTCGATCTTCTTGGAGCATCTTCCAGTAGTGTTGAATATCAGTGGCACATTCCATTGGATTGGGGCGGCGGAAATCAATTTCACGCCACAGCCCCTGCAAGTCCGTGTAGTATTTTTCCAGTGAGCCACCCGATTGTCTTTGTCGAGTAACTCGCCGTCGAAGTTCATATACCTGGGAGGTATCACTCCCGTCGAAATAAGTCGTGGCAATGGCGTCCCAAACCGCCTTTGCAGTAGGAAACCGAATAAAGTTTCCAATCAAAGCTGGGTCCATGGAATTAATTAACCAACCCTTGACGATGGCGTTGTCGGTTCGCCACTTTCGAAGGTTGGGATCAGTTTGTGCAGGTGGTGGAGAATTACCATTCACGTAGCCCCACTTATCCTTTCCGGAGATATACATCTCCATAACTTGGGACCACAAGGCATAGTTCAAACCGTCCAGTTTGATGACAATTGGGGCTAAAGTTTCTGTGGTTGGATTTAGATTCTGGGCTTTGGATAGAGCTTCTGCCATTTTTTGTGAAAATTCTTGGAATAGAGTTTCGGGGTTGGGTAGAGGATCACCTAAATTGGTGATGGTTCCAGTGTCGTCCATTTGTTCGTTAGAATGTCTACAAGAGAAAGGGTATAAGTTGATGAAGGAGAGGCTCTGATACCATGTTTCAAAGGTAAATATCTTCCTTCATTTCTCATATATTGTTACAGTGAATAGAATACATATAAATAGGGGAAAATAACGTCTATTTTAGGCTATACACAATTGGTGCCAAGTATTGTGGTTGGCTCCTTGATAGGGGGAATTAAATTGATTTTATTTCCTAATTTGATTTCTACAGCTCACGCCAACATGTGTCAATAGGCATTATAGTTTTGGTCAGGCGTTCTCTTTCAAAAAAATTTCTATTGAGAATGTGTTACTCTTATGAATGAGAGTGCTTTATAAGACTCTAAAGAAGATATTGTTCCAACCATTCATGTTGTCCTACTCTTCATTTATCTCCCACCAATCTCGCTTCCACTTGTTAACTTATATTCTCATGACCACATGTTTATCTATGAATCCTCATCCCTGCCGCGACACCTAGTGGATGGAAGAAGGACGATTTTCCATTCCTAACAAGAAATATGAAGCGAAACCTTTTTCGCAATAGCTAACCTCAAACTAGTTAATTTTAGGGTCCGTTTGATTACAAGAATAGAATTTGGGTGGAAAGAAAATGAATTCTATGGAATTTAATTTTCTAGAACTTGTTTTACTGAAAATTGTCAATTAATTGTGTTTTATTGGTATAATTTTCCACCTGAGAAATATATATAGATATATATATATATATATATATATATATATATATATATATATATATATATATATATATATATATATGTGTGTGTGTGTGTGTGTGTGTGTGTGTGTGTGTGTGTGTGTTGTTAAAGGGTATTTAAGTCTTTTATGTCATACCTAGGGTTTCCTAAGTTTTTATTATAAATAGTGTGAGAAGCTAACACAATAGTTAAGCCTTCTTATTCTTTTACTTCAATATGGTATCAGAGCAAGGTTATGGGAGATTAATTCCATAAGATTTGTTCAAACCACTTTTTTTTTCTCTTCCTACTCTTTTTACTTCTAAAATAAAAAAAAATATTGTTCATTGATGGAGTTACTATTCATCGGCCGAGTACTGTTCATCGTCCGCACTGTTCATCGACGGAGTACTGTTCATCCGACGGTTACTGTTCATCGCGGGTTACTTTTCAAAGTTTTTGATTCTGGTCGGTGTTCAATCTGTTGGTTTCAGATCTGCTTCGGTTATTGGTTATTGTTCGTATGACAGTACTACAAATGTTCGTAAGTCTGGTTATGACTCTCACGTTCTTCGTTTAAACCCTACAGTTGTTTGTATTGTTGGTTTGTTTCCCTTGTGCGAGCTGTTTATTACTTGTTGAATTAGAGGGTATTAATATCGATGACTACACCTCAACCATTAACAACCCGTAAGTTGAATGGAACCAATTATTTAAATTGGTCTAAAGCTGTGAAAATAGCTCTAACTGGACAGGGAAAACACCGTCACCTCACGGAATCCGCCCCAGCAATAGATGATAAAAAGTATGACGACTGGATTCAGGCTGATGCGCAGATTGTAACATTGTTATGGAATTCGATGGAGCCTCAGGTGGCTGATCTATGTACTCATCTAGATACGTGCAAAGATATATGGGAGTATCTCTGTGTATTATATTCTAGTAATCTCACTAGGATGTATGATTTATCGGTAGAGTACTTCCAACTTCAGCAAGGCATGCAATCTGTTACAGATTATTTTGCCACATTCAACCGCCTCTATGAGGAGATGAATACTATCCTACCAATGACTATCGATCTGAAAGAAATGCAAAAGCAACGTGAGCAGATGGCTGTCATGAAGTTCTTGGCTGGATTACGTCCAGAATTTGAACCAGTCCGATCTCAGATTCTTTCCAGTGCTACTCTCCCCACCATCACTGAAATGTATTCTCGCGTCTCGCGTAGCACTACCAAGGACAATATTTCTGGCTCGAGTTCATCTACGTCATCTGAGCATTCAGCACTTGTTACACATATTCCTACACAAAATCGAGGTGATCAACTTAGTGGTGCTCGTGGTGGTTTCTTTCGTGGTAGCCGTGGTAGTGGCCATCGGGGTGGACGTAGTGGTCGTGGTCGTGGCTCCTTTCGTCAGTGTTCCTTTTGTGGTTTGGAGAATCATAATAGAAATACGTGTTGGGATTTAGTTCGCCGTCCACCCAAATTTGCCAATGCAGTGACATCTAATTCAGATAATCCTACCATTCCAGAATCTCAGCCGGCCAAGGACATATCTGATGAAGAATATGCTCAGGTCCTTCAGTTTAGGGCATCTCAGCAGGCATCTCTTCCCATTGCTTTTTTAGCTCAACGAGGTACTTATTCTGCTTGTCTTTCCATTCGCCCATCCCCTCCCACACCTTGGGTCATAGATTCTGCGGCCACTGATCACATGTCAGGTGCATCTTCTTTATTTACGCATATTCAGTCATCTTCTTCATTGTCCCCTGTTACAGTTGCTAATGGTTCCACTGTCCCTATCCGTGGCATTGGTACAGTGGAACCCTCACCCTCCTTATCTCTCTCCTCTGTCTTGTATATTCCTTCGTTCTCTTTTAATTTGATGTCAGTTAGTAAGCTCACCAAACATCTTCATTGTTCTGTCTCATTTTTTCCTGATTCTGTCGTTCTCCAGGATTTGAGGACGCGGAAGATGATTGGCACAGGGCGTGAGGAAAATGGCCTTTATTACCTTGATCATGATGAGAGCCCTGCACGCCCACCTACTGCCTGTCCTGCTGTTGCATCCGCTCACCAGATCCATTGTCGCCTTGGTCATCCTTGTCTTAGCAACCTCAAGTTACTTATTCCTAGTTTAAGTCATTTGTCTTCTTTAGAATGTGAGTCATGTCAATTGGGTAAGCATCATCGTGTTTCATTTGCTTCCCCAGCTCATGTTCGAGCATCGAGTCCTTTTTGTTTAGTTCATTCAGACGTTTGGGGTCCTTCTCGTGTTACTTCTACACTTGGTTTTCATTATTTTGTCACTTTTGTGGATGATTTTTCCAGAGTTACTTGGCTTTATTTAATGAAAGATCGTTCAGAATTATTCTCTATTTTTCGTGCGTTTTGTGCTGAAGTTAAAACTCAATTTAATGTACCAGTGCGTATTCTTCGTAGTGATAATGCTCGAGAATACTTTTCTCAGCCATTTACTTCCTTTATGTCGCACTCTGGTATCCTGCATCAGTCTTCTTGCCCTCACACACCACAACAAAATGGGGTTGCTGAGCGTAAGAATCGTCATCTCTTAGAAGTGGCTCGGACTCTCCTTTTTGAGATGAACGTTCCCAAACACTTCTGGGGCGATGCGGTTCTTACAGCTTGTTTCTTAATCAACCGGATGCCATCCTCTACCCTGAATGGCATGGTTCCCCATTCCATTCTTTTTCCCCGTTCACCATTGTTTAGTTTACCTCCTCGCATCTTTGGGTGCGTTTGTTTTGTTCATCAGTTGACTCCCGGCAGGGACAAGTTAGATCCCCGTGCTTTAAAATGTGTCTTCCTCGGCTATTCTCGCACGCAAAAAGGTTATCGGTGTTATAGTCCATCCTTACGTCGCTCATTTGTGTGTGCAGATGTTACATTCTTTGAGTCCACCTCTTACTTTTCTGCCCCATCCTCTCGAGATGATCTGGATGTTACACTTCCTTTGCAAATTGACCCCACCCCTACACTATCTTCCTCTGCCCCAGATCCTATCCTCCCCAATCGTTCTTCAGCCCCTTTGCAGGTATACTCTCGTCGCCAGAAGGACGCCTCCGCTGTTGTGCCCATCGTTTCTGTGCCCTCAGATTCTTCTCCAGCAGACCCACCCCTGCCTGACCTGGACATGCCCATTGCCATCCGGAAGGGTAAGCGCACATGTACTAACCATCCTATTTCTAACTTTGTCTCATATGCGCACCTATCTCCTTCATACTCCTCTTTTGTTGCTTCTCTGTCCTCTATTTCTATTCCTAAGTCTGTTTCAGAGGCCCTTACTCACCCTGGTTGGGCAAAAGCAATGGAAGAAGAAATGTTTGCTCTACATCAGAATGACACTTGGGATCTCGTCTCGCTTTCGCCTGACAAAACTATAGTTGGATTTAAATGGGTGTACACTGTTACGGTTCATCCGTACGGCACCATTGATCGACTCAAGGCTCGCTTGGTTGCTAAAGGCTATACTCAGGTCTACGGTCTTGATTACTATGAGACCTTTTCTCCCGTTGCCAAGCTCGCTTCTGTTCGTTTGTTCATCTCTCTGGCTGCCACTTTTCACTGGCAATTACATCAGCTCGATATCAAGAATGCTTTCTTAAATGGCGATCTCACTGAGGAGGTATATATGGAGCAACCTCCTGGGTTTGTTGCTCAGGGGGAGTCTGATTTGGTATGTTGTTTGAAGAAATCTATTTATGGCCTCAAACAATCTCCTAGAGCATGGTTTGGAAGATTTAGTGAAGTGGTCACTGATTTTGGTCTTCAGCGTTGTGGAGTTGATCATTCTGTCTTCTACAAGCATAGTAAAGTCGGGAGAATATTGTTAATCCTGTATGTAGATGACATCGTGATTACTGGGGATGATCACAGTGGTATTCAAGAACTCAAAAGGTGTTTGCACAGTAAGTTTCAAACTAAAGATTTGGGGCACCTAAAGTATTTCTTGGGGATTGAAGTTGCTCGATCAAGTCAAGGCATTTACCTGTCCCAGAGAAAATATGTCCTTGATCTATTGAGTGAAACAGGAATGCTAGGAGCAAAACCTATTGACTCGCCTATGGATCCAAACACCAAATTATTGCCAGATCAGGGTATACCATTGACAGATTCAGCTCAATATAGACGGTTAGTTGGGAAGTTGAACTACTTGACAGTTACCAGACCAGATATCTCATTTGCTGTTAGTGTTATCAGTCAATTCTTGGATCATCCGACGATTTGTCACTGGGATGCAGTGATTCGTATTCTCCGATATCTGAAAGGTGCTCCTGGTTGTGGTTTGCTATATCAAAATTTCGGACATACTCAAATAAAGGGCTACGCGGATGCAGATTGGGCTGGATCACCCTTAGATAGAAAATCTACTACTGGGTATTGTGTATTTGTTGGTGGTAACCTTGTCTCTTGGAAGAGTAAAAAGCAGACGGTAGTGGCGCGGTCGAGTGCAGAGTCGGAATACAGGGCAATGGCGCATACCACTTGTGAGTTAACATGGTTGAAACATTTGTTGGAAGAACTTGGATTTGAACACACTTCACCGATGGATCTGGTATGTGATAATCAAGCAGCACTTCACATTGCTTCCAACCTAGTCTTCCATGAGAGAACGAAGCACATTGAAGTTGACTGTCACTTTATTCGAGAAAAATTGCTGCAGAAGCAGATTGAGACTAAATATGTGAACTCAGTTGATCAGTTAGCTGATATATTTACTAAACCGTTGGGGGGCTCAAGGATAAAGTACATTTGTAACAAGTTTGGAGCATACAATATATATGCTCCAACTTGAGGGGGGGTGTTAAAGGGTATTTAAGTCTTTTATGTCATACCTAGGGTTTCCTAAATTTTTATTATAAATAGTGTGAGAGGCTAACACAATAGTTAAGCCTTCTTATTCTTTTACTTTAACATATGTAAAGTTGCCTAGAAAACCAATTACCAAAGTGGTGGGAATTGACTTACTTCAAAAAGCAAGAAAATGTGGCAATCCAAAAAAAAGGTGGAAAACCAATTATCTGGAAAATATTTCCTATGAAACACTCTAAAAAGTGGAAAATGGAAAAAAGTTTTCCATCTTCCATGGAAAACTGGCTGTATCAAACAGGGCCTTAAGGTATTTATAATAAATTACTACCTAATGATATTATTGATCATGTACAGCTTTAAAGAATAATATGTTCTTAATTAAACACGACAGAAATTGCAAAGTTATCATGATTAGAAGAGATCCCCCAAAAGTAAATGTTTCCTTTCCGTTTTGTGTATGAATTTTTTACTAGTTTGCGCCAAAATGTCATCCGTCCATGAACAACCTCATTCTTGTCTCTAACGAGTTTGTCCAATCTCATTACACGTAATTCTTAGTCATTTGCTTCCACTAGTTGAAAGTACATTCTATAGACTTCTCTATCTGGAGAACTATGAGTTTGATATAAGTATTAACTTAGAAACTTATGTTGGAATTAATTGATTTATTTGGATCATTAAATATGTTATTTAATGATGTTTATTTGGGTCATTAAATATGTTATTTAATGATGTGGGCCGTTGTAATTAATTTGGGTGAATTGGAAAAGTCTCCAATATAGGCCCATATGTTATAAGCTCATTTAAGTGTCTTATATATGGTAAAGAATCCCACATCGAAAGTTTACAAGAAAATAGACTTGTTTATATAGTGGGATATGTGTATAAGTTATAATTTAATAAGTGACCTACAACTTGACTAACTATTAGCTAGCCAAAGGCTAGCTAACTAGTCACCACGAGAGTGGTGCTTCGCACCACTCACGCCACGCCACGCCCCGGTCCTGGTCCCTGTCCGGGCCCGCGCACGTCGCAAAGTACGCATTGGGCGCTTTAGAGGCGCACTTTGCACGTCGCGAGGAGCTGAGGAGCCTTATAGTTTTCAGAAATGGAGTCATGGTTCGATGACATGGCGATGAGAGGCTCGATGAGTTGGCATCCTAGGTGGCACACACGTAACAGGTCACGTCACTTCGTCCTGCATGGCGGTTGGTCCTGTTAGACGTACGCGTGGCAACTGCATGGCTGGTGACTGTTCAGAATTGGTGAATAGGCATGATGAATGGACACTACATTTCGTGGTTTAATCTGGTCCGTCAGATTATGAAAGAGTGCGATCCAATGGCTAAAACAGATCAGATCAAGTGGTGCACCAATTCATGAAATGTTACACACCCTTTCAAGGAGACACTTCAATCTCTATAAATAGAGACCTCCAAATTCGTTTTTTGGACACCAAAATCAATTAATATATTCTTGATTTCTAAATTCTTCTCGCTCCATATTCTGCTAAAATTCCTTCGATATTTTCGTGATTATTTCGTTCGAGTACGATCATTATTTGGTTCGACCGTCAGGTAGGTATTGTGCAATATCGACTTTGGGAAAAGCGTTGTATCTTGGGAGACAGACGTCCATAATCCTGTTTGCACGTTGTTGGGGGGCGAAATCTGTCTTAAGGAGATTTGCTTTGGCATACCTCGCTTCATCTTCTTCTTTTTTCCCTTTTTCCTGCTTTTTTATTTGTTCTTTCGATTGGGATAGTCGAATTTCCGACAACAACTTATATCTCATTTGGTGTCATAATTTTATTTGAAAATTGCACAGTTTTTTGTCAAAAAGTAGTTACGAAGAAAAATCAAGATTGGCTTCTAGCTGGGGATCGAAACTCTAGTTGATTTCATGCCGAAGCATCTGGTTGGAGAACAAAGATGTCGCGGAAGCTTGCTCAATGATTGTCAAAACGGTGTTTTCTGGGATCAATTTGACGTTACCTTTCTCTACCTTGGAGAAAGGAAATGAGGTAAAAACCAAATCTTGACCATAACAAATTAGGAAATAGCACGGGAGGGAGGGAGGGAGGGAGAGAGAGGGGACTGAAGAACCACATATAAAGAGCCATGGAATGAACTCGGTTTGAATGTTGAAAAATGTATTGTTCCTACAGTATTGGTTTCACCTTTTTTGACAATCTGACTTATTCTGCTTGAAAGAATCAGGAACGGGAAAGAAATAGAAACAGAATGAACAGACAATATGGAAAACCTGAGCAGAAAGGATGATCAGAGCTCACTGACTTCATGATGTGTCATTCAGACAAATTTGCTTCGTTCTATGGTTCTTAAAGTAGTTACCAATCGTCTTCCATGATCAAATGGATTTTCGTCTCTTATGAAAGCAATATGTAAGAGTTTCAGCGCCCTCAATTTTTGTAATTGTACTCAAAGGCAGAAGCAAAATTTAGAGAGAGGAAATTCAAAGCTATAGTTTTATTTCATTGAATGGTTTGTATTAATCGGCAGAAAGGCAATCAATTTATAGAGTATTAGTAGCCATTCGAACAGCATAAATACCATTTCACGAACAATGGTGACTGTTCAAACAAAAAACAAACATCTGTTTAGACAGAAAATAGACGTAGAATCTGCCAAGAAAAAAAAAACCAATGGCTCGAATTTTTAAACTGTTAAAAATTATTTCATCAAGTAACCAAATTTAAATAAATTTTCTTCAAAAAAGATATATGAAAGACCCACACCTAAATAGTGCGGGCATGGTATCACATGGTTCGAACCCACAAGAATCTTGAAGCTCACCCATTCCACAAAATTGGGTGCCCTTGAAGACTCAAAGGCTAAACTTGATGACAAAAGGTGAAAGAGATACGGTAAAACTCATATTTTTCATTACTGGTGAATCAGTTTATATATACAAGAACGAGCTTTTAACTTAAATCGAGGATGCAAATTGATATTATTGATACTAAATAGAATACACATCAAAGATAAATATGTAGTGTAAATATTTGCAGTTGGTAATGGTTGATTTCGTCCAATACTCGAGTTTTATAAATCATACATTTTCCTACTAATTTTTTCGTGGGACAAAGTTTACCACGTTGATTTAAGTTTCAAATGGATGACTTTGGATCCATATATTTCATTCAATATTTAATAAATATTTGACTAGTAAATATATCATGTTAATTATGTCGCGGGGTAGAACATAAATATGCTTAATTTTGAGCTCAAAGATGCTCAATAATACTCATTTCCAACAAAATTCAAATTCTACATGAAAGCAATTAGTCAATTAACCAGAATAGGAGCACATCACCAAAGGGGAATGCAAGAAACCTCAAATGGGACATTACCAAGTATTCAAATTTTATTGAGACATTACCAAGTATTAGTCAATTGAACATGCGTTTGAAAACATTAAAACGCACAGATAAACACACTTCTCTCACCCAACGTGCCATTTTTAAAAAATCATCAAGAGACAAATACTTGGTAATGTCCCAATAAAATTTCTTGTTTTCTTAACCAATCTAGCATATTACACATGAAAGTATATTATCGTTTAGTTTCAATTGTGCACTCGAATCACAAAACTATGTCATGGGTGAAGGCAAATCCATACAGGGTGTAGCTTATGAACACTAATACTATCATCTAAGCAAATATTGGAAATCAACTAGCAGTATGATCTAACAAAATATTAATCGCGACATGTTCACCAAGATAGACTAGATTGAATTTCGTAATATTAACAAAAATATAAAAATAAAAACTAAAATCTTGTTCATTGTAAAGCCCACCTCATCTTGAGAAGTGGAAGGACCTAAGCTGACAGTGATCCAAAATGAGAAAAAAAAAAAAGAAAGGACTAGTTAAAACGAGCTTTCTGACAATTTTTCAGCAGGTTGGGATCGATTATGTAGATCAAAACACAACTAACTACTCATATTTTGCAACAATGCCTTCAAAGATGCCATCAGATCTGAAATATGGTGAAAACAACCTAGGATCAACAGGGCCCGGTAGACTGAAGCAAAGCATGAAGTTTCCAGGTGGACATTGTTGCTGAAATTTCATTTCAAAAACTCGAGAATATTTTGATACAGTTTTCACACCAGTTGATGTCACACCTTTGATGCTAACTTTTCCATCCCGTTCAACCTCACAGCTAAATTGACCTGCTAAAATAAACGTCATCAACAATTTGAGCGGAGAATGATTGAGAAATATGGATGTGTTTTATTTAGTAAGACTATGGTATTGGCATGACTATGCAAACCTACCTACGAACTTAATGTAATGTAGATAATATTCCCATTTTGAAATCCTACCGCGATATACTTCAATCTAATTGCAAGAGAAACGAGTATTAAAACAGAGTCTAAAGAATTTTAAAGAAGGTGATAGACAGGAGTTCACTTTCCTCCTTCTGGTTCATGGGTCTCTTTTTGTCCTTTTTTTCACATATGACTAGAAAGCCTCTTCATTTACTAGTTTTTCTTTTTCGGATTTTTTTCAAAAGAAAATACTTCTAGAATTTAATTTTACAAGATCATTGAAAATATACATTGTAATGTTGGAAAAGAGCATTATATAAATTTGAAAGAACTTCCTGATGGAGTATTAGAATAATAATAGTATATTTAGCCCCTCTTTCGCCCCCATCAATCACACATTCTTCAATAAAATAATATTACACATAAATTTAAAAACTTTTCCTTCTTTTTTTAACCATACATTCTCTAAAAAAATATTATTTCTCTGATTACAAATTGAAATAATGGAGCCCAAACAGGGCTTAGTTTCCAATTTAAGCTTATTTTAGGAACCATAATTAGTGATTTATTTAGAGTATTTTCCTACTTCAATTAGCATGTCTATCCAATGTAATTGGGACAAGCTTGATATAATGAAATAATTGATTTCTCCCCCAATTTCTATCTACCCCTCTCCCTCTTCTTGGATTTGGGTCGATTTAATGGGTAGTTTGTAATAGGAGGTCAGATTAATGGGTTAATTTTGTGGAATGCGCTGGGTAAGTTGTTGGGGTACTTACAAAAATACCCTTAAAATTAGGGATGTTTTGAAAAATCATATGAAAGGTTTTTAGAAAGTAAAAAATACTGTATAAAATGAAAAAATATCATAATGTCACTTTTTTATAAAAATTGTCACTTTTTCACTTTTATAAAAAAAAAAGTGACACAAACTCAAAAAAAAAGTGACACACATACTCTTAAAAATTGATACAAACTCAAAAAAGTGAAACAAAATAAAAAAAAGTGACAAATATCAAAACAGCACCAATCAACATGCTGATTAAAAAGTGATGTTTGTTACTAAAAAAAGTGACATTTTTAAAAAGTGATAGGAAAAAAGTGATAAACAATAAAAAAGGTGATAGAAAAAAATGACAAAACACTAAAAAGTGACATAAATTTTAAAAAAAGTGACAAAACATTCTAAAAAATGACAAGTTAAAAAAAACTGCAAACATTCGAAAATGTGACAAAACACCAAGCGAAAAAGTGACAAACCATTCAGGCACAACTCTTCTTCTCACCCAACCCCCAGTTCTCTCTCTAATTTCCAACCAAAATTCAATCAAAATTGCTACAAAACAAAATTGTCTCTCTTCAAAAATATTGATTACCAAAACCATTCTGCAAATGTTGATTTACAAGAAGATTACTCGTTGAAAACATATATATGTAAGCACCCCATACAAGATTCGTTGGATGATAACTACAAATTGCATTTCACTTTCATAATCCTTACACATTTAAAACATAAATACAGAAAAGTAACAAAAGTTAAAAGACATGGCAGTCCCCAAACCAAAAGACGCAAAACTAGTGCATTGTTGTCGGTACCTCCTCCATCTGCACCTTCTCCATCTGCACCTCCACCAACACCAGAACCAGTGCATTGTTGTCGGTAGCTCCAAGTCGCCAACAAACCACACAGCTACCACATTTCTTAGTCACACAACCACACCCAAAGTAGTACGCTGCCACCATACCCCTTGGATCCACAAACGGTTCCACACCCACCAACTCCATTACAGAAACTCGATTCTACACCATAACCCACCATCCTAACCCTAATTCATTTTCCCAAACCCAAAGGTTCAATTCTCCGACTGCTGCTTCAATCTCCTCAGGCTGCTACTTCATTCCACTTCTCCGACTGCTTCATTCCACAGGTAAGCGGCGACTCTTCGAGGTGGTGGGTTCAGCACCACCTGCACCAACCACCACCACACCTAAACATTGCTGCCACACCGCCCAAACGCTAGTGCCACCAACGCCGGCACTACTCAAATCGCCGCATCACTAGATCCACATCCCACAACCACCAATGCACCACTACATCCCCACTGCTTGCACAGATTCGCATCCTCCACAACCACCAAATCCTGTGACATCGATCCATCGCCTGCAAATCCAAATTGACGTAGGATGCAATAGAACAATTGTAGGAGAAGGGAAAGGGAAAGGGAAAAGAAGAGGAGAAAGGAGGGAGAAATGAGAGAAGAAGAGGGAGAGAGGAAGATAGAAATTGGAGAAAAACTCAATTATTTCATTATATCAAGCTTGTCTGAATTGCATTGCACAGACCCCTTTATATAGCATTTAAACTAATGCTAATTGCTAAATAAATCACTAATTATGTTTCTTAAAATAAAATTTAAAATTGGAAACTAAATATACTATTATTTATTCTAATACTCCATCACTTCCCCAAGAATGAAACAAATAAAATCCCTAGATAAGAGCAAGTGGATTATTCATTATCATTCCCAACAAAGGCAGCTATTTGTTCAATGGAGGCATTGGAGTGCTCAAACATTGAGGGGATTACCCATTACCATTTCCCTCAAGCCTTAAGGGGAAAGGCTGGGGACCGAGGGCTGGGCAGGGATTAAGGTTTAGAAAGAGGACTTTAGATTTGTTGTCCCGTACTTGTTGTTCCCCCAAGGAGATGAGAACAGAATGCTAAGTTGAAGGTGGAAGCAAAGGGCAAAGGAGGTAAATTGTAAAAGAAAATTGCTAACCCAGACCCATAACTAAATCTCCTTTTTATTGGGCCCGGAAGTGCTGGCTCACAAGCTTGCACACGTGCTAGTCCATCCGGGCCAAAAAATGTGGCCCGACATAACCCGCGTCTCTGAGCAGGCCGACAATGTAGCCCACCCATGATAGGCCCAGGTTTTTTACGGGTTGGGCCATCCAGTGCCTGAGCGGCCCAACCCAGTTTACGCCACTATGCATACAATACTTCACTATGTTATAGTCAAAGAACAATAAATCAGTGTAACTGCCAAACAATTAACATTAAATCGCTACAATCGTAAAAGACAGATGAAACAATATCTGCTGAACTATTGATTTCATTTTTACAGTTGTGGTACGTCTCAACTATAAAATGACTTCTTTAAACACTACGCAATTATAGACTGATCATAAAAGCTTATCAACTTAAAGTTTATAAAGAAAGATCTTTTTTTACTTCATTAAATAAAGCCATACAACGTAACATGCAGCAAATTAGTTTAGCACTGCTAGAATGACAAGAACATACCCTTCCTCATCCTAAAACTCAATAATTAGTTTGCCAGATAAATGATTTTATGAGAGAACAAGATATAATGTTGTCTTGAACAAAAGTTCAGTAACATGCCAAGAGCCACTTATCTCCCAGCAATTCCCAAGAGTTGTTCATTTTGTGTAATAAAGCAGAATTGTTCTGGTCTCAATATAGTCACCTAATTGGCTAGTAATTGTATAGTACAAGGCGATATAAATCTAAAATAGTTAGAACGTGCTCGAGGAGAAATATGAAGAGGAATTACCAGGATCTTTCTTGACTCCAGGTAGAGCAATGCGAAAATAATATGCAGATTTGCTAACACCAATATCTACAGCTCCTACGGGCGGCCCAATTCCCCCTTTACGAGCTGTTCCTGTCAAGACGAGTGATGCATTCAAATAATACCTATCCACATTTGGAATCGGTAACAAGGGCATCATGAATGGCTTGTCCAGATTGGAGGCTCTAGGAAATGCAGAGATTTGCAAAGAATCACCATCGCGTCTCTTTTCCCCATGATCTTGGCATTTACTGGAATCCTTCTCCAAATCATCTGCATCCAGTTTGGTTATACTTCGATTATGAATGATTCTCTTTGCCATCTTCTCAGAATCTAAGGTATCCATTCCTTGATTTGCTGTATTTTCATAACAAGGTTTTTTCTCCACCAAAAGTTTCCCTGTTACATGTGAAGAATAAAGTTTAGGAACAAGAAAACAATCACCACAAGAACTTTTGAAGATAACAAAAATTAAAGGAAGAAGATGACATTGACTAGATACGGTTGGACATCAAATGAATTAGAAAACGGGGAACAAGGAGTAATAAAAAAAAATCAAATTTTCATATTTACAATGAGTTTTCAGCAGTGACCATTTTCTTAGCTCGTGTAAGCATCCACAACAGCACCTAACTTCTGAATTAATGAAAGAATACACCACTGCTATTGACTCAAGTAAACATAGAGAGAGAGGGGAAATATAAAATTTGAACTGCTCCTAGTTTTTATGACAGCATCTAAACATATAAATGTTATTTTCCTTCAACAAATTCCATCCCCTGCATAAACTCCTTGAAATTTGTACGTGTCAACCACCACTGAATGTCCTTGCATTTGATTTTAAGGACCTCGTCAAACGAAGGGAACTTTCTTCTGCTTCTAAGGATCACAAGCTTTGTCAAGCATGACTCCAATGAGAGAAGTATTAGAAAAAAAATCAAGAGCTTTCTATTGAGAAAAACCACCGCAATATTCAATTAACAGTACTCAAAATCCATGAAGGTGTGCAAGGAAGGTCCATTTGAGAAGTGGTTGGTAAACTGTAATCGAATCAACTATTTCCAACATAACAAAGTCTTCATAAATAATTCCATGCATTTCCTCTTTCAAAATTGAAGCTGGTTCTTCTGCTATCTCTACCTGCGCAAAATTACCTACATGCTTTTTATCCTTCCTAAAACAAGTTTCTTAAGCAAACCTGGAAATTTCTTCAGGCATTCGGAAGCCAAAAGTTTGGCATTAACAGTTTTGGAAGCTGAGTGACCAAAACACTAGGGGATAGGAAGATCCAAAAGCCCCCTTGGTGCCTTATCAATGAAATTCCATACAGTAGTTAATCAGAAAAGTCCCATAGCTGCTTTAATTAGTCATGGCTTGACTCACTGCACAAAATTAAACTTTCTACAGTTATCACTATTGCTATATAATCTTCGGCACACTCGAATCTGCCCTTCCAACACCATTGAACACAACACGCAGAAAACACCAAGTGACTCCCGAACATAAAGTTCCAACTCCGTCACATGACCATTACACAGTCACAAACTGCTATCCGAGGCCATGTTCCAGCCCCATTCCTCTGATCCACCAATCGTGGGGTCACTTCAGCATACAAAGGCACTGATTTTTGATAACTCCTAACAAATGATCAAATTCAAGCAATGAAGCTGGCTACGAATTATCTTTAACTGCTACACCAACTTAATATTTCTAGATGCTAAAACAAATTTGTATCCCCACTCCCCAGAATTGTTCTCTTGTTCCTAACCCAGAATTTATATAACGAAATACATAAAATGATAAAAATAGTTAAGCATACTAAAATATAAACAAAATAGGCAAAGATGAATATGAGAAACATAAACGGCAAGAAGAATCAAAAATCAACTCAAAAATTAACACGAGGCAAAGATATAAGGTGGGTCGTACGAGAATTTTACAGATTAATAGTGAAAATAGAAGGCGTTTGGCGAGTGAGTGCAGCTAAAATACAGACAAGAACTTGCGTCTTCCTTTTTTTTTCCCAGCAAACGGTGCTAGCATTACAATTCAATAATTTACTCCCTCCGTCCCTATAAGCTTATTTCGTTTTCCACGAGGAATAAAAAATAACTTTTTGTCAAAAAAATAAATAAATAAATAAATAATAAAATAATATATATATATATATATATATATATATATATATATATATATATATATATATATATATATAGTTTACCATTATTTAATTATCAACAATTGGTTAAAGATCTCCAATGCCTTTAAACATGAGATCTTTCTCTATTTTAAAGAGTCAACATAAAATAAATCACGCCCAATGATTTCTTTAAATTAAGATTTTAATTTAGAGAGTGGGTTTGGCTCTCCAAATTTGGAGAGCCAAACTCACTCTCTATAATTAAATGCATTCAAAAAGTTTCAATTTTCAATGTAGAAAAGCAATAAAATAATCTATAGAAAAACTAGTTAAAATAAAAGATAAAGAAAAATAATAAATATTTTTTGGGAATAGTAAATTTAAGTGTTAAATATAAAGAGTTTGTTGGAGTACATCAAAATTTTAACTCTTTAAATTTATAGATACTCTCCAAATGATAGAATATGCTCTTTAAAAATAGAGAGTCTCTTGGAGATGCTCTTATAACTTGGTAAATTAGATAAACGAACAAAACAAAAATATTCTCAATAAAGAAACGTGACTATATAATTTAGGCAAGAAAATAAGGAAAACCAGTCTATATAAATGAGACGTAATGTGTATAATAAATACTGATACAATAATTATAAAAGTGTATTTCTGATTTTTCGTTAAAAAAAGTAAAAAAATAAAATGTAGTTTTCATCACTGAATTTCAGGTGAAATTTCTAGTTGGTCATTAATATATTTTTGTGACGTGTTTGATTATTATAAAGTTAAATGATTTTAAGTAATTAATCACTTCTTTAGAAGAATCCACTCAAATTCTATGTCAAAGAGATAAACCTTGACATAGACTGAAGTTATTAAAATTACTCTAATCCTAATCGTGTTTTCATCAAAAATAATTATTGTTTTCAAACTTTTTTTTTCTACGTATTCATTTTTAACCACACGTTGACATAGTAAAACATTCTACACGTTAAACTCAAAATCTTTTCCTACTTTTTATTCACGCATTCTCCTAGAACAAACTATTCAGAACTCCGTTTTCCACAATTAATGATTGTGGAATAACTAGTAAGTAAATTTTAACTGCATCATCATCCAACGTTCAGATAGCCGGATCCTCTGTGACTTTGTTAATAACAGGATAAATTGTGAGATAAGTAACAAAAGCCGGCATAAATTACAAATGAAGAAAGCACGACGATAGCTGAGAAAAACAGAGAAAATTGACGACTGACTACCAGTAATTTGATAGGCAACTACTACTGCTACTACTCATAATACTACTACAACAGCCAAAGCACAAACTAAAGTTCCAGATGACCAAGCAATTAACTCTACTCGGACGCTTCCCAGAATATCAGAGTCGAGGTGGAAAGCAGCATGCTGTCCTTATTATGATGACAGAATAACAAAGTTCTTACATTACACGCTGTCTACACGATTAGCATCGTGCAGATGATCTCATTTCCATGGCATGCCTTGAACGTTATTGTTACTGAAAGGTCCTGTGCTCTGATTGAGTGGACTAGCAGGCCCACCAGAGGATTCACTCAGAGTCCCGTGAGATGGTGAGCTGCTGGCACCAATTGCACCACCCCGGTTGATATTTGGTGGAGCCGATGAAGGCTCCATATGGTTTGCTGGTTTTGATTCCTTGCGACCATCTGCTATAAAACTGCCAACAATTACCTGCCAAGTGAGAATTTACTTTTAGTAATGCCAAAGCACTTAAAGCATCTCCAATCGCGATCTAAAATATATCTAAGTTGTGATTTAGATCTCCAAACTGGTCGGAAACCTTTCCATCAGAGAGATGCAAAGGAAATGCAAATTACATTTTCCGACTGAGAAATGTAAAAAAACATATAATTTCTACATCCAAAAGAGGTAAAAAAAAGTAGATTTAGATCTACCCATTAGAGCAAAATTTGAATTTAGATCAACATGGGAATAAATGAGGATGCAAAAGTAATTTTGAATATACCAATCTACACCCAATTTTACATCACCATTGGAGATGCTCTTAGCAATAACATCATGAAGTACTTTCAAGGAGCACGATCAGTGGACCCTAGCGTGTTCAGTTCAAATGTTCTGTGTTTTGGATATGGAGGAATTTTCTATTCTTATCCTGATTGAAATATTTTTGTTATTGTCTTTATTGAAAAATTCAAGTTCCAATTCAATGCTAGTAACACAAACAGAAGTTAAGAGAATCAAAGCAAATTAATCAACTCAAGACGAGTAAATGACAGGATCTGACCCCACAGCTGCAATTACGAGTATGTATGCATATTAACCAAATTCTAGTGAATCAACATTAAATATATATCCAAAAAAATCCAACTGCCAATTTAATGCTAGTACCACAAACAGAATTTTAGAGAAAAAAATAAGCAAATTAATACTCCTTTCACGTAAGTACTACACGTGTTTCAAGATGTTGCAGTATGGACTATAGATTTAAAATGAGTACATATATGCAGTAAAGGAGTCAAAATAAGAGCAAACAAACCTGTACAGGGGATGCAGCAATTAGTAAACCAGCCACACAACCGCCTAGAACCCTTCCATCAGGACCAGCTAATGTGATGCTTAATCCACCGTTTCTGCTTCTCTGGCCGCCAACTTCTGATAGCATAAATGAGCCAGAAAGGGACAAAATCTCAAACCGCCCCTACATAAGGAAAAACAATAAGGAATTCACAAACAGATGTGATAAACTAACTATTCCATCTGGAGACATTCCTAGGAAATTATGGCCATTTAGTCGATTATAAATATGAACATAAAGCTTAAATAACAGACTACTAAATTTCTGGAAGCCTAATCCAGATTAGGTAGTGCAAAGTTTTTCACATGATTCAGACACTAGTGTTATTCCTAAACCGCTCAAGATGCAGGTTAAAAGATAAATTAACAGGATCTCTAAAAAGAAATAATTGACCATAAACACCATACAATCATTACATAATTTCAACAAATTTTGAATTTGTTAACAATTCAAGAGATCAGATTTCATTATTATTATTAAATGTGAAGGGATCTGGAATAAAACAAATAAATAGCTAAAAAAATAAAAATAAATAAATAAACCTCGTAAGTTGCAGTTCCGCCAGATGTTGCAGCTTGGCTGAGTGTCACATTTGATATAGCACCATTTGCAGATAGGACACAAACGGCCCTTGGACCATTTTGAGAAAATGCCATTATTTTCAAAGACACGTCCTGAAAAACGAGTTACTAACAATTAGTAACAATATAGAGAACCATCAAAACACTGAAATAATACAAAACATCCACTGCAATTAGTTAAGAAAAAAACATTCTGATTTGAGAGAATTTACTAAAGAAGAGGACTAGGATTAATGAATATTTTGTTCACCACACAACCATAATACCAATATATGTTATGTAGCCACAACAGAAAATAACCAACTTTTTGCCAATATGGAAGAGTTTTGCGAACCAAAGACATTATATAACTAATTAATCCATGACTTCAGTACTTTGCCGCATATTAGATGTTATGTACTTCATAAAATTACCAAATATTGGTCAATAATCGTGTATTCTATAAGTGCCAATGAAATCCTACCATTTGGGCTCAATAAATTAGCTCAACTTTTAAAATAAAACAGAATATTGTAAAAATTAGTCAACACAAAATAACATAGTATTATTAACCAAGCAACAAAAAAAATTATTATAACATAATGCTTTACTTATCTGCAATTCCACTCAAACCTGAGTTTGAACCTTCTACTGCGTCTTTCAAGCAATTAAACATCTTTTTCATGATGAAGTATACTACAGACCATAAAAGTAAAATCACAAAAAAGCCCCTTTTCTTCTGCTCTAGGAGTATACAACCATAAGGAATTTACTCTACCACATTATGTATTTCTCATCTAGAGTAACGATTGAAGTCGGCAAAGAATTATTTGGTTCATAGTGGAAATTACATACAGTTACTAAACAGAGACATTCAAAGAATTTGGTGGGAGTCATTACAGTATCAGCTGCATTCACTGCACGGTATAATTTTTAAGATAAGCTAAATAATAGTTTTTGCATTTTTAACTTTATGACAAACTTGAAAGAACATTTATGATGAAAATAAAACAGGGCTCTTGGTGATTCTAATTAGTAATTCCCTGTATCAGTTTCCTAGAAATCAAAATAGAAAGAATATTCCTTCAAAAAAAATAATGAATGTTCGTTCCACTGACTTAACAAATAAGAACCAAAAAGGTAAAATGTCAACCTCCCCTGCCTTCACGTTGATAACGTGCGGAGTAAATCCAACACCAGATGATCCTGAAAAGAAAAAAGCTCTATTTCAGAATTATATGATTAAGTCAATCATTAGATTCCTTAAATCAACAGTGTAAGTCAATGATTATTGTTCAAAATCACAATACAGTTAGAGATTTTATCAATTGCATGAAAAAAATGAGGAAATTAAGATAAATATCGTACAAGTGTGAATAAAACAAAAGAAAATTAAAAGAATACTAGAAATAAAAATGAATGAGATGAAAAGAAAAGAAAAGAAAAGAATATGGCACAAGTCATGTTAAAATTCACCAGTATAGCTTCTTCATGGGCATCTGAAACACACAACAATAGTAGGCAGATTATATTACTTCAAAAAGAAAGCAACAGAGGGCATACTTGTAATCTTCTCTTCTATAAAATTTTGGAGACCCAAAGTTCCAGCAGACACCCATACCGCAAGTTGATTTCATTTACCCATGAATATAGTGTAACCCATTTTCTCTATTACTATATTATAGCTTCAGAAACCACCACCAAAACCTATTTATAGTTTGTTTCCTATTACAACTAGCATTAAACAAAGAAAGCATAGAAATCCAATAAACAAAAGAAAAACGTTTGGTTTTACTTATCTTGTCAAATTTACTTTTTAAATTACTTATTTTGTCAAATATCTTGTAGAAAACAAAGTTATCCATGACAAAGATTTGATTTTTCAATCAAGGATTCATCAATTAATTTAATTCAAAACCAAATCTAGTACATTTAGCTATACATATATATATGGAGGAACAAAGGGTCATTACCCATAGTTTCCTTTTGTTGCTTATTGCTTGAACCACGAGGTCTACCTCTGCCCTTCTTGGAAGATGGCGAGGCCGATCCGCCCAGAGGCGGCTGCGGAGGAGTTGCGACAGATGATGGACTAGCCATGGATTGTGAGAAAGTTGCACTGGTCGGCGGAGTTGGAGAGACGCCGACAGGCCGCTGGGCTGACGGCATACCCATTGCCATGCTACCATCGGGCCCGTACTTCCTCGGCCGCCCCCTCTTCCGTTTCTGCTCGCCAGAGTTCAAGTTCGTCACATTTTTAACCGTGGCGACGCCAGCAGGGACGGGATTGTACGGCTGCGGGGATGATCCTACGGGCCTGTACAAGGTGGCACTGCCATCGGTGCTGTAGGCCATGCGCATAGACTGATCCAACTGCGCCTGCGATACTGCCGGTGCCGGAGAATTATGAACGGCGGAGGAAGAGGGTGCAATGGTGAATGGCTCCCGACTCGTCATCAAAGTTGTGGCTTCAGTCCCCGACATTTTCTTGCCGGGCTTCTGGAATTAACTTGAAATTTTTTGAGAATTACCTGACAGAAAAAACACAGAACAAAATGAGATCTTCTGCTGAAGAACTGAACCTGTTCACATTTTGAAAGTTTTTAAATTCTACTGTCACTCATGACTGCACTGAAACATAAAAACGTACGCAGACTTGGAAGAAAAAATCAAGGGAAATTTTGGAAAAACTAGTGAGAATTCAAAGAAGTTTGAACGCTATCAGCAAGCTTTTTGCCATTGAACATTCAAAATTGAGCTGAATTTTTCAAATTTTTAAAAGAAATTAGCAAAGAAAAGCTCGAAATCACCTTTAAACAGGAAATTCAGTTTTTGAAAATTTTGATTTTCACAAATTTAAGAAAAACAAAATTACCCTAAAATTGAAAAGAAAATTAAGAAAATAGCAGAAAAAAGAGGAAAAATAAAAAAAATCTCAAAATAAATTGGAAAAATTCTTTGAAGCAGCGGAGAATTACAGAGATCGAAAGAGATAAGGAACCGAATTTTTTTTAGGGTTTTGAGAGTGAGGCTTTCTGTAAAATAATTGGGATCGTTAATTAATATATATTTAGGGAAGGGAGTGGCATTTTCAGTAATTATTTTACCACTTTTAACATCTTCTGTACGAAGAATTTCCCCAAAAATTAAAAAAAATAATAAAAAATCGTATAAATTTATCGATTTATTCTTCAAATTCATCATTACTTTCTCTCGTACGTTTCATTTTGGTACTCGCTGTATTTTTCCGACGCGCCATTTAATTTGTAGTAGCTTTGTATCAGAGCAAATAATATAGCGAGTGGTTGTGGTTCATTAGTTCAGCGCGTGAATTTAGATGAGAAGTCAATTTCTAAATAAAAGTATTATAATCATAATTAGTGATTAATTATAATGTATTAGGCTTAATAAATATTAAACTATTAAGGATAATCCAATTCAGATACTACTATTGCAGATTAGGTAAATGGTAATTAGTATAAAATTAATATAATCACTTAATTGAATCCAACTCACATATCAGCATTGGATAAGTTGGCAAATGCATATTTATCATATATGAGTCACCTCATCAATACATTTTTTAATCTTATTGGTATCCTTTTAATTTCTCATAAATTATTAAATACGATGATAAAAAAAATTTATTGACAATATGTAAGCATCGTTCTTGAGTACGCTCTTGTTCTTTATTCGTTACAATCCTATTGTTAAATTAAAATGATTTTAACAAACTCGAGAATTAAGCATGCTTGTTTAGACACTCGGGGTAAGAGTAATATAAAAAATATCTGCAATTAAAATTTTCTCCTTAAAATAGACCAAAATATAAGTATACTTCGATGTCAAGTTTTGGCTCAACACTTGATGGGAGTTTTCATGACATTGAGAGCTTGTTTGGGAAAGATTTTTGGGGGAAGAATTGATTTTGAATAGTGATATGATGGGAAATGTGTGGTTGAAAAAGAAGAAAAAAGTATTGATGTGATGGAAAATATTATTTTATTGAAGAATGTGTGGGTTGAAAATGAGAATTGATTTACTGTAGAAAAATTTAATTTCTCCCAAACAAGACCTGATTTTATTTTATTTTGAATTCTAATGGCATCTTAATTGTAATCGATAGATTGCTTAAAAATACGTGACACATTACAAAATATAGATGATGTTTAAAAGAATCAATATTCACAAGTCAATATGAATTCCGTCAAACTGACGTGACTGAGAAAATAGACAATGTCTGAAGTTTCGTCTAAATTCAAACACTAAATTAAGTGACCAACAAAATTAATATTTTTGTTTTCAGACTTTACATTTTATGTCTTGATTTAGATTTGGTTATATCTGTTATTATAAGAAAATAACAAACGCATATAATATTATATAATAATCCTTAGCATTGGAAATTTGGAGACTAAATAAAATTAAAATTTAAAGTTATGATGTGATAAAAATTATTTCTAAAACAAATATATATATATATATATATATATATATATATATATATATATATATATATATATATATATATATATATATATATCAGGAAGTACATTATAATAAAATAATTTAATTTATATTTATGATGTAATAAATTTTCTTCAAGTATTTCAAGAAGATTTTTCTATCCTAATTTTAATGAGGTCAGTATTCTATTAGCTGTATAAATTAAAATTAAAATTTTAAATTAAATCAAGTTAACAATTAATTATATATATATATACAGAAATAATCTAATGAGCACCGGTGCTCATCTTATCCTAAGCACCGATGAGTTGGCACATTAATTAATTGGTGGAAAAAGATTTTGTGAGTTCCAATCCACCAATGAATGAATGTGTCAACTCATTGGTGCTTAGGATAAGATGAGCACCGGTGCTCATTAGATCATTTCTGTATAATATATATATATATATATATATATATATATATATATATATATATATATATTATAGAAACCACAAATCTTCCACCAAACATTTAAGGCATGTTCGGTAGAGATTAAACTCGAATTAAAATTAAAAAACTAATCGTTATTGTTGACTTTTATTAGACGAGTGAGACTCAATAACGGATATATTTTCAATTTTAATTGGATTTTAAGCACGACCGAACACGCCCTAAATCAACTTTTATTAAAAGCTACTAAAAATCTTATTTTAATCCACATCAAATAGGGGCTCATTTTCTCATTAACTGCGCACTCAAAGCATCGCCTTTATTCAAATCCTAAATACAAAAATCGTACAAAAATTGTAGTTCGAACATCAATTTCCAATAATAATAATAATAAAATGTATTCTTTTTTATATAATTGAAAAAATAGAATACACTTTAAGTAACTTGTGTATTTCAAATAAAATACATTTTGATTGAGATTTGGAAAGACACGAGCTTCTCTGATGAACACTTGAGGGGGGAAATCGAGCAGTCGAATATCAATCTGTTTTGACACCCTCTACTCCACTTTCCCCGGATTTTGGTGGGACAGGTGTTTAAAGAAATGAAGGGATGAATTGATCAACAAAAAAGCAGGTACTGCAACTTTTGCAGTTCCCTCTCCATTTGCAAATCAAATTCCTCAAACTGAACAATCTTGTCTTCAAACTCTACTGTCTGCAAAATTAAAATTGCCAAGAAACCACCTCAATAGTGAGAAAAATGCAAGGAATTATTACTAAACAGCGCAAACCTATAACATTTGGAGTGAGGTGTACCTGAACAGCAATGCCAGATACTGCCTTCTCCAGCTCCTCATCTTCCTTCTCAAGCTGCAATCTTGCTTCAGCAAGATCTCCTTCCATTGAATTTAGGTCTTCACCGTTTGATGCAATATCAGATTCTGCATTGGAAGTGAAGGTCAGACTCGCCGGCATTTATCTTCTTTTTATTTATTATTACCATTTAGAAAGAGAGGCTTGGGGAGAGGGGTTCTAATTGGTGGAACTTCGTCTCTCATTTACTCCATTCTCACCAACCCATGTATGGGTAAATTTAGAAACACAAATCAAATGACAGGGGTTGATCACCAAATCCCGGCTTCCCATTTCAACCATGATTCTTTGATCACCAAACACTGGCAGCTTACCAAATTTTTAAGTTGTTAATGGACAAAACACAAATAAGATGAGTATAGCAGGAATGAGGATGTCATGACGGGCGTGGCTATGCTAGCAAAGATAAAATAAAATGTAAATATAAACTAACAGACCAAGATGAAAACAAATAAGATAATTAAGGGTAGAATGACTTGAGTGGTTATGGGCCTTGTGGCCAATGATTAAAACAGGCTAATATCAAGGCATCTACTTCAATGAGGCGAGGCGTAAGCCTGATTCAAAGCAATAAAAAAAATTACAGTAATAAATTATAAAATATTTTATAAAAAATCCATAATAGAACATTTCAATAAAGTGATAAAAGTCTGATTTGCAACTAGAAAATAAAATAGGTTAGGACGTGTGGGCTCTTCATTTCTGTTCTCTAATCTCCAATTCTTTTTCTTCTTAGTTCTCAGGGTTGAGCTTTGTTTCAAATCGCCCAAAATTCCTTATAACATCTCTATTAAGGGGAGAAAAAATTAACAGCCCAAAACGTGGAGGATTGTTAAAAAGAAATCCAAAGAAAGGAAAAACTTAGGAGCGTACACCTAAGCACTCTGAGTTGTATGCCTCAGGTAGGTAAGACGTAAACCTTCACAAAGGGTACCCTAAGCTGGCAAAACTTAGGAACATAAATATAAGAGCCCTGAGGTGTATGCCTCAGTTAGTGATTAAATATTATAATATTATTGAATTAGTTTCCAATTTTGATGCGTACTTTAGAAAGCATTACTAGATTTCGATTTAATAGCTTTTATTAAATATTTCTTACTCAGAATAAAATATCTGAAATTCTATATAAATGGGTCTTATACTTTGCCCCCGTTTGGGCCACCTTTTTATCAGTTTAAAATGAAAAATATGACCGTTATCCATCACATCAACATTTAAATTCAAATTTTCTATCTCTTGTGTGGGCCCCAATAACGGCTATATTTTTCATTCTCATTCTACAAAAAGGTGGCTCAAATAGGGCCTTTGTAATTAAAAAAAAACTGATAATGAAATAATTTTGATATTCTCCCCTAAATCTCTCTCTTCCCCCTCCTTTCTCTTCCTCTCTTCCCTTCCCTTTCCTCTTCTCTTATAATTGTTCTATTACATCCTACGTCAATTTGGTATCAGAGGAATCTATCTCCTTTGGCCTACACCTTATCAATCCATAAATCACCAATTGTTTCCATCCAATCCATATAAACACCACCGCCTTCCACCATCCATCCAAACCTTATAACCATCTTCATACACAACCTTTGAACATCACATACAAGAAGAATTCAGCTCGGCAGCAATCAAGCGCACAATATTTAGTTTTTATTTTAGCTTCAAAAAGAAAAAGAAAATAGTCGGGAAAAAAATGCAGCAGTTTTTTTATTAGTATAGTTGTTGTTCTTAGTTTCATTGAAAATAATAATAAAAAAATCGTTATATGCATCTGCTGCTGTTCAATAATCCCTTTGAGTTCGTTGCTGTTCTTCAATAAGAACAGTCCATATACATTATCCACACCCAATACCAAACGCGCTTTACTTCTAACCCAAACAGATACAGATCCAGCCCTAAACTCCAAAACTGGCCCATATTACCCATCAACACAAACTTAGCCCACATCAATCGGTTTCAGCCCAATACAATAACCACAAAATTCAGACCAACACTATATCCCTCATTAAACAGTATCCAACCCATTAACCAAAATATCCATCTTCTAAACCTAAACACACAACCCATGCACCACATATCCATGGTATGAAAAAACCCTGCTGAGGCCCGCCTTGAGACCCGCCTCACTGTGAGGCACAGCTTCTGCGCCTCGAGGCTCAATCTGTGAGGCACAAAAAATGAGGCGTACGCCTCTACATCTGAGGCAAAAAAAATGAGGCGTGCGCCTCATTTGCGCTTCATTTGAAATATGTTTTTTTCAGGTTTTTGAAAAGGAATTAAAAAATGCCCTCTTTAAAAAAGAAAAGGCCCATTTAAAAAGATATTTTTGGCCAAACAAAATATTAAAATATCTAGAATGGCAGTCAGAAATCCTTCTACACGGCGGCAGACAGAAATCTTCCTAGATGGCGAGAACTACACAACAGTCAGAAATCTTCCCAGAACTAAACGACAACCAGAAAACTTATCTTCAATCCTTCGCTTAAAAGAGGTCCTCAAGTGTTGCTTCTATGTCTCTTTTCTCCTTTGCTTCTGCCTTCTTCTAGTGACTTACAATTTAAAATTGTTTCACTAGACTTTACTTGGTTTTTTTTTGTTCAGTGCATCGCCACCAGATTGCACCTATTTTGTTTGGCAGATTGTACCTGTTTTGTTTGTGGTGAGGCTTACGCCTCAAAACGTTTTGAGGCTTACGCCTCGCCTCATTACAAAAAAACGCCTCGGTACCCGTTTACGTTTTTTCAAACTATGCACATATCCAACCCATCACAGGCCCAACCTAGAACACCACATATCTAACCCATCACAGACCCAACCCAGTTCCATCTGATCCACAATAATCCCAAGCCCGTATCCATAATCCACTAGTTCATTACCCGGTCCAATCCCCTCTTCTTCTTCCCCCAACAACCTTCCTCAAAGCAGTCGCCTGCCACGGCCACATCGTCGACCGCCACCCATACTGAGAAATGCCACCGCCAAGCCATAATCACTGCCAACCGCCGCACATCCACATCCAACATCACAACATCATCCTAATCCCTACACCGCCCTGCTTTCGGTTAGTCGCCCCCGCCACGAAATCGAAAGCCAAATGCGAGGTACCCTGTAACACCACCTTCGTCCTCCTCCGCGTCCAAACACATTCATATCAACCCTCACACAACAATCACAACCCAACTCCGCCTTTGATCACCAACTGCTCTGGTCTCACCGTCAATCCACCGCAATCTGCAACCATCAACCCAGCCCGTTCCCTCCACCAACAACAAACCTCCACTGGCACCATCCATTGCCGCTGCAAATCAGTCGTCGTCCACAAACCAAACTGACTAGGAGATAACAAATCAAGATATTGCTAAGAGCTTGAACATGAGGATATAACCACTTAGAAGATGTCGAACCCAAAAGTGCATCTACCATGACTTGCACGTCCAAAACCACATTACAGTTTTCCAACACTACAGCACAGACATCTAACACTCTTCCAGGCATCGAAAGCAGGTTCCCTAGAAACTTGGATAAGCTTTCCAATTGAATCGAGATGTACTTAATGCCAAATCATATCCTAAGTGGCTTAAGTTTCGATGTATTAAATATTCTAAAAGGTAATTGAGCACAAATTAAAAATCAGACAGCAGACTCCTCGCACCAGTTGCATTTGAAAAGCAGCCTGATGAAATGTCATAAACATAAAATAAGAAGGCAAAACTATCAATTATAGGAAGAAAAAAGTTGCTAAGATCAAATGTTGACAACCAAAACAGATACAATGACCCTTTAATTGACTGGCTCAAGTCCAACATACACAGCAAGAACAAGGAATATAGGAAAAATACATCCTTCACTTAACTACTTTAGAAATAAATAAATAATAATATATCATAGATAAGATAGTAACCTATTACATCGAAATTGCTATCTAAATCAAACTGCACCCTTAGCATTAAGTTACCCAGAGACCATATTATCTCCATGAGTACCTACTTTTAGGACAATTGAACACCCCAAATACCTTGCTAAACTCAGGGTGCCTGAGGGAGGTCCCGGAGACAGAGATCAATAAACCTTGTGTCACATTCATTTTAACCATAACAAGTCTAAATTTCTAATAATTCGATTAGTCTTTGAACCAAAAAAAAGGGAGTTGTTACCTGAGCCATAATTGGGTTACTAAAATCAGATAGGGGTGTGAGACACGTCCTTTTTGTTGGTCTTGAAAGATTTTGCGAACTTAAGGCAGTATCCATCTCGGCAGATTCGGGAGGCCAATCAAACTGTTCGCCAAATGGCAAATTTACAAAGTGAGTTACACATTCCCTCTCACTTCTACCAGCAACATGCTCCGCGACTTTCTTCCAGTCATCACCATAGTGCATAATAGCTTCTAAGAGTTGCAAAGTCTCTTTATCTGTCCAATCTGTCTTTGCATCTTCACTGATCTCGACCCTCTTAAACTCTGAAGAATCTCTATAATTAACCCGCACATAGCATCTTGCACAAAGTGTCATGTCATGCTGCACAAAGATGAAAAACTGTAATGTAAAACTCAGCAGTGAACCACAATTTTGTGCTCTCAAATTAATATATTAACATGATAATGACTACCAAGTAAAGCAAAGAACTTCTAGAGATACAAAGAAGCATTAAAATGATATATTGCAAAATATATAAATACAGTATTCAAGAACTTAAAGTTTAATTACTAAAATAAAATATGGTTACTTTTACATGAACAATAAGCATCAGGGATAACCAATGACTATTAGTAGAAGCTAAATTTTAAGAATTTCCCATCTGATACACAAAGCTATCTTATTAATAGCACCGAATATCCATCCACAATATAACACTAAAACAGGGTGCCAAACATGCACCAAGTACCTTATCAGAGTCAAAGCAAGCAAAGCTGCAAATACCCTTGCAGTTACTGCAGGGCTTTGACTTGGCAACCGTAACATTGGTGCTGCTTCCACCAGCGGCATCACCAACCTGCGAAATGGCTGTTGCCGATTTGCTCTCCTTCTCTTCCCACTTCAACTGTGGCTTTGAAGAACCGGTGTAATTGACCAAGAAATCGAATATCCTCCAAATTGACCCCACATCACCAACAATGGTTCAGTGAAGGTAATTTTCTTGGTGGGGTTTTCTCGAAATCGCCTAATGATGGCATTCCTGTAATACTTGTAAACCCTAGGGTTCTTGGAGGGAGACCTTCCGTCGAAGAACTCAGGGACAAATTTAACCTCACATTCGTAAACCCTGTTCACCCTAAAGAGCCCAAAAAATCAGATAATTTAACAGAAAAATAATGGCTATCCACAAAAGCAAATAAAATATAGACGTGTAAGCATACGAGAATAGCTGGGGATGTGGATGACGTCAGCATCGGAGGAGGGTGGTTCGGGATGAGTGCGCGCGGTGGAGGTGGCGGTGGAGGGAGCGGTGGCCGCCTCAGTAACGGGGGTGGGGTGACGGAGGCGGGGTTGGCTTTGGAGTCGGAAGGTAGTGGAAGGTCAATAGTGATGGTGGCCGTAAGGGCGTCGGTGATTGGGCTTCCGTCGGAGGGTTCAGGGGTGGGCGTCGAAGGAGAGTTGATATTAGCAGCCATAATTAATGGTTTGAGTGCTAAAATTTATATGCTAGAGCAAGCGGAACACCGATGGTGAAACCAGTGCAGCCTGACTGAAAACAAAATTTAATTGAAGAATCAAATCCAGATATATTTCAATTTCAGCATTACATACAAAATCGGACTGTAACCATCAGTTATACTGTGTCGGGTTAGAGAAAAAATTCTTGGAGCATCTCCAACAAATATAATCGGGCTGTAAGTCAGGGGCGGAGGTGGGGCGTGGGGGGGGGGGGGCAGGGGGGGTCCTGGACCCCCCTCAATTTTTGACAATTTTTTTTTTTTAATTTTTTTTGTGTATAAATAATTTTAGAACAAGGATATATTTTATTTGATAAGGCATATTTTAGTTTAGTCTAAAATTGTTTCAATAGCTTTTTGTATTCCATTAGTTATTATACATTATGTTGTATGAAGTTGAGTAATATGATTGGTTCACTTGAAAATGTTTCATATTTTAATTGCAGTATTTACGTTCTTGCACTGATCTTCCTGTATTCGTCCATGATAATAATTTGTATTGTAGTATAAAAGTATCATTAATGTAGAATTTTGACCATGAAAATTAAATTGGGTCTTCTACATGTTTTAATTTGGGGTTTTATTGAGTTTATATGTCGACAATGTCGTCTTATTGTTTGAGTGCAAGTTTGATGAGTTCAAGGCTACTGAGAAAGATCCGATCTACGTAAGCTTGAGCTCAAATTCGAGTATGTAACTTCTGATAATTTATATGTTTCTTGATTTTTTTGTTAATAATGTACATTAATTTATATTCTTTGGTTTCCTTTCTCCATTACAAAGTACTAACTTCCCTCATTTTAATAGATAATGTTTCCAAAAAAAAAAAAAAAATTCGGGAGCACTACCCCCGAACCCCCGTGAGCCCCCACCCCTTCAACTCTCGGACCCCTCTACTTTGATGGGCCGGCTTCGCCCCTGGCTGTAATCATCATACCAGCAGCACTTTAGAGCATATTTTGAAATTATAAAGAGCATTTTGTAATTTTTTATAAATAATAAAGAGTGAATAATCAATCCAATAACATTCCTACGCATCTCTTTATTCGTTGAATGTGCGACTTAGATGATAGCTTCGAATGTAATTCTCCATTAACTAAATCGAACACGTGGGAATATGACATAATTCTCAAAGCTCTGTGCCTCGCTATCGTAATATTCAATATGCCCATTAATAAAATCATCATTTTCTTTCTTGTGACAAGGATGAAGATTATCGTTGATGCTACCAAAAATCGTACCTAACTGTTTTCGATCTGGATGACTGTTGATGAGCACGAACGTGATCTTCCGATACCTGAAACTAAAGGTGATGAAGTATGCCCTCGTCGCCCCTCCGATACTTAAGTCAGATAGGAAATTTTATGCGTGAGGCTACATGTTGTAAAATAATGTAGAACGTACCTGAATATTGACTTGGGAGTCCGTATTTATAGAACTAGGTGGTAGAGTCCTAGTAGGACTGTGCAGTTCATTCCTGATAGAACTGTAATTGATCTAGCGCCCTTATCTCCAAGAGTCCTACCAGAATTAGTTTTTAGGAGTCCTTAATGGGGTAGGACTCATCTTCCTGTCAGTCGAGACCTCTTAGGACAGAGGACCATAGATCGAGGACTTCTTAGCAAACGTCATGGGAATGGAATGCCCGAGGACTATGAAATACCTCGAGGACCTGTATTCCACATGAGCTGCGATAGGAGTCCTCGAGGACTAAGGGACACCTCGAGGACTACCATCGTTCTCGAGGGCTAAAACATCTCGAGGACTTCCATTCCCAATGTATGAAAAGAGGGTTGAGTGGAATCCTTGAGGAAGGCTTGGGTCCGGAGGCCTCGAGAAAACCCTCGACGCTGGCAGCATAAGGATACTCCTCGTTCCTGTTAGGCCTCGGTCAACCAGAATGTGCCATATCAACCGTAATCTTATTTAAAAAGTGATGTTGAGAATGGGGTAGTAGGCCTAGAGTATGGCATACTTGGTGAAGACAAAAGTATATGTTCCATAGATTGGCATGCTGGTAAGTTTCATCTAAGAATTGATGTGTAGGAATGTCGTTACTTATGATTTTAAGATTCAAATCATTGAAAAACTTAGAGGATGTCACTTCAAGAGTTTTATACATATCACAATTGTGCAGATGGAATGGAAAAGAAAACGACAGAAAGTCAAGGTGGTAGGTATAGATATAGATACACACAAACACGATATGTGTATGTATAGATTATAACCCTACTTCAGAGAAGAGACGAAGAGGACAATTCATAGGACACTCAACTAATAAAAAAAGTAACGTAATTGCGACGATGATGCTACTGTTGCAGCAACGACTCTAATTTGGGGGTAGTTTTAGGGTAGTGGTGTGCGGTGGTGATCTGCGTATGCTATATTGTGTTCGAAGATGCTGTTGGTGCTGGTTTTAATGCGGTTGGATGATACAAGTGGTGGTGTTAGGATGATGGCATGAGGTAGCAGTGCTAGTAAAGTGGTGGTTATATTGGCAGCGTCTATGGTGGTGGCTGGAGAAAAGAGTATTTGTGATCAATTATTTTGTTGATTGTGATCAATAAATTGATTAATTTATTATCAATAAATAATATATGATCGATGAAATATATAATTTGTGACCAATAAATAATATATGACTTAAAAAATGTGAAATTTAGATTAAAATAGTAACGGTTGTTGACATATGGTTGATCATGACGTTAATATTTTGATTATAACAATCAAGTCCATCTTATTTACTAACAAATTGAATTCAATTGAGTGTTTAAGTTTTCAAAGTTATAAAGATTATTATTCACACTCAAATGAAATATAAGTGAAGGTTAAACGAGCATTCAAGACAAATCATTCGAAACAATAGTGATTTGCATGCGATAATCAAATTGGAACTTAACAAAATTGCAAATCAAGATACAAGCCAAAGAGAGGCTTGAAGAGATCAAGAACATTGAAGATGGAGTTATTTATCGAACCTCATTTATATATGTAAAGGTATAACTCGTCAATGTTTAGCAAGTGCATAAAGCTCAAGTATTTCTCATAAATTCATCACTTGCATAAATTAGTTTGACATGAAAATGATTTTGAAAAAAATGAACATTTGTAATATATCAAAAACCTTGAAAAATCATTTTCAAACGTCCCTGAAAAGATCACACTTCAACTTTCAATCAAAAAGTTATACTCCGATTTTCAATCTCATATTGAGACATATTTTTGACATAGAAGATGATATAATTTAAAGATTATTTCTGAAGCAAAGTTGTAGCCCTTTGAGTTAGTTTTCCAACCCATTTTGAATCACCTTAGTGCCCCTTTCGACACCCGTTTTTTCACAAAAATTTTCATTTTTCTACAGTTTCTTTTTCAAAAAAGTGGGACCCATCACCCAAATCTATCATATTCCGTCAAAAATTGTCCCTTCCCACTTGCATTAAATTGGTACTTTGCAACAATTAAAATATTTGTTCCAATAATGCCCTTTCATAGTATGAATAAGTTGAAAAGGGATGACTGTATTTGTGGAAAATTGTAATTAATTTGTCAGGGCAAAATCGGAAATAATTCTCAACGGGAAAATGGGCATTAATTTGGAATCTGACACAAAGTTTGACTCTAAATATTTTGTCCTCCTTTACTGTTGTAGAATGAGTTTTACAACCAAAAAACGGATGTCAAACGGACGCTTAATCGGATATCGAGAGAGAAAGATATGATCAAAATACTAAAAACTGTCAGGCCTGTCTGAGACTTTCGGTCGACCGAAACTAACAGTCTGATTTCCAACGGCTATATTACTGTTTTGATTGACCGAAAGTGATTGTTCATCAACCGAAAGTTCCTGTAGTTTGTTTTTCTTGCTCTATAAATACCTGTCTTTTTTCCATTCAATTTGATCAATTTATAAGAGATTTTTGAGAGCTTTTTTATTGAGAAATCATTGAGTTTACTTGAGTTTAAATTATATTTCATTTATTACAAAAGAATTTCTTGATTGATTCAACTTATTTCATTCATCTTATCTAGAAATCTTTTTCGCAAAGAACTTTTCACAACTTCATCTATTCTTCATTCTTGATAAAAGTTTTTGTTTGCCAACACTTTGATTTAAGTGTAAAATCTCTCTTCATACTTAACTTGTATTATTTGTTAAGAGAGATCATTGGTTTGGAAATTTTGATACAAAAAATTTCTTGATTGATCAAAACTAATTTTTATCCATTTTATCAAGAATTCTATTTTGCAAAGAATTTCTCATAATCTCATATATTCTTCATTTTTTGTAGAAGTTTTCTTTACCAACACTTTTATTAAAGTGTAAGATCTCTCTTCATACTTAACTTGTATTATTTGTTAAGAGAGATCATTGATTGGAAACTTTGATACAAAGATACAAATTATTTCATCATCCATCATTTATCTAAGTTTACAACATCAACACTTGAACTTCATTATTTGCTATCTATTGAAGTGTTTACCTAACTCTCTAATACTTAACTTGATTATATCATTTGTTAAGAGAGTTTCTTCATTGTAAAATTATCACTTATTCCTTAACGGTTTCGAGAGCCTTGTGAAAACTCGATTGTAAGGATATGTGCTACTCATTGTAAGTCAGCTAAGGATAAGTGCTCGTTGTTGTAAGTCACTTAAGGATAAGTGCTCCTTGTTGTAAGTCACTTAAGGGTAGGTGCTCCTTGTTGTAAGTCACCTAAGGATAAGTGCTCATTGTTGTAAGTTATCATTATAATGCATTTGGTCTTACTCGTGACGAAGAGTTTGGTAACGGGGGATGTAGATCATTGCATTGGATCGAACCTCCATAACATACCATTTGCATTCTCTATCCCTTTTACTTAACGCATTTACTTCGCGCAAATTTATATTGTTCCATTTACGTGTTTACTTGTGTTTAGACTATTCTCTATCATTTGCGTGCTCATTTATTAAAATCTTGAGTGATTAACGAAAAAGTTTTAATAACAAATTCACCCCCCTCTTAGTTAGTTATTCTTGGGCTAACAACGATAACTCACAATTTGTAAGTTGTAACCAAGTAATTTATTAATTTGTAATCGAGAAATAACATTGACTAATTAATTTGATAAGTTATGACCTATAATATTTATGATTTTTTTTATCAAAAAATAATTTATAATTTGTGACCGATAAAGAAATTGTGACATATAAAATTTATAATTTGTATGTGACCATTAGTTTGATAATTTGTGATCTAAAAATAAGTTGTAACCTAATTTTTGATTTGTGACTATGTTGTCTATAGTTGTGAGTAGTGCGTAGCTGTAACCATAAATCATATAATAATATGATCTTAATATATTTAATTATTTTATTAATAGAATTTAATTAAAATGTGGTTGTTACCAATTATTTAGTTGATTGTGCCAATAATTTAGTTAATTTATGATCAATAAATGATATATGATTGATGAAATATATAATATGTGACCTAAAAAAATGTGAAATTTCGATTAAAATAGTAATGGTGACACAATTTGTTAAGTTGTGACAAATTAATTTATTTATTTGTAACCGAGAAATAATTATGACTAATTAATTTGATAAGTTGTGACTTATACAATTTGTAATTTGTGATCGAAATTAATACGTAACTTATTAATTTGATAATTTGTGACCGATAAAGAAATTATGACCTATAAAATTTGTGATTTGTAATTGAGAAGTAATACGTGACCCATTGATTCGATAATTTATGACCGAAAAATAAGTTGTAACCTAATTTGTGATTTGAAACTATGACATCTATAATTGTGAATAGTATGCAACTCTGATCGTAAATTATATAATATTATGACATTAATATATTTAATTAATAAAATATTTTCTTTATTAATTATTTAATCTATAGAATTTAATTAAAACTTGATTTTTGAAATTAATAAACATAATTTCTTAATTTTGAACTTGTATTTTAAAACCACATTATATGTGTAATGTTCTATTTACTAGGGTTGGGTTGGGTTGATTTTTTGCTCAATCCAAACTCAACCCAACATGGTTGATTTGATAATTTTGATCTAAAATCAAACCACCCCACCCAATTATTAGTTTAAACCCAACCCAAATCGATCAAGTTTGGGTCGGTTTGGGCAATGCGATTACTTTTTGTTGAATTTAACCAATTTTTCAAAGATAGAAATTACTTGAAAACCTTCATTTTTTTAAACACCTATATAATGAATTCTTTCTAAAAAATAATGTATAAATAAGTTTAAAAAATAATGTGTGTGTGTATATATATATATTACAATTTTTTGGGATTTATTCATTTCATCTTCATGTCCTTAATTTTTATTATATCGTTAAATAATTTTATATTTGTGCATAGTATTCAGTCAATCGATTTATGTAAAAAAGGGACATTTATAAATTATAAGTTATTCTCTCATCTTCATCATTGTGTCTATTTATTTTTTTATTTTAAATATTATTTTTTTAATTTATCAGGGTTAGGTTGGGTTGAGTTGGATATGATTTGTTAGGTTTTAATTCATAACCCAAAATCTAACTCAACCCAACCTCAAATTTGATTTTTCAACTCAATACAATCCAATTGAATTTAAAAACCAACCCAAATCGATCGTTTTGGGTTGGGTTGGGTCGAGTTGGGTTATTTTGGTTGGATTTTGCCAAGTCCTATACTTTACTCAAATCGATCAAGTCCGTTTCGGGTTGGACCTTAAACCAATTCAACCCGAACCACCCCCACCCCCACCCCCACCCCCACCCTCACCCTCTCACTTGAACAACTAATAACAATTAGCAAAAACTAGGGAAATAGAAAATAAATTGCTTATATCAGCTACTATTGTCTTTTTTTATTTTTGTTTGTGTTTTGCGGCTGTTGAAGAGGATTGGTGACTAGAACATGTGACAAATTGATGAGATGGCAGTGCGATGGTAGGGGTGATTGTGATTGAGTTTAAATGGCTGCTGAGATACATCTTTTCTTATCCGCAAGGCACGTCGTAATAACATTTCTTACCTGCAAGGCGCATCGTAATAACATTTTGGTTAAAGGAGAGTGTCAACTCTGATATCAAATTCGTGACAAACACAATTGAACAAGAACAAAATTGAGAAAGAAAGTGAAAGGGAGTTGACAAAGAGAAGAATGGAGAGAGAATGAGAAAAGAAGAGAGAACAATATTCAATATTCTATTAATAGTCAAGTCTATTTACAAATGAATTCCGAAATCATATTTAGGGGGAAAAGAATTGAAACTTGTTAGATTTCATAAAAACTTTAAATTTTAAGTACTTGAAAACCTAATTACTTTATTGTCAAGATTATCCATGTCAAGTCACTAAAAGAATTATTAAATGTGGAACATACCTTAATTTATTAGGAATAATTTTATATTATTGGATCTTGAATAATGACTCTTTTGTTTTTTGAGTTCTTGTCCTTGATTTCGACTTCTTGGTCTATAATCTTGATTGTTTCAATTCCTTCTTCTTGATTGTAGATCTTTTTTTTTTAATATGTTTTCTCTAGTATTATTGTGTTGATATGATGACACAAATAATGAGAATTATATATGAATTGGGAGATCATAATCCTATCTATAATTTTCATATGTATTTGGCACATCATCAAAGACAACCCCAATGAATTCGTTCTTTACACATATAATCTGACCTACACTTATTTAGATGCATAAAGCTCATAACTTTAATTATTTATTAGATCATTTTAAATGGACTTAACTTTAAGATACCATTTATATAAAATTAATTACATTAGTTTAAACCATAACTTCATATTTTTCTTAACAAAACTTGCTCTCAGTTTTTTATTTTTTGTTTCCCTTGTTAGTGAAGGCATACTTGTTCTCTGTTGTAACAATAAAAAGAAGGGTAATTGTAGCACATGTTTGTCTACCATTTTTCAAAACATTGTTTTCTACAGTAATAAATCTCTATCACACATTCAAATAATAAAATATTTTACACATAAACCAATAAAATTTCTTTCAATTTTAACCACACATTCTCCAAAAAATACTATTCAAAACATCATTCTTTCTCCCATAATGGGAGACAAACAAGCTCACATCAACACAAAATTTAATTACTATACCACATTATATTAACACAACAATTAAAATATACTTTTAATAAATATACTACGATAAATTTACAATTATACTTCCAATCCAACAAAAAACTAAAAATAAAATAAAAACTACAACCATTGTAGTGTACTTATAATCTCAATATTACATCTCATTTTTTCATTGATATACATCTTGATTCTTTAACTTCACGATGTATATCTTTTAAAAATATTTTTAAGCATATTAATAAAGTTTCCATGAATTGTTCTTTAATTTCTTTCGCCGAAGTAAATGGAGGGTTGAATATCCGTAGAAAAAAAATAATAAAACTCTCTTCTTCTGAGGTATGGCGCAAACGCCAGTAAAAGTGACACAAAAATTCATCAGCCACTTTCAGCATTTTCTCCATTACTAGTCTATTGCCCGTGCAATGCACGGGCAATGTGATTACGGAAGTAATGTTAGCGTTCAAAAAAAAAAAAATTATCTGCATTTTTTTATACCATTTTCTGAAGTATGGAATGCATAATATATATATACACACACACAATAAAAAATAAAAGTTGAAGTCCCAAGTATATATGATTTTAGAAAGAAAATAAAATAATAAGAATGAAAGAGATATAAGATTGAATTTTATATATTACAAAAAAAAGAGCAAAATTATAATCCAAACAAAATATGTTTTCTGGTGAAGCTTAAATTTTGAAAGATCTGTAAACTCCATAATGTTGTAGTGTTATTATTATGGGAAGTTTGTTTTCATGTTAGTTTTTGCCTCGTGCAATGCACAGGTTGTGTTATTTTAAACGTAAATAAATATTAGCATTGTGAATGTTAAGAATTTCTTTCGAACATAAGAAATTCTCGTGAATGTGTTGTGTGTAATATGTTTAACTAAATTACAAAATCGGATAATTTGATACTACCGTGGTTTATGGTTAATTGTCATTATCTTTGTCAAAATTATATTTGAAAACGATCATAAGTTCAATTTCTTGTGTTTTCACTTCATACGTATGCGAATATGTGAAGGTATGCAAAATAATCGTGTAAATACTTGAAAAGATTAACTATTAATTAACATGTGTGTGTACACCCTAACAAATACCATGAACAGCATGTAACAAAATGGGGCATAATGTCCCCTTGAAACTTTTAAAAAGCTTACAAGTACTTACATATATCATAAGGTCCTCCATAAATTGCAAGACAAAAAGAAACAAAAGAAAAAGGTGCAAAGGACCCAAGTTACTCTACACAAACATATATATTATATTTAGACCAATTTATAGACTGACTTTTTTTGTTTGTTTTTCTTCTTCTTTTTTTTTTCTGTCTTTGGAACTTAAAATAAAATGAGAGAAGAGTTTAATTTTCATGGCGTCCGGGGCTTTGTTGGAGTATGGCAATTATGGTGTAATGGGTTGGGACCGGCTAGAAGTCTCCTCAGTTCCGAATCCTCAGGCATCTCATTGTAATTTCCAAATCTTAGAAACATTGGAGATGGTCTACCTCTCTTAAAAATCATTTCCTTCCCGTTCTTTCACTAAAACTTCCAGTGTTTTAGCCCTTTCTTGCCCTTTCTTGACTACATGAGTCGGATTCGTTGAACTGAAAGATTTCATATTTAGTATCGAGAATAAAGATGTCATCATGATTGAGTGAAGATCAAGCAAAACACATTTGTCAAAGATATAAGAAGTTGTTACTAAAAAGATTTTTATGATGTATTATGACCAGAAAGAGTGAGAAACATAAAACTTACCTCTTTCATATGAACAATGTGTTTTCCTTTGCATATATACAACATGTTTTATGCTTTTTGGCCTCCATATGCTTCAAACCTGAAGCAACTCCACATTCTTTGGGGTATTATACATGGCTTAAAATAAGAAAGAAATTTCTCTCGTTTCGTTCCCTTGTACTCCACGAAGACACGCTTTATGTAAAATGTCATATGACAACATTAAAAGATTTTGATAGACTAAAAATTGTACAAATACAATAATCGTGAATGACTTTGAGAAGATGGAACTCTTGCTAATATAAGATTTGGTGTGTCCTATCATATAAAATAATGTAAATGAATATATTCTACTAAAGTAATGGAAAACATTATTAATAGACTAACCATAATTGAGAAATATATTGAACTGCAAATTTTAAAGATTAGGGTAATATATTAACTCGTTTCATTAATTTGAATGGAGGATCACAAAGATCAGGTACCTATAAAACATATATGGAAGATTCTATATTAAAGGTGTCGTGAACAAACCACAAAAAATGGATTCGGAGGAATTTGTGAAATGATAAATAATAGTACATATATGGCAATGGAATAAGAGAAATACGGAGATTATTATATACAACACGTGTGTGTACTTGTTTTTATTTAGAAAAAACATGTTAGATGGTATCACCACTTACACTAATATGACATCTTTTGTTGATAAATTAATATTTTATTTCCAAGAAAATGTGGCAGATAGTCTAAAAAACAATGTAAAATTATTTTTTGAGAACTATACAAATGTTGGAAAAATATAATGAAAGTGTATTAGATATTCATAAAAAAATTATATTTTATTTTTAAATTAATTCATACCTGTGAAATATACAGATGCAGTAGAGAATTCATTTGAACTTTCGAATAACATCAATAGAAATTTCGATAACCTGTATATAAAATGAAAAATATTATTTTATGCATAGTAAAATACTGTATTTTAAATATAATATACGAAATAAATATACCTGTGAGAAGGTTGTTCTATGAATGTATAAAGGAAAGAATTTCTTTATAGACAACATTTTCAGTACATGAGTCGTGCGAAGTATCTGTGGTTGATGGTTTCAGTAAAACTTTTAGAGATTTGCTTGTTTTTGCTCTTGATAACGCTACATATAACTGACCATGGCGTAAAACGGATTCGAAGATACAAACCGACAAAATCAAGTGTTTGACCTTGGGCTTTATTTATTGTCATTGCAAAGCATGGTCTAATTGGAAATTGAGTTCTTTTAAATGGAATTGTGGTTCGATCAGATTTCAGTGGTATAAAAGGGATCCTCGGTAAGAAAACATGTTTTCCACAATATTCGCCAGTAGTGATTTCAGCAAGAATAACGTTTCTCTCAAATTTTCGACAAGTAAGACGTGTTCCATTGCATAACCCTTCAGAAGGATTAATATTCCGCAATAACATTACAGGACAATTTATTTTAAGGTTCAATTCATGAGGTGGAATACCATTTGATGTCAAAGTATTTAAGAAATCTTCTTGCACGCACTGTTCTGATTTTTCAATTGCTTCATCAAAACTATAGTATGTGAAAATTTGACCAGGAATTTGTTCAAGCAGAAGTTTGTTAATATAGTCAACACATTCATTTGTAGGTGTAAGAATAACACGGTTTACCATGGTATGTAAATGATCAGCATAAGCTTCTATATTTGGAAAAACACAATGTATCAAAGTTTTCAGAGACGTGATTTCATCTTCGAATGGTAAAATTATACTATCTGGAAGCTTAATACATTTACAAGTATGTTCTTGTTCTGTTCCATTTCCAATTCTAAGCAAGTAATCGCAGAACGTAGAATCAAACTTTGCTCTCATATTATGAACTAATGGTAGATGTACAAACAAAGGCCATAGATATGAGAAAACCAAGCTAGCTTTCATTATGTCTTCTTTTTTCCTTTCGGTACAACTGGTAAAACCTGTCGAAAATCTCCTCCAAGAACGATTACTTTTCCACCAAAAGGTAAGTTACAATCAGTAATATCTCTAAGCATTTTATCTACAGCTTCAATAGTACAACGATTTACCATAGGTGCTTCATCCCAAATTATTAGTTTAGACATTTTCAACAAAGTTCCCAAAGCTGATTGTTTGCTAATAGAGCAGTTGACTTCTCCTATTGTTTCCAAAGGAATTTTAAATCTCGAATGAGCTGTTCGACCTCCAGGTAATAAAGATGCAGCTACTCCAGACGATGCAGTTGCTAAAGCAATAAAATGTCTAGACCTTACACCAGCTAAGAGTGCTTTGTATAAAAAAGTCTTACCTGTTCCTCCTGGACCGTCGATGAAAAAAGCACCGCTTGATTCAGATTCTACTTTTTCCATAATTGTATCGTATGCAAATTGTTGTTCCTTATTTAACATTGCGGCACAAGTAAAGGTTTCTTGAATTTCCAAATTAATTGTCTCTTCTGCAATCATTCTTGTCAACCTTTCATCTTCATTTATATTTACATTAAATGGCACAATTCCATAATCATTTATATTTTTACCCAGGGATTCTAAAATAGAACTTATATCCTCCAGAGCTCGTATTTCAGCGACTTCAATAGGTATATTTTGATGTACATAATCATCCATCATATAAGATTTAAATTTATCCCACAGTAACTTTGGATGATTCGGATTGCACAATGTAAGAAGTGTAGCAAAAAGTCGTTTTAAAGAACAAGGCATTTCGTAAATAATAGCTTCGGATAAACATTCTTCACAACGATTGTCTCCACTTAATAAACCATGTAAAAGTGCTACTTCTCGAAATGTACCAACAATTGTTTCATTAAAAGTTCTTATATCGTCAAATGATGTTGGTCCTCTAATATGGTTAAGAAGAATGCGAAGGAAATATCGTTCTCCTTCTGATGGATTCGCTGAGACAATTCGTCCGATAACAATTTGTTTCTTTCTGGGAGTCCAAATTTTGTTATTTGCATTCCAAACAAAATATGTTGGGATATCTCGATACAAAAGCGTTCGAGCAAATTCGTTTGCTTTATTTAATCGAAAAAATTCAGTTAACATTGTTCTCCTTGTATTTTCATTCTCAATAATAGTAGATAAATCATCCGTATTTTTGTATGTAACTTGTTGATGATCTTCGGTATGAAGTTGTAAAGAATAAACAATTGGATAGATTTCTGACAAATTGAATGAAAAAATCCTCCACATAGCCTCATGTGGAGATATCCATCTAGCAGATTGATAAGCAGATATTTCATCAATATCTTTTTCTTTTTCATCTTTGCTAACGAAAAAATTAATACGATCATGTCCTTTGTATACATATTTGTACAAATATTTTACACTTTAATAGAAGAACATATTTCAACGTTGATATGACAGTCAAATTTTGCACTTAAATAAGGATTATATGGTACAACCCATTGATTGTCTAACATTTGACCTCTAACTTTAATACTAATACCATTATTACGACGTCTATACAATGGGTATGAATTATCTCCAAATATAGTATTATTACAATAATCTCTTGGATATTTATTCTTACAACCACTATTTGTCACCATGCATACATTTTTGGGATTAAGATTTCCACAAGGGCCATGTATATTATGCTTTACAATAATCAATAAAGATGAGGGTACTTGTTTTTATCAGGAATTTCACAAGATACTATCCTATCAACTTGTTGAGCAGAAGAAATCTTATGGCCACGGTTAAAAATTATCAATAGATGTGCGTGAGGAAGCCCTCTTTTTGGAATTCAATCATGTATATATGAGCAACAACAGACCAAAAATATTGTTCTTATACAAATCATTTTTAAGCTCTTCTAATTTTGCTCTAAATATACGTACAATTAAATCCGGTCGATTTTGAACCTCATCATTATGTTTCAATTCTTGCTTAATTTCTGGCCAATTCGGATTACATGTTATAGTTAAGAATATATCTGGTTTTCCATAACGTTGAACAAGAGCCATAGCATCTAAGTATCTCCTTAGCATATCTCTAGGTCCGCAAGTAAAGGACTGTGGTAAAACAAATTTCTTTCCAATTTTGTACCCTCTTGTTTCCCCGTTCTCGACACTATCTACAATACCTTGATAAAGTTCAGCACGAATTTGTTTTTGGTTATTACGAAAGTAATCTAATCTCGCTGTTTCGATTTTAACATACATATCTACAACATATTGTTGAAAAAGTCTACCAGTATGAAGCAACACAAACTTACCTGTAAGCCTAATCTGTAGCTTGTATGCATAATACTCACGACATGAAACCTGATATCGTTTCTTCATTTTATGAAGCACTGCATGAGGAAGAATAAAACAATTTTTATATATGTAACTAAAACATCGATATTTTTAAAATTAGAAAATATATGACAAAGTATATAAGTATACATTCAGCTTCTTTTTCAATCATTTGAACTGCAGAATTTATTATTTTAGGAATAGCAACATGGTCAGCTAAATTCTCAGGTTGAGAAGATGTGTGCTTATATCTTTGAATGCCTTCATGCCAACCAGATTCACCAAATGGGAAGAGCAAAGGATATTGTAAAGGATCATAACAACCATAATAATAATGAACCTTATGCGAATCACCAGAATGACCATATATAGTAATATCACGAACATGATTATTTGCATTTTCATCATCATCAACCCATACAAAGACTACTTGAGACGCTGAAGGGGTATTGAAAACTCTTTGATCGAGTCCGTGGTGACATTTTATTTGTATTCGATGGTCGTGCAAATTCGTTATATTACTTAAAGACCTGAAAAATTTACTATATGGATTTCCTTTTAAGATTTCAATTAGAAGAGTTAAAGTAGGTTCTACTAAATTTAAATTTTTATACGATTTTGAATTTCATTGTCTCGTATCATAAAAATATAATTGCATATAATGTGGCATATTATTCTCGTGGCATAAGTTGATTTACATAATGATATATCCGTCCTTGAACTCTGAATGTGTAAATACCTCGGTATGATTTAAAGAGTTCCTTGTCGTACTTTACACCAAATGAAGTGAATGCAAAGTGGTTATTATATCCGCGTGAAAGTTTTTTGAATTCCATACATGTAGGTTCTTTAGAAATAAATAAATCATACAATTCATTTGGTGAATCAGGCATGAAAAGTTTAACTTTTCCATCACAGCAACAAAAACCTTTTGTTTCTCTATGAAATTTTTTCGCACCACAATACTTACAATAGGTACATGTTGGTAACACATATGCAATAGTTGGTATGTTCAAAAGGTTAAAACTTCCACATAATTCATAATCAAAAATATTAGTCGATTCTTCATTCGAAGTAGAACCCTCGTAATAAGATTCATGCACATAAGCAACGCTTAATTATTATTTTGAGATAACATAGGATCATTTATCCTTTTACGATGATCAACACTTACGGTTTGAACTCGATTCCTCCTATCTGCTTGTCTTTGATTTTGTTGTTGACGTATGAAAGCATTATATGATTTACTCGTGCCTTCGGAAATACTTTCAAGATTAATAAACTCAGGCTCCTCATTACCAGTTCCCAGAGAATTCATCAGGACAATAAATATGCTACCGATCTGAATAAAATAAAAAATATTTTAGTAGTCAAACAACTAACAAATAATACTAATACCAACTTTAGCATAACGTGATTTAAAAATGATGGGTGAAAGTCATAAAACTCTAGTATAATATTTATAAAATGCATTAATTTAAATTCTCAAATGTAGCTGTAGAAAGTAAAAGTTTCTGAAATAAATAATCTTACATGTGTTAAAACATATATACAGCAAAAGTAAAGGTTGAAATATCGAAATTTGTGAAAAATGACTAAAAATATATTTCAAAATGAAAGAAAAGTAGTATGCATAAAGAAAGTTAAACAAATAACAATTTATTACAAAAATTAATGAAGGTATAGTGTATTACTGTAGTCAATTATAACTATCGAAAAATACAATTGGACATTATTATATACAGAAGAACAATAAATACGAATTAGAGTTCACAATAATATAATAGGAACTTTAAGGAAAAAAATACAAAGATTAATTACAGATTAAACTCTACGAAATCTAGAAAAGAATAAAAAAAATATTATACCTGAAGATAGCACAATTCAATTGATGTTGAAAAATTTAATATGTTTACTTTGAGAATGGTTTTTTTGTAACTTAAAAAATTGAAAACAAATTTAATATTGACAAAATCATGAATGACTAAAAATACAGCAAATAAAGAAAATCATAATAAAAATAAAAAATCGAAGTGTATATGAAGTAAATTGAAGAAAGTCACATATTTTTTTTATCAAATTGAGAAGTGGCATCTCTCGAGTGGTTCGGGGGTCGAGGGGGCAGCGCCCCTCGTGGGGGTTTGGGGGCAACGCCCCCAACGGGGATCGCGGGGGTCGAGGGGGCAGCGCCCCTCGTGGGGGCTCGGGGGCAACGCCCCCGAAAGGAATTTAGATTTCATGTATGTATGAAATGAAATATTTTCTAATATTTTTGAATTAAATTTGTAATAAGCGAAATTATATTTATAGTAGAATTTTTAGCTAAAAAAAGAAGAGGAAAAAAAAGGTAAAAAAATTAAAAAAAAAATATGGGTCCCCGTTCGCGCACGGGGAAAACCATTTTCCCCGTGCGCGCACGGGGAGACCGAGTTTCCCCGTGCTCGGTCTCCCCGTGCGCGCACGGGGAACTTGGACAATTGTCCCCGTGCGCGCACGGGGAAGAACACGGGCGAGTATTTTTTTTTAATTTCTTCTTTTTATTATCTTTCTTATTCAATTTTTGAACGATTTTTTTATCTACATAAATTCAGGTACGATTGTATGTAAGTATTATTAATTGTTGTAATTTAAGTAGTAAAAATTTAATGTTGACAACCAGTAATAATACTGATAATACTAAAATGATATGTTGACAAATTTATTAAGTTAACCTATATGCTTCAGAATTTATTGTGAAATATAGAGAAATATTAAATCTACACAAACAAAACAACTATACCTAACTGCTTACAAAAATCTTAAACATGGAATACAATTATATTTACTTAAAGAAATACTAAATACTAAACATGCAAAAGTAATAATAATATGAACGAAAATAACTTCTACGTATAAATACTTACAGTAAAAGTTTATGTTCTGCTGCAATACCAAAACTTCAAAATTTAGTCGTACAAGCTGAAGAACATAATGGAGTAAAATAAATATTTTCAAGATTTATAGATCAATGATATTTGCATTCTAAATATACAAAAAACAAAATTAACTATACCTAACTAATAAATACTTACAGTAAACAGAAACGAAGGTTAAGAAATTCTCGATGATGATGGAATAAATTTTTCTTCATTAGTTCTCCTATATAAATAGAATAATCTCTTCGACCGACTACAAAAATCAACCGACTAAAAAAATATCTTTTCAGTCGGTTTGCATGTTTATTTTTGATTTGCTTCTCCAATACGTTATCTTTATAAAATATCAACTGTATTTGACGGTTTGCAATAAGTCGGTTTGCAGGTTTATTTTATTTTTTATAAATATTTTCTTTGCCCTTTTCTTTACATATAGTAGGGATAATAACAGTACATAATTGGGATATGAAATACAAAAATATAGCACGGCGCCTACATTTTTGACTCCTAATTTGTTTGTTTCTTGAATAGAATATTAAATGGAATAATATGAAATATCTGGGAAAATGATCCCCATTTCTTTTTTTTTTTTACAGAGATGAAGTCGGCCAATTTTTTTGAACAGTACGAAACCGGTTTCGAACCAGATCAATGTGAAAACCAATGTGACAAAAATGAACAGTGAATCTCACATTCTCTCTTTTAAGTGAAGGAGTGATTTCTTCTGATACTCCATTATTTGTTACAAACACAATTGTTAATGGTAACTATGCGTGCATGAAGTCTTACTCATACACTTGAGAAAACCCATAAACTAGTTAGATGAAACTAATAAATTAGACGACATTGAGCAACTGCTCGCATGCTTGAATGGAGATGATGAATGAATAAAAAAAAAACCATGGATTCTGAACAAAAAGGGAAGATCAAATGTGAAACTTGGCATATATATTAAAAAAAACGCTGGAAAAACGTGAAACTTGGCATCAATTACAATATATTTAAAGCACTCTTAGTTGAAACAAAGATCCCTAATACCCAAAATTAAGTAAGATATCGATACAAACTTCTAACAAATTTTTTGGATTCCTTTTAGAGAGAAAAATCTGAATTTTTGTATAGGATCATTATCATGGCCACCTCGAAATTTCTCAAATACAAATCTTTTGCCAACCTATTCATGTATAAAGAGCCTGCAAGAAAGAAGAAGGGTCCTCTTTCTATACAAACCTAGAGCTTCTTTCATATTTTGAAGTCGAGCTCTATAATAGTCCAGAATATAGTATTATAAACCAATGAGAGCCTAAAAACGGTTGTTATGCACAAGATGCTGACCCGACTTTCAAATACATTGCAGGATGCAACACACAGACTCCAGAGATTATCTACACACCCAAAATGCTGGGAACTCCAAGTCTAAAAGAATCATATGTTGATTCTACCATGGTCTTTTTACATGGTTCACTATTCCTATACGTGAGCCAGAAACCAATTCTGGCCACCATTAGTCTGGGACTCCTCGCCGGTCATCCATTTAGACCGGCAGAACATGAGAATTTAGATACATGATGCTGAACGATGTGCCTTCACACGTTCCATTTCCTCTCTCTGACATCGACTTCTCTGGTGAGCATGACAATGTAAGACCTGCACAAGTTGCATACATCAGATTAACAAAGAAATGCCAAGCAAATGCACATTAATCTTCGAAGTTCATCTTCCATTATCAGTGACATATTCAATCTCACTTGATATAAATTACCTAAGACTGATACGAGGATAAATGTACCCCCTTTCCTCTCTTTCAAGTGCCCCAGTATGCAATTATAACAAATGGAATGATGGTGTATGTCAGAAGTGCATCACAGTAGAGATGAGTACGACTGGTTTTGTAGGGTTTTATAATGCAGGATGCTACTTACCCCCCACCCCCCCAAAAAAAAGCACTACTGTTTAGTGGCCATAAGTTGAGGAGAAGAACATCTGAAAGTCAAAATGAACGGATCTTTTCTGAACAATCAAACGCTTAAATCTTAAAGAAGAAAATTCTCAAAAACCCTTCACTCCTCAAGCACCAGACTGTTTAACGGCCATAATACAGAGCTTATATGTAATACAAACGATATGGTGAAAAAAAGGATTGAAAGGTTGCTTCGATAAGAAGGCTTAACATCTTGATTTGTTGTTATGTAAGTGAAAATGTTATGAGGTAATAACAAAATGCTAATTAACTAGGTCAAAGCACCTTATTTTATGATAAGTTCTAGATCAGAGCTCCCAGTTTGATCCATAATCTGAAGTGCCCTTAAGAGCATGTTTGGATGAGCTTAAAAGTAAGTCAAAACTACATATAAGTAAACTTTGTTTCAAAACATGATTAGATAGGCTACTTTTTTCTGACTTTAACAAGTACAAAAAGTTGCTCATTTTAATGGTAAGGTAGGGATTACTTTCAAAATAAATCAATTACTTATTTTCAACTTTAATAAACAAAGAGATTATTTATATTAGAACTTGATTATATGTGTAAACTTATAAGCAATTTTTTTAAGATTAGACAAACATGCACTTAGTCTCAAATTTAAAAAGCCAAATGTAACAGACACCTGTTGATGAATTTTAATCAAAATTCAATTATTTTGAAATTGTATGAAATACCTCTAGAATGCGAAATTAATAATTTGCAAGGCTAGATTTGAAGCCCGCCACACAAGTAGCAGTACTGCTGTTCTTAGTCCTGCTGCAGTCTAAGGATACCTGCAAATTGGCATAAAGTCATAAGAAAAGTATCTATTGTGAAAATTATGTGAAAAAAAAAAACCACAAAATTGAACACGAAAACTTACCTAGATCAAACCCTCACCCAGCATTTGGGTCAGAACCGCTACCCTGCATGAATTGAGGAGAATGAGCAGGTAGTATGAACTGAGGTTGCGGTAGAATATGTGCTGCGACACCTGATACAACCAAACACATTAGCCTCAGATCTGTTATAAAACATATAAAATAAAATTACAAGATTTCAAGGATAACATAGTACAGATTCCATGGAACCGATTCTGCAAATGTAAATTATCTTTTTCACCAAGAAATACATAAGCCCCCTCCCAAAAGAGTTATCAGATAAAAATAAAAATAATGTCCTATTGAGGCTAGAACATTGTCGAGAAAATGTCTAAGATTATGCCTATCTCATGAATTGAGTAGGCTTTTGAAAGCTCGAGCAGATACACGATTCCAATTGTGTCTTCTTTCATACACAAGAAAAAAACACGTTCAGCAAGTGACAGATGTACCTGTAGCGAATGGTGTCGGAACAGTTGGAACAGATGTAGTTGTCACCGTATTTACACTAGGCCCAGCAAATTGCACAATCTGATGCCCAGTCATTGCATATCCTGGCAATGTCGAATAACTATGACTTCCTGGAAGAATCTGGCTCAACTGGCTGTAAGGGTACATAGTTGTGTTGACTGTTCCAGGTACACCATATACATGAAGGTATTGCTGACTTCCATAAGGATTGTAAACACCCTATGAAAAAAAATGAACTGCTATGCATAAAAACAACTTCATGGGCTTACCATTAAAAATACTTAAGCAGCAAGTTTTCTAAGCTACAAACCCGGGGATAAGCATATTCTGGACTATATGCAGCATACCTGCATAAATAAAAGGTGTGGGGACGATCAATTATAAAGAGTTTGGTATCCGAAAGTAAAACGTATTCATGCTCCATACCCATCATCATTTGTTAATATAATACCAGACTAGATAACCATTTGAAATAAGCACACAAAATAAAAAAAGTGATGATAGGCATGAAGACATGAAAAGAACCATTTCTTATATTATATCCCAGAAAAAATGTAAATTCAAATGAATAACTATACAGACTGCGAACTATCCGAAGTAATTTTCATCAAATAATAAACCATTCAGCCTCCATTTCACAAAATTTTGGATCATTTATAAATGGTTAAAACTTCATTTTCAAATGCACATTCTAATGGACTCACTTATCTACCATTCATTTCTATCTATTTATATATTAAACCGTTTATAAATGCTTCCCAAACAGAGGCTTAAATGTATTAGCTTGACCCAGCAAATGTAAATTAGAAGGGTTGAAAAGTCGTGCTTTATGTGGTTTTCCAATAGGGAAATTTGCAGCAGCGGTCCTTAACCTTTTCAAGTTTTGCAGACTTCACCCTAACCTTCAATTTGTACCAACGAAGGTCCCTAACTTTTCATGAATATGCAGCTGAGGTCCAACTTGACAGAAACCATTCATTTGACCATTAGTTGACGAAAAGTCAAATGGTTGACCAATTTTAAAAGGTTAAAATAGTAAATTTATATTTTATATAATTAAATAATTAAAATGAAATAATTAAATCAAAAAATGAAAACCAAAATCAAAAGTCACCCACCCCACCCCAAAACCAAACCCAAGACAACAACGGCTTCGTCACTTGCCGATCATCGCCACCTCCATCTACATGACGCAGGCCATCGCACAATGCTACCACTTTTCTCTTTCCCACCACCACTAGTGTCTTTCACTAAGAACTTAACCACAAAAAATTTATTACCCAGGTTCCCAAGAAAAATTCAAAACCTTCACTCGAGAAATCAAAACCAAAACCTTCAATCCTCGAAGCTAAAATTACCTTCACTCCATGAGGATCATCACCCATGAAAAATAGTCGAAGCTAAAAATGGAGGTCGAAGCTGAAAAAACCAAAACCAAATCCATTACCACAGTGGAGGTCGAAGCAGAAAAATGGTCAGGAATCACCTTCACTCCTCAAGGACCATCACCCAAGAAAAATCATTGGTTAGCCAACCAAATGTCGTTGATCGATAGATCTGTTGTGTAGGTGGTGGCGACGTACGTTAGCAAGGCGACAGTAAAGTTGCAGACTAAAAAGTTCTCATCTTTGAAGAAAAAACATAACTTCTATCAAATGCAGGATATGGGTGGGGGATTTGGGCCAAGGGTAAAAAATTGATGGTGATGAAGAAGATTTGGTTAAGGTGCAGATGGGATGGTGGAGGAAGATGGTGGTAATCCAACGATATAAGCGACGATGGCGATGGTTTTGGAGTATTGTTTGCTTTGGGGGAAGAAGATGCAAATGGGGTGAGGTGAAAGGTTAGGGACCTTCGTTGGCACAAATTGAAGGTTAAGGTTAAGTCTGCAAAAATTGAAAAGGCTAGGGACCGCTGCAGCAATTTTTCCTTTCCAATATTATTACTTGATGGGTAACAATGTCATGTTTGGAACCATGCATTTCCAATTTAAATATATAATAGTAGGTAAGATTGTTTTATTAAGGGTCCCTTGGAAAGAACTTGTCAAACAGAAAAAGGTAGTTTGCAAAAGAATATTGAAAGCAAGATAGTTAAGAAAATGGATTTTAATTTGGGATGTCACGAAAGAAAATAAAGATGTCCAATTTCAGATGGAATGTCATTTCCTCATTTAAACTAAATAAGAAATCCAATTTAATCACAAACTTAACAACCCTTTCAACTGAATGGGTGGTTTTCTTTTTGCTCGACAGTCATCACATAAACATACCATAATGTAATATGCATACAATCACATCAAAGCTTCAGGAAGGCTTAATCTAGCAACTCGATCAATAATTTCTTATATCAGGCTTTCTGTTTTGACCATATCCATAAGTTCAGAGCCTAAATTATCAGGGAACATGCACAAATTGCATGCAGCAATATGTTTCTAACACATCAGGAGATTTAAGCAAAGGAGATGATAAGAAAAGTCCAGTTTTGATGAGATCTTACTTTCAATTGTATCCTTTATTTTAATAACCAATGTTATCAAACCCAAACTGGAACCAGCTGGTCCAACCAGGAAAACCATGAACCGGTGTCAAAGCCAGTTCGGTTGATGCCTAAAAACCGTTTTTAAAATCTGGAGAAAAATCAACCGCGTAGCCAGTCTAACCACAAAACCGGCTGACCCACAACTGGGTTTACTGGTTTTAACAATGGCCTTTTTCTGTCAAAACTTGAAATCAAACTTATTATTTAGGGCCCCTCTAAAACAATAAGGCCCAAATAGTGTACCTATCTCAATAGTGGGCTGCCCTTTTTATAACCTATTTCTTTAGCATTTTTGTTGATGGAGACCAAAGTGGTATTGGCACATTGCTTTTTGAAAAGCAAAAGGAAAACCACCTAACAACAATTGATGATGCATACTATTATTGTACAGGTGGGATAGACTTTTTTATTTATTTATTTATTATTCTTTGAATTTGATAACCAACTCAACTATTAATAAATTCGTCTATGTTTGTCGTCTCATTTTCAGTTGAAATTAGGAATGGACATAATAAAAATTGATTGCAATCAAGTTTATTAAATGATTTTTGTCTCTATATGTAAGTCATTTTGAAAATTTTTGCCAAAGTTTTTAATATATTTATATATTAATCATTTTATTTATTATTAGCAGTTCAACTCCGGTTTGACCCCGGTTTAATTTTTTGACCTACCCTTTACCCTTTTTCGAGTATATGACGAGGTCGATTTTCAAAATATTGGTAATAACACAAAAACAAGCAGTGCAGATTATGCATGCAAAGAAAGTAGAGCCGCTTCTTTACATTAAACCTAGAACCAAAAGATGCATGCATATACTTGTTTATGTGCATGATATGTTGATCAATACGCACAGAGAGGAAAGCACACAGACTTGAAAGGGATCACCTTCTCATATGCAAGGATAACACAATAAACCTGTATGTCTCAACTAAATATTTCATTTTCCTTTCACATATGAAAAATAAACTTTGACATTGTTGACGAGATAATTAGCAGCATTCATGGCATCTACGAAAATCCTTCTACAATACAATACAAACACACTTCCAAGTTCCAAATAACTTGTGGATTCATAAAACTTAATTTTTCAGCAGATACAAAAAAAGATCATATGTTCCAGCAGAAATTATAAGTTGACAAAATGGACTGAAAGGTGTCAGTACACATAATAATTTGCATTCTACGCTGACACATGCAAGGAGTTATGCGCAAGCTGGAACAACAACCATGAATAGAATACAAAACCGAAGAAAATTTCACATGCAATAACTGATGGGAAGAATCTTTTCAAAAGCACCAAGACTTATGACTTGAGACGTGCTGTGTCTAGCATTCATCAGGAGCCTTAAACCTTACGCTTTGCATTGTCAAGACACAATCCTTGACTTACTCATGCGCACACCTCAGGGTAAAAGCCTCAGGGAAGCTGAGACATGCACTCCCTTAGTCTTTCTCCTGGGTTATTTTAAGTTACCAGCCTCATCTTTATAGAACGATTTTTCATAGTGGAAATTGTTTTAAAGAAACTTTTGGGTTGCTCTAAACAATACGAACCCTAAAAATTGAAAAGGAAAAAAAATCAGAGATCACATAAGAAAGAAAAGAACAAGTGAAGAGTCTTTGTGTGCTCTAGCCCTCTACTTCTATAACTCAGGACACTCTGTGACATTTCTTTTAAATTCAAAGCAAGCAAAATCCTTGAATAATTTTTTCATTTGTTTTAGACTTTTAGTTCTAATTGTGGTTCAATGGTCTTCTTATGTGATCAGTAATTTGTTAATTTATTTTTTTACACTTTTTTCGATCCATTTTATGTTTAAGGTTCGCAGAATCAGCCTTTTATTTTGTTGAATCCTATTATGAATTTTTTAAACGGTTTTATTATGAATATAAATTATATAATATTGTACTTTCTTATTTTAAATATATTACTATCTATGTTGAGGATTACACCTCACATCACGAAAGCAAAAACATCATCATTAAACATGTTATACACTGGCATGAAGAAGAAGCCAACAAACAGAAATAACAAGAAACGCTAAATCTGTTTGATGACAAGGGAAATGACGAAGAATGAGAATCACATAGAAATGATACATTCCTCAATTCCATTTTCATATATTCTTTTGTTGCTCTAGGCGGTAGATAATGTCACATTTAGGAGGGAGAAGACAAGGCAGTAGAAAAATAATAATGATGTGATGTTTAAGAAACACCAGGACTGTGGATGCAGATCCAGTTAACCTTTGAGCTCAACAAAAATTTTCTTAATCCTCAAAGACTAATATGATCATAAAGCATAACTCACCCATATGGAGAATAGACCAAGCCTTGTTGGTAGCCATATGTAACTGGCTGCTGGTAGCCAAAATTTCCAATATAAGCACCCCTGGCAGCTTGTAGACCTCCAAGGTAAGGTGCTGGTGATCTAAACCGTCCTATGAGCAACAAAATCAGGAAAAACATATAGTTGTAAAAATCCTATCAAACTTTTACTGAAAAGATCAACATAAGGAATAGCGATCAATCTTTCACTTTATCACATAATCCAAGTAACGACTACCTACCAATTCATAAAATTGTGAAAATGCCCCAGGGCACTTGTTCTAAACTTTGAGCTTCCTTATACATTAATTTAAGCCGCTATTTGACATCCTTAAAATTTTAAAAACTTAGTTTTGAATAGTATTTTTTTGAAGAATGTGTGGTTAAAAAGTATGGAAAAATTTTGAATTTACGTGTAAAATATTTTACTGTGTAAATGAGTGGTTGAAAATGAGTATAAAAAATAAATTAAATTAAAGTAAAGGATGTCAAATAGGGGCTAAGTATTACTATGCTGGGGCTCATGGGGGTGTGCAACACCTCAACTCAAGTCAGTCATCACTTGAGAAATTTGTACCAATGTAGAAATATTGAATTGATTCACAAAAATTACACCCCCTAAAATAAGAAAAAACTTTTAATGGATTTGGTCATTGTTTTATTGCATACAGTCAATGATATTTTACCAATTTCATTATTTATTTATACAATTGATGTAATTGAATTATAACATTTGTCAAATACCCTATGGGGATGATTGGAAGACATATATTTTACTTCTCCAAGGAACTATAATTCGATTTACATCGTTGTTTATGGTGCAGAGTTCCCAAAAAACCAGGAAATGCCTTAATTTTGAGCGTGTATTTAACTACTGATCTACATAATTGATAGAATTTTACATTTTTCTTAAATATTACTATCAGCTTTAAAAATCTGGAATAAGTTTTGGAATATTATTGCAGGATTGATAACATATACATGAACATGTAATAACAGGATTCTAGGATAATGTAATTTAAACTGGGAACTGGAGATGATAACTATATGACCCCACTTACAAAAGTTCACAGCCACAGCACAAATACATTTCCAACCCAACATCAGGTGTTTGCACAACTGAAAAACGATTTTCTTAATAGTACAGCTGAATCTTGATCAGGAATAAAGCACCAATAAGGCATATTACTACAGAGGACAAACCTCTAAAAGATTACCTGCAAACAAGCACAATATGTGTGGGCAGATGAGGTACATTACCATATGGAAGTGCTGGTCGAGGTCGCCCAAGAGAAGCCAAATTACAATTTGCTCGCCTTCCATCAATTATTGGAGTTGGATCGGCACATGCTCTTCTAGCTGACTCAGGGTCCCAGAAAGTCACCTAAATGCTCCGTACAATCACGATTTCCCAGTGTGCGTAACACATTAATAACAGAATCTCACATTGGCAAAGTAAAATATTAAGAAGCAGACAAATCCCAAAAAAATTGAGTAGAGATGGAAGCATCAATTACACAAAGTTTATTTTTATTTTTATTGAGAAGCAGTATATGATAAGCATGAGTGGTGCAAACTTTATACGAATCCAATAATCAAAAAAGCAAATTACACAGAATTCCATAACAAACATTATTCTTCATTGGAATGAGATAACACTCACAAAACCGTATCCCTTGGATCGGCCAGTGTTCTTATCAGTAATGACGACAGCTTCGAGAATCTCCCCAAACTGCTCAAAATACCGCCTCATAGTCTCACTTTGCGTCTCCCAGGCCAGTCCTCCAACAAAAACCTTAGTGAGGGTGGTATCCCCAAATGGAGAATTCATGTGTTGGAGCCCTCCCAGACCCGAACCTGAGCTTGGACCCGGGAGAGGCGGGTGCTGTTGATAAGCCATATCACTTAAATTACTCAAATTTAAACAGACTTTTTGTGGGGAAATTGATTCTGAAAGAAATGAGGATTTAATTAATTACAAAAACAATACTAAAGGGATACTAAAGTTTATCCAATGAAGAGAAAATATCATTTTAACAGTAAACCCCTAAAAATAAAAAACCATAGAAAAAGCACAGAGAGAGTGAGAAGGGCATTATTTTTTAAACTATTTACACATGAAAATTGAGATGAACAGAAGAAATTTTAGTTTGAAATAGATGAGGAGGCATAGAGATCACGAAAATAGAACCTAAAACTAAGAAAAATGAGATTCAAGAAGAAAAAGAAAATCCTAGAATTGAGGTGGAAAAGGAGTAGCAGTAGGTCAAAACTCAAAACGGGAAGTGGGTCTGATCAGCTGTACAAGAGAGCATAATAAGAACATGTATGGACTCCATGAGGTGGTGAGGTAAAGGAGAACCATGGGAGGAAATTATTGGGTTTTTCACTTTTGATGATGAAGAATTAATCCCTAATTAAAATTCTATGCAATTATACATATATACATTAAGTTGTTAATTATGGAATTGAGGGATTTGGATTTGAAATTTGATTTTGGGAGAGGGAGGGAGTAGTGATGATGGAGAAAGATGATCTGGAAAACAGTCATCATTCTTTCTTCTCACGGTATGAATCAGCAAAAGGAAAACGAAGTTTGGGGCAAAAAGCTGGGCAGCCCGCCAGGGCAGCTATGGGTCCCACTCCCCTGCTATCTTTTTGTTTTTGTAAATATTGCACATCTAGCCTCCAATCTATAAAACTATTACTGTTTAGTCCTCGTTCTTAGAGTATTTGGCGGATTGATCCTTTTTCAAGATTTTCATCCATGAAGCCATAAAATAACTGCGTGGAGGTCACACGTCGACATTTCTTAAATGTTAATCAATCACAATTACATCCAAATGAATTGTTTTGTGATTGTTTACCGGGTTATTGGCACAAAACGTCCCTACCTTTGAAGGGTTGTGTGGAAAACATCCCTACGTTTGATTTTTTGGTGCGCAACGTCCCTACCTATCAAGTTTATTGTAGAAAACATCCCTACCTTTCATTTTTTGGCACAAAACGTCCCTACCTTCTGCATTTCTTTGCACTGAACATCCTTTGCACATTTTTTTTAATTCAAAATGACCAATATACCCTCCTATGTAAATTGAACAAGAAAAGAAAAATAAAAAAAGAAAGGGTAATTGGCGCAAAACGTCCTTACCTTTGAAGGTGTTTGTGGAAAACACCCTACCTTTCATTTTTTGGTGTAGAACATCCTTACCTTTCACAGTCTTTCTTATTTGAAGGTCCTTTTCACCAATTTTTAATATAAAATGACCCTTATACCCTCCTATATAAATAAAACAAAAAATAGAAAAATAAAGAACTAATTACAATCAAAGTCCTAAACGTTTTTAAAAAATACAAGTGAGTCCAAATTTTATGAAAATATTAAAAATAAAAAAAATAAAAGGGATTATTGACCAAGTAATATAAAAGGGACCCCACTCGAAGAGAGGCAGAGGAGAAGATAGGGGGTTTTATTTTTTATTTTTATTTTTAATATTTTCATAAATTTTGGACTCATTTGTATTTTTTAAAAACGTTTAGGACTTTGATTGTAATTAGTTCTTTATTTTTCTATTTTTTGTTTTATTTATATAGGAGGGTATAAGGGTCATTTTATATTAAAAATTGGTGAAAAGGACCTTCAGCGCAAAGAATTTGAAAGGTAGGGATGTTATACACCAAAAAATGAAAGGTAGTGTGTTTTCCACAAACACCTTCAAAGGTAAGGACGTTTTGCGCCAATTATCCTTTCTTTTTTTATTTTTCTTTTCTTGTTCAATTTACATATGAGGGTATATTGGTCATTTTGAATTAAAAAAAATGTCCAAATGACGTTCATTGCAAAGAAATGCAGAAGGTAGGGACGTTTTGTGCCAAAAAATGAAAGGTAGGGATGTTTTCTACAATAAACTTGATATGTAGGGACGTTGCGCACCAAAAAATCAAACGTAGGGATGTTTTCCACACAACCCTTCAAAGGTAGGGACGTTTTGAGCCAATAACCCTTGTTTACCCTTGCGTGATGTTCATGGGGCTAAATAGATGGAGGGGTAGGTTTGCAGCCCATTTAATTTTAGCTAAAAAAATTGTGAATTGTTTTCTTTTTCTATGTATTAATTTAGTTTAAACATTTTTTGACTATGCTACATATACATAAATGTTGATACATTGGCTTGCACCTATATAAGATAACAGATTTTCGCGCGTTGATTTTGACAATACATTTTCCAATCAACTGTCAAATTTTTTACACATGTGAGGTGTCATGAAGGTGAATATTTTGTGTGTACAAATAGTTTAATCCAATTTGTCACCTCTAGCACCATCCGTGGTGACATTGACATATGCCATTCACATGGTGTGGTGTTTATCTCTCTTTTCCAAATAAATAGAAACAGTGAGAAAGGACCAATTCTACAAATATGTTAAACATTGAAGACCAGAGTAGCATTTTAAAGCTTGGATTAATTATGTAGGAGTTGGGGAATGAATGTGCAATTTTGCATTTTATTTTCACTTTTCAAACATTTCAAATAGAGGTATGATATTTAGCCCCACTGGGGTTACAACCCCAGTTTAGGTGGCGACCGTGACGTTACTGTGACATTAAATGATAGATGAAATTAAATAAGTTATTTAATTTCACTTTTCATTTAGGCCCTGTTTGTTTCTGATTCTCAAATCAATTCTCAAATCAATTCTCATTTTCAACCACACATTCTTTAATAAAATAATATTTTTCATCACATCAATACTTTTTTCTTCTTTTTCAACCACACATTTCCCATCATATCACTATTCAAAATCAATTCTTCCCCCAAAAATCCCTACCAAACAGGCTCTTAGTCTATCATTTAAAGCCACCTAAATTGGAGTTACAACCTCAGTATGGTTATATAGCATTACTCTTTCAAATATAATTGATAAGAAAAGTTTCTTTCTTCCTTATCAAAATTTTAATCCTTAAATGAAATTGATACACGAATTAAATCGTGAATAAACGAAGTTTAAGGAAGATTTGTCGTCAAATAAATTTATCTAAAAATACATGCACGAACTATTTTTTCAGTAGAAGTACATATTCAATATAAAATAAGGACCTTGCTACTTGTACAAAAGAATTTGTACAAAAATGTTGACAAACCCTCACATGTGGGGGGGGTCCACTTTTTATTTTCAATTGTTTATTCATGTGGGGCCGGCATTCATGTGAGTGTTTGTCAACATTTTTGTCAAATTCTTTTTGTACAAATGGCTTTATTCATAAAATAATTATAAAAATACACCATTTTTTTAAGGAAAATGCTACTAGTACATCACATTCTACCTAAAGGGATCCATAATGCTGATGTGGTGAGATTTTCACGAGATTTTGAATCACACTCCCCTTCGAATCACCCTCTCCCGGACGAAATCGACGGAATCAAATCTTTCCATTTCCTTTCCATTTCAAACTTTCACGAGGGGAGAGAGCTGGAACAGGCGCGCTGTGGCTCGAAGGTGGGCCTCCGTCTTCCAGCCTAAATCGTCAACAGAAAAAGCAATAAGTTTTGATGACACTTTTCGATATGGACGCCGGAGTAGTCGAAGGTGGTAACGGGGAAACTGGAGACGATGAAGGCGGCGGGTACTGCAACAGATTTATGACGACCTAGACGACGGTGACGCGAAGAGGGGTAATTGGATTTTTCTATTGCAATGCAATTTTTGATATTGCGGTTTTTTCTGTGAAGAATTTATTATGTTACAAGTTTAATTTTGATGAATTGAATCACTTGTAGGTGACTCATAATTCGGCATCTTCAATTAGCTCTCAAGCAATGTAGCTGTTGCGGAGGTTCAAGTGATTAACATAGAATCTTCTCAAGCACCTCAATTTTTTGGGGACTAGTTTTTGTTTCTGGGAGAGCACGGATTTCCAATGTTGAGGGGGACTAGTTCATGTTCTCTTTGTTGTTTATTTTTTGGATTTTCAATGTTGAGGATAAACATATGTGTGGATGGTTTGGATTTTCATACATTGGAGTTGTGATCTTTATCCGAGTTGTATCAGTTCCTGTGTTGAATGATCTATATCCAAATTGTTCTTGTGAGTCTATATAGCTTATTCAGAAGAAAATTGGTGAAATTGAAACCTTGCTTCCTAGGAGATTTTGAAACAAAACCAATAGTACAAATATATCATCAATAAACGTGAAGGCTGCCTTGTATGCCAATAAACAAAATCTGTCACTTCCAGTTCAACTACAAAATCAAAATAGAATTAGACTTGACTGAAATTATACTAAATGTATTTCATATACAACATCAAAATATAGGATACAACTTGTTATATTGCAACATCAAAATATAGGATGCTGTAATTACAAAATCAAAAGATATCAGTCGCCACCAGTTAAATTACAAAATCAAAAGATATCGGTCACTCCTAGTTATATTACACCACCAAAATATGTCTCCCAAAAATAAAAAAACAGCACCCAATGCACTGGACGCTTCATGATGTTTCATTGCAAACTTGTTATAACTTCCATGTTGTCTTGTGTCCCAATTGCTTGAGGTGGTCGAGAAGATAATATGCTCATCAATTGATCATCCTCTACTGGCAAGTTTTTTGACACATTGTCTTTTGACAAAGTAGGCATATTCTTACGACCCCTTGATTTTTTCTTTGTCGTCTCCAACGAACTTTTTGTACGTAGTTTCTTTGGAGCGCCTTTACATTTTGTACACTTTGGATCGAAAATGTTGAAGCTTTCTGCATTGCCTCTTCCAAATTCATGCGAGCCCGAGTTATGAAGTTTTGATTGTAACAATTCATTCGTTTGCAATTCAATCCACCCCATTAACTATTTCAAACGTTCTTCATCAGCTACAACCAAGTCTACCATCTTGATTAAAGCATCACACAAATGTTGGTATCTCAACTGCTCAGGAGTACTCACCAAACCATCATATGTTGTTGCAACCCTCGTGTATGGTCTACTCACATCTCTCATCCACCTCCTTAAAATATACTTCTCGGGAAGTAATGACACCTCGTTCCGAATTAAAACAGAATTAGCGTGTTTGCAAACGATACCTCGGAACTCAAATAAATGACGGTTACACACAACCTCGCAATCGTCTCTATGAAAAGAAACCTTGAATATTTTTGTCTTCCTTCCTTCATTAAAGATGATATCTTCACGTACTTTGTACTTCTTTACCCCGCAAAACTCCTCCGTAGATAGTACTTCACAGTAAACCTTGCCAATGAATTCCTTTTGAAACTCCCTGAATTTCGAGATTGTGTAAACATCTTGAAACTGCTTCTCCATCTCATACTTTGTAGCACAGGGAACCATTTGTGAGAATGGCCTAAAATCAATTTGGAATTCCTTCTCAACTTTACTTCTCAAAGCCCGCTCGTATTGCTCTACGAATAACTTTAAAGTTGTCTTGGAGTGTACATAGCCGTCATCACCCTTCTTGGAGTTTCTTTTCCAAACTAGAAACCCTATTTCATAAGCATAGTTCTTATAGAATTCAAACAACTCCTTCTGCTGTCAAATTTCATACCCACCTTCGGAACAAGAAAATCATTTTCTACTCGTAACATATCATCACCCAAACAATCCTCACCCACAACCTCTGATGAGTGAACCTCCATTCCTGTATAAAAGCCTCAAAATTGTTTTTTCCATGACTAATAAGCTGAAGGAAATATGCAGGTCATTTTCTGACATCTAATTAACTGAAATTTCATTTCAATTCCAAATATTGCATTCTTATTGAAAAAGCAATCAGTTTTACCACTCTGCAGAGATCCTTCTACCGCGTTGAAGGACACATGTTCAGTTTGTTGGTAACTCTGAATCTGCTTATCCGTAGGAGAGGAAGAAGATGAAGAAAAACGTATAAATGGGTGTCAACATATCTTCAATACGCATATAGGCTGAAAATTTTCAAAAAAATAACATAGATAAGCAACCAAAATTATCTCACCATTGTTGCAGTACCCGCCGCCGTCGTCGTCGCCAGTTTCCCCGTCACCACCTTCGACTCCTCCAGCATCCATATCAAAAAGGGTCATCAAAACTTATTGCTTCTTCCGTCGATGATTTGGGCTGGAAGACGGAGGTCCACAAGGTTGAAATGGAAAAAAAAATGGAAAGATTTGATTCCGTTGATTTTGTCCGGGAGAGGGTGATTCGAAGGGGACTTAGGGAGTTAGGGGAGGGTGATTCGAAATGGAAAGAATTGGGATTTTTCCCTATGGGTGAGGGTTTCCCCTTTTTGAGGGTGGGTTTTCAAAATTTTTTGTCCTTTTTTTTTTAATAAAGTTTGAAATTTTTAGTCAAAATCTCGTGAAAATCTCGCCACATCAGCATTATAGATCCCTTTAGGTAGAATGTGATGTACTAGTAGCATTTCCCTTTTTTTAATCCTACGTCTCCCTCAAAATGAAAAAAAATAGGGAGAAAAATTACAATTGGCTAGTCCATTGGAGTGCAAGGCAAAACATTTTGCTCCGAAATACAAGTGAAAAGTTTGTTTTCTTTATTATACGCACATTTCTTGGGTAAAAGGAAAATAATAATTAAAAAAAAATTGAAAAGCAAAAGAAATACAGAAATGCAAAACAACTATGAAAGGGATTGATGAACTGACATGTTCCCGTGTCAGAGGTGGGACCACGTAGGTAGAGCAGCATGTCTGCCTATGAAAGAACAATATTTCAAGTGCCTTCTCAATCATGTTTGGTGGAGACTGAGGCCATGTTTGTCATCCCTTCAAAAATTAAATTATTTGCTACAATATTATTTCTCCACTACACATTCATACAATAAAATATTCTATATACAAATCAATAAAGTTTTCTTACTTTTTAATCACATATTTTCCAAAAAAAATTATTCTATCACTCATTATTTGCAAATAAATTCTATCAAACATGCACTAAAATCATATTTTTAATTAATTTTGATAAAAAAAATGAGAATCTCATAAAATATATAGTTAAAATTAATTACTAACTTTGATTTAAATTTTAATTTTAATTTTTACCAACGGGAATATGTAGCCCGATTTGGCCTCCATTTTAATTTTAATGCATTTTTTTTTTCTTTTCGATTATACATTTTTCAATAAAATCACTATTTCAAAATATATCTTCTCTAAAATTAATTTAAATGGAGCCCAAATAGGACGTACATTGCTTCCTCTTTTCAATTCTATCTACCATTTTCATATATCTCAACGACTCGATTTCAAGAATCAAGAATCATTTGAAACTCGATCGATTTTTAATTTCGATTTCTGTTTTTCTATAATCAAATCAAAACCTTCTATTCTAATTAAAATGTACATATTAGAAGAAAGTGAAACTAAAAAGATAGCATGGTTATAACTGCTATATCATAATACATATGGATGAAGAGGAAGCTCCTTGGAGGGATCACTTTGAGATAAAGAAAATAAAATGTGCCAATTACTTTACATTGTGTGTATAATGTCTTAATTTTTTAATTTCTATTGTCAATTATTCCAAAGATATTGTTTTGTCTTCAAAAGTCTTGCAAAATTCTCTATCTTTTCCATGAATTTTGAACCATTTAAGCATTTTCGGCAAACTCGACAAAGTTGATGGATTTTTTGTTCATAGACAACCTACTTTTCCTCGTCAACTGACTATAAATTATATATCGTCAAGAATTTCGACAACTTTACTTAAAGAACGTTTTGATATAACAACACAACACATTGTGTTTTTGGAGAATGTGTGGTGAAAAAGTAGGAAGAAGTTTGGAGCTTTACGTATAAAATATTTTATTGTGAGAATGTGTGGTTGAAAATAAATTTGAGAAAAGAAAGAGTTTTGTTTTAATAATTGTCAAACAAGTGCTAAATGTTATATATGATAAAAAACAAAAACAAAAAATATTGAATAAATATTCATTTAAATGTATGAGTTAAATTTACCGATTTATATATATTTGTTTAGCCCCTATTTCGTATAGATTTTATTTAGAATAAACTTTGTAAAAATAATTCCCTGAAGAATGCGTGGTTAAAAAGTGAAAAAATGATATGGATCCAGGTAAAATTATTTTATTGGATGAAAATAATTAGGATCAATCAAGAATTTAATATGTTGCTCTCGAATTTTCCTTCTTTCCCTCTTTTCAAAAGCTCTATAACTTTGGCGAATGACTAACGTAGAAATTCGAGAACCACGTCTATTGACGAACTTATTTATAAATTAAGATTCTTAGAGAGAGAACTAAGTTATTTATTTTTTTAAAAAAATTACATATTAGAAAAAAAGATTAATTAAAATTAAATTACCAAATAGTTTAATTAAGAGATCAAAAGTAGACACTCATTCATGTTGTCATAAGACAATTTTTGTTCCTAGTTTTATTCATTGTTGGAGTTCTAAAATGCCAAAAAAAAATGCTGGGGACTAAAGCGTTAATGTCACCAAAGTTGAAGCCAATGACTGCAATTTTGACATTATAGAACTAGTTTAACACCAATCAAATGAACTTAGCTTTGCTTATTCTCTCGATTATTCTAGAGTGACTATTTTGTTATCCCTATGGACCCTATTACTTTAAAAGTGATAGGAAACGTTGAATCACATTATATACAATACATGTAAGTTTCCAATAAGTAATTTATCACTCAAAATTACAAATTCTCAACAATTATTTATTTATTTATTTATTTTTTGTGAAAGATTTAAAGCCACCATTATAGTACATCAAAACTATGGAATTATAATTCACTCTGATAATAAATTCAAATTGAATAATATTTTACTCTTGACAATTTTATATTCTTTTCAATGATAATGATAAAGTATTGTAATAACATGGCAGTGTTCTTGAATACTGTAACATTACATAAGTTGCTGTCCATTTTAAGTGTACACCACATATCAATATATTTTCTTCTCGAAAATTCTAAAAAAACACCCCCACACTAATTATGCTAAGGGTCCGTTTGATTGTAAATGTGGAATTTGGGTGGAAAAAAAATGAATTACCTAGAATTTGTTTTACTGGATATTATAATTAATTGTGTTTGATTGGTATAATTTTTCACTTGAAAAATGTGAAAGTTTGGTGTCCATTTGACTTCGTTTTTCATGAAAATTGTCCATTAAAGTGATTTTTTTTTTACCATTGGGTCTAGAATTTGTTCCAATTGCCAAAAAAAATTTACCATACTGAATACCATCGTTTGTCTTTATTTTGCATGAAAATTGTCAATAAAAGTAATAAAATATTTTTACTATTGTGTCTAGAATTTTTTCCAATTTCCAAAAAAAAATGAAAAATCAATTTCCACCAATTGAATTTCCACTAAACCTAGGAAAATGTGACGTTGTGAGCCGAACCAACAAAATGAATTCCAGGGAAAAAAAAAGTGTATCAAACAAGGTAAAAGTGAAAGTTGGAATTTGTTTCTCATTTTCTATGAAAAATTTGGGTGAATCAAACATGCCCTAAGAGAAAATTAACCGGACTATGTACTTCCCACGAGCAAACACTCACACAAGGACCATGGATATTGATCCATTGTCATATGCTAGCACAATTTTTTTTGTTGAGACAGAACTTTTAGAAGATCGCGTATTTTTACAACTAGACATGCTCAAAATGTGAAAGAGCGTGTGTACTAAAAAGTTACTATTCAATTTAATATTATATTATTATGCGATTAAATACTTCGATAAACCTTGAGTATATGAACTATTCCATGGCAATGATGCTGATTTTTTTTTTTTAATGTTGATTCTATAAGGAGAAATTGACGTGCAATCTACATGCAAATTGACGTACCCACAGGCGGACCTGGGGGTCCGGGGGCACGTGCCCCCAACTTTTGAGAATTTTTTTTTTTAAAGTCAATAAATAACGCCATCGTCATTAAAAATCTAGATTACAATCCATGTTGCCAACAGCATATCATTTATTTTTCTGAATTGAATATCATAATGTAGTACAATTGCACATGCAAATCACCTGTCACCACTTAAAATTGGCCTTTCAGTTATAAGAGGGGGTTATTATGAAACTAATATTCTTATATCATTTTGGGTAATTAGCACATAACGTCCCCACTTTTCATTATTATAGTGGAAAACGTCTCTACCTTTCATTTTTTGACATTTTCATCATTATTTCCACATTTCATTGCGTAAAATGTTCTTTTTATCCATTTTCTCAATTAAAAATTGTGAAATGACAAAAATATAATTCCCTTTAAATAAAACAAAAGGAAAAAGAAAAAAAACTAATTGCAAACATAGTCCCAACTTTTTTGAAAAGCGCAAAGGAGTCACATAAATTATTAGAAGGGTAATTAGCACATAATGTTCTTACCTTTCACTATTATTCCGAAAAAATTATTGCATTTTATTTTTTTGACATTTTCTCCCTTAATTATAATTTGATAGCGCAAACCGTCATTTCTATCAATTTTCATCCAATTTCTCAATAAAAAAATAGTGGGGTGACAAATATACCCTCATATTTAAATAAAAAGACTAAAGAATTAATTGCAACAATCACTTCACTTGGTCGCCTGGTATCTTGAAACCTCTTTGCTTGCGGGGACAGGACTAGGTGAAGCTGCTTCCTTTCTTATGCTGACCATAGAAAGTTCTTTTGGAGCTCCTCGAACCGGACCAGATTCTTTGAATCTTGCCAGCCAGAAATGAAGAAGTAACGGACGCTATTCGTGGACAGATTCCGGATTGGAATAAGGAGTTCAGTGTTAATACTGACGCATCACTCTATGCCATTGTCCTAATTTTTTTAAAAAGTGCAAACGAGTTCCAAATAAATTATTAAAGAATTAGAAATTCAAAAAATATATTTTTTATTTAAATATGAGAGTATATTCATTATTTCAAGAGAGAATGTTCACTTTAATACTAATTCAGTTAATACTAATTCTTTTTAAGATACTAGTAAGACGCACGTACAATCCACGTACCATAGTATAGTTGGCTATATGGTAGCGTAAATTAAAAAAAAAATTGTCTTAAGAATTAGTTACATTAAACTTAAAACGTTTAAAATGATGATAGGTGATAAAAATAATATTAAGAGATTTGATTAAAAGTTTCTTTTTTAAACTTTGCGTTTGAAGGTCTCTATGTTCTTTTAAAAAAAAGATATGGTATAGATGATTATGTGTTGATGCGCTCTTAAAGAGATAATAAAGTTCAACATAACCCTCATTTTTCTATCAATTGAGGTATGTCATTATGTCTTCTTCATCTCGTACTCATAGAATCTCCAATTACATGTATCGGTTGCATCGATATTTAATTTCTTTACTAAGATCCTATGCAAGACGTTTTATTTCAAGAGAGAATGTTCACTTTAATACTAATTCAGTTAATATTAATTCTTTTTAAGATACTAGTAAGACGCACGTGCAATCCACGTACCATAGTATAGTTGGCTATATGGTAGCGTAAATTAAAAAAAAATTGTCTTAAGAATTAGTTACATTAAACTTAAAACGTTTAAAATGATGATAGGTGATAAAAATAATATTAAGAGATTTGATTAAAAGTTTCTTTTTTAAACTTTGCGTTTGAAGGTCTCTATGTTCTTTTAAAAAAGAGATATGGTATAGATGATTATGTGTTGATGCGCTCTTAAAGAGATAATAAAGTTCAACATAACCCTCATTTTTCTACCAATTGAGGTATGTCATTATGTCTTCTTCATCTCGTACTCATAGAATCTCCAATTACATGTATCGGTTGCATCGATATTTAATTTCTTTACTAAGATCCTATGCAAGACGTTTGTAGTCAAGATTAAATAATTAATGATAATATAGTGCAGAATTTAGGACAAATGAAGGGTTTCTATCAGTATTAACACCACAATACAACGAAAATTTACATTATAGAGGCAAAAAGAATGACAAACGATCATCTAACTTCATAAATTCCGTCGAATATCTTTTCAGCGTGTTCTAATGATACTGTACATTAAATCCATTTAAAAAACTAAAATAATTCACTTCATAGAAGATGTTTGTCTACCGGTACTGCATGATGTATGAGGATTCTTCTAAAAATCATTGAATTCCTTCAATATCCATTTTTACGCCATAAATTTACCCTTTGTAACCGTAAAAATAGAAGAAAAATGAAATTGAGAGAAATTGTTGTGAGTATGGGGGTTGAGAGTGGGGGTAGAAAAGAAAAATTAACATTTATGATTTTATGTTTAATAATTTAAGATAATTTTTATATTTAAACTTAATCGACAATATATTTTTTATTATCACATTTTAAGTTTTTCTTAAAAAAATTTAAATCTATCCAAATGGATATTCAGATCGTGAAATATTGAATCAAACGAAAAATTGTAGGAAAATAAAGTTCGAAAAAAAGGACATTAGAATGTGGTTGGGATTGAAAAGAAATATTAACAATCACGACTTTACGTTTCACAATTAATGTAAAATTATTTTTCATATTTAAAATTTATCGATTATATCTTTATCATGGCCGCACTTCAATATTTCCAAAAAATTTTAAATCGTTTAAAACGAATATTTGTAACTTAAAATACTGAATCAAACGTAAAAAATAATAATATTAATAATAATAAATAAAATAAAAAAAGATGGCTTGGCTAATGCGGGTCAACCAACTCGACTAGGCTTCGGTGGCGAAACAGCTTGTGAATAGTGAAAATAAAACTCACCCTTTTATTTATGTAGGAAAATCAAGATTAAGTCATATTCTTACATTATTTATATAAAAGACACCGCCACACTAATTCTTTTGGGAGATTTTGCAAAATGACCTATGAATAGTGGCTTTTTAAGATTTTTGTTAAAAAGTCAGTTTTACCCTTAATGAAATGGGTCATTTATTGCAGATCAAGTCCTCAATCCTTATAATTTTTTCGAAATTAGTTTTATTCTTGTTTTTATTCATCATCACTAGACGTTTCTTCTAAATCTGATTTTTCTTCAAATATTTCTTCATTTACTTCTATTTCTTCAATATCAACTTCTTCACATTCATCTCTAATTTGTTCAAAGTCCGTAATTAATATTCTAACTTTCTTTTTTGGGCATTCAGTGCTAATATGACCTTCTTCATTGCAATTCCAACATTTACATCGTTTTTTATCTAATGGTTTTTTATTATAAGGTTTATATTTTCTTCTAAAATATTTTCTTTTTGGTTTAAAATATTTCTTTTTAAACTTATTATATTTTTTGTATTTCTTGGGTTTTATTTTTCTTTTTCTTTTATAATCATAACATCCCCAATTTCCTGGTACTTCGGTATCTCTACAACAAATCATATCTTGTATAAATCCTGATTGTTTATAAATCATTTGATTATTACACATAGTACTTATTTCGTCTTTTATAGTTCTTATAATAAATCCTAATGTATATCCTTCTTCATTTCTTCCTAATTGTTTTTCTTTAATCTTATTTTGAAAATAATTATTCCATGGTGGTGGTAATTTTCTAATAAAAACTTCCTTATAATAATTATTATCAGCTCCACTTCCAAACATCATATAATAATATTTACTATATTCACAACAATATTCATTGAGGTAACACATATTACAAATTTGTAAATGTTCCATTCTGTTTTTAGCATCTTCTATTTCTTCTAATCTAGCTTTAGTACTTTCATTTACCCAATCTTCTCCAGCAAATTCTCTATAAAGTCTTGTAGCAACTCTATTTATTCCTTCTATTATACTAATTCCAAATCCTGCTTCAATACTATCTTTCCAAATACCTTTTGTTGTTTCTTCTAATCCTCTATACCAATTAAACACATTTCCTTTAAATGTTGCTAATAAATATTCAGTTCTATTTTTATTATCTGTGTTACTGCGATTATAATTAAAGTGTGCTATCATATTGGTACTCCATTCACTTATAACTCTTCTAACATCTAATTCACAATCTAAATTTAAATATGATCCTGCAATTTTCATTGGGTTTGATTCTCTTAAAATTGGTTTAAATTGATCTCTATACATTCTTTCTTTGGTAGTTCTAAAATCTACTTTTGTATTAACATATCTTCTAGGGTCTATTTCGCTTCATATCTAGTTGTGCTAGTTTCTCCATATTCTTCTTGTTTAACTGCTGCATTGGTCCTCCCGTTTTTCCAACCATATGATTTTTAGTTATTTCTTCACAAATTTTTAAGTCTTCTAAGTCAAATATTAAATTTTCCATTTCTTCGTTCATTGTTCTTCTATAATTAATTTTCCTTCTTCTTTTTCTATAAGATTTTCTTCTTGCTTTCTAAGATCAATCAATAATTTTTCTATATCTTCTTTTAATCCTCCATTAAGTTGTATTAATTCTTCATATTTTTCAATTTTCTTTCAAACTTCTTTAAGTTCTTTAGTATAATCTGGTTTAAATGGTTTTTCTTTATTTAAGTTTTCTATTATTCTATTTAAAAGATTTTCTATTCTTAAAAAATTATTCTGTAATTTTTCTTTCTCTTCTTCGTAGCCTATTTCAATTCTAGTTATTTTTTCATCAATTGTTTTTATATTTTTCTCAATTAAATTAATTTTATCATTCATACTCATATTTTAGGTTTTTTATAAGATGGTTTTTCAATTTCAAATCCTAATTTTTTCAATAGAATATCAAGTTTATAATTAATAATGTCTACTTTTTCTTCTAAAGTTGCTATTTTATTAATACTATTTTTCTGTGCAATTTTTGATATTCGATTTTGAATTTCTTCAAGTTTAGCTTCATCAAGTATTTCTAAATTATTAATTTGTTCTTTTATTTTATTAAATTGTTTAGACATATTTTTGCTTAAAACTTCTAACCTTTCTTTAGCTATTTCATCTTTTGGATCTATATTATTTATTTCGTCTATAGCTTCTACGTCTTTAGATTTTAATTGTCCTAATTGTTGCCATAAAAATGCATTAGTCCAATTTGTAGTCATATTTAACCATTCATCTGTATTTCCCCATGAGCTTAAAGGTTGAAATAGAGTTGTATTCCATTTTTTAGTTTGATAGCTTCCTATTGGTAATCTAATATTTTCTATTTCTTGTTTATCAAATCTTATTTTTGTTGGTAAACTCATATTAGTTTGGTATATTTAAGGAATTAATTATTATATTATTTATCATTTGTCTTATTTCTCTTCTAAATTGTTCTTCTCTTCTTAATTCTCTTGTAATTTCATTCCTTAATAATTCTCTTTTAATTTTATTCCAATTAGAAATTTCCCTTTCTATTTCTCTACGATTATTGTCGTTATTATCTGTTCTTCTAAAATTTTTATTTTATTATCACAAAATTTTCTAGTTATTCCAGGCATATTCTTATTCTATATCGTCAAAACTAAGATCAAAATCATATAATTTAAACTTCATTATAACTTACATGCTCTGTAGTTTCAAAAGTTCTTTCACTATTTTCACTATCTAACTTGAGAAAAATATAATCATTTTTATTATTTCTTTAGGCAATTTTTCTTTTAATCCAAATGATACAATTGTAAGGCATTTTTCATAATATCTACTATCTCTTTTTATGAAATTTATTCCTCTAGTATAACTATCATAAGTTTCCGGAATTTCTATCATGTGACTATAATCAATACTATTAGTATATCTAAAAGGTACAGATCTATAATAAAACTCGTAACTTTCCATGATAAAAGTTCTTCAAAGTAAACAATCTCATAAAAATTCTTATATAATAATTTTCATGCAACTTTTCAGACAATAAATTTTCTTGTAGCTTAAAATAAGGGCCTTACCACGCTTCGCCAAATAGCAAGAATGTTATATGTTCCTGGTCACCTTCACACGAGAGTTGGCCAAAGTCCGAAAGCATCACAAAGAAAATGGACACAAAAGCACTCAAAACTCTCAAAAAGACTCACTGTGTAGAACAACACTCAAAGCGTAATAAAAGATTTATTTCAAACTCAAAGATTTTATTGATCTGAAGATAGCTTGAAAGCTATTATACAAAGATTTTTACGAGAGATTGATACTCCGATGAGTGGTTTATTCTCTCTTAAGAGATTGATTACTAATATCTTTGTTGAAGGTTTTAGATGTTAGTTCAGGATGAGATTTCAGATGTCTAATTTTCGATGATCTTTTCTAATGAGAAGGGTCTCAATTTATAGAAAGGCTCGCACTTCACCGAGAAGCTTCGGCCAATCGATTTTTACAACACAAAAGTAAGAAGTACAATAATTTCAAATGTGGTTGAAAATATTAAAAGTGGTTGTTGGTTGTCTTTATTCCGATGTCGGCTATTTCTTTTGATTCCGACTTGACACTGTCTTCTTATCTTCAAAGTTCACATGGTCTTTGTCGATCACGTTTTTCTTGATCGTCCTTTACTTATGGACGTGTCCCATAAGTCGGCGAGGCTTCTTTAATGCATTCTTCACTTCCGGAAAATTGATCGTTCATAATTCCACAGATTTTTTCTTCAAGAATTTTTGATTCTTTATCTCCTCTACGAGATAAGGATCCAATTATTACTCATACCATAGACCATGTATCTTTCTCCATAAAAGAAGCGCATTGTTGAAACGGTGATTTTATTCCGAGAGCTCGTCTGTAAATCATCCATTTTCTATTAATAGTGGGTAATTCTTTAAAAATCTGAATCTCCTTGAGTGGATTTCCATTATTTTTTCGAATTGTGATGAGATGATGTTCTCCATACCACTCTGGTTCTTTATATTCGGACTAATTGTGTAAAATCTCAGTTCAATCGGTTGTTTATCGCTGAATTTTTTAACACAATTAACAAATTCTTTGTCAAACTGTTCAATTTCTTTTAGATCTATCCCTGGGAAGAGTCGATCTAAAAATCCAAATGTTGCCAATTTTCGAACAATATTAGGATCTGCTCCTTGAACTGCACTGATCCTTGGATAAATCGCCGTTGGAAGGGCTGTCAAATATAGAGAACTTCCTTCTCTAAAATTATATACCCATTCTGAAAATTCATAATACTCATTTTCCATTGGATGTAGATTAGCTACGATATGATGAGTAGCAATTATTCCCTTTGGTGATTTAAGGTCACCAATTGGTGATTTTTATCTTCTTGGAATTCACCGATAACGTAGGCTGTTCCAATGGGCCTTTTGATAAGGATGTTTGAGTACTAGACTCGGTGGCTCCTTTTCCACTTGTAAATTTTTCCAACAATTTGTCCATACTTGACGGGTAGTTGTTGTGGACCCTTTTTTATGACTTTTTCCTCTTGCGAGGTAAGAGAGTCATTTCTCTTAAATTTTGATTCTCCACTCGATGTGGATGTATTAATCTCCCGAAATGGGATGTGACTAGCCTTTCGGCTGTATTCACCTTTTAAAGGAGGATACTCCTGGCTACAATTTGCAAAAAAGTCTAAACATTCTGACAATTTTTCAACTATTTTTTCTTTGTTATCATTCAATCATTCAATCTTTTTCCCACTTTCAACAACTTTGCTTGATAAATCACACAAAGTTTGTCGAATATCAAGATGATCTTCTTGAACAGCAAGATAATCTGCATTAAAATCTGTTAGAAGATCTTGTAATTCCTTTGTAAATGCTTCAATCTTTTCCATATTCATGATTCCTGCTCAAGAAATCAGCAAATAAATTATATTTTGCTTTAATATATTCAAATTTAAAATTATAAAAAGATAGTAACACTTGCCATCTATGTAACCTTCTATGTTGGGGTGAATTTGGTAACTTATTATTTACTAGTCCGTTTAGTTGTGTATTATCAGTTTGAACAATAAATTCCTTGGGTAACAAAAACATTTTAAATTTGTTTATTCCTTTAACTACTGCCAATAATTCTTTCTCATTGGTGGAATAATTTACTTCAGCATTATTAAATGTTCCACTAGTATACCTGCAAATTTCATTTAAATCAGTTTTTAATAAAGCACTCCAATATAAATCTGAAGCATCGGTTTGAACTATTAATTTATCTTTTTCATCAGGAAGTCTAAGTTTAGGTAAATTTTTACAATTTTCTTTTAAATTTTTAACACAAAGAGTATGTTCTTCATTTCAACCTAATTTATTTGATTTTCTTAATAGTTTCTGAAGTTTATTTCTTTTTTCTGCAAGTTTTTCTATAAATCCTTCAGCATAATTAAGACAACCCAAAAACTTTTGAATTTGTTGCTTATTTTCTAATTTATCAGGAAATAAAATTATTTTTTCTGAAATATGAGGTTGCAATTTTATTCCATCACTATTTATTATCATTCCTAAGAATTCAATTTCATGTTTTGCTACTTCTGCTTTTTTTTTTGACTAAGTATTATACCTTCTTTTGAGCAAAGTGTAGCAAAAATTCTAAGATGTTTAAGATGATCTTCATATGTTTCTGAACAAACAAGTATATCATCAACATAAACAATAAGAAAATTATAAGTTTTAAAGACTTCATCCATCCTTCTTTGATAAATTTGTGGTGCATTTTTTAATCCAAATGGCATAACTAACCATTCATAATGTCCTTGAGGAGTACTAAATGCTGTTAATGGTATACTATTATCTTCTAGTTTAATTTGCCAAAATCCAGATTTACAATCAAATTTTGAATAATATTTTTTATTCTTAGCTATATTTATTAATACTTCTTTATTTGGTAAATAATATCCATCAAATTTAGTGTTTTTATTAAGTTCTTTATAATTTACTACCATCCTAGGTTTTCCTCTTTTTATCTCCGAATGATTTCTAACCATAAAAGTTGGGCTACTATGAGGGCTATTACTTCTCCTTATAAGTTTTTGATTAAGAAGTTCTTGAATTTGTATTTGAAATTCTTCCTTATCTTCTTGATTATAGAGCATATGTTTGACTCTAATAATGATTGTTGGTTCTAATAGTTCTATTTTAGCTGTTGTTTTTGATTTTTCCCATTTTTCAAGTGGGTTTTCATTATAATTTTTAGCTAAAAGATCTTTTATTTGATCAAGAGTAATTATTTTGATTGAATAATTGAGTAATTTTGGTATAAATTCTATTTTTTCACCACGCTGAGCTAGCTGAACTCGGAATGGTTTAAATTCTCTAGCAATTTTTAGTAAATGTCCACATGGTGTTTTTAATTGAATAGTATAAATATTTTGACTGTATTGACTAAACTGTTGTAGAAAGTCATTTCCAAGAATAATATCACAATCATTAATATTATATTGGTAAACATTTCTTATGGTTACTATTTTAGATCCTATTATAACTTCTATATTTTCATTTTTATATTTTAAAGATTCTCTTACTCCAGTTATTCCTTGTAAAGTTAATTGTTGTTTATTTTCTATCCACTTTGGTAATAAAAATTCTTTAAAGACAGTTATCTCAGCTCCTGTATCAATTAGAGCACAAGTAGTTATTTTTGATTCAAATACGGTTATTTGTATATATACACTTATTGGGAATTTTATTTCTCTACTCATTTTTCTTTAGGGCAATATGTAGTTATTCCTTGATGTGTAATAAGAATTCCTTCCTTGTCTATTTTATAATTATCAAGACTATTTAAAAATGAATTTCCTAATAATATTTGATGTTCATCAAAATTCATATTATTATCAATATAGCATTCTATGCTTAATAATAAATTTCCTAATTTAATTTGAATTTGTCCTATGATATCACAAGAGTTTATTTTTCCTTCAAAATCTCTATAACTATAAGGTTCAACTTTTTTCTTTTTAATTCCTTCATCAATAAGAGAGCAAATATGATTCTGACTTGTTCCAGTATCAATAAGTATTTTAATTTCATTTATCCATTTATTTCCATTAAAAAACTTTCCTTTGATTCCATAAACACTATTATTTTTACTTTGTATTATTTTTGAAATACTATGTCTTACTGTATTATTTCCAATAATTATTTTATTTTCTTTATATGTTATTTGTTTTGGTATTATAGGTTGATCAATACTTATAACATCATCATGTCCTATCTCAAAATTTTCTATTTCTTCTATGTCTTGTTCTCTTGGTAAGATTGCTTCACCTATATCCCTAAATTCTTCGTCAATTTCTATAAAAGGTTTTTCTTTATATATATTTCCATAATTACTATTTGTATAACAATATAATCCTTGATATAATATAGTAAAAACTTTATTATCATCTTTTAATATTTTATTAGTCATCTTAAAATGTAGACTAAGACAATCATCTAAATTTTTATCATTTATATGTACGCAATATCTTGGATAACAAGTAAATTTTAATTTTTTATAGGCTAAATTTCCTTTTACTATTCCTAAATTTCCATTTTCTGCAGTTATACATCTTTTATCTTGTAGATTAAGTATTATAGGACTATTAATTCCTTCTTTAAAACATGATTTTATTATTATTTGTATTCCAGCAAGATAAACATAAGATATTTTATCTCGTTTTTCTTGTTTTAATTTTCCTAGGAATTCATTAATATTTCTTTTTGTTATAAAATTTAATTTTATTTTTCCTTGTGTATGTTTAATATCTATGGCTTTTTCTATTTCATGATATTCATTAATGACTAACTTTTTTCTTCTAAAGGCTGATCCTAAAATATTGAATAATTTATTTTCTCCTGGTGGTTTTAGACTTAATTCTGCTCTATTAATTTTTCTAAATTTTTCCCAATCAAATTTTCCTTTTAAGGCATATCCCTCTACTCCTTCGTATACTTAAGATTATATATTTTATGAATTTTCTATTTCCATGATCCTTAGGTATCTAATTCTTCAATTCTCATAATTTCATTATTAAGAACCCTTTGTATTCTTTTTAAAGTTTTCATTTCTATAAGAATATGCATTTTAACAAGATATCCTATGTCTTCGTCTAAAACTTCATCAAAATCTATTAAAAGAAAAGTAATTTTCTTTTCAAATTTTTTCTTTATTTTAAGACTATCGGAGTCTTTTATTTTATTAATCAAATTTCTTGATTTATTAACAAGATGTTGAATATAACTATCAGTATCTAAATATTCAGTAGAATTGTTAACGTACCATCCTATGCAAATTTCGTTATTATCTTCCATTCTCTAATGTCTTTAAATCCTCAAGATATAGGGCTCTGATACCATTTTTATTGGACCTAAAATGCAAAAATTCAAAAATAAAATTATTAATCAATATCAAATTTTTTCGGCTCAAGATAGGTGGAAAGAGTTGATGGTGAAGAAAAGTTAATTTTTATTGCAAGGGGCAAACAATTTTGTCGAATCCAAAATTAGAATTAAAGTTATGAGGACTAAAATAACCTATTTTGAAACTTTTTATATTAAGGGTATTTTAGGTAGTTTATATATTTGAATAGTGAAATGGGTTAGTTTGGGGTTAGTTTGGAATTTTGGCTTTGAATTTGGGTCATTTGCTTGTATTTCCCAATTCTTTTTTAAGATTGATAAAATTAACCAGAGTAGGACATAATAATCAGGCTCTGTACTTTACACGAGTAAACACACGCACACGAGACGTGGACGTGACGTGTGATCCATTATCATATACTAGTACCAATTTTATCTTGAAATAGAGCATTAAGAAAACAAAAGTATTCTACACATATACACGTTCAAATACTAAAGCAACGTGTGCAATAAAAAGTTACTATTGGAGTTGATATTATGCTAGGTGCATAAATGTTCTTCTGCTCCACAATGAAAAGTCTTATCTTGCTCATTTGAAAAGAATCATACTTACGATACTCACATTGAAGAGAATCGTAAGTAAGATTCTCATGACATATCAGCAAGTGGACAGTCTTATCATACCCATCGTAGGAGGAGAACAATTTCGATGTTATATGTGATCTAATACTTGTCATGTTCAGGGGCGGAACCAATAATTAATGGTATGGGGGAAAAATTTTTAAAATTTAATGTACGAATGATATATATATATATATATATATATATATATATATATATATATATATATAACAAGAAAAATTGTAATATAACGTTGTATATTACAGTTGTACCCGACGATGTTTTGTAGCATAAAATTCATTTATAATAGAATCTAGATCTAAACTCATACTAAATTCTCGTCCAATGTTTAGAATTAAACAATCGGCAAGAAAACCATCATCTGTTTTGTTACGAACTTCCGTATCACATGTTTCATTACTGAAAATGCTCGCTCCACAGTCGTTGTTGAAACCAATAGTATCAGTACTAAACAAATCAATTTAGTCAAAATGACGTAACACTTCGACCTTCTACTTGCAACCAATTTCCGACATAAATTATAAAGTGTAGGCAATTGAAATCGAGGTTCAAAAATCACATCATTCTGATAATGTTGTAACTCAATTTTCAAACAATAAATATTTTGCTAAGTAAAATCTCCAGGGTAAAATTTATCCGCAAGCTTGCAAATATTATCCATGTTAAATAATTAAAAAGAATTTTTTGGATCCAAAGCCATACTGAGATAAATGAGTTCTAATGACGTCTCATTAAATTTTGTATTTATGACTATATTGAAAATATTAAAGTGGTAATGATATTCAATGGTAGGATACTCACGACCACGAGAATGACTAACAATGTACATACCATCAACGTTAAGTATATGTATATCATTTTTTGAGCAAAAAAATTTCACATCTTGAAGAAATTCTTTCCAACCATCTTCTTTCAATTTTTGAAAGATACTTTTTTTAGTATGGACAATTCTCACAGCAGTTAAGATATCTTAAATTTTCTTCTGAAGTTCTGAACAAAGTACATTCGTAGTTGCCAATATTCTACGCATTAAATGCAAGATAAATACAAATTCAAACGTTGTCATTTTTTTTATACATCACCAACTTCAGACCGGGATATTATATTTGGAAAATGATCACTAAGATACTCAAGCATCTTGCAAGTTACATCATACATATTAATTAAACTCTTTACAGAGCTGTAATGAGAAGACCAACGAGTACCTCCGGCTCTTTGCAAATTACCAATTTGATTGGCTTTACTTCTGACTCTTTTTCTCCAATTTCCAATAAATTCTCAATTTCTTTTCTTTAGACACTTTTCAATTCATTGATACTCTTAGAAGATGATGTAATCATATTAATAACATTGTCAAAATGAGAAAAAAATAAATTAATATCCGAGACATCCCTAACTGTAGAAACCAATGTGAGTTGTAAACGGTGGACAAAATAAATAACATAGTATGTATATGGACAATCTCTAAGAAATAATGCATGTCCATTCCATGAACCACGCACGTTATTAGCACTATCATACCATTGGCCTATCTTGTTTTACACTTGAAGGTTGAAACAGACAAGAACGTCAGAAATCTGATTTTTAAGATTTAATGAGGTAGTGTCACTAACACATTTCATTACAAAAAAACCATTAAATTAAAATTTCATTACTGCTCACAAATCTCAAGATAATGGCCATTTGCTTTCGCAAAGATTCATCTTGTGTTTCGCCAACAAGAATACTAAACTTTGCATCCCCAACTTCGTCATGAATTCTTTGTTGTACTTTATTGGTCATAATGTTTAAAACCTATTTTTGAATGTCCGAAGACATGATTGTAGCATTTTGGGAAGTATTATCCAACACAACTTTTCATACTTTCGTATTCATTTTTTCAAATGCATCCACTATTTCAATGAAATTCCCACGATGCATTGAAAATGGAGATTCGTCGTGGCCTCTAAAGGAACAACCTTGAGGTGCTAACCACTGAACACTCATAATAGTGAGTTTTAGACGCAAACAATTTTTCTATTTTTCCTCAATTAATACAAAATGCATTACCTTGTCAATATGTTGAGTTGATTTCATTAGATCTTCGGCTCTTCTCTTATAACCATTATGATACGATGACACTATTCGATACCAATTTGATCTCGTATGGCAATAAAATATGAAAGATTGGATTCTTAATCCCGATACAAGGTGGAGTTGCAAAACATAATCTCTCTCCGAGTATGTACTTTTCATGGAGTTCTTGATCTTCCACGAAACTATAATTTTATTACATGTTGACACTATAATTTTGTATTAGTACTTTTCATCTTCAATTAGTTTCAAGAAAGGAAGCTTTCCATTAACAGAAGAGTAAATGCTTTTGTGGTTTATTTACCTTTTCCAAGAAATGTAAGGGTCCGTTTGATTGCAAGAATTAGGTTGAAAAAAATGAATTTTAGAGAATTGAATTGCCTAGAACTTGTTTTACTTGGAATTGTCAATTAATTGTATTTGATTGGTATAATTTTTCACCTAAAAATATTGAAATTTTGAATTTTTTGGTGTTCGTTTGACTTTGTTTTCCATTAAAATTGTCAATTAAAATGATAAAATTTGCTACAATTGGGGATAGAATTTGTTTCCGTTGCCAAAAAAATAAAAAGTTGCGTAAAAAAGCTTTTCCTCAAAAATCAAGAAAATGTGGAAAATCAATTCCATAGAAAATTTAGTCAATCAAACATGTAAAAATGTGGAAATGAATTTTGATATCCATCTTGCATGAATAAGAAAGTGCAATCAAAGAGGCTCTAAACGTAAACACTTTCATAAACACTTTATTAGAAAATCATACGAAAAGTCAATTAATACCAATGATTGTTGTCTATATACAGTTCAAATAATAGGGGTTTGTGTACGATATAGCGTTTGTCGAACTGTGTCGTTTAAATGTTTATACGTCATAGACAAGTAATATTTATGTTTAGAGTTCAATCAGTATTAAGAGTTGTGAATTGGATTTAAAACATGTCCATTATTTTTTATGTTATTTTCTTACATTCGAAGTCAAAGCTGATGACAATTGAGCAAACTTACTGATTATAGAAACTTGATTTGTTCATTCTACCAAAGATGTTAAGAAAAAAATTTGTCTTGATTGAGTGCCATGTTAGACAAAGTTGATAAATAGATCCACAAATAAAAATAAACAAAAATTATACAAATTCTTCTATGCTCAATTAGAAGAATCAATAACTCGTTCGAAATCGAGTAGAGATATAATTTAAAACTCATTAGAATTGCTTAAGAACTTATTTATCCAAATTCAGCCCCCGTTTGTTTCTCATTTTTCATCTATAAAAATGAAAAATATGACAGTTATCCATCACATCAAGCTACCAATTTTGAATTTTTATCTTTTGTGTGTGACCCAATAACGACTATATTTTTCATTCTCATTCTACAATAATGCGAATCAAACGAGCCCTCAATATTTGTCTATTCGTATTAAGTCAAAAATTTATTTTTATTCGACCTTTAACACTACTTTTTAAGTCGATATCATACGGATTTTTGGGGGGAAAAAAAAAAGTTGAGAAAGATAGAACACTACAAAGGTTGAGTAATTTGAGTTCAAGTAGGACACATTTCCTCTCTCTCTCTCTCTCTCTCTCTCTCTCTCCATTCTTCTTCCAATGTGTTGATTCCTATTTGCTCTACCGAACATACGATTTGATGTAAGACAATTTCTCTGTAATTTTATTTTGTCATTCATGCATGCTTTTTAATTCCGTTCCTTTGTCAATTATTTTAATTTTTGCTATTGCAATCGACTTGAATCTCTGTTAGAACTTTGCATGTATGCATATATTTGCTATTGTTAATATATATTCGTATTTGAATGAATTTCGTTGTTGTAGATAGTTCTATTTCATCCACCGTTTGAAATTCAAAGAATGACGGCTGCAAATGGGGTTTGTAAGGCGTCGTCTGAGTTGGTTACACAACCTAGCTCTTACCAGAATGATCAACCCAAGCCTGATTCTGACGGGATCGGCCACCATAATCACCAGAATAACCCTGATAATTTGAATGCTTTCGTGAATGGAGACAGTGGTTTGAGTGAGGATCTTGTAGTTAATAAGGATGTAGTTGCGTTGGATTCAAGTGTTTCAAGTGATTCCGATCTCGTCCAGGTTCAAGCTGTGGAATTTGATGCTCAAAACGGAGAATTGGATCCCAAAACTGTGAAAATTAGTGAATTGTTGAATGAGGGACATGATGCTGTGGAAGGGACTAATGAGATTTTGCCGGAGGGAAATGGCATCCGCCAAGATCAACAGAATTCCCTTGGGGATGAGGGACATGAAGTTACAAATGGGACTACTGGGATTCTCCCGGTGAAAAATGACACTCCCCAAGATCAACAGAATTCCCTTGGGGATGGGGTTCAAGGTGCTGCTGATGATACTATGGAGGAGCAAGTTGGAAAAACTGAGAATGGGGCAGCAGTTGAAATAAAGCAGGTTCAGGACCAAACTGGAAAAACAGAAAGCAATGCAGGAGATGGCATAGAACAGGTGCAGGATCAAAATGGAAAAACTGAAAGTTTGGTCGAAGCCAAAACTGAAATAGAGCAAGTTGAGGATCGGGCGGAATCGGAGTCCTTTTCTAGTTCCATTGAGAATCAGGAATCTCAAGCTAGGGTTATGGGGTTGGTTACACAGTTTGGAGAGAATGTGGAATTATATAATTTGTCGTCGGACATTATTGTGTCTGGTGATGCTAATGGAAAATGCGCGGGTTATAATCTAAAATTAGCATCATCTCTCGATGTGGTTACAGAAGCTGTTGAATGTGAAGATTCTGATGACAAATGTGCCGATCATAATCTAGAGTTAGCATCATCTACTAAGTCGAAAGTTGACACCGGATCTATTGATGTGGTTTCAGAGGCTGTTGAATGTGAATCCCAAAAAATTGAGGTTGGGGAGGTGAGCTCAGAGGACACGATTGAGGAGTTAGCTGAAGAATTAGTGGAAACATCAGAATGTCAAGTCCCCGTTACCACTTCCCTGCATTTGGATCCCAAATCCTGGCCACTTATTAATGAGGAAAAGAGAGAGACAGAATTAGAATCAGATGTGGTGGAAAATCAGAAGTCTGGCGTCACTCTTGATGGTAATATTGAATATAGCATAAAACATGGACATAAGGCAGAGAATCGAACATCGTTTTCGAGGAGCTGGGCTGATATTGTGAGAACTCTGAGGGAAACAAAAATTGTTCATGACCCTGTTTTTAAAGGAATTAAAGAAAAATTCCCGCTATCTCATGCTGAAGATGGTGATCCACGTATTAAAGGACTTGTTGAACATCCTGATTGCTCTGAAGAATTCCCTAAAGCTGTGAAATCTGAATCTTGGATTGATGTTTCCTCTGAGGCTCATGATCCTCAACCTGAAATTGAAATTTCTGACGCTAAAAGAACTGAAGAGGTTTCTACTTCATCTAGTGATAATCCAAAATTAAAAATTGTGGAGAACGATCCAGTTGTTGACAACATCATTCTAGGTTGCACCACCAATGATGCAAGATCAGGATCAGAGAAGGGAATTTCAACAGCTTCTCCAAAAGGTTCTACAGATGTCATGGTTGCTGGAGAAAACGTGAGCATCGAGGCTGCAACAAGGCCATTCTTTCTTATTAAGATTCCAAAGTTTAATGATGGGAAACTGCAAGAACAGATAAAACATGATCAGCTAGAAGTTGATGAGAAGACTAGGCTCAGGAAGGTTATTCAACTCGAAATCCAGAAGACAATGGTAAAATCTCCTTCCACAGAAATCCAGTAAAGTGTTGCAACTTTTTATTTTCTAAGGAACAATTATTTGGTTGTGTGACTTCATGGATTTAATGAAGCAATGTTAAGAAAAACCTGGCTAAGCAAATTCATCGGAACAACTTTGCTCCGCTTTCATGTCCTGAACATTTCTGATAATTTTTGGCTTCGCTCTTTGTGAATATTTTCATCAGAGGAATGATTGAACCAATTTAGTTGGCAACTGCATGACATTAAATGTTTGAGTCATTTGAATGCAATATCACATAATTCATTTAATTAAACATATCAACTGTGTCCATATAGATTGGTGTTGGATAGCATTATTCTTTTATTAAACCACAAAATTATTATGGATGCTGGTTCTTTATAAGTTACTAAGAGAATTCGTGGAAACATTAAAATGCATGAAATTAGATTTGCACTAGAAAGAGAGCAGAAAAATTTCCACCTGAAATGAGGGGAAACACATTAAGCCTATTTTGTTGTGAAAATGAGCTTTGTAATAGTGATTGTTTGGATAATGTTTAGTTAGAATGTAAGAAAAAATTTAGGTTTACATGCAAAATTATTTTATTGGGAAATGTGTGGTTAAAATTGAGTTTGGGAAAATAAGTTTTTAAAAAATTGGCTCAAACAATGGCTAAATTAGAAAAACAAAATCAAAGCTTATTTGGCTTTAAATTCACTTTTAATTGCAGAACACACATTTTCGCATGTACATCAGTGATGCAGCTGCAGCAAGGGATTGTGCATTTAAAAAAGACAGAGAGGGACTTCATCGTCTTTGCATAAATCAGGTTAACTTTTTGCTTCTTTTGGCTGTCTTTGACACAAAATGCAGCCTGTAACTCTGTATATTTGTGCGGATTGTTTAGGTGGAAAAAATAATGGAACTCTGGAACACAAATAATGAGTTCCGGAATGAATATGTGAAGCAGAATGCAAGGAGTACTCTAACAAGATTTAAAACTCTGGATGGCCGTTCACTAGGCTCTGACGAGGTGCCACCTATTCTTCCAGGTTATGTGGATGAAAGAGTTGGTCAACTGGGTTTAACACCAGCAAAGGCTGGTTCGGTACAAAGTTCAACTCTGGAATTATCAGAACCCAAGAATTGTACAGCGACAAATAAGGAACCTGCTAAACCTGTATTGCGGAATGCTTCAGCAACTGTTTCTCGCGATGATGTGATTAATGAGATAGAGAAGAAAGCTATAAAATCAAAGGAAGAGGTGGAGCTGGAGAGGAAGGTGGAGGAGGAACTGAGGGACGATGCTGAACCCAAGTCAAAAAACCAACTTAGGCTGGAGGAAATAGCAAAGGCTAAGTTGGCACTTGAGAAGAAAAAGAGAAATGTAGAGAAGGCACAAAGGAGAGATGAATTACGAGCACAGAAGGAAGCCGAACGGAAAGAAAAGGTGAGTTTTCTTCTTCTGTAATGCGCGGTTCCATTTTTACATCTGTGAAAATATCATGATGGTACTACATGATCAATGAACGTGTTTGTGCAGGAGAGGGAGAAGAGGTTGAGAAAGAAGGAAAAAAAGAAGGGTGCTTCTGCTGCTGCAAGTGAAGTCAATAAGAACACGAATGTTTGTGAAACAGTGGAAAGCTCTGAAAGCCTAATGGAAAATTTGAAGGAGACAGATCAGATAAATGAGACAAATTTTGCAACAGCAACTACCAAAAGGCCTCCAAAAATAAGCAAGACGAAATATAATATCCCTCCATCAATTGTTTGCAATCGAAGCAAGAAAAAGTGGAAGCATTGGATGTGGCTAATTTTGACTTGCCTCATTGTGGTTGCTCTATTCTTACTAGGAAATACAGGTATCTTTACGAATGTAAATCAAAAGTGGTGGTGAATCCTTTTTATCGTGTGTTTATTAGTCTTCTAGCCCAACTTAGATTGGTGTATAGGCAATTCTTTCTTTGTTCTCTACTTTTTCTTTTCTGCTTGGACTTTCAAAAAGAAATTAAGTTTATTATCTTCGGCTTTACCAGTTTACACTATTTGAGTTATGGATTCAAATTGGACCAAAATCAATTGGTTTGGTTCAGTTCAGCTTGGTTCTTTCATGCTTTAGAAGAAGTGTTGATTATATTGAATGTCCATTAATCAATGTGAATTTACATAAATGATTTCATAGTGCCTAATATTGACATAAACTGAAAGTCAAGATAATTTTGTAACAAATTAAAGTGGGCTATTCAAATGAGATTTTGTTGCAAAAGGACTTGAAATGAAATTAACTCGGCTTTAAACAATGCCGTTTTACTTGGATGGTTTATATTCCCCTGTGCTCAATATTATGTGCAGCATTTCCAAATTATATTGCAATTCCAGATTTATTACAAAATTATAATTTCTTTAAGTAAACAAATAAACCATAAACAAAGATTCAACCATGTTATACCCAGAAGAGAATCGCGACACCTAAAGGACATGTGGTGGGAGGCGCAGGTGGCATTCACCCCGAAGATAAGCATGGGGCCGGTAACTAGTCCGATTTCACAAGTGGATTAATAGAGTTAGGCAATCTCAATAAGCCTGATAAAATATAAATTGGACCAAAAGTAGAGAAAACAACGGAGATGAAGAAGAGAAGAACTAGTGATTGCAATGTGGGCAACTTGTCTCCTCACTTGCATTGCCACCGTCCTCGTCGACCACCCGCTCTTTTCCACCAATCGGAGCAACCTCGCTTCGTATAAATTACTTATCCCTAGGAAAATATTGTAACTTGACAAGACTAAGGCGATTCGGAGGAGGAGCCTCACCTATAAAAGGGGTTATTCCCCTCCCAAGAACGACAAGCAAAATTTCAAGAGAGGTCAGATATTAAGCAAACATCCACCTCATACCCAACTCAGCCTGACCTCAATAAACATTGAAAAACTTAATTTTATTTACAAAAACCCTATTAATTTAATTAAAAGATGTCACGTCATTTTTATCAACAAATCCTAAACACATTGATACCGCCGTTTCCTACAAATCTACATTACAAGGATTTCATACCTTGAGTTTCCTATGGGAATGGAACGCCGAAACCAATCGTGAGACGCATATTCTCAGGTAATTACGTGTGTTTTTGTAATGAAAAAGCAGTGTGAACAAACTGACCGACCGGACATTATCCCAAACTCCCACCGCCACCGGACAAGACACCATCAGAGACAAATTATTAGTTTGGTCAAATTAAAAGAAATGAAGGAAGTCATAAGAGTTAGACAGACAGGTTAACGAAACCGGATTTGGTTTAAGATTTATCTAAAAGTTTTGTGCTAATCGAACAGACCATTAAAATATAAGATATGTTGTTTGACCCTACAATTCCGACCAATCGAACAGACCATTAAAAAATAAGATAGTTGTTCAAAAATTCTCAAGTTTGACCCTACAATTTCGACCAATGTCACGTCTTTCATAGACAACATTTTCTTAAAAGTAATGTTATTCGGTATCATTAATGTCAATTACCAATTTAGCTGACAACTGCATGGCGTTAAATGATTGAGTCATTTGAATGCAATATCACATAATTCATTTAATTGAATATATCAACTGTGTCCATATAGATTGGTGCTAGATAGCATTATTCTTTTATTAAACAACCAAACATCTAATTGCTCGTATTATCGTTGGTTCCCCACATGGACAAATCTTTGTCTAGTTCTTCTTTATAAGAAAATTTCATTAGGAACAAGAAATTAAGCTCTCGTTTGACCCTCATTTTTAAAAAATGAATTCTTCAAATTTATTTTTAATCATAAATTTTATATGACTCGCAACTTTTACTAATTTTTTAATCACACGTTTCATCAACTTTATCTAAATTTAATTAAAATCTAATTTTTTAATTCAAACCAAACAACGGCTAAATCCATTGCAAAAGAATAAAAAACTACAGTTCAAAATCAAACTAATATTTTTAAGAATAAGTGAAATATAATTTCTAGAGCTAAAAAGTTATTTCGTCACTGAACTTTTTAGTCACGAACGCTTAAGTTTAACTAATTGCACCACTGAGTTTAGCAGGCAAATGTCTGATGAGAACAACAAATTTTACTCTTTCTTTAGGATCCGTTTGATTGCAAGAGTGGAATTTGGGTGACAAGAAAATAAATTACAGGAAATTGAATTGTTTAGAATTGTTTTTCTGAAAATTGTCAATTAATTGTGTTTGATTAGTACAATTTTTCACTTGTAAAATGTTGAAATTTTGGATCTTTTGGTGTTCGTTTGATTTTGTTTTCCATGAAAATTGTCCATTAAAGAGGAAAAAAATTACAATTGAGGATAAATTTTATTTCCATTGCCAAAAAAAAAAAAAAAAAAAAACAACTTTGGAAAACTATTTTATCACCAAAGTGGTGAAAAAACCAATTCAATGAAAACATATATATAAAAGAGGGGGGGGGGGGGGGGGGTGGTGGGACCATCAAATAAGACAAAAGTTGGAACTTGAAATATTCCATGGAAAATACTCAAAATATGATAAATCAAGCAGGGCCTTATTTCTTTTCGTTTTCATTGTTATTCTTTCTTTATGTCTTTAAGGTCAAGCTAGATGTCAATATTGAGAGAATTTACAAAATTTAAGTTAGTTTAAATCTATTTTTAAGCCTCAATGGATAAAACTTATTAATCATTTATAATTGTCAAACTTTATTTTATCCATATATTTGAATGGGTCCACAATGATTATCCACCATTCATTCTCATTTCTTATAAATTAAATCGTTCACACCCATTTTTTATGTGATATATTATACTTTTCAAACAACGGAATAATTAGTAAAATTTAAGTGAATTTTTTTCGACTGTGCAATATATATGTCACAACTTACATATTTATTTATCAACAGATTTGATTGAATCAAAACTTCATCAACCAAATAAGAAAAAACATCATACTTTCTTTTCGTCTCCTCACCAATCTGTAAAAAATTGTGTAAATGATGACGTACTATAAATATTTTTCTTTTTACAATCACGACGCAAAATTCAATCCCGTTTGATGAAAATTAAAATTAAAATTTTAATTTAAGTAAAAAAACAAACCGCACATTTCAACAAATTTTCACAAAATAACCTACTAAAAATCTAATTTTCATCCTCAAGCAACCAACAAGGCTTAACAGCTAAAAACCCCACATTTCGACTTTAAATTCCTTGTTCTCGAAGCAAACAAGTGCTGTCGTGTGTTATACTACGTAATGTCATTGCTGATCCCACCTCGTTTCCACCTATGTTCATTCTTCCACTACGGAGGGCCCCGCCACCACACAGTTCTCACGCGTTTCTTTATATATATCCTTCACCGCCTCGACCGCTCAACGCAATTTTCGCTATTCATTCACGACTCTTCTTCTCCCCCAATTCCCTCTTCAATCCCCAACAATATTCACTAAAATTCAAATCAAAGAAAAGCTGTTACAATGGGTGCTTGTTTGTCTTCGAAATCACTTGATTACCAAAACCCATATGCAAACGTCGTTCTATTGAATGGAGATTTGCGCCAATTTCCAGTTCCTATAACAGTTTCTCAGCTCCAATTGGAAAATTCTTCGACGGATTCATTTATTTGCAACTCGGATTGCTTGTATTTCGATGATTACATACCGGCTTTGGCACCAGAAGACGCGCTCGAGGAATCTCAGATCTATTTCGTGCTGCCCAAAACTAAACTTCCCTATCGTTTGAGTGCTTCCGACATGGCTGCTCTTGCCGTGAAAGCCAGCGTCGCTCTTGACAAAATGAACGCCGCCTCCGCCTCTTCCACGAACCGCCGGAAGAGGAAGGCCCGAATATCACCCGTTATGGTGCTGGATCAAAATATCGAGAAGAAGAGTTTTGTTAACAATAACAATACAATGAAACCCTCAACGTCGGCCCGATTAGGGGTTTCTAGATCTAATTCTGTGAAGAAATTGCAGAGATACTCTTCTCGGCGGGCTAAAATGGCGGCCCGATCCTTCAGGATTAGGCTTAGCACTATTCACGAAGGATCTGTGGCCTATGCTCCATTTTAACTCATTCTTTATATTATTTTGGACCGAGCTACTGTGCCAGGTCTGTAAAAGATCTGGCACAGCCATGTGAGATGGGGTGGGTGGGTGTTTAAACATTTTTGGGGGGTTTTTTTAATGAGTTAGGTCCTCGGGACCCACCTCATGTGAGATAGTCTGTACAAAATCTGTGAACTAAAATCTGGTAGAGTAGAATAATTCTATTATTTTTCCATATCTTAGCTTGTGAAAAAGGCAAAAAGCCATAAAAAAAAGGGGGTTCTTTTGAAGAAAAAACTCTGTATGTGACATTGTAAATTGGATTTTTTTTTTCTGTTTCTGCAGTTGGTTACTGAGGAATGAAAGTTCAAAAAATAGAGATTAAAGTCGGATTCTTAGTATATTTCGATAAAAGTTATTGAAATTTGTGGTTAAAAAGTTGTGGATGTCATATAATCTATAATAATATATTATCTATTGCATCAAGTGAGAATCATTTTTTTGACGATTTTAGCCATATTATAATTTATTTATTTCAATAATACATTACTTTTCGTTTTTAATATACATTTAATTGGATATTAATTATTAAAACATGCACGCAAATAAATAATTAAATTGTACGAGAACAATCAAATTGATTTATGAACATGAAATTTAATTAATTTGAATCAATGAATATAGAAAAGGAAAAATGTATATACATTTAAACAAATGGTAGGACTGCACAAAAAAATCGTGAAACCGCAAACCGAACCAAAACCGTTGATTTGGAACCCGTGATTTATTTTCCCTCAAACCGAACAAAACCATTTCAAAATGGTTTGGTTTAAGTTTCAATTTTCAAAAATCTCATAAAACCGAACCAAACCCTTTTTTAATTAAAAAAATAATTTTATTAACTTACAAGTTTTAGAGTCCGTTTGGCCCCCGTTTTATCTCATTTTCTCTCATTTTCGTTGGTCAAAAATAGTGGGCGGCGGGACCCACTGACTTATTGCCCCTGCAGGATGCGTACGTTTCTGCATTTGTTTACTAAATTCTCAATTTTTTATTCCCTACCATCTAGTGTCTAATTCCAATATTGCCCCCAACCTTTTTGACTAAGTTGACAATATTGTGGAAAAATGAAAGTGAGAGAGGGTATTTTTGTCCTCCACTTGCCAACGGTTGTATTGCCTGACACATCATACAATTGATTTAACAAATGGATTGACTGATTGGTTTGTGGAAAAGAGTGAAAATAAAATTTAATGAGTTTTAATGGGGGCCAAACAGGGGCTTAAAGTTTTCACTTTTTAGAAAAAAAAAACTAATTTAGAAATATGAATTAAAAAATTAATTTTATTGACTTACAAGTTTTAAAATTTTCACTTTTTAGAAAAAAAATACAAATTTAGCAATATAAATTACAATCAACCCATTGAAATAATCATATAAAGTAAATTAAGTTCATTATTGTTGGCCATTACTTTTATAAGTCCACAACACACATCTTTACCCATTATCTAATCTAAACTAAAATTAATCCTCAATTATATGAAAAAAAACATTTATTTTCAACGATCCAAATCATATTTCAACAAAACTACGACGACAAATCGCGGCCACAACTTTAGAAGCCCTAACCTAAACTCTCATTTCTCAAACATTTGATACTTGCCTGCCATTGCTGAACAAAATGTGATTCACAATCGCAAATCGCAAGTTACCTTTCGTTTGTTAGACTGCTAATTTCTACGTGAATTACCTTTTTCTCTCTTCTATCTTGATAAGTCTTAAATTCTCATTCAAGTCATTTTTCATTGTTCTTTCTTTTATTTGTTGTTTTTGAACTTATTATACACTTATGAGTTGTGGTTTGGATTTAAAAAAAATGATTGTTTGTGTGCCTGAGTGATTAATGAACATGTTTGTGGTTTAGAAAGAACGAAAGATAGAGCGTGTTGATTTCCTGAGAGCCCATTTTGTGCACATTAAAATGAGAGAATGCATTTTTTTGAAGTGATGTGATGGAGAATATATGGTTGAAAAAGAAGGAATGATTATTGATGTGATGGAAAATATTATTTTATTAAAGAATGTGTAGTTGAAAATGAGTAGAAGAATGAAAATGAAAAAATAATGTGGCTCAAACATGGGCTGAAAATGTTAAAATTCTCTAACTAGTACTACTACATTATACTTTTTTTTAAGTAGTTGGAGAATAAAATTTGTTAATTTTCAATAAACCTGAACTCTATCATTCTTTGTATATTTAAGGCACCGTTTGGTAACCATTATTCTAGAAAAAAATGCATTCTTTGTGTCAAATCATACCTTTTTTGTGGTTGAAAATGAAGGAAAAGTTATTGATGTGACGAAAAATATGATTTTATTGATGAATGTGTGGTTGAAAATGAGTAGAAGAATGAGAATGAAAAAAAAGAATGGATACCAAACAGAGACTAAACATATCATGTTCAGCCCTTATTTTTCATCTCATCAGTAGGACGAAAGGAGTTTTAATCAAACAATTACAAAAGAATGTGACTCTATCTTTACCAATCATTATATGATAATATGAAAGAAGGCAAACAAGAAAATGTAAATAAAAATGAAGAAAAATATATTCGTTCTATTAACATCTTTTAACAACCAATTTTGAAAATAGTTTATTCATGGGTTTTGTAGGAAAGATGAATGTAATTTAACATTTAACATTATTAGTTCTTGTTTAAATTTATATGTTAATTTATTTTAAATATATTATTATAATGTCGATAAGTAATTAACCGCGGATTAAAATCGAACCAACCCGCAAATTATTGTTTGGTTTGGTTTGAAAAAATTTCAAACCGCATGAAATAGTTTGAGTTGAAAATATGGCACGAATCGTCAAAATCGAACCGTGTCCACCCCGAATAAAGGGGGTGTAAGTGAATCAACATAAAATTTAATTAATTTGAATTAATAGATATAGAAAAATAATAATTTATATACATTTAAACAAATGGGGCGTATATGAACCAATATAAAATTTAATTAATTTGAATAAATGAATATAGAAAAAGAATAATTTATATACATTTAGACAAATGACGTTATATTCTAGATTAAATGAATACTATTGAAATTAAATAAGTGGATATGAACTTGAATAATTTGTCTACTCATATAATAATTGAATAGCTCCCAAATTATATGATCTTTAATAATTTATATACTCTTAGAACAATTTATGATAAAATGAAAATTTTTAAAAATAAATATGTGTTCATAAACTTGAATAATTTATTTACTCCTAAAATAATTGAATATCTCCCAAAACACGTGTACATGAACTTGATAACTTAATGTTATATTTAATATATTCATAAATAAATGTTAATTAGTATATATGCACATATATAAATAATTGAATTGTAGTATTTTTAAAGTAATTGAACAACTCCCAAAATATATAATATGTACATGCATAAACTTGAAGAATTAATTAATGATATATATAAATTAATGTTAATTATTATCATACACGTGAATAAATATATGAATTGTATAAAAAGTTTATTTCAAATAAACAGTTTTTTTAGCTATTTTTTATATTTACTGATTTTCAAATATCATTTTTACAACGTTTATAAAGCATTTCAAAATCATATGCAACACATGTTTAACTGTGACTAGTGTGGTTAAAATTAAGGATCATGCTACATGTACCAAATTTTTTTTACCGAATCTTTTACCTACTACTCACAATGGGGATGAAGATCACATTATCGAAATTTTTAAATACACGCGGGTCTCGCTCATTATGTGAGAGGGGATAATCCATTATATACAAATAGATTATCCCTAAAATTAATAGATGATTTTGACTCAAATTAATCTCCACAGAACTCCAATCTTTAAGGCCTTGTTCTCTTTATCGTTTTCCAGCCATTTTCTGTTTTTAATTTCTCAAAACAACGAAAACGCGTTCTCTATCTTATTTTCGAAAACGTGTTTTGAAAAATGATAAAAAAAATGAAACTGAAAATGGAAAACAAGAGAAACATCGTTTTGTAAAATTTGTTCTCAAACCCACTGAAAATCACAAAACACGCGAAACGCCAATCTCCTCTCACTCAACACCCGAAACTCCAATCTCCTCTCACTCAACTCTCCCTCCCTCCCTCTCACCGTCACTCTCCCTCCCTCCCAACTCTCTCACCGTCACTCTCCCTCTCACCGTTACTCTCCATCTTTCTGCAAATCCATCTCCAGCAGCAAACCCCTGGGGATCGCGTTGGCTGGGGACGAAGGATTGGGAAACGGAATCTTCGAATTTTGGGGCTATTTGTTCCGGTGTCGCCGAATCGAAGCGTGAAACGACAGGCAGTTTGAATCAATCCTCAAATCAAGGTTTTCATTCTTTGCTTGTGCTAATTTAGTTATTTGTTTGTTATTACATTTGTGAGTTGTTGGGGGTTCGATTTGCCCTCTGTTTTTTTATGTGCTTGTTGCGGAAATGGAGGTGGAGGTGGTGCTGGAGGTGGAGGTGGTGCTGGAGCTGGAGGCTGGAGCTGGAGGTGGGCGTGGAGGTGGAGCTGGTGCTGGTGCTGGAGGTGGAGGGGGTCCGATTTGCCCTCTGTTTTTTCCCTGTTTGGTGCGGAAATGGAGGTGGAGCTGGAGGTGGAGGTGGAGCTGGAGCTGGAGGTGGAGTTGGTGCTAGAGGTGGAGGTGGGCGTGGAGGTGGAATTGTTGAACAGTTTCTGGAATTGTGATGCTCTCGATTTCTTGTGGTATTTGAGGTGGAATGGAATTGTTTGAGGTGGAATGAAAATACTTCTAAACAGGCTGCATAAAAACGACAGCGTGAAGTGGAATTAATAGTATGTTCGAAATTTATTGATGTTCAAATGGATCTAAGGCCAGAACTGAAAAATTAATAAGCCAACTGAGAAACGATATCTTTACGAGTTATCATGGTACAACAGAACTTTGGAGCATAATTACTGGTTTTAGTTGTACGTTTTTGGTTTCCATATGAAATTTATTTCTTGATTCATGTGTCTTATAGACATTATTATGAGCCAGTCTTTTGCCTTGGCCTAATTCCTCCTTGAACTGAACTGAAACTGCTTGCTTTGCCCAATTATCCTATCCCCGGATATGCATATCAGTTTCACCCTGGACCATTTGGGAGACCTGAAACTCAATTGGTAAAATCCAATAGCAACACTCTAGTACAAGGCTTTACTCCTCTAGTAAATGGGGGCTTCAAGTCTTCATCACGCTCTGATTCCAGGGACTATCATTTTCACTTTTTCTGTCATATACTTGCAAGTAATTATACTGTGTTTATGCTATTATTAGCAAGCTAACTATGCTATTATTAACATTCTATTATTCGCTTTAAAAAATGTTTGCTGGTTTTGAAAATTATTTTGACCACATGGGATAGGATCCTCTGATGATAATGAGCCTATTGTGGTGTTAGAATGGAATAGTTGACGAAACATGAAGATGGCAACAGATAATGAGCCTATTGTGGTATAGGCACATGAACAAGCACACCATGTTAATTTATATCTTTTATATCTTTTATGATTGATTATGGAATGGTACGTGATTGTTGGTTTCTATAAAATATGAATTATTTGGTTTGTAAGCAGAATAAATGAGGTGGGTATGGTTTGAGTTGTTCTGTATTTGGTTTATTTCACAGGCAGTTGTTGGGCGTTTTCTGTTGTGGTTGGAGGACTCATGGAAAATGCAGGCTGCAATGGTGGGTTCATGGAAAATGCATTTGATTTCATTAACAAACATGTTGGGTTGACGACTGAGAGAATATATCCCGCAGTGAGCCGTAGATGGAAACTGTGATTCTGCTAAGGTAGAAGAAAAATTGTATTTTTAAATTTATAGATAAAACAGATGCCTAATTCACCACTTCATCCACCCCTCATGCTCCTTGGGACACAAATTGAAGTATATCTGATTGAATTAATAACTTGGAACTAGTAATTGGTTCCTTCGTTAGTTAATAGTTCTTGTGATACACGGCTTTACGTGGTTTCGATATTAAGGTGGATTATTGTTGCGGCATCACGAGGTGTACAAAGGTCAATGTGCTTCGTTTGTAAGAGGAGATGGTGTAATCTTGGTTTCACCTCCATTAAGGAACGACTCGATTAAGACTTCCTATTTACTGATGTCTTCGAGGTTAACCAAATTGTCGTCACCTGTAATACTACACTCACTATTTTCCAATTTGTATTGGTGCTTATTCATGTAACTAGAACTGATTGAACTTTAAGAATTATATGTATTTTGAGGTTAAGACCATCATGTGTAGCTGCTATCTTTGGCATACGTTATGGGTGTATTTAGTATTTACATGGCAGACTTTTTATTCGAAAATTACACATGCGTATGATGTAATGGGGATCAAACATAGGCTCAATGTGTTTGACAATGCAATTCTTTTTATTAACAATAAATTACTTTTTTGATTAAAAAAGAGTAAGATGGACAAGAAAATAGAAATATGAATAAAATAATGTTGATAGTGTTAGAAGTGTGCTTGACCCAATCATGACGAAGTTCTCTTCATGTGCCTCACTGTATTTCATGCTTAACATGGCTCCCAAAATATATGAGATAATGATTTTTCAAAAATTAGGTTAGATCATTGTTATTTTAGTTCATTACTAAAGCAAGGAAGCATTGATTTTTATTCGATGTTAGTTAATTATTGTCACAAGTAATGTACAAGGACAAAATTAAGGATTTGTCAAATTTAATTTAATGTGTTTTTTATATCTGAAAACAAATATTTCAAGATTCACTAACTTTAAATTTTATATGTTATTTAATATTATATTAATATTAAACTATTAAAATTTATTGAATAATCATATTTCTTGAATAAAATATTATTAAAAAAATATTCTCAAAATTTCAAAGTAAACACGTTTTCCATTTTCATATTTCTCAAAACACTTTTTCAAAATGACAAAAAGAACGCATTTTCAGAAATTTCAAAACAGACACTCAAAACACAAAACACAAAATGAATTCAAAACACAAAACTGAAACACAAAGAGAAAAGATTTCTAGAAGATTGCGATGGAACTTGACTTTCATTATGTACAAATGGATTAACCCTAAAATTAATAGATGATTTTGACTTAAATTAATCTCCACAGAACTCTAATCTTTAAGATTTCTAGAAGATTGAGATGAAACTTGACTTCTAATTTGTGGTGCTGTACGTTTGAGTTTGAACATGGAAAGTAGTATTGTCAAGTTCTTGAAAAGTAGGATTTATCTAGTCCAGATAGAAAAGTGGAGGTAGTTTAGATTATTCAAATATTGGCTTTGAATCAATTCTTATTTGTCTTGGTTGGCTAGAGATTGTGTATTTCGCAACAAAAGTGTAGGGCTTGAGAATTGATACCTACCCATATTGAGAAAATGGCTTTGAGAGTATATTATTGTGTCTAGATGTCTAAAAGTCATCGAATGTATGATATCAAGTTATTTAAGGTCCAAACTCCTTAAATTAACCTTTAATTGACGTTTAGAGTTTGGAGACAACTTTGGCCACTCGATCATCAAAAGCCCTTAACAATTATGATTTGAAATCTTGTGCAAATAGAACTTATTCCGCGTTTTTACCGTCTCATTTGGTGTCCAGAAAATCCTCTCCCAAGGAATGGTATGCTCACTTTAATACGTGGCCAAGAAGGTCTTAAGGCATCAACTTGAGACATGTGACCACTTTTTACCATCATCATCAAGAAAATGTGCCTCGTGTTGAATCTTACTCAATATGATGGTATCTATTGGGTACTCTTCAAATCAATGTGATTCGATCTTCTTAAATCAAATATCACATCATTAACTTTTTATAATCACTTAGTTTATCCCAACTTTCCTTCCTAAAACCGGCAAGACACTTAAACTAAAGATACCTTTCACAAATTATCGTAGGCACTTTTTTCCTACCGAGATAACCTTACTAGTGCAATATGTTTTATCAAGACAAATGGTAGAGATTAGAATACTATCCTAAGATCAATGCCTGGATTCCCCTTACTAAAAGAGTAATGTTATTTAGAGTGTGTTTGGGAGAAATTTTTGTGGGATTTTAATCAAAATCATAGCCGTTAAAGTCAACCCGTGGACTCCACCTGTGAGGGGGAAGGTAAAAAATGATGGCTGATTTGATAGTTAACGGCTAGATTTTTGATTAAAATCCTGATTAAAATTTCTCGCAAACAGGGCCTTAGTAGCAATGGTATTAAATACTAGTTTATGTGACATGTAAATGTCAATAATTGATAAATCACCTTCAATTGCTACAAATTAACACCAAGAATAACCAATTCATCATAGGCAAGTATTCAATTTGGACTGAGTCAACGCTTCAAAAATCATTTTGGATTTTTCAAATTTTACATTTTTTATGATTATTTTTTTTGCTTAACCTATACTATCAAAAGCAAGTAAAACTAAGAAATTCCTTAAATGTGGACCCAATCCCCATATTAAAATATCATTGTCGTAAATATGCAGTAAATAAATAAATAAGATAGTAAAACGGTATTGATACTTTTCAGGAGTGGCGACGAAGGTTCAGAACTACCACCTTGGTGGTTGTGGACGGAAGGATTGCTTGAGACAAGCAAAAACTATATAATATGAGCATCATGTACTGCATCCTCTACCTTTGGAAGCCCAAAAGTTCTTGATGTGTAGTGACGCGTAGAATTTGATGTATTACTCGCTCAAATTGGTGTACTAAGCACTGAGATATGGACTAATATCAAAAATCACGAAAACAAACAAAAACATACAAAATGTATTAAAACGCATATAGGTACAAAATTCTCTGAAAGAGTAATTAACACATAATATTCCAACCTTTCGTTGTTATTGTGGAAAACGTTCATGCTTTTCATTTTTTTTGGGCATTTTCACACTTATTTCTACATTTCATTGCGTAAAAGGTTATTTTCACCCATTTTTTCAATTAAAAATTATGAAATGACGAATATACCCATATTTAAATAAAACAAAAAGAAAAAAATTTACTTGCAACCACAATCACAATTTTTTTAAAAAAAAAAACGCAAACAAGTCACAAATAAATTATTAAAATGATAATTAGTTCATGATGTTCATATATTTCACCGTTATTGCAAAAAGTCTATACCTTTCATTTTTTTTTTGGCATTTTCACCCTTAATTACACATTTGATTGCGCAAATCATCATTTCGATCCAATTTCATCCAATTCCTCGATAAAAAACTAGGAAATAATGAAAATACTCTCATATTTAAATAAAAAATATATTTTTTAAATTTCCAATTCTTTAATAATTTATTTGGGACTTGTTTTCATTTTTAAATAAATTTAATTAGAACTCGTTTGCACTTTTTTTTAAAATTTTTTTGGACTTGTTTGTACTTTTTAAAAAAAATTGAGATTATGATTACAATTAATCATTTAGCTTTTTATTTAATGCCCCGTTTGGGAGGGATTAGATTTTTTACAGTAAATCAATTCTCATTTTCAACCACACATTTTTCAATAAAATAATATTTTCCATCACATCAATAATTTTTTCTTTTTTTTTCAACCACACATTTCCCATCATATCACTATTCAAAATCAATTCTTCCCCCAAAAATATCTCCCAAATAAACTCTAAATATGATGGTATATTCGTCATTTCACAACTTTTATTGAGAAATTGAATGAAATTTGATTGAAATGATCGTTATGCGCAATCAAATGTGCAATTAAGGGTGAACATTTCAAAAAATGAAAAGTACAGACTTTTTTTTGCAATAACGGTGAAAGATATGGACATTATGTACTAATTACCCTTTTAATAATTTATTTGTGACTTATTTACGCTTTTAAAAAAAAATTGGGACTGTAATCGCAATTAGCTTTTTTCTTTTTATTTTTCTTTTATTTAAAGAGTTCGTCATCTCATAAATTTTAATTGAGAAAATAGGTGAAAAAGGACCTTTTGGCAATTAAATGTGAAAATAAGGATGAAAATGTCAAAAAATGAAAGGTATGGACGTTTCCCACAATAACAATGAAATGTTGGGAGGTTATGTGCTAATTAATCTAATGCCATTTAAGTTCAGGGGTCAAAGTGCTAAAACCCCCCAAATTTGAGGGACCAAGGAACAATTAACCGAGTATAAATTGCCGATTCAGACTCCCATTCTAGCAGAGAGACGATTCCAGACCCGCTTCATCGTGTGTTCTTGACTTCAATTGAAAGGTACTTCCCATACCTACACACTTCCTTCCATAACTATTCTTTTTGGCTTCTATAACAGCATCTGAATAGTTAGACGCGTATAGGTATGTCATAATTTATTTTTTGGCTTGTGTTTAAGAAATTGGCATTATTGGATTCTGTTCTTGTAATCGTCTTGAATGTCAACCTTTTGAAGCCCTTTTACTAACGGTGAAGAAATATCTATTCAGGAGAGTTTACGAGACTGAAGTTTTTGTAGGTTATGTTGTTTTAGGTTCATAATATGAAAAACGAAAGGGTTTAGAACGGGAGTTCCTTTTCTAGCTTGCCCAATAAAAACTCAGAATGAAACTTTCGTTTTTATATTGAATTATTTCTACTCTTCATTACCTAGATGTTGAGTTCGATTAGGTTCTTTTTTGGGTTCTGCAATCTTGAAGTTATTATTTTTCTGAATTTATGCTGCTATGCGTGTGCCAATGCTTTGACTTGCCCTAGTACTGTTACTGATTCAGCTTCCTGTGCTGTTAGTTTCAAATTCTGCTGCAGCTTTAGTTTTAATAGATTTTGGTATTTGGGTAATGGAAACTGGTGGTAATTCTTTACCATCTGGACCTGATGGAGTGAAGCGTAAAGTTAGTTATTTCTATGACCCGGAGGTTGGCAATTACTACTATGGCCAAGGTCACCCAATGAAGCCTCACAGGATTCGCATGACGCATGCTCTTCTTGCCCACTATGGATTACTACAGCATATGCATGTTCTAAAGCCCAATCCTGCCAGAGAGAAAGATCTTTGCAGATTTCATGCTGATGATTATGTTTCTTTCTTAAAGAGCATCACCCCAGAAACACAACAGGATCAGCTAAGGCAGCTGAAGAGATTTAACGTTGGTGAAGACTGCCCGGTGTTTGACGGTCTCTACCCTTTCTGTCAAACCTATGCCGGTGGTTCTGTTGGTGGGGCAGTGAAGTTAAATCATGGACACTGTGATATAGCAATTAATTGGGCTGGTGGATTACATCATGCTAAGAAATGTGAGGCTTCTGGTTTTTGCTATGTGAATGATATAGTGCTGGCAATTTTGGAACTCCTTAAGGTTCATGAGGTTAGTTATCTCTGTTTATCCCTTCTTGTTGATATCTTTTAGCTCCCATGAATATTGTTAAATTAGATGGAGAACATTTATGAAGAAGCACATTCATCAATAATGAAATTGCTTTTCAGTTTCTTGCTTTGATGTCAGTTAGCTTGATTTCAAGTTCTGCTTTATATCGATACAGAATTGTCTTACTACCCTGAATTCAAAGTTTGAATTCCTGGAATTTCACTTAATGGAGTGTGTATGGGAAAATAATCTTTTAATTATTTTTGAATTTTTTTTTGTAATTTGCTGATTTAAATATAAATATTAGGTGTTGTGTCCAATGCAAAGTCATGTATATGTTTCATAGATTGGATCATTCTGAACAAATAAGTTTCTGTTACAACTGAAATTCCCGTGCAAGAAAAAAAGGTGTTTTATTGGTGCAGTTCGGACCTAGAAACAGTAGTTGTTTTGTTAACATAGGAAATAAGAGCTGAGAGATTTCTTATAAGTTATAGTTACGACACATATAAAGACACTTTGTGTTTTATCGCTGGGGAGCATCCCTATCAATAATTATCTAGGAAAGGGCAATATTTTATATATGCAAAAAAGCTTCCGATAGAAAATATTTGGATTGAATAATGATCAATTGTGATCTTAGACAAAAAAAGTCGATACTAATGTCATGACTGCTTAAACTTGGTTGATTTTGTCATAAAAGCCAGTAGGCTTCAGGGGTTCATTGATTAGTATACCTTCGGTGCTGGTAAGGTCAGGACCGTGGTCATCCATCTTCGGTTTGTTGAACGATAAGATCTCTGAAATCGACCAGCCACTTAGGTTGGTTTCGTTATTCTTGTCTATTGAAAATGAGAGAGCTATTTGCGCGAGACACCTTCTTCTAGGCTCCTCTAGATGGGAGTTTTCGTTCAAATATACGCTGGCCGTACTTGTGATGGTTCTCAAGGATCCAATATGACTACTTGGGTCTATGTTGCTACGATATTTTTCTGGAAGCGGTTGGTTAGAAGCTTGGCCCGATTTTTTTGGTGTCGTAGGACTGGAAAACAATCATGAAGTTGAAAATACTAGAAATTCCTAGAGGAAGTATAGCATCAGATAAACTTCCTGACCAATTGGGTAGATCAAGAAAATAGCCGAATATGCAACAGCAATCCAAGGTCTTCTATTTAAGGAAATATTAAAATTATAATATTAATGTATTGAAGATAGGAATCATAAATTTTCTTATGTTTCAGGGAACATTCGTAGTTTAAAAACTTATAATTTGTTTTGAGTTGAAATAACAATCTTCCTATCATTTTCTCAGAAGCATGTGATTTTTCATATTTTGGGTTTTACACGTAAGTCCTAGTGTTATTGCTTTTCATCACATTAATGTTTCTTCCATGAGATTGTTTGTCTGAACATCAATCTGTGTAACTCCTGTAGATATTAAAGAAGACATTCAAGAAGAAGTTAACACAATCAGGAACTCAAAAAATTGAATCACACAATCTATTTAACCGCCTGCTGGTTGTTGAGACTGGATCAAAACAATGGACTGGTTTCCTTGAGTAATAGTTTATTTCGTAATATCATGATGGATGTAAATTTTTTTGACAATATTTGTAATTCTCATGTCTAAGCTAATTATAGTATTAATTTTCGATAAAAATGTTAATGCTTGATTATTTGACTTTCTATCCTGCATAGTAAAATCCTCATTTGTTGCTGCTTAAAGTATATAAGAGTTATTTATTGTTTTCTCAGCTTATCAGTATACGAACTCAATCATTACCAATGCACTACAATCTTTGTATTTTTTTTCTTGTTTGCAGCGTGTTTTATACGTGGACATTGATATTCATCATGGTGACGGTGTCGAGGAAGCATTTTATACTACAGACAGGGTGATGACTGTATCTTTCCATAAATTTGGAGATTATTTTCCTGGTACAGGGGATATACGAGATACTGGATATGGAAAAGGGAAATATTACTCCCTTAATGTTCCACTAGATGATGGAATCGATGACGAAAGCTATCAGTCTTTGTTTAAGCCAATAATGGGCAAAGTGATGGAAGTTTTTAAGCCTGGTGCTGTAGTTTTACAATGTGGGGCAGACTCTCTGTCTGGAGACCGATTGGGCTGCTTTAATTTGTCAATTAAAGGTCATGCAGAGTGTGTCAAATATATGAGATCTTTTAATGTGCCACTACTCTTGCTTGGTGGAGGTGGCTACACAATTCGGAATGTTGCTCGCTGCTGGTGTTATGAGGTAAGAGGCGTATTCTTGGTGATTGCAACTTGCAACTACTAAACTCTTCTATCTTAAAAGTTATATTTCTTGTTGATATAGTTATTGAATAGATGTTTTTCATGTACTCCAATTATCAAGACACTAAAATTGTTGTGTAAGTGTGAGATGCTTCATACATCTCTAAACGTTTTCTGGGACTAAGGCGTCTTATTACTAGGATATCTTTTGATGTCAAAGTTTATAAAACTTGGACCTACCACTCCAAAGACGCATTGAATAATAAATTTAATTGTTTCGTTCACACGTGGATAAAGGAATACAATATGGTGTTACAATATATAGTTGTTTATTCATTAGACGTGGCACGATTTTAACTTGCCCATGTGTGAAAGTCATGTTTTCTGTAGGCCTGTGCTTACTCAGTTAGGTCATACCCATGCACACTGAAGTTCACATGTACCAAACTCTCACTCCACTATAGTCTTAAGTTCACAGATTAGGCATGCATTCCCACTTGGATATTTTCTAAGAGACCTGATATTGGAGACGTACATTTTTTATGTTTTTACTTCTATTGATGTTGGGGTTGTGGATACCTGACACCAGAAAATTTATAATAGCTTCCATTCGCCTTGTCATTCTGAATAGAGACTTGAAATTACGTGCCACAACCAATGGGCCTTTTGATAACTCTTAGAATGTTCTTTAAAATTTATTTAATTCTTTTTTATTGGGCATGAAACTTAATTAACTGTTAAATAAAGTTAATTAATTAATTAATTTTTCCCACCTGCTGACACGTGTCACATTCTAGAGGACAGAAGCTATAGTCTGTCAATCTCATTTGCTCTTTTGCTGACATCTTCGAACCTCTGACATGGTATATGGGTATAAGAAAGTCATGAGTATCATGACTAGATTAGAAATAATGTCTATAATGCAACTAAAACAGGACAGCAAATGATTATTCTTATCTTTGCTTTACCTTCATTATAAACTTTGATATCTTCATAGACATATTAGAAACATTTTAAATTATTTTTATACTATGAGAAAATGCATTTTGAAATTATATTGTTGTTTGACCTCGTGGAACAAATTTCCAAACAGTCTGACTAGAGCTCGTAAAGCATTCTGCAGGTGTCTGGAAACTTTCTAGAGTACATGATGGGTTCATTATAATACTGTAGGTGTCAGCATAAAATGACGACATTTAATAGTTTCCAGTTAAAAAATGGATCGATCGTGAATTTCTATGTAAAATTCATCTGAATAAACATTTCCAACTTCTACGAAACCAACTCCTTTCGTTGCTGCTGTTAAAAGAAAGTGAAGAAGGAAAACAGATTTGATATTTCTGTTAGCACAAAATGGTCATTTGTGAGCATTTCTTGAACTCAACAAAGGGATTGTTTGGCTGATTCGGTGTTTGGGTAGTAACAACAAAACTTTTGACAGAAAAAGAGGAAGCAGTAGCTGACCTATGGGATAATGGGAAATTTTGTGGTGTTTTCATGGGTTTCTACAGATTAGGAGTGCAAGGATTTTTCTCTCCTTAGTCATTTCAGGCTGGAAGGTGTTGTGTTCTTTTTTTTCTTTCTATGCTTTTGTTGTTAGAGGATACCTTGTCCTCAACAATACCAGGATGACGGCAGAAATATACAAGGAGATGGACCAAGCCAATATTTCTACTTTCTTTCATGTGATTGGGATCTTTGTTGAAAGGAAAGTTGTCACAATTGAACAATGGGGTAGAGTGGGTCTCTAATAAATGTAAATTTGTATTTTTAATTATAAATGAATAATTGTTATCCAGAAAAAAAAAAGAAAAAACTATCCATAACTTATTTAATCCTCTCATTATTTTCTGGGAACTAGAACCTAGCTTCATCTGTGTGATTTTATCAATTTATTTTCTGTTATGTGATTCCGGTCTCTTTTAATTTTGCTAAACTGTTTATTTATTTAACAGACAGGTGTGGCACTTGGGATTGAACTCGATGATAAGATGCCACAACATGAATATTACGAGTATTTTGGTCCAGATTATACTCTTCATGTTGCTGCTAGTAACATGGAGAATAAGAATTCTTGGCATTTGTTGGAAGACATCAGAGCCAAGCTCCTTGATTATCTTTCAAAGCTTCAACATGCACCAAGTGTGCAATTCCAGGAGCGACCACCGAACACTGATCTTCAAGAGGTTTGTTCTCATCAGTAAATGTACTTAAATTTTACATCTAAAATCTTGCCGTTCCCCTTTTAGGATTTCTAGGTCTTGCTTGGATATCTGAGCATGTGTATATTTTTGTTCAAATTTCACATTTCAACAATCTCGACCTGCTTTCGATCTCCGTTCCATTTTTATCTTTTCCTGGATTAAAAAACAATATCCTTTATACCACTATAAAATGTCAGAATTTGTTATATTTTTATCTTCCTGGATTAAAAAACAATATCCTTTATACCACTATAAAATGTCAGAATTTGTTATATTTTTATCTTCCATATATTGAATCTATTCAACTGGTTTAATGATTTTCATTCCTTATATCTTATCCATTAACTTGTTATTGTGATTAGTTTTCCTTCCTCTTGTTAGATTTTATTTGTAACTGAATAGCAATTGTGCCACTGCTGACATAACATAGGAATTAGCAAAAATCTCTGTTAAAATATCCTTTAAATTTGAGGATCATTGAGACAGAGTTCCACAATAATGATACTAGGATCAATGCAAATTACTAGTCCTCTTTTGTAGGAGTAATATAAAATGGTGTTTGTACCCAAAGGAATTATTAAAATATGGCCGAATTCAATAATGAATTATGACGTGACTGTTGAGCAACGTGGAAAGAGGAGAATATCATGAAATATGGACATGATGATGCTGAGACTTCAGCTTCGGCCACGGAGAAGCGTAATCAACGTTGATAATAAGTCTTGGGCATGAAATTTCTCAGTCAAATTTGTCAGATTTATTAGTATCAGCCAATTAGCTGATATGATCGGTCGATATTAGGAATGTTAAGGGACCTATACCGTTCAGTTTTCCTTTGCTGCTTCAATTAAATAGAGCAAAAGATGTAAGGTTATTTTTTGACAGTAAGTACTACTTTTACTTGCATGTTAAGTGCATGCTTTGCAGCTTATTGTTCAAGAGGTGAAGTCTTTGAACAAGAATTGCCTGCTTTTCACTCCTGAAGAAGATTTGGAATCTTAGTCTCTATCAGCCTTAATATGTATCTTTGTCAAAAGAAATTATTAACTGCCTCGCATATGGTGTCTGTGAGAACATATATAGATATGTGCTGTACTGAAGAGTTATTCTGTACTTTTCCAGAATCTGGTTTCTTCTTACATTTTTGTTTTTAACGCCATAATTCTGCTACTTAAGCATTAATTATCATTTTGTTACATATTACGCTAGTCATGGGTATCTCACTTTATGTTTCTCTGAATCTTATTGGGATGGGTGGTTAGCTATCTGTAGAAACAGATGTTCGCTACTCGCATCCATGGCCAGTGCTTCGCTGAAATAGTGAAATATGATGAAAGATAACTCCCTACTTGTTACCACTATATACTTGGTCCAAATTAGATGCATGGCGCACGAATAGCATGATGCTCCCTTCTAATGCACCAGGAAATGTAGTCAGCTCTAGCTATCAGATATCTTTATCAAAATATGATTTGGTAAAAAGAATGCTGGCAAACTGTTTTAGTTACATGCTTGTCATGCAGGCGGATGAAGATCAAGTTGGCGAAGATGAAAGATGGGACCCTGAATCTGACATGGATATTGATAATCAACGGTACTATTAGTTCATTCACTCTCTTATTATCTTCTTCATCATTTTTTTTTTTCAATTATAATATCTAATTGCATGTATGCTTTTTGTGTTTCACATAGTAGGCCTTTGCCTGGCAGAGTGAAGACTGAATTTCTTGAACCTGAAGCAAAAGACATGGTATTTGTTACTCTTCCTTTTATTTTGTTTTTCTAATAAATAGTTAGTTCACCTCAATTGCAAGAGTATTGTAGTGACCATATATGTTTTCTGATGGCGAATCATACACTTCTTTTCTCAAAGATAAAATGAAATTTCCATTCTCTTACCTGTTTGCTTCAACTTAATTTCCGCGTCCATGTTTTTCTGATTTTACTTATCATCATCTACAGAAATTGTTGCTTGGAATTTGCGCAAGGCCTTCATTGACTTCATTATGTTAATTGGAATAAGTTTCGTGATATGCTCAGAATATAGGGGATCATGTTGACCTAAAGATTGGTTAATTTTAGATGTTAAATCACGATTATCTATAAAGATTTGAAGAGGATATATTGCGAATTACTAGAGTAGGTTAGATAAGATGGCATTCTATATGACTGAAATATGACTACCAAGTTAGAAGGTGAATTCTATGAATCAACAAGACTGGCTCTGCGCATTGGTACCAAGTGTTGGGCCATTACTTTGATATTTTTAGGAGTAATGCTATTAATCATCATGATGATGGAACATTGATGATGTGGCAACTCATTATCCCCCCCTCATAAAAATTGAACTCTCCAGTTTCATTATTCCACATAGACTGCCATATCACCGATATTTCATCATCATTATGATAAATAGCATTATTCTTTTAGACGTCAATTGTTATGAAGTTCAAACTTCAAAAATTTATACTATTTTGCTTTCATAAAATTTGTTTTTTTTTAGTATCTTAAAATCGAAGTTAAAAGTTCATCCTAAAAAAATGTCTTGTCCCTTCCATGTGTTGCAAGATGCTTAATGGCACCCAGAATTATTTTTGAACAATTAATTTTTCTGCTATTGTTGTTATGTTCATTGGAAACAAAAAATTGAATCCTCGAGATTTGAATTCTTACCTGTCCTTGAAACGGGAAATTTCACCGTGATTTCTATTTTGTTGTTTTCAGGATGACAACATGAAAGAAGATGACCATAATAGAGAAGCAGAAAGCAGGCATTCTCAGGGACCAATTGCTTAAAGGTGTAGCTTTATGTGTGATTTTGCAATTCTTTTCCAGGGCGACAACATGAAAGAAGATGAACATAACAGAGAAGCAGAACGCAAGCATTATCAGAGACCTCTTGCTTAAAGGTGTAGCTTTATGTGCGATTTTGCAAGTCTTTCACCACCTTAGCATTTCCTCAGGGCAAAATTTCAGTTTCAGTAAGTTTGCGTCAAGTTGGAAAACTGAATTTGGTTTGCAAACCCTGTGAAGATAATTTTTATGTTATGTATTTGTTATCAAGCCTGTTGGTGAGGCCAAAATGTTGTATGGATGAATTTATTTGAATTTTAGCGACCTTCGAATTGTCTCAATCTCTTTTTCTCCCACTTCACCTCTGTTTTTCCAATTATTTCACTTTTATAATATGAAATGTATACAAGGTGGTTTTATTTATTTCTTTATGGAAGTGATATTAGTACAATTACAATTTCTAAAATTTTTGTGAAACAATGTTTTTTAAATCAGTAGGTGAAAATAAAACCAAAAACAGATGTAAGTAGGACATTTGAGTATTTTTGGTAAATCTGTGACATTAAATAGAAAATAAGTGAAAATATCCTGATAGCCGAAAGAACTCACCTACAAGTTAATAGTAATTATCGAATTATTAATTGCAAAAAAGTGAGTCTCGGGGTCAAATTGTAATCTTTTGTTCTTTAGGGACTTGAGTGTAAACTGAAAAGTTAAGCTCTTGACTGGTACAATTGTGAAGTTCCCTTGGCACGGTTTCTACTTTCGCATATGCTTCTTGTATAAAAGTCCCTTGAGGGTCATCTTAAGCTTGCTTTCTCTAAACAAAATTTCTAGCTAGATAAAATATTTTTAGAAAATTATTCAATATTGGTAAAAATAACTTCTTAATTTTAGAAATTACTTTTGACTTTTTAAAAGTTCTGCCAAACAGGCTCTATATGTCATGCTTATGCAATTAGCGAGACTCGTGATCAATTGCTAGAAAATTGGTTAGGACCTCATTTAGAGTAATTTGGGAATATATTGTAAGTTTAAAAAGTTCAACAATGTTCAATTTTATTTATTTTTTTGTTACTTTTAGCAATTTCAAGACGTGATTAGTGTCAATAAAACATACACTGGCTATATTTTTGGACTCCTACATTTTTGGTGTAAGAAGGTAAAATTATCATTTTGATTAGATGGGGTTCGAGTTGGCATTCCGAGTATGGCACAACTAGCCAACTTCACCACTTTTTATTATAAATGAGAATAGGAGCATGATTGTCATATCTACAAAATTGCACTATCTTAAAAATAAAATTTAACTAAGGGTGTGTTTCATTGCATTTCCTTGTTCATTTTCTGGTCTTCATTGATAACAAAACCCCATCTGTTCTTGAAAAAGAAGAGAAATTTCCCCGGAAACCTTGTATATTTTAGCACCCATGTGCCATGTATTCAAGAAATTTTGTTTTTATTCGGAGGCTTTTGATACATTATGGTTTTTTTATCAGTAATTTGAGAAGCCTAAATGGAATCTATGTACCAAAAGTAGCTATTTCTCGGGTTGGTTTGAAGAGAGACTGTGGAATGCAAGGAATCAAGAATTGGAAGGCAACTGATCCCAGTGCCTTTCAATGTGACAATCACAATGGAAGGCCAAATTTTGAGTGTAACAACTTGCTATTACTTATCCACGAGAAGTCAAGGTTGATAGGGAAGACCCAAGATTTCTTAAGGTGAAAAAGGCAGTGGATGCATGGTTTGTTCAGGTACATTTTTGCACTTCTCCTTTTTGTTAACATATCCTCTTTGCATTTTCTTTTCTCTACAATGTTTATACATAGTCAAAGACATTTTTTTCTTTGGTTCCTGAATATTTGAACATACGCCTGAGGCTGGTGAGAAAATATTAAGCATTCCCAACTTAACTAGGTGAGCTGCTGAGCAGGTACAACATTTTCACAATGTTTTTCAGCGTTTGTTTGGTATCCAGACGAGGTGTGGTGATTTCTCCATTCGTAATCTTTTCTTTGATAAAATGTCTATTGATCTCAACATGTTTGATCTGATCACGATAAATTGGTTTGTAGGTAAAAATGTGTCAGCGCTAGAGCGAGCCACTACTGGTTTTTTCTTTCTTCTCCACTTGGCTAGGTTACCTCCAGCAAATGTGCAATATCCGGATGTTGACCTTTCACATGTAATAGATCTAACCTATTCTTTGATAGTAGTGGCCTTCAAGAATACGAGTATACTAATGACTGCTTCCATGTGAAGCCAAAGGCGAGGCTGTGATTAGTTTATATTAAGCCCCGTGTAAGATATGTGGATCAACTTCCTAACTTGTCCGAGATTTTCTTTATCTAGGGAAGTTCCTTCGATGATGTCCACTAGTTTGTGAATAGGTTCAATGTGAATCCTTCTGTTTGCAATCCAACATTCCCGTCCATCGAGTTCTTGTATCAAACTTGGGTCTTCCATGACCATGAACATGAACAAATGCCAGATAATTAAACGTGGGCTTAATGTGGTAGTGAGTTGAAAATTCAGCATGGGAAATTGGCCTTTCACGGTCGGCGGGAGTTTTGACCAAAAAACTTTGGAGCGTCTCGAAAAAAACAGCAACGCTTGAGCTACCTCCGACAAGTGTGTTTTTTACCACTCCTTTTTGTCAATTGTGTTGCTCCAAGAAGATTGATGAATTATCCAATTTGCATGCAAGAAAATCCCTTCTCATTGTCTATTTAAGTGAAAACTTAATTTTTGTATTGTCACATGGAGTGACTTGAAAAATCTTGGCATCTGTAAATTTCTCGTTGAGAAGATAGATACATGTAATCCTTGTAGACTCATCGATGAACAAATAAACCATCTATGGATGCAATACAAAACATCTAGAGAAGGAACCAACATATCATTTTTGACCATGGTAAATGGAATTTGAGATCTCTAACTACTCGAGGGAAAGAAAAGTCAATGACTTTGGCATTGACTTTATGTAAGATAGTAAATCCCTACCTCTTTAGCATTGCCAATTGTCTTTGTAGACCATGAAAAATACAACATTGTAAGATAACAAGCTCTAAAACAATTTAAGGATTTAGTGATCTTGTAGAATGACAAGATTACAAGCAACACTTGAGAAATGTAGGACGGAGAATAAGTTCAATACGAAGTTAAGGGAATCCGTGTGCTCAATTTTTTTAAAATCTTAATCAGATCGAATTGTTCGTTGGAGATTAATGGGTCTGATACTATGTTAAAATATGAGTTTCCATCTTAAAATGTCAACCTTATTAAGAGGAGTTGCTCAAACTCTTATAAATGGTCTATGTTTTTATCTTTATTCGATGTGAGATTTTATCCCTTAACAAATTGAACATTTCCCATTAATGGGAATAACCAACCTGTTATACGTTAACAATTGTTTCCTGTTATAAGCAACTTGACATGCCTATTTCACAAATGAATTATTCCATTTATCACCAAAATTTGGTTATCCATGTAACTTTTAGCAGTTCGTCTTTTGAACAATCGTCGACCCATTTATTGTCTTTATTTCCATTTTCTCTTACTACTCACTTCGTTGATTTTGTCATGCAAAACAATACAAGAATGAACATCCAACTAGAGAATAGGCTAGAATCAAATTAGGATAAAGGCAGTCCAATTCTCTGGGAAGAGAGAGAATGCAACGAGAGGGTGACTAGTCACCTGTCGGTTTTTTGTCTAGAACAACTTTCATGACTGAATTTTTAGGTGTAGGTGGGTAGCTGATCCCAACATGACATATTTCTTGGTATCCTTACTCCTTGTTCAATAATGTTAAATCAATTTTGTTTCATCTGAGGCTTCCTAATGCAGAACGAGTGAGAGAAACAGATGAAGAGAGACAAGTAGAGATTATGATGTTCGGACTCGAGTATCGGTATCGCAGAGTAGAGAAGGAGAAGGGAGAGAAGAAAAGGAATGATGGGAGAGAGAGAGAGGAACTTCTAAATTCAAGAGAGTAACATTTCCCTTACATTATTACCTTCTCTGACGCGAGAATTATGCAGTTCAATGTGTAATGCAAAGCAGTATTTCATTTATTTTGACTAAGTCTCAATTTTAAATCTCATCCGTAGGAAATATTACCTGCCCTGGCTGTCACAAAGTCTTGTCTTTTGTTGGGAGTTTGGTCGTTCAACTAAACTTGGTTAATCATTCTAAAGATATGTTTTGAATGGAAGTCAATGATTGCGGAGGGAATGTTAACCCTTGTTTGGCAATAATTTGTACAATTTTTTTTTTCCTACTTATTTCCAAAAATACATTCCCAATAAGAATATTCTATATATAAATTCAAAATTATTTCCTACTTTTATCTTTAAAAAAAAAAAAGAAGAAGAAGAGAGACTATGTGTACTGGGAAAAAAAAACACAGAAAGCATACATAATACAACAAATGTGGGCCCCCTTTTTTGGCAATATTTAACTCACATGGGCCCACCCCCATCTGAGTATCTGTATTTTTTTTTGTATGAATTCAAAAAACGATTCTCCAAGTCATTTTCCCTTTAAAAGAAAAAAAATCTTTTTAATGACTACCAAACATGGACATATTGAGAAGAATAATGTTATTTAATATCAGTTTATGTAACATTTAAGTGACATTAAATTATAAGTCTAATTAAATGTGTTGCTACAAGATTCGTTTAATTGAATTTATTATGTGTTGTTCCTAAACTAGTGCTTAATACCGGTGGTAATGAATAGCGCTACTATGTTGAGAAACATGAATCAATATTAATTTCCGTGTTCTCTAAAATCAAAATTCTTGATTAATAAAAGAACTTTCTATATAGTTTTCTTGCATAAAAATAAAGGAGTTTCTTTGAAATTCTTGTTCTTAAGAAAGCTTACACTTCCACGTTCCTTAATTTTATTTAAGATTCTCGTTCTAAAAAATCTACAAATTTTGGGTTCATTCAAGATTCTCATTCTTGAAAAGTACACTTTCGAATTTCTTGATTCTCTTTAATATTCTCATTTCTAGAAAATCTACAACACACTTTTGAATTCCTTAATTTTCTTTTAAGATTTTTGTTCTTGTAAACCAACCTCGATTTTCCTTTAAAAATTTTATCTATAGATTTTCATTATATTTTTTCTAGTTGCTAGTTTAAGAATAACCAACTCTTAAGAGAGGTTGGGATTCAATAAAGAATAATGTTATCTAACATCAACTTACGTGACATTATGTGATAGATTTAATTTAATGACACAGTGTTATTGGTGTTGTAACACCGATGGTGCTAAATAGTATTATTCTCTAACAAAATATTTAAACCACTTACGTTAATAAAATAATTCTTCCCCTACCTACAGACGGTCCTACACTAGAAAAATGAAGGTTCTTATTCTATAACAAAAGTACTTTTTCACTTTTTATATACCACGGTATTCCATTTGAAAGAAAATGTTTAATCCATCGATGAAGAGTTTATGTTCGAATTCAATTAATATTATTTAAAAATTCATTCAGGGTCAAATATCGAAAGGGATTCTTATTTGGCCAAATGGTACTTATACCCAGAACTTCCATTAAGAAAAGAGAATCCAATGCCCCAAAAACACAATAGTTCCGACTTTCTTCAGACCTTTAAGAAAAACTTTCTCAAACTCATTTTCAATCACACATTATCTTCATTAAAATAATTTTACATATAAAAATTTTGCCTACTTTTTAACTGAACGTTTTCCAAAAAGTACAAAATTTATTTAAAAAAAAAAATTAGGGCTCAAATAAATCCTAACTTTAACCAACATTTACTTTTGAGATTCATCCGGTTGGAAAAAGTATAAATGAATCTAATCATTAAATGACTAATTAAAAATAAAATAAAGTTTGGTGACTAATTTTGTTAATGACTTGCACTGCACTAGTTTAGTTGGTCATATCAATTGAATATATTTTCACTTTCTTTCGAATTCATCCTTTTCGAAATTGTCACCTTACTACATTGAGTGGGTGTTTGGTAAGAATTAAAATTAAATTTTTAGTAAATTGTGATAGAAGTTTTTGAAATGTGGGTTGAAAAGTTGTATGATCATATTAATTGTTTGACTTTAACTTAGATTAAAAATTAATTTTAATCAGAAACAAACAATGTCTGAATAATGTCATTTAGTACTAGTGGTATTAGAGAATCAGACTGTGATTGTGCTTTATATGATGAATTAAATGGGTTATTTGACTTTTTATTTTAATGAATATATCATTTAATATCATGTAATTAAATATAGATGGACATTTAACATCAAAGGTGATGAACAACGTTATTATTACATTTGACTATTCAAACTGATGGACAACATCGCTTTATGTACTGAAATTCACAGTAAACAAATAAACCCAATATTATCGCCACTTTTTTCGCTTGCTGATGTGAAATTTGACAGTAAAATTTTCATCAATCAAGTCTCCAATTCTAGGAATTTAACTATAACTCATTTTAAAATTAAGATAAAAAATTTAAAACATAAAAAAATTAGATATTTATTAAATTTTATTTCTAAAATAATTAATTAAAAATATATTTTATAAATTAAATATAAGGTTACAATTTTATATAATTTGATCACAAATTAACGAATTAATTGACTATTTGACTACATACAAATTTTTTGTGACAATTGAAAATTTTATAGGTCACAAATTTATCAAATTAATACGTCACATATTATTCATTGGTCACAAATCACAAATTTTATAAATCACATATTATTTCATGGTCACAGAAATATTAAATTAATTGATCACAAATTATCAAATTATTGGTCACAAATTAATAAATTTTTAGGTTACACATTATTTATTGATTATTTATTTCATTGGTCACATACTGTTTATATTGGTCACATTCAACCAAATCATTTGTAACCACCACCTCATCACACCACCAGCAGCATCGCCGATGAATCCACCATCACCAAAACCACCACATACCAACAACAAAACCATCATGTCAAAAACCACAGCAACATCACCACCACCACCACCACCACCACCAACAAGAAGAAGAAGAAGATTAGCAACCATCATATCCAACATAGCCTCCGCCACCCAAACACCACCACCACCCCATCCACCAACTGAAAACACACCCAAAAACCCACATCAAATCGTGGAATTGCAGATCCCGACCACGACAAACAGCAGATCGACCACGGATTCCGATAGGGCGAAAGCGACAAAGGAGTAAGAGGCAAGAGTCAGCCAGTTGAACTAGCGGTGGTCTCACCTGCGACAATACATCAACTCTCACTAGTTTCACACGGGAAGCAACACCACCTATAGCCACACCTAGCTTGCATCACTGCACAACGGTTGAGTGAAGCTTGTCGCGTTGCTCTATGCATGGCATCATCACTGTTTCTCCAGTCGCACTCAACGTCGTCTCTCAGCCGTTGTGTGGAGAGAGAGAGAAGGCGGTTGTGGTTGTACACACACAGAGATTGAGAAATATTTAGGGTTTGGTAGGGTAGATGGTAGTGGGGTAGATACGTAAAATAATTTTTATAACGTTATTATTATTATTAATATTTACAATTTTAATTAGATCTGATTTTTGAAAGAAAATATTATAACTCTTAAATTTGAATTGGGATCTTGAAAACACTCCAGAGTCTCCATTCACGTAATTTCCACAATAATCAAAAAGAAAAGTTGAAAAAGATTTCTTGGATAAAGAAATGACCCAATTAGTGGGCCCAAGCTGGGCTCGTCTTGGCCTATAATTTGTGTTAGATTGTGGTGGCCCCAATTTGTTCATGCTTATTCCAAATGATGATCGATCACAGAAGGGAAACGCACAAATATTTGAGAATAAAGTTGCATTCCTATTCTATTCTTAAGAAATAATAATAATGAAGTTTTTACACAAAAAGAACCTTAAAGAAACCTGCTAAAAAATGTCAAAAATTTCTACATATGATCTAAACCTTAGATTCTACAATTACCCCCTAAAGGCCATAACCAACCCTTTACAACTCATCATCAGGCTGTTAAAAACATGACTGAGTCGTAATTTTCCAGCCCTCCCCGCGAACCATATATATGCAGCAGCTGGACCATTACCCAACATCATCCACTTGTTGAACTTCAGCGGTCAGTCACTTGATAAAAACTTTCCGAGCCACTCTCTTCCTCCAATGGCATCATATTTAAATCCGGTAGAATGAACCCTCCTTTGCATGTGCTCTCTTTGTCTTTCAATTTGCAGGAATGAGATGAAGCCGGTTCAAATCTTGGGCTCGGTCTATGCTCACTAGTTGATGCCTCCATCTGGTCGTTGTATTGTTTGGCCTCTTCAAAGGTACCCAAAACACTAGCTGACTGTAGATTTAGATCCAACTGCAAAATGGCAAATTCCTATTGTCACCCACCATCTTCCTCCAGGAATAATGAGAGCATAATGTGATAATGGGAAGGTAAAATCGAGTTCATATGAAGCCATAAGCTAAAAGATTACCTTCATTCTCTTCGCATTATGGCTCCAAGCGCTCTGTTCACGGAAAGTCATGTGTGTTGTTGATGCTAATTCCTGTTTGACCAATTACAGTGTCTCAGTCAAATGGGAACAAACATGAAGTACTAATAAGGAGACATAATCACCAGTTGAAACAATTGTTTCAGTTAATTAGACCTACCTTCGACAAATGAAGTTTCTCCTTCAAAAGCAAGCTATCTTCCTCTTTGAGCTCAGACAATGCCTGCAAATGAAATCATTCATTAACAAACACAGACAATGTCTTTCTGTCTTTCCATATAAAATACACAGCATGCACGAAACTAGCCACTTAATTCTCCAAGACGAGTACTCGTGCATATATAGGTAGTAATCAAGTAATAATTCAATTATCAACTGATGATAGATAGCCGTGATTTACAAAACTTATTCAAATAAATCGAATTCACGACATACTCGACAAAGCATAAATGCATAGTGAATCACCAAGATAAAGATTGAGATGGTAAAAGAAAAATAAGATAATTCATGGACTGGAAGCCTCATGGCAGGGGGCTCCACATGAAGTCATGGCTTTGACATAAAAGGGGACAGGTTACTAGTCATCCTATCACATCCATTTCAGCTTTACTCCATTTGAAAGTCATTTCAGAAATTTGACTAAATGGGAGAGAATAATCCACTGAGTTCTCCCTAGAAATTTCAGCCTGCACACCCCATATTTAAATCCCTGATATTCTACTAATGGTACTTTTTACCAAAAAATACAACTACTACTGGCTACTGCAGCAATAGTAGTATAAATTAATAGCTCTAACCCAAATAGAGATCAAAATTAGAAGGATGATCTAAAAAGTAAAAAGAATCCAAAAAAAGTAGCAGCACGAAGAGCAAAGCCAAACATGCTCAAAAGGACATAAAGCAGAACAAAGTAGTCGCCAAGAATCAAGAAAATAAGACAAATTAATTTACTGACCATTACGAACCCACAAAACACAGAGACGTAAACCCACCATAAGCACGCAAATAATGAAATGAAAGGTGCGCCCACTTCACCAAACCAGAACCCTCCCAAGTTCCTGTGGGACCCAACAAACCAGCCATCAAGCACGTCGTGAATTTTGACTATGCAGAAGGGGCATTTTCGACATTCACAAGACAGAAAAAATAGCTAGTGGATCTGGCGTTTCAAAAGAAAAAAAGTACACTCAACGATAATATTGGAAGTTACCAGTTACGGAGAAGAAAGAGGCAAGAAGAAATCGGAATTTTTCTTTTTTAATAATCGGTCTAAACACCGTTTTAAAATTATAATTGATATATTTCCTCATGCTACAATCGCAAAACAGAAAGGCAAATTCAAGTCCACCATTCACGGCGAAAAAGGGAGGAGTAGATGGAAAGTTTCTGAAAATGAGATTTAATGGTTAAAAATCACTAAGAGAGGAAAAATATAGACAAAAAATCTAGAAATCTGAGTGAGTTCAAAACTGTAAATTGGTAAGGACAGCGAAATCAGGTAAAAAAATTTTTCATTTCGACCAAGGAGGAGCTGAATTTGGTAAAATACGGCCCAAACTTCAATGGAAATTCAATCGACCTAGAAAAACACGAAGATTTTATAGATCGGACGGCCAAAAATCCCATGTTACCATCGAAAAAACTTATAAGTGATGAAAAACGAGCAAAATCTCTTGAAATTGTCAACGTTGGTAAAGAAACGGATAGAGGCGATGGAAAAGACGTAACTAACGTCATTATGAAAGGGATGTAAAGGTTAACGGGAAGAAGAAATGGAACATATAGAGATCTACGCCGACAACAAATTTGCGACAATCGTCACGAAAATGAGACTACAAACCTTGGATCTGATGGAGGAGGATGGATCGGAAGGGAGTCGGCTCGACTCGTCATAGCCGCCGTCGCTGGGTGAGGTAGCGCCGCCACTCCACGAAGCCAGAGGAGTGGTAGGACTAAATCTCGTGCTCGTAGTGGTTGCTGACTCCTTCCTCATCGTCACCTGCTTGGACCGCGCTTGTCGGAGCCCCCACTTTTGAGGCGGCAAAGAAGGCTTTAATGGTTCATATGAAGGCGACTTCCGGAGACGGAACAATAGGTCCACCACCACCGTGTCGTCTGTCAAAGCCGCCCTTATCCAATCGTCCTTCATCACCACCACCACCGGTTTTTGTTATTATTATTGTTACAAGATTGAATAAAGATTTTAGATGGAGAGAGAGAGAGAGAGAGAGAGGGAGGGGGGGGGGGGGAGGGTGGATTATGCAGAGGAGGCGGAGAGAGCGCGTCTGATTGTGTGTATATATATGAGGAAGAAACTGAAGAATTGAATAAAGGCAAAAAATAGAGTTGTTTCGTCAACTTGCGTGATTCCTTTCCAAAATTTCATTTTATGTTGAAAGTATGATAATTGTCATTGTTGGCCCCATTTTGAAACAGTGTTCGAATGACGAATGTGTGTAGTTGAAAAATAATGAGAAATTTTATTAAAAAAAAATAACAAGAAAATGAAAAATGAAAAACTCAGATATAACAGTAAAAAAGGTTGCGTTCGCCAATGTATATGTTACTCTTAGCCTTATTTCGTTTGCTTGTCGATGATTGAAAATGATGTGATAATTCTAGATCAATTTAAGAAAATTTGACATGATGACGATGTTGATTGCTGTGAATTTTGTAAAGAAGATGCTAGTGTATTTGTAGAAAATTTGCTTGTCCCTATTTGATAGAGATTAATTTTACTCTAAATTAAAGTTAAATATTAATTTTAATCACATAATTAATGGTGCTCGCAATTTTAAAATTATATTTTTTTATCAACTTTTATCTAGATTTATTAAAATTTTGATTTTAATTTTCACCAAATATGAGCTGAATAGTGTGTTGCATAGGATTTTAATATGTTTGATCCCTTTCGTGGGGCCTTTTCTTTCTTAAATAGGCAGCAAAGCTTGAGTCTATTCCCTTTATCTCATCTAGTGTCCGACTTAGTGATGTGTGGCACTGCCTTTGAAGAGTCCTCATTGGCTAGAGAGTTTGACGAAGGTGGATGATCGTGATATCCAGGTCGTAACAAACACTCTAGATCATCACTTTTTTCTATTGTTGGTGATGATCGGAGCTAAAGCCAGATGGGACACCGTTTCACTTTTGATGGTTATTAGGAGTGGTGTTGACATCGTGGAAGATATTCTTTCAATTTGATCATGATGATGTTTTCATATGATGACTTCCGTTTGCTGACCTGGGAAGATGAGCCTTGTTGCCCGATCTAAGACATCGAGCTTTTTAACTTTCTTGATGAATAAGTTCATTTGACTACTTTGAAGTGGACTCCCATATGGTCAACACCAACAAAACTTTTAGTTGAACATAGCTATTGAGAATATGTCAATAATTTTTTTCGCCTATCAAAGTGATCTTAATTGCGGCTCAAGTTTACAGCTCATGATGTTAAGTTCATGGATTGATTTGGTTCCGTTCAACCAAATGCCGATCTCTTCAAACCTAACCTACTAACGGGTTTTGACTACTACTACTTCGCAAGGAAGATCAAACTGTACGATCAAGATTGATGTGTACACCCACCAGATTTTATCTTACCATCCACGGCAGAATAATTTCCGCTTTGTTGGGTTTTTTCTTTCTTATATATGCCATACATCTGAATTTGTCGTCCTTGTCTTGTCAAGCTACTATATTCGATCTAGTGATGCATGCCATCATCTTGCTTTGGAAAGTTTTCGTGGGGCTCGAGAGTTCGGGGATGACAGATAATTATGATACTTAAATCGTAGCTTGCAACCTAGGTCATCATAGATGTTTTCTTCGTCGTATTGCAGCAGGTCAAACGTTTTCTTCGAATACGAAGTGGAAACAACGATTATATCATAGCAGGGTCGAGAAGGGATGGGATCATTCTCCAAAATCCAACCACACGTGAATTCAAAATTATTCACTCATTTTCCCTATAAAAAAAATTATGGGCATCAAATATGGAGTTAATTTTTAATAATTTTTAAAAATATAACCATACATACCTACATAATTGCACAACAATCCAACACCAAATAAATCATCATCTAATCCAATCCAATAGCTAGCTACACAACCACAAAACAAACTAATTGGACTCCTTCAAGATCGAGCCATCTCAATTCTATATTTTCACTCTTTTTGCAAAACGCTGGAAGAGGTACAGAGCTCGGTGGAGGCGATGTAATGAAAGCCGACCCAGCGTAAAAATTCATCTGTTTAGGCAAAGGACCCAACAAACCCTCCCAAGTCGGAGCCGCCACGATTTTCGACTTCTCCGACGTCGTTAATCAGTCAACGCTTCACCGCGTCTCAAAAACTTGACCTTCCCCATAATCAGATTCTTGCTGTCGTTCTTCGGGGGCGATTTGGATGAATTCCTACTATTTTTGGGGGGTTTGCGGGGTTTCATAGGTGGGCGGCTGGATTATATTATTACGATTGGAATGATTTTTCAAAATATCTTGTGGATGAACAACTGCAACTTCTCCCATGGAAGATCAAAATCGAAATCTTCACAAACTAAATAAATTAAATTAAAAACTTGCACGAAATGAAAATATCTGTACACGGAGAGAAAGTTCTGTAGAAGTGATGAAGAGAATAAACTAGTGTTGAAAGTCGGCAATGGGAAGGTCGAAAGTCGGTAGAAGTCCATAATAGCAAGAGTTCCTTAACCTAAAATTTTAGTGGATACAGCCCCTAAGTCTTGATTTTATAGCATTTAAGTCCGTAAGGATCAAATTTTCTCCTTTTCTGATTTTCTTTAGGGTTACACGGGCAAAACCACGCATTATATTCCAAACTACTCGAACTTGTACACATTTCAAGAAAGAAAGGGAAATCAAAGGAAAAATCGGAAAACAAAAAGTTACACAGTAGGATTATGACTTTGAATAATGCTTCTCGGACAAGCTCAAGGATAGGGATGAAAAGACAAAGTGACGTTACAAATAATGATTAGGTGTTGTGTTTTTATTTTTTTTGAAATTGCCCATTCATGTATTGTTACACGTCCTCTTATTTTTGAACCTATCTTTAAACCTGTTTGTGTACCACAATTGTATAACTTTTGATAAGGGGAGCAAAAACATATATGTATTTTGTAAATACAAAAAGCTTGTTTGAAGGAGATTGTAAAGATAATTTTAAAAATTATGCATAATCAAAAAAAGTAATTATGAATCATAATTGTGTTTGATGCACGTTTTTTAGGAGAGAATACATTTTTTTGATGTGATGTGATGTGATGGGAATATGTTGTTGAAAAAGAAGGAAAAATTATTGATTTGATGAAAAATATTAGTTTATTGAAAAATGTGTGGTTGAAAATGAATAGAATGATGAAAATAAAAATGAGAATGTGGCTCAAACATGAGCTAAAATTAATATTTTGACTTTAACTTTAACTTCGACTTTATTTTATAAATTAAATAAAAAAATAAAAAGCTTAAAAATATTTTTCTCAAATTTGCATATAGAAAATTTTCAAAATGTTAGGGGACGGTGACTCAAAGAACCATTTATACGGACAAGTCAATTGCACCACATCACATTCTAATCTGATTGTTAATGGACAACTTACAAAAATACCCTTAAATTTAGGGGCCTTTTGAAAAATCATATGAAAAGTATTTAAAAAATGACACAATGTCGCTTTTTAAAGTCAAACATTACTTTTTTTTATCAAAAAATGACATACAATCTCGTTTTTATTAAAAAGTGATGGAAATTAAGAAGGTGACTGAAAAAAATGATAAACACAAAAAAAAGTGACACTCAAAAAAGTGAAACTTAAATAAAAGTGACACAAATTTAAAAAAAATGACACACTCAAAAGTGACGAAAGAAAAAAAGTGACAAAAATAATATGATGGTGATTTTCTCGTTGACAAAAGTCCATCTATAATCAAATTCGTGAAAGATGAGAAATCATCCTTATATAAAGCAATTTTCACTTTCCACGCACATCTAGCCAATTCAACATTTATTTGCAATAGTATTTGCATACTGCTAGTGGTGTCAACCGAGTCGAGCGGCTCGTCGGCTCGTACTGTTCACGCCTACGAGTCGCTCGGGCTCGTCAAAACATGAGCCCGAGCATGAGCTGAGCGAGCATGTGGGCTAGATTCACGAGCGGCTCGGCGAGCCGCTCGTCTATATAAAAATAAATAAATAATAAAACGTGACCGGAACGGTCACTGATTGAATCAGTGGCCGTTTGGTTACTTTTTTAATTTTTTTTTTCTATTTTTCTAGTTTTCTTCTCCTATAAATACTCAACATTATAACATTTTTTTCCCACCAAACTTTCATTCTATACTCTCCACAATTTACAAATCATTATCAACAATATCATTCATTTATTCTATAATTCTCTTCTACATTTTTTACATTATTATCTTAATTTTACAATCCATTTTATACACTAGTACATAATTTTCATTCACTTCTCAATTCTACATTTCTACATTCTATTTCAACATTCAATTTCTACAATTCACAAATGGATCCACGAGCATTTATTGAAAACTTGTTCGGTATGGAAGGCGAAACACCTGCCCAAAATCAATTTGGGAATGAATTTGCCAGTCTAAATGAACTACCAATTCCAGAAGACATTGAAGATTTCGACGTTCGTGAAGGTAGTCATCTCGATCCAATTGATTTGGATGACGTTGATGTCGATCCTAGTGTTCCTATTGATTTGGAACAAGATGAAGAACCTGCATTAAATATTCTCGATGCAAGAGGGAAGGGAAAGGGGAAGAAGCATGCTAAATGTTAGGACCATTTCAAATTGGTTAACACTGGTCATGTGATCGATGGACTTCCAGAAACCAAAGTAGTATGTAAATACTGTCAACAACGACTAACATGACAAAAAGGCATTGGAACCACTCACCTCAACCGTCATTACAAAGCATGTGTGGCCAGACATGGGCTTCTTGAACGTGGTCAAATGCAACTACAGTTTGGTACTAGTAGCGTTCGGTGCTACTATTACGCCACTTTCTACGTGGATGTATTCGGAGGAGGAAGCTCGAAAGGGAATGGTGAAGTTCGTTGCCGCAGCGGAGCTGCCACTAGCAATAGTGGACAACGAACATTTCGTAAACTACGTCAAACAATATCTTCAACCAAGGTACGTTGGGGTAAGTCGAAATACTTTTCGTTCTAATACAATTGAATATTTTCTTAATACAAAGTAATTATTGATTGCGGATTTAGAAAAATACGGGAGTGTGATATCTTTAACTTCGGATTTACGGGAAGGGATTAATAAGAGAGGTTATATAGCTGCAACTGCACACTATATAGACTCACTTTGGGTTATGCATAAAAAAATTATTACTTTTAAAATTGTTGAGTATCCTCATAATGCTAGCACTATATTTAATGCAATTATGTTAATAATTAAAGAATATAAATGCGAGAGTAAAATTCGTTCTTTTACTTTTAACAATGCTTCTGTAAATAAAGTAGTTATCGATAAATTGCATAGAGTACTTCAACCCGATTTTGGTGGTTATTTATTCCGTATTCGATGTGTGTGCCATATTTTTAATTTAATTGTACAAGACAGTTTAAAACATGTGAAGGACGAAATTAGTCGAATTTCGAATGCACTTACGTATATTACGATTACACCTAGTAGAAAACAAGCATTTGAAGAATTTTGTGAACAAGTTGGGAACTCTAATACAAAAACTATATTTACTGACGTAGGTCATAGGTGGAATTCAACTTACTTATTATTAAAATCCTGTGAAGGTTTTGAACCGTTTATCACTGAATTTTATAACAGTAGGCATAATAGAGACGAAAACAATTATATCTTAAATGAATCCGATTGGAATACAGTTTTTAAAATTAAGAAATTTTTGGAAAATTTTTATATGTCTACGAGTATATTGTCTGATATTTATTATCCAACTAGTTGCATGATTCTTGAACGTATTTATATAACTGTTAAGGCTTTTAAGAGATATCAAAATGACCCTCATTTTCATGCGGTTATATGCGCCATGGAATTAAAATTTAGAAAATATTGGAAAGAATTACCTATGTTATTTCCTTTAGCATGCGTTATGAACCCCGATATAATTTATCGGGTACTAAATTTATAATTGACCAAATTTCAAATGCTTTAACTTTTAATATTCCTATTACTTATAGGAATTTGGAACAAACGTTAACTGAAATGTATGAATTATATGCTTCAAGAATAGGTACACAAATTACTCGTGTACCTACTACTCCTCCCACTAATATAAACGATGACGACGCTGAAGTAATTAATTTATTAAAAAACATAGACTCAATTAAATATGATTCAACTGCATATGCATATGGTTCATCTAGTAGTAGTAGTAGTATGTCTTCCACTGGATGTACTCAAACTTCAAGTAGTAGTCCAAATGCGTTGCCATCTGAATTAATTGATTACTTTCGTTATACTATGCCTAGTAACAAATCAGTTAAAAAAAGTTCAGAAAATGTAATTGAATTCTGACGAAATAACGAACGTCGATGGCTAATTGATTCTGCAATTGCAAAAGATCTATTAACACCTTCGGTTAGCACTATAGTTTCGAAATCTGCTTTTAGTGCAGGGAAGAGGGTTCTCTCTGATATTCGAAGTCGACTAAAAGAAGATATTTTGGAGGCGTTAATGTGCGTGAAGGATTGAGAAGACGCTAATTATCGAATTCAACATAAATATGCCGAAATTACATGTAAATGATATTTAATTTCACTGCATTCATTACAAAATTTTATTTTCATACATTTATAATTTTTTTAAAAAATTGTACACGTAAAAAGTTATTCGTGTACAATTTTAACTCCGCCTACACGAAATTGAAGTAGCCGGTCCCAAACCCGGATAAAGGAGAATGGTTTATCTTTTTTTTTTTTAAATAAATGTATATTTACTATTTTAAAAATTATATGTGTTTTGACGAGTTCCGATAAATGTTTTGAAAAATGTATATTTAAAAAAAAAAATGTGAATATATATATATATTTTTTAAATTTAAGATTTTGTTGTAGTAGCGTAAAAAAAATAATAATAAAAAATAAAATAAAAAAGGGGTGAGCCAAGCTTAAGGCGAGCTCGGGCACGAGCCGAGCTCACCCAAATGGCAACGAGCCACGAGCTCAGTTCGTACGACAATGGGCCGATGACACCACTACATACTGCTTGTAGCTAGCTAGTTCAACTTTGAGGTATAACATGCCAAAATTCTACTCTCAGAGGATTTCTATTCTCATGTTATAATTGTTGATCAACTCATTTGATGACTCTACTTAATAGTATGAAGCATTGTTGTTTCCTAGTATCAGTCCCCATACTAATAAGAAGACTAAAATTTTCAAGGATTAAAGTGGTAACCATCCTCCACTTTGCAGCCAGTAGAAACACGAATTTGCCAAATCATTTTCTAAAGTTGAGTGGATTGTTCCAAAGAAGATTTAGAATTCCTCAATATCCATTAAACATGTGATAATGATTAAAAACATGTTTGTAACACACAACAATCAAAAAGTGGCTTATAACACCGTCCATTTGTGCAGCACCGTAATCACGTTCATAATCAACCACCTGCAGCTGTACCAAATTCCAACCCAACCAATCAGCCACCTTAAGTCCCACCACCACAACCTCCGTCAAATCCAGTAGCAAGTCCATCCCATCCACCAGTATTGCCATCTCCATCTCCACCACCAACACTTCCTCTGGCTGTATCTCCACCACCAGTAGTTTTACCATCAACACTTCCACCGGTTGTACCTCCACCACTAGCACAATAAATTAAATTAAATGTATGAATTGCAATGGAAAACTAGTTATCAAGTTTTCACCCACCACAATTTTCATTGGTTTCGGGTTGGAAAAAAGCAATATAACCTGTAATGGCGACTGAATAGCCCCCTCTCACTTTCTCAGCTACAAAGCTTCTGACATTTGAATTTGTTCCCCAAATCTTGGTCAATTCCATCCATGCTCGGTTTTTTCTGAAACTTTGTTGAAGGAAAAACGGCCCCTTGACATTGAATCGGTGGGTGACACACAACGGTGTTTGTGGTCTCTGTATTCAATGGGCTGGGAGATTTTGGAGTTTTGGGGATTTGTTTTAGTGTAGGGCATAATCAATACGGAGATTTCTGTGATATTTAATTAATTTAGGGTATTAATTTAATTGGGTCAATTTTTAGAGCATTAGGCCTAATTTCCTCATTGTTAATTATGTAGTTTATCAACACGGCAACACCTCATTAGAAGACTAAACTATTTCATTTTTGTGAACAAAGTATTTCTTAGCCCAACATTATGAGTAGGCCCAAGCCCAAGACAAATCCAGTCTAGGCCCAAAAGGTGAAATATATTATGGAAAAATTAAGCAAAACCATATATTTTAAGTTTGATTATCTTTAATTATGTTACTAAGATTTATTTTCAAAAGCATGCTAATTAGGTTTTTAAATAAAAATATAAAATATATATTCTAATATTTATAAAATTAAATTATCAAAAGTTAGTAATTAATCCCTAAAATATACGAAAACCCATACATTTCAAGTTTGATTATCATTGATCAAGTCACCAATATTTATTTTAAAAAATCAGGTTCTAATTAGGTTTTTAAGAATATAAAATATATATTCTAATATTTATAAAATTAAATTATTAAAAGTTTAGCAATTAATCCCTAAATTAAAGGTAATTAAATAAGTATAATTACCATATATTCTGCATGCTTTATTTCTTTATTCACTTCTCTCTCTATCACCACATAACCGTTTATCTGTACTCACCTTCTTTCTCTACTCTATTTTCTCTATTCACAATCTCTGTACTTGTGTAATTGAAAACTGGAAGTGGTGGTGAAATATATTATTGGAAAATTAAGCAAAACCATATATTTTAAGCTTGAATATTATTGATCGTGTCGCTAAAATTTATTTTCAAAAATCAGGTGCTAATTAGGTTTTTTAAAATATAAAATATATATGTTAATATTTATAAAATTAAATCATCAAGTTTAGTAATTAATCCCTAAACTGCAGGTAACAAAAAAATGATCATTACCATTATATTCTCTATCTACTTTATCTTTTTATTCACTTTTCTCTCTCTATCACCATCTTTATCTACTTTTATCTTTTTATTCACTCTTTTCTCTCTATCATCGTCTCTTGTATTCACTTTCTCTATTTACACTTTCTATACTCGTGTGTGGCGACGGTGGTGGTATTGGCGTGGTGTGGTGTTAGTGGTGCGATGGATCTGCGGTGGGTGCAGACGGTAGTAGTAATGGTCGGTACGATTCGTGGTGCAGTGTGATGATTGTGGTACGGTGGATTTGCAGTATGGTGCAAGCGGTGGTGGTGATGGTTGGTGCGATCTATGGTGGTGGTGCGAGGTAGTGTGTGCGGTGGTGCGGTGTACTGCAGTGATGGTGGTGCAATTGCAGTGGTGGTGAGGTGACAATGGTTATTGGTAGTGACGGTGGTGGTTGTGATTCGTTGAAGGTGGTGGTGGTGGTAAGGCAACATCGGTATTCCTTTTTTTTTTAATGACTCAGGTGTCCAAATTTCGTCCAACTAATCCTAAGGAGTGGCAACCTTTTCCCCTAGTTCTACACCCGAATTAATCTGGACGCGATCACAATTTATACACACTTGGGCCGGACATTCGACGGTTCTCCTCCTTGTGGACCTTTGCCTTCTAACATAGATGTTGCTTTCCAACATTTAAATGTTGCCTTCCAACTGTTTGGAGATTCAAACATTCGATACTCTGTAGAGAACTCTCATGTTTTACCACTGCGTCATGCCCGTGGAGGCGACATCGATATTCTTTTGGTGGCGTCAGTGGTGAGTGTGATGGAATGGGTTTAGTGGTTTAGACCAATTATTGGGAAATTGTGATCGATGAAATTATTAAATTATGATCAATAAATAATATGATTTAAAAATGTGTGATTTGTGACATTTACACTATAATATTTTGTATGTAAACTCAAAATTTTTCCATACTTTTTAATCACACATTCCCCAAAAAATTACCATTCAAAACATCATTCTTTCCTAATTTTTCTTTATAATGGCCTTAATTTGATAATTTGTCATCGTGTGAAATAAGTTATGACCAATTAATTTGTTAAATTGTTATCGAAAAATAATTTATAATCAATTAACTTGATAAATTGTGACTGTAAAATAAGTTGTGACCTATAAATTTGATAAATTGTGACCGTAAAATAAGCTATCTCTATATAAATTGTCATTTGTGACTTGTGACAAATTAATTTGATAAATTGTGATTGATAATAAATTGCGACCTATAAAATTTGTGATTTTTGACATTTTGTGATTATAACTAGTACATAACTATAAACATAAAATGTATTATGACCTTAATTTATTTATTTATTTAAATATATTTAATTGTTTATTTAAAAAATACCGCATGATTTTTGATTTAAGTGAGAATCTTTTTAAATATCTTTTCTTATCTAATATACATATATTATATATATAATATAATAAAAAAATATTTATGACTTGATTTTTGAAAATAAACAAGTTTGTTAAAGTTGAAATTATTATTTTTAAGTATAGGTAGTAATGTATTTTTATCATATATGAACCTTCTTAAAATTCTCTCTGTCTATAATTAAATATACTCCATCCATCCTATAAAGATAGTCATATTTATTTTTCCACGCAGATTAAGAAAATTTAGTTAATATAGTTGGAATAATAATAATTATTATAATTTTTCCTAATATTCCCCTACATTAATGCAATCGATATTCAAGAAAATTAAATTATTCTTGGTACTAATCATTATTTAATACAAGAATCAAGGTAATTAACATTTCAAAGTCATCCAATACAAATACAAATGAATAAGGGGGTGTTTGACACCCATTTTTGTGAAAAAAATGTGTTTTTGAATAGTGATTGATAAAAAATGTGTGGTTAAAAAGTAAGGAGAATTTTTAGATTTATGTGTAATATTATTTTATTAAAAAAAAGGGTGAACCGCATCCTTAGCGGCCCCCACCTGCTCTACCCTAGGCCTTGGTGAAGGAGGTAAATCGCAGGTTATGCCTCCAAGAGTATAGGGTGGAAGACTGCTTGTACACTTGCACTTACCCAATGGCCAAATCCATATTTCAGGATTCGAACCCTTGACGCGACAGCCTCAAGCAAAGCTGGAGTTTTTCCACTTTCCTCTTTTACCACTTGGAGATGTGCTCTGGTGGCAATATTATTTTATTGATAGGATAGAATGTGTGGTTGAAATGAAAAAAGAGAAAAAGAATGAGAATGAGAATGAAAAAAAATGGGTGTCAAATAGGGGCTAAATATCATGAAAGACGAAATGATTTTTTTGGTTTTTAATTTGTAGTTCCAACTACAACTGAATAATAGAATAGCTTATATTTATGATAACATAGCACATTAAATAATAGCATATATGAAACTAATATATGAATTACGCTATCAAATAAGAAACAAGACTATAATTTAAGATAGACGAAAAAGGAAAACAAAACTATTTTTATGGAACGGATGGGGTACTTTAAGGCCACGGCCCAATTTCAAGTCTATCATAACTGCCTTAACCTAAATTAAACATGGGAAAATTAGGCCCAGTACCTCCCAAAAATAACTAATTTGAATAATACCCTATAAACTAATTAAATAACTTAATCACGTTATTAATACTTTCTAAACTATCAAAACCACAAAACCCAATTCAAATTCCTAATACCTAAAAATCTGGTAGCATCCATGGCAGCTTTCTTTTCCATACTTATTGAGAAAATTAAGCTTATTCTTCTCGCGTACCACAGTGAAAAACTTGCAGTAACTTTTACACTGATTGCAACCCCACTAGGAGCTCCTATTTGTGTGAAGAAGAATCTCAGAATCTGTTTGGATTGTCATACAGCGTTCAAGTATATCTGTAAAATTATTTCACGGGAAATCATTATTAGAGACATCAACCGCTTCCACCATTTTAGAGATGGATCTTGTTCTTGTGGGGATTACCGGTGACATTAATTGCAGAGGCCAACTGCTCATTTTGGTTCTAAAAGAACAAGCCAAGTAACGTGGTTGAGTCATGCCTTGTGAATTTGACTTTGCCAGCGTTTCCATGTGATCTGCTATATCTGGAAGGTTATGTTCGAGATATTTGATTTTTCTACAACTTTTCTGGGTTTACTAAATTTCTCCTTTTAATATGACTGCTATTCACGAACTTTCTCTTAGATTGTGCTAGTTAATGTGACAACTTAATTTTATACTGGTGAAACTCATATGTGAACATGAAGCCTTGGAATTCTGGAATGCAGATGAAAATTTGAGTTCAGAGTTGATGGTTTTAGAATCCAAAACAAAAAAATGTTGTTAATTAGATAGATTGGAGAAAATGTAGTAAATGCACAATCTCATAAAAGGTTTAACTTTTGATCGAGAGGTTCTGGGCTTCATAAAAGCCATCGAGCGTAAAACCCTTAAACTGATTTCTGGTGTGTTCATTTCTTAGCCAAATGGTTAACAAAGAGTGCATTAGATGTTCCACCTTGAAATTTACAATGTCACTTTTTTTTTTGAATTTCGTCACTTTTGAGTGTTTGTCACTTTTTTTAAAATTTGTGTCACTTTTTCAAGTTTGTCACTTTTTTTGAATTTTGTCACTTTTTTAGCGTTTTTCATTCTGTCACTTTTTTAATCTATGTAACATCTTTTAATTTGTGTCACTTTATTGAATTCGTCACTTTTTTAAAATTTGTCACTTTTTTTAATAACAAACATCAATTTTTAATAAAAGTGGCATGGTATTTGTTATTTTTTTTTTTTTGAGTTTGTGTCACTTTTTTAAGTTTGTATAACTTTTTGAGAGTGTTGTCACTTTTTTTTTAGTTTGTGTCACTTTTTTTAAAAAAAGTAAAAATGTGACAATTTTATATAAAAAAAAAAGTGACATTGTGTCACTTTTTCATTTTACACAGTATTTTTTTACTTCCTAGAAACCTTTCATATGATTTTTCAAAACATCCATAATTTTAAGGGTATTTTTGTAAGTAACACTACATGCAGAAATAAAGAAATGTACAAATTTTCTTTTATTATATTTAAAAAAATCACTTTTACATACAAAAGAACTATTGACAGTTCAAAAAGAATCAAAAAAATAAATCAAAGTTATTTTCTTCAAAGTATACAGAATTGAGCAAAGAACAAAGCATAGTTACGAGGCGCTTCATGTGACGAGGCGTGGTATAGAGTAATCAACTCGTGTGGCAAAGGACGGTGTAGTCATCTAGCGTAGCGAACATTCACCTCTCATGGTCTTGTTGATGGCTTCGACTTAGCCATTGGCTTGGGGTAGTGCGGAGAGAAGTACTTTTTAATGCCCAAATCATGACATGCTTTCTGAACCTTCTTGTTGAATTACGTTCCATTGTCAGAAGTACTTCTTAATGCCTAACCCACACACGCTTTCAAAGATTTCGTTTAGCACACAGTCCACCTCTTTACTTCCCATACATCCATAAGTAATAAGCCGCTCTTCTACTCAACTTTTGGGCTTCTTCCTTTTCTTCAAGGAAAAATTTATCCTCGAGGAATGCAGTGATTGACCTACCATATCATCTCTTTTCCAGTCTCAATTGAAGGCCACAACATGTGTTCTATTGACACAAAAATTTGAAATAGTGTAATTAACTATAAGCCATAGAACAAAATAAATCCAATTAGCTCAATTATACATTTCATTATTTGGCATTCAAAATATTTGACTCGAATCATATCTACTCACACGAGAGGGATCTTCAAGGCTGTGACCTGAGATATTGTTTCACAATGAAGAAACATTAAAATAAAAACAAGTATACGATAGAGATGTTTGTGAAACAAATAAAAGGCATATATTATTATAGTAATGTGAATATCCATGAATTGAATTTGGCCAACGTATGAAATCCACCATAAGCCAACTGGTAACTACTAAATACAATACTATAGCTAAATTTAAGGTCAAGAGCCTGTGGTTTGTGGGACCATTTTCCTCTAACTGCTTGCCAGGAGGCCAAGAAAAAAAAATTGAAAAACAGGGCACTTTCAACAATTTTTCCGTAGTACAAAAACCCCCTCAGACCCCTCCTTCCCTCCATGGGCTAATGTACCATTCCCTCCCTCATTCGATTATTCTGAAGCAATAACAGTAGATTTACTGCAGTAGCTACAATGGCCCGACTGCAGCAACGATATCGAGGCGTTCGACAACGACATTGGGGCTCTTGGGTCTCCGAAATTCGCCATCCTTTACTGTAAGTCGATCTTGAATCTTGATTTAAATCATGCATTGTCATTTAATATTGATTGCACGTTGCACACAGAGATGACCTGTTTAGTACGCAGTACTGGAATTTTAGCTTTTTTTTCTTCGTTAATATTGTCCAATTCCATCATTCCGAAGCAGGTACATAACATTTTGAGTCCTCTGATACTAGGAGATGTCTGAATTTTGTGTTTATGTGCAGGAAGACTAGAATTTGGTTAGGAACATTTGAGACAGCAGAAGATGCAGCAAGAGCCTACGATGAAGCAGCTAGACTAATGTGTGGTCCAAGGGCTAGAACTAACTTCCCTTACAATCCCAATTACGCGAATCGCCCTTTCTCTTCTTCCTCGAAGCTTCTATCAGCCACATTAACAGCAAAATTGCACAGGTGCTACATGGCTTCTCTTCAAATGACTATGAAAGAAACAATGCAGGAACAACGCCCTCAAGTAATTCCTTCGCGTGAACCAGCAATCCCGAGCAATGCCAGTGCCATTAAATTAGAGAGTGCTAATAACTATGAAACCAGTTTTTGGCCAGCAGATTATGAGAAGAAACCAATGGTGCAAGTGCAAGAAATCAAGCCACTTGAAGAAGACCACATAGAGCAAATGATTGAAGAACTTCTTGATTATGGCTCCATTGAGTTTTGCTCATCTAACTAGCCTATGTAAACTAGCTACTAGCTTCAACCTAGCGGCCCTGCTGCTGGCTTATTTCGACATCACTCTTGATATTGCTGAGGAAAAAAAAAAGCCAAAAAGAAGCTACTCTTCGGCTTTTAAGTTAGTTAAATTAGCTTTTAATATAACCCATTTTAGGAACTCTTCAACTATGTTAGGACTCCACTTGTATAAGAGGAAGATTATGTATATTGTACTGTGTCACACTTCTTGATCGAGTTGACGTAGAAATACTATTACTATTTTTAGCATTTTTCTTAGTGCATCTTAATTATGTTCAAATTGCTCGGTTTATATTAAAGTAATAAGAGAAATAAGTTAAAATTATTTTTGTTATACTGCTGGTGATGTCTAGTACTACGTACTACCAATTATGGAATTATGTCTCAAAGAAAACCAACTCTCACAGTTAAAAACTGAAAAATGTGACTTAATCTAATATCTACTGGGAGTGTTATTCCAATCTCAATAAAGTGTCTGTAAAAAGGGTAGAGAGTACGTGTATGGTGGTATGAAGATTGAGAAAATGTCCTCTAATTTTCGTGCGAAAAGTTGAAAGAAAGTGCTTAATTTTTCTGGGATTTGGAGTTTGGGTTGGGGGAAAAAGATGACTTTTTTTAGTGGCAGTGTTTGTTGTGGGATTGCTGCTGGTAAAAGCAAACCGACACTGAAAATGCTAAAACTTAAATTAAGTAATTGAAGTCAGTTACTCATTGTATAAACTATGCAGAGGGTTTGACACCCTCCATCAGAGCCCCCTCACAATAAGGGGGAGGGGATGAATTTTTGTCCTTTTTTTTTTAATGGGTCCCATTCCATGTGAGCGGATATCAGGAATAGTGATAAAACCCTTCCGACAAACAAGTTTAATTCTTGCTCAAAATTAGTAATACCGAGAAGACAATTGTTTCAAGTATAATAGAATCGAAAATGTCCCTTCTTTTAAAGAAGGATGACGGATAATTCACATTTCATTTTATGGCAAGAGGCAAATTCATAAGTTAAGAACTGAAAATTTCATAATTTTGCTAGAATAAGAAATAGAGATGTCATACATTACTTATTACTTATGGGTGAAGATGATTGGGTTGGTCCATGGATTTTCCTTCCTTTTCTTTTGCCTCATTTCGCTCAAAGAGTCGAACGGAGATAGTCCATTAAGCGATTCGCAATGACCAACTTGATTCCCTTCCTCGGGGATCTCAAATAAGTATGGATGAAATTGATAGAGATTGACGGTTTATATAGTTCTTGTTTGGTTTTGTTACAAAAATTGATAAAAATTGAAGTTAAAGATAACAATTTATTTTAATCAACATTTCATTAAATTTTATCAAAATATAGTAAGAATCAAAAGGGCATAAATTGACATGAGAAAACAAAACTATTGAATCGTAGAAAAATGTGGAATAGTCCAAGAGCAGGTACAATCATGCAGCGATTAGATATAAATTATATACAAACTTTTACTTATTTTACTCATAATTGGTTGAATCTCGTTTTAACTTGTTACATGTATTATAAAAGTTTACACAAAAAATGACAGTAAAACTAGAATATTCACTCAAGGGATTGTACTTTATAATTTTCTTTTCAGGTATATAAAAGAATCATACGGGACCTCGCCAGAGATGGTCGATATGGTCTAGTTCGGTTCTATCGCTGCAAGTGGAATCGTTTGTTAAATGTGTAAATTTCTATTGATATTTTGTTCGGTCAATCTCTAATCCTAATTGATATAGATCGAATCTACAAATACACTAACAAACAGGTTGTACCTTAAGAAAACAAACGATTTTCTTATTTAATGAATGAACAAAAACCCTACAAGACGTTTTAGAGTCTGAAATACTAAAAGAACGGATAACCCACTGGGCTAGCAATCCCTTAATGAGTTGGGCTACAAATCAAAATAAATAAATACTAAAAATAATGAACTAAGAAACATTAAGTGTCGTTTTCACTTAACAAACGAATTCAAATGCCAAAAATCCCTCAAACGACACATCTTTCCGGAATGGGATCATAAGTCCAAAACGGACACTGTATGCAAAAATTAGGCTATTTTCTTCGAAGGCCGACCATCTAAACGTTCCAAATACATAAGTGTTTGTTCATCCACACTAACCTCATCACTAATTACGCGGATGTAATTGAACCTAGATTATAGGTGTGTTGGTAAGACTGAGTCTATGTTTATTTAGTTTAAAAAATTGATAAAAATTTAAATCAAAATCAACAATTAATTTTAACCACATATTTTACGAAATTCGCAACTTTTAAACAATAATTTCATCATTTTTTATGAAATTCTACTAAAAATCTGATTTATTTATTTTTATTAAACCAAACATGGCTAAATGATCGACTCGCATTATATCAAATTGATTTTTTTAACTTGCAAGGTATATAGTCATATTGTAAAGAATACTACTATCATTCGTACCATTATTATTGGATTGTTAATGTTTTTCCAAATGCATGCTCACTTTTAGGTAATTTTTGTGTCCCATCTTCTCCAGTGTAACTCATGATTGTGTCCTGTTTGGGAATTGATTTTGCCTCCCACAATTGAAAAACTTAATTTTTATTTTTCACTTTTCAAACGCTAAAGCTGTCCAGATAATGACATTGCCAGTAAGTTTATCATCATTATTTGTTTGAATTTTGTGTCCATGAAATTTCACCTGACCTACCAACTTCCTCAATCTCAAGGCTATGTCAATCACAATAGCAATGCCCAACTAGCCACAATATCAACCATTCATCGACTCGTCGAAGCACGGTCCACCAAAATTTTGGGCTAAATTGACTGGTCGAATTGATCATATCATATACGACGTTCATCAATGTTCATTCATTTAGAACATTCCCCCATTCTTAATTATGGAAAAGTTCGAGAGCAACCAGGGGCAAATTCAGAGGAACAAAAAAAAAAAAAAAAAGTACTAACATATATATATATATAGAAAAAAAATTCATAAAACAAAAAAAAATTCTTTACAAAATTAACTGGGCTTGGAGGCAGGTCTGATCTTTTCCCAGACCCACCCTCCCCTACGCCCCTAAGAGCGACCAGAAAGCTCTTAACCAAGAATAGAAATTCAACCCTTTTGTATCGCTTTCCATTCTCTTTTACATAATTAAGCTCGATACCTAAGCTAGTCGACCATGACGCATGGAAGAAACTCGTTACCTTTCTTTTCCTTTTCTTCCCTTCCCTTCCGGTGTCATCCGGAAAAAAATATAAATAAATAAAGGAGCAACCTAGGCGTTTAGATATTGATGCAATATGTTCAGGTCAAATTCAGACCAAGCTCAAGCCTCAAGGGTACAAATCATGTTGCAGTGTCTTTTATGACATTACACTCAATTGGATCAATAATAATGTTAGCAATAAGCGAACAAGAAAAAAATGGACAAAGTCACAAAGTGTTGACGGAACAAATGTTGATTTCTTACCAAAGTATATGATGGCCAAACGTACGAAAGTGATCAGACGTGTCAAAAAATATTTTCAAGTTGTTTAGCTATGGCGTTATCCATTGCAGACTAAGTTTTCACTAATAATAATTGTAAGTGGTTGGATATCTGATTTATATTCATCCACACGAGAAGAAGATTTCACTAATAATTGTAAGTGGAGAATACATGAAAGTATTCGATCTCTAAACTCCGAGCACCCAAAATTTATACAAATTGTAAGGAGTAATGCATAGTTTTGCCTAAAAATAAATCCATAGCAGACTGAAGCCTTGTTTGACAACCATTATTCATGTAAAATGGAGTTTTAAATAGTGATTTTTTTTTAGAACGTGTGGTTAAAAAGTATGAAAAAGTTTGGAGTTTACGTGCAGAATATTTTATTGTGTGAATGCGTGATTGAAAATAAATATGTAGAAGAAAGAGATCTGAAATAATGGTTGTCAAACACTGACTCAGCTTAAGAAGACTAAAAAATCTTAACTTATTTTCCCAAAAGTTAACTTTTAATAGGAAAAAAGAAAAGGAAAATGGTATCTGTAGTGAGTGAAGTTTCACAGTTAGTGGTCAAACCAAATGATGATGTGTATGGAATCTCATGAGGAAATGTTGGAGAAGAGACAAAACAAAAAGGCCTTAAAACTAATTTATTTCTGCATATAACGTGGGGTTTGGTTTTGTATCATTTTGTTTTGGACTTTGCCGGTACATTAAGTTTTGGGAAATGCTACGTGTACATAATGCACTACATAATGCATTACACCCCTCTCACATCGAGAGGGGTCCACAAAGAATAAAATATTTGTGGACCCCTCTCTATGTGAGAGGGGTGTAATGCATTGTGTACACCATGAGGTGTACACATAGCATTTTCCTTAAGTTTTACTAAAAATGTGTTGACAAAAATGTATTGAATGAAAAGAAGCTTTTCATCATACTCATACATAAATAAAAGACTCAATTTTCCAATACTGTTCATAAGCCTAGCCGACTTCCTTTAGCCGTGTAGCCGTTTATCCTACATTCCAATACTGTTTACTGTTCATAAGCCTAGCCAACTTCCCTTAGCAGTGCAGCCGTTTAAGCCGAGCCAGCCGTTTGGGGACAAAAATGACAAAAACGCAACTCGACATTGGGTTTCCTATTTTCTCTGCCTTAACCCTAATTGCTTTCGCTCTCTCTTCTCTCTCGACAATCAACAAATCGCTGCCTTCGTCGCCACCGTAGCAACAAATTCTAGACGCAAATCGACTTTGGGTTCGATTCCTTCCTCTTCTATATATTGCTTCTAGTTTTTATTGTTCAGTCTATTCTGCCGTTTCATTTCTTTTGTTCGAACTTCGAAGAGGTCGAACCCAAAATAAGTGAAGTCACGTTTTCAGAAGCTGTCAATTTGGAATAATAAAAATAGTGTTAATATTAAACATTTCTAAAATTATCTGAAATTTGGTCTTTGTTCTGACGATTTCTTCTTGATGGGGGCATTACAATTTCATTTTCTTTAGTTAACTTTATTTGTGACCAACTGGAGAAAAGGTTAATTATATAATATGCAACATGGGGTTTTGCTCTGCTGTCAAGAGCACTTTTGAGAAGGCTGCTATGAATAGTACTAAAAGTTTTGTTATGTATGTATTTTTACATTTTCTAAAATCTTCACTATCATTTGATTGTTTATAATTTGAAAAAGAAAATTACTAAACATAGTTTTGGATATTAACGATTATATTGAATTAGAAATAAAAATTTTGGGCTTTGTGTATTTGTTTCATCTGGTATTCCACTCTTAGCTACACGATCTACATTTCTTTCTCCTAACCGTTCTTTCTCATCCTGCATTTTGGTTCGCATTTTTTAATTTCAATTCCGATTAAAGGTATTGATTTGGTCGCCGAAGATAAGAACAAGAAGACCAAGCGCACTGCTCCGAAATCCGATGATATTTACCTCAAACTCCTTGTGAAGGTTATTTTTGTCCTTCTTATTTATTTTGCTACTGAATTTTTCATGCTGAAATCACATAATGAGTAGAGGGTCTATATGATATGATCTAACATGTTTGTGTGTGAGACGGCAGTTGTATCGATTTCTGTTGAGGAGGACTGGAAGCAATATTGAAACATATTTATTTGGGCATTTTTGCATGCTGTTTACGTCATTCTGCACTGAAATACCTTGTTTGGGGATTTTACAATTTTCTGTATAGTTCATTGATAAGATCTGCTTTGTGGGCATTCGCATTTGACTCTGAAAATTATTGGATTTTACATTATGTCCTTTATTTTGCTCGAATTTCTCCCTATCATATTCTAAATAAAAATAAAGTGTGAGTTTCGATGACACTATTTTTATCGTCTTTCCTTTGTAAAAATTAATACAGTGTACAATTTCTTTTCTTTGGAGCTCTTAAGAATGAATTAATCTTTGAGAATTTGAAAAAAAAATTTCAACTTCAATATTGAACTTATAGTTCATTGATAAGATCTGCTTTGCGGGCATTCGCATTTGACTCTGAAAATTATTGGATTTTACATTCTGTCATTTATTTGCTCGAATTTCTCCCTATCATATCCTAAATAAAAATAGAGTGTGAGTTTCGATGACACTATTTCTATCGTCTTTCCTTTGTAAAAATTAATACAGTGTACAGTTTCTTTTATTTGGAGCTCTTAAGAATGAATTAATATTTGTGTGTATGAAATTTTCTTTGAACTTCAATATTGAACTTATTCGTGTTTATTGATGTCTAACTTGCACATCCATCTTCAATGTATAATTTATTTTTCACTTTGTTTTTTCGATCTTCGAAGAGGTCGAACCCAAAATAAGTGAAGTCATGTTTTAGAAGGTGCTTAGGTATAGGGTGTTGTGTCTATGTTTATTGATTTCTACAGTAGTCATGATGAATATGAGATTTCGTCTTCAATCTACAATTTTTATTTTTTCACTTTTTCCCCTTCTTTTGAGAGGTCAAACCCAAATAGCTAAAGTATGTTGTTTTCATATTTTTTTTGTGTCTTTTTTTGTTCATTTTCTTCATGTTCTGTATATGCTTATTAATTCTTTGCATGTGATTTTCAGGTTTCAATGTTTACGAAAAATAAAAGGCGCAGAAATGTACGGATGGACAGTGGTGAATTGGATATCAATCTACAAACGCGAAAGAGAAAATCTCAATGTCTTGTTCAATTAGAAGGTAGTATAGGACAAGAGAAAACTTATTAGTTATTACATTATTGGAGATTTTTTTGTCTTTTCTTGTGACCCACGTCAATTTTTTCCTTTATGTATACTTTTGTATTCGGATAAACTAAATGTATAAAGTATCGTGTTTAAGTACTACATTTTTTGCCCATTGAATGTATTACTATGGTATATATTATTTGTGCTCTATAGTTTATTGTAACGAGAAAGAGCTATTTTGAATGACCATGTTCTTCCTTTTTATTCCTTTACTTTTGCAATCAAGTTTTTTTTATCAATTTTTGCAGCTGTTGGTATGACAAAATTAACTTCGAGCGGTGTTTTTCTTGATTCCGACAATTTTTATCAATTTTTGCAACTGTTAGTTTAGCTCATTTTGCCATTATAACTCTTGAATGAACAACTATGTTCTATTTTGTAGCACATATCTATGATTACTCCCATGAAGGCTAAGCTTAGAAGTTGATGGTTTCAAGTTCAAATTTTCCTGTATTTTGTAGTAAAAATGTTGCACAGATTTTGCTCCAGGGAGATAATAACAGTTATGTGCCTTTGTAGCTTGTAACTTTGTTGAAATTTTGTATAAGTTCAAGCTAAATCAATGTCTACAACTTCTATTCATCATTTGTATTTTAAATTTTGCAAGAAATTTACTATTATTTCTCCTCCAAGTGATAAATGATTGATTACAGTGACTGCTCCTCCGCGCATGATGCCAATGTCATAAACGGCACTAAAATCTGGCCGGAATAGCCCAAAATTTCTTTCGGCCATAGAGCCTGTCTTTTGATTCTCATTGAAGAGTGTAAAAATTTATGCCTCGAATTTCATTCTAGGCAGCAACGGTGTCCCCTGTCCAGAGTTGTATTTTTGCACAAAGCCTCTATTGTAGGAAGTTGCATTTGGGACTGTAAAATGAGATTTTGTTTCTCTCAAAATTGATTTTAATCTATGGGTAGAATGGCTTCATGTTGGCATTCACCCATCTTCAATAATACCGGACTTTGGTAAGGTTCGATGTTTCACCATTAGACACGATAACCGAGACAAAGTTTCCGATACTGGCAAAGGCTCAGAGGGAAAAAAAGGGAATTTTTTTTTTTACACTATTACATAGTCAAATACACCATGACACGTGCATTGCACATGCGTCTTACTAGTTTTTCTTAAAGGTGTTCTGTCAAAAAAGATGTCAAATAGAATGTGTACCAAACTTAGACGGCTTGTTTTTGATTCTTCAAATGAAGTGAGTCATTCTTTGAAAAAACAAACAAACAAACAAACAAACTCACTCATTAGTGTTATTTGTTTGTGTGATTTTTCATGTTTCGTTTGCTCGTATAAATTTTTTTCAAAAAAATCATTTTTAATGACGGAAGAGGTTGTAAAATTTATTGAGTAAATTACATTCATGGTAATTATGTTTTCACTCTAATTCGGTCATATAACTATACTTCAATTTTGTTCAATCAATTAACTCCACTTTAATTGTATTTCGATTGTCTGATTGCGTCACTTCAAGTTGTAGAAATCGATGATATAATAGTTTGTCTCGGTCTGTCTTCCTTCAAAACAAAACTCATTAATTCTCATACTCATACTCATCATCAACCATACATTTACAGAATAAAATATTTTATACATAAAATCAAAATTTTTCATTACTTTTTAATTACACGTTCTCCAAAAATCACTATTCAAAACTTTATTTTTGCAAAAATAATGACAATTAAACGGGGCTCAATAAACGATGTCGATCATTTATTCAATAAGTTGTACTTATTTCATGTCATTAGTTAACAATTATGTGTGATAATCATCCTTTATTGATTGTCTCATTATTGATTGTTGTTAGTGTAATTGGATAGAGATACATTAATTGAAATCAAATTAAAGTTTAGCTATCTGAAAATAAGATTGAAATAGAGTGAAATTATAATTAGTAATTACCGCCAAAGAAATTTACCAAAATCTATTCATTGTCATTGCTGATGTTCAAAAACAAAACCAACTACCTAGTTGGTTCATCGGAAAAGATCGGTTGAGGTTTAGTTTTAAATTTGTATTAGTCTAGGTTGTTATTTTAAAGAGAAGTAAGTATAGATAGTGTAGAAAAAGTACAAGGGATGAGTAAAGATAGGAAAAATACAAGGGACGAGTATTGTGTTTGCAAATTGAGAGAGGGAGATAATGTTCTATTGCATAACAGGTACATATAGAACATGAGAAGGATTTGAACGATGAGAAAAAGTAGAACTAGTGTTTGATATTGGTGACCTAGTACCACCATCAAGAATATTGTTTTCTGAACCATCATATTGCTGGTGGATAGAGAGATCGGAGAGACTTGATGTACTTGAACAGTGTATAGCACTGATGGCTTGATGACCCTAATGTTTGGGGAACTAACAGGTGGAAGGAGGACCACGGGAGGAGCCACGGTTGGGCTATGACAACATTGAAGAAGCAAGGGAACTAAGTGAGGGAGAGAGAGCAGGCGCAAACACAGACACAGGGGGTCCTGGGGGGTTCACGTGACCCCCAAACTTTTGGGATTTTTCTTTTTCTTTTTTTAATGGGTTGTACAGCTAGAAAGGATGCGTGAAAAACTATTAAAGATAAACAAGTATTCGGTGAACATTCTTTGTTGAGAATGATCAACCCAAGGCATGCAAGCCCTAGTGGAGATCCTGACATAAAACCTGCGAATGTGATGTAAGGGGAGTGCGCCTAAGAAAGGTGCAAAGAACCAATCAAACTAATCTAATGAATAAATCAGGAATACAGAAACAAAAACAACAATTGAACCAGAGAATGCAATTGCATCTCCTCTTGTTATACGCGATGAAAGCTCTTTGCCAGGCACTCACTTAACTGCGAAGCTGCATGTACGTATGAATATTAATAGTGATACATAGTGAATCCTTATGTATTGAAATTTAAATTTTAATTTTAATCTAAATCTAAATTAATAATTAATTTTAATAATATATTTCATGAATTTCACAACTTTTCAACTTTTATTAAAATCTACTAAACAGCTAATTTTTCATTCCCACCAAATAGGGGCAAAATCAAAATGAATTTGAACTTTTTCTCTTTTCTCTTGCTCTCTTCCTCGCCTCTTTTACCAAAATATTAACACTTCTAATTTTTAAAATTCGTTATAATTTTTTTACAAACTATCGTATCTACTACAAATATTCACTTTCTAATTAAAATTTCAACTAATCAGAACCTAAATTTACATTTTCTCATATCAAATTGTGTATATAGAATGTGTCTAAAATGATTATGTTCAATTTGACTCGCATTTAATAAATTGTGTTTATTAGATTGATTATTAGTATAGAATATTAGTTATATATTTTTCCTTTCAATTATTTGAATTAATTGTCTTTTGTATCATATATACTATAAATTATTTAAATGTAAACATGCATTTTCTTGTGACGAGCAAAATATCAATAAAATGATCATTTGAAATCAAATGGATGAAAATTATGAGCAAAATATAAATGAAGGCATTTTTTTAAACGCAAATCTGAATTTTCTCGAATCAAGTATGAATCGTTTAAAATTCAATAACAAAATATTTGATCTGTACAAGGTTTGATTGTGTCCCTTAACTCAAAATGTCTGCATCCGACACTGAAGGAGAGGCTTTCTTGTTGTGTTGGTAGGTGTGACTGTTGGACTTTCCAGGTTCACTCTAACCATAAACAGGTTGAGCATAGTTCATTTGGATAGAGAAGAGATGTTGATTTAGTGTCATGGAGGTAGGTCTCGTGAAGAAGTGTTATCTTTGTGGTTGTGGGGGTGGCTGCACCGTCAGAGGTGGTGCCACCAGTGGTTACCGTCAGTCAATGTGTTGCCATCGGCCCACGCCAATTAGCGGGTCGGGCCTTAAGTACAGTGGGAAACTGTCAGGAGATTTACAAGAGGGAGTAGACATTTTTTTCATTGGGAGATTAAAAAAAAAATGGCCATACAGGTGCAGCATCTTTAAGCAGTTAATCCCGTGCACTCCCTTTTCTAACAATATGTTCCTTTCGCAGTAGGTAATTACTCCAATCCAATTGATTGCAATTAGGTGTGTAGTTGATAAAGTGAGGTCACAGTCAAATCCGTGGCCACATGTGACTTTACTAGCATGCTGACAATTGACTTGAGCAAAAATTAAGGGACTGTCTAAATATAAAATATTATTAATTCAATTAAATTATTTATACAGAACTATTTCATCTGTAAAAATATCAGAATACTCACATGTGGGTGGGCCCATGTGAATAAAATATTATTATAAAAAATGGGGCCCACCTCCGGTGTGTGTTCTGTTATTTTTACAGAATTTTTTTTTTTTTTTTTTGTAAAAGTAGCATTGTTCTTATTAATTTTAAAAAATCACTGTTTAAAAATAAGTTTTAAAAAAAATATATTATAAAAAGGAAGAGGATGATAGTAAACGTTTTTGGGAAAAAAAATGAAAAGGCCAAAATAAAAGGCATTATTAGAGTATAATTTTTTTTAAAAAAAATTAAAGATATTTTCAATAAATATGAGATGCTCTTTATAAATATAGAGTCTCTTGAAGATGATCTGAGCTTTAACAAGTTAATAATTGATTGAAAAATATTGCGCAGACTTTTTCAACATTGTGTAAACAAATAAAAACCGATCAATGCCATCTTCTAATTTTTTTGAATTATGTTCGATTAGTAAAAAACCAAATAAAACATTTTTTGTAATATTAATAGGTGAGTGAACATAAAATGTATGGTTAGTTATTTAAATTAAATATATGTCTATTCAACTATTTAGAATATCATATTTGTAATTTTTCAACCAAAAAAAAAAGTACTTTTTTTTTAATCATTATTTGTAAAGGATAATAAAATGTAAATATAGACCATACAGTGTACAAATTATAAATACACCAAAGATATATTTTGCAAATTTCCCCTATTACCAAATTGTACCTAAAACCAATCTTTAGCACGTGGTGGGTCAGCCCTTGCTTAACTTTGAATTTGCTTTTGTCTTCAAGGCTTAGCCTTAGCACGAGGTCCAGCCACTTTAAGAAAGTCGCAAGATTAGGTTTTTCATGAGGAAAGTACTAGATAATTAAACCACATTAAAAATAACTAAGACCAAGATGTTGATTAATTTTTGAGGTTTTAGTCTATAACTGTAACGAATCAAGAATTGTTCATTCAACAGGAACTGTACAAGGAAGGAAATAAACATTGCAAGACTTGTCATGCAGCAGCTGTTTCTGTTGTCATTGAACTTATGATCATCAAAAACTAAAACAAGAATGTGAAACATATTTATAATTTCCAGATAGGACGATCGATCTTGCTGTTTGAATAGATAATTGAACACGCTATAACATTAAAGCTTTGTAGTTGATGGTGAACTAGAACGCTTTGAAGATGAAGAAGGATGATGGTTTCGATGTTTGCTACCTCTTGAAGGATCTGCCGCTGGTTGACATGGATCAGAAGATGCAAACCTACTTGAATTGCTTCTTAGCTTTTTCTTCTCATAAGCCCCATCCCCAGCTCTAATGTGCCGAACTTTAGTCTCGTTCAAACCTGCCGGGAGAACACAGTTGCAGAACAAGCCTGCAAGGTTCAACAGATACAGGACAAGGATTTGTAATATTGGTGACAGAATCTATAAACAGCGATGAATAAGGGAAAATCTAAGAAGTTTGTAGCAAAAATCTCTACCATCCATTGCTGCCGATGTTCTCTACACACTGGGTAGAGTTTTGAAATCCACAATGCAGTGTGTGTCATATGAGGACCTCTATGATTCAACAACAGAAAACTTAGAGTTGATACTAATAAACTTCAAGTCAACATTACGAATCCATTTTTGTTACTCTGTTCGGTTCATTGCTAGATCTCTTAAAAGATCACCTATATAATTTTAAACTCCAGAAATCAATTATGCGCTTCAAACTCACGTCTCCACCTCCACTCGGAACAACTAAGGTGAACGTTATCTTGGGACAGGCGGGTTAGCAAATCAAGTATCCAAGTCTATCAGATCCAGAACTTGTAAGAGATGACCTAAACTTTAGTATTCTGTGGGATCAGAAGGACCACCTACGGTCCTACATTAATGAGAACCCAAGGACCACCTAATTGTGTGTAGGTCAATAAGGGCTTTAGAAGCAATATGCACATTGATCAAAGTGCCCAGATCAACAATTATCTTATCCAAACTCTGTTAATTAAAGGAGAAAACTTACTACACCTAATGAAGCATTTTTTTTTTCAACTTTACATCCTCACTCCGCCCAAAAGAAAACTAAACAAAAATAAAAGAAAATGCTAATGAAGAGAATCTAAAGGCATAAAGAGTAAATGCAGCAGTACCATACAAATGCTAGAAGTATCTTAGATGCTAACATTCGGTTACTTGTGCCAAACGTTAGAACGAAACTATGAAAATACTAGAGGTGTTGAAGAAACTGACACCTTCCAACATGATTAGGCAAAGGTATAGTATCATGCCAAACATGTATAATTCTGAAAAAAAAATGAAAGAACTCAAAATAATCCAGATAAAAAACGAAAGAAAAGGACTAAAATTCTTAGCTTTTGACAAGTAATTACCAAGATGAGCAAGTCGATTCACCCATTTTGGTATTGGTTTGCTCGTCAACCGAACACATACATCATTGCAGAAGTGATTGCAGTTCTTTGCAATGAGATTATAGGTATTTCCAGAGTACTCCTCTGATAGTTTCTCCATGAATGCACGGACCTCTTTGGGACCCAAATCCGTTCTTCCAACCAACATTGATTTTCTGAACGTGAATCCAGGGCTTTTTTTTGGTTCCACTTCAAATATTCCAGTTGTTGAATGTTCATGAGCACCAAATGCATATTCAATTCCATGAACTGCCATATTGAAGAAAGCAAAAACTGTCATAAAATTTCTGCGTTTCTATTGAGAGAATGCATTGCTTTTTCTTCTAGCCAAGCGAACATTTCACAATACAACCTCATTCACCCAGTAAAGATTAGCCGTATTCGAATTCTTCAAATAAGCTACACATTAAACAAAAGACAGGAAACGCAAAAATCCAAATTGACATAAGACCCCTCCTTTACTCAATTTCCTCAGCTAGCTCTCACGGGATTAAGATTTTAGACCCAAATCCGTTTGTCACGAGACAGTAATAAACTGGAATAAATCAAAACCCACCTATAAAAAACTAGATTCTCAAAAAAGACCTTGCATCAGAATTCAATGTCCATAATCTAACAAAATTACAGAAACGGAAAATTAAATTTTCGAGTAAAGAGCACACATCTATAGATCAAAAGGGATTAGAGAGCTAACCTTGGACCCCAGAATGGTAGATGCCAAGGCCAAGCCAGTAAGCATATTCATTCATGGGAGTGAGATCGTACACGTTAAGGTACACCGGTACTGCACCTGTCTTCCTCTTCCGTCCCATCATTCTGCGCAGCATCTTTTTAAAAAATAAAAATAAAAATCACACAAACAAATTTTCTGTCCCTGTTTAATAGGGTTAATGAATTTGGAAATGGGATTGAGAAAGACGAAGAATCAGAGCAACAATTCCATTTCAGTTTCCCTGGAATTCCGATCCCCTATTTAATCTTTATAATAATGAATTATTTTATAATACCGACATTCTACTGCACATCACTTGACGACACTTGCGCGCATGAATTGTATCAGCTCATGCGAAAAATCCAAGCCCAAATCCGAATAAAGAATTAAATTACAGAATTAATAAAATAAAATTATAGGCATTCACGGCGAGGGAGAAGTTTGCGGCGCCCAAGATGCTTTTATTGCTTGGTTGTCTACTGAAAAAGGTTAAGCGTAAGTAATAAGAAAAAGTAAAACCTTAAAAGCCCTTTTCTTCCATTGAACTGTGGATTTCCCCCAGTCTACCTTAAAGTGTAGACTACGGAAGGTGAGAAGCCCAAGAACCAAGGCTGCTCACATTCTTTAGTTTGGAAAAATTGCACATACGGTACTCAAAATATGTCACTTGTTACACTTGATCCCATGCACTTTTTCATGTCCCCAAACTGTCACTTTCGGTGAAGGTTAGTGAGAATGCATAAAGATGTCTCAAGCCCATGTTTGAGCCCAAAAAGATATTTTATAAAATACTAGTCAAATGCCCGTGAATGCACGGGCTGTGTTCTTTTTGAGGCAATATTAGTGTGTCGATCGTTCAGGATTGAAAGCAGATATGTACTGTGGTTTACATTGGCAAAATGCATGGGTTGAATTAAGATAAATGACTAAACATTTAAACCTTCTAAGTACAGATAATGATTTCAGTTATTTGTTCAAGTTCGAAGGGACCAATTTTGTCATTTATTATTTAGCTATATAGTAACCCTTTCCAATTAGTTAAAATAAATGACTATATGCGGAATATGTTTCAGCAGCTTGTATATCCTAAGTCCTCAACCTTCACTTGTTCAAAATTGAATCTAACCCACCTTCTCAATTGAGTATCAAATGCTAGATGCAAGAAAAAAAAAGGATACAAGAGATGCAGAATACAATTAGGCAGCATTGCTAGCTTATACATCTAGATTATAACCATTTCTGTTCACCTTAATTGTCCCATAGCTTCTTGTATGGGAAAATTACTCAGAATCATGAACTCCGTATTATGCAGAGTGTTATCCGCATTATGCGAAGTTTGAGTCTTCCAGCTGAGCCAATTTTTTCCTCCCTTTGAAATGGTGGCTGCCTTCTTCCCGTGGCTCATAATTTTTTACTCCGCATTTTTGTGCAGAGCCTACTCCAGCCAATGAGTGAATTTAAATTCTTTTTCGACTTTATTTAATTTAATCAATATATAAAAATAAAAATTAACAATTTTTTTCAATTAATTGTCTACATTTTCTTACTCTAAATGTATTTATTTTAAATGTATACAACGGGAAAAATTTAATCAACCTCAACTTCCACCACTAATCATAACCCAACAGAACTACAAATAGGAAATGAAAACATATTTTGTATTTACAGTGTTATTATTTTATTTTTATTTTTTTTGAAGGAAGACTTGCATTTGCATTTAAAATAATATATGTTTTCCAATTTATAATCTTAAACATAGAGAAGTGTCACCATTTCAAAGGGAGGAAAAAATTGGCTCAATTGGAACACTCCAACTCCGCATAATGCGAAGAACACTCCGCATAATGCGGAGTTCATGGTTCTTGTTTCCATAGAATTTGGAGACACATCTTACATTTGAAAAGATATGTGTTCACCTTTAAATTGAGACAATTTTGAAATTGACTTAACTAAGAAATTGACTTCTGAACTCCTGAATTGTGGAGTTATGTAAGTATGTAAAAGAAGATAAAAGTTTAATTAATTCAACATAATATATACCTAATTTGGACCATATATTAAAAGTAATATAAAAAAACATATATATTAATTATTTGATCATCTGCTCCATTTATTTACACACAGAAATGTAAATAGCCAGCTTCTATTTATTTGATCATCCGCTGTAAGAAAACTTAGAAGACTCCAACTCCGCATAATGCGGAGTTCATGGTCCATGTCTCCAAATTTTATGGAGATGTCTCCATAGAATTCAGAACCTTAAAGAGCAAAGCTCTTTGGCATGAATCTCCAATATCAAGACGCTCAAGGGGAATGATGATTGTATTCAGAAAGATTTGCAAGTCATAACACCTTGCTCTCCACCTTTTAAACATTTCTTCCGTGTTTCCGCATCCTGCGCCTTTTTTTATTTCTTTTTTAAAGTTTTCTTGCTTCATTCCATATATACATAAAATTAAAATTTCTTTCATGTCTCTGCACCTTGCGCCTTTTTTTTCATTTCTTTTTTTTTTTTTCCCAAAAATCTATTTGTTTACATTTTACATAAACTATAAATACAATTTCACTTATTAATAATATAATTCAAAACATTGAAAAATATTTCATTCCATACATACGTGGGGTCGAGGGGGCGCTCAATATAATAGAATTGGAAAAAAAAAAAAGGGTAGACGTGGGGGAAGCGCCCACGGGGATCAATCTCTATTTATAGTTTGTATAAAATGTAAATAAGTAGAATTTTTGGCAAAAAAATTAGAAATGAAAAAAAGGCGCAGGTGCGGAGACCACCATAAATTTTAATTTTATGTATATATGGAATGAATCAAGAAACCTTTAAAAATTTTGGGGAAAAAATGTAAGATGTGTCTCCAAATTCTATAGAAACAAGAACCATAAACTCCGCATTATGTGGAGTTGGAGTGTTCCCCGCATTATGTGGAGTTGGAGTGTTCCAACTGAGCCAATTTTCTCCTCCCTTTGAAATGATGGCTGCCTTCTTCCTATGGCTCATAAATTATTATTTTTTACTCCTAATTGTGCATACTTAGTGCTCCGCATAATGCGTAGTTGCTCCGTATTATGTGGAGCAGGTTCTCCGCAGAAATGCGGAGCACCAACTGCGCATTTGTGCGGAGCCTGCTCCAGCCAATGAGTAAATTTAATTTCTTTTTCGACTTTATTTAATTTTATCAATATATAAAAATAAAAATTAATAACTTTTTTCAATTAATTGTCTACATTTCTTAGTCCAAATGTATTTACTTTATATGTATACAAGGGAAAAAATTTAATCAACCTCAACTTCCACCATTAATCCGCATTATGCGAAGGAATGCTCCGTATTTGTGCGGAGCCGCTCCAGCCAATAAGTGAATTTAATTTTTTTTTCGACTTTATTTAATTTAATCAATATATAAAAGTAAAAATTAACAACTTTTTTCAATTAATTGTCTACATTTTCTTATTCCAGATGTATACAACCGGAAAAATTTAATCAATCTCAACTTCTAAGTCATAACACCTTACTCTCCACCTTTTAAACATTCCTTCCGTGTTTCCGCACCCTGCACCTTTTTTTCATTTATTTTTTGAAATTTTCTTTCTACATTCCATATATACATAAAATTAAAATTTCTTCTTTATCTCCGCATCTTGCACCTTTTTTTTTTTCATTTCTTATTTTTTTTCCAAAAATCTACTTGTTTACATTTTACACAAATTATAAATACAATTTCACTTATTAATAATATAATTCAAAACATTGGAAAATATTCTATTCCATACATACGTGGGGTTGAGGGGGTGCTCAATATAGTAGAATTGGAAAGAAAAAAAGGTAGACATGCGGGCAGCGCCCACGGGAATCAATATGTATTTATAGTTTGTGTAAAATGTAAATAAATAGAATTTTTCGCCAAAAAAAAAATAAGAAATGAAAAAAAAACACGAGGTGTGGTGACCACCATAAATTTTAATTTTATGTATATATGGAATGAATCAAAAAATCTTTAAAAAAACTGGGGAAAAATGTAAGATGTGTCTCCAAATTTTATGGAAACAAGAACCATGAACTCCGCATTATGCACAGTTGGAGTCTTCCAACTTAACCAATTTTTTCCTCCCTTTGAAATGGCAGCTGCCTTCTTCCTGTGGCTCATAATTTTTTACTCCGTATTTGTGTGCGGAGCAATGCTCCGCATTTGAGCGGAGTCTGCTCCAGCAATGAGTGAATTTAATTTCTTTTTCGACTTTATTTAATTTAATCAATATATAAAAATAAAAATTAACAACTTTTTTTCAATTAATTGTCTACATTTTCTTACTCCAAATGTATTTATTTTAAATGTATACAACGGAAAAAATTTAATTAACCTCAACTTCCACCATTAATCCTAACCCAACAGAACTACAAATAGGAAATGAAAACATATTTTGTATTTACAATGTTATTATTATTTATTTTATTTTTTTTTGAAGGAAGACTTGCATTTGCATTTAAAATAATATATGCTTTCCAATTTATAGTCTTAAACATAGAGAAGCATCACCATTTGGAGGAAAAAATTGGCTCAATTGGAACACTCCAACTCCGCATAATGCGGAAAACACTCAACATAATGCGAAGTTCATGATTCTTGTTTCCATAAAATTTGTAGACACATCTTATATTTTTTTCTCCAGTTTTTTTGAAGGTTGCTTAATTCATTCCTTATATGCATAAAATTAAAATTTGTGGTGGTCTCCGCATCTCCGCATATGAAGAGCAACTTGTTCATGAGCTCCGCATTATGCGGACTAATGAAAGGATATGTGTTCACCTTTAAGTTGGGACAATTTTGAGATTGACTTAACTAAGAAATTGACCTCTGGATTCCTGAATTGTGGAGTTATGTAAGTATGTAAAAGAAGATAAAAGTCTAACGAATTCAATATAATATATACCTAATTTGGACCATTTATTAAAAGTAATATAAAAAACATATATATTAATTATTTGATCATCTGCTCCATTTATTTACACACAGAAATGTAAATAGCCAGCTTCCATTTATTTGATCATCCGCTGTAAAAAAAACTTAGAAGACTCCAACTCCGCATAATGCGGAGTTCATGGTCCATGTCTCCAAATTTTATGGAGATGTCTCCATAGAATTCAGAACCTTAAAGAGCAAAGCTCTTTGGCTTGAATCTCCAACATCAAGACGCCCAAGGGGAAGGATGATTGTATTCAGAAAGATTTGCAAGTCATAACACCATGCTCTCCACTTTTTAAACATTTCTTCCGTGTTTCCGCACCCCACGCCTTTTTTGATTTCTTTTTTAAAGTTTTCTTACTCCATTCCATATATACATAAAATTAAAATTTCTTTCATGTCTCCGCACCTTGCGCCTTTTTTTTCATTTCTTATTTTTTTCCCAAAAATCTACTTGTTTACATTTTGCACAAATTATAAATACAATTTCACTTATTAATAATATAATTCAAAACATTGGAAAATATTCAATTCCATACATACGTGGGGTCGAATGGGCGCTCAATATAGTAGAATTAAAAAAAAAAAAAAGGGTAGACGTGGGGGCTGCGCTCACGAGGATCAATCTCTATTTATAGTTTGTGTAAAATGTAAATAAGTAGAATTTTTGGCCAAAAAAATAAAAAATGAAAAAAAAGGCGCAGGTGCGGAGATCGCCATAAATTTTAATTTTATGTATATATGGAATGAATCAAGAAACCTTTAAAAAAATTGGAGAAAAAAATGTAAGATGTGTCTCCAAATTGTATAGAAACAAGAACCACGAACTCCGTATTATGCGGAGTGCTCTCCGCATTATGCGGAGTTGGAGTCTTCCAACTGAGCCAATTTTTTCCTCCCTTTGAAATGGTGGCTGCCTTCTTCCTGTGGCTCATAAATTTTTTTTTTTACTCCCCATTATGCATACTTAGTGCTCCGCATAATGCGTAATTGCTCCGTATTATGCGGAGCACCAACTGCGCATTTGTGCGAAGCCTGCTCCAGCCAATGAGTGAATTTAATTTCTTTTTCGACTTTATTTAATTTTATCAATATATAAAAATATAAATTAACAACTTTTTTCAATTAATTGTCTACATTTCTTAGTCCAAACGTATTTACTTTAAATGTATACAACGGAAAAATTTTAATCAATCTCAACTTCCACCATTAATCTGCATTATGCGGAGGAATGCTCCGCATTTGTGCGGAGCCTGCTCCAACCAATGAGTGAATTTAATTTCTTTTTCGACTTTATTTAATTTAATCAATATATAAAAGTAAAAATTAACAACTTTTTTCAATTAATTGTCTACATTTTCTTATTCCAGATGTATACAACCAGAAAAAATTTAATCAATCTCAACTTTCAAGTCATAACACCTTGCTCTCTACCTTTTAATCATTTCTTCCGTGTTTTCGCAGCCCGCGCCTTTTTTTCATTTATTTTTTAAAATTTTCTTGCTACAATACATATATACATAAAATTAAAATTTCTTCTGTGTCTCCGCAACTTGCACCTTTTTTTTTTCATTTCTTATTTTTTTCCCCAAAAATCTACTTGTTTACATTTTACACAAACTATAAATACAATTTCATTTATTAATAATATAATTCAAAACATTGGAAAATATTCCATTCCATACATACGTGGGGTTGAGGGGTTGCTCAATATAGTAGAATTGGAAAAAAAAGGGTAGACGTGCGTGCAGCGCCCACGGAGATCGATCTGTATTTATAGTTTGTGTAAAATGTAAATAAGTAGAATTTTTCGCCAAAAAAATAAGAAATGAAAAAAAAGGCGCGAGGTGCGAAGACCACCATAAATTTTAATGTTATGTATATATGGAATGAATCAAGAAACTTTTAAAAAAATTGGGGAAAAAAATGTAAGATGTGTCTCCAAATTCTATGGAAACAAGAACCATGAACTCCGCATTATGCGGAGTTGAAGTCTTCCAACTGAGCCAATTTTTTCTTCCCTTTGAAATTGCAGCTGCCTTCTTCATGTGGCTCATAAATTTTTATTTTTTTTACTCCGCATTATGCATACTTAGTGCTCCGCATAATGCTTAGTTGCTCCGTATTATTTGGAGCAGGTACTCCGCAGAAATGCAGAGCAGCTCAGCATGATGCGGAGCACCAACTCCGCATTATGCGAAGTATTTCTAACACACACGATAGGCAACTGCGAAAAATGAAAATCTAGCCCGTTTTCTCCTTCCATTGAAATGGTGGCTACGTGTAGTAACTCCGCACAAATGCGGAGCCTGCTCCAGCCATTGAGTGAATTTAATTTCTTTTTCAACTTTATTTAATTTAATCAATATATAAAAATAAAAATTAATAACTTTTTTCAATTAATTGTCTACATTTTCTTACTCCAAATATATTTATTTTAAATGTATACAGGGGGAAAAATTTAATCAACCTCAACTTCCACCATTAATTCTAACCCAAGAGAACTACAAATAGGGAATGAAAACATATTTGGTATTTACAGTGTTTCTTTTTTTTTTTTTTTTTTTTTTGAAGGAAGACTTGCATTTGCATTTAAAATAATATATGCTTTCCAATTTATAGTCTTAAACATAGAAAAGCAACAGGATGGAAAACACAAAATTGTATTTAAATACTTACAGTGAGAAGCAATATAAACGGTAAGAAATTCGCAGGTTTCTGTGCTATAACACATGTTCTTGAAAATTTCTTATTCCTACAAGCTCAAGAGGACGGTAATGGAGAAAAATTGTAGAAGCTGAAGAGGAAAAATTGTAGAAGCTGGAAAGGACGATGGCAGAATGGAATAACCAATGCAAACGGATTTTAAAAATGCGAACCGACTATAAAAAAATCAATTCTTTCTTCAACCGACTATAAAAAACGAGTATGGGAAATTGAAGTACTCCAAACTCAACAAATCCTGCTGAAAGGCTAATTGGAATTTTTGTCTGCACATGCAACAGTGATCTGTGAGGGAAAATCATGAATGAACAGTGAACCTCAAACCCTCTCTTTTAAGAGAGTAGGGATAAGGGTCGTTCTCTTCGTATTTCAATTTTTAATTTTGAATTCATTTTGAGTTTTGTTTTTTGAGTGTCCATTTTGAAATTGTTGAAAATAAGTTTTTTTTTTGTCATTTTGAAAAATTGTTTTCAAAAATAAAAATAAAAAAATTGAAGTTTTGGCTTTGTTTTAACTAAAAACATTCAAAACGACTTTTTTGGAGTTTTCCATTTTCCTTGTAAATTTTAAACTCATTTCTGAAAATTTGTTTATGAAAATAGGTAAATGAACGTGTTTTCAGTATTTGAAATTAGGTAAATGAACGTGTTTTCGTAAATCGTTTATGAATATAGTAAAAGGAACATGCCCTAAATTTTTGAAGAATGTGTACTTTAGAAAGTAAGAAAATTATTTGGTTTATGTGCAAAATCATTTATTTCTAGGAAAAATGAATTTTAAAGATTGAGACTCAAATAGGGACTAAATTGTAACTTTTCATAAATTTGACCTCCTTATTTTAAATTTTAATGTGTTTATCACTTCGAAGTGCCTATCCCTGCCCGTCCATTGGTTGGGGTTTATGAAGATGTGCCAAGTTTTTGTTTGAATGGTATCGAGCCAATTGTTGAGACGGAAGAAGGTGTCCATTTGACACCACTATTAATTTATGAAAAAGAAACTCAAATTTTATTAACTTTCATTGATAATCAAAACATGAAAATGTGACAAATGTTAATATTATTGTCAAATACATTTCTTGGGAAAGATCTCATGGTTTAATGAACTAGTCATAATTATACGTACGTTGCACATTACTTTTTTTTTTTTATTAGTATTGTAAAATTGATATTTTATATATGTTGGGACCAGTGGTGGACCCAGCACCCGGCCAGGGAGGGCAACCGTGCGTGCTGGGCTTGGCCATAAGAATTTTTGGGAAGAATATGGCGGGCGGCGCTATTCGTCTTCTCCGATTTCTTTCTTTTCTGGCTTTCTGCTGCTGGGTCGGGGGGCCGATTCTTTCCATTTTATTTTATTTTTTTAGTTATAAGATTGGGCCGTTAGCCCAGCACTTTTTTTTAATTGGGTTGGTCGGTCAGCCCATCCCTTGACATTTTTTTTTTTTATGAGGCTAGGCCTTTTGTTCTTGGGCTCAATAAAGAATAGAACTCATCACTGAATTTTGAAATAAAGATGAAGGAAAGAATAGGATCTTGGACGAAGAATTTTATACTCCACACCCAATTCTTCAAAACCCTTGATTTTGCTTTTAGATCTTGAATTGCAACGTATTTTTATCTCTAAAATTGTGTGTTCCAAAAATAAAAAATAAAGACAAACTGTTTAAGAGTTTAAAATAGCTCAAACGAGTCTCAAATATCATATGTAGAAATTGAATAGAAGTAAGAAATCAAATTAATATGGAACTTGCCCTCGCATAAACTATACGACCACATCCCAATTTGGCCCAAACGATGACTTTCATTTGCTTGGAAATTAGTCCTCCTCTTCAATTGCTAATTCATTTCAAGTCCTCATTAATTGCATAACTGGTCCTTCCACTTACAAGTTCTACACCATAATACTAGATTTTCAAATTTTGTGTGACCCTCAATCCAATTGATCAAAATCACTATTTTCATCCGTTCGCGCCCAAGCTGGGTTTTCTCCTAAATTAATCCTAAAATTAAGTATCTAAATTCAAGCACTCCCAAAATACTCACTTTTAGTGGTTCAACCGTTCAAGTAAGTGTAAAATCACACTTACGAGTCTATAGTTTAGTTATAAACTTTATCAATTTAATAGCTTGAGAAATTAAAAGAAAAATATTCATACTTTAGTCTTAGACTCTTAGTCTAGTGAATTGATTAAGCCCCTATTCGATTTACTTAAAAATAATAATAATAATTCAAGTTAAAATCAACAATTTATTTCAACCATACATCTCAAGGAATCCATAACTTTTATCAACTTTTCAACCATATGTTTAATCAATTTTGATCAATATCTACTAAATATAATTTACTAAACAGGGTCATACTTAATGCAAAGTCTTTAAAAATTGGTGTGGATTTAAAATGACTTCTCGAGCTCACACCCTTTTAGGCAAATTATGAGAAATTAGTTGTATGAGATTATGTAGGGGTGTCAAAAAAACTCGTTCAACCCAAAATTCGTGGGGCCCCGCCCCGAACGAGGCGAGGATTACCCACCTAATCAGGTACATGGGGAGGGGCAATGGTCATGGCCCCAAAGCGGGTACAGGGCAAGTACGAGAATCATAGTCCTTGCCCCGCTACTCGTCCCGTTTAAAATTAATTTTAAATTTAAATTTTTTATCAAACAAAAATAATAGATTTGTCATATTTTTAAAGAGAACATAAGTTGTTTCTAATAAATTGATAAAAAGGTAAAAATATTTACTAAGTAAAGCAATAAAAAAAATAAAAGCAAAAATAAAATAAAGAAAAAATAAATGGGGCAGAGGACGCCCCCCCCCCCCCCGCCCCGCCTCTCCTCTATTTCGCCCCGAACCTGCCTCGTCCAGATTTTTAAACGGGTATGGGGGATGGGGCAAGGTAACAAAAATACTCGATGGGATGAGGGTGGGAATGATCGATCCGTCCCATACCCGCCCCGTTGTCATCCCTAAGATTATGAGAGACGAATTCATTGATTTATGTTGCACACTTGCTATTGTGTATATACATATACACACACACACAAAATTTTTACGTTTTAGTGCGTTTACATATATATTGAATATTTTTAAATATTAATAATCGAACTCGCTCTTACGATCACTGACTGTCGACGTTAACCGGTCAATGTCCGCGGTCCGACCGGGCTGACTTTGAGGCTAGGTCCGCTACTAGTTAGGACAATATAAAAAAATAGTTATATGGTATATATAAATTGTTTATAATATGTGGAAGAAACAAAATAAGATTATTGATATAATAAAACAAAATTATATATTTTGTACATGAGGTATCTATTCGACCAAAAATTAAAACTACCAATCACGGTACCTCTATCGATCAAATTTTATTGAATTTCACGAATGTACCTGATATCCTGACACTTATACGTTTAGTGATCTTTTCTAACTTCGTTATGACAATTGATACTTTTCATGACTGAGCGACCTTATGTTACCATTTCGTATAATGCAAAATCATACCTTTTAAATTATAACATCAAAATTTTCAATTACATCATTAGATAATATGACTTATATTTTATTACCTTAAAGTATGAATATCAAATTGGCATTTATTCACAATGCAAGCAAAGAAAACCAAAAATGAAGCGATGATGGAAAGATTTTCAAAATCCATATAGCACTTTTCTACTTCGAACCACCATTGTAACAAAGATAGCATTTCGCAAACTTCTTCAACCCTACCAAACTTATGCGTCGCGTATATGAACCACACTTCTTTATCCCTCAGCATTGGGAACACCTTATTTGTTTTGACGTTACAATTGTTTCATTATATTTGTTTAGTTGACTCAATATATTGACTTTTTTCTTTATTTGGCTTTTAATTGCGATCGATTTCTGGTTTATCATAACATTGCACGATGCATTGTTAATTAAGAGCAAAAAACAAAAAGAATAGTTATGATTGATGTTTGGATTAAGATCTTAAATAAACCCTCTAGTGCAAAAAGAAATCCCATCTTGAAGCATTATTATGTGAGGCAAAAGAAGCTTGAACAAAATCAGAGCAAAATTTAAAAATTATTGCAGTGTATATATATGTGTATGTAACCAACAATAAGAAGATAGAAACAATAATTTGCCGAAAATAATGAAATCCCTAAAAAGGCTCTTGCAACTTCTTTGAAAACAAAAAGATATTGGAGCGCAAAACTTAATTACATGAAAATATCTAAATCCCTGGATGGTGTACGCAGTGGGATGGGGAGAAAGGGCGGCGATGGTGATCGGTAGCAAGGTGCGGAATTGGATAGGGAATAAGAACCTTTTTTTTTTTTTTCTATTTTTGTTTTGTTTCTTACTTTTGCATACTTTTAATTCTCTTTTTAATTATATTGGTGGTGGTCGTGGTGGAGGTTAGAGGATGGGGGTAGTAAGGATGACAAAAAACTCATTCAACCCGATATTTGTAGGTCCAATCCCAAATGGGGCCAGGATTACCTAGGGCTAGCTATGTCAACGAGCTAGCCGAGTCGAAAAAAAGTTCGCGCTCGGCTCGAGCTTTTTTGGGCCCGAACAGAGCTAAGCAAAGGTTGCACCTGCCTTTGCAGGCAGCTACTTTAAAAAAAATTATTTTTTATTTTTTTTAATGGGCGCCTTGCTCGGGCTGCGGGCCTGCACGAGCTCAATCCGACGCCCCAAAATGGGGCTCGACCTGTGCCCAAGCCACCCGAATCGACGAGGTTTTTTGTCATCCCTACTTAGGATTGTAAGCAAAAACTGACAAATCGAAAAATCGAATTGAAATTGCATTTTAGAAACTGTCGGTTTGGTGTCACATAGACCCATCAACGAAATGGTTTTGAACCAAACCAAACGGGTAAAAAAGGGCTTTGTTTAGGTTTGAAAATTTTAATTACGGTTTAAAACCAAACTGGATCGGTGAAAAAATATATAAAAATAAAAAAATGAAAATTTTTGAAAAATCCAAATATGTAAAATTCAATAGTTTTGTCATGTGTGGGTATTTTGTCAATTTCTAATTTTCTATTACATATATATTATTATTACTCAATAATCCTAATTTATATCTAATGATTTCAAGACTAACCTAATATATCAAAAACCCTTTTCCTCTTCAGAATTCAGATAAACTCCAGCCGACTCCCGACACAGTCTTGAGCTACCAGCACCACACCAAATCGGAGACAAATAGATCATGGGTCTTCGATGATAATATTTGCTACGAATAAAGTTTCATATCAATAATTTTTTTTTTTTTTGCAAACTAATATAAGAAATCTGAAATTATATGGGATTCGCATTTATCTCAACTATTGGATGATTGTGAAATAAGTTTATTCACTTTGATGGAAAGAGTTTATCTACTATGTACATGATTATATTCTATTTGTGTTGACATACTCTTGTTTTGTGACTGAATTAGGTACGATAAAATATGTCGATAGAATCTAAAAAGTGTTCATGTGCAATTTGATATATGGATGAGTTATTTAATAAGCTAAAAGAAACAACAATGGCTCCAGTAGCAACAATACTTGTATCAATTTAATTGTTATGTTTTATTGCATGCTTAGATATTTTGTTACACTGTTTCTTTAAGTGTGTTGAAATAATAAGGATGATATCTATTCAGTTAGCCTATCAAAGTCTTTGATTTTGATCCAATAGGAGTAAAGTTTATCATTTAAAGTGTTGTCTTATTGATGTCTCAGTAACTGTATTATGGAACTATATGCTTTCAAATAAATACTTAGAGCCTGTTTGGTAGGGATTTTTGGGGGAAGAATTGATTTTGAATAGTGATATGATGGGAAATGTGTGGTTGAAAAAGAAGAAAAAAGTATTGATGTGATGGAAAATATTATTTTATTGAAGAATGTGTGGTTGAAAATGAGAATTGATTTGAGAATCAGAAACAAACAGGGCCTTAGTTTACAGATGTTTTGGGCATTATATTTAGTTTATTAAATTTGTATTGTAACGTTATCATAACGTCTTATCCTAAAAATGGTGAACAAAAAACTATTATTATGATTTCACTTGGATTTAGTTGGTATTTAAATTTATAGTAGATATATTTAGTTATTTTAGATTTATTACTACTAAGATATAAATATATATATATATATTGAATTCAATGAATTAATGACATAAAAGTAAACAGACAAAAAAATATACTACGAAATCGGCTGTTTAAAACCGGACCAAACCATTAGGTTTAGGTTTAGGTTTGAGTTTTTTTCAATTCGTTCAAAATGGTTTAGTTTAGATTTGAGTTTTTCTCAAACCAATTTAAACGATTTGGTTTGAAAATCTGTCAAAAATCGATAAGATCGGACTGCTTACATCCCTAGGATTACCTACCTAATAGGGTAAACGAGATGGGGCGGAGATGAAATCGTTGTCTTGAAGCACGTACGGGGCGCAATACCGAAAACGTGGTCCCCTCCATGCTACCCATCCATTTCAAATTTAAGTTTTTTTTTTTAAATAATAATAAAAATAAAAAGAAAATATTTATCATCATTTTTAAGAGAACGTGAGTTGTTCATAACAAATTGAAAAAAAAAAGTGATAATATTCACTTACTAAAGATGTAAAAAAAAAAAAATTGGGCAGGGAATTTGCTCACCCCACCCCACCTTAATTGGGTATGTGGGTGGAATAAGGTGATAAATATACTCGATGAGACATGAACGAAAATGGTCAACCTCTCCCATACCTATCTGATGTCATTCCTAGGTGGTGGGGAGGTGGGATTAATTGGGAAGATCAAATATTTATTTTTTTGTTAGTATGTTTTAAATTGTTTTACATAAGACTTCCTTGTATTTTTAAAAATTTTGGAACTCTAGCTACAATTATTTATTTTTAATATTGTTTCTTTCTATTCTATTTGTTAATTTAAAATGAATGGTAAATTAATTATTTTACAATGTTTTAATGGAAAAATAGATGGGTTGGACTTTTTGCACGATGAAGGCTAATGATAGGACGTTTTGCACAATGAATGAAAACGATAAAGATGTTTTACACCAATTACCTATATTTTACGGTTGAAATTGACGAAATGATATGGAAAGAACCAACTCCGCGACAAATGTTCAAATGAGGGTATAAATATCAAATTTGAAACGATGGGGATGATTTTTGCAATGAGTGCAAACGATATGAATGTTTTATGCTAATCACCCATAATGTTAATAGTATCATTGAGAAACCTGAAAACGTTGAGCCAATTCCTCCTTCGGAGGATGCAGAAGCCATATTCAAGAAGATGAAGGAGACTGGGTTGATCCCAAATGCGGTGGTGATGCTTGATGGTTTATGTGAAGAGAATTTGTTTCAAGAGGCAATGAAGCTTTTTGGGTTAATGCGTGAGAAGGGTACTATTCCCAAAGTGGTTATATACACTGCTATAGTGGCAGGCTTCTGCAAGGCACATAAGTTTGAAGACGTGGTGAGAATTTTTAAGAAAATGCAGAGTATTGGGATCATTCCAAATGCATTTTGTTATGGGGTTTTGATTCAGGGCTTTGTCAAGGGAAGAGGTTGGAGGTCGCGTATAAGCTTTGTATTGACATGTTGGAAGCTAGACATTCCTCGAATACGGCAACTTTCATAGGTTTGGTTGATGGGTATTGTAGGGAGAAGGGTCTGGAAGAAGCTCAGTGTGATCGAGTTGATGAGGCAGAAAAGATGTTTTATTGATGAGAAAGCGGGTAGGGAGTATTTGGAGAAGAAAGGTCCTTTCTTGCCATTGGTTTGGGAGGTAATCTTGGGGGTAAAAGGCTTCCAAGAAGTCTCTTTTTTGAATGTTCTGTTATTGTTCTGTATGAATCTTGATGAAGAATACTTGTTCTGTCAGATTATACCTAATGAACATTCTTCTATTTTATATTCAATATCATTTTGCCTTCGAACTTTCCTGATTGTATATTCAGTTCGTTTCTCCTTATCCTTTCTGTTGCACCAATTATAGTCATACTGTTGAATTTGCATTTGGTTTGCATGGCAATGGAAGGGTTTATCAGTAAATTACCCGATACCCTTTTTAATCCAAAATGAGACTTCTTACAATGTTCTGGCGATTGAATTGCTAAAATGGGACTCCAGTCGACGGCAGAGAAGACACGGTCACTTGTTTTAGTACAGTAAGAAACATGCTTCTGGAATTCAACAAGCCACATTTGAATTAAGCACGTGATGCTCGTGCTCGTGCAGGCTGCCAATGAAATGAACGATCGAGTATGGCTTGTCGGCAGAATTAATTTTCAGACGATTGATTCACAATTCTATACCAGAAAACATAGATCATAATGAGGGTATATGATGTCAATCATAAATCTTCACTGTAACAGTACATATTTTCCCAATTCAAAATGGTAAGTCAGGAGTTAGTAAATAACAATGGGTTTTCAATTCTAAATTTGAAGCGGTTTATTCTCACTACTGTTCGAAATCAAAATTTCAAATTCAATAAAGATAAACTGGCAGTCATATTTACATAAGATCACCTTCGTATATGCAGAAAACAATCCAGCATGCCACCAATATCTTTGAACGATTATGCACAATTACTACAGTGCTTGGCTTCCAAACACTGGTCATAAAAGTAATGCATCATAATTCATCAAATCATACAGTTTAGAGGAGGAAGAGAAGTCACAGAAATGTGGCATACTGGGGCGTTAGAATCAACTACAGTATCATATACTTTGCCCCTGTTTGTCTACCATTATTCAATGAAAATAAGTTTTGGAATAGTGACTTTTTGGAGAATATGTGATTAAAAAGTGGGAGAATGTTTCTGGTTTACGTGCAAAATATTTTACTGTGATAATGTGAGATTGAAAATAAGTTTGAGAAAAAAATAGTTATGACATAATGGAAGACAAACAGGGGCTTATTATCCTCCCTTCAAACAACACCAGATTCTACAATTTTATCAACAGGACCTACGCAATTTCAGGATTGCCCATTTTTCATCAAATAGCAGTCACGTTATTGTAACTGCATAAACGGCAGAGAAGATTTTTCCATTCAATTTGTTACATTCCCAAAAGGAAACGCTCAAACTCCAAGCCATAGGAACTCTTAAACCGCAAGGTCTATAACTCAATCCCACATTACATTTTTCTGCAAACTCACAACAAAGCTCTGTATAAGTCTGATTCAACTTGTGGCTTGAAATCACAAGAACCACTATCAGGTTTGTAAATTAACACAATTGACACCCCATCAGTGCACATAAGAGCCGAAAAGAGCTCCAAATATGGAGACCCTAAAGGACTTGCTGCTGGTGCTGTACTTTGGTGGCTTAAGAGATGAAGTTGAGAGAGGTATCGAAGAAACATGCTCATGGTTTGGGGCGAGGAAAGTTATATGCAAATACAAGCATATATTTAGTATAAATACCAACTTGGCAATGCAGCAACTAGGAATTCTGCAAGAATGAAAATGACTTTCAAGTATTTGGTAGAATCAAATCAGTTTTAGCAGGTACTGCTGCTTTGAAGGGAAAGGTGGAAAGAAAATAAATCTATCGATTTATATATTATTCTATGTTTTATACAAATACATTTTACTGTCAAAAGAATACATAGGTTTCATGTCCATTTCCGAAAATATGAGATTTCTAGAAACAACCGATAAATGCTAAGTAAATAAAAAAAAAAATCATTTAGTTATTGTAAGTACGAGAAAGAAAGTGAATAAATATAAGCAACCTCAAACAAAATATATCTTATTCATGAAGGACAGTTAGTTGGATCAATTCTCCAGAATAGCCTTAACTGCACCCATTGACAGATGCCTATATTCTTAAAGACGCACTGTTTTGGTCCAAACGTGTTATCGTCTTAGAGAGATGGTGATTGCTCAACTTGCCTGTAAAAGTTCGAAAAAACTTGTAATGGTAAGCCTTGCAATCTAAATAGCATTTAGAGGTTAATTGTAAAGAGTACACGAGACCAACGATATCCATACAGTCGGCACAACAAGATCATAAACTTAGCTACTTTAGGCACGATTCAAAGCAGCAAATAACACATGCAATCCCCCTGAGATAGAGTACAAATCATGAATGATTACTGTCCAAGAAACTGACCTGAGCAATTCAGATATGAGTTTGAAGCATAAAAATATACTAGACATTTTCTCCGTATATTTACCCAATCATTACTCCCTAGACTTCTCTGAACAAATTGATGACAAGAAAGAGCATATACCATTTTCCGAGCAGGTTATAGTGTACATCATCGTCATTCCAGCTGCTTATCTTCCTCCTTGGCTCAAAGTGTCTGCATATATCAAGAAGCTGTAATTATCGTATCTTAATCCCATACATCTCATGTTACTCTATTTTGCCATAATCATAACAATGATAGGGAAACAGATACACAAGCATACGCATATACATTGTTGACACTCTTACACATACGTGGAACAGAACTTTGCACGGGTGGGAACAGTTCCGGTGATAATGTTTCTGCTAACATGGGAATCCTGCCTCTTCATTTAGCACCTAATTAACTCCATTAGAAAAGTAACATCATAGACATGGACGGTGCGTAAAAGTCACCATATAGAATACCACAAATCAAACACTTGGATGCTTTGAATGCCTATATTTAATTTTCATCTACATGGACAAGATACAAAACTGAAACAAAATGGAAACGTAAGAACTGAGGAAAAAGAAAAACTGTTATTGAAACACTTGGTGCCATATTTTACAGTATTCAAACTACAACACCCATAACGGGTTCGGTTACAGGGAAGACGAGTTAAAAAAGAAATCAACAGAACTAATGAGCAACGGCTCTCTGAAAATGTTTACAACCCACATGAGATTTCCATGCCTTGCATGTTAATACGGAAGGGAACATACACAGGGGACTCCTACTTATTTTTCAGACCCATTCTCAACACCAAGTCCATACAAAACGCCAGAATATTTTTCAGTGGAACCGTTGAAGAAGTTCTCTTTTAACTTCTTGAATGCGCAACAAGTAAGCAAACTGTCTGAACCCGCCTGGTGACAAATACCAATCCTCTCAAGTTCCAGGAGCTCTGCCAATTTATTCAGACCACCATGAAGGTTGTTGCAGAACTTCATCAGATGCTTGATATCATACACAATGGGAAAATACATGTAGAGCAAATCGAAGAAATCCGACTGAGACGGGGGCAAATTCCTACAAGTCAATAACTTAAGCAGATATCCAAAATCATAGCCACTGTGGAAAGTCACCCAATGCACACTGTCATTCAAAACGATTCCTGAGGACATCAAGAGCTCGGCAAAATGGTTTGCATCAATGCCCATCTCATTGTTCTTCTTAAAATCGATCCCAGTTTGCCTCAAAAGCTCAATTGAATCATTAGCGAAAATGTCCTTGTTCACATCGAATTCACGGAAATTAAATTGCCAAATGCAACAAGTATCAGTTCCACATGTGGGTAAGTTCCCATTTTCATCTGAAAATGTCAGACCTAACTGAATCAACTTCAACATATCAACATTATCCTTCAAAGTCTGATAATTATACTCATTAATATGCTTAAAATTCCTGACGGGGCGAAGAACCACACCAGGAAACTCAGTATCCATCGCAATATAGGGATAGTCATCCACGATTTCACGAATTAGAGCAAACTCTTGTTCAAGATTGTCATTCCATACCTCCCTAATTTGAATAGAATCATTTTTCGGCAAATCCGAGATTTCTTCCATTCAGGTCAACTTTTACTTTTACGTGCAGCAAAGAAAACAATTTTTGGCAACAAAGAACAGAAACTCGTAGTCTTCAACTCAACCAACCAGATCTGCAAATATTACAAGAAAACAGACAAGCCCAGGAAAAAAAATTATCATAAAGATTCGATCTTTGAACAGAAACAGTAAAATACCAGATCTAAACAGCAACTTAAAAGTTTACAAGAAAACCAATCAAATAGCAAAAATAAAGTTAAAGATCTGACCTTTAATTGGTTAACAGAGGATTTAATTGAACAGATCTTGAGTTTTCTGTCAACCGATCTTCGTGTCAACGAGGGGACGATGAAAAGTAAGAGATGGTTTTGGGGCGACCCCGGAATCATATGAAGAGACGGACAGTGACAAGTAAAAAGAGAGGAAAGTAATCACAGGAGATCTGCCAAAACGACAGCCGAATTGATAGGTAAATGCAAAACGACGTCGCTGCATTGGTTTACTATTGGGATTTTGTCAATGGCTGGAGGCTGTCTTTGGCAGTCAAGATTGACCTGGTAAAACATTTGATCAATTGGAATAAAAATCCTTCATACCTCAAAACTGAAAAACAAAATTTTAAAAAATTAATAAGTGTTTCGTACAAAAAAAAAATTATCTCATATGGAATGTTTACTTTCGAGTTCTAATGGTTAAAATATAGAGTAATACTATTTAACTCCATTGGAGTTACAACTCTAATCTACGTGGCGTTAATATCACGTTAGAGCATCTCCAAGAGACTCTCTATTTTTAAAGAGCATATTCTATCATTTGGAGAGCATCTATAAATTTAAAGAGTTAAAATTTTGATGTACTCCAACAAACTCTTTATATTTAACACTTAAATTTACTATTCCCAAAATATATTTATTATTTTTCTTTATCTTTTATTTTAACTAGTTTTTCTATAGATTATTTTATTGCTTTTCTACATTGAAAATTGAAACTTTTTGAATGCATTTAATTATAGAGAGTGAGTTTGGCTCTCCAAATTTGGAGAGCCAAACCCACTCCCTAAATTAAAATCTTAATTTAAAGAGTCTATTGGAGCATGATTTTATATGTTGACTCTTTAAAATAGAGAGTATCTCATGTTTAAAGAGTCTGTTGGAGATGCTCTTAAGTGATATGTGAAATTAAATAAGTCATTTAAATTCACATTTCACTTAACATATCATTTAGAACCATATAGATTGAGGTTACAGTCCCACTGTGAATGAATAACATTATTCTAAAATATACGTTATAAATCAAAGAAGACAAACTTATTTGATAAAGAGCAAAGACATTTTCTCATCGAGTTGTCGGAAATATTTCTTTAGTCGGTTTTCAAATTGCACGAGTCTTCTAACAATAAAGTTATTACTTTTTGTTAAGAATTTTTAACTATGATTTTTTGTTTTTTGAAATGATTTTGAGAATATGAAATGGGCTTTGAAGATATAGATCAAGTCCAAAATGGTGAATAATATATACATAGATCATTTCAGAGTGTGTTTGGTAGGGATTTTTGGGGGAAGAATTGATTTTTGAATAGTAATATGATGGGAAATGTGTGGTTGAAAAAGAAGAAAAATGTATTGATGTGATGGAAAATATTATTTTATTGAAAAATGTGTAGTTGAAAATGAGAATTGATTTACTGTAAAAAATGATAATCTGTACCAAACAGACTCTCGGAAAATTTAGGTTTGCTTATGAGTATATTTTAAAATTTAAAGGTAATCATGTCTAAGGTCTATTAGTGGTATAACATTGATGTGACATCAATTTGTTTGTTTTTATTGAACAGTAATGAATTGGATTATGTCGCGTGGGGTCTAACTAATTACATTTAGTGGAAATTGATGGGATCCACGTAATAAATGTATTAATAAGTTGAGAAAGAGAAATGACTTAATTGAATATCGCTTCAATAATTTGAGTCCATTTGTTTTTTATTCATATTTTATATTAAATTAGGTGCAATGCACGTTTGCCTAGTTTATATTTAATAGTTTGTTTAATAATTAATTTGTTATTAATAAAGATGTAATTTTGTTGGTTAATTAAATAATTAATGATGTAATGTTTATGTAATTGTTAAATAATTAGATATGTGTTTTTGATGTTGTGATGTAAGTTGGTGAAATCGAAGAAAATAAGCAAAAGTTGAAAAATTTGGAGAAATGGCTAAATTGTAAGGGATCCAAAGTTCGGGGACTAAAATGTAAATACTTAAAAGTTGTGCCGAACCTCACGATGAAGATTTGAGAATGCTCGGAATCAATTGGATAAAGGAAGACGTCAATGAAATCAAATTTAGTCAAAAGATGATCACAACTCAATTTCCAACCGAAAAGTTATGCTCCGATGTTTTAGTCTCATATTGAGACCTATTTTTGTCATAGAAAATGACCGAATTAGAGAATGATGTCTGAATCAAAGTTGTAGCCAGATGAGTTAGCTTTCCAATGCATTTTGAATCGCCTCAATCGGATATCGGAATACAAAGTTATGATAAAAACACTGAAAGAAGGTGCAACTGCCTGTTTAAAATAAGAATTTCCGTTACATAGTCCGTTAAAACAACAAATTCCGTTAGTTTTTCCGTTAAAAACAAGAAATTCCGTTACATGGCCACTTTTAATATATAGAAGATATTACATGAAGTGATAACCATTTTTGAACGATTATAGTCCTACTACAGTTCGATTATTTCAATAATATTTTATTTTTCGTTTTTCAATACGTATTTAATTTACAAACGATGATAAATACTTAACAATTAATAACATTCATATTTATATAATTAATATTAATTAGAATCTCGCATTCAAAAATACAGTTCATTATTCACGTCCACATATGTTAATGAGCATCCAGTTTCACTTCATTGGAAATTAAAATATATTCATTTAATATAAATGATTTAACACGCATTGTTACGTATATATTCCTTGGTATTAATTTTAAATTAATTAAAATTCACGTTAATTCATTTATCATATTTGTTAGGGTTGGATATGGTCTGATTCGATTCGGTTCTCTTTAGAATTGAATCGAGCCAAAATTTTCGGGTATTTAATAAATGGAACCGTCAGATCTAAATATAATTACGGAACGTTCAAGTTCGGTTCGGTTCAGTTTGGTTATGTTCGGTTCCGTACTATTATTAAATTTTTTAACATTTACAATAATACTACATAAATACAACTAATGACATGTTCGTTCGTATCTTTTACAAATTAAATGCAACATCTAACATTAAGAATGTTAAATTCCATTTAGTATGAACATCTAAAATAGCAAGTTTTTTACATGAAATCTTTTCTCTTTTAATACAGTATTTAAATTTCATCGATCAGGAAGAAGGTGATCGAAAATATCGAATGAATCTTGGGCTAACGAAGAATTTAATAATTGAGCCAAAAAATTGAATTTAGAAATTGGATTGGGTTTGGCATGGAGTTAGCTTAGGAGTTTGAGTATTAATCACTAAATTAGTTAATTTGTTTTTAAAAAATTAAATAATTTTATTAATTTAATATAAAAAATTAAAAAATTTATTTAGATTCGATTCTTCGGTTCTCACGTTCAGGTATTTAACTTATGAAGAATCGCTTGATTCGGTTCGATCCGATTTCGAGAATTTTGTCCAGCCCTACTATTTCTCATTCATCTTCATTTATGCATTTAGTTGTAATTCTAATACTCACATTCGAGTATATATTTTATCATTATGTGCATGTGTAATAATTAATATTTACTTTCAGAAGCTTGCATTTCTCTTAAATTTAGATCAAATGGTAAATTGATTGTCAAATATTACTTTTACAACACTTATAAAGTATTTCAAAATAATGTGCAACTCACGTTCAATTCTGACTGACACTTACTAAAACACTGAAACTTTAAGGTAGAGTTAAGGAGTTGGTTTGGTCACATGACCTCCTATCAAGTATCTTAAGAGCATAAAGAGCTTCACATTTTAGTGTCCGATAGACTCATACTAAAGAGCGTCGTAAATACTTCATAATCTAATATTTGTATGGTCAACAAGCATAACTGAGTCCACTTGCTTTTTATTTATATTTTATATTCACATTTTATTGTACAGTAGACTCATGCTAAAGAGTTTCGTAGATACTCCGCGATCTAATATCTGGTATGGTCAACAAGCATAATTGAGTTCATTTGCTTTTTATTTATATTTATATTCACATTTTACTGTCCAATAAACTTGTACTAAAGAGCTTCGTAGATAATTTGTGATCTAATATCACTTGCTTAAAGAGGGAATATTGTCATTGTAATTAGTATAGCAGACATAGATATCCATTTTTTCTAAAACTTATTTTCAATCGTACATTTCTTGAAATCTACAACTTTTATCAATTTTTTAATTGTATATTTCATTAACTTTATCAAGATTTATTCTTTAAAATTTATTTTTTATCTAAATCAAACAGGGGCTTAGTTATGCGAAGCTATCTCAATAAAGTAATGTAAGGATCTAGTTCTTAATTAGGAGAAGACTTATTTTCATCATTACGAATAGATACTAATCCATGTTTGGTACAATTAATTTTTTTATTAAAATTCAAAACAAGTCAATAATTAATTTCAATCTTATATTTTGTGGGGTCCACATATTTTCAATCACACATTATGTGAACTTTTATCAAAATTTACTAAAAATTTGATTTTTTTGTCTAAACTAAACGTGGGCTAAATAAGAGTTTGATTTGTTTTACATTATTAATATACTGTCAACACGAACTCAAAGTAGAATTTGCTTGGATAAACAATGAAAGATCACCCTTTGCATATTTGTAAAATCTCAATGTAAGAGATCTCTTTTTAAAAAAAACTTGCACGTACGAGGCTATCGAGCACAAACATGAGTATGTTTCTCGTTTTCACAAGCAGGGGCGGACCCAACTACAGCCCAGTGCAGGCATCTGCCTGCACTGGGCTTTAGGCCGCCCCGATTTTTTCACAAACCCAATAACAAAAAAAAAAACAACAATTGGGCCTATTATATTATATGGCCCAAATGGTAAGCCCCCATTACAATACCAAAATTCAAACAATGAATTCTGAAGCTCCACTAATTAATCGCCCTTGCGACGCTGCAGCCACCGCCCACGCTGTAGCCACTGCCCACCTTCTCGTCCCTGCCTGCATCCACCAGCATCCAGCTTCCAGTTTTCATCAGTCATCAGCCAGGCTTCTAGACCCCAATAGCCAGTAGGACTGTAGGTGAGTTTTATTTAATTTCTATTGGTTTTCAATTGCTATTGGATTTGGCAGCAGTCTGTAGAGCATTGCAAATTACGAAATAGGATTTTGTGTGTTGAGTGTTTGGTCTTTGGAATATGAAGAATCAAAGATCATCATCATAATCATATTATCGAGAGAGAGAGAGTCAGAGGGAGAGAGAATGCTAGAAACCTTGAAAGTTGACTCAACTTGCTAAGTTTTATCCACAAGATTTTTCAGAAGTAGATATATTCACACTTGATGATCAACTTGATAATTACATTTTTGATGTCCTCTCTAGCAAAGAGTTTGAAAAATTAAATGGGCTCGGTGCTCTCGCACAAAAGTTAGTTTTGACAAGTGAGAGCAGATCATATCCAATTGTTTACAAGCTTTTGACTTTGACACCAATTCTTCCGGTTGCTACTGTTACGGTAGAGAGAGTATTTTCTGTCAGAAACATTGTAAATGATAGATTGCCCAATCGAATTGGAAATGAGTGGATGAATGATAGTCATATTGTTTATGTGGAGAAAGATATATTCTTAAAGATTGATAATGAGACGATTTTACAAGGATATCAAAGTATGAAAACTCGTAAAGAACAATTGTAAGGTATTTCATTTTAGTATAATGTTTGTATTATAATTATTTTATTTTATTTTATTTTAACTAATACCGCCTGCAGTGAAAAAATTTCCTGGATTCGCCCCTATTCACAGGTCACTTGAGTTGTAAACGTTTCACATCCAATCGTGCTATCTCCCAAGCTTGAGACACCAGGAAAAAATGTGATTTGTGTAAAGAAAATTATAATTCACAAAATATAACAAATATAATTTAACAATATATTATATAAGAGTTTAGAAAACAACGATTTTAAGAGCTGTGTCAAAGACGTCTGTCCTAAAATCGTGTTAGCCTCCTTTGTGCAAGTAACAATGGGCAAATGACAATGACTCTAAGGGTCCGTTTGATTGTAAGGGTGGAAAATGGGTGGAAAAAAAATGTTTTACAGGGAATTGATTTTCCTATAAAATGTTTTACTGGGAATTGTAATTAATTGTGTTTGATTGGTATAATTTTTCATGAAAAATGTTGAAAGTTTGGTATCCATTTGGCTTCTTTTTTTATGAAATTTGTCAATTAAAGTGATAATTTTTTCTACCATTGGGTCTAAAATTTGTTCCAATTGTAAAAAAAAAAATTTGAAAAAAAAATTTGAAAATTTTTTTTTTTTACCATACCGAATATTTTTCGTTTGACTTTGATTTGCGTGCAAGTTGTCAATAAAAGTGAAATTTTTTTAACCATTGTATCTAGAATTTGTTCCCATTGCAAACAACAAAAAAAAAGGTGGAAAATATTTTCCCACCAAATAGGTGGGAAAACAAAATCAAGCTTTTGTGCATCAAATGATTGTACCTAGAAAAATGTGGAAAATGTTTTCCTAGGAAAATTTGTGCTATCAAACACCACAATTTGGGGAAAATGGAAAACGTTTTCCTACTTCCATGGAATTCCTTGGCTATCAAACATAGCCTAAACACGTATTGGTATTTTCTACTATGTGCATGGCCACGTGAAAAAGTAAAACATACCTTCATCTCGTTGCTAAAATACTAGTATAATAAATGACTACGTATAAAATATAATATATTATTATACATAATAATATAGAAATTGGACTCTTAGAAATTCCTTATTTTCAAAACATTCTTACATGGAATGCTTGACAGTGTATCTCAATTGAAAATTAACCCCCAAATTAAGACTGAAATTAAATCAAATTAATTTAAGTTTATGGAGAAGGTTTAAAGCTTTCATAAAATATTTGTATGGCCAACCCAACACAAAACAATACACGATATAACGCAATATGTACAAGGCTTAACAAGTAGACTAAGCCCCTGGTTTGAATAAAAAATAAATTTTTAGTCGATTTTAATAAATTTTAATGAAATGTGTGATTGAAAAGTGAATAAAATTTGTGAATCCCATAAAATGTGTGATTGTAATGAGTTTGAAGAAAGAATTAATTTTGCAAAAATGAGGATCGGATGGGACTAAATGTTCTTAGGCAGTCAACTACAGAAGTTAGATGAAAACCTTTTGCCACTAGGCCGTTGTTTGGGTTCAACTCTCCAAAAATACTGTGAAGATGGCACAATGATGCTATTACCTTGCTAACTGGAATTGTTGACTAGTTGATCGATTCATTGATTTTAAAACGGTGCAAAGTCATGTTTCTACCTTTTGAATTGATGCTCCAGATGTCCTAAGTGCCAGCCCCACAACCGTTGGACGGAGACCTTTGGGTGACTCATTTAAATAGCATTCCTGGGTTGGAATTGTGCGCACTTTCTGATTTTCTCTCATCTTTGCGCGTTCAAGTTTTTCCTCACCTTCTCTCTACACATCAAAACTCTCTTTTGATTTGTTACTTTCTTAAATATTGTAATCTTGAGTGATTTCTATTTGATTAGAGTATTCTGTTCTCGTGTGAACGAATGATTGTTGAGATGTTGTGATATTTAATGGTTACTGTTCGAGTGTCTAAATTTGATCATTCTTGCCTTCGTAGTGTTCCATTTTAAACGGTGGTTGCTTCAGTGATTGAAGCACCGTGTATTTTGTGTTTTTGCCTTAGGGCAACGTTTAATGGAGTTCCATTTTTTTTTAGTCTTTGTTAGTTTATTCGTGCATATTTTGTTGTTATTGAGCCAATCTTGTTGAACCTCTTCCTGACAAATACATTGTTCTCTTTTTTATTCTTAATCACATATTTTTCAATAAAATAATATTATACGAAAATTCAAAAAATTTCCTTATTTTTTAAACATACACTCTCTAAAATATTACTATTAAAAAATGCATTTTTTTCCAAAATACATTTTTAAATGGAGCCCAATGCTAGATGCATTTTATGCGTCTATAGCGTTTCACATAATAAAACTTTTTGAATACCTATGTGTTACACACATTATAAAACCAAGAACGTGAGATTAAGACAGTTTGATTTAGTTGAAAATTAGATTTTTAATAAATTTTAATAAAAATCGATGAAATGAGAGTTAAAAAATGAGAGGATAAACAGAGAGCAAATCTCGTGCTCAATTTTAAGGGCATGTTTGGTAAATAATCCCATAACTTAAGCTGTGGATTACACTATTTTTGAAATGACTAGTGTACGCACGTGCGATGCACGTGTTGCAGTTTAGTTGGGTATTTAATAGCGCGTTCACAAAGACTCTTACGTGGGGGACATTCTTTGGTGAGATGGGATAACATGGTCTCCTTAATCATCTCCAAGAGAGATTACCTCTGAAAAGAAACAATTGATAAATAATGAATTTCACCCATACTAATGTTTCCATAAAGCAATAATCTTTATAAAAAAAAAAGCCAAACAGCTTTAAACAAAATTATAAGAATAAGGATGTTGGACTACATAATGCACACGTTATCATATAAACTTAGATGAGAAAAATGGTGTCAGGTCTATCTAAATAACAAATGGATATTACTATTCTAAAACACAACAAACGGACATTATTGTGGCCACTAGCACCAGAATCCCGAGCCAAGTAACTTTATATCATAAGTTCATACCAATAGAATGAACATCTTCAGCCTCTAGACTTACCCTTAAAATAACTATCGTTTCTCTATACAACAAATTAAAACTTATTCCTCTACCCTATCATTTCTTGATTGGGCTTGTATCCTTGTAGCACATGCACTTGGCCATGAAAAAACCTAATAACATCATTTGTCAACTGCTCAACTTTTCAATATTCCATAGATAGATAGCTTGCGACAATATTAGTGCTGGAGCTTTTAAGACATAAAAAATCCACAACAAAGCTTTTTTACTTCATGTGTGTGAATAAACACAATAAAATATAATCCAAGTATCAAGTAAAAGGTGATTGAATTACCGCCACTCCGCCAGGATCATTAGCAGCTATGACTCCACCCATAAAGCCTCCACAACATTCTCCGCCAGATTTTGAATCATTTACAATAAGTTGGGATGGGGATCCAAGATCCTTGGACCCTGAAAATGCATTACAGGAATAAAATGAGATTGCAGAGCACACAACTATAAATATTTCACTGACATTAGCTTAATAATGGCTTCATGGGCAAATCCTTTTTCTAATCTTATTTTTATTGATTGTGCATTGTATCCTTATAACGCATAAAGAATCCATAACAGGACTATTGTATATTAAGCATGCGATAAAATACAATAAACCATAATTCAAGTACTGAGTAAGAAAAAATGTCATAGAATTACCATCTTGATCATTAGAAGCTATGACTTGTGTCCATGTTGTTCCTTGCTAGCTTCCGAACCACTGAAAATATGTTGGAACGAGGATACAAGACCAATGGCCCCTGAAACTGCATTAAAAAGAACTGAATGAGGAGATTGCAAAGAGCCGTTAAATTTCCAAAACATTGAAGGGTGGGGACAAAAGATCCCTAGCCCCTGTAAATGCATTAATAAGTAAAGTAGGAGGTAATTCTTCTGTAGGACAACTTGTGTCACTACAGCGATTAGCTGGAGGGAACACAAATCATAAAGTATCATTAAAAACTAACAAATGTAGGTTCATTATAACCTCAAATGGTAATAAGCTTAAAAAATACACCGAAGAAAATAGTACAATAAGTAAAATGTGTGAAAATGTATTTCGTGATAATATAACTTGTCTTGTATTTGTGAGATTCTTTTGGATTTTAATGAATGATATCCAGATGGTCGATCTAATTCCTTGCGTTTCGCATACATCTGTCGACGTCTTTCATTGCGAGCATCTTTTTTCGTTATTGACAAACTAACATTTGGAACATATCCACAAGCACTGATATGTATCCAAGTGGATTAACAAACTACGAAATATGCTAGAATTCACAAACTATTATCTAAATTGGGAAGGGGGGAAAAAACTTGAGTTAATTTCTCATCATTGAATAACGTTTAAAATTGGTGAGTTTCCGAATTTTCATACCTCGCTTTCCTTCGGTGTGGCAAAATCAGTCCCATTATCTCAAAGAGGCCAAGTACATGCAATAAGATCTACGATTTTCATCACCACAGCTAATTTACTGACCGGAAAAAGAACGATGAGAATAAAAATTCAAATCCCTCTTTGTGGCTTAAGATAAGAAAGATAAAGTTTCAATTGTTTTCTAAAGTTACAATCCATAAATCTATCAATAGGTGTTTACTCACCTGAAATTATGCCCTCGCGTCACGTGACACAAAGCTTCCACAATGTAGTGGCCGAATAAAAGTTCTCCCATAGACATGGAGACTCCTTTACGTAGTGAAATAAAAAAATGAAAATTAAACTACAATCAAAACAATAACATGACAACATGGAAGAAAAGAAAGATTAATTATTTTAAACAAATAACCCTAATAACATGAAAATTAATGCAAAGACACATATTTTGAACTCTCTAAACACGAAGAAGAGAATAAACGGCAAAAACGAAAGAAAATCAAATAAAGTTACATCGCAAGAGGAAAATGTTGGGCCAAATAAACACGTTTAGTACAGAGGGAAGCACATTCTTATGAGATTTGCAGAGAATGAAACTCTATTTTTATGATGTTTCATAGGCCTATTTTGAACTTTCCATTTCTCCACCAACACAAAGAAATACCGAGATCTCAAAATTCTATATGTAAGTTTCTAATAATTGAACACAGCTTCAAATTCTACAATATCTTTTGATCATTTAATTTTTTCAGGAAACATAAAAACTTTAGATGGATTATGTACGGGAGGGAAAGAGCGTGACGATGTTTGGGAGACATTTGGCAAAAAGCTTGTGAAATAGATGGTACCTATGCTAGATCACAATGAGAACGGAGAAACATTTTTATATGTTTTCAGTACAGAAAATCTTGAGTCTCATTTTGATTGAACAAAGTCTAAGTGTCTGAGAGATGTTACAACAGTGTGTATCACATTTATGGCACTTGCAAACATATTCCAGAAGTACAATGATGCAACGTTGATGATGGCAATACTTTCACAGGTTATAGCATTAGCAAGAATATTGTAGGCTACAAAAAATGGTCTGGAACTATGGGTGAAAGAATTCCTTCAAAATCAATTAATACTGTTTTCACCACATTTGAAACTACCTCATTTATATACTATGAATACACAAAAACGAATTAGATCATATATCTCAGTATTCAGCCGCACATCTTGCTGGGGAAGTTCTTTTTTAATTTTTCCCTGGATCTTCCGACTCTTCAACTTACTATAAAGTCAAATCTAAAAGCAAGACTGTAATAGAATAGGACAAAGTACAAACAACACTACCCTAAAGTAAGTATTATCAGAAATGTTATGTCTCCACTATAGAAAAACACCAGAGCAACTTTGGAGAAGGAGATAACACAAACCTCATTTTCTTCAATAGCATCCTCATGCATTCCCCATGAAACTCCATCAGCAAGAGAAGCCTTCACCTTGGCTCGAAGAAGTGATGCCTCCATATCTTTCAGGTCTTGTTGGATTTTAGCGTTTCTTATCCTCCTGAAGTCAGCTTCCTTAAAAAAAACAATAAGATTAATTCTCAGAATTCAAAGATATGAATAATGCATTAGAGCACCAATTACTAATGTTCTTATAAAACAATAGGCCCTTGTTTGACATCCATTTTTTTTTCATTCTTTTTCTCATTCAGAAGCAGGAACTTTTGTCCATGCTTTAGTCCTAGGGAATAAAATTAATCAGCCTACATAAGATGATATATAAAAAAATGACACACTTGAACTAAGATTTTGATGTTAACTCAAAATGCACACACTTCAACTAAGATTCTGATGTTATTTTCTTTTTTCTTTTTCCTATCTTCTTTTACTTTTTAAATCCCAACTGAAAAATTTTACAAGAGTCAACCAGCAGAACTCAGAACACAAACTACATAATACAACTATATGCCACAAATATAGAAGCAAATTAAACAACATTTTGAACATTTGACCTTTAGTGCCTGACCACAGAACTAAGATCTTGAGATCAAACTGTGCTCCTAAAATCTTGAGCTCAAAGCCTTGTAATCCTACCTGAATGATTAATGTATTACATTTGATAATTCACATATTTAAATTTAAATTAAACAAGGTTTTGAACCTTTTCCCTTTAGTGCCTGACCACAGAGCTAACATTTCTTTTGTATTAGATTTATCAAAATGCAAAATAAATAGCATCCCCAAGTTGAGATTCTGGAATCTGCTAGACCAAGAAAAAGCGGTGATCTTCTTTCCTCTCACCCCTCTTTGTAATCTGTGCTAAATTGGACATCCATTTCATAGGTATAATAACATGAATCTAGCTGTAGTTGTTTTTCCTTTAAAGTAAGAAATTTCAACCTTTGTTTTTTCAAATTGATGATAACAAATCTATTGGTTTGCCTCATTCACTTTAATTTTCACTAAATCACAGAACTTTCATCTCAAACGAAAATTTTGAACAGATTATAATATTGAAAATCAATAAATGAAGTAATCGTTAGCATAAAATAAAACCAAAGAGGCCAAAGGAAAAAAAAACTGAACCATCTTCGCCTTCCTCTTCTTCCTCTTCTTAATCACTGTCCACCCTGTGCTTCCTCATCAAAGAAGTTCGACAACCCTTGATTCTTCTGCCGCTTACCACCGTGACCACCGACACCTCCATATTAAAAATTGAGGTTAGAGAGACGGAGTAAGAAAGAATAATAATTTTTCTAAAAAAAAAAATAAAAAAAAACTTCACCTCACAAATCAACATAAACCCACACAAAAATGAACAACAAATCTTAACAAAAATACCCTTAAAAAATGTAATCACGAAGCCAATCTGGAAACCCTTACTCTGTAGCACAGAACTTGCGAGTCAAACAGGAGAGTCGACTCTGACACAACTACCACAAACAAGAGGAGACCGATGGACCGACTGGACAAGTGAAGTGGTGGCAGTGAGTGGTGGTAGATGGAAGCGGTGAACGAAAAAGGGCTAGGGTTAAGGACGAAAATAGAGAAGTAAGTTTCGTCTGAGCATCTACCCTTGCATAACACTGTCGCGAAGCGAAGGTGTTAATTTTTTTGCGAATTTTTTTTGGGTTCTTCTGAAGAATTTCGAGGAACGGCAGAGGATGTCGCGAAGATGAACAATGAGTGAGCGAGGTAGATAGGTCTTAGCGATGGATGCTTAAGCCGAACTGATTCTCAGGACTAAGAAGAAAAAGGGAAAAACCATATGCCAAAACGGTGTCGTTTAATCGGACGAAAGTGTGAACAGTAAAATGGAAAGTGGCTCTTTTATTGTATAGGGATGCCAAAACGGTGTCGTTTAATCGGACGAAAGTGTGAACAGTAAAATGGAAAGTGGCTCTTTTATTGTATAGGGATGCCAAAACGGTGTCGTTTAATCGGACGAAAGTGTGAACAGTAAAATGGAAAGTGGCTCTTTTATTGTATAGGGATAGGGATAGGGATAGGGATAGGGATATAGGGAATAGGGATATAGGGAAATCGCCCAAGTAACTGTTGGATACTGTGCGTATAATATAGCTTTCCAGTAATGAAATGACAAATTTATAATAATTAAATTATATTTTTTTTATTCAGTGTCGTTGCATTAATTTGATATTAAAGATGTGAATAAAAGTGGGACAGGCAACTTTGGAATTTCTTATACGTTGATTGAAGAATTAAAGATCGACGAAGACGAAGAAAAAAATAGCAAAAAAAATTTATTTTTTGGAAGAACTCGTGAAACATAGTACAGATCCCACGCTATTTTTGCACTCGCGCCGATCCATTTTGCATATCCGATTAAATTAGGGCAATGAGTCAATGCGCATATTTGATCAAATCTGAATAGGTTGGGTCCGAAGTTTTTTTAAGGTACAGTATAGCAGGGGGATCTAGACTTTTTGTATTGCGGTCCATGGGGTTAAAAATTAAAATGCAATTTACTGGATACAACCTCTTTTTTTTTTTTTTTAATTGCAACCAACTTTTTGCAAGATCACTCGAGCAACGCAACCCTTCAAAATTTTAGTGAATACGCATATCAATAATATTTGTCTGGATTTGCTCTTCAAGTGTTAAGATCTCTACAAATTTAAAATCTTCGGGATAATTACAATATGACTTGATAATCATCAGTTCTTCTCCCATGTCGACTTTGGTGCAAAAATCACAGGATCCATTTGTATTATTTTCATCGAGGCTTCAAAAATAAGCTATCGAGGTTTCATCAATGGACTTGAAATCTTACTCCAAATGGAAGTTGGGGATGACGCGTTTAAATCCAACAAACCCATTACAACTAGCCCTTTAAAATCGAAACTTAATTCCCTGTTTGGTACACATTAAAATTTTCATTCTCATTATTCTACTCATTTTCAACCATACATTTTTCAATAAAATAATATTTTCTATCACATCAATAACTTTTCCTTCTTTTTCAATCATAAATTCTCCATCAATTTATTATTGCAGAATACATTTTTTCAAAATAATGTGGTTCAAGCACACTTTAAGAAAGCTTTTAACTTGTACATTTACGATTTGGCAATAATTTGTCAATCAAGTACATTTCTAAATAACTACAAAGTGCAACTACATATTTTTTTTTCTTAAAGTCAAAAATTAAAATAATATCCAAAATAATTGTTATTGGGCTGACTTCAATTAACATAAAATCAAATTCATACAAAAAATAAAATTATAAATTAAGCCTATGTTTGAAACCCATTCTTTTGCTAATTCTCTTTCTCATTCTTTTCTCTTTCTTCATTTCAACTACACATTCTATCAATAAAATAATATTACACATAAACCCAAAAATTCTCCTTTCTTTTTAACCACACATTCTTCCATCAATCACTATTCCAAATCAAATTTCTTCCCTAAAATGGGTGTCAAACAAGGCCTAAGTTTGGTTCTTGGTTCTAGAATTATAACCGAACTAAAACTATAACCAAATGATTTTTTGTTCAAATAACCAAAACTTTTTTTTGTAGAATCGAACCGAACCAACCGGTTCGATTCGGTTCTGATTTGGTTTGGTTTGGTCATTCTAGAACCAAGAACCAAAATTATAACCAAATGATTTTTTGTTTGAATAACCAAAACTTTTTTTTTTTGTAAAATCAAACCGAACCAACCGGTTCGATTCAGTTCTGATTTGGTTTGGTTTGGTCTGGACATTTTGTCCACCCCTACTTACATGACTGAAAATAAAAGTCTATGGGACCTCGAAGCTAACATAATTTAGTTGAGAACTCAAGTGCTACATTTATGAAGTTTAGGGATCTCGTCAGCTAATTTCCTTCCACCAATCAACGCAACGTGTGTGCATTGCACTTTCCCGCCATTTGTCACCCTACTGTGTGCAGTCAGTCATCCTGTAACTCGAAATGGGGTCACATCAACGGATTAAAACTCACTGGTGGGACCCACCATAAGCATCCTACGGTCTACGTTTTTCAACGTGCCTAGTCATCAGTGTTTGGTCACTTCTCCCTCGAACTCCTACAAATAAATATACATTTCCCACACAGTTGACAGTACACAGTGAACGCTCTCAGGATATATAGATACACAAATCTGTATCTACATCCTCTTCTTTCGACTTTCGTCACTGCCCCCACTTCCTCTTTCTATATAAAATTTCTGTGAATTCTGGCTTTTCCTCGACCGAAAGAGAAATTTCTTGTTCTGATTAGTAAGTCAAAGTAGGCTTTACTGATTTGGGAGGTTGATGGAGGAAGATAGGGTTTTATAGGTGGGCAAAATGGAAAATTCTTGGCAGAGCAAATGTGGTTTGGTGTGGCAACAATCATCGATGCCTCCTCCGCCTCCTCTGGAAGCTTCATCATCGCACGAGTTTCAGAATCAGGTGTATTTTGTATAAATGCGATTTCCAGATTTTTTTTTTCTTTTTTGATTTTGCTTGCATGTCGCATTTGGTAGTGAAGTACTTCTGGCAGAGAAATTTGTCGATTTCGTACTGGTTTCAAAACATGCAATTACAAGGATGTGGGTATAATATGAAATGGTAATGTAATGACATTCGTGTACAGGATACAGCATTAAGTGATATATGCTGCTCTTACATTGCTGTTTTGATTTTCGTAAGCATTATTTTGTGGCTTTTGGTAGGTAAATTTCTTTAAAACGAAAATGACAATGCCGAAGGGTGCCCGTGCTCTTTTTTTACTGCACATGGTACACCAATTTGTTTTTGTACACTTCAAGTTCGTGCCTTACTCTATAATTATTTGTTTCTTTCGTGGAGGTTGCAGAGTGGAGGGTGTGTAAGCTTACATTGTTTTTCTTTAATCTATGCACGAAGGAAATAAAGAAATTGCACTTTTACAGTTATTGCGGTAGATACAACAGTTTTCTAGAATAAAACAAAATTGTTTTCTATGGTGTGATTAGCTCCTGCGTGTACTTTGCATTTTTGGTTTGGTTGGATGATACATTTGTGAGCTGTGTTTGCTATCAGTCTATCTTAGTGAGATCGCAAAAAGTGGATGGGCGTACCATGTGCTTTTGATTTTTAATGTATGATTTGATGTGAACTATACATGGAGAAATTTCCATGAGATCCTATATTAATCATCCATTTTAATGGTTAGGGGATGGGTGGGGAAAACGATCACATTGACTGCTAAGGAGAATTCTGTGATGTGTTTTTGCTGGCAATATCAATTGCAAGCAATACAAATTGAAATGAACTCGTGAAACATTCTTGTGGACTAGAAGCTGAATGAAATCGTGTCTCTTTTAATATTTTTATTTGGCAGGAGTTTACAAACTAGTCTCTGGCCTTGTGGATCCAATAGTATGCATGTTTCAGCAGCTCAATTCAAATTCACTACATGCTTAGGTGATATGTGTTAATATTGAAAGAGAAATCAGGCAATTTCATTTTGGTAAACATATGTTAAGTATCTATCTGATTACTGTGTTTGAAGCATTTATGATTGTTGTTCCATTCAGGCATGAGATGTGCACTGTTTTCCATAGATATATATTAATCATTCAATTTACTGCACGTATGTTCTTTTCTATAGACATTCTGTAGCGTTTATTTATCAAATTATTCTTCCCAAATTATTTCAATTTTACGACACCGACTCTATGAAGCTAAATTCCTCTCCTTGCTCCAGCAAGAACAGTTTTTGACTGCAAAGCATCTTTCTTGTTTGCAACTTCCACAAGAATCAATGCCATTGGCCCGCGAAATGATTCAAGAACCTATATTTTCGAATTCATCAAGTTTCTACAAACCAGGCAACGCTGAGCTTGGAACTCCGTATTTATCTCTTCTTTGTGGGCCATCATCGTTTTTGCCTTGTGATTTGCAGCGGTTATCACATCCAAAGCTTGTTGTCAATTCCAGTCAAGTTCCTACAAATAGGTCTGCCGCTGGCTCTGCTATGGGAAGTAGAGTTTCACTTCTTCCTAGTTGGTTGTGGCTGCAAAATATGGACAGCCAGAATGTGAAATCTGGGGCAGATTTCTGCCCGGTTATTTCATCCAGTGCTATGGTAAGTTCGAACCATGACAATAGTTCTGGTCTAAAGTTACTTCAGGCTGCAGAATTAAATCTTTGGAAATCAGAACTTGCTAGGGTAGTAGTGTGTGAAAATCCCCATGAGACTGATTTGGTTAAGGGTGGTTCTTCTTTGATGGGGGTTGATAATCCTGGCGCAACCTCTGCTAACGTTTCGAAGCTCCAAAATGGTGCTAATGTTGTAGCATCACAAAAAGTTCCTCTAGAAATTGATTTTTCTGGTTGCAGTCAGACACCTAATCTTCCAAGTGGCTGTCCTCGCGTATTTTGTTCGGGCACAAGTTAGTGCTTCTAACTTGATTCCTTGTTTTTGCTTAAAAGATATTTTCCTTATGTATTTTGTATATCTGTTCTCATTGGTTTTGATGATTCCAAAAGGTGGAGATTTACTTCTTAGCGATACTGGACTTCTTGGCGTTGTTTGCTCGTGCCATGGATTTTATATGTCTATCTCTAAATTCTCAGAGGTAATTTACCTTTGGATTTTTTTTTGTTTTGCATTGGTAATTGCTGGATGGAGTTAATCCTTTGATCTGCTCAATTTCACTTCAGTTTTGCATGTGTTCATGTTAGAAACGTGTTTGAACTGCAATTTCTATGCAGCATTCTGGTTTATACAATGTTAATCCCGCGAACACTGTTTGTATGGACAATGGAGATACTATAGCACACTGGCGGACGTCCTACTTTTCAAAAGTTGGGGTAAGTTAAGGGCAGTCTGTCTGTTTCTTACAACTTGCATTCAAGAAGTGGTTTCCTGTATGCGAATTTAGATGAGAGAGAAAAATCATACACAACTTTATCAATGATGTCAACAGTCTGACAATGGCTAGAAACTATTTTTAAAGAATTACCCAATGGTGCCCATGTAACAGCTATCCAAAATATTTGGTGTTAATTTAATGAAGTAGCACTTTCTTATGATCTGATGGTTTTTGCCTGCACCTTGGTTTCTGGTGCATCCAATGCATTTTTTTCCATCCTATTTTCTACCTACTTGCGTCACAGACTTGGAATTGTATTTGATCTTTGGAATGGAAAACATTATCTTTTATATACGTGTTTTTGAAGCAATATGAACACTGAGTGGTGATGTTTTTATGATGCTTTAGATTAGGATACCAGAGGATCACAAAGGTTGGGATTGGCCTGAAGGATTTTCAGCAGCTCCTGCTTTGACGAATCATTTTACATCTAATATACCAAACAACACCGGCTTCTTCAATGAAGTTTGTCCGGTGGGGACTTCAGGAGGCTCTGGGCAGCCACAACGCCATGTTACATATTTGAAGGATCGGCACAGTGGTAAAAAAATGGTTGATGGGTTTCAATACAATGGAAAACAAGGAAATTCTCAGGAATATAATAGTTCTCTTTTCAAGGGTTTCATTGACACATCTCAAAGCAATTTGCATCCTGAAGATATAATGTGCACATCAAATTCAGTTGGCACAAGAGGTCCAGACAAAGCTTCTGAGCCCTCTACAGCTAAACTTGATTCAATCTTAAAGAGTGCAAGCCCATTTTATGCTCTTCCTAATTTTCAATACGTAAAATGCTCTGGTAAGGGTTCTGATGTCAGTAGGAATATTAGTGCCCTCAGGGAGGGGCTGTCAGTTCCTTCTAATATTGAGTTGAGACTTGGCCAACTGCCAAAGCATAGTCAAACATTGGGAAGTTCAGCTCCACTAGACTTTGGACTTCATTTGATGGGCACACAATCAGGGCCCCGGAAATCATTCTTTTCGGACCAGCTTCTGCACAAAAGTCTTTTAAATGGTTTCTTCTTAGACTTTATTACTTCAATACATCTTTGTTTTCATTCACTATACAACAATGGCCTTTTATCTTTTCAAAAAATTTATTCTAAATTTGCTTCTGAAAAATTACCACACTTAAACTGTGTTATGCGGCAGGCAGCTACAGGGTATCAGAAGGAGTTAAGCAAACTCATCAGATTGCAGATATCACTTCTAATACTAGCGAAAGGAGAGAAACTGTCCAGTTGAACCATGTACCAGGAGCCTATAATGCATTTGTTGATCATCAGATAGATTCATATAATGGTGGTGTTGGAAGGGGTGGTTCGGTAATTCACCCATTGCTTTCATGCTTTAAAAATTCAGAGGCAGAAGTACAGTTCAGAAAAGTTAATGATATAGCCAATAGTAGTCATGATGTCACCGAGAAACCACATAGTGAACCGCATGCTTCCAAATGTGACCCACATTGTTTTCCTTGGAGTAGAGTTGCAGGAAATATCATGGAATCTGATGCTACTATGCTAAATGCACAGAAGCATGTGAGCAAAGGAAAAGGAGCCGAATGTGCTGTCAACAACTTACCTGCTGCAGCTGAATTAAATTTTGGACTCCACAAGCCATTTAAGGAAAGTCTAAGCAGCTTTAATGTTGTTCCGGTCAAGAGTGATATCACCTTTTCAGCCTTTCATGAGAAAAGCCCTACTGTGTCTCCGAGGTCTTCTGTGATTAATAATGAACCTAATGCTACAGACACGTTAAACAATTCCTGGAAGATTTCCCCCCTCTCTCATACTGGACATTCTGCACTTGGTTATCCTAGATCAATCAATAATACCACGCTTTCCTCTACAAGTTCAGTTTGTGTTGAAAGTACAACCCCAGCATTGTCAAAGAAAAAGTTTAGTGGAGTAAACCCTGGTATACTGGATGAGAATATGAAAATGCTTTCAGTGCAGTACATGTTGGAGTCACCAAATAGACATGCTGCTGCTTCTGTTAGAAATCTTCGAGAGCCAGAGATGCTCAATAAACCTTTTGCAAAACCACACGTGACTGTTGGCCAGACGATATCAAAAGATCATATGCAGGTACTCAAGGGTTCAAGTGTGCCAAAAATGTCTGAAGCTGTACTGAAATCTACCTTATCTGATGCTACTTGTTGGAGAGGTCTTAATAATGAAAAATTAGCTCTTCCGACAGGCAAGTGCTGCCTTTCGAAATTTAAATTTTGGAATTGAGAATAAATGTTTTAGGTGTATTTTGCCTCTTCTTTTCCTATAAAGCTACTGTAGTGACTAGTGCTACTGAAAAAGAATGTGCTCCAATTTAGATTTAAATAAATGGTGCAACTTCTCTATGCTTTCAGAAGGAACTTCTTTTCAGACTGAAGCTGGTGGAATTCCATGCCGATGCTCTTGCAATCTTCATCCTATGGAGAAGCTTTTCTTAAGGTGACTTATATTGACTTACCTTTCGTTTTCTGGTTAGTAAATTTATAACAAAAACCACCAAGGTAGGCTAGATCATGTACAAAAGCGTGCAAGCCAGCATCCAGCAATTCAGTCGCTTAAAAATCATTAGTCACCGTTTCGTGCCTTAGACTATTATGATGTCATGTCACGACATTAATTATATGTTTCGACATATGGTTGCATATACATTTTCAAGTGGAGAGCAATTAATTTGTTTGTATGAATCCCTTGTGGTAGTATATGTAGTTTCTTGGCTTGCTATGTGCTCTCTTTACAGAAATAACTTGTCCAAAATGCATTCGATGCAAATCTATATATCTAACTGGAGTAACTGTAAGAACATGGAGAGAAATTGTTGCCTAACAGTGTTCTTATTAATAAATGGATGCTCTATTTGTACCTATAATTTCAAGTCACATGTTCATGCGTTCAAAGATGACTGTTCCTGAGTAAATTGTCAGTTATCACATTTGCACGTCCTATCTAGTTTTCCTAAAATTCTCATCATAATAAAATTCAGATTTGGAGGAAATAAAAGAAACATTACTTCAAGTGAGCAAGAGGTACTCTTTCAAGGGTTACCATATGTCTATGTCCCAGAGAAGTGCAGATGTGCTGTCCATTCGCACTGTTTGGCCGGAAAATATGACTTAAAGGGTGGCAGGTTTTGTGATTCATTAAATGATCAGGAAGGAATTGTTAATGGAAGGTCCAAAAGTTTGTTTAGATCAATGTTGGATGGAAACTCTATTTTCTCAAAGGAGAAGGCCATATCATTCTGTAACACTGAAAATTTAGTGGCCAAAAACATGGAGACAGTTCAATCCCATTCTTTTCACCATGTGCCAAGTGAGGTGTTGGAGACCGGCAGTTCAAAAAGGAAACACCAGCAAGCTGGTTCGTTTAATAGTAATGGAAATGTAGAGGACTCTGCTGTTGATGCTGCTAAATGTTTTGCAAGATCTTCTCAAAATGCTGAGCCATTAAAGGAACAAGAATTGTCTAATGTTTCTTCTGGATGTTCTGCTCCTGTTGTTACTAGGGTGTCCATTGAGGTTAACAAGAGAGATTCCTCTACTATTGATACTGGGGATGTCAGATGTACAAACAATATTGTTGTAGATGAAGGATCAAGAATCGACAAAAGCTGGTCCTCTGATGACTCACTTGATAGTGAACGAAGTGCTGACTTCTTTGGCTCTGCTCCTAGAAAGAGATCTTCTCTTAGTCTCGTTGAAGAGCTTAGACTCCGGGATTCACTAAAACTGAAAAAAGCACAAAATGAAACCCATGCTAGCTTCAGCACTCAAGAAGAGAGCGAGCACGTGCAAAATTTTAAAAAATCCAAAAAAATGAAGAAAACAGTAAAATGGAAAAGGTTGGATGCAGCATTTCCCGCCTCTGGTCAGTCTTCCAATAATGGATCTTCAAAATGCACTGAGGATGTTGTGCAGAACTCCAATTCAGCCTGGAATATGCAGGTGCCTCTTGGACGTGAACAAAAAGGTCCCAACAATTGTGCATGTTCTGTTGAACCAAGTATTAAGCGGAGGAGGTCTAGATGGCCTTCCTCCAATTCAGTCTCCAACTATGGAGACTTGTATAGAGGTTATCAAGTAAAGCAGAAAATTGAGTCACATATACATTCCAGAGTTGACGATGATACTTGTGAATCTCCTGAAATATTAGGTAAGAAAAGGTTAAAATTAGATGGTGCTGCTGCAACTAGTAAAAACCTGCACAGATCATGTTGTGACAATGCTGAAGTGACTGCAAATTTCACATCAGTAGATTGTCTTAGTAATTCTCTTGATTTGCCTTTGGATTTCTACAAATGGATGTCAAGACCAGTAGTTTTTGGGAAGTATGGCATTATTTCTAATGGAAATTCATCGAAACCAGCAAAAATTGTACCCCTACGGAAGATTCTCGAAACTGCAAGAAAATATGATGACAAAAATGTAAAGGCGAAATCAACGTCAACTAAGAAGCTGAAGAGGATGAGAATTAGACTTGTGAAGGAAACATTTAGAAATAAGGATGTACTGAAGAGTGAATATCATGATGCGTCGAATGTGGAAAAGAGTGGAACCCACAATGTGGTAACTGTTGAATTCGAACCTCATCATTCTATTGGGGAAACAGAGACAGCACCTCACTGTGCAATCACTGGAAATGATGAAGTGTTACATATTTTAGAAAAGAGAAGGAATGACAATTGCAGCAAGAATCATTCCTTTCCTGACAGCAGCCCTACTGTTCAACTGAAGACAAAGTACAAGGAAGTTCGCAAGCGCAGCCTTTATGAACTTATAGTCCAAGGTATTTGTGCAGGAATTAGTTTCCCTCAACTTTAAAGAGAGATCATTTTTATAATTTAGCCTTGTTGACACTGATAATACTAGCAGCCTGTGCATGTGTCCACAAATTGAAATAGCTTTACACAGACATTTTTCTGGTTAGGATTCCGGCTCCATCATTTTTAGATTCTACATTTTCTTTAGTTTGTTCTTTGAGGCTTTTCCTGCTATAAGAAATTTCATTAAACGTGACTGATCAAAGAAAGAAAGGAAGATATCTTTTAGTTCATCCATTCCTTTCAATTGGTTTTCCCTTCCTTATTTTTCATTTCACTTAACTATACTCACTTATTGTTTCATTAATGTCATTGGTATATTGTAATTTTTCTTCTATATAGTTGCTGGATGCATAGATAAATATAATCTCTTGGTACAAGGTACTACGCTGCCAGTTATATGAATATGGAGAAGTTCATTAATGAAATACTGGTTGAGTGCAACAAATTTATTGCACTCAACCAATAAATTGATGGTGAAATTCAAAAGACTTGTTGGTTGAGTGCACTGGTTATTAGTAAAACTCGATGCTTGACTAAGAATTATTCATCAATGAAATACTTCTCAATAGTACGTGTCAACATTTATTTTCCACTTTTATTACAATTTAACTCGTCGATATATTTCCACCAGGGAAGGATTCTGAAGTTGCAAATTCTTCTATAAAGAAGAATCCAGAATGTTTATTACAAACATCCCACAGACGTGTGGGGGAGCTGATGCGAAATTCTGGGGACGATAAATTTCTCTATAGTGAAATGCATAATGCTAAGAGGTGAACAATCTATTTATAGCTGTTGAAATTTTTTACCTGTGCAGTGCTCTGATACGAGTCATGAACTCCAGTAATTACATTAATTGACCTATCATCGTGCGTAACGGCACAGATGCAGAAAGAAGCAGCTACATGAATCTACTCAGAATTTGGATGCTTTCTGTTGTGTTTGTGGAAGTTCAAACAAAAAGAATTCTGACCATTTACTAGAGTGTAACAGGTGCTTAATCAAGGTATGTATTACTTACTGCATTTTCTATTTCTATATTTCTTCTTCTTTCACCTCCCCTGAGAAGTTATTACCCTTCTTCTGTAGCTAGAATCCATTACACTGCTGAAAAACTAACAAGCTTACGACTCACAGGTGCATCAAGCTTGCTATGGCATTTCGAAAGTCCCGAAAACTCAATGGTACTGCAGACCATGCAAGACAAATTCGAAAAACATTGTAAGAATTTGTAATACCCTTGTGACCACAAGTCATCTGCTCCATTTATCTTTCTCCTGCCCCATTTTTTATAAATTCCATTTCTTTTTTTTTTTCCTGCATGCATAATTGCATATAGATCCGTTAATACCTTTTACCATAATTAGACCGTTTTCCTATGGTCAAAACTCATCCAACCAGGCTGAGTTTTATATGAAACAACCCGGATCAGTTTGGAATTATGTGTTTATTATTCCAAAATTTGAGTCTCAAGTATTGAGTCGAACCAGAGACCTGATGCTTGGGTACGTGGAATTCGGGCCAGTGAGTTGTTTATCCTTGGTTATTAATATGAACTAAAATGTATATGAATATTATTGGACCGTACTTAAATATTTGTTTGTCATTCATTTAGTTTTAAAAAGCAAGATAAATTTTAATATTTAAATTAATGAATGATTTTTTTTATAGTTTGAATAAATGGATTTTTACAGTCGAACCATGATATTGAATTTATTGTCATTTTGATTGCTCGTTGTTTTCGTTAGAAAAATGTTTTATATAAATTATTAATCCGATATTCACCTGTTGGTTGGACCAGTGACCCGACGGTTGAACTAGTAACTCGCTGACCCAGTGCTTTAGCTGGGTCAACGAGTAGGTTGGATCTGATAACTATGCCTTTTACACATCTACTGCAGGAAAATGTTGATGTAACTTTTCTTCCTTGCTGTGCTTGGTGCTCAACTAGTTGATCAATCTTTGAGAATTTATCTTATTTACTTTAGCTACAATGACCCAGAAAATACTGCAAATGTTCATAATGTCTATCGTGTAATGTTCATAATGTCTATTTTTACATGTTTTGGATATTAACTGATCTATAACTATGGAGTTGCTATTAATCCATGGTTTGTGGGTGAGATAAACACTCAAAACTGCCTTCTGCATCAAGTATTACTAAAAAGATCAGGAAAATTCTTTTTCTAGATCTGAAACATTTACTCCTTGTCCTTTGATTGGGAACAATCATGTTTACAGATAACTTACAGACAACATTCTTCTACTCCTCTTACTCTTAGTGCTGTAGGAGTACATACTCGATAAATAAAGCCATCGAGATTTGTTGCATGCCTTTGCATATAGAGAAGTAAATGGAGAAGTGATGGTATCATTGAATCTGTACTTTTTGTTTTTTAAATAATAAATAGGTTTGTCACAGCATGTTGAAAATGAAAATGAACTTCTGCCTAGAAGCTCCAGGTATAAACCTAGCGTGAAGCTTGTTGTACCCGTTTCCAGAATAAGCCTTGTAGCCCTAAGCACTCTACTTCAAGAAGGCTCATTTGAGAAATAGATTACGTTACAACTGAAACTAATAAATGTCATGGTTACCTTGGAGCTCGCCTATAGCCCTGAAGCTGCAGCAACTATTGCTGGAGATACTTTTCTTTATGATTGTTCCTAATTTTTTGTTAATGATGAATATTGGAGAATGTAAACATTTCATTTGCAGTATACCAGAAGCTGGCAATTACTTGAGCACTCTTGTGCTACCAGCAGATCTAAAAAATTACAAATATAGACGCGTATTTTTATATATTACTGCATACCCCAATTTTTGCATAAAAAGTACAACAATAATGTAGGTAAAGGGGATAAAATATGAAGTGTATGGTGAAATGCATTTTACCCTTAAGTTATGTACCCTTTTTTTTTTTCTTTCATCTTTTGAAAAAGGCTGCCTTGGTGGTTGTCCAGTTGTCTAGTGATGGACCTAGCAGTCACAATGTTCACCCAGGGATTGTGACAACTGTGATTTTTCTTGAAAAAATATGCTCTGACCGTTATAAGATCAAACCATATATTATTTTTTATTGGAGGGAGAATGACAAGACTAATATGTGAGCTTTAAAGAAAATACTCTGGTAGAGCAACAATGAATACATTTATTTTTGAAGGAATTTATTAAATTTAATTGGCATACTAGTTTGGTGATTACCCATGCTTAAAGTTTTTCATTAATTGGGAGCTTTTCAGTTGAGACTGTAAAGAAACTTATGACTTTAGGAGAGGCAGCAGAAGAAGAAATATTTGATGGTGTAAATTGTTCAATCAGGTAGAGTTGCTAAAGACGGCCAAATTGGCCATCGGTTATCAAACCTTTTAACAGCAAGTATGCAAAATTTTAAAAAGTACTGACAAGTGAATCAGAGATCTTAGGACATAAACTTTATAGAGAATGCTTGGTACAGAAACAAGTTCAACATTATGTATCCTTTTTGTTGGTTATCATCGATTCAAGTGCAGAAAATTTCTTGAATTATGAAATGACCGAGTATAGTACAATCTGAAGGTGAGATGAGGGAATATCACAGACTAATGGTGGATGTTCTGCTTGATAAAGAGAAAAAAATCATCACATCCTGGCGTGTATTGAAATGTTAAGACACAGATATCGGTCATCTACTCAATATTTTTCCATTTTTCAACTTTAAATTCAAGAATGCACAGTTGACATAAACAATAATTTTCCAATTTATTGCATCATTTCTACTTTTAATATGCTAGTGTTGCATTTTGTTGCCATTTAGGCTTGTGTTCTCTGTGGATATGGGGAAGGGGCCATGACTCAGGCTCTACAAAGTCAGAATGTTGTGAAGAGCCTTCTGCAGGCTTGGAATGCTATGTATAAATCCAAGATTAACATAACAATGTCTACAGATAATTCAGCTTGTCAGTTGAGCACAATGGCTTCTGGAAGTGATTCGTTTCCTGTTATGAGACTGGCAAACATGGGGCCCTCTTCAGTATCTGCTTCTGATATGAATCTCTCGAATCATTTGGGCATTGTTGACAATTCATCTTCTCCTTGTAACTTGATGCTTCAGAACAGCATCACAGCTGGTGTTCTTGACTCAACTGTAAAGCAGTGGGTCCACGTGGTTTGTGGGCTTTGGACACCAGGAACTCACTGTCCAAATGTTGATACTATGAATGCTTTTGATGTTTCTGACGCTTTATCTTCTAAAGAACATGTGGTAAGAACTAAACCAAATGAATTGAAGAGGGTTCAATATAATACACTTAGTTATTCTTTTTGTCCTGGAAATCTCAAAAAGGCTATGTTTTTGCCGTTTCGTTTTATGGCTTCTAAAATTGTGAACAACAAAGTTATAGTTTTCGACTAATAAATATTACGAGGCTGTAGATTCATAAATGTTTATTGTATCAATGCATAGAAACATTCTCAATGTTGTTTCTTTCTAGGTTTGCTCAATATGCAGCCGACCAGGTGGCTCTTGCATACAATGCCGGATTTTGGATTGTTCTGTTTGCTTCCATCCATGGTGTGCCCATCAAAAGGTTTTCTTTCTTGATATGTTAATTTTCCAATTCATTATTTATCAAAGTGCCAAGACCAATCAAATTTCTATAATAGTTCAGGATGTCTTGTACGCAGGTAGAATCAGCTCACGATGTCCACTCATATTCTCCCACTTACCTGAGACTCAAATTACGAGGGCTTCCAAATAGCTAACAGTAACTGATAGTGTTAACTGATCCATCACATTGTAGGACCAAATTGATATAGCATGCTAGTGTATCCATATTCAAATTATATTTCTTGAGTGAAAGAGGTTCAAATATGTTATTGATTCTCGACAAGGTTTAACAAGATACATAGTTCTATGAAATGTAGATTTTCTTGGGATAACTCCTCTACTCCTATCCCATATTTATTTAATGAATCAAATGACACCAACACAATAGTGTTCCACATTGACTATGAACTAAAAATCGCACCATCACTGAAGGTGCACCATTTCCGCGAGGTGCTAGAAATCCTGCCATTATTGAAGGTGATACCACTCCTTTAAATTTGGGCCTTATATTGAGGTGGCTTGATGTATGGCTCTTATTGATCAAGTTTTTAGCATTTCGTTTTTGAACAACAAAGGATCTAACTAAAAATCATTTTTCTTTTGACCTTCATTTTCTATTGCTTACTTTGTTCCATTGTGGGGTTCCCTGAGGTGCTTGCACTACTATCCTCTATTTATTTAAAATCTTGTGCCTTTGCTACTTTGATTATTAAACTTGAGTTTTACTTATTTTCTGCAGATTCCTCTAGAATAACCTGGGTTTTCTTGTAGTTATTGATGTTGCATCAATCAAGCCTTTGCATTGGCATATGGAACTTCTCGAGACACCCAAAAAATTTTCTGGGTTGTCTGCCGAAAGCTGTTTAGACAGAAATCTAGACAGCCACAGCAATGAATTCTCTTCCCTCTGGCTAATTAAAGCGGCGTTTGTCACAAACTAATATGATGATATCTGAATGACTTCTGCTTAGAGATTCCACATAAATACTTAATTCTTAAATGGCAACAACATTACAACTTTCATAAAATTGACAAAGGACAATGCTGGTGATGGAAATTGAATTGGTATAAGTTTGTGCCAGTTCCTGACAATGGACAGTTTTTGTTGATGAGACATTGAATGTGTAAAGTTTGTCTACAGTCTCTTCCAAGTGAAAATAATATTGTAGCTCCGTTGTCAACAGGGACTACTGCAAACTGAGGCTGAAGGTAATGACGCTGAGAATGCTGGCTTTTATGGAAGATGCATGCTTCATTCTACAATCCAGCAGTTTATTCCTGGCAGTTATCCCATTAACACCGAAAGTCTTCATTCTAGAGAGAAGGGCTTAACCTCTGCTCGAACCGAGGTTTGCTGTTCATGAAACCAGCTGATAGATCTATTTGCTGATTAGAGAATTAAATTTTTTTTTTCTAATCTGTGTTTTATGCTCATTAGGGTTACAAGCATCAAAAGCACAAAGGCTTTTGGCATAAATTTTCTCAAGAATCTGATGGAAATGGTAGTTGCCACGTTCCTCAGGAGCAGCTTAATGCTTGGGTGCATATAAATAGACAAAAGCCACACAGAAAAGGGTTTTCAAAGCTTCCATGTTCCAGAGTTGAGTCTGATTATCGGGTAATTTCGATTTCTACTGTATCTATTGAGCATATTAAAATAGCTCAGTAAGTTATTATTCTTGTCACTGATTTAATTTTTTGGATCTCTCTTATTACTTGTAGAAAGAATATGCTCGCTATAAACATTCAAAAGGTTGGAAAAATTTGGTGGTATACAAGTCAGACATACATGCTCTGGGTCTCTATACATCTCAGTTCATCTCTCGGGGGGCAATGGTTTGATCCTCTATTTTTAACTTATGGGATCATTTCAATTTTTTCTGAAGTTCAATATCTGATTTACTGTCTTCACAGGTCGTCGAATACGTGGGTGAGATAGTGGGGCTCCGCGTGGCAGACAAAAGAGAGCGAGAATATCATTCTGGAAAGAAACTGCAGTACAAGAGTGCTTGCTATTTCTTCAGGGTAGATAAAGAACATATAATTGATGCCACCCGTAAAGGGGGGATTGCCCGGTTTGTGAACCATTCATGTAAGGTAAAATCCCAATACCTTGATAACTTTCCTACAAATAAGTGCTAGTTCTTTCAAATGAAGTCGAGTATGTGCTCATCTTTACATCAGTTCATAATGTGAAAACTGCCCTGGCCCCTAGGCCCTGCAAATTGTCACCATTGTTGTTAGTTGGCAACTAAGTTGCTGTGTTTGCATTTCTCTGCCTCTGAAAATGATCTTTTCCTGTGCCCATCGGCACTATCTGGGACCCAATTGTTATTTCTAGAAACTTGACCACATGTTTTTGCGAGTGTTGAAGTTTATGTATTCAACTGATCCGCACATCAAATATAAAAATGAATGGTAGTTTTATGTACGCTACACCTTTTTACAACAGCTTTCTAAGAATTTTAGTTGAAAAAATTTTGTTTTTTCTAAGATACTGGCTTACACCTTAACTCTTTTTTTAATTTTTTTTGCTGGACCAGCCAAACTGCGTTGCCAGAGTTGTTTCTGTGAGAAATGAGAAGAAGGTAAGCGTTCCTATCCCTGCACGTTAGCTTTTCTTATGGTCATGAAGCCAAACGCTAGCACAATAGGACCAATGCACGGAATTTACGGAAGGCTGTTATAAACACACTGAAGAGTTTCATTCTGGGTTTTGAGAATTACTAAACGATGTTGAAATATGCAGGTTGTGTTTTTGGCTGAAAGAGACATATATCCTGGAGAAGAGATAACATATGATTACCATTTTAACCATGAGGATGAAGGTGAAAAAATTCCATGCTACTGTAACTCTAAGAATTGCAGGCGTTACCTGAATTGATAAAAACTATATTCCATTTTTGCATGAATTTTTATGCTGTTACAAATCATATCAAACTGATGATGGCTATTAATTTTGGCATCCAATGCATTGTAAAGATTGAATGTATATATTTACCTATGGCAATTGATATGAAAATCTGTAAGCATTTAATAGTTAAAGTGCGCAGACAAGTTTACGAGTGATACAAGAATAGCAAATCTGGTGAGCTTTCTTCTTCCAATGCAGGGCACACATTGTGCGTTCTAAGAACCCCAGTTTGGTAGATTGGAGGTGGCTTCATTCACCATTTTCACCAGGGTAACCTGCCATTTATACGTAATTTATCGATGGAACAACACTATCTGATAGAGACCTAATAAAGTTTATGGAGTTTATTTGGCAATTCAATATGCTGGCTTATAAGAAATTTCAGAGCGAGCTTATAAGGTGTAAAAAAGTTTGAGCTCATAATCAATGCAAAACTTGAGCTTTAGGGTATGTCAACTGGGTGAAAAGAATGTACCACACTTTGAGGGACACCAGGAGGTGGCAGTGGAAGGTTTCTTGGTGGCCATATTTTAGAATACAATCGTTTGTCGAATCTCCACTCTCCAATCTTTCCATAGGTCAAATTACCCTACATCAAAATCAAAGAAAGTGACCATGAAAATTAACCTTTGAGCACGAACAAACAACTGGCTCAGCATACCTGCGTGTCATAGTCACATCCATAAGTATAATGAATAATGTATGTCTTGCCAATTTTTGTATCCCAAGGAGGCTGTAAGACATTCTAAAGATCATGACTCAATTCAATAGCAGCCAATCAGAGTATGAAGACATCAAAGTTACCAAACCTGAATCATGAATTCCTTGTACAAGATGTTATGCGCCCCATGTAATGCTGATGCAACAGCATATGCATACCTGTGTTTAAGAAGGAATAATTAGGGAACGAAAAAAACTCAAAGGTCCAGTTTGGTACACCCAGCTGGACGTGATTGAACAGGACAACAAAAATATGTTTCTTACATCTCAAGAACCCAACCAAAAGCTTTATCTACTTGAGGATCCTTCTTCATTGCCAAGGAAATATTCATCCATGTTGGAGCTATCTTTTGTAGAGCATCCTTGCATATTGGTGCATATAGAAGGTAGAAAGATGTTAATATAATACAAATGAGCCTTGGGGTATGCTTGGCGAGGACTCGATGAGTACAATAACAAAATTTCATCTTCTTATTCTTTATTAATATTCTTTAGTGCTATCCAATCTAACTTATCAAATACACAATCAAACAAGGTATGATACCTTCTCAATAATTACTGGGGAATTTCCAATGGGATCAATATCCGTTATTCGTCCCCTTTCCTCGGGGAAGTGCTTCCGAAGTACAGACTCAAACTTCTTGGGTTCAATGTAAAAGAAAGGGAATGCAGCTCCAAAGCCATCTCTAGACAAGTTTGGTATAGGCTTGACAATAATGTGATCTGGCTCCGCCATTAATATATAGCTGCATAATGTTAACATGCATATAAAACTAATTGATTGCCTGAAGAGCAGAAATCGATGAGAAGATTGAAATTATTGACATGTATTTTCATACTCTTCTTCAATTTTTGCTTGTTGAAGCCACTGCACAAATGCCCAAGGTCTGTTCAGGACTATATATCCCTGAAATTGCAACACTCAGTGACACAAGAAATAAACGTGTTCGTTTTCTAATTGCTAAATACATTTAGATGAGATGTTTCAACACTCCTCAAACTCCCTTAATTATCATAATAACAATAAAAGAAATGACATTAAAAAGGTATTGAAGATTAAAGAAAAAATAGAAACCTGATGTATGACAGATGAGAGGGGCTGAGCAACAAATGTGGGTATCTCATCCATGAAGCGATCAGATTGTCCAGAATGCAAGATTCTTGTAAAGCCACCCATCTCAGAATTGGGCATATCTTTGTGTTTCTTGAACCAGTAATACATCACCCTGCATTGCCATGTGCTGTATATCGAGTCCGAAGCTGTCACTGTAGTGTGGAACAGCCTCTTCTTTTTCTTGAATCTTGATGGTGATGATTCTGTGGTCATCTTGATCATGGATTCTACTTTATTTCTTGAAACTGACGAAGATCTTGATGGGTTTGAAGGGCCTGGGAAATCTTGCTTGAGGGGTGCATTTGATGATATGATTATGTTGTATATTAGCAGTGCTGCTGAAAATGTTATCACTAGTTTGTAAAACAAATTCCCACACCTCATACTGTTGGTATGTGTGGGATGCACGGGGACGCAACAATTTCTCTAAAAGCTCCGACGAATAGGAGAAGCTCAATCAAATCCTTAAATTACCCATGACTAAGAATTCACTTCGAGCACTAATGGCTTCAGCGTGATATGCCCCCCGTACGTTCACGAGCAAGGAGACTAAGAATGCGGGGATGGAAGAAACTGGCAAAACTGATAAAGATGTTGGAGAAAGAGATGAAGTAGAAATTTGGTTATATATTGTCAGCTGGTTGGGGTGGCTGTAGGAGAAGGTACTGAAGGTAGAGCAGGACAAGAAAATTAATTGGAAATTAAAAGAGTTGACACTTTGCTGAATCAATTCAAGCCCCCAGTAATTAAGGTAAACATAGAAAAATGTGAACAGGGTAGAAATGGGAAAAAAAGGGTAGAAATGGAATAAACAAAAAGCTTCACAAATGAACCGTAAACGGTGGATTGCCTCTTTTAAGATAGTGGGGATACAAAGAATTTTTTTTAAAACTTAGCCTTAGGGTATTTATATCTTTGATTACGATTTTTGTCTAAATATTTTGTTAAAGCATAGTTTGAAATGAGGGGGGATTTTTCAAAATGACTTATGAATAGTAATTTTTTAAGAATTTTGTTAAAAAGTCACTTTTACCCTTTATGAAATGGGGCATTTATTTGCAAAACAAGTCCTTAAACTTTTTTATTCTTATTTTTATTCGTCATCACTAGACGTTTCTTCTAAATCTGATTTTTCTTCAAATATTTCTTCATTCATTTCTATTTCTTCAATATCAACTTCTTCACATTCATCTCTAATTTGTTCAAAGTCCGTAATTAATATTCTAACTTTCTTTTTTGGACATTCAGTGCTTATATATCCTTCTTCATTACAATTCCAACATTTACATCGTTTTTTATCTAATGGTTTTTTATTATAAGGTTTATATTTTCTTCTAAAATATTTTCTTTTAGGTTTAAAATATTTCTTTTTAAACTTATTATATATTTTTATATTTCTTGGGTCTTATTTTTCTTTTTCTTTTATAATTATAGCATCCCCAATTTCCTGGTACTTCGGTATCTCTACAACAAATCTTATCTTGTATAAATCCTGATTGTTTATAAATCATTTGATTACTACACATAGTACTTATTTCATCTTTTATAGTTCTTATAATAAATCATAATGTATATCCTTCTTCATTTCTTCCTAATTGTTTTTCTTTAATCTTATTTTGAAAATAATTATTCCATGGTGGTGGTAATTTTCTAATAAAAACTTCCTTATAATAATTATTATCAACTCCACTTCCAAACATCATATAATAATATTTACTATATTCACAACAATATTCATTAAGGTAACACATATTACAAATTTGTAAATGTTCTATTCTGTTTTTAGCATCTTCTATTTCTTCTAATCTAGCTTTAGTACTTTCATTTACCCAGTCTTCTCCAGCAAATTCTCTATAAATTCTTGTAGCGACTCTATTTATTCTCTCTATTATACTAATTCCAAATCCTGCTTCAATACTATCTTTCCAAACACCTTTTGTTATTTCTTCTAATCCTCTATACCAATTAAATACATTTCCTTTAAATGTTGCTAATAAATATTCAGTTCTATTTTTATTATCGGTATTACTGCGATTATAATTAAAGTGTGCCATCATATTGGTACTCCATTCATTTATAGCTCTTCTAACATCTAATTCACAATCTAAATTTAAATATGATCCTGCAATTTTCATTGGGTTTGATTCTCTCAATACTGGTTTAAATTGGTCTCTATACATTCTTTTTTTGGTAGTTTTAAAATCTATTTTTATATTAACATATCTTCTTGGGTCTATTTCTGCTTCATATCTAGTTGTGCTAGTTTCTCCATATTCTTCTTGTTTAACTGCTTGTGGTCCTCCCGTTTTTCAACCATATGATTTTTAGTTATTTCTTCACAAATTTTTAAATCTTTTAAGTCAAATATTAAATTTTCCATATCTTCGTTCATTATTCTTCTATAACTAATTTTCCTTCTTCTTTTTCTATAAGATTTTCTTCTTACTTTCTAAGATCAATCAATAATCTTTCTATATCTTCTTTTAATCCTCCATTAAGTTTTATTAATTCTTCATATTTTTCAATTTTCTTTCTAACTTCTTTAAGTTCTTTGGCATAATCTGGTTTAAATGATTTTTCTTTATTTAGATTTTTTATTATTCTATTTAAAAGATTTTCTATTCTTAAAAAGTTATTTTGTAGTTTTTCTTTTTCTTCTTCGTAGTCTATTTCAATTCTAGTTATTTTTTCATCAATTGCTTTTATACTTTTTTCAATTAAATTGATTTTATCATTCATACTCATACTTTAGGTTTTTTATAAGATGGTTTTTCAATTTCAAATCCTAATTTATTTAATAGAATATCAAGTTTATAATTAATAATATCTATCTTTTCTTCTAAAGTTGCTATTTTATTAATACTATTTTTCTGTGCAATTTTTGATATTTGATTTTGAATTTCTTCAAGTTTAGCTTCATCAAGTATTTCTAAATTATTAATTTGTTCTTTTATTTTATTAAATTGTTTAGACATATTTTTGCTTAAAACTTCTAATCTTTTTTTAACTATTTCATCTTTTGGATCTATATTATTTATCTCGTCTATAACTTCTATATCTTTAGATTTTAATTGTCCTAATTGTAGCCATAAAAATGCATTAGTCCAGTTTGTAGTCATATTTAATAATTCATCTGTATTTCCCCATGAGCTTAAAGGTTGAAACAGAGTTGTATTCCATTTTTTAGTTTGATAGCTTCCTATTGGTAATCTAATATTTTCTATTTCTTGTTTATCAAATCTTATTTTTGTTGGTAAACTCATCTTAATCTGGTAAGTTTAAAGAATTAATTATTATATTATTTATCTTTTGTCTTATTTCTCTTCTAAATTGTTCTTCTCTTCTTAATTCTCTTGTAATTTCATTCCTTAATAATTTTCTTTTAATTTTATTCCAATTAGAAATTTCTTTTTCTATTTCTCTACGATTATTATCAGTTATTATTTGTTCTTCTAAAATTTTTATTTTATTATCACAAAATTTTCTAGTTATTCCAGGCATATTCTTATTCTATATCGTCAAAACTAAGATCAAAATCATATAATTCAGAAATTTCATTATAACTTACATGCTTTTCTATAGTTTCAAAAGTTCTTTCACTATTTTCACTATCTAACTAGAAAAATATAATCATTTTTATTATTTCTTTAGGCAATCTTTCTTTTAATCCAAATGATACAATTGTAAGACATTTTTCATAATATCTAACATCTCTTTTTATGAAATTTATTCCTCTAGTATTACTATCATAAGTTTCTGGAATTTCTATAATGTGACTATGATTAATACTATTAGTATATCTAAAAGTTACAGTTCTATAATAAAACTGTAACTTTCCATGATAAAAGTTCTTCAAAGTAAACAATCTTATAAAAATTCTTATATAATAATTTTCATGCAAATTTTCAGACAATAAATTTTCTTGTAGCTTAAAATAAGGGCCTTACCACGTTTCGCCAAATAGCAAGAATGTTATATGTTCCTGGTCACATTCGTCACAAAAGTTGGCCAAAGTCCGACAGCATCACAGCAAAATGGACACAAAGGCACTCAAAACTCTTAAACAGACTCACTGTGTAGAACAACACTCAAAGCGTAATAAAAGATTTATTTCAAACTCAAAAATTTTATTGATCTGAAGATAACTTGAAAGCTATTATACAAATATTTTTACAAAGATTGATACTCCGAAGAGTGGTTTATACTCTCTAACGAGAAGGATTACAAAGATCATTTTTGGAGGTTTGAAATGGTATTTCAGGATGAGATTTCAGATGACTAATTTTCGATGATCTCCTCCTTCAGTAGAGTCACAATTTATAGAAAGGCACTCACTTCACCGAGAAGCTTCTGACCAATCAAATTTTTACAACAAAAAAGTTAAAGTACAATTATTTCTTCAAAGTGGTTGAAGTAATTAAAGTACTGTCGGCTGCTTTATTCCAGCTTTTGAGCTGTCTCCTTCTGCTTTAATGCTCACATGGTGCTGTCTTGTGATGTCGTTTTCTTATCGTCCTTTACTTGTGGACGTGTCCCATGAGTCGGCAAACCTCTTTAATGCATTCTTCACTTCCAGAGAATTGATCGTTCATTATTCCACAAATTTTTTCTTCAAGAATTTTTGATTCTTTATCTCCTCTACAGATAAGGATCCAATTATTGCTCATTCCATAGACCATGTATCTTTCTGCATAAAAGAACTGCATCGTTGAGCAGATTGATTTTATTCCAAGAGCTCTTCTATAGATCATCCATTTCTTATTAATAGTGGGTAACTCTTTAAAAATCTGAATCTCCTTGAGTGGATTTCCATTATTTTTCCGAATAGTGACAAGATGATATTCTCCATACCATTCTGGTTCTTTATATTCAGAACTAATTGTGTAAAACCTCATTTCAACTGGTTGTTTATCACTGAATTTTTTAACACAATTAACAAATTCTTTATCAAACTGTTCAATTTCTTTTAGATCTATCCCTGGGAAGAGTCGATCTAAAAATCCAAATGCTGCCAATTTTTGAACAATATTGGGATCCGCTCCTTGAATTGCACTGATCCTTGGATAAATCGTCGTTGGAAGGGCTGTCAAATATAGAGAACTTCCTTCTCTGAAATTATATACCCATTCTGAAAATTCATAATACTCATTTTCCATAGGATGTAGATTATTTCGAATATGATGAGTTGTAATTATTCCCTTTGGTGATTTGAGGTCACCAACCGGTACTTTTTTATTTTCTTGGAATTCACTGATAACAGTAGGCTGTTCCAATGGGCCTTTTGATAAGGATGTTTGAGTACTAGACTCAGCGGCTCCTTTTCCACTTGTAAATTTTTCCAACAATCTGTTAATACTGACGGGTAATTGTTGTAGACCCTTTGTTATGACCTTTTCCTCTTGCGAGGTAAGATGGTCATTTCTCTTAGATTTCGAATCTCCACTTGAAGTGGATGTATTAATCTCCCGAAATGGGATATGACTCGCCTTTTGGCTGTATTCACCTTTTTCTAAAGGAGGGTACTCCTGGCTGCAACTTACAAAAAAGTCTAAACATTCTGTCAATTTTTCTTTATTATCATTTAGTTTATCAATCTTTTTTCCACTTTCAACAACTTTGTTTGATAAATCGCACAAAGTTTGTCTGATGTCAAGATGATCCTCTTGAATAGCAAGATAATCTGCATTAAAATCTGTTATAAGATCTTGCAATTCTTTGGTAAATGCTTCAACCTTATCTAAAATCATGATTCCTGCTCAAGAAATCAGCAAATAAGTTATATTTTCCTTTAATATATTCAAATTTAAAATTATAAAAAGATAATAGCACTTGCCATCTATATAATCTTCAATGTTGAGGTGAATTTGGTAATTTATTATTTACTAGTCCGTTAAGTTGAGTATTATCAGTTTGAACAATAAATTCCTTAGGTAGCAAGAACATTTTGAATTTATTTATTCCTTTAACAACTGCCAATAATTCTTTTTCATTGGTTGAATTATCTACTTCAGCGTTATTAAATGTTCCACTAGTATATCTGCAAATTTCATTTAAATCAGTTTTTAATAAAGCACTCCAATATAAATCTGAAGCATCGGTTTGAACTATTAATTTATCTTTTTCATCAGGAAGTCTAAATTTAGGTAAATTTTTGTAATTGTCTTTTAAATTTTTAACACAAAGAGTATGTTCTTCATTCCAACCTAATTTATTTGATTTTCTTAATAGTTTCTGAAATTTATTTCTTTTTTCTGCAAGTTTTTCTATAAATCCTTCAGCATAATTAAGACAACCTAAAAACTTTTGAATTTGTTGCTTATTTTCAAGTTTATCGGGAAATAAAATTATCTTCTCAAAAATATGAGGTTGTAATTTTATTCCTTCACTATTTATTATCATGCCTAAAAATTCAATTTCATTTTTTGCTATTTCTGCCTTTTTCTGACTAAGTATTATACCTTCTTTTGAGCAAAGTGTAGCAAAACTTCTAAGATGTTTAAAATGATTTTCGTATGTTTCTGAACAAACAAGTATATCATCAACATAAACAATAAGAAAATTATAAGTTCTAAAGACTTCATCTATTCTTCTTTGATAAATTTGTGGTGCATTTTTTAATCCAAATGGCATAACTAACCATTCATAATGTCCTCGAGGGGTACTAAATGCTGTTAATGGTATGCTACTTTCTTCAAGCTTAATTTGCCAAAATCCAGACTTACAATCAAATTTTGAATAATATTTTTTGTTTTTGGCTATATTTATTAATACTTCTTTATTTGATAGATAATATCCATCAAATTTAGTGTTTTTATTAAGTTCTTTATAATTTACAACCATCCTAAATTTTCCTCTTTTTATCTCTGAATGATTTCTAACCAAAAAAGCTGGGCTACTATGAGGGTTATTACTTCTTCTTATAAGTTTTTTATTAAGAAGTTCTTGAATTTGTAGTTGAAATTCTTCTTTATCTTCTTGATTATAGAGCATATGTTTGACTCTAATAATGATTGTTGGTTCTAATAGTTCTATTTTAGCTGTTGTTTTTTATTTTTCCCATTTTTCAAGTGGGTTTTCATTATAATTTTTTGCCAAAAGATCTTTTATTTGATCAAGAGTAATTGTTTTGATTGAATAATTGAGTAATTTTGGTATAAATTCTATTTTTTCACCACGCTGAGCTGGCTGAACTCTGAATGGTTTAAATTCTCTAGCAATTTTTAGTAAATGTCCACATGGTGTTTTTAATTGAAATGTATAAATATTTTGACTATATTGACTAAACTGTTGAAGAAAGTCATTTCCTAAAATAATATCACAATCATTTATATTATATTGGTAAACGTTTATTATAATTACTATTTTAGATCCTATTATAACTTCTATATTTTCATTTCTATATTTTAAAGATTCTCTTACTTCAGTTATTCCTTATAGTGTTAATTGTTGTTTATTTTCAATCCATTTTGGTAATAAAAATTCTTTAAAGATAGTTATCTCAACTCCTGTATCAATTAGAGCACAAGTAGTTATTTTTAATTCAAATACAGTTATTTGTATATATACACTTATTGGGAATTTTATTTCTCTACTCATTTTTCTTTAAGGCAATATGTAGTTATTCCTTGATGTATAATAAGAATTCCTTCCTTATCTATTTTATAATTATCAAGACTATTTAAAAATGAATTTCCTAATAATATTGGGTGTTCATCAAAATTCATATTATTATCAATATAGCATTCTATACTTAATAATAAATTTCCTAATTTAATTTGAACTTGTCATATGATATCACAAGAGTTTATTTTTCCTTCAAAATCTCTATAACTATAAGGTTCAACTTTTTTCTTTTTAATTCCTTCATCAATAAGAGAGCAAATATGATTCTGACTTGCTCCAGTATCAATAAGTATTTTAATTTCATTTATCCATTTATTTCCATTAAAAAACTTTCCTTTGATTCCATAAACACTATTATTTTTATTTTGTATTATTTTTGAAATACTATGTCTTACTGTATTATTTCCAATAATTATTTTATTTTCTTTATATGTTATTTGTTTTGATATTATAGGTTGATCGATACTTATAGCATCATCATGTTCTATCTCAAAATTTTCTATTTTCTCTATATCTTATTCTCTAGGTAAGATTGCTTCTCATATATCCCTAAATTCTTCGTCAATTTCTATAAAAGGCTTTTCTTTATATATATTTCCATAATTACTATTTGTATAACAATATAATCCTTGATATAACATAATAAAAACTTTATTATCAACTTTTAATATTTTATTAGTCATCTTAAAATATAGACTAAGACAATCATCTAAAATTTTATCATTTATATGCACACAATATCTTGAATAACAAGTAAATTTTAATTTTTTATAGGCTAAATTTCCTTTCACTATTCCTAAATTCTCATTTTCTGCAGTTATACATATTTCATCTTGTAGATTAAGTATTATAGGATTATTAATTCCTTCTTTAAAATATGATTTTATTATTATTTGTATTCCAACAAGGTAGACATAAGATATTTTATTTCGTTTTTCTTGTTTTAATTTCATAAAAATTCATTAATATTTCTTTTTGTTATAAGATTTAATTTTATTTTTCCTTGTGTATGTTTAATATCTATGGCCTTTTCTAATTTCATGATATTCATTAATGACTAACTTCTTTTTTCTAAAAACTGATCCTAAAATATTAAATAATTTATTTTCTCCTAGTGGTTTTAGATTTAATTCTGTTCTATTAATTTTTCTAAATTTTTTCCAATCAAATTTTCCTTTTAAGGCATATCCTTCTACTCCTTCGTATACTTCAGTTTCTAAATTCTCTGCATTTTCAATTTCCATGATCTCTAGGGCTCTAATTCTTCAATTCTCCTAATTTCATTATTAAGAACTTTCTGAATTCTTTTTAAAGTTTTCATTTCTATAAGAATAGGTATTTTAACAAGATATCCTAAGTTTTCATCTAAAACTTCATCAAAATCTATTAAAAGAAAAGTAATTTTCTTTTCAAATTTTTTCTTTATTTTAAGACTATCCGAGTCTTTTATTTTTTTAATCAAATTTCTTGATTTATTAACAAGATGTTGAATATAACTATCAGTATCTAAATATTCAGTAGAATTGTTAACGTACCATCCTACGCAAATTTCTTTATTATCTTCCATTTTCTTATGGCTTTAAATCCTCAGAATATAGGGCTCTGATACCAATTTTTGTGGGATCCTAAAAATGCAAAAATACAATTAATTCAAAAATAAAATTATTAATCAATGTCAAAATTTTTGGCTCAAGGTAGGTGGAAAGAGTTGATGGTGAATAAAAGTTAATTTTTTATTGTAAGGGGCAAACAATTTGTCGAATCCAAAATTAGAATTAAAGTTTTAAGGACTAAAATGATTTGTTTTGAAACTTTTTATACTAAGGATATTTTAGGTAGTTTATATGGTTGAATAGTGAAATGGGTTATTTTGGAAATATGATCTTGAATTTGGGTCATTTCCATGTATTTCCCCTTGAAATAAATATTTTATCAAACTTTTATATTTATTTAAAATATGAGGAGAAAATAGTCTTTTTATATCGTTCGAAGAGTTAACGGATAAGGATAAGCAAATTTTATATCAAATTACAGAGAGTTCGATTGCAGAAAATATCTAATTGGAAGTGAAGTGTGTGTGATTAGAAGGAAGAAATCATGATACCGGTGGCGCTAGTGACGGAGTTTTTGGAGGAGTACACGGTGTTGCTGGCCAGAGTGTTAGAGCACGTGTTCCACGGGGCGCCGCTGCCTTTTCCCCGGCCGGTTCGTTTTCTCATCCTCCGAAATCTTCCTTTTGCTTCAACTCCAACAGTCATCAGAGTTTCTGCGCCATAGACCGTACATTTTTTTCCTGATAATTTTTCCCTTCCAATCCATGTCCTTTCGTCCTTGTATAATTGTATATTGTCTCTTTCTGATTTTTTCATAATTTTAGATTTCGGCTTTTCAACTTTTACGAATTAGTGAAAATTGGAAAGTTTTCTTTCATCTTTTCAGATAAATCAGGTTTCAATTCCTAATATTTCCTACTCCACATCTACATCGATGAGATAATATTATAAGATTAATGCCATCTAGGTTTCAATACATGTAACTGGCAGATTCAATGCAAGAATGTATAACCCATCTAATGATTATTCAATTTCTCCTCTCATCTAGAATATAGCAGTCGTTAAATAACTCTAATTTATCTCACATCACTTGTAGAAGGCTCTAGAAAACAAAAGTAGAGAATTTTCGATCTTGAGGATTTATCTCTGAACCGTGCTATAGGTACAGAAAAATTTGCCGGACAATTGCCAGATTTTTGAAATCAAAGGCCAGGATTTATACAAAAAGGCAGGGGAAAAAAAAAATCAAAGGCCACAATCATTTTCTGGTAAATTTCTGGTAAAATTCCCTGTACTCGGGGAATTTTCCTTTATCTCTAGCTTGATGCATTGATTTGAAGTTTGAGACAGGTACGAAGTGGAATTGGGGTATAAATGGCTGCTACCTGAACGGCAGATGCAGTGATCCAAAAACATTTATCAAAGAAAAGTTGAATAACCTCTCTTTTACTTCTTTGATATGGGGAAATTGATCTACCCCAAGATGAATATTCTGCATCCAATTTAACTAAAATCATTCTGATGAACCATATTAAACACTTTCAAACTTGGCCAAGCACCCAGAAATGAATTACTTCTGCAAGGATGCTCTCAGTCTTTTGTAATAAGTTTTGATTGATCAACCTAAGATTTGTTTTTATTTTTACCATTTTGTAGTGTAAATGAACTTTTTATTTTGAGATTTTGAGATGTCTAAATACATTACATTCAACCAATTCGATGACAGTTTGTTTTTTAGAATTGATAAAATCGCGGAGATAAGTCGAAGTTAAAAGTGTTATTATTCGTATATAGTAATTGAAACTTCACCCGTTTAAAGCTGAGCATGTTTCGGAAGTGTATAATAACGTTTAAATCCATAAATAAATAGAAATTATAAATGTTTATTTGGAGCCAAGAATTAAAATTAGACAAGATATCCAATTGACGGCGTTGCACAAATTCCTGCTGATCTATTCTTAGTTACCTCATATCCCACAACAAAATTAATTATGAATATCTAAAATCTTGAATTTCCCTCATTTGATTATAATTTCCTCTGAAATGCTAGCAGCGTCATCAATGGGTGATGAGCATGAAATGTCGAGTTTGAGGGAGAGGCGAAAGAAGTCCCCAATAAGCCTTTCTTCTTGTTTCTTCCAACGAAACCATTCATTTGATGGCTCCTCCTCGTCGCCACGTTCTCCGACGTCAACTCCGAAGAAATCTCCTTCGGCGTGGATTCGATCAAAGGCTCATGATTTCCCCGAAATTAAACACAAATGCCGGAACCTTATATCGCGCATAGGGCGACAGCGCCGCCATTCTTCTGCTGATTTTAGCTATGATCCTTTGAGTTACTCCCTCAACTTCGACCATGATGATCATGCTTACGAGTTTTGCGGCAGCCACCTTTCAGAAATCACGACCAAGAATCATGTCAGTACTTGAATTATTTTGCATGAAACTAGATACATAACCGACGGTCGTACTCAATCCGGGGCTGCAGATGAAACCGCTTACCGCGGTTGCATGGGTGGCCGAGGAGGAAGAGGAGGCGCCTCCACGGAGTAACGTGGTGTAGCTGACTAGCCTCTACTAAGTGAATTTATTGCCTAGCCAAAGGAGTTGTTTTGGTAATTTTCTGTTTCTATATCTGAATTAGAAAATATTGCACTAGGAGTTGCTTTTTTCTTTCCTTTATTATAGGATTTTATTTGTAAATATTAGTTTTATTTTAACTTAATATAGGATTTTATTTGTAAATGTTAATTTCTTCCCAAGGTTTTAAATCTTGTATTTTACTTGTAAATACCCAAATATTCTCAATTGGGTGTTCGATTTCTCACCATTTTTTGTAGCTATTTTTTTTAGTTTTTATTGTTCATCAAAATGTGAGATTGAAAAAGAAATAAAAATTGTTAATGTCATAAAATGTGGTTGAAAATGAATTGGGAAAAAAAAAATTAGTTTTCACTTTTCTCCACAATTTTTCAAGAAATATTGAAAAGTTAATGAGATTTATATTAAGAAATGAAATTGGGATTTAAATGAAGCTATTTTCTTATATTAAATTATTCTCCTCAATTACTATTTTTTTCCTGGTTAATTTTCCTAGTCATCATTTCTTACTAAATAGGCTGCCTTGTTTATTATTTAGACAAATTATTGAGTTGAATTAATGATATAAAAAATTTACTCTCCCTATGAGCTCGAACTCGAAGCTTCCTTCGTAACTCCCAAAACTTCTTCGTAGTGGCTCTCTTTCATGTCTCATTTCATATAGGAAACCTCAATGTTGATAAATTTCTTTTTTTTTTCCGTCATATGAGCATATTCAAAGGCCGAGTATTTTTTGTCCTTCCATTTATTTCAAGACAAGTTAGGTGCATGTCTGTCCCAGCTACAGTAATAATCATGTATTTAACGTGCAGATTACACGTGTGGATGATATCAAAATTATACAAGAATTTACAAATTTATATTCTACCTTACATATTTAATCAGACGAACATAACCATACCAGAGATGCTCTTAATTGTATTATTGCCCCGTTCGGTAGGGATTAAAATCCAATTAAAATTGAAAATATGACCGTTATTGGGTCTCACTCGTCTAATAAAAGTCTACAATAACGACTATTTTTTCAATTTTAATCTGATTTTAATCCCCACCGAACGGGCCCTATGGTCTGAATGGTCATCCATGTAAAACCACAATATAAAAGATACTATCTACAATGCCCATAAAGAAGGGAGCATAAAATATAGAAAATCCAAACTAATAAGAGCATAATATAAATTGTATGGATTAAATTCCAAAGCTGGCTAATAGAGAATATATGAATTGGGAACGTAAGAAAAATTAAGCCCATGGGCAAGTCAGGAGTGACAATCGACCAACTGGGAGAAGTAAAACAGTCTTAAATCATCCTTAAAAACTCTTTAGAACTAACAACAAAAAGCCAAATCACCAAACTCACATTCCTGTAAATGCCTTCTTGCCAAGACCAGACGAACCGGCTGGTATCACCTTAAGAACATTGAATCTAACCGTTTTTGATAAAGGCCTGCAAAGTGATTCAGATCATAAAATTAAATTCCAGAACAAAATCATAAAGAGTTACATAAATAAGCTTCTGTTCTAACCTGCACTGGCCAATAGTAACATGGTCACCCTCTCTCACACGGAAGCATGGAGATATATGTGCTGGAATGTTTGAGTGCCTCTTTTCATATCTGGAAGATAATCAATCCTTAACAATAAGCATACATAACGTAGAGAGAATTGCAACAATACTAAATTGCATCATATCATACCTCCGGTACTTCTTAACCCAATGCAAGTAGTTACGACGGACAATGATTGTTCTCATCATCTTGGCACTGTGGCATGTCCCAGAAAGAATACGGCCTCTGATGGATACATCACCAGTGAAGGGACATTTCTTGTCTATATATGTGCCTGAAGGAAGAGTAAAACACCTAGTCTCATTAAAATTCATTGTGCCAAAAACATTAAGAATCTGCCAGAGTTTAAAAAATATTAACAACATACATTGCTAACACTGTCAAAGATTTATCATATTGACAAACAGTAGGATAAGACACAGAAATTACAGATTAACTCCGCGTAGACAGCCATGCTTTAATATCAAGTGAGAGGGGCAATAACAACCCAGCAATTATTAAAAATGAGATAAATTATGATTAATTCAATTGCATAACATTCCATGAACGCAATTTCTTAACCTAGCACAAGGTCTGGACTTTAAAATTTAATTGAATCAAACAGATTGAAATCTACAAAAATCATATCAATGTTTCTATCAAGAAAAAACGTAATTAAAAAAGGTCATACTTGGTGTGCACTACATACAAACCTATCCAGTACCTGCAACGACCTAAATTAGTTCAGAACGGAAACGTATCTGTTGGAAATTAAACTCAAATGGCCTTTTTTTGTTTCAAGCCACGTTGATGTTGAATAAGTCTTGCAGATTATTAGGATCTTTTTTTTCAGTTTTATTGTTATGCCAATAAAGTAGGGCTTTAGTGGGTCAATTAGCAACGTGTTTAGGAGATTTTGATTCAGTTTGTTAGGCTTGTAATTTGGCTATAAATAGCTGACATTTCTACTGTTTTTAAATCATCAGTTCATCAATAAGAAATATCCTTCTTCTCCCAGTTTGTTTTTTAGATCCTGTGTTGGGAAATTATTCTGATTTTTAATTTCCTGCATTTGGTATCAGAGCCACAAGTTTTTTTTGTTGTCTTAGTTTGCTTGTAAGCAGGTTACAACAATGAACGGGTCAATCCAGCCTCAACTTCCAAGGTTTAGTGGAAAAAATTTTGATCAATGGTGTATCCAGATGAAAGCTTTGTTTGGTTTTCAGGAGCTGTCTGAGGTTATTGAAGATGGATATACAGAACCAGCAGATCAAGCTGCTGCAGCAGCTCTTACTCAAGGTCAGAAGGACAGCTTGAGGGAGAACAGGAAGAAGGATAAGAAGGCTTTATTTCTCCTTTACCAATCTGTAGATGAGGTCGTCTTCGAGAAGATCTCCAATGCAACTACAGCTAAAGAGGCATGGGAGATGCTGCAAAATTCCTACAAAGGTGATGAAAAGGTGAAAAGTGTAAGGTTGCAAACCTTAAGAGGTGAATTCGAATCTCTTTCAATGAAAAATTCTGAAATTGTCTCTGATTATATTTCTCGAGTTCAGTCCGTTGTTAATCAATTGCGGGTTAATGGTGAAAAATTAGATGAATTACGTGTTGTTGAAAAAATTGCAAGATCCTTAACTGGTCGTTTTGATTATGTGGTTACTGCAATTGAAGAAGGAAGGGGCTTTTCAACCATGACTGTTGAAGGGCTACAGAGTTCATTGTGTTCTCATGAACATAGAATGAACAGCCGAGAAATAAATGTTGTGGAACAAGCGTTTCAAAGCAAGGTTAATTTGACAAGCTCAAGCAATTCTGATGATAGTCCCAATGGTGGAAAAGGACTTAAAAGTACTACAAACTCTGAGAAAAGGAATTATGTCCAACGCACTTCTGGAAATAAAAGGTATGTTGACAAGTCCAAAATTCAATGCTTTCGTTGCAAGAAATATGGCCATTATCGATCTGATTGTAGAGTTAAATTGCATAAAAGAACTTTTGAGCATGCTCATTATGCTGATGAGGTACAGGAGAAAGAAAACCTCTTGTTAGCTTGCACTACTTCTTCAGAAGATAGTCTTGGAGAATGGTATTTGGATACAGGCTGTAGTAATCACATGTGTGGGAAGAAGGAATTATTCTCTCAGTTGGATGAAACGGTGACTGGAGAAGTAAACTTTGGAAACAAAGCTAAGGTATCAATTATGGGAAAAGGCAAAATCCTGATACAACTAAAAGATGGTTCATATGAGCATATTTCTGATGTATTTTATGTTCCTAGTCTGCACTGGAATTTATTGAGTTTAGGACAACTATCTGAAAAGGGGCTTAAAATCACAATTGACAAGGGAGTTTGCACTATTATGAATCGTAAAAATGAACATGTTGTCAAGTTAAGATGACTAAAAATCGCATGTTTCCTTTATCATTTCAAGCTGAAAAAGTATTTTCTTTTTCTGCTGCCGTTTTTGATACTAATTGGCTATGGCATTTGCGTTTCGGTCACTTGAACTTCAATGGATTAAAGTTATTAGCAAATAAAAAAATGGTTACAGGGCTGCCATTGTTAGAAAATTTTAATCAGTTGTGTGAAGGTTGTGTTCTTGGAAAACAGCACAGGGATCATTTTCCAGTAGGCAAGTCTCGAAGAGCAACCCAACTGCTAGAACTTGTGCACTCAGATGTTTGTGGACCAATGGAGACTGAATCACATGGAGGTAATCGCTATTTTCTCACTTTCATAGATGATTACAGCAGGAGAACTTGGGTCTATTTTTTGAAACATAAGTCTGAAGTGTTTAATATTTTTAAAGGCTTCAAAGCCTATGTGGAGAAACAAAGTGGTTGTTCTTTGAAGGTGTTTCGTACAGATAGAGGGGCGGAGTACACCTCCAATGAATTCTTTGATTTTTGCAAAATTCATGGAATTAAGCATCAACTTACAGCGAGCTATACACCGCAGCAGAACGGGATTTCTGAAAGGAAGAACAGGACAATAGTTGAAATGGCACGTAGTATGTTGAAAGAAAAAAATTTACCAAAAGTATTTTGGGCAGAGGCAGTGGCATGTGCTGTTTACATTTTAAACAGGTGTCCTACAAAAAGTGTTCGTGATATGACACCTGAAGAGGCATGGAGCAACCATAAACCGGATGTTCAAGCTCTTCGAGTCTTTGGTTGCGTTGCATATGCTCATATACCAGTTGAGAAACGAAAAAAATTTGATGGTAAAGGTACAAAATGCATTTTTCTTGGTTATAGTAATACAACTAAAGGATATAAATTGTTTGATCCAAAAAGAGGTGAAGTGATTGTAAGCAGGGATGTAGAATTTGATGAAACTAATGCTTGGGCTTGGACAAGTAAACAAGAGCAGCATGTGGGGATTATTCTGGATGAACCTAATATTGGCAATGTACAGTCTAATACTCAGATTTCCAGCACTACAGATCAATCTTCTTCTTCTTTGGCTCATATTGAAGTGCCTCATGATTCAGCTAGAAGGCGTGTTATGCCAGCTCATCTGCAAGACTATATCATAACCAATGATAATGATGTTTCTGATGAGGAATTAGTAAATTTTGCATTATTTGCAGATTGTGATCCTCTAACTTTTGCAGAAGCAGCTCAAGATGATAAATGGATTCGTGCTATGGATGAAGAAATTCATTCAATAGTTAAAAATAAAACATGGGAGCTAACTTCTTTACCACAGGGAAAGAAATCAATTGGTGTAAAATGGGTTTACAAAACAAAGTTCAAACCAGATGGTCAAGTCGATCGGTTGAAGGCTCGATTGGTTGTGAAAGGGTACAAGCAGAAGGCAGGTATTGACTATTATGAAGTTTTTGCACCTGTAGCTCGACTTGATACTATTCGTATGGTAATTGCACTAGCTGCTCAAAAAAATTGGCAGATACATCAGATGGATGTGAAATCTGCATTTCTTAATGGTTTTCTTGAAGAAGAGGTCTATGTTGATCAGCCAGATGGTTATGTGTTGAAAGGTAATGAAGGAAAAGTTCTCAGATTAAGAAAGGCTCTCTACGGGTTAAAACAGGCGCCAAGGGCTTGGTATACTCGGATTGACACATATTTCCAAGAAAATGGTTTTCTTAAGTGTCCTTATGAACCCACATTGTATATCAAATCTAATTCACATGGAAATATAATTATTATATGTTTGTATGTGGATGATTTGATTTTTACAGGAAATGATCCAAGTATGTTTGAAGATTTTAGGGAGGCCATGACTAGCAACTTTGAAATGACTGATATGGGACTCATGTCTTATTTTCTTGGACTAGAAGTGATGCAGACTAATGGAGGAATATTTATTTCGCAAAAGAAATATGCATCAGACATTCTTAAGCGATTCAAGATGGAATCATGCAATCCTATCAAAACTCCTGTTCAGGAAAGATTTCATTTGGATAAAAATGGCAATGGTGAATTTGTTGATCCAACCTATTTTCGAAGTCTGGTAGGTAGTCTACGTTATCTAACATCTACTAGACCTGATCTCACATTTGGAGTTGGTATTATTAGCCGATTTATGGAAACACCAAGCCAATCTCATTTGCAAGCTGCAAAGCGAATCCTGCGATACATAAAAGGTACTCAAAGTCAAGGTATCTTTTATTCATCTGTTGATAATTGCAACCTTGTTGGGTACACAGACAGTGATTGGGGAGGTGATCTTGAAGAAAGGAAGAGTACGTCAGGCTATGTATTTCACATGGGTTCAGGAGCAATTTCTTGGTCATCAAAGAAGCAACAGGTTGTTGCTCTTTCCACTACCGAAGCAGAGTATATTGCAGCTGCCTCTACTGCATGTCAGGCTGTTTGGTTGCGTAGACTGCTGGAGGAATTAAATCAGAAACAATTGATTCCTACAAAGATTTTTTGTGATAACAAGTCAGCTATTTGCTTGACTAAAGATCCAGTCTTTCACGGTAGAAGTAAACACATTGACATCAAATTTCATTACATTCGTGAGCTTGTCAAAGAACAAGAAGTAGCTGTTGAATTCTGTAAATCTGAAGATCAATTGGCTGACATTCTTACAAAGCCACTGAAAGCTGAACTTTTTTACAAGTTGAAGAACATGATGGGGATGATTAGTTTAGAAAGTTTGAGTTTAAGGGAGGCTGTTGGAAATTAAACTCAAATGGCCTTTTTTTGTTTCAAGCCACGTTGATGTTGAATAAGTCTTGCAGATTATTAGGATCTTTTTTTTCAGTTTTATTGTTATGCCAATAAAGTAGGGCTTTAGTGGGTCAATTAGCAACGTGTTTAGGAGATTTTGATTCAGTTTGTTAGGCTTGTAATTTGGCTATAAATAGCTGACATTTCTACTGTTTTTAAATCATCAGTTCATCAATAAGAAATATCCTTCTTCTCCCAGTTTGTTTTTTAGATCCTGTGTTGGGAAATTATTCTGATTTTTAATTTCCTGCAGTATCTAAACCATTTTAGAAGTGAAACCCTACAATAAAACATTGTTTTCCAGAAAAGGAGTAGCACGATTTCTCTTCAAACAAAAGATTAACTAAAGAACTCGCATATATTGAATCTATCAATTTCCAGCATATATACATTTAGTTGAAATTGTGCCAAAAGCCACAAGCTCACCAAGTTAACCAACATAAATAAATTACACACTGTACTAACAAAAGGATTATATGTAGTATTTCTATCAGATAAGCAGGCAATCCATATCCCCAGAAACAATTTTTTGACGATCCAAATTTCAAAAGGAACAACCATAAGATCATAACAATAAGATCATAGTGATAGTTTTCGTATACATCTTCTTTTAATAACAATAAAGATCATAAATTTGTATGAATAGACGGATAAATTTCCACCTTCAATAGCCTCACGAGGAGTCTTGAACCCTAGCCCAACGCTTTTGAAGTATCGGTTGCCTCCCTTTCCTGGCCTCTTTCCCTTCCCCGTTTTCTTCGAGCTGCAAAATCTCAGCTTTACTCTCCAAGCAAACTTAACACGGTGAAATAAAGTAGAAACATTTCATTAATTCTAAACAAATGTATACTATTTCTTACCAAAGAAACACCTTGGGTTGTTTCAAGAACGCCTTCTCAGTCTGCAAATCAATTACAAGTCAGATTCATCAAGATCATCAAAAATTCCAGAGACATAAACGCACGGTTCACAAACATATAATACAATTTTACATCTAAATACCTGTTCCGCCATGGTTGAGTAGTTCTAGAGTGTGTGCTGGTGTGTATTCAGAAACTGCGAAGGAGGCGTACAACCCTAGCGCGCATCAGCACAATAAAGAAGATGACGTGTAGACTTTATATGAAAACCACGGAACCCTAAAATTGGCCTGTTCCAGACTTCCAGTATCAATCCGATTACCCATAGAGCCCAACAAGACTAGTAGGCCCGTTAAGACCTTAGAAGAATTACTTGATGTTAGCAAAAAATATAAGGCCTGCCCATGAATTGCTGGGCCCGAAAAGAAACTTTTGGACTTTTTTTAAAATATAATTTTTCTTTTCATTTTTTACATAAAAAAATATATTTTTAATAATTATATTGCTTTAATCTTCTCTTCTGTGAAGTTTTCTCTCACAAAAAAAAAAAAAAAGGAAAAATCATCCGCAATAAATACCAATAAAATTACGCTTTCATTATTAACAATTTCTTAAGTGATAAAAATTACCCCCAAACTTAAAATGATTAAGAAATTAATTTTTGGCTACAAAATAACAACTAGTATCAAATATAATTTTAATTGATTTTTTTTTTTAAATTTTTATTCATTGTAGAATTATTAGTAATTAGACGATAGAATTGAAGAATTTTGATTTGTTTTTACAATATAGGAATAGTCAAAATGATTTATTTTACTAATGTACCAAAGGTTAATTTTATTCATTTAATGGGAAAGAATATAAACTTTATAAATCTCGATATAAAAATATCATTTAAAGAAAATAGAAAATAGTATGCAAAAAGTTACGCAAGGTAATATATACGCCATGATTTGTTACTTCAAATAACGATATTTTTATCTATTTATTTATTTATAATGATATATTTATCATTTTTCAGCTAATGGTGCTTTTTGAAACCATTATACAAAATATAGTTTATAAAATATAAATTTATAAAACAAGTTATGTGGAGTGTAATTACACGTGATGTGTGTATAAATTCCCTTTTTAATTTTATAGTTTTTCTTTTTTAAAAAAAAAATAAATGATTACCTTTTTACTCGTGAAAATATAAGACATTTATCATTTATCACTCACACATCATCTTTAATAGTAATTTCTATGAAAATTGAAAAAGGCAAGGTGCCATCAATTTCAATTGCAAAAAGCGACCACACCCACAACAACTAATCAAAAGGAAATTATGTTGGCCTAAGCTGCAAGCATACGATCTACGTATCGTGATAATTCATCACAAGTGAGCTTTCCAAGCAATCAAATCTTTCTCAAATGGACAGTGGCATATGGACCTAGGTCGGACACTGTAGCTTGATATGACTAGGACGTCAAGTTCAAGTCCAATGATTTATATAAAGGGATGAAGGTCTAGCAAGAAAGGCCGAACTGATGAATCTCTCTGCAAGTACGAATTCTAGAAATACATCCTTATTTCATTCAAATTTTCCAGTTATATAATACTATTATTTTGTCTTAATTCTCTTAAGTTGATTGAAATGTATCGCGTCATTTATTGTCATCAACACATTCTCAACTTTTCTTCGCATAGTAAATGGAAGAGACGACACTACATTTACACGAAAGAGCATATGCCAAAAGCAGCCGAAGACTTGAAGGTGAGAAGCATACATAAGAGGAAGAAGAGTTTCTTTTCTAGGTTCGTTTATTTCTTTCTTTCATGAATTAGAGTTTGGTTCATTTTTCAACTATCTTGATGCTAACGACAGTTTGCAAAGCCTTTGAAATGTAACATTTCGTGGTTCACCCTCAATGTGTAGAGGCATGTCAACTTGCTATGCAAAAAGTTCCACAATGGGAGTCACTTCTTTATTTTTCTAGCGTACATAGGAATATGACCCTTCTTCATATCCTATATAACGTAGACTATGATGACCTAAAATAGAAGTGTGAATGTCCAATATACCCCTAAAAAATCTGATAGCATAATCCAACACATTTATGATAATTACTTGTGTGATCATTTAGTTTCATTCAAAAGAAATTACTTAGGTTACTCAGGGACGACTCGGTCCAGGCCCCGCCCAAATCCAAGTTAGTAGTTCTTTATAAATCCAAATTTATAATTTTTTTTTGTACAAACCTAGTTAAAAAAAGAAAAAAGCTTCAAGTACAGAAAGAAAATTACAGAATATTTACAGGAATTCAAATGTTGTCTCACATGGGGTGGCCCCACATGATTAATAAAAATCTCACCCCACCCACCTATGTAGTGAATCGTCTAGCAAGTACAAGATTTTAAAATCCTGTATGTGTAGCATTGTTCATTAAAATAATTCAGCTCATTACCCAAAAATCCAATCCAATTTATTTATAACCCAACCAAAATATCATTATATCACATTTTCATTCAACCTTGAAATCGTCATTTCTTCAAGGTGTCAAAGAGCAGCTGATTTCGTTCAACCCTAAAATTGAATTGAAATTGCAATTCCCACATGTTGGTTTAGTAAATTAGATTTGGTATTTTCTCAAATAGAATTAGTCCATGTCCCTGATTTTTTCTTGCTGCTTTTGTTTTGTCACTTTTGTGTTGAATTTATAGTGGCTGTTGAAGTTATCCAAGGATGTAGAATCTTGATATTCTGGTGTTGTATTGATTGGTGGATGTGATTAAATAATATGAAATTACACATTCTATTGCCAAAACTTAGACCAAAGATGAAAGAACTTATATTGTAGATTGATTCAAATGTTGACTGAACTTGTTTAATGGAGATTTAGTTTTTATTGTAATCCGCAGCAATGAATTTTTTAAAACCTTGCAACACGTAGTGATATAATTTTCAAGTGTAGTCTATTACTCTGCTTCTTTTTTATTTATTTTTTTCTCATGAAGAATTTTATTAGATTTAGTTTCATGAGACCGTGCTAGGTGGGTTGGGTGGACTGACAGGTTAGCATGTCGATTTTACTGTTATTAGTTCACTGAGAGGGTGATTTACATACACAGATGTGATAGCTTTTAACAATCAAACTCATTATATGACTGGTTTATAAGTCATTCCAATTTTCTAAAAAATTGTTGCCCATGTAATTCTTCTCTTTTACTTTTTTCTTGAGAATCAGATCACTAGAAGCAAGTACTTGCTTAGTGGAGCTTCTTTTTACTTTTTTGCACCTAGATTTTCCAATAGATAGTATCACTAATCAAATCCAATACGAAAAAAGAAATTATTTAGTCGACAATGAATTTGTTGCCTATGTTATTTAGTCTCAATTTTTTATTCTTTATACTATTTTCAGTCTTTACAAATTGAAGCTCAACCTTCATCAAATAGAATAAATACGATATTTTTATTTTTGAAAAAGACAGGGCAATCTAGTGAAAGTTTATGTACATCTACAGAAATTGAACATCCGTAAGTCTCAATTCCTATGCAACATCCTCCAATTTCATCTCCAGAAATTGAACATCAATCAGTCACAATTCCTGAATTGCAATCATGTATTAGTATTGAACGGGGATCCGGGAAAACGAAAGCAAATGTTTGAACATCTCGTCAATCTATTAGATGATATTAGAATTTCATATATAAAAGTTGGACCTTATCGACTGAAACTTAACGAGTATCCAAGGATAAAAGGAAAAAAACAAGCCCGTCGCTTTCAGAAAAAGTGGTTCGATGAATTTCTTTGGTTGGAGTATTCTCCTTCAATTGAAATGGCATATTGTTTTTACCATTTTCTTTTTTAGAAAGATGACAATTCGTCTGGATGTTTGAGATTGGTTACCGAATGATATAATAATTGGAAGATGATTAAGGAAGGAAGCAAGTATGAATTTCTTATTCATGCTAATTCAACATATCATAAATTGTACAAGACTAGAGCTAAAGATTTAATTAGACCGTCTCAACATGTTGACAAGGTGATGCATACTGTATTGGAAGAGGAACTTCAGAAACGTCGTTTGCGTATAATGACTTCAATTAAAAGTGTTCAATGGCTAGCATTTCAAGGTTTAGGGTTCAGAGGTAACGATGAATCGCCATCTTTTCTTAATCGTGGGAATTTTATACAACTAATAAAGTACGCGGCAGATTTGAATCCAGAAATTAGTAAAGTTGTATTGGAAAATGCACCACAAAATGCTCAATATATTGCTCCAAATTTTTAGAAAGAAATTTTGCATATTATGGCCAATAGAGTACGACGAATAATTCGAGGGGAAGTTGGGGATGAATGTTTTTGCATTCTTGTTGATGAAGCACAAGATTCATCAAATCGAGAACAGATGGGTCATTATCTTGTGGTTCGTGAATATTCATGGCAGTTTGATAGAACGTTTCTTTGCAATCAAAAGAGTTAATGATACCACGTCATTGAATCTCAAAAACAAAATACGTGGTGTTCTTGCTCAATATGAACTTCAGGCGAACAAAATGAAAGGACAAGGGTATGACGGTGCTGGTTATTTGCGCGGTGTTTCGAATGGACTTCAAGAATTATTTCTTAGAGATTGTGAATATACATACTACGTCCATTGTTTTGCCCATCAAATAGTTGACATTGGTCGCCAGCTAAAGATGTCCCTGTCATTTAAAAACCAAATGTTTAGTAGATTTTGATAATTGATAAAATGTGTAATTGAAAAGTTAATAAAAATTATAGGTTTCATGCAATTGAAAATGAGTTTGATAAAAAAAAATGAATTTAAGACTACAATGGACAATATTTTCTTTTTAGCATTACACAATCGTTGAATTTGTATTACCAAACACGCCATAAAAGGGAAGAATTGAAGAACATTTGACGTAAGTGAAGCCATAGAATTTTATCAAGTTTAAAGCATCTTTTAACATATTTTTACTTATTTATTTGGTCAAGTTGATATTTGGAAGGTCTAACATCCCTTTTGTTAGCCCCTGTTTGGTAACCAATAAAACAAAAGTTACAAAACTCCGTTTTTTGAAAAAAAAAAAAAAATTATTTTCGATTACACGATTTCACAACAAAATATTTAGCACATAAATTCAAATTTTTTTTCTGCTTTTTAACCATACATTCTCCAAAAAATCAATACTAAAAAATTTATAAAAAAAAAAAAAAAACTCATTTTAATGATTGTCAAATAGGGACTTAACTTGTTACAACAAACGTCTGCGATAAAATTCCATTTCCACGTTATTTGTCTAGGAGTGTGTTTGGTGGAGATTTTTAGGGGAAGAATTGATTTTTGAATAGTGATATGATGGGAAATGTGTGGTTGAAAAAGAAGAAAAAAGTATTGATGTGATGGAAACTATTATTTTATTGAAGAATGTGTGGTTGAAAATGAGAATTGATTTACTGTAGAAAATGAGAATCTGTACCAAACAGGCTCTAGATATCAAAATGAGTAGATTGTGAAGTTTTATACATGAGGTAAATTGTCCCCAAGTCTAAATTAAGGGGAAAAGTTTATGGTTCAGGGGTTTACTTTCAGCAAATTAAAAATCAGGTACCAAAGTTTTAAATTACAAAACTCAGGTTTTTCTTGAATTAATTAATTACATTTCAAAATTATTATATTAAATTAAATATTTAACTGTAATATAATAAAATTACCCCACCTCCCCCATTGCTCCGGCGACTACTCCGACAGCACTTCATTTCGGCGACTGCTCCGATCCGGCAACTTTTTCGAGGTCACAGATCAAAACATTTGTAGGTCACGGGTTATTTTGAGGTCACATATAAAAAATTCTGTAGATCGCAGATTATTTTTGAGGTCACAGATTTAAAATTTTATAGGTCATAGATTATTTCGAGGTCACAGACCAAAAAAATTAAGGTCACAGATTCTTTTTTTAAGTTACAAATTTTCAATTTCAAAGTCACAGTTCAATAGTAAGGTCACAGACACCAAAAAGAATCACAATAGCTAGGTCACAGTCACCCAAACACCCTTTCCCCATTCCAGTACATGACACTTTGTCACAGGTCACAGATCGACCACGCCGTACCCGTCTCCCAATCACAGTACACCAACATTACTTGGTCACAGATCGACCAACTAGTTGGTCACAGACACTCTTCGTCGCATCCCTGCCGTAGCTAACGCCACCTCCACCGCCACAACCATCCTCCAATAATAACACAAACAACAACCACCACAGATTAATCCAAATCACACCAACACTTCCCTTCCCCAACCCCCATGGCAAAGAATGTCCGAGTCGTGAAAATTGAACACAAACACACCACCGTCATCACCACACCTCACAAAACACAAACCACCACCAATCTGAAAATCACAAACATCATCGATCTGAAAATCGCAAAAACACCAACACACATCACCAACGCCGATCGCCACCGGAATCCGCCATGGACAATGGCGCTGCCTCTACTTCACAGCCGAGTGAGTCGATAGAAAATGGGATTTCTGACTTTGGGTTTTGATTGACTTTGCCCCTGTCACTCTGTAGATCACCAAACAAGGGGGAGGGGAGGGGAGGGGAGGGAAAGTCGACAGAAATGAAATGAAAATAAATGGATTAGGTTAGGGTTTTATTGGTGGAGGTAGGTAGTAGGGTGGGTATAATATATTATTTTTATTTTATAACATTATTATTAATCAAAAATAATAAAACCTGATTTTTGATTAAAAAAAGTCAAAACCTAATTTTTAAAAAGTTAAAACTAAACACCTGGTCTAGTCAAATTTTCCCTAAATTAAGTGATGCTGACTCTACAACTAGACGACCCGGCCCAATGGCAAGGTGAATACATTTTGGTGGATGTAAAAAAATTAAAAGTTTCTTTTGAGGATTAAAATAATATTTTTAATAGATTTCGATAACAGGTGATTAAATATTTGATTGAAAGTTGTGAATATTATAAAATATATAATTAAATTAATTGTTAACTTTAATTTAAATTTAAATTTTAACTTCTATCAAATAGGGGTATATATATTCGTATAACTATTCAAATAAATTTAAAATTAATTAGATAAACTATTTTCATCATTCCGTTTAATTTGTCATTAAAGTCGCTCGAAAATTTTGAATGAACTCCGTCACTTTCTACGTCTTCCTACTATGATAAAATATAATAAAAATATTATTTATGCTCTGTTTGATCAATATTCTTCTCAAAATTCATTCTTTCAAAATTCATTTTCAACCACACATTTTTCAATAAAATAATATTATACGTTAATTCAAAATTTTTTCTTATTTTTTAACCACATATTTTCCATCATATCACATCATAAAATGCATTTTTTTCTCAAAAAAAATAAAAAAATCCATCAAACATCCCGTAGCCATAATATTATGTAAACTCCTCTCTCTTATAAGTAAAATTTTAACCTGAACCAAACACGGTCTTAGATTTGTGCAGTACCCTCTCTAAATAGGGGTACTTTTCAAAATACCCAAGTCAAAGCACCCTTTTTCCATTTTGCCCAAAAATTTTAACCATTCACCACAATAGCCTTCTAAGGCTGAAAAGACGAAATTACCCTTAAAATGTTATATAAATTACAAAAAATGGTATGGTTTCAAAAAGACAATAATACCCTTTTTAAGTTATAAAGAATTTCAAACACTTCCTACGTAAAATTTCGAAACCAATTCACTTTCTCCATCTGTTTACTCCAACACAGATAAAAACTTATCAAACACTCAACAAGGAAATATTTCACAGCCATCAGTGAATTCGGTAAGCATATTTTTACGTATTTTTGATTTCGTTTTGGTTAAGTACATTATTTTAATCTTTAAATCTTATGTATATGAAAATTTTATGATCTATAATCGACATTTTTAAACAAAAACGAGAAAAAAATTCATCTGATTGAGATTTTCAGATCTCGTGATGGAAGAAGAAAACCAATTAAACACGACCCGACGTCCGGAGTCTGGCCCGAAGCCCGGAAGTCCGGGCCGGACGCCCGAAGTCCGGCCGGACGCCGAAGTCCGGTATCTGGGCCTGCACGTCCGGGCCCATATTGGCCCGGAAGTCCGGTCCAGACACCCGGACTTCCGGGCGTCCGGGCCCGGACTTCCGGGCGTCCGGGCCCGGACTTCCGGGAGTCCGGGCCCAGACTTCCGGGCGTCGGGGCGGTGCACCCTCGACGGTTTTTTTTCCACGAACATAACAAATAGTTTTTTTAATGCGGCGAGATATGGTTGCAATCCCGGTTCTTTACTTTAGTGAATTTGAAGATAATGGAAATGGTGGATGAGTCTGGAAATGGACAGGTGATATACATGGCTCCATTTCAATTGTATTGACATCGAATACATCGTATGCGTAAATGTACAAGGAGATACAGACGTGCTTGACATCAATCCCTCTCAAGACGACATGGAATTGAGATTTCTATTCAACAACGAGCATACATCCATTCCAATTCCACCTACAAAGGTTACTTCTAGAAATGGCATCAAAGCTTTAATTGCATTGAACGAAGATCGCGGGACTACTCCTCTTTGCGTAACTTTAGTAAAAAAGAATGTCCCCGATGGTGAACACGAAGATCTCGATAGAGGGGATCATAATGTGAATGATTTTGGAACACGGTGGAGATAGCTCGTGAGGATGATGTGGTTATTCCCACTACGCTTGTTCATCATCATGATTTCACCGTTACGCATTTAATTCCCTCGATAGTTGATGACAACGAGAATGCAAATGAATTTACGAATGAGGATTTGATTGCTTTATCCGGTCGAAGACATGGGTCGGGTTCGTACCTCTAATTGTTCTCGTACGGTTCCTCGATGATGAAGATTTATATGTCGAGCAATCGTTCGAAACAAAGAAAGATTTGCAAGAAGTCAGCACCGGATTGCTTTGAAACACAATTTCGAGTTTAAAGTTAAAAAATCGGACAAGTCGACGTACACAATCATCTCTGCATTGACGATTTGCTGCCATTGGCGTTTGCGACGAAATGGACACGAATGAGTTCTTTATAATTCGCAATGCACGGGAACATACTCGTGAAGTGGGTATTCGTCGAAATGATCACAGGCAAGTCCGAACATGGTTCATTGGTCGACAAATAATGGACAAGTTTCGGGACCCACGAACGATCTACAGACCTTCGGACATTATCAATGACGTCCGTCGAGATTACGGGGTGGTCATGAGCTATCAGAAAGCCTGGAAGGCCAAAGAATGCGCATTGGAGGACTTAATGGGTTCGGCCGAGGAAAGTTACGCTAAATTGGCTAGATATTGCCACAACATGGAGAAAACTAATCCTGGATCGGCATTTTATATTGATACGGACGACGGGAATCGCTTCAAGTATTTTTTCATGGCCCTTGGACAGTGCATTCGAGGATTTCGGAACGCGATGCGACCCGTAATTCTAGTCGACGGTACAACCCTTAAGGCTAGATACGAAGGCAAGTTGATTATTGCTACGTGTCAAGATCCCAACATCCAAATTTACCCTCTTGCGTTCGGTATAGTCGATGGAGAGAATGATTTAGCGATGCGTTGGTTCTTCACGAAGTTGAGGGAAGTAATTGGAGACGTCGAGAACCTTGCATTCGTAACTGACCGGGGGCAATCAATAATAAATGGTATCGCCGAAGTCTTTCCTGATGCACATCACGGTTATTGTATGTACCATATACAGGGCAATCTAAAGACGAAGTTTCGGGGCAGTGGCATCGTTGCATTGTTTAGGAAAGCTGCAGAGGCGTACAGTCTTGAAGAGTTTGAAAAGTTCATGGGTGAAATAGAAAGTAAATCACATGCTGCATGAGTTTATCTAACAGAGATGGGGAACGAACATTGGGTACGATCACATTTTCCAGAACGTCGATACAACATGATGACGTCGAACAATGTTGAGTCGCTCAATGCGTTATTCAAGAAGGATCGAGAGTTACCAATTCTCGCAATGATTGAGCAAATTCGTAACAAGTTGCAGCAGTGGTTTCATGACCGGCGTGAGGAATCACAAAATTGCACAAGTGTGCTGACTCCGGCTCAGGAAGATAAAATCTTCAAAACTCTAGAGGTTGCGAGGAAGGTATGCGTGGAACCACTGGATCAGTTTCGCTTCTCCGTGAGATGTGGACGTAATATCGGATACGTCGTGGACTTGAATGATAACACATGCACGTGTAGAAAGTTCCGATTGGAAAGGTTTCCGTGTACGCATGCAAGTGGCGGTGGCTATGCATAGAGGGATTCCGACACACGCCTTATGCAGTGTTTATTACACGACTGATTTTTGGAAAGCGGCGTATGCCGAAACGATATTTCCCCTGCCAAATGAAGCCGAGTGGGAAGTTCCCGACCATATTCTCCCACTTAATAATTTGTTGCCACCTGAAATCGGACCACGTGCTCCGGGACGTAGACGTACGTCTAGAATACCATCCACCGGAGAATTTCCCCGACCTCGTAAGTGCGGCAGATGCGGCGCAACAGGGCATACCCGTCAATTTTGTACAAGTCAGATTCCTCTACATAACAATTCAACCGATGTGTAATATTATGTAATAGTATAATATGTATAACTGAATAATATGTTTTTATTTAGTGTCGTTAAATATGAAATATTCAAATATTTATTTAGTGTCGTTAAATATTAATTTATGTTAATTGATTAATGAAATTATTTATTTACATAATTTATGTTAATTGATTAATTCAAATATTTATTTAAATTATTTATGTTAATTGATTAATTCAAATATTTATTTAAATTATTTATTTACATTCATTGATTAATGAAATTATTTGTTTACATAATTTATGTTAATTGATTAATGAAATTATTTATTTACATAATTTATGTTAATTGATTAATTCAAATATTTATTTACATAATTTATGTTAATTGATTAATGAAATTATTTATTTACATAATTTATGTTAATTGATTAATTCAAATATTTACTTAAATTATTTATTTAAATTCATTGATTAATTCAAATATTTATTTAAATTATTTATTTAAATTCATTGATTAATTCAAATATTTATTTAAATTATTTATGTTAATTGATTAATTCAAATATTTATTTAAATTATTTATGTTAATTGATTAATTCAAATATTTATTTAAATTATTTATTTACATTCATTGATTAATGAAATTATTTGTTTACATAATTTATGTTAATTGATTAATGAAATTATTTATTTACATAATTTATGTTAATTGATTAATGAAATTATTTATTTACATAATTTATGTTAATTGATTAATTCAAATATTTATTTACATAATTTATGTTAATTGATTAATTCAAATATTTATTTAAATTATTTATTTAAATTCATTGATTAATTCAAATATTTATTTAAATTATTTATGTTAATTGATTAATTCAAATATTTATTTAAATTATTTATTTACATTCATTGATTAATGAAATTATTTGTTTACATAATTTATTACTTAATGGAATATGAAATAAACATTTAAATAAAATAGTGTATATTAATTACATAATTACACAATGTACTAAGGATCACAATTATATTCATACAAATCACAAGCTAGCTTCAACCTCCACATGTCCATAAACGATTGGGAAATTGTATCAACCTTGCGACCAATACTCAAAAATTCTATATACTTTATCGCGAACATCCCACAGTCGCCCCTGCGAGTAAATAAAAATATATTAATTCGATAACATATAGCTAAAAACTAAATTTAAAAATTGAAAACTTGTAAATTCTTACGATATTTCTTGTCTCGCCGTCGTCGTGTCCCGCATAATGGCTAATCTGTCATTTACTTGAATATCCGCATGTCTAGCAATCATGGGAATGATCACCCTCATCGGCTCCAATATCTCGCTCCAGCTTGCCCTTGGGTCAAACAGTATGGTCGGAGTCGTACACATGTATAGTCGAATCGCGAAAGAGATCTCAACCGCAAAGCGGTGTGAGTTCGCGACTGTGGAATGTACAAATGTGTACAATCCGTCCACGGCCGCCCGTATGTCGGCTCCACTATGACCCACTCCAACATATACTCGGGCACCACATATCCGCCGCCTTGGAGTAGGAGTGTGCCGTGCTCAATATCAAGGGCACGTGCGAAATCGGAGCTAAGGATGACTCGGCCAGGAATGCCAAAAGATCTCGGGTGTCTCCGAGCTCTATCGCGCAACAGTTCCATAGCCAAGTCCATGTGCTAACACCAATAAAACATAAATGATCGTTAAATTAAATAAAATAAAAAATAATTAAATAAAATACCAAATAACAAAGAGAATATCCTTACATCATCGGCGAGCCACGCACCCCTCGTCAGAACATCGTCGAACCACTTCTTCGCGTTCGAGATGGTCATCGTCCCTATCTTATAGTTGTCCCTACAAAAATCAAAATCGTGAATTGTTACAAAAAGCATAGATGATCTTTTACATAATTTATGAAAATGATAAAATACTTACTCATGCTGAAGGGATGTGAACCACAATGAGAACGCCTTCTGCCGAACCGGGTCGACCTCGCGGAAGAGATTGGGAAAGGTCCCATCCAAGAACGTGCGTCTCTTCGCCTCACCGTGAAGGGGAAACGATGTACTGTGACGGCAATCTCGATCTCTTACCAACCACCATCGGTGTCACGTCAACAGCACGCTTGGTACCCTTCCTCAGCTCCGTAGTCCCCTCCGACACAAATACTACGTCATCCGCCTCCACCTGCGCCGGTACCCCCTCCCCCCCCCCCAGTGCCCCCACCTCCGTCGCACCCCTCCCCCTCCACCTCCGCCACCGCCGGTGCCCCCTCCACCCCCTCATGTGCCCTCCCCGCCGGGCACCCCCTCCACCCGCGCCGGCACTCCCCTTCGGACTCCATCGGTACTCCCTCCACCTCCACCTCCGCTCGCGCCGGCACTCCTCCACCTCCACCGCACCCCCACCTCCGCCTCTCGCTTGGTACTCCCTCCTCCGCACCCCATCAAAAAATGATTCGTAATCTCCCCGGCCATGACGGATCGTCGTACCCCATCCGTCTCGCTCCACCGTCACCCTTTCCATCTCGATGATCGTCGCCCTTGTATGGCTGCTACGTCGCCCCGTAACATATTGACCTCAGTACGAAGGTTTCCTATCTCGCGCTGTAGATCTACCACGTCGCGACGTAGAACGAATACATCATTATATACATCGTCGATATGTCCCTTCAGCTCTTGTCGCAGTTCGCCCATCTCTTCGACGATGCGCGAGCTCTCGTCAACCTATCGTCCCAACTCTCGGCGCATCGCGCCCATCTCGAATAACAATCTGGAATACTGATCGTCGACCTGCCGTCCCAACTCTCGACGCATCGCGCCCATCTGACCCTGTATAAACTCAGTAAGACGGCCATACAGATCAGTGGACGAGGGAGAAGGAGACCTGATCAGCGACGGTGATGCCCTCGATGGCGGTGGTGAGGCCCTCGGCGGTGGAGGTGATCTCGACGGCAAAGGTGAGGCCCTCGGCGGTGGAGGTGACCACGGCGGTGGAGGTGATCTTGGCGGCGGAGGTGACCTCGGCGACGTGGAGGTGATCTCGTCGGCGGTGGAGGTGACCTCGGCGGTGGAGGTGACCTCGGCGGTGGAGGTGAACTCGGCGGCGGAGGTGATACTGGACGGCACTCATGAGACAATAAAGTCCGAATTAATAAATTAATTCAAAAATCAAAACGAAAATCAAAATATAATATACAATGAACATACACAAACCCGAACAACGATGGACTCGGGCGTCGGATCATCCGACGCGGCACAGACAGACAAGGAACGTATGTAACTCTGACCCTCCTCCTCTATCGACGGGGTCAACTCAGAGAGGACTTCAACCTATCATATTGACATTTTACCGAGCTCATGACCATGTATCGATATGTTGAAAGGACATACAATATAAATCGCAAAATGTATACTACGTACCTCAGGATCGTCGAGAATAGCTGATATTTGTTTTGCAAGTGGCTTGTCCTGTGCTCGCCATTGATAAATCCGAGGGCAGCACGTCTCCACTCTCGTCGCATACCGGCTAGCCAATATGGGGACAAGCCTCGTACACCCATATCTCTGCAATGATTACAATTATTACATATAGAATTGAATACTAAAAATAGATAATTCATTATGTTGAACATTTACCTGCAAAGCCAACGGCAGGCCATATGCATCGTACTTGCGCTCGGCTCTATCCCCCTTAGGCATCGAATATCCCCTCCTGAAGTGTCGTAAGGTATCCTCAAAACATCTCTGCCCCCAAGGATAGCTGTTGAAGGTATCAATGTCATCCACAACTTCCAAATGAAAAAGGTCAATCGACGTCTTCTTGTGATGACACTTGAGCACACTCTCGAGGATAAGCACCATACCCACTTCAACTTATCGGACATGTCCTCGCATGCCACGAATGCGTCCGCCAATCGCCCGGAGTGACCGCCGTCGCCCGTGAAAATATTCATTCAACAACCTCTTGTTTCTTTGAATACGGGCCCGGCCGCTTCTTCGCCAAGACACATCAATCCTGATGAGGGCAAACTCGAATATAGAAAATCTAACTACCTTGCCCCCAAAATCAAAATGGAGGGCATCTCCGTCAATCGGTTTAAGCAAAATGACATAGCAACGCATCGAGCAAATTGACTGTAAAATCGTACGCGAGCAATGAATACAATGGCCATAAGCAGATCGCCTCAATATGTTTGCGTGCTCCTCGTCCCAAAGAAATTTAATACCATCAGAAAGATGGCAAAGTTACATTCGATGTAACTTTGCATGGGATCTGTCTTACCGCATCATTTAAGTGGTAATCCATCCTGCAACATTTCAAATGTTAGAATCCTGTGCAAGATATAATAAATAAAACATAATATACGAAAATTAAACTAACTTAATGACATTAATTACTATCCGCAAGAATCAATAGTGGAATAATGGAAGAATGACATTAATTACTATCCGCAAGAATCAATAGTTAAATAAGAAATTTAATTACAAATAATGCAATAATGGAACAAATTATTTCATTTAATTGTTAACTTAATATTTCAAATTAATATAAGAATTTATAATGAAATTTCTTATTTTAATTGTTTATATAATATTTAATTATAATTATTAGAATATTAAAGAAACAATTCAAATAAACAATTTATTTTGTTTATTTAGTTTTTCTATTATTTATAACTAAACAATTAAATGAAATAATTTATTTAGAATTATTGATTATGATTTAAAATAAATTATTTCATTTAATTGTTCACTTAATATTTCAAATTAATAGAAGAATTTATAATTAAATTTCTTATTTTATAACTACACAATTAAATGAAATAATTTATTTAATATAATATATTTAATGTTTTTTGAACAATTTCAATAAGTAATTAAAATAAATAATTTTATAATAAATATTTTACTTGCTCGCTTAATATTTCGTTGTAAAAGAAGAATTTTTAAATAAATTCATTATTTTAATTGTTTATATAATATTTAATTATTATTAATTAAAATATTATAATTTTAAAATATTATAATTAAATATTTATTTTAAGTGAACAAGTAAAATATTTATTATAAAATATTAAAATAATTTTTTAATAAATATTTAATTTTTTTTAATTAATAAAAAATTAAATAAAAAATTAAATAAACAATCGAAATATAAAATTGAAATAAACAATTCAAAGAAACAATTTATTTTGTTTATTTAATATTTCATAATTTATTAAATAATATTTTATAATTTATTAATTCGTTTCATATTTTCATTTAAATAAAAGGAAAAAAAAAAAAATATTTCAATAAGTAATTAAAATAAATAATTTTATAATAAATAGTTTACTTGTTCACTTAATATTTCGTTGTAAAAGAAGGATTTTTAAATAAATTCATTATTTTAATTGTTCATATAATATTTAATTATTATTAATTAAAATATTATAATTTTAAAATATTATAATTAAATATTTATTTTAAGTGAACAAGTAAAATATTTATTATAAAATATTAAAATAATTTTTTAATAAATATTTAATTTTTTTTAATTAATAAAAAATTAAATAAACAATCGAAATATAAAATTGAAATAAACAATTCAAAGAAACAATTTATTTTGTTTATTTAATATTTCATAATTTATTAAATAATATTTTATAATTTATTAATTCGTTTCATATTTTCATTTAAATAAAAGGAAAAAAAAAAAATTCTGGGCTTGCTTCTGGGCCCAGACGTCTGGGCTGTCTGGGCCCAGAATCCCAGAAGTCTGGGCTTCCGGGCCAGAAGCCCAGAAGATTCTGGGGGTCTGGGCGTCTGGGCCCAAGATCCCAGAAGTCTGGGCCCAGAAGCCCAGACTTCTGGGGGTCTGGGCCTCTGGGCGTGCCCAGACCCCCAGAAATGCAGGCCCGAAGCCCGCACTGGGCGTGCCCAGAAGGGGGCGTCTGCCCCCTTCTTCTCCGACGGAGATCGCCGGAAAACTCCATTTCCGGCGATCTCCAACCCCCAAAATGGCTCCCAAACATTATTTCTTCGATATTAATTGATTCTACAACAATTTTTTCGAAAATAATCAACAAAAATTCGCAAACATGCATAATATTGAATGATTTCAACCATGCTTTTTGTAAAATAACATAGAATGGTTTTCAAAAGCTCACCTTCTTCAAGAGAAATGGCGATTCCGGTCTGGGCACCACAGGGTCCTGCTGGCTCTGCACCACACGGTCGGTTTTCCTCTCCCACCTCTCTTCCAAGTCACGTGAGGGTAAAAATGGCAAAATCTTTCAATGTTAAGCTTTTTTTAGTTTTTCCTCTTTTTTTTTTTTTTTTTTATCAGTCAACGGCTATTTTGGAAAAGTGACCGGGTCAACCGGGCATTTCCCACTATTTCCTCCTCTAAATATCTTGTGCACCGCTGTAGACCTTTTGTCCCAGAAAAAACAAATGAGATAGAAATCTCCAAACCCTAGATAGATGGATTCGTGAAACCTTTAGGGAAAGAATATTTAGGGCTTTATAGAATCTCTCTAATTGTTTCCTTTTATACACAGTAGTATATCTAATAATTTATTTATAGTCTTTCTCTGTTTATGCACAGTTGACAATTTCTCTAACAGTTTTTCTCGTATCTACCTTCTGTAGTGTTTTCTTTTGTTTCAGGTGAAATCACATGGAGATGGAGGCTTTGTCTACTGATGCTGTGATGCTGCAGACGGTTTTGGGCCCTGTACTCCAGGCGTTTATGGTTCAAACTTCGATTAATATTGCAAAGTCCCTTGCTTTCCTCCTTTTTATGGTATGAAACAACTCCTTTTTCAATATATCTGTGCTCAATAATTCTGCCTTTTTCATTAACTTTTGTACAAATTTCGATTTTCTGATGTCTTTCACCGTTGTTCGAATCCAATAATTTTGGTTTCTTGCCTGTTTTTGATGATTTATTTGTACGCTTTGGATTTTCATGGGCTTTAACAGTTCTGCCATTTTTATGTTTAGTAATTCTAGTTTACGGTTCCTGCAATTGATTATGATGCGAATGTGTACAGAAATTTATTTGTTCTTTCCTTGTTTCGTCCCTATCCTTTTGCTACGTTAGAAATTTAAATACGTTGTATTAACACATCAAAATTCATTGTGGCAAGGTGATTATAAGCACTTTTGCTAACTTGTCATGTTTAGGGTCAGCAAAATGGCCAATCTATGCTTCAGCTTATGCATCTTATCCAATAATAATGATAGTTAACATTTTGTTTTGCTCATTCTTATTTAATTATCAATATTTAATTGATTCAATGACTTCTTTTTGCTCATTGATGATGCAAGATAGTTTTGTAATCAGCTAGTTTTATTGCTTGTTACAGACAAGAGCTGTGCTGATTGCGACTAAAATGTTCCCTAGAGAACCAGCTGCTTTACAAGGGTTAGTTTTCCTCCCTGTTCCCGTCACATTTTCCTTTACAAGGTTACAAGCACTAAAGAGCAATGGGATTTTTCAGGGTTTTGATAAAGAGTGATATGGAGAAGCAGTCTGAACCAGAGAACAAAGATGGTGATGGTACTGAGGATGATGATGGAGATGAACTTGGAGATGAAGGTGAAGATCAGGATGCTGATGCAGGAGAGGAAGAGTATGCTGTGTCAGGCCAAGAGGAGGATGATGAAGAAGAAGAGCCCAAGACAAATGGCGATTCTGGAAATAAAGAAGATGAGGATGAGGACGACGACGACGACGATGAGGACGACGATGATGAAGAAGACCCAGACGAGGACGAGGATGAGGACGAAGACCCAGATGAGGAGGACGAGGAGATTCCCCAGCCGCCAGCTAAAAAGAGGAAAGAAGAGGAGGAAGACTCGAACGAGGAAGACGAGGAGATTCCCCAGCCACCAGCTAAAAAGAGGAAATGAGTTTGCTCTTTCTTATTCGGCTTGTTTTGTATTTTGCTTCAGGTTTGACAACGATTATATGGTTGGTATGGTAAGAATTCTAGTATAAGGGGAATTGTTTGTTTAATACAAACTGCAAAAATCTACAAAATAATTGATGATGTGAATGTTTTGATGTTATCTTAACTTCAATTTCTGTCCCTACGGTTGACCTCTGCTTTGATGCGTTGCTACGTTGCTGCACAATCAACTGTGTGCAAACACTAGATGTGGAGTCTGGTTTTCTAAAGTGAAAATGTTTTCGTGTGTCCATTATTTTATGAAAGTTGATATATTTTGCAGCTACATCACGTTAGTCAAGATGGTTGCGATTATCAGTTGTCGATTACAGATTATACCGGTTTTTGGGACCTATGCTCGTATATTGAGGAACTTTGGACTGTGTGTGTGTTGGGCGCTTAGTCCTTTGACTTGATGATAGTTCGTGTAAAACCAGTTTCAGCAACACGCTTTTCATTGATTTGATGCATTCATTGCATTAATTCATCATACGACTATCTCAAAAGCGTGTTGCTTCTATTCCATATTTGTGGGTTGAATTTGGAGATATCATTATTTGAGAATTAAATTGCTTTAATTTCATGATAAGAATCACTACCCACATAATTATTTCAATAATTTTACTGAAATGAATTCTGATTTTCTTAATAACAGTAATCAAGATTGACCGAAACCAGCTTATAAGTTAATAATAAGTGGATATATCAAAGATGAAATCTATTCTCTCTAACGCTGAACTCGAGCAGAAGCTGCGCTAAGAAGTGGATACCAAGCATAAGAGTACCAGACCGAAGCCTGGGACTCAACTGGATGGCCCTGATTTATGTAACAAAGATCACCAAGTTGTTCAAATCACACTGCTGCTGTCCTATTTTGCGTCATAAAAGAACTGAAAATCAGAGTCGTCCTCGACTTATAGACAAACAAACAATTGAAGGTCAGCTATTCGAGATCAGCAGTCGAGAGTAGAATAATTATGTATGTAATGGGAAAATGGATCTTATCTTGGCTGACGAAGCTAAAAGAGCAAAACTCCAATGGAAAAGTTGATTAGGACTGCCATTTTGAATAGGGTTTTGCGTATATAATGTTAGAAATGATCGTATTTTATAATGTCTGTAAAGAGATGCTTTAATTAGCTTTGCTTGATGTCAACTTTCCATCAAATTATCTGCAGAAATGAGTGATTTTTTTTCTTCCCTTATTAATTGAGCATTTAACTGTAAATTAATGATCTTGTTTGGGACAAAGAAATTGACGTCCATCAATAATGCAGCACTATTGGAGAACCAATTGTAGGTATTGAATTTTTAGAAGAAAAAAAGATGTTTGGCTTAGACAACAAACATAAATGATTATAATTTAGATTAAATTATAAACTGGTGGACTTTTTTACAGTATAACAACTCTATTGTCCACTTCTACTAAACGTGATTGGGATCCAGTACCCAACTACTGACTCCTCTCAGAATTGAAGATGGTATGTTAGTCTGGATAGTCAGTGGAGATGATGCTCTTACTGTGTATTGTACTTCCAACTACTGCCCACTACATTAGTAATATAAATGATTATAATTTAGATTAAATTGTAATCTTAATTGGTGGGGTCATGTTCAGTCCATTTAATTAATTAATTAATTTCAAACTTCATATTATCCACTTGTATAAAGAGTTAATCCAAAATCTTTAATTCTTTAATTCCCAAGATTAATCATGTTAAATCTTCAAAACAAGTAAAATGAAAATTACCTGAATCTATTGGCGTTGTCTGAAACATGGTTTGATCTTCCACAGCCAAATGTCCTTAGCGTTCAATTGATTTCTCTCTGAGATATATACAGTAGAGAATCCTAAAACAATATTATGATTTGGTTTGGGAACCATAACCACATAACATGTTCTTAAATACTAGTCGATTAGGTTTCCATCAACCCTAATTGGACTAGCCCGGTCTCTACACATTGCAAAGCCTATACCGATTAGACGTTTCTAGGGCCCAACAATTAGATCACTGGCATTTAGATAGCCCAATATCAGGGGCGGACGCAAACAATTAAAGTTGGAGGGCACAATCGAACTTGTAAAAAAATTGGGAAAAATTTTACAATCGAAAATTTACATGGAATATAACTTTTCCAGATGTAAAATTTCGAAAATTTTTGATGTTATATCCTATATAAATTTCCTAATAAAATAATGCAAATTACATTGAAAAATTTGTATCACAAAAATAATAAATGTAAATGAAATAATTAAAATTTTTAAAAAATGCGAGTTAGACGCATCTTTTTAAGACGTACGTTTGACGCATTTTTAACTATTTTCGATATCTGTTTAAACTATTCAATATGTCTATAATGTAGCTCTCGAAACGAGCATTGAGATGATATAAGCGATTTGTAGATTCAACTACCGTACGATCGTTGGAGAATTTTTAAAATTAGCATGTTATCAAAATTCTCGAAATACTAATTTTAAACCGCCTACTTTGACAAGTCGTAACATTTGCTACGATTGGTCGTTTCACACGCCATTAACGACATAAAAAAACTAGACTGTGAGCACTTCAAAATGATATTAAGAATGCAATATTTCGATTTCGTTTCACATTTTATAATAATTTCGAAAATTGAAACAAAACATAGAAAAAAATAGGGAAAAAGTCACTTTCCCTACTTTATCTTTACCTTATTTCAAAAATAACAAAACAACTTTTACATTTCAAAAATCAGATTTTTTAACCTATATATATACACATGTTTATAAATATTTATTTATTTATTTAAATATATAAAAAGATATAAATAAATAAATAAATATATAATATATATATATATAAAATTAACCCACCCCCACCACCACCACCCCACCACGCCGGCGACTGCTCCGGCGACCACTCCGATTCCGACGACTTCTCCGGCGACCACTCCGGTTCCGGCGATCGTTCTGATCGTTTCCGATCGCTCCGATTCCGACGACTATTCCGATGACATGAATTTTTTGTACGGTCACAGTCTAGGTCACAAGTCACAGTCCAGGTCACAAGTCACACCTGTAATGATCCAGTCACAAGTCACATTCGTCGACCAGGTCACAGGTCACAATCGACCACAAACGGTCACAACCCCCATCCCATGCGCATCCCACTTACAACCAACGCACCACCGCCATGACCACCACTATCATAACCAACCCTCACCGCCAATGCCACCACCAGCAACTCCACCTACACCATCAACAAAAATCAACCTAAATCCCCAACTCCACCATCAACACCAATGGCGCCTCCACCACCACCACCATATAAACATCCACACAAAATATCCCCAAATTACACCACAACCACAACATCCACTAAAAAATACCCAAATCCACCACAAACAGCAAAAAATCCCCAAATTACACCACAACCACCAATAACTTCCCGACTCCGCCGTCCCCGCCGCCACTGCACAACTCAGGACACTGTGCGTTTCCATTTAATTGACCGAACGGATGCTGATCGGCGCTTCTACTGGGCAAAAACCAGGGGCAGCGTCGCGACGCTGGAGGGGGGAGGAAGAAGACGGGAGGGAGGGGGAGAGGAGGACGCTGCTGCCGGAGAAGCCGCGGCGACAGTGGAGAGAGGAGAGGGAAAGACCGTCCGGCGATGTGGAGAGAGGGTGGAGAGAGAGAGGATAGGGTGAGAAAACCGGCGATGTGGAGAGAGGGTGGAGAGAGAGAGAGGATAGAGTGAGAAAATGAATTAAATTTAGGGTTTCAAATCCTATATAATATATTTTTTATAATATTTAATTAAATATAATAATATTGTATCTATTTTAAAAAGTTCTGATTTTTGAAAAAAAAAAGATAAAATCTTGTTTTAGAAATTGGATCTCCAAATGTAGGGATAGGTGTAATTTCCACAAAAAAATAGCAAAGCAAAGTTGGGGGGCAGCCCCCCTTGTGTCCTCCAGTGCCCAATATAATTATATTTTAACCATGTAGCCCACATAAGAAATTAAATCCAACATAAAGAATACTAGATTGTTGATTATCTAAACACGATCAAGTTCATTTCTTTTCATAATTTCATTTGAAAAATGAATTGCAGTTTCAATCATAAGTGAACTCAAAAGTTATCGAGCTTATCAACAAAGTTAATGCATATCAGGTATGAAAATGGAGGCAATCCAATCCAACCATATGGTGCGATTTTGACAAGTATTAGCACCATGCCAAATGCTTTTTCTCCCGGTCGAGTTTGGAAAATAATTTTCACAAATTTCAAGGCATGTACCGTATAAAAATATTTCGTTAAACTAGGCGGACTAGAAAAGAGAACGCAATTATTTTACAATGTATAATACTGCATATAAAACATGTTCAAGACGAAACTATTTCAATGCCAAAAGAAGATCAACCCCTATCATCTTCTCACTCCACCCTTTCTAACAGTCCTATTATACCTTCTTTATACGTCAGAGCCCTTTACATTCTTTTGGATCGTTAACATAAGTATCTTTGTACAAAATTTAATCCAACATCAATTAGGGCCCATTTGACAGGATTACTTTTGCTTTTGCTTCTTATAGAAGAGCTCCCTTAATCAGACAAAACACTTCCAAAAAATTATCCAAACATGTTGAAAACAAATTCTTAGTGTGTGTTTGGTAGAGATTTTTTGGGGGAAGAATTGATTTTGAATAGTGATGTGATGGGAAATGTGTGGTTGAAAAAGAAGATAAGATTATTGATGTGATAGAAAATATTATTTTATTGAAGAATGTGTGGTTGAAAATGAGAATTGATTTACTGTTGAAAATGAGAATTGGTACCAAACATAGCCTTAATCTTAGAAACAACTTTTGACTTTTCAAAAGTCCTGCAAAACAAGCTCTTAGAATTGAAGAAATAGGTTACAAAGAAAACGTAGTAAAATACATCAGATATGGATAGGTTTTATGAATGTAGAGAATGAGATAACGAAAAATGGCATTGTTCAATAAAAAAATTTCAATACTGCGCGTTCGTCATTCTTTAAAAACCCAATGTTTAACTGGTCCTCTGTGCTCCTCCTAAAAAGTTTGCAAGAGAGGGAGTACCTTGGTTTCTCATTTCCTCCTGTGCTCGCTTCATTTCTTCCGCATCTGAAACAAGAAGAATATTAATATGAGTGATTCATACCCCATTGGAATCCACGTTGCTCTCAAAGAATAAATAGGTAAACCAAAAAATGCATGAATTGTCAGTTTGGTCGAGTTGCCACAGAGTCTACACCGAGTAGCGTTCCCCATGTGGATAGTAGTAACTGCAACTTGTTTACAATGGTGTCCAAAAAAAATGTGGAAACAATCCTTTCTTCGAGTATAAATAACAGAAAATTATGGGATGCTTATATAAAAGTGTTGATCGATTAGGGAATTTAAAGTTCTATACCACTGTCCCTAAACTGCTAACTAAAAAGAGGCACTGAGAGTTAAAACTAATAGTTGCTCAACGAAAACCCATATATTGACACTGGACGTTCATATCCAATTAGGGTTGTGCATTCCTACTCGATGAGACTAGCTGATAAAAAAGTAGCATTTGTATGAGCTTAGCATGCATAATTATAGGAGCGCATCCACCTAATTTTTCCCAACCCTGAATTTATAATTTATTGGACAGGAAGGAACAATTGAGTATATGGCAAACAATATATGATGATTGATGTGCACCATTACAATCTGAAAGATTACGTTTTTTTTACTCAAATCAGTCAGAAAAGACTGTTTCATAAATAGACCTCAGTCATTGAACTGCAAAATATATCCACAGCAATCGACATAAGCAATAAGCAAACTGTACTATGGCAATTCAACAGAAAATAACATAGCTGTACTGTATCACACTTACCCACTAGTTTGGGCATCAAAAACATCACAATCACCATAAATCCGACCATCAGACCCATTGGGCTCTTCACAATAGACATTATGGAGAATGGTTCTCTTATCTGCAGAAGGGGAAAAAAGATGGGAACAAAAAGTACAAATTTTTTTTCAGAATAAATATTACAAGTAGCATAAAACTGGAGAAGAAGTCAATCTATTCGCACCTCATAATACTGCTCCTCTCTCAAAGGCTCCAAAACAAGCTCACTCAACACTCTCCTGTTCTCTGTCAGAGCTGCCTGAACCTTGCCTGGGTTTCTTGCACTGACATCAACACGGACCTGTCAACGAAGAGGGGATTTATGAGTCTTATTAAGTTAATGAATTGATTAAGTACAAGAATAATCCAAGAGTTAAGAAGCTCACTGGAGAGAAGAAATAACCAATAGCAGCCACTTCAATAAGATGAGTCCCTGCTGGCACATTATGGCTTGACAAATAATAGTTAAAGAAAAGTGTACATATTAATTTGTAGTATCCTATCATAAATGCAATAATATTTCTAGATCCCACTCACAACCTTTAAAATATACGGCGTTGAGTCCAGTTTCCCGTAACAAACCAACAAGAATGTGATGCAATCCCAAGATCAAACTGAAGTATAAAACTAAATCAAATATGTACTAGATTAACTCAGTGCAGAGAGAGTAAGGTGATAGGATACAATGAGAAATATCCATCAGGCCTTAAAAAAGTAACTCTTTGTCCACCATTAAGTATAACTTTGACATCTGATATTTTTGGCGGAAGACCAGGTCCTATTACGCTACCTAGTAGAACATAACATCATGGAGAAAATCAGAGTTTGCCCAATGAAATAAAATGTATGAGAATGTCATAAAATCTTTCAAGCAACAAGGGCTATATATTCGCAACCAATGCTAAAAATAAGTTCCTTCACAAATTTCTGCAAAAACATGGATGTTATCATTGAAGAGGCAGGAAAGTAGTCTAGCTTTTATTTTAGGTCCTAAAGATTTGGAATTCATCTCACATGAGTGCCCTAATGGAAAGTGGCTGATGTCGTTTTCTATTTAAAGTAAATAAATTCAACCTCACATTCACGTGGAAAACTAGAAACTGCATATAACCTTTCCACTTGTACTCTATTAAGGATTTCACACGTTTGAGATTTCCACAAGTGACACCTATCATCAGGGGCGGAGCCAGAGAATTTGTCCAGTGCGAGCACAATTTTAGGCATCAGTTGCGGAAATTTTTTTGGTCAAAATTAGTATATGAACGAAAAGAACTTTACGTATTCAATGCAGAGTCCTGAACAGAAATAGTTCATGTTTTCCGTATTCCATACTTGTTTCAAGGCAACGGCCCTCATCTCGTTTACCCGATTAGACGAGTAATTCCCGTCACATCTCCGCAGGTATCAAATTTAACGAATTTTTTTTGTCAATCCATCCCCTCAAGTCTCTCTCTTGCTACAATTGGCTACCCAACTCATAAAATAAATTAATTTAAGATCATTAATACAATTCATAGTTGATTATTCTAATTTTTTTTGTTAAGAGTGATGAATTATTATCATAAAAATTATCACTAATTTATCAGTATCGACTTATCACTTATCAATTTAATAGCTTAATAATAGGAAAGTCATCACTCTCTTTCTAATAATTTCACTTTTTTTTTTTTTTGCAGCACACTTTCCCAGGTCACACTTTTTTTTCTTCCTTCTTCTCATTCTTCTTCTTCTTCTTCTTCTTCTTCTTCTCTTCTTATTGGTCTATTTCCTGCAGGGACACTTTTTCTTCTTCTCTTCTTGGTCCAGGGCGTTTCTTGCAGGCACACTTTCTCTTCTTCTTTCTTCCCTCTTCTTCCTCTTCTTGGTCTAACATGCACACTTTTTCTCCCTTCTTCTTCCCTTTTCTCCTCCTCCTCTTGGTCCAGTGCATGCACACATGAGCTTCCTGTGTCATGCCCAAAGTCCAGTGCAGGCATTGGCCTGCACTGGACTCTATGTAGCTTCGCCCCTGCCTATGATTATCAATGTTTATCTTCAACCTTATACTTGCTTGATTGGAATATAACATGTTAATATTAAATCAACCCATTGGTTTACTCCTACAAATTCAGACTAGAGGGAGTAATAGCAGTGTAATGATATTATTAAGTTCCTTGGCATATTTTTTAATTCAATTAAACCAACTCTCGCTACCATTATGGTGTCATCTCTCGATTCCAACACTTACAAATTTTCTTAAGAGGTTTTTGATACAATAAGATAATAAATATAACACGACATGGAGAACTAAAATTATATTATATTACCTCTGCATATACACGATAGTGTTCTATTTAGCAGTTGGCCCATCACAGAAGTTTCGCAATTGCAGTTTTACCGGGAAAAAAGTCTTAAAATTCCTAAAAATAAACAATTTATCGTACAAATCAACCTTTTCAAATGAAATTTCACGTAGGGGTGGGCATGGGTTGAGTCGGATCGGTTTTTACCTCAACCCAAATCCAACCCAACATGATTGGTTTGACACAATCTGTGTAAAGGTTAAATCTCAACTCAACCCAATCAAGTATCGGTCGGGTTGGATTGGTCGGTTTGGGACAACTTGTCAACAAATATTAAAGTAGACGGGTCGGATTTGGCGGATTTATAATTGACTCGTGACTCATATAATATTAGGTCTATATAGTTGCAATGACAAAAAAATCTGAATTATTTTGGCACTTCATGTCTCGAAAATGTTACATGGACAGATTGATATTAAATTATATAAAGCCAAGAAATGTTTTTGGCAATTAAAATGTTTTGTGTTGAATGTGTATTTGCTTATACTATTTTTCGTAAAATACATTATATCCAAGTCTTATAGTATTATTCTAAGAGTTTCCATGTCTTGTGCCATATTCAAGATTTCTCGTGTATCGCGTTTGCGTATATAGAATCTAGTTAATTAGTAGTATATAATTTGTGTATGGTTTCCTCAAACTTTTCAACTATTTCACAAAATTTCTCCAACAAGAACTGACATTTTAATCTAGGTTCTTCTGAATATTGTAGCTCTTGGAGGTTACGTGAAGAAACAGAGTGACTCAATTTCATTCAAACAACATCATAACACTTGTAAAATTCATAAATATGGTCAGGTTGGATTGGGCGGGTTTATTCTGTTTTCATGAGTTAACCCATAATCCGACCCGACCCGCTTACACAACCAACCCATCTAACCCGTGTAAAAACAACAAAAAAATCGACCCAAACCAGTCGAGTTAGTCCGATTTTGACGGGTTCGGTCGGGTTTTGCCCACCTCTAATTTCATGTTAGTAAGAAGATTATTGTTAGTCACACTTTAGTTTTAGTATATCAGCAGCAATTGACATTTTCAGCAATTTAGGTTCTTAGACATTTCTAACGGCAAAGAAACGTCTAACTTCCCCAAGCAATTTAAAGGAGTTCTCAATTTGCATCCTAAACCACATCTTCACCATTTTCTCAATACGCACAACATAAACTATGATTTTGAATGTCAATTAAGGCCACTTTCCTGTCAATGTGCGCCACATCTTTTCTAATAGTATATTTCAACAAATTCAAAAACCCAAAAAGTGATCATCCTGAACCTGATGCCTAGACGATGACGAAAGAATGCCAAACTGCAACTAAAACTTTGAGTTGCATTGCTTCAAGTCACATTTAATACTGTTGTTGTATCAATTCCTTTTTCATTTTTTATATCCAATTAGATCAAGAAAGTTCAGATTTCGCATCTAGCCAAAATTTCCTAAAGCCATAACAAAAATAAGCCGCGAATTATAATTTAAAACTAGCTAGCTTACACTTTATGATACTTCAATTTCCCGAATAACAACCAAAATTTTCAAGAGCAGTTATTAGAGGCCAACATTCAGAGCTCCTTACACAATTCTAAGAAAGTAAAATCCAAAACCCATTACTTTAAGCACTAAAATGAAATCATAATACCAGGAAATTTGACTCGACCATTGATGCTATATCCCTCAACATTCCTGTAAAAATCAAAATGGAAAAAATATTTTTAATGTAGAGTTAATAAAAGAAGAAAGATTTTCTTAAAATAAACATTGTAATACAAGAAAATAAGTGAAAAGAACTCTTTATAAAACAATTCATCGAAAAAATTGAAATTAATATTATGAATAAAAGTAATGGTTTAAGGATGGAAAAAATAGTACTCAGAAGAGATCGCAAGTGCCGCAGGCAAAATAAACAATATTAGCGAGAGAAAAATCAAGGTGTGATTGCGTGGTACGCCTCCCATCGGAATTTGGGTGAGAGAGAAGGAGACGGAGAATAAGGAGAAAAAATCCAAAATTTTGCACAGAATTGGTCCAACGAAGGGTTAATTACATTTTTATTTTATTTTTTTAAATAATGCTATTTGCACATGGTTAACTAAGAAGGGCACGCAGCACGTGTGTCTTCTTCTTTTTTTTTTTTTTTTTTTCTATCTCTAATAAAATAAGAATTATTCTAGCTGTATATCAAGAATTGTACATAAAGGTCTACATCCCACTCACATGAGGGGTGTGACACATTGAAATAATATTTTTTTATTCGAGCAGATCTCACTCCCCATGTGAGAGGGGTGTAGACCCTTATGTATGGAGTGATGTACCCCTAGCAATGCTCATAAAATAACGGCACGTATTCACTGACCTGATTCTATTTATTATTACTACTATTATTATTAAATGGTTAATTATAATTGTTAATAACAAATTGACATTGAAAAATGTAAACAGAAGTTCAAGTTTAGATTTTTTTTTTTTTTTTTAGCATTCTAACTTAATTTTAAATGAGAATTTTTTTAGCATTCTAACAGAACTCGATTTGGATTAGTCTAAATGTACACAATCAATTACATAGTGAATTACACCCTCCTCACATGGAGGGGAAAATGAACATGATTAAAAGAAGAAAATCAAAATTGTATGTTCGTATTTTATCATATACGTATCAAACACAAGGATGCTAACAGGTGGACATGGCCATCTGTAGCCGTGAACCCTACATGGCCATGGGAGGGTGCAAGCCGACAGTCCCACCATATTGGGTAGTACTAGGATATTTTCAAGGCATGATCCTCGTATAATCGTGCCACCTCCAACTACAATTCAGTGTGAAACTTTGATGGTAGATGGAATGTTTCGACAGGGACAGAAGACACTGGGTTCAAATCTGGCCCTTGGATTAGATTCATCTCACATTTTCATTTCAAATGTATAGGCCTATATATACATGTATTCATCCCAAAATACATATTTTTCTTTTTTTGCAGAAAAGGAAGGGACACAAGTCACTGCGTCTGTGTTTAATTGAAGAATAAAGTGTACTGTTAACAATTGAACAAATTTTGTACAGATATCCAAACAATTGTAATGCACTAGATGCTAGTTGTGAAAGGCATGCAGCTGTCAATACATAAAGAATCTACCACCAATTCTTCTGTCTTGTATGAGACGGGAAATGCTACACGCCAAACATTACGATCTCTAGACTAAACTTGAGCGTCTTAACTTCATGTCATAACCCCATCTTTTGCTTGAACCAATCAGAAAGATTAGCTATCACAAAACCTAGAAATACCTGCCAAGTCATTTTCAAAGAAAAGGAGGAGGTGAGAAATTAAACATCCAACAATCAAGATTTATAGTAGGACGGACGTGATACGCAGCGTATTTAAAAAGATACAAAAATAAAAACATGTGCAAATGGAATATATAAAAAATTTGAAGGAAAACATTGTATATACTAACTGAATGTTGATTAAGAAGAATCAGACAATACTCGACATTATTAAAGAATAAAAACAAACTAGAATTTTCTTCATAATACTATCAAGTCGTGTTCAATACTACATGCATGCAATAATACTTCATGTAGAATACTAGCATGTTCACATATTGTTGACATGTTTTTATTCACCCGCTTTCCTTCCTTCCTTCCGTAAATACCATTACCTGAGCTGAACCGAGAATATATATGGCAGAATAGTGACGTCCATGAATCACCATGTCAGCTACCATAGCAAGAGGAATGGTAAGAGACATGCCCAATGTGGCAACAAGTGGCGTAGTCCAAACAACGCACAAGGCCCTGAAGAGGAAAGGACAAACTATTATTTACAACAAAAAAATATTGACGAAGGAAGTTCCCAGTAAGAATAAGTGTTTCACATACCAAAAGTAGTCGGAGAGCACACTTCCTATTAGTCCATTAGCAATAACGACTTCATCCATTTTAGCAGAGTGAGGAATGGTAAATTTAGGTTCTATACCCAAGGCTGTTAATGGCCAAACTGAAACAAGATTGGAATAGATGTAAATAATTATTTGTTATGAATGAGAGAAGATAAATATCAAACAACTATATAGAATTAACATCACAAAAAAATCTCAAAGAACACATGAGAAATCCAAGGAATAACAATATCTTCCATTTTAGCACAATGAAGAGTGTAGATACCTGTGACTTTCAATGGCAATAATCAAATAACATTGGAATTCAAGTACTTAACTAAATTTAAATATTTGTGGGTAAGAGAAGATAAATATATGACAAGTAGGGGTAAACAAAATGTCCAAGACCAAATCAAACAAAACCATAACAAAACAAAATCAAGCAGTTCGGTTCAATTCTACAAAAACAATTTAATAATTTTAGTTCTTCGAATTGAGAACCATTTGGTTCTAGTTCTGATTCGGTTCTAGTTCTAGAACCCGAATCAAACTTAAATTTTGATTTTATTTTTTTATATATATTAATTAGTGAAGACCCTAATTTTATATTAATTGGGAACATCCCATTAATCGGTTTTGGGTCATTAGAGAGAACCATTAATTGTGTACAACCTAATTTTGTATTCATTTGAATCATTTCTCTTTCACTCATTTTCAATTTACACAACGCCACGGCTCACTGGCACTGCATTTCATTACGTTAGTGGAGGAGACTTTCAAATTTTGGAAAATGAAATTGGTTAATCACTTAAAAAGCCTTTAAACTATTTTTCCACTTAGATTGTTTGATGAATTATTTGTGTTCTTCTATGATGCTCGGACTCGGATATCGAGTACGTATCTAAGTGTCGGATCTTTTATTTTTTAAAATGTAGGATATGGGGACATGACTAAAAAGAGTTCAAATTTTGGACACGGATACGTGGGTACGTCTTTCAAACTTCAATTTTTTTACTGATCCAGAATGTCATTTTGAATAGACCAAAATTAATTATTCATAATGAAGGAAATGAATATTTAATAAGGGGTTAAGACAAATAAAATAGAATTTTAGGGTTTAGTTTTCAATAATAAGAATTACTAAATTTTATATAAAATAGAAAGTGAGAGCTTGATTGTAATTTGGATTTAGCGGAGCACTAATCAACACTATATGGAACCCATTTTCATTTTATATAAACAAAACCCTAAACCACCTATATAGAGAGAAAGAAGGAAAAAAAAAGTAGCAAAATGGAAAGAAAGAAGAAAAAGAAGGGAAAATCTAGCGTCACTGGGCGACGACGCTAGGTTTATAGAGAGCAAAAGTGGGAAAAAAGAAAAGAAAAAGAAAGAAGAAGAAGCAAAAGCGACGAAGTGTTCGATTGAAACTTGGAAGATCCGACACATGTCCCATACACATACCCGTGTCGTGTCCGACACAAGTACTCCAACTATTTTGAAGAGTCTGAGCATCATAGGTGTTCTTCACAAAGAGAGGAAAATCTAATAAACATTCATAGAGTATAAAACGGTTAGCGATTGCCTATAAAAGTGGACCGTAAAAGTTTTGCATAATGCATCCTTTATTGTAGGGGTGTGCCGTCAAAACTGCTGCAATTAATTTAGCGAATCATTGCTATTACTTATTAGACAATCTTTTGTATGAAAATGAAAATTGATTTGTGTATTCGAATTATGACTATATTTTTGTTTCTTAGTTTGGATTTTTGTGATCTTCATAATTAATAATTTGAATTTGCTGAATGTTTGATGTTTATTTATTTTTATTTAAGTTTATATTACTAACTTATGAATATGGTACAAGTCTGAAAATTTAAGAAATGAAACTAGAACTAAACCAAACCAAACCAAACCAGAATTGAATGATTTAGTTCCATATCTCAAGAAAATCATTTGGTTCCATTATTAAAAAATCCATTGGTTCATGATTCAGTTCGATTTTCTTGGAACCAGAACCAAATGGAACCATCTCCATCCTAATGACAAGTGAAGAGAATGATTATGACAAAAATGAACTCAAAAGATACATGAGAAATTGTGTTTCAAGGAAGAGAAGTAGTTAGCCTAACAAAACAAGAAAGAAAATGAAAATATCTTACCAAGCCACCAAAGTGCCACCAGTGTAAATAATCCAACATATCCAAACAACTTCTGCACATCAACCCTCTCTCCTTCCTCTCCAGAAAACTTTTTGAGAAGTACTGCAGAAATTCGAAAACGAGCATTAGCAATAGTTGTCATCTGAAATTTCCATATTGATCTTAATTTGATTCAATTCGTATGGCAAAGAATGACACCTGTAAATAACCCATAAGTCACAGCTGATAGAAGGCCAAAAATATCCCCAACAAGAGAGCGCTTTCCGCTTCTTTAAAAGAAACAAAAAGTTGAACTGTCAGTCAATTCCCTGAAACATGCAATTGAAAATGAAAACAAAGGAAGAAACATAAAAGTGTGTGCATGGATATAACAATGACATTTACATGCATACTAAATGAAGTAGAGACTTACGTAGAAGAATTCAGTCGTGAGTCATCGGTGGCCCAAGTTTTACCTAAGGTTGTCATGGCAACCCCAGTCATGCTTACAAAAACAGCAACTACCTTTGCCATATTTAAGGAATCTTGGCCCAAAAATGCACCAATAAAAAGAGTGAACAACCCTGATGTAGAAGACAAAACTGTAGTACTTGCAACACTTGTACGAGCAAGTGCAGCATTTGATAAATACTGCAACAGAGAAGGATATGAACAAATTCAAATATTTCCAGAAAGAAAGTACGATAAAAATACATCTAAAGATTGCACAAGGGCATTTAAAAAGTGAATCAATTCTGAAATTTCTTCCTTTCTAACATAATTTTCCCAAAATTAAAATTAAAATTGGTCAAGAGATAGGTTCAATCAGCAACATTAGTTGTCAGACATTCAACAAAATATTTTGAATTTAGGCACACATTTAAAGGAAATACAATGACGGGATATATACCTCTGTAATAAACCAGAGGGGAGCAAGATAAAATCCATAAGTAGCAATTTCTTTGGTTGTGACCTCTTTTTCTTGTCTAATATTTCTAGTATCATCCACATGTTTAAAAACTAATGGCCTTCCCTCTTCCTGCACAGAAAGGTCTATTTCACTGTCTTTCCTATTCAGGGATCCCTGAATTTCCATCTCAAAGATTTTCTGTCCCGCGATGTACTTTAAAGGAGAGCCAATTCTAGAACATGAATCACCGTCTATGCCTTGACCACTTTTGCCAGTACGTCTCTTCAGGAAATTATGTATCCAATCCTTAATAAATGCTACTGGGAGATAAATCACCATTAAAGAAGCTCCAAGATATGTCACTGCAAAAGGTTGCTTATAGTCTGTGAAAATATCCTGAATTAAAAAAAATGCGTTAGAGGAGGTGATAAATGTATCTTTTTGTTAACTCATACATAATATTGACACAAAGTTCTCATCAGAAGAAAAAATAAGTTAAAAGTGTGAGAAATATAGATATTTTTTTGCTCATAATAACGTGAGGATAAAACCGACTAGCAAATAAGTTGTGGAAGTATAAGTTGATCTAATACGTTACATATCTTGGGTAAAACAAGTAAATTTTGTTAGAAAATTGAGTGAAAGATTCGGTTTGGTATAAAACGATTTTTATCTGTCAAAACCTAAACAAACCTTTCAAACCGTTTGGTTTGGTTTGGTTTGGTATTTTCAAAATCGTGGTTCAAGTTCGGTTTGATTGAATTGATAGTTTTTCTGTTCACCCCTATAGTCTACCAATCTTGATTTACATAGTCCTCCTATGAGGAGTGTTCTAGAGAGTGCTATTCTCTTGAGTGCCCATCAACAAAAGAAAAAAGCCCCCCTCCCCCCCCCCACCCCACCCCACCCCACCCCAAAGAATGCCTGGTAATAAATTATTTTTGGTTTTTGTAGAATAAGGTACTTTGAATTTCTGGCATCAGCAGCATCGATCAAATGAATGTAAAGTACGAAGATTATCTGGAATTGGAAATAGACATTAAAATATAAACCATGTTTCAAGTAAGTTACACCACCTAATAGGATTTGTACAGTCACTCTATCCAGAAACCTCAACAGTTGAGTTATATTATTTGCTATCCATTTTTCTTAAAGACAAACTCCATTAATTCCTAGGTGAGCAACAAGAAAACCAGGCACGTTTCTGAAATACATAATAATACATCATTTATAACTTTAAACATTTTTCAGAAATGAAAAATCAAACATAACAGGGAAGACATGGAGAATAAGGCAACTCTCACCCATCCAATATACAACACTTCAAGCACATTGAAAATATATTACTCACAAATAATTAATTTAAATATGGACATGAAATCCGTTTCCACAAATCAAGACATCCACACAGACATCTAACAACAAAAAATTACCATGAAAACAAAGAAATGTAAATTTTAACCCTTAAACTTGAAGAAAAATCACAGGGTAAAAAAAAAAATCTGACCTGAGTAACTTCCGCAGAGGAGACCCAAATGATGACAACAGCAGCAATTAACATGAGACCAGTCTTATATCTCCACCCCATCACAGATTCAAGAAAAACCCAGATGCCAAAATCCGATCTTATACACAAAATTACGATTAAGATCTGAGTTTTCTTGATCCGACAGAAACTTTTCACCTAGATTTATACAAATTGTAACCGACAGACCAGAAGTTGCAATAAATTTTTAAAAAGGGTACAACTCAATGTGGGGTTTTGATGGGTAGGTGGGTCACGGCCAATAAAATAAGCTGTTTGATTGCAGGCCTTTAGGCGGGGTGGAAGATGAGTGGGTAAAGGAAGGGAATGTTGTCAAATTTAAGTTATGTTGGTTAAATCACAAGGTTTCCCGTTCTCTCTCTCTCTCCTCCATTTTCGTCAACATTTGTCTACACGTGCGAATTACAGCCTGTAGAAGTGCAGTATCTCCCACTATTATTGATTTTCCATTTATGATTTATCTTCGTTGGCATTTGAGTCACTCGTGTGGGTTGACTTGACCCGTATTTAGCTCAAGCCATGTGCGCCAAGTTCAAAAAGGAAAGGGAAAATTGCAACTTGTCCCTAACCTTTCATGAAAATTGTGATCTTATCCCTAATTAAATTTTCGTTGCCACCCTTAAAGAACTTAGCAGAGTTCCTCTTCACGATTCCGGATCGATTTGAGATGTTAAGTCCAGTTAGATGAACTGATAGGTCACGATTCAACGAGGGCTCAAAATTCAGCATACGAGTTGACCCCACAATTAGTCTAATAAAAAAAAAACCACGAGATTTTGGCATCTGTTTGATTGCCTTTAGTTCATTAAAATTTATATTCTGCAATAGTGAGTATTGCCTGCATTTACTTCGTGATTAAATCATCCAGACAAAAATAATTATTTTTTAATGTTATGATATGTACCTTTACAATTTCACCCATAATATAAGGAATTTTCAATGACAAAACGGAGGGCAAACAGGGAAATTAATGTTCTAAACAGTTGGATTTTTTACTTGGGTAATGCTACATGTACACACACACTTTTACACAATCTTTTACACCTCTCTCACATGGAGGGGGGTCCACGATTATTTTATTATGTGTGGGCCCCCTTCCATGTGAGAGAGGTGTAAAAAATTGTGTACACTTAGCATTATTCTTTTTACTTTGGTTCACCCCCCTGATGGTTGATGCTGACATCAGTCTATGTGACATGTATCACTAACGTGACATTAAATAAGAAATACAATTAAATGACTCACTTAATTGTATTTCTCATTGAGCTTATCACATCACGCTCCTAAACTGGTATTGTAGTACCATCGGTGATAGATAACATTATTCTTTAATTAGTGCTAGATATCATTATTCTTTAATTACACCATCACGCATACATTGATTCCCTTAAACCAAGCTAAGGATCTGTTTGATATGATTTTTATAAAATAACTTTTGAAAGATGCTACCTTAATTTTTGTTTGAAAACTAATTTTTAAAAGAGCTTAAAAGAAAGTCATATTTGACATACTTCCTCTAAAAAATGTTCTAATTAAAAAAAACATTTTTATAAAATTAGTCCAACGGATCCAAAAACAGTCTTTGAATCTCAAAACCTGCTTTTGACTTCTTAAAAGCCAGGCCAAACAAACCCTAAGCCTATTAGTCCCTGGACCCTTCTAAGAGCAAGTTCAACCAAGGGTTTACTCATATCAAATTAGTAATTTTAAAATAAAAAAATTTTATTTTGTAAAAACTAAAATTAAATGACTTATTCGATACTAAGATACAAACTATTCAAAAAAAATATTCTTGAACTTATAAGCATTTACGCAAAAACCCTGTAATGATCCTTAGATTCGCTTTCTCAAAGATAAAGAGTGATCTCATTGTAAAGACGATGGCAACAATCACCAACAAACACACAATTATTTCACACAATTATATATATATTTCACATTAAAAGAAAGAGACATTAAAAACATAATTATTTCACAAATAAATAGGGAGACAATTACAATAGTTTCACTATTTGATTACAGAATTGTTCTATTTCCCAGTGCCAAAATATCTCGATAGACATGAGAGGCCCTGAGAACAATTCAGGCACCATAACTTCTCAAACAAGGAAATCGAAAAACATAAAAGCTGAACAAGCTCAACTTTTCACTAAAAAAGTTACACACAATTCCAAGGTTTCTTGAAGACAAGAAAAAGCATCCCTCGTGAAGATCTAAGTAGATGAATTGCACAAATACTCGACAAATAAAGAGTACCGGAAAAGGCAAGGAGATCCCACTTGATGTTGATCCTCACTTCAGACAAGTTGGAAGAGTAAGCCCATGACAAACAAAAGCCAAAACAACGTACGCTATAACCAGGAGTAGGAATATCAATGCAACCCTGCAGACGATCAAATAACATTTTTAAGCAAGGCAGGAGACGCAATTGAGGAAATAATCAACTGAATTATGCTAGCATGTATAATGTATCAGGTGAATCAACTGAACATTTCAACTTACTAGGAGGAAATGGATTTCCAAATACTCCTCAACTATTTCCCAACATTAACAGAAAGTTGGAGCTCACATAACTAAGACCATTTTGGCTAAGCTGAAAATGCGTACTTATTTATTAGTAAGTCGTAAAATAAATAGTCGTTTTTGATAGGTTGAAGTTGGAAATTAAGTTAAAATTACAGCAACATAAAAGTTACTTAGGTCCCCAACATCACAAGCTCACTGGAACAAATATATTCGTTTCATATGGGGTATGCCATCACTCGTCATTCAAACCTTAATTATCTTTCATTAAGCTTACAAACCTAGAAGATATGCAGTAAGCATTCATTCATCAACTCCAAGTAGATAATGGACCTATTTGAATGTAAACGTTTAAATCTCAAAATTGATATTAACTTACATTAGCTTAACATTTCTCCACCATACAGTGCTTCTAAAACGTCGAGCCTGCTTCCTGAAGCGGAAAGTGTTGCCTTGCATAGTGGACGTTTTATCAACCAACAACTCTAATCGATCACCTCTGTCCAAAACTTTATCAATATTCTCTATCATGACATTGCGCACCTGTAATGTCACCCATAAAAAATTGAATTTCAAAAGTTTTCGTCAACCCCAAATAACCCTGAAAAAGAGCACATAATACGCATATAGATTATAGAGAGTATTTATCAGAGGAATTTCTCAATCACATTTCTGCCATCATAGCAAATATGTTTGCTGCAAATGTATCCTACAGTACATTGTATTGAACCACCAGAAGATACTAAAACAAAGACTCTGGAAAAGTATTTCAATTTGGAATCATGACAACACTCTGGAAATCAAAAAGTTGATCCAAAACTAGACAAGTAAAAAGGAATTGACTGACAGCTCAGCAGAACCATGAACAAAAAATTTGTAAGATAAGTCGAATATCACCTGACCCATTTCACCTCTTATACGGTTTATTCTGTCAGCATTTGGATCATTTGAGAAATACTCCATTTGTTGACTCAATACCCTTGAAAATTCATCATTCATGGCATATGCTTGGGCAGACAATACAGCTCTGCCATATGTCCTCACAAATCTTTGGTGAATTTCTTCCAGAAATGTAAAAGGAATTCTCCCTGCAAATATAATAAAAATAGGCAAAGTCAGCTCGTAATACACAGGAAGGCTGGAGAAAGTGAATTTGTCAGAATTATGACAAACTCTAATATGATAGTATAACACAAAATGCATCAAACTTAAACTTGCATAAAATGTCAAAAATCAATTGCAAAACCGAATCTAAAATTGGATGGCACAAGCCGTAACTTCTAGAAAACTCAAAATGCCACAAGCAAACTCTATACATAAATTTGGATTTTCCTTTATCAGAATATTAAACCTTTCTCAGTTTCACTCTTCTCATTCTAGCTCTACCACGTCATCATATAGCATTCATTCAATCGGACAGTTTGAGCATCTGTAGAAGTGCAGAATTTTGGTACATTTATGTTTGAATTTTCCCAATGATATTTATGTACAAGAGACAATATCAAAAATACCCCTCACCTTTCTGACAATATTAGAGACACCTCTCAATTTTCCAAAATATCACCAACCTTCCATATTTCTAATTTTGAGTATCGTATTCAACCCTTGACCACCTTTAATAATAATTAGTGATTAAACATAAATTGCTAAAACCGAAATTTCCATTAACAATATATAAAACTACAAAACATATATGCATTAATTTGGCCTTAATATCAAAGCCTATTATTAAAACTAGTTACACTAATCATTAAATCTTACAATACATTTCATTAAGCCCCTATTTGAGCTCCATTATAATTAGATTTTGGGAAAAAAATGCATTTTGTAATAGTAATTTTTTTTAAAAAAATGTGTGACTAAAAAAAAGAATGAAAATTTGTGAGCTTACATGTGATATTATTTTATTAAAATATGTGTGGTTAAAAATAAGAGAGAAAAATATATTTTGGAATTAATGGACCCCAAACAGGGGCTAAGTTTAACAATGCATATATTTCTTCATTATTTCACTTTATCAGTAGGGGTGACAAAATTCTCCACCCCAACCCTCCCCCGTATTGCCCTGCCCTGAATGATAAACAGAACGGGGACAAGGAACAACTCAAATTTCTCGAACATGTCCATTTTTTTTTTTTTAGTTATATGTTTTACAATTTTAAATTGTATTTAAAAAATAAACAATTAATTAAACGGGACTCTAAATAAAAATCTTTTAATCCACGTCAAGCCCAGCATAGCCTAGCATCGCCTCGCCTCGCCTCGCCTCTCCTCTCCTCTCAAATATACCCAACACGATTGGGATGGGGATGGCCGTCTTCCCCTACTACATTACCATCCCTATTTACCAATAAAATTATTTGTTGATTTAATTGACTAATTCAATTGCAGTGGTATCCAAAAATGTGTCCCTTCATTACCAATGCAATGGGATAATTAACTTAAATCAACAAATAATTTCATTGGTAAAGTGAAAGAATCAAGAAATATATGCATTGTTAAGTTTAATGAAATGGATTGCAAAGTTTACTAACTAGTGTAACTAACTTTAATAATAGGCTAAGATGTTTTTATGAAAGCACCAAATTAATGCATAGATGGTATGAAGTTTAATATATTGTTCTCATGGCCAATTTAGGTATTAAAATTTATACTTAAATACTAATTAGTCTTAAAATTCGCCGGGGGTGTATATGACATTCAAAATTAAGAATAAAGGAGGTTAGCGACATTTTTGAAACCTGAGGGGTGTCTTTGATATTATCAAAAGGGTGAGGGGTGCCTCAGATGTTTTGTCTATGTGCCTGTCTGGTGGCGCTTTTCTTCTAATTATAAGGAATTTTCAGACCGTTATACAGTGAATGGAGGGGAGAAGCTACAGATGTTGATTATGAAATGACAGCAGCAATTATTGAAAAAAAAAAAAAAAGCCTGCAGCCATCTTTTTTATAATTAAATTACCAAATAGCCCTTCTAGAGATAGATTGAATATAATGTTCTAGGGGTATATAAGTCATTTCCCTATAAAAATGATGGCTGCAGGTTTTTTTCAACAATTGCGGTTGGAATTTCAAGGTCAACATCTGCAGCTTCTACCCTCTATTCACTGTATAACGGTCTGAAAATTCCTTATAATTAGAAGAAAAGCGCCACCAGACAAGCCCTATGTACAAATTACAAAGTTCAAATAAGTTGCTAGTTTCAAATTAGGAGTTCCCAATCAAAACGTTTACAGTGCAGTCATTCTTAAAAAAAGGATAAACCGCATCCTTGGCGGCCCCCACCTGCCCTGCCCTGAGCTTTGGTGAAGGAGGTAAATCGCAGGTTATGCCTCCAAGGGTACAGAGTAGAAGGTTGTTTGTACACTTGCACTTACCCAAGGGCGAAATCCATATTTCAGGATTCGAACCCTTGACGCGGCAGCCTCAAGCAAAGCTAGAGTTTTTCCACCTTCCCCTTTTACCACTTGGAGATGTGCCCTGAGGGCTACAGTTCAGTGTTTCTAATTATTATGGTTTCTTATATACCAAAGTTACCCAAAATATTGAGATGATCTCAAATTAGAATTTTGATGTCTGAATTTTTTTTTCTATAATAAATTGATTTTATCATACAAAACATTGATATTAACAATATGGCGAAACTTTGCAAGATTATTAAATACTTACATAACTAAACTGGATAAAGTTACAAGATGAATAGCTATTTACTTAACTAAAGCTAAGACTTTCCAATTTAATTTCATCTTATGCAAGGATCATGTAAGCAAACCTAAAAATCATTTCCATATAAAATAAACATAAAGCAACATTATGAACAAAGCAATCTCCACTAGAGATCCATAACGAAATCTCAATTTAAAATCAGAAAATCACTTCTACATTTTATGTTTGAAGTTAAATTTTTCCAATATCCAGATACAATATAGCCAAAAAATAACCACAGAACAATCTACACGTTCCTATAATATTCAACCTTTAATACGACAAAAGCAACAATCTTTTACGATAATAATTCACAATCCAAATTCAACTCGTTCTATCTCGAAATCAAAACTCCAATTGCAAAAAAAAATAAAAAATCTCATACAGAAATCACATTCCCAAATCATTCAATACTCAAGTAAAAAACGATCTTTCACCAAAAAAAATAATGCGAAAATAAATTATACATACGTCCGGCAGTATCATCCGCCATGCAAAGTACGGTGAGTCCATCGGTGCGTTTGACATGGAAAATATACCGATCCTGAGAGTACGAAACATTGGTGTCGTTGGTCCCCGGGATCTTTTCGAGGATTTGCCTAGCGATCGCGTTAGCCGTCGTCGTCGTGGAGCTGTACTCCGCCAGAACAACCGATCCACGCGCCACAAGCGCGTACAATATCGTCATCCCCACCTCCCTCTCCCTCTCCCTCTCCCTCTCCCTCTCCCTCTAATTGAGTTGAATTGAAAATGTACTGGACATAGCAAAAGTGTATAAATATGAGAGATCAGGGTTTTTCTATTTTAGTTATTAGGGGCTTGTTTAATTCTCATTTTCTACAGTAAATCAATTCTCATTTTCAACCACACATTTTTCAATAAAATAATATTTTTCATCACATCAATAATTTTTTTTTCTTTTTCAACCACACATTTCCCATTATATTACTATTCAAAATCAATTTTTCCTCCAAAAAATTCCTATCAAACAAGCTCTAGATTGATGACTTGGCAAAATTTGGGGAATTTGCAAAAAAATTAAAATTGTGGGTGGGGACAAATTTCTTTGATTATTAGCTATATATTATCCTCCGGTTCCTTTTCCCACAATTCTGTGATTTGAGAACCAAAAACGTGGTTACAACTCTAGTTCTTATGGGACAAAACCAGAGGGAATGAAAAAATAATATCTCAAGGACAAGTATCTCATATCTGTTATTAGTGTGAAAAACTGAAAATTATAAAATTAAAATCAGATTTTAAGTAGATTTTGATAAAAAAAATAATGAAATGTGTGGTTGAAAAATTGTGAATCCCATAAAATGTATGATTAAAGTAAGTTGTTGACTTTGACTTAAACTAAAATTTTAATCTTTACCAAACAAGGGCTTAATATCAAATAATTTTCAAACAAAAAAGTGTTTTAATATAAAATCGTCGTTTACTCAATCCAATTTATTTTAAAAAATAATATCTTCCGTCACGGACAAATACAAGATAAATATGTGGTTAGTTTGATTTTTTTTTCTTTTTTTTAAGTGTCATATAATAGTGGAGATATTGTAATTACTTCAAGTTTGCCCCCAAAGAATTTGTCGAAGTCGGTCGGTAATGGACCTACTTACCTTTCTCGTAGATCAACAACGGAGCTTGACGAAGATAGGTCGCCCCCAACTTTGTTCGCTGGTCCAATATTCCTAGTTAATTCGTAATGTATTTTTCAGTTTCGTTCCCGCAAAATTTTTGACTTGTCCACGCAAAATTTTGAATTTTTTTTTTCCATTAATAAATATTAACCCAATAACTCACACTTTAAAATTCAACCATACAAAAATCTTAGATCTAAACTAAAGATCCAATAGTTATTTAAATAAATAAATAGTCCAAATCCAATCCAAAAACAGTTTATTTTTTGTCTTTTTTATGTTCATCTAACGTTCATGTTTTCAATTTGTATAGTGTTAGACACATAGATGGACATATTATTTTTGTATCGACAAACTGATTGTCTTTTTGGTTAGTCAATTTAAACTTATCTATTTTGGCACTCAAAATCGTCGTTTTCAATCCTCTTAGTTAAACTTTTTTTTTTTTTTTTTGTATTTTTGCCCCCATAAAATTGAAATCCTGATTACGTCCCTGTATATATATAAACACATTTGCCTGCATTTTAGTTAGTTACTTTGTGAAACATGATTTTTCAAAGTTTATTTTATTTATTTTTTCTTTTTTTACTAACAAAACTTAACCTACTTCTCTGGAAAAGGAACTTTAAACACATCTTATATATGCTACACACTGTTCATTATTGTTTCTATCATTCTGTCCTGATATAAAAAATACAAAAGAAAGGAGTTAGAAGAGATTGGAAATTTGCACATCCTACATCAAATAATTGATGCATGATCCAAGGACTAGACAAAAGAAACAAGACATTGGAACAATAAAGTGTTACAGTGAGGCTCAATCTTCACCTAAAATTGATGTCCATTGTCTCTAGATATTATTTTTATCTAATAGATACATTTATTATATGAATGAGTCATGTTATTAAATATTTGCAACCCATTTTTTTGCTACATTACTTGCTTAAATTTTAAATTATGAACATCGTTTCATATTATACAATTAAGACCGTATGTCTTATTAATGCTGGTGAACATAAATTTCAAACTTTTAATAAATCATAGTTGGGATGGTGAAAAATGATTTAGAACTGTTGTTTGTTACACGTCTCTAATTAACTTCTAAATCATTACTATAAAAATAAAATACTTTTTATTTCTGTGCTATTTTTATATGCAACTTCACTTATATGTATCATGCTACATCAAATTTCTTCGTGCTATAATTGGCTTATGATCAAATACCAATATATATACAATCTCTAACTATGATACACTAAGATGTGAATTAAAGAATGCTGAGCATACATGTTCAGTTTGAACTCTTATAAAATATCTTAAAAATTAAAACATGTGATATTTAATAATACGATCTGTTAAATGACATATTGATTGAACATTTTTCTCAGCATTAGTGGTAGGAATCAAGAAGCTGAAAACAATAAACATAATGCATTATTATAATATATATCTATATCATCGCACAAAATAATTCCGCTCACGGTACTACTTCGCTATTGATCACCCATGAGTATTTAGCATTGCAAGGTGGTCCTTGCTGATTCACACAGGATTCCACGTGTCTCATAATCAGTAGTTCAAAAGATAATTTATTAGATGCATTTGTTGATTAAAACGATTATCATATCGCGCACTATCTTTAGTGCTTCAGCTTAAATTTACGTTGTGAGAGGAAAACTTGTTAACATTATATTTGATAAGTCAATGTTACATCTGAAGTGTGATGATATTCGATTTTAAGATAAAAATTTTCAAATGAAAATGAAGTAAACAGTTAAGATGGTTCTATTGAAAAGATATATATTTTTGGTGAGTATACAGACTTAATAAATTGTAAAACTTCGAAAGAAGTCAAGGTACCCAAAGCATTAAAAATTGAAATATATCAATAATTTACATCGTAATGGGGAAAGAAACAAAATCGAAAAAAAAATTTTGTTAAAAATATTTTTTGTAGTGCTTCATATTATGAACTATAACGAGAATATTGAAGAAAATCCGTCGAAGAATACTATCTTATAAATATTTGTCCAAACAAAAAGATCCAATACATGCAAAAATTGAACTTACTAAAAAATATAAAGTTCCTGCACCTAGAGTACAAAAATCTAAATGTGTATACTTATACAAAAAGAAAATGAGAAAAACAAAGTTGTAATATATAATGCACGATTTTTAACATAATGGATTTCACAAATACTTATATAAATAGATAAACTATCATATGATAGATACAATTACAATATATCTTTTTAGTTTGACAATGTATAAAATTTGAGGTGCGTTTGATGTTAGTCCAAAATCCTTAATTCTTTAATTTCCAAGATCAATCATGTTAAATCATCAAAACAAGTAAAATGAAAATTACCTGAATCCATTGGCGTTGTCTGAAACAGGATTTGAAAAATATCTTCGGCGTTCAATCACTTCTCTCTGAGATGGATGTAGTAGAGAATACTAGAACAATATTATGATTTGGCTTGGGGACCATAACCACATAACATGTCCTTAAATACTAATCAATTAGGTTTCCATCAACCCTAATTGGACTAGCCTGGTCTCTACACATTGCAAAACCCACACCGATTAGACGTTTCTAGGGCCCAACAATTAGATCACTAGATCGGCCCATGATTTTAGATAGCCCAATATAATTATATTTTAACAATGTAGCCCACATAAAAAAATTGAATCCAACATTTGATAAATGCGATTATAACTAACTTATGTGACATGCTTATTCATACTATTCATAAATTCTTGAAATATGCTTGAAGTATAGAGTTCAAGTGACTATCGTGAGAGACATTAAATATGCACTGTTCTTTTTTTTTTTTATCAAGAGTTTGTATCATTGAGGTTTCTAGATAAGATTTTTAATGGATTTTTTTAGCACATTCAAGAAACAATTTACTCTTTTTTCACAATTAAGTTTTTTTCATAGGATTTTCCTCAATAATAAGATTTTAACTAGACATATTTTTTATGTAATGAATGTTTATGACCTACATGATATTTATCCTCAATATAACTTTATGATTTTATTTTCACATGTTATAAATTGTATACGAGCTTTTCAAAAATAGCAATTTGACGGAATATTATGTATGAAAATAATGCAACTTGTATTGTACAATTCTAATTAAGATATATTAAAGGCATGACAAATCATATTTGTCCAAAAAATTTATATACACGTGGGCTTTAAAAAACTGGTGACAACGATGTTCAAAAAATTCACCAAAGTAACAATGTGACTGATTTTATTCACAAAAGCATTGCCTACATCTACATTTAAGAGATTAATATACGAGATAAGAATATGTTGATCAAATATCTTCAACAATCAACACTAGGGAGAATATATGTACTCTTTTTCCTTCATTCAAATTTTATTTAATTGGATTTTCCTGATAAGACAACATTTTCCTGATAAAAATTCAGCAAGACTTTGATGAGACAACATTTGTTTTAATACTCCAAAAATAACCATACTCTTTTTTTTTCATTATATTTTCATCTTGCTGAATTTTTATTAAACAATATTTTTAACAAAGCAGATATTATCTAATCAGTCATTCAATAGAAGTGTTGTAAATTAAATATCTAATGATTATATATTTCTGTTAATTATTATGACTATTGTACTCTGCAATCATATTTTTATTTATAAGCCCCTGTTTAGTGCACATTTTTAGTTTAATAATGCATTTTTTGTTTGGTGTGATAGGGAATATGTGATTAAAAAAGAAGGAAAAGTTATTAATGTGATGTAAAATATTATTTTATTGAAAATTGTGTGGTTGAAAATGAGTAGAAGAATGAGAATGAAAAAAATAATGTGACTCAAATAAGGGCTAAATATAGGGTTTTAGTTCTTCCTAAAATATACAAGAATCTATTGACTCTATCTATTTTCTTCTTTTTTTCTATCTACTTTATAACACACATTATTTTTAAAGAATGTTATTATTAGTAAGGTGGAAAAATAATATTATTAAAAATGTAAAAATTACATAATGTTATTACAACCAATATGATAACGAAAAGAAAATGCTATTAAAATGTACATTACAATTAAAGAATGCTACAAATATTGTAGGTGGGAACCTACCTTGGGCATTAGCATTCAAAGAAATTCTGTAGAAGACATGTTGTGATGGAATGCCTGACAACTCCCACCTCCTACAATCACAATTTGTCATTGGTAAATCCATTACAAAGTCTCCAAATGGATAAGAAATAAATACTAAGGTCCTCCATTCCATTCTACCTCACAATCATGTGCCATTGCAGTGCTTTTGGCCAATTATTTTTTTAAATCTCAGGACAACAAAGGTCCTTCACTTTGCTTGTCTAGTCTCTTCTAACCTGAATCCATTTCATGAAGGTACTGTGAATGTCTATCAACATAGTCAATACAAATTTCTTCGGATCCTCTAAGATTATCTTGTTGAAGCACTCGTAAATATTGTTCAAAAATACACTAATGAAAACATAAAACAAGATTCAAAAACATTAAAAACACGCCATTTACGAAAAATACGACAAAAAAGTTTACATTAATTTCATCCATGGTACAAACTACAAAGCATGAATGTTTAGAATTTAGAGTTTATTGTTCTCACAAAAAATAAAAAAAAATAAAGGGAAAATTGCAACAGCGGTCCCTAACTTTGCCAATTTTTGCAAACTTTTACCCTAACTTTCATTTTCTAACCTTTCATAATACAGCTGGAGTCCAAATAGATGAAAAACATTCATTTGACCGTTAGTTGACTAAGAAAGTCAAAATTTGATTAATTTTAACCTAATTAAAAGGGGTAAAATGGTACTTTACATTTTCATCATATTAAATAAGTTAAAAAATTAAATTTAAAAAACTCAAAAAATAAAAATAAATATATAACCCCACTCCACCTCACCCACTCCCCTAAATCAAAATCTGATGAGGTCTCTTTTTCTCCGATGAGACCTCCCGAAAATCGCGTCAGTGCCACCTACCCACACCACCACCATAACTCCCACTCACCCACCACTCACACCCACAATATTAAATATGAAACCAGAAATCAAATTAATCTCTATCAAACCTAGAAATCAAATTCATCATTGTCGTTACTATTATTGCTGTTGTTATTATCAATATTGTCTTTCTTTTGGCTGTGCGTAATCAGGGTCCACTTGTAGAGCAACAGGTGGGAGGAGCCATTATTGCCATTAACAATGTCGTTTGTTGCCATTTAGTTGGACTTGGAGGGTGACACATTGATCCACTTTTTCTTCCACTTAGGATTGGCCCCGTAAAGACGGTGGCACTAGTAGGGTCATACCTAGATGAGGACCGCCCGAACCGAGCCCCTACCCCTTCCATTCCTTAATATAAAGCCTGATGTGGCGGACTGCGATGTCGAGAGATAATTTGGGGCAACACCGCACTACAATTCTGCCAATTTGAATTCTGGTAGTTGGGTGGGATGTGTAGAAGGGAATGAGAGCTTTTCTGTGATGTGTAGATCCGATGGTTTGGGCGGTGGTGTCAACTATGGAGACGCTGATTTCTGTAGATTCATTGATTTTGATTTTTTTTTTTTTATTTAGGTTTCATTTGATGGGGAGAAGATGGTAGCGAAAGTGATGGTGGCTATGGATTTGGTGGCGACGATTTGGTTTGGGGTAGACGTGAATGGGTGTTGGGGAAGAATATAACATGCGATGGTGCTGGCTGGTGTTGGTGGCTGATTTTTAACCGTGGGGGATAGGCTGGGAGTGAAGAAGAAACAATTTTTTCCTTTGATTTTTTATTTATTTAATTTGATAATTTTAAAATTACCATTTATCCCTTTCGATTAGGTCAAAATTAATCAAATTTTGACTTCCTTAGTCAACTAACCGTCAAATTCATCTATTGGTCTTCAGCTACATATTTATGAAAGGTTAGAGACATTTGCTAGTACAAAATAAATGTTAGGGTAAGATCTGCAAAAATTAAAAGTATTAGGGACCACTGCTTTAATTTTTCCCAAAAAAAATAGTGATTTCCCTCAACCATAAAAGGCCACATTTATGAAGATTCCAAACAAGGATATTGCTATATGTACATAAAAAATTTACATAATTGATTCTATAAAGTCACATGGCATTCTATTGTTTGCTGGTTTAACATACAATCAACTTTTTCATATAATATTTTTCCTTCACGTTATTTTATGTAATCCCTTATACAACATTTTTATGTACAAGCCTTGGATGACATTTGAATATGTGGCAAGATTGAGATCATTGATTGTTTTAATTATTGAAGAAATCAATGGTAAAAGTATGTGCCACATTGTAAAACAGAATGTCGACTATTTATATGTGTGGCAAGATTGTAAATTACTTTCGTACAAAGAACAAATATAAGTACGAATAGGGTTAAGGTTTTGTTAGTGAGATTGGATGAGGGGATGTGTGGAAAATTTAAAGGTTAGATAGGACATATTGAAAATAATAATGTTATCTATCACCAGTGGTGCAAGAATACTAGTCTATCTGTCTGTTAATAAATGAGTTATAAACTCTTATATTTAATTGAACTTATAATTTAATAACACGAGTGATTCCATCTAAACTGGTATTAAATATAAGTGATTGTATTAATGTAGTAAGTGAAATTGGGATTTTGAGAGGAAACATGGAGAGACATGTAATAGTGGGTCTGTTCATGTTGATTCAAAGAATCATTTAATATATTTAATTCAATAAACGACATCTGGAATATACAGACTTCTTAAATCACTAAATTAAGATGCATTAATCAAAAAAAAAAAAAAACATTAGTTAAATATTAATCATCATTACAAAAAACTGTTAATTAACCAACTCTGCCAAATGCAGCTGCCACGGTCATGTATTTTTTTTTATTTTTTTTCCACCATACCTGCAGAAATTCACATTTCTCAAATATGAGACGGTAATAATCCACTAAGAAATCTACATGCCCTTATTTTCCGAAATTTGGAAGTTCAGTGCCTACTGCTATAGAAACCAGTCCTACCAGTGTCCCTCAACTCTTGGATCTTCTATTCACTCTCTTACCTTGGGGCAGAAGCAATCCATTTAGCTTTACATCCATTTCAAGGTATCATTTCTAATACATCGATGGGACGCGTTCGGATACATTGAGTACATCCTGTACATATATCGTATTCCATGTAGCCTCACAGCTTTCCATTTGGCTCACGTCTACGAATCATTTTTCATGAAAAGGTCAATCGCCTCCATTTTCTACTATCTGAGCCTAATCGGCTACATTGATGGCTCGTACTTATGTCCATCAAAACTACTGTGTTGTCTCTCCCAATCTTAATTACTTGGGTTTGACATATGAAGATAAATCAGTCATCCATGTTATTCCTACTTTGTTAACTGAGGCTATTATTCTTCTTGCCACCAGCCACCAAGCATGTACTGACCGTGATTGTTTATTTGATTGTTCATGATTTACCTCTTGCATATGACACGTCAAATATTAAAATATTTATCTGTTCAAGACTCAAAAATCTGACTCAAGGTGCTATACATAAAATTCTACCGTTATAGCACGAGAAGCATATATTGATGATTATGATAAAGACTGCAGTTATGGTGTGTTTGATTGACTTTATTTTTCATGAAAAATGTCATTTTTCTACCCAAATTCCTACTTTTGAAATGTTTGATTACATTTTTTTAATGAAAAATATTTTCTAAAAATTGGTTGCATTACCATATTTTTCTCAAAAATAAGGAAAACATTTTCTTTTTAGAGGGGTATATTTTTATTTCCCATACAATTCTCTATCTCATCTACTCCCTCTCTAATTTACTTACCAATAAAAAAATTGACAAATGTAACATTTTTTAGGTTGAAACTTAAACCAGTCAAACACATTTAATTAATAATTTTCATGCAAATCAATGCTTAAAACTTATTTTCTTTCCGTGCAAATTACACACTTGTAATAAAACACACCCTTATTGATTTCTACAATTTTCATCATTTAGTGTTGGAAGCATCAAAGATTTTGTTCAAGTTACAAGTTTCCAACAATATGCTAGCTTGTTTGGAACCCATTCTTTTGAAGAATGAGTTTTTGAATAGTGATTGATGTAAAGAATGTGTGGTTAAAAAATAAGAAGAATTTTTGGGTTTATGTGTAATATTATTTTATTTAGAGAATGTGTGGTTAGAAATGAGTACTGTAGAAGAATGAGAATGAGATAAAAAATGGGTGTCAAACGGGGGCTTAATTTGGAATAGGGAAATGCTATTCAACCACAATCTATGTGGCGTTAATGTAGTATTAAATGATATGTGAAATTAAATAAGTCATTTAATTTCACCTATCATTTAACCAATCATTTATATCCACATAGATTGGGAATGCATCTCTATTAGGGATGAATAGCATTTTTCTTTAAAATAATACATTGACTAATAGAAGAAAGAAAGACGTAGATAAAATTTAAGATTACACAATAAAATTGTAAATAACTAAAATATGTAAATTTAGAAACAATAAAATTTAAAATTACACAATAAAAGAGCTAATATGGAGATTATAAAAATTGTAAAACAAGAAGGTACAGTTACGTGGAAAAATATGACTAGAGTAAAGGCATTTATACAGAAAAAATGACCTTAGGCCAAACGGTCGCATTATGTGACCAATGAACTGGCTCTTGAAAAAAAATCGAGCTGCACGATTCATTGCTCGTCTCAATACAAGTCCGAGAGACCCATGATTGAAGTTCAGCCCTCGAACAATTCGAACTATTTTATCGCCCTCCAATTGCAGGGTGCCACATCGGCGCCTATTTTTGGGCCGGCTTTGAGTCGGCCCAATAGCATAATTCCTCTATATTATACTATGAAAGTACTGAAAATTTCGATCTATTATTTACAATCAAATGACTGACTATTGTACGAGCCCAATCTAATACAGTCTAGGCCAGTGGTTCAAACCGACTATGTAAGACCGTGCATTGCCTACCATGTGTTCTACAGTCATCACCACTCTTGAGCTAGAATTTTGGTTGAGGTTGCCGCGTCAATGGTTCGAATCCTGAAATATGTATTTGGTCCTTGGATAAGTGTAAGTGTACAATCAGTCTTCCACCATATACAGTTGAAAGCATAACTTACGATTTACCTTTTTTATCAAAGCCCCTAACAAGATAGGACAGGACAGGAAAAGTGAGGCCGGTTAATGCGGCTTATCCTATTTTAGAATCGTTTTTTATTCGCAAAACGACTTTAAGAGGAATCTGAAGTTCTGTAATGTAGGTGCTGAAGCCAAGTAAAAGAAAGAAATCACGGAATCAGGTCCGGTGCCCCTTTTTTACCACGCGCCACCACCTGCTCACCCACCGATCCCTTAAGAGCCCCTTTATGTCCCTCTCTCTAAATTCATACTGAATTGTATTTTTTTTGTTTATATGTGTGTACTGATTTATCTCCATAGGTAAATGAACTAATCGATAAGACAGTGATCGTTTTTGAATAGAAGTATAGAGCATCTAACGGTGGGGAGATGAGCTCACCGCAGCACAGGCACGATGGGACTTCGCCTTTGCCTCTGGGTATGGATTGGAGCCATCCCCCTCGTCACTGGGTATGTTTTTTGATTAATTTTTGTTCTTTATTGATAAGTTTCCATTTGAATTTTAATGAATTTGGCTTTTATTTGATGGCCGATCGATCTATCGGATGTATTTGGGCTTCCGATAAAATTGGACTTTGTGATATGTTTAGCATACTTGTACTTAGATCCATAATTTAATATTGCGTGGTCAGCTCTTTAATCTTCAAGGTTTTAGCTTGACAAGTGTAAACCCTCAATTTTCATGCCACTTATTGTCAATGAAAAATGATTTTTACAGTAGCAATTAAGTATTGCAATTTCAGGTGAAATATTTGAGCATGATCCTTATTCAAGTACTATGGACACTTAGATTGAAAAATTTCCAGTCTTTAGCTCTGTGGTAGCTTAATCTGATATTTTGATTCGTGATAATTGAGTTCACTATTTAACTTGGAAATTCTGAATTTGACTGCAATTTGGGTCAAGAAAATCTGATTAAGAATTAAGAACTCGAGTTCTGATTATTAAGTTGTAGAGTCCTGAATTTACAAGTTCAGAATTTTGGGGGTGCTATCTTGTTAATACTTAAATTCTGGTGATTGTTCTTAGTTGTTATTCGAATTTTTTGATGCCTTATCCTTATTTAATCTGACACAGCTGCTTAATCACTAACTGAGTTTTTGACAAATATTTGTCTTGAGTTGAAAATTAAATTGCTCTATGTTAATTATTAATTCATTTGTAAGCAAACTTCATTTTTATTCAATGCCGGGATTCTTTTACCTGTTGGCAAACAATACTCCTAATAAGGTCGTTGTTTGTATTGACATCTTACACATACTTCACAGGCAGGGAGGGAAACTGTTTGGCCTCATGATCCTCGCACAGGTTGGAGTTACTGTGTTACAGTACCGTCCTGGGTCGTCCTTGCAAAGTCAAGAGATTCAGACCCTATAGTGGTAATTTAAATGTTCATTTAATGTGAATGTTTATGAATGTTAAGTAACATGTTTCGGCACCTAAATCTTATTTTTATTATACATGAATTAATTCGAAAAATTAAATATGGAAGTAGTGTCTATGAATTTATTTCTATTACTAATCAATCAGTTCTTATGTATTTTGTTTCCGAATGGAGAACGTGTGGAAGTGAACAGTAAGAAGTTCCTCTTATTATCTGTAGTGCGATACGGCATCATCTTCTCTTTTTATTGTATGATTGGAATCATAATTTCACAGAAAACTAAGTTTGTAATGACTTTCTTAACTACCAGTAACTGAGTGCAAACCAATGGCGAAACATTTAGCCCTTGTTTGAACCCCATTCTTTAAATACTCATTTTTCTCCAAATCATTTTCAACCACACATTTTCCTAATAAAATGATTTTACACGTAAACAAAAGACTTTTCCTTACTTTTTAACCACTCATTATCCAAAAAAATCGCTAATGCAAATTTATTCTCCCAAAAAGGAACTCAAACAAACCCTTAATATCACACTAACCAATTGTTTCAATATTCAAGCATGGAGTACTTGTGAGCCTGATCTTATTGAATGTATTTTCTTTTATCTATTGTAGGTTCCAGTATATGTTAGCTACTCAATTGGCACTTTATACCACTGTAGGCATTATGGCCCTTATTTCTGAGTATGGAACACTTGATAAAAATGATATCAGTCTCTGTAGAATGAGCATTTTTCGGTGTTTTGATTATATCTGCATTTCAAGATGTATTTAAATGCTTTTGTGGCAAAATATATCATCATATTGGCTATATGCTCTAACCGTCAAGTACAGTTCTGGTCTCTGGAGAATGAGCTTTTCCTTAAGTGTTTATGCACAGTACCTTAGTTGGAGTCCCTGGAAGTTTTGATCCTCAGTCAGTTACACTTCTTTTCCTTTGTCTTTGATTTCCATCTAGATCCATATTTATTTCTAATTTGGCAAAGTAACAAGGCAAAAATTAAACAATTTTCTTGACTACTCACTTCGGGGTATCAAGTGGAGGCCTCTGTTTGAAATACTTATTTATATACTACTTTATGTACTTTACTAGCTTAAAGTGAGATAATCTAGTGGTTGATTGCATGCCAATTGCAATATGTGAACAGGATTTGGGAGCTGAGATAATATTTGACTTCTTGGTTCAATCATTTTTTTCTGAAGTATATCCCTATGTGATGTTCCCCTTATTTTATTCTTATGAGCTGACATGAGGACAGCTAATAGACGGCATGCTTAAATGACGAGTAGTTGAAGAATTACGTACTGAGTATACGTATAAGGGGCTTCTGCATTGTTGTTAGTTTCATTGTCTTAATTGTTAATAATGTGTTTTTTATTCTTGGATGGAAAAATGGTCTTTTGTAAAGAGTTTTATACAGTTTGGTGCTGAACTCCGGGTTTGGACTTATATTTGCCTGGAGAGTTGGAGCTGAATTGTGAATCTTATATTGGATTAAGTGTGGTTTCATTAATGAGTACGATGATTTCCCGAGAAAGTTCATTTCGGTAGTAATTTAAGTTCTATAGACTTTGTGAGTTGATGCTTTCTAGCATCTCTTTTACTTGAGGGTGAATATTATTTCGTCTTTTCCCTCTTTTGTTTTGACCATATAATGAGTGTCCCTGACGCTATCCCTGAGAGGATCCGTTTTTCTATTCTTTTAAGTTATTAATAAACCTTCTCTTATCTTCCTGTAGTTTTACTTTACTTTATAAAGTAGTTTCCACCATATTAATGTTCTGAAGTGGCAGTTTTACAGAGTAGTGGTTGGCATACAATCACCGGTGGGAATTACAACCACAAGGACTGTATTAAGAAGATTTAATGATTTCTTGAAGCTGCATGCTGCAGTAAGTGTCCCAATCTTTTTTCGTTAACTCTGCATTTATGCAATATGGAAGGAAACATGTAAACTGATATGTTCGTTAGAGTTGACTGAGCATGTATGTTCATTGTCTTATGAAAGTTTTCTCTTACAGCTTAAAAGAGCATTTCCACGGAAGAACCTTCCACCAGCCCCCCCAAAGGGACTCTTGCGAATGAAAACTAGAGCAATGTTGGAAGAGGTAAAAAGATTATTTGACACTATACATATTTGATGTTATTGTAGATTAAAGACCTTATTATACTTAGTTTCTGGTGTAATCTCTCTTAGAAAAGTTTTTTCTGAACATGGATAAGGAAAATTCTATGTCTAACGCTTCTTTAGTTATACTAGATCTCGCTGTCAGCTTGGTTATGGCCATCGACAGTTGTGTTGATGTGCAATTTGATTCCTGTAGATTATTAACTTGAGTGGAACTTATGAGAACTACAATTTGGCTTATTTTCTTTCTTTTGTCAATTGGTGAACTTTTCATTTCATCTGATGCATAGAGATTACATACCTGTTAGTCATAGTTCTGCTTCTCTGATTTTTGTTGAGACTTAAGGTTATCAAAAGGCTTACATCTGTTGCAGAGACGGAATTCTTTGGAGGAATGGATGGCAAGATTGCTATCAGACATTGACTTATCAAGAAGTGCTGCAGTTGCATCGTTCCTTGAACTGGAAGCTTCTGCTAGATCATGTATGTGTCTTAGCAATGCTCATGTTTTGCTCTAGAAATCATTCCACATTATGTAAATTGGTCATCTGACTTCAGTTAACACCTTGATCTCGAGTTCTATCATTTTATTGACATTCATTTTGTCCTGTTCTAAATCTCCTTGTTATGAGTCTTTTTCAGCATTCCAAGATGATGGGCAGAACAGTCCAGATTCAAATATTACAGTGACTTCTACTGTCCCATCACTTCAGTTTCATGCAAATTCGAGCTTGTCTGTGGTAGCTGGTAGTTCACTGACATCAGATTATGGTAGTGATACTGCTTATGAGACATCTGAGATCGGAACTCCAAACCTTGGAAAGGATAATTCTGAAGTTGGGACAGAGGATCTATCACTGGATGATGACTTAACAAGTCCAATAGATAAGTTTGTTAAGTATGGCGTGTCGAATATAGATGAGGGTTTGTCTATGGGACATGCTATTTTAGAGCAACTTGAAGGTCTTCCGAAACATAAACTGTATGCCAAAGAGATTCATAATAATGTGGTAAACAATACTAGCAATGGTGGTTCTTCTAAAATCTCTCATCATACTGGGGATATGTTGGAACTTCTTTCAGAGCCAGAGCATGGTACAGTAGGTCTTCATGCTCGAAAAGTCTCAAGTGAGAGTATTGGAAGTGACAGGAGCTCTCAGAGGGGCAGCGAATTGTCGAATTTAGGAATTGCTAGTTCAAATGGATATGTGCCTGTTGACAATTACAGTGGGGCTGAGGCCTCGAGAAACAATGGAACTCTTGGAAATACAGATTTTCAGCTTCCGGATGATGTACAACTGGTTCTCCCAACTGATCAGTGCCAGAAAATGAACAGGGTAGTTATGTTAATGCAACGGAGGCTGGTTGCAGCTAAAACTGACATGGAGGATCTCATATCAAGGTTAAATCAAGAAATTGCCGTGAAAGACTATCTCACTTCAAAGGTAGTGAAACACTATAACTATTATCTTGGTGCTATTTCATTTCATAGTTGTTTCAAACTCATGCTCGGGAGAATTGATATATTTCTGGAGTGCATAAAGCTTGAAGTGAAGGAAAACAAAGCAAATCATGTAAAGTATTTTATCTTAACCAATAAAAGAATTAGAAGAAAGTGAAGAAATGACCCAAATAAATGACGAGATAACTTTTAGTGTAGAACGTAAGAAAGTGTAGGAAACACAAATTGAAAATGCAGAAAATGTAGATGTATGGCATGGGAAAGGAAAATGTAATGGCGCTTTGCTTTTCCTTGGTTGACAAATTAAATTATCTTCTTCTACAATGTGCTAAGGCAAAGAAGTCAGTTCTAGGAGTGAGCTTTAACTATGATTCTGCTCCAGAAAGATGACCCACATGGGGGGGAAGATAGGCAGACTTAGAGATTAGTTGGCTGCATGCAAGTAAAGATTTAGCCCTTGTTTGGCCCCCATTTCTTAAAACTCAAATTTTTTTTTTTTTTTCAAAATTCATTTTCGACTACAGATTTCATGGAACCCACAACTTTTCAATCACACATTCCATCCATTTTTATCAAAATCTACAAAAAAATCTGATTTTTATCAAAACCAAACAGGGGCTTAGTCTTGAGCTCAAACATTTTGTGGCTGGAAAAGGAAAATAAATTATAAGCACATAATTTTGGTTATATTTTGGGCAGTAATTTCTTGGATCTCAGTCAAATAATAAGTAAATTTAGTAAAATTTTATGACTCTGTGTAAGTAAACTGATTCTGTACATGTATTTTGTCCCATTTGGTATAAAGATTTACTTATCAAATTTGAAAAATGTTTGGTATCTAGTGGTAACCATTCTTAGAACATGTTTGGCGAAGCTGAAATTATAATTTAAACGGGGTCAAACATATTAAATCTGGACCTGACTGTGCAGTCTGGCTCAAAGATTTGGGAACTGGCATTCAACATAAATATTTATAAATATTGTTTTCAGTAATGATGTAAGCCCATTTATGGATTTGAAGAATACAATTTCCTTTGCTTACGATGACACATTTGCTGCCCAATGCCTGTGTGATTCCGCATCATCTTATGGTTGCAGCTAAATATGAGGCTGGCCCTTTAACTATTTCTCCAGGTGAAGGATTTGGAAGTGGACCTTGAAACTACTAAACAAAAAAGTAAAGAGAATCTAGAACAAGCTATCTTGATTGAAAGGGAAAGAGTTACGCAAATGCAATGGGATATGGAAGAACTTCGGCAGAGGTCAATAGAAATGGAATTGAAGAACTCTCAACAGGTTTTCTATATATGCTTTTATTCACATGTTATCTGATGCCAATCTTGTATCATTGTAGTATTATTTCAGTTCGATTGATTTCAGATCAATGTGGAACTCCTTCCAGGGCCAAAATCTAGGTACAGTATCTACTAAAGCATCCATCAATCAAGAGAAAGATGCATTGCAGCAGGACTTGGATTCCACCAAACAACAGCTTGAAGAATTGTTGAAGCAACATCAAGAACTGGAAGTGAAGTCAAAAGCTGATATTAAAGTTCTTGTAAAAGAAGTTAAATCTCTAAGAAGTTCTCATGTAGAATTGAAGCAGCTACTTAGTCAATCACTTGATGAAAAATCTGGGGCTGAGGTATAATTTAGCTGCTATTTTAAAGCATAGAATTCTTCTTGTGGACTGTCTAACCATAATTCTGCAGAGTCGAAGATTTTTTAACTGCTGGAGTTGCAATATTCGTTCTGCTTCCTGAGCTTCTTGTATTGTTACACACTTTTTTCTATCTTTCATTATAGTTCCTGTATCATTACCGTAACTCATGTTATTTGTGCCAACAATGTAAAAACTCTTTTTGAGGGGAAAAGATAAAATTGACCCGATAACCAAAGACTCATTATTCAACATATTATTAATTCTATTATATCAATGTGTATACATGGGTGCAGATATTTTCTTTATTTTTATTGAATGGATTCATCGAAACATATGCACGAGTATGTCACTCGAAAAACTAATCTCGTTTTTTGAAACTTGAGCAAGTTCAGGAACTCCTTCAAAGAGAGAGAGAGAGAACTAAGCAAGCAAGTACCTCTTGGAGGAAGCTGGTACACAAGTGCAAGATTCTTCACAATAAGCTACAGGAATGCCAGGTCAACGTAATAGATAAAACAGAAGATAATCTAGTCGTGGATAATCCATTAGGGTCAAATGCTTTGGATGTTATAGCCGCATCTGACAATCATATTGGCCTTCTAATTGAGGAGGTACTCCTGGAGTCTTGCACTGTTAATTCTTCTATTATTTATGTTATTGCTATCTCAATATCTCACGCGTTGACCCTAATGTATCTTTTAGATTAAAATCCTCATATTTTCTGTGTATCATTAGAAAAATATGATTTGATATGTATTTGGTTAAGAGAATGGGAATTGTGAAGCTTGACATTATTACTCTTTGGAGCATGTGGCATAGAAGAAATGCCAACACTTCTGAAGGGAAGGGCAAACAGTTGAACCGAAAGTTGCGCCTGTACCTCTATCGTGAACCATTATTATCTCCTTTGGTCACGAATGAGTTGATCTTTTATAGTTGAATTCAATATTTATTATTAAAAGGTGGGTTTGGATTTAAATTTCTCTTTTGGCAACAGCCAAAGATAATAGTGGCGTGTTTAGTAAGTTAGAAGTTTAAAATTTTATCAATTGTATTGTCGAGTACATTCTAATACTCTGTACCAAACATGCACTAAGTGTCTATTTGAGGAAAGATCTGTTTCTCTGCTTTGTTATGGAAGGAAAGTATAATATTTGTGCTGTATACCGTATGAGATTCTTCAATTGATCTTGTCTCAAACCATTTTATCCTCTAAAATACAAGTTCTTTTTTCTCATCTTTGTTCTCTTGATACCTCTCTCCAGCACAAGTTGCTTATCTTGCTCTGTAAATTTTTTAGGTGCAGCATTTAGCCGAGGATTCAGATTATTCATCTTCCACTGTTAATGGAGATACTAATCTGGATTATAACATGAGCTCAGTAGACGAAGAGCTGAGGACGACGCTAATGACCTTCTTAGTCGACAATGGTTTATTGAGAAAACAGGTGAATTCCATTATTCTTTGTGCTCTTAAATTGAAAAAATCGCATGAGAAAGGTGATTGCGAACCCCCTTCGGATCTAAATGTACAAAATGAAGTTTCAAATTGATAAATATTGTAGTGAATTTTGTAAATCTAGCAGGTCTATATTTACTGTACCAATCTCCATAAAATGAATGTGAAAAATGAAGCTTTGTTGTAGAGAGTTGTAATCTGGTGTGATATTTTTCCTATCACTTCACTGTCCCATGTATACAATTCTTCAAAATGTTTTTCTGGTTTTTGTTCTATACAAAGAAACCAACATCTGATAGCATACATTTTTGCCTATTTAATGGTTCGATTTCGATCTATGATTTATCATTCATGGATAAGATCCTATTAAGATATGCACATGCTTAGCTCTTCAACTTCATTCTCATACCTGGTATATTTGATTCTGATTGTCTTCCCGGTGCTTCCTCGCTGCCTATAATAATCAATCCTTAGAATCCGGTCAAGACTCGTGAGTAATCATTTTTTCTTCATTGATTGGAATTATTGTGTTGTATGTCGGACACGTCTTGAATGGATATAAAGAAATTTTCTTGAATGAATAAATTAGAATTTGCGGTTGTCAATTGCCGAATTGCGTTTGATCAGATGCACTGTATTGAGTGCAACCTGAAAATTGAATTTATGTAAGTCGATCCTGAAAATTGAATTTATGTAGTCGATCTTAAATAGTGAAACTTGGGGCCTAGGAGCATTATGAGTGACACACATTTTCAAGATATATATATATATATATATATATATATATATATATATATTATTTATTTATGGAGAGATGTGTATTTGAATTAAAACTTAAATAAGAATATTTGAACTTGCTGAAAATTTCATCCACTTTTCCTTGAGAAGTTTTATTAATATCTCCAGGTATTTTCATATTTTCTTTTTCTTTTTTTTTCCCCAAATTCATCTTTATTCTTTAAACAATCTGTTAGAATAAAAACTTCTCTCATTTCTATGAGAACTGTATCATCAATTATGATATGTAATTAAAATTTTAAACAGAATAAAAACTTCTCTCATTTCTATGAGAACTGTATCATCAATTATGATATGTAATTAAAATTTTAAATTAAACAAGATCTTATTTAGCAAAATAAAAAAAATCCAATTTAAGTCCTTCAAATATTCTATTCGTATTAATCTTGGACAAAATTTCCAAAACAAGAAGAGAAAACGAAAAGAGACCGCAACTATTCTGACAAGCGCATTGGTCAGTCTAGATCTACCGTCCTCTTGTGGGTAGAATATAATTTCCCACACTAATTCATACAATTTGTTGTAGACTTAGAGATTAGATCACTTTCGAATAGCAAAATAAATTGAAAATTTCTTATGAGCACGAACTTAGTTTAGTCATAGATGTTGGTAAATAAAAAGCAATTTCCTTGCTTTCTTAAATTATTTTCATCAATCGAAGAAGATGACTAAAATGAATTCATGTAGTTCGACATCAATAATAAAAGCCAAGTTGGCTGTTGTCGAGAATGTTCACAAACATTGCGATTCGACCAGTAATCCATAGACATTCTTGGTAGAACAAGGCGGACAGGTACATAGCTCAGTTTGAACTTCACCACCACATTTCCAGGGGGAAAAAAATCCTGCTGTGTTAAAGCTACAGAACACGCAGATGATATGATAAATACTATATTCCATAAATGTGAAGCCAAGAAACTATGACCCAACAGCCAAACAAAGTGCAGATAATTGAACATATACATGAAATACACAGTATATTCATAAAACAAAGAACCATCTATTTGCAGTAACAAGCTCCCTGACTTGAGTACCTGAAACAATACCTAAGATAAAGAGTCCTGGTTTTTTTCCAGCTTGAGAGAAGCGTCTTGATCTTTAGCAGGAATTACATTTAAGTCTACAAGCATTACATAACTGGAGTTACCTGGGAAAGAAAACCTTATCTGAAAATATTTGTCACTTTTGGAGGACGCCACGCAGTGTTGCCAGCAGTCGAGCCATCTGTGTTTTGACCATTTTGGATGGCATAATTTTGTCCCTTTTTATTCTTTGATCTCCCAATTTTCCTCCCAACGAAAAGGCCAAACTTCATCGATGTAAATAGGCCCAATGCGATCAATAGTGGCCTGACAGCCCAGTGAAAATCCTCGAGATGTTGATACTTCTTCACCATTCCAGGGCAAGTGTTGAACGATACTAGTTCCACTTCAGCTGGATCAGCCAAGAAGCTGCTGTTTTCATCGCTAAATGTTAATCTGCCTGGGAACTTGACAACAAGGCAGCCGTTTGGCAGCACCTGACAAATTTTTCCAGTTGCCCACTCCCCAACTTTTTTTCGAGGCCAGTCAAATCGAGGGCTAAATACGTTTGATTTCAGCCTTATGAACTGCCCTACACAGTAAGGTTTTGCCATCTGGAACTCTGAGTAGCTGCCCTTCCAAAGAGTCTCCAGTCCTATAAATGCAACTGCGACCGTTCCATCACGGGTGATCGAATGAACGACGCCCACAGATGAATGCTTTCTGTCTTCTGTCTTCAGACGAACCCAATCTCCCGCAGCCAATCCAAATGTGACACGCTCTAATGTGGAAACATGAACTCTTATCGGATCGTGAATTCCATGTACCCTTACTAAAACAAATCCATCCTGATCAGTATCACGTTCCAGACCAACTACAGTCCCCTCCGGGACATCCATGTTTTCAGGGTTGCAAGAGCCCGGTGACTTTCTAGATCGCACCATGTCGCTCACTTGGAGGTGGTCCTTTGCAAGGAACCACTCAGTATAGCCACTGCCACCTGGCTTCTCCCTAATCATTCTACTTCCAGGACCTGTCCAGCCTCCATCCTGGTAAACTGCATTTTGTGAACTGCAAACATAGTAAAAGTAGGCTAAAAATAAATGCATTCTTCAAGCCCAAAACCCTTCCAAAAGAATGCTAAAATACTCCAGTATCAGGAACCTACCGCAGAAGAAGAGCAAATGTGCTCCTAAATAAGGAATTGCAATGGTACGCCTCGTGATTATACACATTGTTTCTAAATAACTTACGTGGATCCTTTAATTTGGATAAATAAACAAATTCAGAGTAGATAATCATTTCCACATGATGTTAATCTCAATAAAACATTATCTCATAATTATTTGGAGTCAGCTACATGGATCCCTTCCTTCTACTCAGATCAATCAAGGACCAATCAAGGACAGAGAATCAAAAATTTTCATAATACCACTAGGTAGGTGAAACGGACTTGTCATTTGAACCCCTTGAGGCAGATGCAGCACATTGCTCAAGGGGAATGCCACTAGTATTTACACATGAAATCAAAAGATCCTTATCGAGAACCACAGTTAGTAAAATGTGCATGCTTTAAAAAGTACTCGTATAAAAAGATTTACAAATATGTTCCCATACTGCATTTGAGTGCGCAAGTGCTTTAGATCCCCCTCTTCACAATTTCAGTAAAATAAAAAATAAAAAATTTATCAACAAAGCAAAAAAATAAATTGATATACCTCTTAAATGCATGTAATATGTCTGCCATTATAGGGCGACTCCTGAAGTCGTACTCGAAACAACCAATAAGGACATTTTCGATGGCTGGAGGGAGGCCACTAGGAATATGTGGCTTTTCTTGCTTCTTTACAACCAACTTGTACATTTCATCGACAGATTTACCACTCCAAGGAAGAATGCCAGTCAACATCTCCACAATGCTGCAACCAAATCCCCACGAATCAGTCTCGAATGATATTGGACCTCTTATTTCTGGTTCCCATTGTTCTGGAGCCATGTAGTTGGGAGTACCAAGTCTTCGAGTCATCTCTGTATTTGCTAATGAAACCCCAAGAAACACATAAGGAATTCCAATGTCCCCAAGGATTGCCCTGTCATTCTCGTTCAAAAGGAAATTAAAAGGTTTAAGGTTGAGCATAAGGACGTCTTTTGCATGCAGATCCATTATTCCTTGAGCCAGCTCTGCTCCGTACCTGTAGAAAACCATAATTAAAGAATGTGTGCTTCTAATGCAATGAAAGCTTTTTACTAAAATGAAGTCCACAATATACAAGATGAGCCAAAATCACCTCAAAACATCACTCAGTGGCAATTTCCCCCCTTTGTATCGAGCCATTTTATCACCAATCGAGCCCTCGTAAAATTTCATAACAATGCAAATCTAGAAGAAACAAACATGGACCAGTTATCGCATCTTTTTCCCTTACTTGAGATATTTGGTAACCTAATAAAATATTATACATTAAAAACAAAAGTTCGAACAGAACCCACTTTCTTACTAATAATGGAAAGTCCATGCAGCCAACAAATGTTTTCTAACCCTCGACACTTGGAAAGAAAATTATTCAACTTATTCAAGACATCTCCAATGTTATCTTCTTTAATGGGATGCAACATCTTAACAGCCACTTCATGATACTCCTCGTAGTCTTCAGTCGTGCTATGACGAGTAGCCAACCATACATCACCGAAAGGCCCTCTTCCAATTCTGTGCCTCAATTTAATTGTTGCTGGGTCGATCCATGGGTTGATCTGGTTAGACGTTGCAATGATAGTACTGCTGTTACCAGATTCACCTTCAACAAGCTCGAAGTCAAATAATGACGTTGGTTGATTTGAAACAGCTTGTCCAGCCATTTTCCCTAATGTTTCCAGAATGTAATTGTTTAAATGCATATTGCTTAAAGAAGTCACCAACAATAGAGTAAAACGAAATGTTCTTCTGGAGAACCACGTAGAAAATTGTTACACTAATGAAGTTCAAGGATATCAATAAATTGCTAGATAATCCTATTTCCTATAGGGGCAATTGACAAATGAACCCGATTTTGACCATTATTTTCATATGGGAACAAGTTTATACCTTGAATTCAATCAAATATTAGATGAAAAAAATTTCCAAGCTCGTTTGAAAATTGCATGAATTTGACAATCAAAAGTACCATTAAAGATTATTAAAAAAATAAAAAATAAAAATGACGATTTGCCGCTGTGTGAGAGGTGTTCCAGAAATATGTGCGATCAAGTAAATAGGAGCATGGAAAGTAAAGTATAATAATATGAAGCATAATCATTACATATAGCCATTTACCAAAATCCCAACCCACCAAAAAAAAAAAAGGCTTTGCCTCGAGAAACGTTTCATTTTCTTTATCTCTTCCAGTTTAAGAAAAATTAAATTAAAATTTTCAAAATTTGCCCACTAATCCATCAAATTCAAGCTTAAGGAACATGTGATTAATAACAAAAAAATAATATGAGAATTTTTTTATTTACAACTATATTATTCATAATCAGATAAAATAATATAACGACCATAAGCAATTTTTTCTTTTCAATTTATTAAAACTGCGAACTCCAAGTGAATTTTCAAAATCATGATTTCTCCAAATTCAGGCTAAGAAAATGTGAAAAACCCTAGTCCCAGCAATGTTTACTATTCTCCTCTTTTCATAAAAACTAAATTTTTAAATAAATAAATAAAAAGAATGAAAAACCCATTATTTCATTTCATAGACCCATCTTCTCCCCTAATTGCCTCAAGAAACACCAAAAAATAAATCTGTTAGTAAACTACGCAGCTAACCAAAAAAGTAAACACAGTACTAGAAACTTACCGACAGCCTCGTACACGATAAGATAAAGAGTATTAACTGAAAGATTGTTAACCAAAAAAAAAAAAAAACCAGTAATTTCGACTAATTAAGATTTTGAGAGAGAACAGGAAGAACTACATATAGATCATTTCAAGAAATTTGTGGAAGAGGAGAGAGAAAGAGGGGCGAAGTAAGGAGTCATCTCAAATTTTGACGGCGAAGCAATACCGCACGCATTCGTACGCTATGGAGTTACTGTGAAAGTTGCGTCATTCAATTTTCCATTTTCCTATGTTTTATTGTGACCAAATACATTTTCACATTTTTTTAAGTACAATGTATTTGTATTTTTATGGGATAATTGCAGTAACGGTACTAAATCTTTCGTTTAGTAAGAGACTTTGTTCAAACCTTTCATTTGTGCCATCTACGGTACCAAACCTTTTAGAAATGCTAACCTACAGCCTAAATTGATAATTTTGTTAATTTGATCGTTAGTTGACTATAATAGTAAATTTTGACCAATTTTTAAAAGGGTAAAATAGTTACTTTACAATTTTAATATGGCTCATATTTGTCTACCATTATTCCAAAAAAATGTTTGTTACAGTAAGATTCGCCACCACACATTCATCTAATAAAATATTCTACACACAAATCAATAAAATTACTTTATTTTTCAACCACTCATTCTTTAAAAAATACTATTTATTACTCTATTTTTCTTCTAATAATGGAAGACAAACACACCCATAAAATACAATAAAAACTATGTTTAAAAAAAAAAAAGATAAAGGCTTTCACTCCTCTTCTTGACCCATCATGTGGGGTTCTTTTAAAAATGACCTGGTCAAAAGGACCTATTTCCATTTTGACATTTACACTTAACAAGGGACCTGGTCAAAGGGACCCGTTAACATACGAATTTTCGTCTGTTTTATTTTTAATAATTTTTGTTCCCACTGTAAGTCGAATTTTTGAACATTCCCATTTATAAATTCTTTGTTTCTATGCTTGACGGATATGATTATACTCCTGATTTGTCATTTTGGTGATTTTGAATTGGATGAAAATAATCGATGGGAATGAAAATGGATGAATAATATAAAAGGCAGTATGACAACACATATAATAGAGACTACATCGTACGAGGAACTATACCATGATATACAGAACAAGCTGAATGTCGATTCATCTCGATATAATATGGTATTGAGATATCAATTCAGAGAGAATTTGTCATATTCAATTTCACCTTTAAATGTTACATCTGATATTGAAGTGAATTATCTGTTTGAGTTGAACAAAACGCAAGTGACACCGATTTACGTAACTTTAGTGATGAAGGACGACGCGGAAGGTAGAAATGAACCTTCGGATGGAGCCGATAATAATGCAAATGATTTTTGGGATACAGTGGAGATAAAATGAACCTTGCAAAAATGAGGATGTCAAAGTAATTATATGATAATGATCATAATAAAATAGATAAGATACAATGTGTGCTAACCAAATGAAAGTAATGACGATTTGAAATACCCTTCTTCGGGGATCGACATCTTATTTTGGGAAGGCTCCTACTTGCATATTGTCAATTATGAACACGGTTATGAAAGAGCGATGTCAATATTTCACGCATGAGATAAACATCAAGAATCTAAAATCTTTATATATGACACAAGGAAAAATTATCGAAGAACAATTTAGGTGGTCGTGACATATTTTGCCAAGATTTAAAGATATTCTTGTTCTTCGTTTATAAGAGAACACGAGGGGTTGATCAAAATTAGCGTAGTTTGTCATAGTTGCAAATATTTTTTTTCTTTAGATCTTTATTAAATTCAGTAAAAGGTTAAGGCCTTGTATGGGAGGGATTAAAATCGGATTAAAATTGAAAATATAGCCGTTATTGTTGACTTTTATTAGACGGGTGGGACCCAATAACGGCCATATTTTCAATTTTAATTGGATTTTAATCACTCCCGAACAAGGCCTAAGTATAAAAACAAGAAAAATAATCATATAATTGATCTTATTTATATAAATAGATTTATTTATTTTTTTGTTGAATTAATAAATCAATGAAGTTACTCGTTGATTCTAATTTTGTATGTTTCGTGCATGTCTTGGAAATACACTTCTGCAAGTCACAATATCTAGTTAAACTAATCCATCGGTATACATCGCCTATTTAGATTAATGTATGGCCTATTAATTTAACACTTTCTCATTTGTTTTGTGTTTTTTTTTTTAATATTTTAACTATGAACTTATTCTTTTAATTACTAATCAACTAGAAGTGATAATGAAAGGCAATAAAAAAATTTCTTTTTAATATTTTTGGAAGGCAATAAAAATATCATCCCTTCATTTCACATTCAAAGAATAAGTTATTGATTTCATTGTTGTGGAACTATGTTAATTTTCAATATGCTGCTTTTAATATTTCGAGCTGGGAACGTTTATAAATAATTTAAATTATATGTAAATAGACAGTGATGGATAAATGAGTAGAACTCGTGGATCCTTCGGAATATATGAACAATGTTTAGTGGCAAGGACGGATCCATGATCGGACTACAAGCCGGGCTAATCTGTAGAAAAAAAATTTACACACACAAAAATCCAAATAACGGGAATTCAAGGGTAATCAGTATGTGTATTGGATGGCTTTGGAAGTATTGCCTCGATCTTCAGGTCAAATAATTCGGTAAGAGTCAAATCTATCTAAGTGTCCTCGCCTTATTGGTAGCATAAATTGAGCTATGGTTGTTGCGATCATCTTCATGAAACAAGATTTGAAGTGGTGGTTGTGAAGTTGTCTCTAAGTCATTGAGCCTTTACACATTCTCTTTTCAATCCACACTTGTCGCTCCTATTTAAGACAGCAAAAAGGGATCTTAAGTTCTCGCTAGAAACCAATTGAGTGTGGTAGGTGATCGATGAAGCGTTGAACTTTTTAACAAGATTTGATTGATAAAGCAATACAATCTTTTGTATATAATCCATCCTTAAATTTTATTATTATAATAGTTATTTTTGTAAATTAGAAGTTTTAAGGATCTTGAAAATGGTTGATTTTAATGTATGTTTGTTATGTAAGATGAGACAATAATAAAGATAATAAATAGTTTACACCCCTCCTCCTATAAAATTGATTCATTACCACATCCTCTTGGATTTGAACCAACATTTAGTAACAAAAATATTGAGAAATGACTCAAAAGACTTGAAACCAAATATAAAAAAGAAGTCGTATGTTGTCAATTTACATTCAATATAACATGCTACGTTATCAAATTTTACTCTTAAAAAAATAATCGATTGATATACCCACTACGACTTTCACTAGAGTATAGAGTCCCTCGCCTGCTGAATTACGAATTATTAAGCATTCACTTTCAATATAGCAAAATTGTCATGTTGTGTATGAACTTTGAAAGTGACCCATTTACCATGTTGACTGAAATTCATTCGATCTCAAAATGTTTTTATTGTTCCGACTTATTTCCCATTCATATATATATATATATATATATATATATATATATATAAAAAGAATTTCACATTTATCCATTGTTTGATCCCAATTTTCCCCTTTCTTCCTTTCAACACACATTATTTAATAAAATAATATTATAAACAGCCCAAAGACTTTTTCTTTATTTTTAACCACACATTCTTTATCAATCTATTATTTTAAAATGTATACTACGCCAAAAATGAGACTCAAACATGACAATTAGGCTACTGAATTTCAATATGAAACAAACAAGCCACTAAAATTTAATTTAAAGGCAAATTTGGTAGTGATGGCAAAAAAAACCCGCCCCAACGTCTTGTGAAGAATAAAAAAAAAAAAATTTGTTTTGGACATTTTTTGTTTCGAGTATTTGCTTTGAATATTGATGTAGTTAGTTTAAGGATTATTTGCTTTGGATTTTAAAATTTTGAATTTGTATTTTAATTGAAAATTTTAGGGGGGGGGGGCCTGCGCCAACGCCCCGTCGCCTCGTCCCGTTGCAATCTCTACAATGTGGCCACTCAGTTTGGATTCTATTAACATCATCTACAATGTGGCCACTCAGTTTGGATTCTATTAACATCAAATTTGCAGATATTTCCATAAAAACTAACTTAGGGTGTGTTTGACACCCATTTTTTAAAGATAAAAATTTTTAAAATAGTGATTGATAGGAGAATGTGTGGTGAAAAAGTTATAAAAAGTTTTAGATTTGTGTGTAATATTATTTTATTGAAAGAATGTGTGGTTGAAATGAAGTAAGAAAAAAATGAGAATGAGAATGAGATAGAGAATGGATGCCAAACATAGGCTTAATGCCATTGTGTCCATCCTGGTCAGTAAATTAATAACGCTAGAGGTCACTCAACTTTCACCTTAGTTGCAATCAGGTCACTGAACTTTGTCCAAAGATATGATGTTAATTAACTTCAGTGACTAAAGAGTTAGAAAAATAATTTATAAACTAACTTAAAATGAAATTAACTATTGATAATCCGATTCATTTTATAAAATACACGCAATATCAAATTCAATAAACGAAGTGGACATACCAAATAGGTTACACGAAGGAACAATTGGAAAATGATGTTGACGACAATGTAACTATGACAGTTTTAGTAAAAGTTAGTGGCGCTTAAATATCTTAACGATGTACATTATTATTCCCCCCTATCCGACGTCAATCTTAATGCTAAAGATGACTGTTAATTTTGAAATCTTCAACACCGGTTGTCTTAAGGGTGGCAAATGTGGAAAATGAACATTTTTTGTCGACTAACATATTTTTAGATAGAAATCATTAGAGGTACTTTTGAAGTATATTTATTAAAGGTTTGGGCCTTCGTCGCATATTTTTTCGAGGTTTAGAACTTTTGGTATAAATTATTTCTTTTTAATTAATAAAAGATTAAAATACCGTACAATTGGGGAAGCTTGAGCTTGAATTTGAGAGTCAATGGTTTTTCAGTATACGTTTGTTAAAAGTTTAAAATTCTCCCAGTTGTATTTGGCTGATACATAACTGTATATTTTAGTCAAAAAATGGGAGAATTAAAATATTATATTATTGCTGGAAATTTGAAACCGATAGACGTGACTCAATGTACATTTTCCGTTTAGCTCCTATTAAAATTATAATTTATTTTTCTTTATTTTCTAATCAATTACACATTTTTCAATAAAATAATATTATACGTAATTTCAAAACTTTTTTTTAACAACACATTTTTAAAAAAGACACTATTCCAAACATTAAAATTTCAAATAATAGAGATCAAATGGGAGCTATATTCCACTGTTTTTTTGTTGAGTAAATATAATTTGAAAATAGTTCCCAAGATTCGTAAGCTCTCGTTTGGTACACATTCTTTCAAAATACATTATTTCAAAACTCATTTTCAACCACACATTTGATCTAACTCTTATTTGACCTGTTGAGAACCTAGCTTAATTGATTTAGATTTTTTGAGAATAATTTTTCTGAAAAATAGTTTTTTTTAGAAAGTGTATTTCAATAGGGAAAAATTATGAATTTAAGTATAAAATTATTTTTTTAGGAAAACGCGTGCTTAAAAAAAAATTTGAGAAAAAATAAAATTATATATTTTTGTACAAAACATGAGCGTATCTAACTCGGAAGTTTAAAAAAAAATGTGATTCACTTTGCCGATATCATAGTTATTAAATCCGACCGAAAACCAGGTGAACCAGAGTCTCGCATTCGAACTGTTTCTAATTAACTCGCCAGTTTCTTCTAAATGTCAAAATTTTGCTAGTACGGGGAATTAATCCCCCGACCTTTTGGAAGTCAATCTCATTACAAATTACTAGGCTATAACTATTAGTCGTGTTAATACTTGATACTATAATATATGGCACTTATTTTCAAGAATTTCAACTATTATCATTTAATTTCTATTACAATAACTTAAAAATATTTTATAATATCAATTGTACACAAAAAATTGAAAGAAGATGTTCATTATTTTTGTGAAATACAATAAACTATTAAAAACTTCTTTATTATTTTTTAAAAAATAAAAAATATTCATCATTCACAAAAGTATAATCAATCATTATTTAAAATTTCTAGGAATAAACATTGATCCACCGGTCCGACTAGTGACCCATGACTCGATGATTCAGCCAGATGAGTCAAGTTTGAAAACTACAACCGAGATACAAATAGACGATTCACTTTCTTGAAAAGGCTTAGAGCTACATGTATTTGGCGTTGGTACATTGACTTATCAGAATAAGGGGAGAGGGAGGGAGGGAGAGCACTTCAATTCTATTCAGCCACTTCTAATTCCCTTTCAAAAAGTTGAATTTCCTTGTCATGAGAATTTCCTACTGTTCCTCATCATTTTCTACAACTGATGCAGGGTTAATTCCCGTTTTCCTCGGTTTTTGTTTGTAGGGAAATTTGCACTTTTGATCCATAACCTTCATAAAGGAAAAAGCTCGTCTTCTACCTTTTAATGATAGTCGCCCATTGATTCCCCATTGACGAAACCGGCCACATTTGTGTTAAATTATTACGTGATCATCACATGTTCAACTTTATGAAAATATGTTTTTTTCCCAAGTTGGACTAATGCCACAGTTATAAAGTGAAGCACGTTTTCATGATGGACGCAGAACAATTTAATGAAGATATGGACAGTTTCCGACATAAAGACTTGATTGTATTCATTTGCGGTGGTGAATTTGTTCTCGAGCCTCGTACACACCATCCGTCACGCTATGGGATTTGGCCATGCCCAAAGTCATTACCTTAACTGTCAAAACTTTGCAGTGTCTAATATTTGATGGTTTGTCCAAGAGAAACAAGAAATGCGTGGGGAGAATTCTGGAAATTACTATTGGATGCGCATAAGGGTTACCCATTATATCCTTCATTTTCTACCTCTCACATGCAAAGAAAGAGCCAAAGAACGTTCTAGTTCATACCGACTCTCCAACGAAAGGTTGAACATCTTACAACGTATATAAGTCGCGTATATTGTGAAGATGCCGTTTAAAACTTCAAGTTCGCACAACTAAAGCGTAGGCACAATTGATAGCCCTTCAAATGAGCCCCATGGTTCTATAATATAGCACAAGATGGCGCCCCAAGAGCGTGGAAACTTTGGATTTTTTGTTGCTACTGCAACATTTGCGCAACCATGAACCCAAAAAACCCACCTGCTCAATCATAATCCAGAAATTTTTTTAAAATGTTACTGTTTAGCTTATCTGGAAGCTCACGTGGCATCCACGAGGTTGAAAGACACCACGTGTTTAGCACGGTATACTATTGAATAATATAGTATTTTCTATTTCCTCAATTAATGCCATCAAATAATTTTATCCAGTCATGCAATAATTGTTCAAAAGAATCTGAAACCCTTTTGATAAAACACTTGAGGGTGTGTTTGATAGCTCCAATTTTCCTTGGAATTTTCCACCCAATTCACTTGTTTGATAAGCATTTTTTTTTCTAAGTAATTGGTTTTCCTCATTTTCCTCCCACGTGCACTATTTCCTTGAATTTGGTGAATTTATTTTCCCACCATTTTGGTGGGAAAAGTTTTTTCAGCTTTTTTTTTTATTTGCAATGAAAACAAATTTCATAACCAATTGTAAAAAAAAATTCACTTTAATGAACAAATTCCATGTAAAACGAAGTTAAACGAATACTAAACTTTGATTAAAAAATAGTTTTCTAGCAAAAATTTTTTTTTTTTAACTTTTTGGCAATGGTAACAAATTTCATAAGCAATTGTAAAAAAAAAAAAAAAAAAGTCACTTTAATGGACAATTTCCATATAAAATAAAGCCAAACGTGAACAAAAAAAATTCAAAATTTCAAAAAAATTTTGGGTGGAAAATTATACCAATCAAACACACTTGAAATCATTTTCCCTACAAAATATTTTCTGGGCAAATCTTTTCCCGGTAAAATATTTTCTTTCCACCCATTTTCCACCATTGCAATCAAACGCACCCTGATAGTAAAAAGTAAATAAAAAAAAAGGAAAAACTGTAGTAGATGTCCCAAACCTTTCATTTTGTTGCAAATTATACCATAACCTTTCATTTTTGCTGCTGCAATCCCAAACCTTTATATTTAATTGCAATCGTGGTCCAAATCATTGATTTCATCCATAATGCCGTTAGTCAACAACGAAATTGAAATTGTAACTCAAATGGACAAATTAAATTAGGGACATAATGGTATATTTACAATTTTCATAATAAAATAATTTTATTTATTTATTTATTCATCTTCCCCAATCTCCCCACCCTTATGCCCCCTCCAATCAACACTTCAATCCAAACTAAATCAAAATCTCACCCCATCATCACTGTCACGACCACCGATGATTTAGGCAAAGATGCAATCAATTTATGTTCTTGAAATCGTCAATTATCAAAAGAGAATAGATACAGAAGAGACTTCACCATATGGTGTTTGTAATTTAAGTAACCCCAATATACTCGATGAATTTGGTGGAGTAGATACATATGGAGTCTAACAGGAACTTGCTTGTGGCATTGATAATGAATCTTCTAACATATTTACATTATCAACGTCGAGTTCCGATGGAAGTGTGAGATTTAAAATAATAAAAAAGACGACTTCTCACAATCTTTATTCATCGAGTTATATAACTGGGCAGGGATATATGGTGGAGCGTGAAACATCTAGTGCTCAAGTTGACACATTAGTTGTACAATCTCAAATTCTTGGACCTATTAACAAAGTATTAAATGCTAATGCTTCTTAGCATTAGGAATCTCAAGTGAGTTTGGCAGCAGTTTCACTAGTAAATTTGTACAGATTTGTGTTTGTGGCTATCGAGGAAGATATAGCAGGGGATACATCTTACTTGATTTCTATCATTGTTGAGTTTGTTCGCGGTATGCGGCGGTCATGGGTAGGGGATTTTGACGGTGGCAATGGTATGTGGTAGTCGTGGCGATGATGACGGGGGTTTTGATCTTTATTTTGTTTGGGTTGGGGGGGGGGGGGTTAGGGGTGGGGAGGTTGTGGAGATGATTTTTTATTTTAATTATTTTATTTTGAAAATTGTAAATATACCATTTAATCTCTCATTTAATTTGTCCATTTGAGTCAAAATTGCAATTTCACTATTAACTAATGGTATTATGGAAACAACCAGTGACTTGGACCATGGCTGCAGTTAAATATAAAGGTTTGGGATTGTGATCACAAAAATGGAAGATTAGGGTATAATCTACGGTAAAATGAAAGGTTTGGGACCTCCATTGCAATTTTTCCTAAAAAAATGACTAGCTTATAATGTTAGGATTTTGTCACTTGGCTAAAATTTTAAGAAAATACTATTTTTTTTGTGAAAAATCTAAAAAAGGTTAAAATAACGATCTTACCACATCGTCACTTATCACAACTCTTATACGGCACGTTCCCAATGGTTCATCACTTACTTAAAATTATACACCATTTCCTTTATAATGATATTTTTATACTCTCCATGCATATAAGTATGCAATACTGAATCAAACTCAACACTTCGGCTTGAGAAGAATTTATAAGCGATTTATAAATTCTTTTCATTTTCTATTCGAATTTTACTTTTATTTTCAAAACTAAAAAAGAGACTGAAATAAGTGGTAGATAAATAAATACAACTTGTCAATTTATTGAAATGTATACTTGAAAATAAAATTGATCGTTTATAAATAATTTAGATTATGTATGGCTACGTTTATCTAGGATTTATATATACTCAACCCACTTTTTATTCATACAATCCACAAATATCTTCCATTTATCCATAACTCTGTTTATAAACATTTCTAAAATATTAGTTAAAGTGAACGTGCGTTGCGCGTTATTTTGAAATAATTTATAAATATCGTGAAAGTAATATTTGACCATTCATTTACTCTTTTGATCTAAATATAAGCGAAATGTAAGCTTCTGAAAATAAATGTTAATTATTATACACGCATGTAAAAATAAAAGTTGTATTAGAATTACAACTAAATATATAAATGAAGATGAATAGTAAATACGATACATGAATTAATGTGAATGTTAATTAATTTGGAATTAATACCAATGAATATATTCGTGATTATGAATGTTAAATCATTTATATTAAATAAATATATTTTAAGTTATAATTAAGTGAAATCGGATGCTAATTAATATATATGTCCGTGAATAATGAACTGCATCATTGAATTTGAAATTCTAATTAATATTAATGAAATGATTGTGAATATTAATTAATGGAGAATTAATAACAAAGACATGAACGTGAATATGAATATGAATGTAAATGTGAAATTTTAATTAATATTAATTAAATGAATATGAATGTTAATTAATTGTGAATTTTACAGTTTATAAATTAAATACATATAGAGCCCCTATTTTGGGCACATTTTTGTTACAAAAATGCATTTTTTGATGTGATGGGGAATATGTACTTTAAAAAGAAGGAAAAAACTATTGATGTGATTAAAAATATTATTTTATTGAAGAATGTGTTGTTGAAAATGAGTAGAAGAATGAGAATGGAATAAATAATGTGGCTCAAACATGGCTGAAAAACGAAAAATGAGATAATTGATTATAGTAGGGTCATAATCGTCCAAAAAATGATGTGATATATATGCCTTGTTTGTTTCTGATTAAAATCAGATTTTAATCTAAATCAAAATCAAACAATCAATATTAAATTTTAATATAAATCAAAATCAAACAATCAATATTAACCATATCTTTTATGGATTCCACAACTTTTCAACTACACATTTCAAAAACTTCTATCACGATCCACTAAAAATCTAATTTTAATCTCCACCAAACATCCACTTAATATATTATAGATGTTTTAATAAATTTGGCAAATAATAATAATAATAAATAAATAAATAAACCATTCTTTTATTATGGGGTTCATTATTTCTATATTACAAGGGAAAAAATAAAACGACATTGCCTATTTCATAATTTAGCTTGTTGGAGCTACGTTAAAATTTTCATTCTTAGAGCTTGTTTGGGAGGGATTTTTGGGGGAATAATTGATTTTGAATAGTGATATGATGGGAAATGTGTGGTTGAAAAAGAAGAAAAAATTATTGATGTGATGGAAAATATTATTTTATTGAAAAATGTGTGGTTGAAAATAAGAATTGATTTACTGTAAAAAAATTTAAATCCCTCCCAAACAGGGCCTTATTCTTTACTCATTTTCATAAAATAATTTTTCATCACATCAATAATTTTTTCTTATTTTTCAACTACACATTTTTTATCAATCTAATATTTCAAAATACGTTCTTTCAAAATAATTTGGGTCGAACGCATCTGAGCTTTCTTGGCTTGTGTGGGAGGGATTAAAATCAGATTAAAATTGAAAATATAGCCGTTATTGTTGACTTTTATTAGACGAGTGGGGTCCAATAACGGCCATATTTTCAATTTTAATTGGCTTTTAATCCCTCCCGAACGGGGCCTTATTAGAGGAGAAAATCAAGAAAGTGCCTTTTTCCAAAACATTTGAACTTCAATTTCAAGACGCCAGAAACAAAATAAAAAACCCAAACACAAAAATTACCAATAAATCAAGAGTAATGTTATTTATCCTCAATTGGGATGAAAATACAATTTAGGTGATATTAAATGATAGGTTAAATGAAATACTTATTTAATTTCACGTATCATTTAATGTCATATTAATGTTATTTAGATTGTATTTTCTATCTCCAGGAGAAATGAATAGCATTACTGCCAAAAATCTTTTCCAGTTCAAATACTAAGCCAGTTCAAATCAAGAAAGTGCCTCCTTCCAAAACATTTCTTTTATTAAGCGTCTTTCAGATCTTTTCAATTCTTCGTTGATTTGATGACCTTTTAGTCTTCGTTTCCACATTTTTTTTTCTGGTAAGTCTCGAAATCATTTTTCGTCATTGTAATCAGCACATTTATTTGGAAATTTGTGTTCATTAGTGTGGATTTAATATGTGTTGCTGTGAAGTGGAAGTGGGTTTTGTGATTTGGGTTTTTGAGTCTTGAAGTAAAGACTGGATCTTTGGGTGAATTTGAAGATCTAATAGGGAGTCTATTCTGTTTTTTTTTCCTGATTTGTCTCTTTTTTCTTTTTCCTGATGTTGTTATATTCTACTATTTGTGGGCGATTTTATCTTCTTTTTTCGTGTTCTATTAGCATCAGATTTCCATTATTTTTTCTTAATGGTTTTAGTTAAACAGGGCATTGTTTGATTTGTCAGAGAAGTGGGAAGGAATGTCAAAACTTAGGCGTTTAGTGTTCTTCTTAGTTATAAAAAAGATTTTAGCTCTGCATTCTTTAAGCTTTGGAAGAATTTTATATTATTGATGAAGATATATTTTTGCTAATTGCTTCCTAGTTTCGGTTCGCTGAATGTTGTATGACACATTAATGGTTGATTGTGATTGTTGTGTTGAACTGTTTAATTTTCAGTTAAAAATATGGCTTAATTTTTAAAATATAAATACTTATGCCTGTTATTTGGCTTTCGGGAAGTGAAAAGACAATCAACATTGCTCTAGTTACTGAATAAACCATTTTCTTAGAAGGGTTTTGTGTTATCTGCTAAGGCTTGTAATGTGTATTATGATTCCTTTAGGTATTTGACTACAATGGATGCCGATAATACTATATCCATTTTTGAGAAAGGGGCGGATTTTGAAAATGGCGATCACCACCAACTCCTGCTCGGTGGAGAAGAAATTACTTCCAAGAAAGGAAATGGAATTCCCAATGGAAGCACAGAAGTTGAAGGATTGAACAAGAATCTAGAAAATAATCTGGAGTTGAGCGATGATGTAACTCTTGATTCTTCTGTAGAAGGAGTCTTGGACGAATCTTCAATGCCACCTAAAAGCATTTCCGTCACCATTTCCAAGGTAGGAGATTTGGAACCGTTTAGCTGGTTGATGCTTAAAAGTTACTTTTCTTGAAAGTAAGTTAAAAGCAAGTTTAGTTAGTAAATAAAATTTGAAAATCATGTTTGAAAAAGTAACTTAAGTTTGACTTACTTTTAAGCCGAACATGCTCTCAGTAATTGATTTACTTATAGGACCTTGGAGTTGAGGAGTCAGAAGAGTCTAAGAATTCTAAATCACAGAAGGGCATGGGCAAGGCCAAGAATGGGAAGTCCGTATGCATCAGACATGGGAAAGATGTGGCGAAATCTTCTGTTGGTTCAAATGGTTCAGGCGATCAAAAATCATGTCCGAAACAGTTGTCTGTTCCCCAAACAAGGAGTAGGTCAATTAATGGGAAGCAAGCTGCTGATGACTCAAAAACAGCATCTCCTCGAAGTCCTATAGCTGGAGATGCCAAACCCCAAAGATTGGGTGCTCTTCCTAACTATAATTTCAGTTTTAAATGCAATGAAAGAGCTGAGAAAAGAAGAGAGGTTAGACTTCTTCTGAATCAGTGATTCCAACTATTCAATGTTTCCTGCATGACCTGGACCTTAGATGTGTGTCTTATTTTGTTTGAGCAGTTCTATACGAAACTTGAGGAAAAGATCCACGCGAAGGAAGCAGAGAAGAGTAATTTGCAAGCCAAAACTAAGGTGAGATTTCGTACCATATTATGACTTCAAATTTTCAGTGGTGGATTGTGAGATCAAGTTTCTCCATTCATAAATAGGAAACCCAGGAAGCTGAGATTAAAATGTTAAGGAAGAGTTTGGCATTTAAAGCAACACCAATGCCAACCTTTTATCAGGAACCTCCACCACCGAAGCTGGAACTAAAGAAGGTAATTTGTTGCTCGTGATACATTTTGAATTTAAAAAATGTTTAGTTTCTGTTTATAATATGGAATGCTGTGTTAAAATGTAATAATGAATTTGGAACATTTATGCGGTGTATCAAAGTGGGCTTTTTAAAGTTTAGCACTTGAACTTGATTGATTGGATTTCGATGTATGACAATCTGGATAAAATGTTGACGAATGTTTTTTATGCAAGTATGCGAGATCTTAGTTCACTTGCTGCTTTCGAATACAGCTGTAAATATTATGCTTCTCGTCGTGGTGGTAGATAATTTTGCACTGATGTGTTTTTGCATAATGCGTTGACATCAAAACTAAACAAGCTACAACTCTGTTTGCAAAGTTTGGATAACACTTACTATGCTTGGACTAATTCGAGGGTGCTTGCTATTTTGATTGTTTCTTTCAGAATGTGTTATTTGGAGCTTGCTGCTTTCGAATACAGCTGTAAATATTATGCTTCTCGTCGTGGTGGTAGATAATTTTGCACTGATGTGTTTTTGCATAATGCGTTGACATCAAAACTAAACAAGCTACAACTCTGTTTGCAAAGTTTGGATAACACTTACTATGCTTGGACTAATTCGAGGGTGCTTGCTATTTTGATTGTTTCTTTCAGAATGTGTTATTTGGAGCTTGCTTATTTAAAATTGTAGAACAATTGTCTACTAATACTTGGGAAAAAATATTGACTCGGTCTCTTCACTGTAAACTGTTAATGACTTGTGCAACATTTCAAGCAACAGATTCCAATGCTTTGGTTTTGTTTGGTTAGGTGAAGCATTTTTTTGCACTTAAAATTTGGAATGGCAAGAAAGCTTAAAATAGTTGGACGCAGCTCTAGAAGTAAAAGCAAAGAAGTATCTTATGTTCAGGAATGAAAAATACAATTTGAAAGGTTGTACGTTCCTGTCGTATCGTGTATCCTTGTACGAATCCTGTGAGAGAATGGACACATGCAAAGTTATTTGTGAATTCCTCAGGATAACTTTAGCAATTTAAAGTACTGCATAAAGATCAAAGTTTATTCTCACCCAAGTCTATGGCAAATTTCAATCATGAGGTTTCCAAAAGACAAGCCATCCACGAAGTACTTACCTTTTAGAACAATTGACCTAAATTATCCATGTTTGGTAAAATGGAATGCATGATATAAGATAAAATTGAAGAAGAAAATTAAGTTAAAATCTTTTTCAATGTACAAGACAGACATACCAAAAAATACTTATATAGCAAAAAAAAAAAAAAACTTAAAAATACGGTGTTTGGTTGTGAGGGAGATAAGACCATTTTATTATTTTCCCTGTCCTAATGACGTGTAGAGTGCATATAATTGTATGCGTAAGAATATTGTGGGTGCATTCAGGAATAAAGGGTGTAATTCAGTTCGATGAGCACACTTGTACATAATCATATTTGGATCTTTTTATGGTATAATCTTCTGAAAGTATTATCTTATTGAAACGTTAATGGATTTATTGGGAGGGAAAGACCAACTTGTTATCTGTAAGAAATAGGAATGTCTAATTAATAGTTTGGTAATAACTATCACCCGGCCATTTAGGAGAGGTCAGTAGTTCCTTGAGATTGAGTTATACCTAAAAGTACATTAAGGAGATTACTTATTAGCTAATGTGTTGTTCGTATGACTACTTTGAGTAGTAATGAAAGGGTCTGCGGTGGAAAAACACAGCATCCTCCATATCTAAAATTTTTGGAGCCAAGAAACCAGGCACTTTATGCAATAAATATCAGTGTTGTGTATGTCTAATTTTCAGGGATATTTGATCATATTTGGCTAACCTGAAACAGTTTGCTCGTGTAAGTGTTAAAATAAATAATCTTTTAAAATAAGTAATAAGTTACTTATTTTGAAAGCAAGGTAGAGTTAAAAAAAATATTTACATAGAAGTAATAATTAAGTAGCATATTTAACCAAAAGTTACTCTCACTTTTATCTGGCATAGTATCATTGTTAGCTTTCATGGGGTTTATTTAAGATCTCTTACGGGGGGTGCTTTGTTTGGATTTCATTTTCTTTTGCTTAAATTTTACTCATCAAAGTCAAACATTAATTTTAACCATACATTTCGTACTTATTACATTTCGTACTTATCCCTCACTCATTTCTGGAAAAAAGTAAAATTTTAGCGACATTAAATGAAACTCAAAACAAGGCACGGTGGCTTCAATTATCTTATATGTACATATTATGTTCGTAAATCTGTAATTGCTTTCCTCAGATTTTTGCAGATCCTTCACTAAGATTCTATGTGAAACTTTCCTGTAAAATTGTTATTGCTTCTTACGTGAATTCTGTTCCCTAATAGTGATACTTTGATGTAGATACCTCCAACGAGAGCCAAATCTCCCAAGCTTGGTCGGAAAAAGACTTCATCTATTGCCAACTCTGAGGAAGATGGTGCTTGCCCAGTTAGGCTAAGCTTGGGTGAAAATTTGTCACAAAATAATCCCGACAAAGGACCACCTCTCGTTCATGTTAAGAAGCCTCTACGGAAGTCTCTTCCTAAGTTGCCCTCCGAGAAAACCAGCTTTTCCAATGAGAAAAGAAAATCTACATCTCGCAAGATCAGCGTTTCCAAGGAAACAAATGAAGCTGCAAATGATACACTAATAGAGGAGGAAAGAACAGGTGCTGAGCAAAGCTTGAGTCAGCCCAATGGAGATGAAGTGCTTGTTATTGAAGCTCAAGAACAGAATGTGTGAGTGCTATGTCAATGGCTCTTTATACGGGATGTTTATCTTACAAGGAGTCTACAGTTCCCATCTTTGCCAAAAATATTGAAGACGTTTGAATAAGAGAGTTTACCCAAAAATACAGGCATGAAAAGACATTAAATTGAGGTTAGCTGCTTTTTTTTTTCCATAATCAGCAGTGAGGTTTGGTTTTTGAATATGTGTTTTAGGCTTGCTGAGTGTGGTCAAATTGTTATGTGGAGTTATTTTGAAATATAATTGTCACCTGATGTCAAAAATGGAGATTTTGGGGGCATTTCTGCCATAAAATGGTTGAAGATCAATATTGCTTTTAGATTTTTGTTGGCTGGTATTGCTTCTGAATGTTGAGATGAACAAATTACATCTTTTGTCAACTAACGTGTATTTTATTTGTTTGAATTTCCTTTTTAATCATTCTTTGATTGTTGCTCATTGCACGTCAGGTGCTTGTTTGGTATGCAATATTAGATTGTTCAAGGGGGACAAAATTTTAGCCTCTATCGTAAAAGAAGAGAAATAAGATCATAAATTATAAGAGAGACAAGATAATATAAAAAATCTTTTTGTTCTTTACATTGGAATGATCCATAATCCCACATATTTATAGGTTTCATCATGCATATAGGTTACAAGATTTTAATAGGAGGAGATATGGAATTGAATCTTGTAACCTATGAATTTGACATGATAGTCAAATGCCATTTATCTATGAAATAAAATTGTGATTATGCCATTTCATCAAAGGTTTGAATTCTATGGATGGTATTGACATCAACACTATTATAATTTTATAATACTCTCGAATCTTTATTTTACAGAGCACGTCTCTCGTTAAAACTTTACTAGAAAAACTCGATGGAGAAATTCTAGTGAAAGAAAAGAGTATAATATTTTTGTTATATGCAATGTAGAGCTCTCATTAAAAATTTAGGGGGACATTGGTTAAGGAAAAAAAATGCAACGTCAATTTGCTCTCCCTCATGGTAGTATTACTTGAGATCTCCGAATCGGTGCATTTCAACATTGGGCACAACTTCTCAAATGTTGCAGTAGATATGCCTTTGTAAATAGATCTATTGAACATCAATTTCACCACTCCTCAAGATCACGTAATCTCACCCTTTGACAAGTTCTAATGTGTTTACTTCAAGTAAAGAATATTTGTTACAAGGGAATCCTATTCATGCATCGGAAAAGTTCAAAATGGCAAACGAAATATTAACCATCATGATGCATAGCTACATCTCTATTAAATTGCAATAAATTTCAATAAAAATCGACAGCACATAAATAATATTATTTTTTTAGTAGTTGAAACTTTTCTCTAAAACTCCAACTCTAGGGTGTTAAAGTTCAATACACAATAGAAGGAAATGTGGCATGCAGAGACCATGCTGATTTACTCTAAGTTCAGTTTTTTAAATACTTTGTTCCAGGTTTTATGTAGAAGTCAATGATTAAGCTTTTTAAAATAGGTAACTTTTTGACATAAGCTGTAAGTTCTCTACATAAATGGGTAATATCCGAAAAGGTCAAAACGTCCCTTCTTCTCTACATAAATGGGTCTCCCCGGTTCAGTTCTTATGTTGCTATGTACTCTGTCTCTGGTCTTTAGTGAAGATTTTTTGTCAATTTGACGAGAGATCTACTTATTATGTTAACTATTTTATAGTAATGTGGCAAATGGGAAATATACATTAACTAATTTCCTGGTAGATGAACCATGGACAGTAGGATGTGACATCTTTTCCATTGATTTTAGTTTGTGTTTCCTGATTCTCTCTCTAGCTTCTGTAAATTAAGAAACCAACTTTATCTAGACTAAGGAAAAGATTTAAATTTGGTTAATGCAACGATTTGATTTATAAATATGTCGTTGAAAACTAGTAAAAAATTGAACTTGGAGAGGTCTAGTGGTATTACACATTGATCTTGCCAAGTCTTCCGTGCTTTGGAGAAGAATTGTTCTTCAACAGTTAATACATTTTCAGTTTTCTTATTCCCACCTAAAAGTAATACACTTGCATCTCAAAAGACGTCAATTACTTGCTGTTTCAATCTTTCTATCATCAACTTCTTCAATTAATTGAAATAGTGAGATGACAGCAGCTTAGAAATGATGATGATAAACAAACCAGCAAATGGAGACGATTATTTTAAAATCTTTCCGATTCTTCTGTCACTGTCATTTTAAATTACTGTCACAATCGTTTTAATTTTTTTTATTTAAAAAAATAAAATTCATTCTGTTTTTTTCTTGTTTTTCATAAAATTGCATTTTGAAACACTTTTTTCTTTCCCTTGCACACTTTTGCATAGTCGGCGTACTTTAATGATCAATTCACTGGTAAACGATTACCAACTGTGTTTTAATTTTGTACAGTTGGCATATCTTTTAATTATTATAGAAGTTTGTGTTAAATTATTCATTAATCACATAAGATTTTCTCTTAGCAGATTAAAAAAAAAAGTTTAACAAAGCCGTTAGGTTAAAATCTTTAAGAACTAAGCCATTAATTGATTGATTCCACGCAAATTTATATAGAATATCCTTCAAGAGGACATGGCTTACATTACATGGAAAATACTACATTTTTTAGAAATCTTTACGATTAAGAAACCATACAAAAGAAACATTACTCAACACTTATTCAGTTACTCATTTTTATTCTTCATAGCACACGATATATCTTTAAGAGGACGACCAAATCATAATATTTCTTTTCTAACCGATGTTCTACGAGAATTGTCCTTGAAGATATTTAATCACATTCGCATCAACTTGGAAAGCCTTGGTGAGAACATCAATATTAATGGGCGGGTTGGATCCAAAAACTGCATTTGCAATTGTGATGACTCCTGGGTTTTGACTGCTTAGACCAGCAAATACCACTGCATTAGCCTTCCCCACATTAAACTGGAAATGAATGAGACCTTCTGGAAACACAAAGACATCTCCTGGATTCAAAGTCTTGGTAAAGAGTTTGTTCTTTACGTTTGGATCTGCAGGGTTCGAAGTGACGAATCCAACATACAGAGTACCCTCCACAACAACAAGAACCTCAGTGGCCCGGGGGTGCGTGTGGGGTGGGTTGAGGCCATAGGGTGCATAGTCGATACGAACTAAAGAGATACCAAGAGTGTTGAGTCCTGGTAATTGATTGACATTCACAGGAGTGACCTTTGATCCTTGGGGATTTGATGTATTTCCGGGCATGTTTAGTCCACGAAAGAGAAAATCATCGGCACTAACCATGTTTGGATCTTTGCAAATCTTTCCATTCACAAAAACTGCAATAAAAACAGAAGTCGCTCCTAAGCCATATATATGTATATACCAACATAATTTTGTACATAAAGCCCATGTTTGTATGCCATTATTCCAAAAAATTGTTTCCTACATTAAGATTTTTCACCACACATTCACTCAATAAAATATTCTATACACAAACCAATAAAGTTACTTTACTTTTCAATCACACATTCTCCAAAAAATACTATTCATTACTCTATTTTTCTTCCAGTAATGAGAGACGAACACACCCAAAATGTAGTGAAAATTGTCATAAAAATTACAAAAGAAACTGAATGCAATAAAATTATATTATTCTCTAATGCAAGCTTGGTAGGAGATACAACATTAAAAGGAAAAAGGAAGCTAAAATTTTGTTAATTCTATTGTTAATTAGTATTGAGTAGGGACATAGTGCACACAAGATAAAGTTGTTATTCTAGGAGTGTAAAATGCATTTACCTTTTGCTTCAGCATCCTTAACAGCAACACAGAAATCCTGCAGGGGAGCGGGATCAGAAGCATATGTAAATGAAACCAATGAGATAACAAGAACCAAAATTAGCAAGCGAACAGCCATTGTTAGTACAACCGTTCTTTTGTTTTTTGTTGTGGTTTGTGGATGTTTATTTCATGAGAGGGGATTGCCTATTTATAGTGCAGCATTCTATTTGAATTAGTCATCAACTCATCTTTTCAATCAAATAATCTTGCCAAGTCTTCAAAACATAATTAAATATATATTTTCAAGAGCTGGTAGTTTCAAACAACTAACACTGTAAAATATTCTTGAAGTGTTCTCATTTATTAATTAGTCGTTGATCAACTCATAATTACCTAGCCACTCTGAAAATTCAGTCTGTCTTTTGAATTAATTGTACTTCTAGGAAATCTTTTTTACCGGACAAAATAAAATGCAGATGCAGATGCAGATGCAGATGAGAAACTATAATATACATAATTCCCGATGCACTATGCTCAGACAGTCAGACTGGATTAAATTATGGAAATTATTGATAATTCATTAGTTGGCTGGCTAATGGAAGTTGTTCACCAATTCATTAGAATTAGTCTGCCGGCTTTTCTTTTGCACGTGGATTAGGATAGTTTCCATTTTCCTAGTCTTTGTGTATAACAATTTCAAGAAGAAATCTTCGTTTCTCGACAGTTGACACTGTCTGTCCAGTTTTTCTACATAGAAATGGCCTTTTATGTATCTCTGTTGCTGCATACATTAATCTGGCTTTGTGATCGAGTATGACAAACTTCAGTAAGTCTTTAACCCGATAAATATTATTAATGGTCAGATATATTAATCACTGTCGTACATTACACGGTCTTCATGTATACTATCCTATTTTGATACATATCACGATGTTAAGTTGCACCAATTTCATATGTAATGCAAGCCAGAGATGCTTAAGACAATCCAGAATATGCTGTTACTGTTCAAACCATGCACATAAGCTGTTAATCGGTCATTCTCATTCACGCGTTAAAAAAGGATTTTGGTAAAATATGTTTAGTTTTTTCGCTTTTAACGAATCTTTCCTTTAATTGAGCTATGCATGTAGCATTATCTTCGTACATCGTTGTTGGAATTCCTTAGATGGATAACTTTAGCAATTTAAAGTACTGCATAAAGATCAAAGTTTATTCTCACCCGAGTCTATGGCAAATTTCAATCATGAGGTTTCCAAAAGACAAGCCATCCACGAAGTACTTACCTTTTAGAACAATTGACCTAAATTATCCATGTTTGGTAAAATGGAATGCATGATATAAGATAAAATTGAAGAAAATTAAGTTAAAATCTTTTTCAATGTAGACAGACATACCAAAAAATACTTATATAGCAAAAAAAAAAAAACTTAAAAATACGGTGTTTGGTTGTGAGGGAGATAAGACCATTTTATTATTTTCCCTGTCCTAATGACGTGTAGAGTGCATATAATTGTATGCGTAAGAATATTGTGGGCGCATTCAGGAATAAAGGGTGTAATTCAGTTCGATGAGCACACTTGTACATAATCATATTTGGATCTTTTTATGGTATAATCTTCTGAAAGTATTATCTTATTGAAACGTTAATGGATTTATTGGGAGGGAAAGACCAACTTGTTATCTGTAAGAAATAGGAATGTCTAATTAATGGTTTGGTAATAACTATCACCCGGCCATTTAGGAGAGGTCAGTAGTTCCTTGAGATTGAGTTATACCTAAAAGTACTGTTAGTTGTTTGCTGTTTTATTCTTGATACCCATTTAATAAGCAGCTGGTCTGGCCCAAATGTTCTGGCCCAAAAGATGGTCCAACTGGCTTAAGCTTCTGGATCGAGTATAAATGCTAGTGAGGTCCTTTAGGGCTCGATGATTCAGAGTTTTTCTAGGGCGCGTCTTTCTCTCTATTATTCGACTTTGTTCTCTCTCTGTAAAAATTAGATCTCTATATTTCTTGTGTGATTTTAGAGACAGGGAGTGGATTTATGATCTCTTGTGTGAGCTCATAATTTTGGGAGTAGTTGTTTTGAGTGATTCATTGATATTTTGAGTAGTGTACTGTAAACTCTATTTTTGCCATTTTTGAGGCGATTTAGTGGATTTGAGCTTAATCCTTAAACGGATGCTCAACGGGGATGTAAGCGTCTGAAAGATCGCTGAACCTCGGGGCTTAAGGCCGAAAAATCTTGTGTTGATTCTTGATTTTCTGTTGATTTCTTTTCTTGTTTTTACTTGTAAATCGACACTACAAACTCGTTTGGGACCAACAGTGGTATCAGAGCTTGGGATAGCTTGTTTCGATTTTGAATAGAAATTATTTTTTTAAGGAATTTGTTTTTCAGATCTGTGTAAACCTGTTTCTTGAGTTTTTCTTGTTGTTAAAATTTTTTTTGTTTGGGGTTTTAGAGTTTGAGAATTTTTTCCTTTGGTTAGTTGAGACTGTGGATTTTGAAAACATTTGTTGTTAAATTTCATTACTCGTTTGTGACCTTTTTTGATATGTTGTTTGTACACTGAGTTCTTGTAAATCGATTCAACTCACACTGAGTTTAGCAAGTTAGGTTGAGTCACACTGAGTCACATCGAGTTTGCCATTTACAGTGTACACGAGTCATTTAACTTTACTGTCAAGTATCACAGTATATACAACTGATATTTTTTAAAAAAAGGGATTCTGGAATCATGCTTTTCTTTAAAAATAGGGTTTCAAGAATCTCCTCTAACTCTACCTTTGTCTAGGGATCCTTGCGAGAACCCTAGAATCTGAGGAGATTAGGGCTTCGATTCAAGAAACCAAATTCTTCTCAAAGTTTTTGCAATTGTGTAGATACTGTGATATAACAGATTCTTTAATTCTGTATTGTTCTCTTGGTTATACTGTTGATCTGTACTAATACTGAAATTGATCTGTTCAGGGGTTGATATTACTGTGTTTTTGAATTGTTCCTCGCTGGAGGTACATCTCTCCAAACTCTCTGTTGCTTACTGTGTGTGAGTATAATTGTATAGTGATTTCAATTTAGTGAGTAATCTGTGGATTATTTTTGCATACTATTGCTTTTTAAATTGGATCATCTAACTTTGTTGATTGTGACATATTTTTGGCTATATCATATCTGTACACTGATCACACTACTGCACACCATGACTTCTAAGGTTGATGTTCAAGTGTGGGATGGCAAAGGAGACTTCAGTCTCTGGCGCCAGAAAATTAAAGCTCTTATGTTACAGTTAAAGTGTGCAAAGGCCATTGATGAATCTTGGCCAGCAACCCTATCTCAAGATAGGAAAACTGAACAAGATGAATTGGCCTGGAGCACTATGTTTCTGCACTTGTCTGATTCTGTAATTAGGAAAGTAGGAGAAACTAAGACTGCTATAGAACTTTGGACTGCCTTAGAAAAACAGTACCTCAATGTGTCCCTACCAAATAAATGTTTTCTCTGGAGACTCTTCTTTAGTTTTAAGTTTGATCCTAGTCTTGATATAGAAGAAAATATGGACAAATTCAATAGGATCACACAAGACTTGACAAACTGTGGGGAGAAGCTTTCTGATGATCAGAAGGTAGTTGGGCTTCTTAATGCTCTAGGAGATAAATATAGAGACATTAGAAATGCCCTAGAATATGGTAGGAGTGAACTTACCATTGATATAATTCACAGTTCTCTGCTGACCAGAGAACTGGGATTGAAATCTGAACACAAAGAGGTGTTCCATGTTGAGGGTATGGGAAGAAATCAGAAATCCCATACTAAGGGTGTGAGTAATTTCAGTCATTCCAATTTCAACAGAGATAAAAATTTTATCAGAAGAAAATGGAATAACACAAAAGGAAAGGATAAGAGACCAAATCAAGGAAAGGACAATAACAAGAAATGTTTCTACTGTGGTAGAACTGGGTACTTTATCAAAAATTGTTTTAAAAAGGCCAATGACCAAAAGAATGGGTCCAATACAGGAGATGCTTCTATTGCTACCACTACCAATTATAAAGAAGCAGGGGTGAATATTGGGGTTGCCTATGTGTCTTTAACTGAAAATTCTGAACAGGACTGGGTCTTAGATTCAGGTTGTTCTTTCCATATGACATCCAATATTGACTGTCTATCTGATTATTCTGACCTTAGTGAAGGATCAGTTAAACTTGGGAATGATGAGGTGTGTCATGTTAAAGGAATTGGCAATGTGTTGCTGAAATTCAAAAATGGCCATCACCTACTGTTGAAAAATACCAGATATGTTCCAGCCTTAAGAAGGAACCTCATATCCCTAGGAGTTCTTGATGATGAGAGATATCAAATTGAGATTAAGAATGGTTTTACTTATATAATCAGAAATCAAGAACTTATTGTCAGTTCACCTAAATTCAATGGAATTTATGTTATAGCGGCTGAAATCACTTCACCTAATAATTCTGTGAATTTTGTCACTCATCCCGATAAATCAGAGGTATGGCATAAAAGGCTTGGCCACTTGGGTGAAAAAGGCCTTAAAATCTTGTCTAGTCAAAGAGTATTTGGAAAGGATAGTGTTCAAAAATTAACTTTCTGTGAACACTGCATAATGGGAAAACAGGTCAGACTGCCTTTCAAGGCAGGGCTGCACAAATCCCAAGATGTCCTTGAATACATACATTCTGATTTATGGGGACCTGCCCCGGTACCATCTGTATCTGGTTTCAGATATTATCTTCTTATTACTGATGACTTTTCTCGAAAAACCTGGATTTTCTTATTAAAATCTAAATCTGACACGTTTTCAATTTTCAAAGAATGGAATTTATTAATTGAAAATCAGACCAATAAGAAGATAAAAATTTTAAGAACTGACAATGTGCTTGAATTTTGTAATACAGATTTTGATCAATATTGTTCTGAACAAGGAATATTGAGACATAAAACTGTCATCTATACTCTTCAGCAAAATGGAGTTGTTGAGAGATTAAATAGAACCATTCTTGAAAGGACTAGATACATGTTAATCAGTTCTGGTCTCCCAAAGATTTTTTGGGGGGATGCTGTAAAAAAAGCCTGCTACCTCATAAATAGAAGTCCTTCCAGTTCTCTAAACAATAGAATTTCAGAACAAATCTGGTCTGGTTCATTACCAGACTACTCCTATCTTAGAACCTTTAGATGTGCAGCATATGCACATCATACAGATTCAAAATTGGACCCTAGATCTTTGAAGGGTGTATTCTTAGGTTATGGAGAAGGAGTTAAAGGTTATAGGCTGTGGCTAAGGGATGTGAGAGGTTATAAAGTGATTACAAGTAGGTCAGTGATTTTTAATGAAGAACATTTTCCTTATCTTAGTGACAAATCTGGTGAAAAGATAGGAAAAGATGACTTTGTAATCGCTGATGTAAATCTGAATAGACAAGCTGAAAGTGACCAGATTCAGTTTGAGGTAGAGCCAAATGTGGTAGAACCAGAAAATGCCTCTGATGTTGAAATTTTGGAAGATAACCAGAATCTGGAGCCTGCAAATGACCTGCAGGACTACCATCTTGCTAGAGATAGAGTTAGGAGGGAAATAAGGCCTCCTTCCAGGTATCAGTATGCTGATTTTGTGACTGAACAATCTGAACATGATCTATTTGATACAGAACTAGTTTCTTATGAAGAAGCTGTCTCTTGCAAAGAGTCCCCAAAATGGATTAATGCAATGGAAGATGAAATGAACTCCCTTTATCAAAATCAGACCGGATCTTAGTGGAAAAACCCAAGGAATGCAAAGTGATTGATTGTAAATGGGTATATAAAATCAAAGAGGGAGATGATAAGATAAATAGAAGGTATAAGGCCAGACTTATAGCAAAGGGGTTCACACAGCGAGAAGGGATTGACTACACTGAAATTTTCTCACCTGTAGTCAAATATACCTCTATAAGGATTCTACTTGCTATTGTGACTCAATTTGACTTAGAATTAGAACAACTTGATGTGAAGACTGCCTTCTTGTATGGTTCTTTAGATGAAACCATACATATGACTCAACCAAGAGGGTTTGAGGATAAAGGAAAATGGAACTTTGTATGTTTCTTGAAAAAATCTTTGTATGGCCTTAAACGGGCCCCTAGGCAGTCGTATAAAAGGTTCGACTCTTTTATACAAAGTTTGAACTTTAAGAAATCTGAATATGATCCCTTTTTTTATTTTAAGAGAGATGGAGAATCTGAATTTTTTATCTGCTCTTGTATGTTGATGATATACTCATTGCTGGTCATAATTCTGTTACTCTTAACATGATTAAAGAGAAGTTGAAATTTGAATTTGAAATGAAAGATCTAGGACCAACTAAGAAAATATTGGGCATGGAAATTAAAAGGGATAGAATAAATGGGAAGTTTTTAACTCAAATGTCTTATGTTGAAAAAGTAGTTAAAAGGTTTTCTCTTCATGATGCCAAGCCTGTTAGTCTGCCTTTGTCTGGTAGTATAAAACTTTCTGTTGATCAATCACCTAAATCTGAAAATGAACATAACGGAATGATGAATGTGCCATATTCTAATGCTGTTGGATCTGTGATGTATATGATGGTATGCTTTAGACCTGATATTGCTTATGCTGTGAGTGTGCTAAGCAGATTTATGAGTAAACCTGGTGAACTACATTGGCAATGCATGAAAAATTTGATTAGATATCTGAAAGGAACAAGTCACTTAGGTTTAATGTTCAAAACTAATAAAAATGGTCTTAAACTTAAAGGTTATGTAGATTCAGATTATGCTGGAGATCCAGACAATAGGAAATCTACAACTACATATTTTTATGTCATTAATGATACATGCATTAGCTGGAAATCACAATTACAAAAGGTAGTTGCTCTGTCCTCAACTGAGGCTGAGTATATTGCTGCAACTGAGGCAGTAAAGGAAGGTTTATGGTTGAAGGGTTTATTAGGAGAACTAGGACTTATAGAAAATCAGGTGGAGCTATGTTCTGATAACCAAAGTGCAATATTTCTGAGTAGAAACCCAGTTTTTCATGATAGGACCAAGCATATAGGTGTTAAGTTTCATTTTATTCGAGATATTATTGATAGAGGTGATATCAAGTTGGTTAAAATACGAACACAGGTAAATCCTGCAGATGCAGGAACTAAGGTAATACCTATAAATAAATTTTCAGATTCTTTAAGATTATTGAATCTTGAAGAAAACTAATTTTTCTGTTTTTCAGGTAATAAAGAGCAAATGAAGTTTTTTGATCTATGCTTCAAATCTACGAGGCAGTGCCCCTAAATACAGCAAAAGGTGGAGATTGTTAGTTGTTTGCTGTTTTATTCTTGATGCCCATTTAATAAGCAGCTGGTCTGGCCCAAATGTTCTGGCCCAAAAGACGGTCCAACTGACTGAAGCTTCTGGATCGAGTATAAAAGCCAGTGAGTTCCTTTAGGGTTCGACGATTCAGACTCTTCTCTAGGGCACAGCTTTCTCTCTCGATTATTCGACTTTGTTCTCTCTCTCTGTAAAATTAGATCTCTATATTTCTTGTGTGATTTTAGAGACAGGGAGTGGATTTATGATCTTTTGTGTGAGCTCATAGTTTGGGAGTGGTTGTTTTGAGTGATTCGTTGATATTTTGAGCAGTGTACTGTAAACTCTATTTTCTGCCATTTTTGGGGCGATTTAGTGGATTTGAGCGTAATCCTTAAACGGATGCTCAACGGGGATGTAGGCATCTGAAAGATCGCTGAACCTCGGGGCTTAAGGCCGAAAAATCTTGTGTTGATTCTTGTTTTTCTGTTGATTTTCTTTTCTTGTTTTACTTGTAAATCGACACTACAAACTCGTTTGGGACCAACAAGTACATTAAGGAGATTACTTATTAGCTAATGTGTTGTTCGTATGACTACTTTGAGTAGTAATGAAAGGGTCTGCGGTGGAAAAACACAGCATCCTCCATATCTTAAATTTTTGGAGCCAAGAAACCAGGCACTTTATGCAATAAATATCAGTGTTGTGTATGTCTAATTTTCAGGGATATTTGATCATATTTGGCTAACCTGAAACAATTTGCTCGTGTAAGTGTTAAAATAAATAATCTTTTAAAATAAGTAATAAGTTACTTATTTTGAAAGCAAGGTAGAGTTAAAAAAAATATTTACATAGAAGTAATAATTAAGTAGCATATTTAACCAAAAGTTACTCTCACTTTTATCTGGCATAGTATCATTGTTAGCTTTCATGGGGTTTATTTAAGATCTCTTACGGGGGGTGCTTTGTTTGGATTTCATTTTCTTTTGCTTAAATTTTACTCATCAAAGTCAAACATTAATTTTAACCACACATTTCGTACTTATCCCTCACTCATTTCTGGAAAAAAGTAAAATTTTAGCGAGATTAAATGAAACTCAAAACAAGGCACGGTGGCTTCAATTCTCTTATATGTACATATTATGTTCGTAAATCTGTAATTGCTTTCCTCAGATTTTTGCAGATCCTTCACTAAGATTCTATGTGAAACTTTCCTGTAAAATTGTTATTGCTTCTTACGTGAATTCTGTTCCCTAATATTGATACTTTGATGTAGATACCTCCAAAGAGAGCCAAATCTCCCAAGCTTGGTCGGAAAAAGACTTCATCTATTGCCAACTCTGAGGAAGATGGTGCTTGCCCAGTTAGGCTAAGCTTGGGTGAAAATTTGTCACAAAATAATCCCGACAAAGGACCACCTCTCGTTCATGTTAAGAAGCCTCTACGGAAGTCTCTTCCTAAGTTACCCTCCGAGAAAACCAGCTTTTCCAATGAGAAAAGAAAATCTACATCTCGCAAGATCAGCGTTTCCAAGGAAACAAATGAAGCTGCAAATGATACACTAATAGAGGAGGAAAGAACAGGTGCTGAGCAAAGCTTGAGTCAGCCCAATGGAGATGAAGTGCTTGTTATTGAAGCTCAAGAACAGAATGTGTGAGTGCTATGTCAATGGCTCTTTATACGGGATGTTTATCTTACAAGGAGTCTACAGTTCCCATCTTTGCCAAAAATATTGAAGACGTATGAATAAGAGAGTTTACCCAAAAATACAGGCATGAAAAGACATTAAATTGAGGTTAGCTGCTTTTTTTTTTTCCATAATCAGCAATGAGGTTTGGTTTTTGAATATGTGTTTTAGGCTTGCTGAGTGTGGTCAAATTTTTTATGTGGAGTTATTTTGAAATATGATTTTCATCTGATGTCAAAAATGGAGATTTTGGGGGCATTTCTGCCATAAAATGGTTGAAGATCAATATTGCTTTTAGATTTTTGTTGGCTGGTATTGCTTCTGAATGTTGAGATGAACAAATTACATCTTTTGTCAACTAACGTGTATTTTATTTGTTTGAATTTCCTTTTTAATCATTCTTTGATTGTTGCTGATTCCACGTTAGGTGCTTGTTTGGTATGCAATATTAGATAGTTCAAGGGGGACAAAATTTTAGCCTCTATCGTAAAAGAAGAGAAATAAGATCATAAATTATGAGAGAGACAAGATAATATAAAAAATCTTTTTGTTCTTTACATTGGAATGATCCATAATCCCACATATTTATAGGTTTCATCATGCATATAGGTTACAAGATTTTAATAGGAGGAGATATGGAATTGAATCTTGTAACCTATGAATTTGACATGATAGTCAAATGCCATTTATCTATGAAATAAAATTGTGATTATGCCATTTCATCAAAGGTTTGAATTCTATGGATGGTATTGACATCAACACTATTACAATTTTATAATACTCTCGAATCTTTATTTTACAAAGCACGTCTCTCGTTAAAAATAAACTCGATGGAGAAATTCTAGTGAAAGAAAAAAGAGTGTAATATTTTTTTTATATGCAATGTAGAGCTCTCATTAAAAATTTAGGGGGACATTGGTTAAGGAAAAAAATGCAACGTCAATTTGCTCTCCCTCGTGATAGTATTACTTGAGATCTCCGAATCGAAGCATTTCAATATTGGGCACAACTTCTCAAATGATGCAGTAGATATGCCTTTGTAAATAGATCTATTGAACATCAATTTCGCCACTCGTCAATATCACGTCATCTCACCCTTTGAAAAGTTCTAATGTGTTTACTATAAGGATATTTTTTACAAGGGAATCCTATTCATGCATCGGAAAAGTCCAAAATGGCAAACGAAATATTAACCATCATGATGCATAGCTACATCTGTATTAAATTGCAATAAATTTCAATAAAAATCGACAGCACATAAATAATATTATTTTTTTAGTAGTTGAAACTTTTCTCTAAAACTCCAACTCTAGGGTGTTAAAGTTCAATACACAATAGAAGTCAGTTTTTTAGGCATGCCAACTTTGTGCTGATCTACCCACTTCGAACCCCGGGAGGTATTCCCACGTCAAATATTACGATTATATGAGTTCGTCACGTGATTAGCCAATTTTTTTTATAGGTGGCAAGACAAAATTGTGAACAATTGAGAATATGACCTATATTATCAAAAAGTGCATTAAAAATAGTGGAAATTACACAAAATCGGAATTTTAAAGATTTAATTTCAGATGTCAGATTTAAATAATTTCTTTTCAAAAATCAGATAATTATTCATCTTTCAATATTAATAATAATATTATAAAACTAAAAATTAATTTATATACACCCCACGCCACCCCATTAAATCTCTCTCTCTCTCTCTCTCCCCCCCCCCCCCCCTTAGTGTTGGCGGCGTGGAGGGGGCTGTGATGCGTGGTTGTGGTGGCTGGTTGGTGTTGGCGACGACGACGACGGAGTAATTCCAGGTGGTTCGCCTTCTCTTTCTTTCGTCTTTGTGTTTACATTCTTCTCTCGCTTTCCTGCGCTTCTCTTTGTGCCGTGATTGTGGCGACAGAAATGGAATGGTTTTGTTAAATCTAGTGGTGGCGGTGGTGGTCATTTTTGTTGGTAGCTGTAGTGGTGCTGTGTGCCGTGGCTTGGACCTGCAGCTCTGAGATTTGATGTGAAATTTTGGTTATGTTTTCAACTAGTGGATAGGGGCTGTGGTGGTGGTGGTGTTTGGGTGACGGTGACTTAGTTGGATCCAACGATGGCGGAGGTTGTGTTGAATGTGATGGTGGTTGTGGTTTTTTTTTGGTGGTGGTGGATCTTGGTAATGGTGGTGTTGAGATGGTGGCGACGGGTCTGTCGGGGTGGTGGTGGATCGATGCGACTACGTGATGATGTTTTCAGCGATGTGTTGATTTGTTTGAGATGGTGTTGCTATCGCGAGGTGCTGGTTCTGGCAGAGACGGTGTCGACAATGCTGCTGGGAGGGAGTTGTGCAGTGGTGGTCACAAGTGTTGGTTGTGGTCACAAATTATTTGGTTGATTGTGACCATTAAATTGGTTGATTTGTAACCAATAAATAATATGTGACCAATGAAAAAGATAAATTAGATAAATTGTGACAAAAAATAATGTTTGACCTAAAAACTGTTAATTTGTAATCGATAATTTGATAATTTGTGACTGTCTACTAAGTTGCGACTTATAATATTTGTAATTGTTGTTCTATAAATAAATTGTGACGTTTCAATTTTTAATTTGTGGTCGTTGAACAAATTGTGATTTATAAATTTTTTGAATTGTAACAGTAAAATAATTTTTAAATACTGATTTTTAAATAATTGTAACTGTTAATTTCACACTAGCGTTTGAAATGTGGCATGCAGAGACCATGCTGATTTACTCTTAAGTTCAGTTTTTTAAATACTTTGTTCCAGGTTTTATGTAGAAGTCAATGATTAAGCTTTTTAAAATAGGTAACTTTTTGACATAAGCTGTAAGTTCTCTACATAAATGGGTAATATCCGAAAAGGTCAAAACGTCCCTTCTTCTCTACATAAATGGGTCTCCCCGGTTCAGTTCTTATGTTGCTGTTGTACTCTGTCTCTGGTCTTTAGTGCAGATTTTTTGTCAATTTGACGAGAGATCTACTTATTATGTAAACTATTTTATAGTAATGTGGCAAATGGGAAATATACATTAACTAATTTCCTGGTAGATGAACCATGGACAGTAGGATGTGACATCTTTTCCATTGATTTTAGTCTGTGTTTCCTGATTCTCCCTCTAGCTTCTGTAAATTAAGAAACCAACATTATTTAGACTAAGGAAAAGATTTAAATTTGGTTAATGTAACGATTTGATTTATAAATATGTCGTTGAAACCTAGTAAAAAATTGAACTTGAAGAGGTCCAGTGGTATTACACATTGATCTTGCCAAGTCTTCCGTGCTTTGGAGAAGAATTGTTCTTCAACAGCTAACACATTTTCAGTTTTCTTATTCCCACCTAAAAATAATACACTTGCATCTCCAAAGACGTCAATTACTTGCTATTTCAATCTTTCTATCATCAACTTCTTCAATTAATTGAAATAGTGAGATGACAGCAGCTTAGAAATGATGAAGATAAACAAACCAGCAAACGGAGACGATTATTTTAAGATCTTTTCGATTCTTCTGTCACTGTCATTTTAAATTACTGTCACAATCGTTTTAAATTGTTTTTATTGGAAAAAATAAAATTCATTCTTTTTTTTTTTCTTGTTTTTCATAAAATTGCATTTAGAAACACACTTTTTTCTTTCCCTTGCACACTTTGCATAGTCGGCATAATTTAATGATCAATTCACTGGTAAACGATGACCAACTGTGTTTTAATTTTGTACAGTTGGCATATTTTTTAATTATTATAGAAGTTTGTGTTAAACATAAGATTTTCTCTTTGCAGATTAAAAAAAAAAGTTTAACAAAGCCGTTAGGTTAAAATCTTTAAGAACTAAGCCATTAATTGATTGATTCCACGCAAATTTATATAGAATATCCTTCAAGACGACATGGCTTACATTACATTGAAAATACTACATTTTTTAGAAATCTTTACGATCAAGAAACCATACAAAAGAAACATTACTCAACACTTATTCAGTTACTCATTTTTATTCTTCATAGCACACGATATATCTTTAAGAGGACAACCAAATCATAATATTTCTTTTCTAACCGATGTTCTACGAGAATTGTCCTTGAAGATATTTAATCACATTCGCATCAACTTGGAAAGCCTTGGTGAGAACATCAATATTAATGGGCGGGTTGGATCCAAAAACTGCATTTGCAATTGTGATGACTCCTGGGTTTTGACTGCTTAGACCAGCAAATACAACTGCATTAGCCTTCCCCACATTAAACTGGAAATGAATGAGACCTTCTGGAAACACAAAGACATCTCCTGGATTCAAAGTCTTGGTAAAGAGTTTGTTCTTTACGTTTGGATCTGCAGGGTTCGAAGTAACGAATCCAACATACAGAGTACCCTCCACAACAACAAGAACCTCAGTGGCCCGGGGGTGCGTGTGGGGTGGGTTGAGGCCATAGGGTGCATAGTCGATACGAACTAAAGAGATACCAAGAGTGTTGAGTCCTGGTAATTGGTTGACATTCACGGGAGTGACCTTTGATCCTTGGGCATTTGATGTATTTCCGGGCTTGTTCAGTCCACGAAAGAGAAAATCATCGGCACTAACCATGTTTGGATCCTTGCAAATCTTTCCATTCACAAAAACTGCAATAAAAACAGAAGTCGCTGCTAAGCTATATATATGTATATACCAACATAATTTTGTACATAAAGCCCATGTTTGTATACCATTATTCCAAAAAATTGTTTCCTACATTAAGATTTTTCACCACACATTCACCCAATAAAATATTCTACCCACAAATCAATAAAGTTACTTTACTTTTCAACCACACATTCTCCAAAAAATACTATTCATTACTCTATTTTTCTCCCAATAATGGGAGACGAACGCACCCAAAATGTAGTGAAAATTGTCATAAAAATTACAAAGAAACGGAATGCAATAAAATTATATTATTCCTTAATGCAAGCTTGGTAGGAGATACAATATTAAAAGGAAAAAGGAAGCTAAAATTTTGTTAATTCTATTGTTAATTAGTATTGAGTAGGGACATAGTGCACACAAGATAAAGTTGTTATTCTAGGAGTGTAAAATGCATTTACCTTTTGCTTCAGCATCCTTAACAGCAACACAGAAATCCTGCAGGGGAGCGGGATCAGAAGCATATGTAAATGAAACCAATGAGATAATAAGAACCGAAATTAGCAAGCGAACAGCCATTTTTAGTACAACCGTTCTTTTGTTTTTTGTTGTGGTTTGTGGATGTTTACTTCGTGAGAGGGGATTGCCTATTTATAGTGCAGCATTCTATTTGAATTAGTCATCAACTCATCTTTTCAATCAAATAATCTTGCCAAGTCTTCAAAACATAATTAAATATATATTTTCAAGAGCTGGTAGTTTCTAACAACTAACACTGTAAAATATTCTTGAAGTGTTCTCATTTATTAATTAGTCGTTGATCAACTCATAATTATCTAACCACTCTGAAAATTCAGTCTGTCTTTTGAATTAATTGTACTTCTAGGAAATCTTTTTTACCGGACAAAATAAAATGCGATGCAGATGCAGATGCAGATGAGAAACTATAATATACATAATTCCCGATGCACTATGCTCAGACTGGATTAAATTATGGAAATTATTGATAATTCATTAGTTGGCTGGCTAATGGAAGTTGTTCACCAATTCATTAGAATTAGTCTGCCAGCTTTTCTTTTGCACGCGGATTAGGATAGTTTCCATTTTCAAAGTCTTTGTGTATAACAATTTCAAGAAGAAATCTTCGTTTCTCGACAGTTGACACAGTCTGTCCAGTTTTTCTACATGGAAATGGCCTTTTTATGTATCTCTGTTGCTGCATACATTAATCTGGCTTTGTGATCGAGTATGACAAACTTCAGTGAGTCTTTAACCCGATAAATATCATTAATGGTCAGATATATTAATCACTGTCGTACATTACACGGTCTTCATGTATACTATCCTATTTTGATACATATCACGATGTTCAGTTGCACCAATTTCATATGTGATGCAAGCCAGAGATGCTTAAGGCAATCCAGAATACGCTATTACTGTTCAAACCAAGCACATAAGCTGTTAATCGGTCATTCTCATTCACGTGTTAAAAAAGGTTTTTGGTAAAATATTTTAACGAATCTTTCCTTTAATTGAGCTATGCATGTAGCATTATCTTCGTACATCGTTGTTGGAATTCCTTAGATGGATAATAGAACTCACGTCTTTTGAATATATATTGGATCATTATTCTCAACTATACACATCTTCAAGAAGTCACGACTCGCAATTAGGGACAGCTTTATGTGGATCGGGTAAAATATCCTACATCAACATAACCAATTAATTCTAGGTTAGATTTATTAGAATAAAATAAGGACATATCAATTGTTCCATGGAGATAATGAAATACATGTTCTACTCAATATTTTGAAAATTGATCGGGTATCGATTTGAAAATGACCAAAGTCAAGGATCGAAAGGTCGAACCAATTATCAAAATTAAATAAATATATTTATATGTCATGAGATTCCAATTTCGGTTCAACTGACTGGTTCATTTCGATTTTCATAACATTGGTTTTACTCGATTCCAATTTCTTCGTGTAGGAGTCAAACTCTATGTTGATAACAAATATACAGAGAATGTTATATCCGATCGTGCACTATTAGCTAGATACAATAGTGGACGTGTTAACTACGACATGGTAATTCAGATCAAGAAGTTCTTTGTTATCTTGTAATGGCTTAAATCATTGGGTACTAAAGGACTTGCGTGTCCTTACAAAATAGTTAAAGGATATTTTCTGTATAAGTAGATTGATGAACAAAAATTTGTTTTTCCGAAATCTTTCATCTCGAGTTCTTTAGATAATCTACTACTTTTGGAAGCTCTTCAGGAGTTATAATAAAGTTTAAAGCATCATCTTATACAACAATAATACAAATCTTCTTGAGATTTCTTTGTAAAAACACGTAGGCATATAGGATTATTCTTCTGCCCTCCTTTCAACAAATATCGACTGAGGCCATTATACTGTACACCTCCAGATTGTTTAAATTCATACAATGGTATTTGAATTTTGATCAAATATACTTTCTAGAATTTGAATTATGAGCTTCGACATTTTAAATCCTTCAGGGGCTTTCATATGGATATCACTATTGAGCATTCAGTATAAATAGGTCGTGACCATATCCATGAGACTCATATCTAGTTTTTCATGTATCACTAAACTAACTAGATATTGAAATGTAATTTCGTCCATTACACGAGAATATGTCTCTTCATAGTCAATGACAGCCGGTGTTAAATTCGTGTGCTACAAATCGTGCTTTATATCTCACGATTTCGTTTTTCTCATTCCATTTTCACACGGGTATCCATTTTTACCCACGGACGGATCCAGGACAGGATTACAGGCCGAGTTAATGTGTAAAAAAAAAAAAATTACAGATGATTTTTTTTTTACATAAATTTGTTTTTCCTATAAGTAACTACATTTGGCAATTTGATTGGATGTACCATGCAAAAGAACTATCATTTAAACTTCTTGTTCACATTGCCATGCACAGGGATCAAAGGATGATGCATTCCATATTATTTCAAAGCCAACCATATTCTCAAAAAAAAATAAAAATTAAAAAAAAAAATTCAAATGAGAAATATTATTTCATGACCAAAAATCTATGTGATGAGAAGAATTTATGATAAGATGTTGGCTTGACGCGTACAAGTGCAAATGCATGCAGAATAGCGTGTCCACATGCAGAATCAAAGAGCTTTGTTCTTAAAAGTAATGGTCTAGCAATGAATTGAACGAGTTTAATAAATGATTCAGCTAAACCATTTTGTATATTAGCATGAGCAACAAGATGTTCGACTTTTATCCCAATTGGCATACAACAATCATTAAAACGCATGTGAGTGTAAGTTCATCAGCATTGTTAAGACGAATTGTCTTGATCGGATAATCTAGAAATTGTGCTCGTAATCCAATAATTTGAGCAAGTGTTCATAAACATGCACCTTAAGGATGGATTATAGCATAATATGAAAACTGGTGTTATATAATCAATTTATGTTCAATTTTTTTTCAGAGTAACAAGAATAATTATTTCTAAGCAGTAAACAAATATGAATAGTTACCATAATGTCTATCAAAGAAATAACCAAGCAAGAGATGCAAAAGAATTAGCTTTTTGAATAATATGTCTAATTTAGAATAATCTGTCCATATCTTAATTTCAATAGATAATCAAATAAAAGAAAAGTGTTTTAGCCTCTCATTAGTTCATTCCAGATTAAATTAACCTCATCAAATTGAAAGCTAAAACACCAGCAGCAGGCAAAGTTGTTCAAATGCCACTTGAAGGTGCATAAAGACAAAGCTGCACAAAGGAAAGGAGAAGCACAATAAATAAATAAGTGCTGCCACTCCAAAGAAGAAGAAAAAAGAAAAACACAAATAAAATGATTCAATACTCGCATTATCACCTATTTATACAAAAGGGTAAAATGGTAAATAGCACATAACCCAACCTTTCAATGTCATTGTGCTAAACATCCATATCTTTCATTTTTTAGCATTTTCACCCCCTACCTTCCATCTTTCATTGCCCAAAAGATCATTTTCAACCATTTTTCCAATAAAATGACTATTTTACCCTTCCATTCAAATGAAATGAAAAAGAAAAGAAATGAAAAAAATGAACAATTAATTGCAATCATAGTCCTAAATTTTTCAAAATATTACAAATAAGTCCTAAATTCTCTACTACCACCACTTTCACAACCCCACCAAGCTGCCACCTATAGATCCACATAGCACCACCTTCTGGCCACCACGTCCGTCGAACTCCATCACTACTAACCTCACTTCATTGTCCCCAACATCCTTTCCCACCGTATTGGTCACAAAATCTGTCGAAAACAGCCACATTTGCAGCCTAAAATATCAAATTACCTATACAACCCTTCATGGCAACCCCACTTTCGGCGCCACCCACGGTCGCGCATCACCACTGGCGATCACCCCTCACCTCGATGAACCTATACATGGCCTCACATCAATCAAACCCGCCTCAAATCATTCTACTGTAATCTAGACATTCGACAGTGGCGACGTCCATTTTGCCAAACTCTTCTCCTTCAATTCATGCATCCCACAACACTAAATCCCCAAATTGGTATCAATCGAACCATCAACAAACCCAAACGACAATGGGTGTGAATCTAATTGAACCAATTATCCTCCCAATTGTTTCAACTTCTGGTCCAAAACTCTTCATGGGTACGATGCATGGAAAGAGTTGTCTAACCAAAATTTGTGGGTCCTAAGTGCTCCAATCTTCAAATTCATATGAGGGAGACAGTGGGAGTGAAGCGAGGTGGTGGTGCTGGAGTCTGGTGGGCGTGGTGGCTGAAAGGTGATGCTATGTGGATCTATAGGTGCTAGCTTGCTAGGTTGTGAAAGTGGTGATGATGGAAAGTTCATAATTTCTTTGTCATTTTTCACAAATTTAAGGGCTGTAATTGCATTTGGTTATTCATCTTTTTCTTTTTGTTTTATTTTAATAGGAGGGTAAAATCGTCTTTTATTGAAAAAATGGTTGAAAATGACATTTTGCCCAATGAAATGTGGAAAGAAAAGGTGAAAATGTAAAAAAATGAAATGTATGGATGTTTTGCACAATGACATTGAAAGGTAAGGATGCTATTTACCCATATAAAAATTGTGCAAATGAGTGAGTAGCTGTGTTGAAGATAAAAATTAAAATGGGTAAATTTGCTCTATCTAGAGGGGAGGGGGGCACAAGGTTACGTGCAACCAACTTTGGGATTTTTTTTTTTTTTTCAATTTTCGAAATCATTATAGAATATGAAATAAAGTTGAAATATTGCATTTTTAATATTATTTCGAACTGTTCACAACCTAATTTTCTAGTTGTTAATGGCGCACAAAAGGTCAACTGTAGCAAATATTACAACTTATCAAATTAGGTCATTCCAAACTAGTTTTTCAAGAATTTCGATAACAATGTTAACTTTAAAAATTCTCCGACGATCGTATGCTAACCGAATCCAAAAATTGCATGTCATCTCAAAATTGTTTTGAAAACTACATTATAGGTATATCGAATGGTCTAAACAAATATTGAAAATTGTTAAAAATGCGTCAAACGTGAGTCTTCAAAAGAAACCTATAACTCGTCTTTTCTTTAAAAAAAATCAGTTATTATTATTTTCTATGATACAAATTTCTCAATATAATTTACATTATTTTATTAGAAATTTTTTTATGGGATATGACATTAAAAAATTTCAAACTTTATATTCGAAAAAATCATAGCCCTTGTAAATTTTCGGGTGTAAAATAAAATAGGGTATGATTTTTTTTTATGTAAATTTTCAAATTTAAAATTTTTCGCAATTTTTTTTACAAGTTTGATTATACCCCTAACTCAAAATGTCTGTGTCCCCCTAGTGGGTTCAACAATGTGTAAATCAGTAAATGTGAAATAAAGTAAAGCAAATATTTTAGAAGGGGAACAATTTTCTTCACAAATGCAAGGGGAAAGAGTCATTTTCTAGTATGTGAAGATCATGATGACCAAACAATGAAAGTTTTGTTCCTGATAAATTTAGAGTTGCTTCTCTGTTGTTAAGATATCGTACATGAAAGTTGAGATGCTGTACAAATCTATTAATGAAGCTCAAAGACTCAAAAAATGAAACCTAAATACGATAAGTATTCCAACCAAAGAAAAACACAGAAAAACAAAATATTCTGGTTGAAGGCATATTTCCATTTTATATTGCATCATAAGATTCACATTCCCGAAGATTAAGTACGAGGGGAAAAAAGTTCTATATTACAAATTTCATCGTCAATCAGACCTCGAAACTGACAGGAAGTAAAACAGCAATGTTGCGCGTAAGTTTATAAGAACAATTCACAGGATTTGTTGCACCTGCGATAAAAAGTTACAACGAGAATATGGTTGGAAAGTAGTATCTTCTTACAAGTCAATCATAAAGTCCCTCCTGCTCCCAGACATCCACAAGAAAATCCACCATTTCCTGTTTAAACCCTTAAAAGGTCAACATAACACAAGATAAACTCGAAGTAACTTGCCAGCGGAGTATACTTACGGCTAGAGGGATGGGCTGGGCAAAAGGCTTGGTGGTCCCAAGCAAACTCTCGTAAGTTGCATTCCAACTGCAAAAACCACCCGATCACAAACAATGGATAAGATCTAGGTTAAAAAGAAAATGCAACCTGACACCTGGGAACACTTCGAAAAATGCAGGCCATGATAAGCTGTTGAAACTTCAACATTAATTAAATATTAAAAATAACACAATCGGTCAAATTTTAACTTGACATAATGCTATCTTTAAAAAAATTGTAACTCTCTCAGTTGTTAATTATTTAAGCAGAGAGTTAAAGTTTGCAATAATGTTAACACTTCGAAGTTTCTGAGCAACCTAGCATAAGATAATAGCACATGGATACTGATTAACTGAAGCGATACCTTTCCAAGGCAGACACTTCCTCAACACACTAACATGCCAAAGAAGGAAGCAAATATCTATAGAAGAAACTATAAAATGATGTTTCGATAGCATGCAACGTTTTCACTTTTGCTCCAATTGTGGTCCTAAATGACCTCTAATGACACTAAAACCATAAAAGTTGCTTACCATAATTTGGGTTCTTGAGTTTGAACTCGCTTTTGAGATCCCTTATTTCCAATCCACTGGTTTCTTGTTTGATTCCAAAGAAGAAGACCTTCAACAAATAAGTTAACCAAATAAGAGAAAGGCCAAATGTTGAATTGACCAAAACTATTTGGCATAGTAAAAACCAGGGGAAAGAGGAACCACGTCCGGAATAATAAAAATTAAATTCCAAGTCACGAATTGAAATTTTTCAAAAAAATTTCCCTAGGTTCCTATTCATAAGAAAATCAAACTTAGTCTGTGTTATCAAACAATTTATATTTATTCACCAATGATGGATATCTGAGAAAAGTAACACATAAAAGTTTGCTATATTAGCAAAAACCAAGTCTGACTAAGGCTCTCTGCTAACTCTATAAAATTATAGATGACGACCGTGGTGATGTCCAAAATCCAAAGCTTGCAAAACTTATTTTCTGTGTTTAATTACCCAAAAAAATAAAAAAGCAGTGTCATGAGATCATAAGATAGAAGATGCAAGTACTTGCCATGATTTACAAAATCGGAATGGTTGCTTGTGCTACCAGCGTTGCTGTGAGTATCAAGAGTCTGATTTGAAGTGCTGGTCGATGAGATACTTCGGTGGGATGGAAATGCACTGTTGTCCATTTCACCTGAACTGATGCTCCAAAAACCCTCTGTTAGACTACGTTTCTTTAGACGTTGACCTCGAATTTTCAGACCCTTGGACGGTTCATCCACAGAAATTACAAGTGGTGGCTTGGTACAACATCCAAGACAACCTCTGCTCTGTTACGAATCAGGTTAATCACCATACAAATGATTAGCGTTTAAACAAAATCTATCAACATATTATTAATTACATTGTACGAGAGAAAAGCAGATTGCACTACAGATTACACCTGATTTATAGTCTGCTCAAGAGATTTTTAGTTTCCTTCTAATTGCCTCAACACCATTATTAGCTTGCATTCCGGTAAAATTGAATGAAGGTAAACAAATTTTAATATATCATAGTAATCTCTTTCTATTAAATCAAGTCTTCTATTTAATCTATGCAGAGCTTGGCAGGAGAAAAAGTAGTAAAAAGATGTTAAAGATATTTTGTGGTGAGGAGACTTGGAGCCATAACATACGGTTCAAAGTTAGTTTTTAGATACCAATAATGAGTTTGCTAATAGCAAAATAGTATTCAAAATACACACACACGTATATTGACAAGACACTAATAGTGAAGCAGTATCCAGAGCAATCTATGGCAAGAAATTTTGGTTATAGGCTTATAGCAGGAAAAATTAGGATTCTTGATAGGAGATAGTGGCTCGTAACATTTTATTAATTGCACAAATTCTACAGAAAAAGAAAAAAGATAAAGCAATATAAGAGAACTCAAGGAAATTCTTCGCTAATTACTTAAAAATAAACTGAATAGGTTGACATGAGCACAAGAACCAGAAGAACTAGATCACATAACATTTTATACTACGAAAATCATTTGATGAGACTTGAGGAATTAACTTTGATTTTCAGTCCCAAGTCCATAAACTTATCAGAGAGGAGGAGGAGGTAGGGGAGAGAGAGAGAGCTAACACAGAGATATGTATATACACACCTCAAATTAAAACACACACAGATAATTCATCTTCCCCCATTGACCATTTAGCACAAAAGGCACAGGAAAACCCCAACATGCGAATATAGCAGACAAAGCACTCAAATTTCTGCGACTACTTTAAAAGAAGTCAAGTGAGTAAAAAAGTTCTAAACTCATTATGACCTCTTACACTGAAAGGAGTTCTGCATTTATCCTTCAACCTTTCCATCATCAACCGAAAAAGAGCTACAAAATACTTCCCGAAGCATTGGAATGAAGAACACAAAGACGTGCCTCCAAAACAGGCCTCCATTTTTATTGCTGAACACCATTTATTATACATCCCTGTCAGTTTTTTGTATGTTTAAATTTTTTTCCCTTTTTGACAAGTTTCTTTTGGTACCATAGCTAAACCATACAATTAGACGTGGAATATAAGTACCACTCCAACAATTATCATAACAGGCAAAGCATAATTAATAAAGCAAGAGAGAAATCAGAACTTGCTTACATACATTACAAATACTTGCTTAAAGTAGAAGCAAAACTAAGATTCCAATTCTCAAAAACAGAACAAAGCTAAAAGTACACACAAACAAATTATTAATTAAAAAATGGGTTGCCCATAAACCCAAGGCAAAGAACCAGTTCACCAATAATTTAAAAAACTTTTATTCCTAACGTAGCCTCACATCAAACAAGAATATATCTCCTTTACAATTTTATATTATATTCCGATTTCTAACCTTTCACACACAGCAAAAGTAAGGAATTGAAGTTAGTTACTTTCTAACAATTTACTCACTTCCCATACAGAAAAGGGTAAATAAAATCCGTGCAATCAAAAACTAAACTAAACAAACAAACAATTCCCAAACTTTTTGCCCAATTGCCCATTCACTAAATTGAGAGTTGCTTATGAAATATAAATATATCAATAAGTCGTTGTTTACAAGTTATACCTTATGCTTCTCCACTTGTAAAAAATGAACACTCAATTAAGAAATCCACAAACAGTAACACACGAGCGCTAGAGAGAGAGAGAGAGAGAGAAGGGAAATACTGACCCCATTGCATGCAAGTAAATGAGAAATCCAAGAGAGAACTGGTCTACACCACCAATGCATTAAATGATCATACTAATGTGGTTACCTAAACTCAGAAAAATCAACCATTCAAACCCAGATCTCAATATCCCCAAAAAAGAAGAGAGAACTCACCAATCTGCAAAAAATTACCAAATAAATCAAAAAGGGAAATCAAAACCTCTGACTGCGAAACTGATTAACCTTCTGAATCCTGATTAGATCAATTTATGATCAACTGTTCATGGAGTGGCTTGATTCTTGAATAAATTGCACAATGTGTGAGAGCAAGTGGTAGAAAGTCGGGTAGAAAGCGTTTTGAGCTAAGTGGACAGTATGGGGTTCCAATTGACACTTGCATTTGATGAAATTACATGAATACCCTTGTGTATTGACTGACAAGTTAACGGATTTTTGTCATTACTGTCATTTCACAAAAAGCAAATTATTATTTTTATTTCTTTATTTTTTTTTTGCATTGTCGTTTGGGGCTGTGGATAAAGTGAAGAGAGGAAAAAGGATTACAATCATGCTTACACCACGTTTGGCAATTTGTCCCATAGCAAATTGTTATTTGACAAATTAGGGAAAAAAAAAAAAAATTTCCTCCAACAAGTTTTTTAAACCAAAGCCAATGCCAAATATGATGTATATTTTTGAGTGTACAAATGACATTATCTAATGGATTGATTACTTTCGTAAAACTCGCAACTGTGCTGGAGCATAATACAATTAACAAAAAATAAAGTTATAATTTTAAAAAATTACTAAACTAATAAAATTTAAAAAAAAAGGTTAAACATAGGAATTGTACATATCAAAAATGATCTTCTACTCATGATGGATAGCAGATATGTCGTTCACTGCTGACGTGGGCTTACAACTTTTGATAATATTGAATTATCCTACCCACCATAAATAGGAGATCATTTTTATTATACAGACAGGGTATGTTATAGTTTTTAAATGTGTGTTTGTCTTCCATTAGAAAAAATGATGTAATGAATAGTGTTGGCGTTAAAATTTGTATGGACAAATCTCAAGCCAACTAAAAAGGAACGACGTATAAGATTATCATTGAAACGTTCAAGTGTTCATAGAAATTGGATACAATAATCTCTTTTTTCATTATCGCAATGAGAATTTTACAACACGAAAGATATACTAGGAACGTATACAAGCTTTTTTCACGTTTTTTTCTCCCCTTTTTCCTTTTTGGAACTTCGGATTCCTATTTATAGAGGAAAAATATGCATGCATGGTACTTTCCCTGTCTTTTCACTGCAACCCCGAGCTGAAGAAGTCCAGTGGCTAGCGCAATAGGAGTGGTCCCCGAACTAGACCTTTTCAGAGTTCCTCAAAACATTAATGACAAGTGGTCCCCCCGTAATTATTTCATAACTTAGGAGAGGCAACTAACACATCTCATTGGAAGATAAAGAAGGGCTGACGTTAGGCCTTTTCAGGGGTTCTTTCATGTCAGAGATCTCTCATTATTACAATATCTTTTCGCCTTGGAAGACTACACAAACTTCTCCACGAAGACATACCTAACGAGCTGACCTCGTCCCAGCCGAACTTATTACATTACCTAATGATACTATAGACTGATTCAGACATTGGCTTGTTACCGAACTCAATACACTACCAAGCTCAATATCTTACCGAGCTCAATCACGTGTTGTGCTAATGGTACTCAATCTTTCCGAGCCTAATGACCTCGGAGGTCGGTGTCAACAAATAGTATTTTTTGGAGAATATGTTGTTGAAATTTAAAGTAATTTTATTGGTTTGTATGTAAAATATTTTATTGGGTAAATATGCTGTGGAGAATCTTACTGCAGCAAATAATGTTTTGAAATAACGGGAAACAAACTGGGCATATATATTACATATGAGGTAGCAAGATTAGCGATGACAAAAAGAATGCCACGCCACAACGGGTTGGCAGGGCCGGGTGGGTCTCAGGGCGGGGCATCGTGAAGAATAAAAAAAAAGAAAAAAAAATATTTTGGACATTGTTTGTTTCGAGTGTTTGCTTTGAATATTGATATAGTTTGTTTGAGTATTATTTGCTTTGAATTTTAAAATTTTGAATTTGTATTTTAATTGAAAAATTTTTATTTTAAAAAAAAGGCAAAAAACAGTCCGCCGCCTGCCCCGTCTAAGGCTTGGTGCGAGGGAGGGATGAGCAGGGGCTTGGCTTCGGGGAGTGACGGGGAGCGGGCTTGCCTTGCTTCCCAAACCCGTCGAGCTGCTATCTCTAAGCAAGATTAACAATGTGTAGATTACAATTATATTTCACTACGTCATGTGTATGTAAACCATTATGTAAATTATTATATACGTGTAGCACAATCGATGTGATAACCATCAATTTTTAACTATCAAGTCATCAATCTTTGTCACTGGAATTGGATGAAATTATATCAATTGGAGTAAAAATAATGTTTAACTAATCAATTAAAATTAAGTTAAAGTATAGTTATCTGATCGAAATCATAATGATGTTTAGTTATCTGATTGATTAAAATTGAAGTAAGTTATCTTATTGATACTAGAGTAAAGTACAATTACTCATGTACCAATTAGACTGTAATTGTTCATATCAATAATTAGTTTTAACAATATATTTTTCGAAAATCCACATTTTCTCAATCCTACATTTCATCAAAATTTATCAAAATCTAGTAAAAATTGATTTTAATCCACATTTTCTCAATTACCAGTGTACCTCCAAATTGGTGCTTCTTTCACGAGTTTGATCCCCAACCATCACGAGAATTGGCCACAATCTATGGGTTGCATTGCATGTAAGCCACGTGTGTTCGCCCCTCCACCCCCACCCTCCGCCGTGAATCGTATTAGCTTAACAACTAATTGCGTACATTTTCACTAAACTCCCCCAAATGCCTCTCATTTTCATGCTTTTATTCCCTTTCTCGTGTAAAAGTAAGACAGTTTCAAGATATGATGTGCTGACTGGATTGGACCGACAATTGATATAAATATGAGAATTAATTTTGGTTTGCTCCAGAATCAAGATGCACATTGTCACTTTACTCAGTTATTCAATAAGACCCTCCCCTGTTCCTCCCACACCCAACTCCACTCCACTCCCGTCCCCTCCACCCCGCGCCACCACTTTGGCGGCTGAGTGTTGACCACAAGACATCATGCTATCACCTACGCCGGTATCGCTCCTTTGTGCTCTTCTTCTTTGTTTACCTCTCGCCATAGTCTTCACTTTGACCACTCCTACCCACCCATCCTCCTCCACCACCACCACTGTCCCAATTAGCACCACTTCTCCCTTCCTCACTACCACTAATGTCACTTTCACTAAGAACTTAACTACAAGAAATCCATTACCAAGGTTCCCAAGAAAAACCAAAACCCCACAAAAACCCCAAATCAATAACACCACCACCAAAGCGACCACCATTTCACCACCACCGCGACCACCATCTGGGCAACCACCCTTGCATGTAAATAATAATGAAAGCCATGAAGATGATGATTATTCACCGTTCCAACTGGCTTCCCGGGTCAACCCGAACCCGAAGAAGCCAATCAAGAAAATAGCATTTATGTTCTTGACTAACACTCCTCTTCCCTTTGCACCCCTCTGGGAACTCTTCTTCAACAACACCCCTAAGAATCTGTACAACATTTACGTGCACGCAGACCCAAGTTTCAACTACACGCCATCGTTCAGCGGCGTTTTCCGCCACCGAGTTATTCAATCTATGCCCACGCGCCGCCACTCCCCGACACTCATCTCAGCTACCCGTCGGCTCCTCGCCCACGCTCTTCTCCATGACAAGTCAAATTACATGTTTGCCCTGCTTTCTCCAGCTTGCATTCCCTTACATTCCTTCAATTTCACGTATAGAACTTTAATTAAGTCAAGGAAGAGCTTTATCGAAATTCTCAAAAACGAGCCCGGCGCATACGATAGATGGGCCGCGCGTGGGGAAAGTGTTATGATTCCTGAATTGAGGTTTGAGGATTTCCGAATTGGGTCCCAATTTTGGGTAATAAAGCGTAAGCACGCCAGGATATCTGTGCGTGACCGAAGGTTGTGGTCGAAGTTCAAGCTACCTTGCCTACAGGCCGCCACGTGTTACCCTGAAGAGCATTACTTCCCTACGCTGCTTAACGTGGTGGACTCGCGGGGTATTATTCCCTGCACCCTCACGCACGTGGACTGGAGAGGCAGCCATGGGGGCCACCCTCGGATGTACAAGCCTAACGAAGTGGGCCTAGAGTTGATTATGACACTCCGCAAGCACACGCCTAGATACGGTGATGATAAATTCAACGGCTCAAATTCGTCGCCGATAAAAAGACATGATCCATTCTTGTTTGCTCGGAAATTCGCTCCCGGTTCAGCTCAGCCGTTGATGAGAATAGCGAAAGACGTCATTTTCGAAGATTGAGATTTGAGATACTGTTTTCGTAAATTTTGTTAATCTTGTAAGTAATTATAGATTTATACTTTTATATAAGCAAAAAAGACGGGACAAACCCGTACTTTTGCCTTCTGCTCTCTATACTTTAGGTTTTGCCATCATTGGAAAAAAACTTTTTTTAAAAAAATGAAAAAATGGGTAATAATTACATTGGAAATATTTGAAGTAGATTCTGGTATAAATATATAGGCCCATTTGATTGCAACGAATTTAATAGAAAATGTCATATTCGAGAAAAACGAATTTCACTTTGACCGTTTGATTGCAACGTGAAAATAGAAATCTAATTCAAATATACAAACACTTTAAACTGCATTTTCTTTATTTTCGTGAAAAACGAATTCATATGGATTTGTTGGGTTTTTATTTTCCAATTAACATAAAATTGGAATTCCTTTTCACATTTATCTATCAAAAGTTGGGAAATTGGCACATTTGATCCCAAACGTTTGTCCATCTTGCTTATTTGGTCCAAACCTTTCAAATTTGGCATAGATGATCCTAAATCCTTTGCATTCTTTGTGCAATTGGTCCTTATCCAAAAGGCTGAGTTTGTGGAATGCATTTTCTTTTAAGGGTGAAATGCACATTTTGCCTAGCTTTTGACAAAAGTAAAGATCATGGCCCTAATCAATTTTTTGTTCGTATTTGATGGATGGGTTAAATGTAAGTAAAAGAATAAAGAGAAAAAAATATTCATTTCCCTCTTCAACCAAAAAGACCACCGGCACTCCAATTCTCATCCCAAATAAAGCCATTTCCATTTTGGCGTTTGTCTACCAAAACATTATGTACTATAGTAAAATTATCAACCCCACATTCACCCAATAAAATATTCTACATACAAATCGATAAAATTACTTTAAATTTCAACCACACATTCTCCAAAAAATTTTATTCATTACTTCATTTTTTTCTAAAATAATAGGAGACAAACACGCACTTAAATGTAACTGTCTCCGCCACCACTACTCTAAACACCATCCATGCCGAACTCCACCCACCCACATCCCAAATTCAGGGGGATTTCTCCCCATGTCATCGGTCAAATGGCAAACCAGGGGGAAAAAATCGCAATTGTAAAGCTTTGGAGAGTACGTTTTTATATTCTTTTTCTCTGTGTCTATGGCTCGTTTTTAATTTTACGTCTCCAGAGTTGTTGGAGAAAATTAAAATAAAATTCAATATTCTAATTTCTTGCCAGCAAATGAAAATTGTAGCCCATTTTGGGCAAATCTTCTTCGATATGTAGCCTTTATTTGAAAATTATTTTTTTCCACGCTCATTAACAATCACTCACCCTCCAATTTTTTTTTTTTTTTTAATTCTTCCATTTTTGAAAAATAACTTTTACGTGGCCACTTTGTTTCAATTTCTGGAGGAGTTTGGTGGAGTTATGTGGGGGAGGGAAGATGTCCTCTGGGCTATAGCCAATATTTTATTTTCTTAGGTTTCTTTCTGTTTCATTCATGTAATAGTGTGGGGGGTAAATTTGACCTTATTAGTCGATGTTTAGTATAATATCATGTTTGTTTCGAATTAAAATCAGATTTTAATTTATGTTAAAGTCAAATATTCAATATTAATCACATCTTTCATGAGACCCATAGCTTTAATTCACACCAAAACACATACTAAAGTCATTAAAAGTGATTTTTTTCTCAAATTTATTTCAAATTTAAATAACGTTAGTAATCCACATCCAAATAAAATTGAGCGTCCATTGTGATTTAACACCCACAAAAGGTGCAAACGGCATGCCACACTTATTTGCCAAGTAGGTTGTGTAAATGTAACATCGCCAAATTATTCATAAGTTGCCCTACTCCTTCAATCGGCCCAAAATAAGTTCCTAATTCGAACATTATCATCTACATCCGTCATATAAAAGAAACTTGAATTCTTTGCTTGCATCCAAACAAAATAATCATGAATTGCTATAGTATCTCCAATACCAAGTCTTAATTGTCTTCTTAACAATGTAATTTCTACAATCATTTTTCCCAAAAAGGAGACATTATCTTGACCCCTAGCTTCCACTACAAATGATGGATAATTCTTTGCCACAAATATCCCAGCTCGATCTTTCAATTCAAGTTTTCGTTAAGCACCGATACTAATTTCCCTGTTACAAGAGTAAAATCTTGATTTTTGTGGACTCAATCCATTGTGCTCAAGGGTAATAGAATTAATCTTGCACTTTCCATCTCCATATACAGAAGCATTAACTCTAGCTTAGCACCCACTTTTGTCTATGGATTAGGATTGAGGTAATTTTGTTTTTGAGACCTTGAATTTCCAGCAAGAGAACAAGAGAAGCAAATCCATTTTAAATTTCCTTGTGATCATAGCGATTGCCTTATAATTCCAAAACCTTCTTGTTTTCAGTATTGTTTATAGCACTCATAAAGGTTGTTCACTAAATCAAAATGCATTCCAACTTCAGGCGCTTGAATAATCTCTTTACAAACCAAGTTCTTGTGTACCTCTTGTTCATCCACATATTCTTCATGACTCATATCCAACATACTATCTTTCTCAATGAACTCTTGATCACTTTTAAATATATTAACTCCAAGAATCTGAAATACATATTAAAATACAAGAATGTTAAATACGCAAGACTTGTTCTTTCACCTACAAGCAGCCTGCGTTTTGTGTATGAAGTCAATAATTTGAAACAAAAGCATAATTACCATTAGAAGATCAACTTTATAGCAATTTAACTAAATGAAAAGTCTAATTTTCTCCTTGGAAATATAAATTTAGTCAATAAATTAGAATTTAAAAACAATAAATCAGTGCAAAACTAAAACTAAAAAAAAAGAAAAAAAGGTTTTAATACAAAAAGAAACTACAAAGACTTGAACCCAGAAATCTACTAAAAAATTAATGTACCTAAAGAATCCTGTAAAGACCTGGGTAAAAATCTCATATAAGTTAATGAGAAGCATACCAATTATTTTTGCAATTCTTCAAGCCTGCGATTTCATTCAGTGAGAGCTCTTTTCTGGTGGATGGCGGAGGCGGTGAAGCCAATACGACGGTGATATGCTATTGGCAGGGTTGGCCGCATGGGGAGAGAGAGAGAGAGAGAGAGAGAGAGAGAGAGGATGTAACGGTATTGAGTGGTTTGTTTGTGGGAATATGAAACAATTTTTCTCCATAAACCGATTTGACCTTTTCTCCCCCCTTTTTAATTTAATGAAAATAAGTAATTACTATTAAATTAAATATATATGCCACGTAGGACGCTACGTAGATGGACTTCGGTAGTCTTCACTACGACTAGCAAGGGTGAAGGGCCTAGTTAATCTTTACTTACAGAGCCTATAGTACATGTTTTGCATATGCGGATAGTTGATTTCGATGCTACACCTGAATTAGAGATTTCGTCCTTGGTTTCAATACCACACATATAAACGTTCTGTCTCCCCTCAACAAGTCACTACAGCATTTGAGATCTTTATATACAACATAAGAGAAATGATCTACTAAACACCGTGTTAAACAACAATGACATGACATTTTGTTATGGATATGATGAAGCATTGACAAGCATAAAACATACTAAAATACAGGGGCGTCGTGATGGTGAGGAGAAACACGAGCTTCTTATGATATAATCACTCTATAATAATCATAATATTTGCAGTTAACCAAATATGCATGCCTACATACTTCCCAAAGAAGACCTCAAAGTTACATACTCCAAAGAAGCTACTTTTGAGCTTAGCCAAACATGCTCAAAATACTATAAACCTGTGACTATTGTGGCATTTCAACGTACCATTTCATGGATGCCTTCACCACCCGATGTTATGATTGTTGTCTTGTAAGCATTTGCATTCTCTGGTTTTCCAAGTGAGAAGAAAGTCTGGCACACTTCTTTCTCTTCTCCTCTAATTCATTCTCCAATTCCTCTATCTGTTTTTCAGTCTAAATACATTAATAATTTTAATCCATAATAATAAGATGCAATTATCGACAAATATATAAATATATGAATATATGCACCGAGTATTTCTTTAACTACCACGATATTTAATAACCAAATCATAAACTGCTCGTGCTAGTAACTAAAAAAATTCAATACCGTTTTTTTCAATTCAACTTCCTTCTGTATGTGTTCCTGACACCTGCCGGAAAGGATTCAGAGTCAATTCATTGGTAGCCATAAAACTATAAATAAACAAATAAAGGACAAAAAAAATTGAACTATGATGGAATCAAAGATGTTCTGTTTAAGGAAAATACATCTGTGGATCGAATTGATTGTAGAACTTGAGTTTAATTAGCCGATTTATAAGGGAATATTATCATCTAGATGAATGAACAGATTAACCTGCAACAATGATTAATTACTTTTGCTACAAAACAAGTTCATATTTCATCTCCGTTACCTTTTCTCAATAATAACAAACAATTTGAAAGAACTGAGTCGACCTCTAGAAACAGTATTCGCCACATGAATATACATTCATGCATGGAAACATATTATATACTCTCTGCAATAGTTGGTTATGGTTACATGCCCCTTCCTACGCCCCTACCTCTAAAGTTAACAAACTAAGTTTAATATTTTATGTTTCTTCAGGTGGTATTAGATTATAACTGATATGAGCATATACTATTTACCTATTGAACAGCTGGATGTTCTCTTCAGATATCTGATCAATTGATCTAGAATTCAAACCATCTAGAGATGCTTCTCTGGCAGACCCCTACAACCAGTGCCAGTTAACCAGAATAAGCAATAAAAACAATCTCTCGTTAGTCTAGATTAAGAGTTATGCTTGGAACAAATTAAACCTAAGTATGGGCATATAACGTTCCAACAGCAAATAGTTCAACAAATTTCACTCCTTAACAACAATACATGCTTGAAGGAGACCATCTTCACAAGGCATCAGGCACAAAGATTCAGCCAGTTAAGGAAAATTCACACTTACAGCTACAGGCCCAGTAATATTAGGCAATTTTCCACTGTCACTAGTTCTGGTGGTACGAGTTCGTTGACCAGGCAACTGATGCAGCAGATCATCGGAAAGATCAATAACAGATTGAACTGAATGCATGTGACTATCAGTTGCAGACTGCTTTTGCATACTAGCTCCATCTCGAGGTTGCACAGTATATTGGTTTTGCAGATTACCCTTGTTCTTGCCATCAGGCTGGTATCCTATCAAGTGACAGTGACCTTTCCTGCATCATACATTATATACTTGATTTTTCACATTTTGGAGGAACTTATATAACATAGGACTGTCTGAAATCCAATTGTGAAAGAAACTAGTTCAGTTATGTAGAAAGGCAGACGGAGATACAAACGCACAGAGATATGAAAAAAATTTCTCTATGAATGGATAATACCAGTTCTGAAAGTCGTCCATTATAAGGATCATTCGCTATGGTGTCATATTGGTTTACTAGAGAACGATTTCATTTTATTCTTTCTACAGCAACTACTATTAAAAGCTGAGAGAGACGCACCAAAATGGCAAATCTCAGTCAGTTATTAACCAACTAGATCAGTTTCAGATACCTTACACAAGACTTCAAGCAACATTGTGCAAGGGAAATGAGGCAGTAGATAAAATTAGTTTAAAGACAAACACAACACAACAAAAAACATTGCCTTTTCCCAATAAAATTGTGGTTGGCTACATAAATACCTTTTTGCCTGTCCAGTTCATCGATTTAACTAAATCTTAACAATCACAACTGCCATGTTAATTTTGGTCCACTCTTCTCTCTTCAAACTTATTTCCTTGGATAGCATCAATCTTACGAAAGAAAGCTTCATTAAGTTTTCGCTTCCTGATTACCCAAGTACTGTTAACTTATCCTCAACCTCGCCGCCTCCACTTGTTGACATATATTCTCATTTCTTATGTTCACACATCCATCATAGCATCCTCAGTTCCACTATGTTCATCTTAAGATTTTTATCTTTTAACAACCCAACATTCAATACCATAAAACCCAGTAGGTCTAATAACTGTGTAAGGTCCAATAACTGTTCAAGGTCTATTAACTGTTTCATAGAAACTGACTTTTTCCTTCCTTACGAGGATCCTCCTACAACTTAAAATTCCTGCAAAACTTCTCTATTTCATCCACCCTGGTCTAATCATTACATTACCTCTTCATCAATTTCTCATTCCTTGTTAATAATCGCATATAAATATTTAAACCAATCCGGTAGGGTAACTCCACTATTATTCCCATTCCAAATATTACTAGGCTTATGCTAAATCAATAAAAACTATATTCTCACTGTTTCTTTTCTCCATGCATTTGTAGTCAATATCCTTGGAAGATAAATGGCTTCCATAGTAAATTGTCCAAGCACCATGCAAAACTGAGTTTCTGATAACTTAAAGAGTTTCACATTAATCTATGCCCAATTGCCCTTTCCCATAATTCAACAGAGATGGCTAATGAGTTTAATACCTTTGCAGTTTGTACAATCTCAAATATCTACTCAGTCAACCCCTTGGTTTTAATTTAACTGCTTCATACTTTTCAAAAGCCTCCACACTTCTGTCTTTTTGTAAGATTATATAGCATTCTCTTTTAGTCTTGATTTTCATTTAAACCATGTTCCACCCCATATTTATTTATCAGTTGGTTTCTACCCTTAGATTCTCTGAAACCTCATTCCCTAGGTTTCTAATGTAACTAGTCACCTTATTCCACATGATGTTACTCTGTCCCTATCCCACTTCCATTGAAATTCCATCCTTAAATTTCACATATTTTTTTACCCTCCAGGTTCTACCAACTTGTTATATGACCTCAAACATCTTTGCCTCATTGGTAATTCTTTTCTGTTTCTTTACAACGTCAAGAATCACAAACCTATTGTGCATTTCAGCTCTGACAAGGACCAATCACCTTCCTATAAAGACGAAATCTATTTGTCTAAACCTCTGCCACTTTTAAAAGTTATAAGTTGGTCTCTTTATCGATGCATGTATTCGCTAACACTAAATGACAAGCAATCCGAAGTCCAAAATTGTATTACCTTCTTCACGTTGATCTCCTGAGCCAAAAATTACCAATTTACCATGAACCGTTTCATATCTTGAGTTTTACCCATACGACTGTTTAAACCACCCACAACAAGTATATATTTAACCAAGGGTTGACTGAATAAAACCATACATGTCATCCCAAAACTATTGTTGTCCAATCCTATCCAAATGCACTGATAATATTAATCGACTCTTCTTTTAAAGGAAGTATAACCAATATTATCCTATCCCCAATCCGTTTAACTTGTAATGTATGACCCCATTTTATGAAGCAGCTTCAACAATTATTCCAACTCCAACTCTATTATTCTCCTTGCCCATATCCGAAAGTTTATATCCCATGTTCCCTATTTATTTTGCCGTCTCCCCACTCATTGGACCTGTCCATTAGATCACAGGACCCTTGCTATTCAACCCTCGTGGTATCAAAGCGTTGAGTTGCTTATGGGGTACGCCAACTAAGCCTTGCTAACTTTTCACTACTACACACATCACTAGTAGGGCTACCCCAACAAATTGTATAAGTGGAAGCAAGAGAAATTATTGGCTGACAAAAACAAACTAACCTGAGTTTCAACTTAATAGAGATCGTGCAATATAATGATACTGCTAAGAGCTGATTAAACTTAAAAATAAAAAGCAAACAAGTAAAGAAATAATACCAATATTCCATAACCATTTGTTTCAACCTCATCTCCAGCTTGGTAAACAGAGATGATCTCTCAAAATCCTGTTTGTCATGTGCAGGTTCTATGAAATTTGCTTCCAGTACTCCTGAATGCAATAGATTAGTTAGTTTCAAAGAACTAGTAGAAAAGTAGCCTGAACTAAAAAACTGTTTAAGCATTACCAACAACACCGTCTCCTCTACAAGAACCATCCCCCGTGACTTTCCAGAAGGGCTGTTGGAACACAACATTTTAAACATCAATGTAACTTGAGATTTCCCTCATCATTTAAATGTGAAACTTCAGTATGCGTTCATTAATTATTTTCATTTCAGACCACAGCTTTGCTGTAGACCATTTTGATTACCCAAATTATAAAAATCCAGCTGTTTAAATTTTCTTTCAGAGAATTATTCAGATATACCTCACATTCAACCACTGTCACAAAATTAAATATATGCATGAAGGCTGGGAAATTAATATACTAAAACCTCACATCGGCCATAATTAGAGGAAAAATCAAATTATGTGATAATTAGGGAAATGAAACTACACCAACGGATTTTTCACGTATTAGTACACGTACCCTGATGAGACGATTTTTATGGTATACGTTGAATCCACAAACTTTCAGTGCAGGTGCTTCTTTAATAAAGCCAATGGTTGTTTCCACCATCACCTACCACAGAAGGACAAAAAAAAAAAAAAATTAGAATACCAAACATTGATAAAAATAACCAATAGACCAATACTTCTCTAAAATCATCGTTCCAAAATCCACCCCAATCCGCACCTTGACCCCAAACATAATTGACCACCATCACAAAATATCCATTACTAATTCCAGCAATACCACAAATATCAAATTCCACTAACAATAGCAGGTTGTAATTTCGTTGTCCGTAACATTTCATGCGAAAACACTCAATCAAATGAGATCTACCTAATTGATATATATATATATTTTTTCAAATTGTATAGAAATCGAATCAAACACCCCCTCATAAAACTATTGCAAATCATACCTCTTTTGATGACACACCAACAGTGGGCCTGTATGTGATTGCTTTTGAGTATTTCAAGTCATCAGCAATATATAACTGCTGAACAGGCTTCCCTCTAGAGGTGTCAATCCGGGTGGTCCGGGCCGGGTCGGCCCGCCAACATGTGAGCCCGGTAACGGCCCGCGTGAAAAAAAGCCCGCCCGCTGTGGGTTCCGGGCCGGTTACGGGTCGGCCCACAATTTTGGACTACAACCCAGGCCCGCCCGCTGACCCATCCGGGTCGAGCCCATGCGGGTCACGGGTCGCGGGTGGCGGTTCGTTCCAATTTTAGCCCGTATGATTGTATAAATAAAATTATAAAAATATAGAATTTTTCATACTTATAGCAAAAAATATATTTTTTTATTAAATGTAAACTAAGAATTGAACAAAATGATAAATTCATAATTATATCAAGAAATTTTTACATAGAATTCAAATTTAATGTTATATGAATTATTTATAACTTTGCAAACTTCTACAACATTATCATCTTCTAAATTTATTGGAGAGCAACTGTTATTGAAAATAGGATTTTGAGAAAAAGAATTGCGAGAATCCATAATATAGTAGGATTAAAAAATTTAGTAGCGACTAGTGAGAACCGAGAAGAAGGAAATATAATCAAGATGATGATGATATTTGCAATTGAATAATTGTAATTGTAGTAAGGTAGTAACAAGTATAAATATATAATAACTAATGAGAGAGTATTGTAAAAATAATTGTAAAAAAAATCTCCCCCCAACCCCCCCCCCTATTTTAATTTTTGTTTTATTTTTTTTATTTTTCAAATTTTTTTTTACGGGCCGCGGGTTAACCGCGGCCCATGGGGGTGCAACCCGCGAAACCCGCGGGTTACACCTCCTTGGCCCGTGAACCGCCCGCGCGGGTCACGGGTCGGCCCGCGGTCCCGGTTTTCACGGGCCGGTTTTTACGGGTCATGGTCGGCCCGTCCGTCTTGACACCTCTACTTCCTTCTTAAAATAATTTTGAAGTTCGTAAATTTTCTGAGATACAGTATTGACGCATAAGCCTGAAAAGAGACATGTACTGCAATTTTTATTCATTAAGAGAAACTTAAGAAAATAATCTAAGTGATGGTCTAAAAAAGCAACCGGTCTATGTTGGACATGTACACTTGTCTGACAAACTTAAAGCTTGTTTGGAAGAGATTTTTTCAAAAACCTATTTCCCCCAAAATCATTTTCAACCACACATTTTGTTGGACCCATAGTTTTTCTTCACCTTTTAAACACACCTTCTTCGGAAAAATCATATTTCACGTGAAAAATCATCTGTAGTCACTTGTCCAACACATTTTGGCTAGGACAAAAATAGAAGTTTTTAATTCACACAATTCACAATACATGGGCTTTACCTTGTTGTATGTTGGACAGCTGTTGAACTTAAACACATATCAAAAAATATAGATAGTGAAGATGTAAATTTCTCATACAAAATTTAGCTATCTTTTAGAGGAAAAAATTTACATATAAGACTAACGTGTCATATCAATTCAGTTGCAATTACAGCTATTGCTGCTAAAGGGACAAAAATAAATATTTAACCATTTATTTTATCATATGTTGTTTCTGGCTCTTTAAAAATAAAGGTCATATCCATGTAGAGTTGCATCCAGGTCTTGAGCCTGAAGTCTGTTTCTTAGAAAATAAGACATGAGGAGAACATAAAGTTTAATTGTTACCCTTAGTGAAAAGCGTATGCGGTAGGAAATATGAGATTGTAGTTCAAGGACCCTCTTCAATGTTTTGGATGGATTCCCCCGATTAGCTTCATCTCTCAACCTAATATCCTACATCAAAGTGTAATCAGAAATATTTTTTTAATGAACAAAAGTCAAAGAATGTCACCAATGTTTCTAACATGTCATCAATAACAAATAACCGTCGCTACTTGAAACCATGAACATAAAAATGTGAAATACGAATAGCTGCAAATAAACTATATAGTAGCCAACAGAAAAGATCATATGTGACTATGTTGCTCGGACTCGGGTGCGAGTGTCGGATACGGGTACATATCTAGGAGTCGGATCCTTCTTATTTTAAAAATTAAGATACGGGTATACGATTAAAAAGTATCCGAATTTTGGATACGAGTACGGGGATACGTCTTACAAAATATTTTTAAAAATGACAAAACAATTATTTTATTTTATTGTAGTATAAGTATTTTTAGTTATATAATTAATAATATTTTTGTGATTTTTAATTACTATATAAAATGTTGACATAAATAAAAATAAAAATTCAATTGGATTATAATTTGAAATTAATTTAAATTTAAAGTCAAAATATTTTTTTCCAAAAAATTCAAAGAAAAAGGTCAATTTCAATGTCTTATATATTATTTAAAAATAATTATAAAGATATAAATTTAAATTTAATACAAAAAAAAAGATGTAACATTAAATTATTTTAATTACCAAATAAAAAGTTTACACAAATAAAATATAAAAAATAAAAATTTTAATACAAAAAATAAATTTAAAGTAAATGGGTTGGATCTTACAATTCATCCCTATAAAATAATAAAACTTTATCAGCTTTATTTTTACAAAGCCCATAGAGAACATTAAAAAATTGGGCCACAGCCCACATTAAATTAGAATATTTGTAGGTTTTTTCTCATCTCCATTTTTCAATTTTTTAACTCGACCACTGTACTTCACTCCACCCCTCACCTCCCACCTAACCCCTAACACATTTGAAATCCAATTTTATCCTCGCAAAAAGTGTTGTGTATCAGCGTTTTCAACTCTATCAGCGTTTCTCATATATTTTCGTTCATCATCAGGCTCTTCTCTCATGTAAGCGACCATCCCTTTTTTTATTTTTACCGGTATCTGCTTCATTTTTTTTCGCAATCTAAGTTAAACCTTAGCTTTTTTATTTGTATGTGCAAGATTAACCTTTTTATTTGTATGTGCAGTAAGATGTCTCCCATAATAGATATGCTCACAGACATCGTTCCTATCAAAATCAAGTGGGCATTCCGTGTTCACGTTGTTCTACTCTGAGAAAATCCTACACTTGGAAAAATCGATGACATTTACAGCTTGGAGATGGTATTGATCGACAGAGATTTAAGTATATAAACCTACAATTATTCTTGATTCTGAAAGTAATTTGTACTTGCATTTAAGAACTTGTATTTGAAAAGAAATTGCATGTGAAGAGAAAAAGAAAAAAGAAAAAAGAAAACAGAAAACTTGCATTTTGAATGAAAACAGTGCAAGTACTTTTGTTATACAAAACCGTGCTTCCTTCTTTATGTGTTTGACGGCGATGCTTCAGTACCTCCAGTATTTGATAACCATGCTTCGAGAAACAGTTGTTATCAACTTATGAACGGGTTTCTATTGAATAGTAACCACTTTTTTATGTAATAATATTAATGGAGCTTTCAACCTAATATTAACTCCCACTGTGTTTTGCATTCTTCTTATTCCCATGGAGGACTCAACCTGCAACATTAAACAAGGCAGTCCTCTTGCGGAGCTAATCATCAAAACTAATCTTATCATTTACGATGAAGTTCCTATGATGAATAAGTATTGTTTTGAAGCTCTGGACAAGACTATGCGAGATATATTAAGATTTAGCAATCCATTGAGCTTGACACAAACATTCGGAGAAAAACCATTGTTTTTGGAGGAGATTTCAGACAAATATTACATGTCATTCCAAAGGGTACCAGGCAAGATATCGTTCTTGCAACTATTAATTCTTCCTACTTATGGCAACATTGTAAAGTTTTGAAATTGACTAAGAACATGAGGCTCCAAAGTCCGAACTCAAACATTGCTCTAAGAGAGTTAAAGGCGTTTTCCGACTGGATTTCAAATATTGGAGATGGTACAATCGGTGGGCCAAATGGTGGGCATGTTTCGATTGAAATACCTGATGATTTACTGATAAAAGAAAATGAAGATTTAGTTCAATCAATAACCGAAACATATATCCAAATTTATCAGAAAGAGTCAGCGGCCCTTTATATTTACAAGAAAGAGCCATCTTGGCCCCAACACTGGAGGTTGTTGAAATAATCAATGAGTACATGGTCTCTCTCAATGAAACAGAGGGAACACCTTATCTAAGTTCCGATACATCTTCCAAATCAGATTCCAATATTGATTTACTAGATGATCTACACACTCCAGAATTCTTGAATGGAATAAAATGGTCGGGCATTCCTAATCATGAGCTGAAGTTGAAGGTTAGCACTCCTGCTATGCTATTAAGAAACATTGATCACTCTGCTGGACTATGTAATGGGACTAGACTGGTTATAACAACACTTGGAAAGCATGTTTTGGAAGCTAAGGTTATTACCGGAAGAAATGCAGGACATAAAGTGTTCATTCCAAAAAATGACGTTAACTCCATCAGATTCAAAACTACCTTTTAAGTTTCAAAGAAGGCAATATCCTTTGATAGTGTCATATGCTATGACTATTAACAAAAGTGAAGGTCAATCACTATCGCATGTAGGACTTTATTTGAAAAAGCCCGTTTTCAGTCATGGCCAACTTTATGTTGCAGTGTCTAGAGTTACAAACCGTTCGAGATTGAAAATTCTTTGTTGTGATCGAGATGGAGTACCATCCAATTCAACAACAAATGTTGTTTTCAAAGAAATTTTTCAAATTTTGAATTAGTTATGTGATGTATATATAATTTGAAGTTAATTTAATAAAGTTTTGCAGATTGAAAAATCAATTAGCATATGTTAATCAACACTGCATATGTTACTCATTACTGTAATGCACCATGTATAACTACAAATGCAGCCACATTTTCATGCCCAAAGAAAACGGAAAAAATAAAGAAAAAGAAAGAAAAAAATGTAAATAGTTAATACCATTTTGTACTTACAGCAATTAAATGAGGGCTATTTGTAAAATTAACATAAATATATATTATCTTCTTCCTTCAGCCAAAATATCACATGTTTGCAGATCACAAGTCATAAAGCACCAATTTGCAAAGCACAGATCGCAGCACAGCACACAAAGGTATGAATTTTTAAATTAAAAACAAATCTTCTACCAATTGCCGAAGTCTCAGTCGGAGGCTGGCGGCGGAGACCCAGACCTCTGTGTATGGTAGCTGATGCCTACGAAAGCAGAGGTCTGGAGCCTTCGCGTGTGGAGGTGGAAGAGGAGGCATTCATTTTTTTTTTACTGTGATTTGATTTATCTGATATTGTTTAATGATAGTTGAATTTATTAAAATGGTATTAAATTTAGATATAACGGTACCTTTCTTTTTTTCCTATATTTATATTTATATAAATATTTACTTAAAGAATTTATTATTAATTTGTGCAGATGTCTCTTGAATATATCATTCCACCAAATCGATGGTTCTCTGCTACCATCAGCCAATTTCCGATCCATCAGTATATTAAAGATTTTATAGAACTTATTGATGAAGATAAACAAGCTTTACTATTGTCCAGTAATAACAACTTCTTTGAATTTATTTATGGAGCTATTTATAGAGCGGAGCAATAACAATTCTGTAGCAGAATGATACACGAATTTATATTGAGAATTGTAGACTCTAGAAAAACAAATGAAATATGGATAAGATTAGGTGATCAATTTGCCAAATTGGTATGCAAGAATTCTATCTCATCACTGGATTACCCTGTCATGAAATGTCTGCTGAACTTGACTCCAGTGACGACCGACTTAGAATGGTTTATTTTAATGGAATGAAAAGAATCACTATGGTAATGCTTTTCGAAGCATTTCATATATGTGAAAATGCAGATGATAAATTTAAACTAGGATTGGTCGTGTTGGTAGAGTGTATTTTAAAACCAGTTGGAAGGTACATTGATCACAAAACACTGGGTATAGTTGAACATCTTGAACAATTTCTCATGTATCCATGGGACCGCGTATCATATTTTGTTCTGTTGAATTCGTTGCAACGACCGCATAAAATGTAGCAAAACCAACAAACAGAACGAAAGTATTCATTGGATGCTTTCTGCTTACATTTCAGGTATTTAATTTATATATTTTAATTATATTTATCTACTAAATATTTTTTTATCTAATATTTATTCCTAATTATTTTGAAGTGTTGGATATATAAAGCATTTCCAATGATTGGACAACAATTTGGGCGTCGTAGACAAAGAACATTACAATGCCTAAGAATGCATAAGTGGAAACCAAATAAATTCTTAACTGAAAAAACAGTGAAAGAATTTTTAGCTTTTTTGACCACTTAAGAGGTATTTCACAATCCAATATGCATTTAGTTATTCAATAATATATATTTATTAAATTGTTTGTTAAGAAAAAGAATAGCATATAATTCCAATATTTCTTTGTCATTAACGCCAACAGAAGAAGAATTAGAAACAATGTGGTACACAACACTCTCGCTGCCTCCGGATAATGAACATCATGTGTTAGATTCTATTATCAGTGGAGAATTTCACAATATAAGCAACAGAAATCCCACATGATACTACGCATGAACACCAAACAAATGTTCCAGGTACTTCGTTTGAATTTCAAGCAAGATCTTCTTCTTCTCAGTCTGGTTATGTCACTAAAGAACACATGGATGAACTTTTTAGCAACTATAAGCAGTAGTTAGTATCGGATGTGTCCACTTTGTTCGATAATTTCAAAGCACACATGGTTGGAGAATCTGAAAAACATGAAGCTTGATACCAAACAATTCTCGACAACCAACAACAACTATTTCAACAACAACGACAATTGCAACATGATCACCATGAACACATCCAATCCATGCTATCCTATGTAGATACCAGCATAGATTCAATCAAATCTTATATCCATGAACAGAACAAGAACGTGTCGGATCAATTTTCTGGTTGGAAATCCAATATGTAAGTTATTATAAACTCTCTACAGTAAGATATTCATATCCATAGGAGTCTAGTTCATGGTGATCAACATATTAATCCTTCAAGCTCTCAACAAGTTTATCAAGTTCAACAATTAACCACATACAATCTTTGTCATCACCCAAAGATCCTTTAGAAGACTATCCCATGGATAGTTACATAGCTATTACAGATTGGATACAGAAGCATCAATCTGAGTAAGAAATCCATTTCCACTTTATTCATTCACATATTACAATTTTGCATTCCATTGTATTCAAATTAATTCACATGTCGCCTTGCAGTGAGCTTTGGAAAGATAGAAGTGGAAACATGTACGGACGAGATATATTACAAGATATACAGGATACATCCAAAATATCCATGTTGCGGTTATTTAAATTTACGATTGATAACAATAATTACGGTCCATAGTTAACATATCTAATTTACTCTATCTATTTCATTATATTCTTAACATAGAGTTAATGTTATTGAGAAAATTTATTGATAATGGATCTCCTGGTGTCTCTAAAGAGTATGCAATTCTAGATTTTTTGTTCGAAGGTGAATGTGATCGTCATATGATATGGCAAGACAGTATGACACAAGGAATTGCAAGTGACAGTCAGCCAAACTTTCAGGTTCTCCAACAGTACGTAAGTGGTGTAACCTGTAGGTGGAATCCCATGGATGACATGCAATTATCTACTCATACCATCTTCAACCCCAGTTATCAATTGGTATCTTTATCTCGTGGATATACGTGGGTAAAAATTTCAAATATATGATTGTAGCCACAACATCCACACACCGGACCAATTAAAACTACATGCAAAATCAACATTCAAATTAGTTCAGGGGTTAATGGTCTCTTCTGGGATGTTGTCTGTCAGAGACGAGTTAAGAAAATTTTGGAAAAAAGATATGAAGATGCACATTATGACTCCTTGCACAAATAGTGAGTAAGCATTTACATACTAACCACCATGGTATTAAATTTATTTTTCAATTTACTTTCGTATTAATAATACTAATATATTCTAATACTATGTTGTTTCAAGTCTAATTGTGGAGTTTTTTTGTTGAAGTACATAGAATCCGTCATTTTAGGACAATCAATTGAATCAATTTCGTCCGACAAGATGTGTGGATACAGACGAAAACTTTTAGTCGATGTTACTTTTAATGAATATTTTCTAACTCCTAGTTAAATGTTTTTACAGTTTGTACCCAGTTAAGATGTTGCTTTTAATGAATATTTCCTAACTCCCAATTAAATATTTTTACAGTTTGTACCCAATTAAATATTTGTACAGTTCATACTATAACTATCTATGTGAGTTATGAAATTTATAATTTGTGCATCTACCGTGCGATATGTTTTTACAGTTTGTACCCAATTAAATATTTGTACAGTTTACACTGTAACTGTCCGTGTGAGTTATGAAATTTATAATTTGTGTATCCACCGTGCATTGCACGGGTGAAAGACTACTTACCTTCAAAACAACACAACCCATGCATTGCATGGGCAAAAAACTAGTAACATAAAAGAGGCCTTAAAAACTTATTTGGAGTAAATTAGGCCTCCAAAAGTTTCAAGGGGTTTGATTAAGTCTTTTTTAAAAATTCACCCAACGTATTTGGTGGTAAAAGGCTAGTTTAGAATTTCATTAATGCTACTCAAACGGTGCCTATGTTTAAATTCCTTGTCCCCAGCCATGTTTGATTACCTCTGCCCATGTTTAAAATCCATATCCCTAGCCCTGTTTGAGTAGCATAGTTCTTAGAATTTTATGATAAAGGGAAAAATGGAAAAATAAAAGAGCTTTAATGCCCAGGCTAGTGGTATTGGTTGACTTTTGAGAATATATATATTCCCTTTAGCAATTAGCCAGTTTTTTTTTTCTCTCTGAATCTGTATATGCCGAGGGAGAAAGAAAGGCTAGTTTAGACTTTAGAGAATTTCTTTTTGTTTTAGGTAGTAGGCTTGCATTAGGACTACTTTAAGTCCTAATATTTTCAATTTATTAATCTATAATCTATGTCATTGTGTGTCATAATAAGAGCCTGTTTGTTTCGATTTCTCATTTTCTACAGTAAATCAATTCTCATTTTCAACCACACATTCTTCAATAAAATAATATTTTCCATCACATCAATACTTTTTTCTTCTTTTTCAACCACACATTTCCCATCATATCACTATTCAAAAATTAATTCTTCCCCAAAAAATCCCTACCAAACACACTCTAATTATTATTTTATAATTAAAAATTTAAAAGAAACCTGAATTTTAAAATTTGAAACATGTTTTGATATTTTTAAAATGTGTACAAATAAAAGTAGGATTTATGTATTCTTCCCATTATAAAATGCCCGGGCCCACTGGCCCAGACATGAAACAAACTAAACAATGGCAAAAGTCGTCTAGATTTAACTACGCCGTTACGCTCTTCCCTTCTACTTTTCATTTGCGAGCCAAGGTTATTTTCACTACACAGTTCACATACTTGGTGAAACGCTATGGGTTTCGGAGCCTTGAGATCCATAATTCGGCCCGTATCGCGAACCCTCCTGTCGACTCGACCCGCATCTCATTTCTTCCCTGCTGCGATCTCTCAGTCTCCACCACAGCAGCTCCGCCACTTGGTTTTCCGCTGCCTGCCACGTGTCATCATATGATTGGTCCATACTGACCAATAGCGTTCCTTAGGACGATCCGTCCGTCCGTTCAAATTAAAGCGATGCGCTTTCGATCTAGCGGCCAATTTCGAATTGGACGCCTTCCCCCCTCTATAAAATGATTGTCAAAGCCATCGCAGAGCCCTCGCGAGCGATGGATTCTTCGACGAAGCGATTTTCATCGTGGTTCGTTGATTTAATTTTGCGTTGAGCAAAATAATTATTCTGCTATAGTAATTAATATATCTTCGTTGTAATCATTATGCAGAATCAGATTCGGAGACATTTTCGACGTCGGACGGTGGAACTGTGTTCGATCGAGATTACAAGACGAGATCAATTGAGGCGTCTGCCCATGGCGATTGGTCCGACATATCCCTGACTCTTCCCGGCGTGTTCGACGAAGTAATATCGGCTTCAAAACACCGTGCTATGCGTATAGACAGATGTTTGGTATCGTACAGATCCCAGTGTCCTATTAATGCAAATGGAACTGTTAGAGTTCAGCTTCATGACACACGTGTTCAGCAGAGCGATTCGCGACAAGCTGAATTCGTTTTTCCGGTTACTTGTAACGTGAACCTCACCTATTACGGGAGTAGCTGGAGTTCGAGACACGAGAAGCAATTTCCTTGGAAATTGTGTTATAGACTTGAGGACTCTAATATTAAAACGGGCGTAAAATTTTGTAAATTGAAAGGCGAGCTCAAACTGTGTTCCTGCCGTAAGGCAGACGAAATTGAAGTCAGGAGTCCTACTATAATGATATTATCAAAGCAGTTCACTGACAACGACGTCGATGTTTATCACGTCGGCCCTACGAACTTAAACATGACATTGAATCGATGTTTGAGTTATATGGATCCTCGCCGGTTATCCGTCGATGCCGTGACTACCATTCCTGGATTGAGTTATCATGACTCCCGGCGATCTATGACTGGACTTGAATGTCCTATGATGCCGAGCGACGTTAAGCCTGAAGACAGCGTCAGTCAGACGAGTTCCCGGAAGGACGAGTCGTTACTTGGTGCATTGACCGGAGGACAGTTAGCAGATGCTGTACAGCATGCTTACGACAAGGGGAAGACTCAGGGTAGACTACTCGGTGATGTAGATAGGAAGAAGTGAATGTAAATTGAACTTCGTATAATGTAAATTAAACTTCTCATTATGTAAATGTTGTTCATACATATTTAGTAAATCGGCTCGTCGCATTGGATTATAATATCCAAGTCCGAAAAGTACTTTCCCACAAGATACTTATAATGACATATACGGTCGTCCACTGGATATTGGACGTATTGTATGATATATAGTTCTTCGTCGAATGCGTAATCCAGACATCTAGGTTCAATTCCAGCGTAATATGGAATTGGTTGGCCATCCGTATCGTACGCGTCTGCTCCCTCGGAGAACTGTATTATGCTGTCGATAGACACTGCACTCCCGTTGTTCATTGCATATATCTCGATCACTACGTGATTGACTATTTCCCTCACCAAGTGAGGCATGTTGTTCTTCATGTCGTCTTCGTCGAAAGCGAAGCAGTATTTGTCGGGACACCAGAATGGATATATTATTCTCGTTATCGCCATTGCTCGATGAAATCGTGCCTCGTCTGACACGTAGCTTTTCCAGTATATTTGTTTCACGTGATACTTCATATCGTCGGGCAGACTTGTGAAGATACTTCCGAAATCGATAGACATCGTTCGTGTGATATTTTGGGTTCGTATATGACATCTACGTGTTTCGTAAATTTATAATGCAATTCAGATTCGAAAAAAACAAGTTCGAATCTATTTCCCTCCACTCTGTAAAGTTCAGAACTTTACGATTTTAATAACATTAATCCTTGGTAAGCGTAACATGATTCTTATGCAAGTTTGTAATTTGAATTTCAAAAAGAAACTTTGTGCTATAAATTTAAACTATAGCAAATTCAAATTTAAACTGTAGCTAATTCAAATTTAAACTCAAATTCAAACTTTGAACATATTTAAATATTAATTCATGTACTGCTCATATAAAAAATAAAATACAAAAAGTCCATAAAGCGAATAAAGTACACATGAACAACTACTGTGGAAATCTAATAGCGAAATCAGCAGATGGAGCGTTCCCTTTCATCACTTTGAGGTGTGCAAACTCCTGATCGGGACCGTCGATATATTTTAGCGTCTCGTAACCCATCATCTTCGACGTTTCCGACGACGTGCATCTGTCTTCTGCTATGATGCCGTCGTAGTATCCACATGCGTTGAGATTGTTAATAAAATCGGCCAAGGTGTAATTCGGATTTAATCGGTGTAAATTATATGAGACTGTAACTGTCCGTGTGAGTTATGAAATTTATAATTTGTGTATCCACCGTGCATTGCACGGGTGAAAGACTACTTACCTTCAAAACAACACAACCCATGCATTGCATGGGCAAAAAACTAGTAACATAAAAGAGGCCTTAAAAACTTATTTGGAGTAAATTAGGCCTCCAAAAGTTTCAAGGGGTTTGATTAAGTCTTTTTTAAAAATTCCCCCAACGTATTTGGTGGTAAAAGGCTAGTTTAGAATTTCATTAATGCTACTCAAACGGTGCCTATGTTTAAATTCCTTGTCCCCAGCCATGTTTGATTACCTCTGCCCATGTTTAAAATCCATATCCCTAGCCCTGTTTGAGTAGCATAGTTCTTAGAATTTTATGATAAAGGGAAAAATGGAAAAATAAAAGAGCTTTAATTCCCAGGCTAGTGGTATTGGTTGACTTTTGAGAATATATATATTCCCTTTAGCAATTAGCCAGTTTTTTTTTTCTCTGAATCTGTATATGCCGAGGGAGAAAGAAAGGCTAGTTTAGACTTTAGAGAATTTCTTTTTGTTTTAGGTAGTAGGCTTGCATTAGGACTACTTTAAGTCCTAATATTTTCAATTTATTAATCTATAATCTATGTCATTGTGTGTCATAATAAGAGCCTGTTTGTTTCGATTTCTCATTTTCTACAGTAAATCAATTCTCATTTTCAACCACACATTCTTCAATAAAAGTGGACAACGACATAAGTGAAGGGGTCATGTGATTTAAACACGTTTGGGATAATGTACGTCAACGACGATGCAAAGTAGCAAAGGTTCGGTTTGTATATTTGTGGTTTGTGTATAGATTGAGTTATTGTTTTGCACGGTAACGGTGGAGGTGTTGGTTGAATTTTTGGGTTTGGGGTGGTTTTGGGGTTGCAATAACACAATATAATATAAAATTTCGAAGATGTTACTTTTAAATTAACGTAGAGTGTAACTTATAATCATTATAAGTTATTAAGCTCCCATTAGAGCTCAGTTTTTCGAAAAACTCATTTTTAACTACACAATTTCTCAATGAAATAATTTTTTTACATAAATTCAAAAAAATTTCTTATTTTTTAATTGCACATTCTTCAAAAAAATCGATATTACAAAACTCAATTTTCAAAAAAAAAAAAAAGGATCTCAAACAAAGTTTAAGAGTGTGTTTGATTAACATGGAAAATATTTTCAAAATATATCCTAGAAAAGAAAATATTTTTCTTGTTTTGAGGAAAACAAAAACATACTTCCTCCAAAAAAAATGTTTTTCTTAAAAAAAAGAAAAGAAAAATTAGGCATATTTTTTAAAGTTGGAAAATATTTTTCTTGGAAAAAAATAGTAATCAAACACATTAAGCCCCTGTTTGTCTACCATTTTTCAAAACATTATTTTCTACAGTAATCAATCTCCACCACACATTCAAATAATAAAATATTCTACACATAAACCAATAAAGTTTCTTTCAATTTTAATCACACATTCTCCAAAAAATACTATTCAAAATATCATTCTTTCTCCCATAATGGGAGACAAACAACCTCTGAAGTATGAATTTGGGTGGAAAACAGATATTTCCATGAAAAAAATGCAATCAAACACATCATAAATGTAATCTTCTCCAGTTTTACTACAAAATAATTACATATATGTCGTAAATTACATACAATATTTAAAAACTAAAGAGAAAATGAGAACAAAAGAGAGAAGCAAATAGAATTGTATATTTTATTCAGAACCAAAACCTTATCGTTATAGGGAAGAAGGTAATAAAAACTAGGATTGCAATTGTATAAAATGCATTCATAAATACTACTATCTTCTCAACCCAATAACATATTTTAAGATATGCCAATCCTAGAAATTATTATGATTTATCTCATTTTTAACTTGATCCCTAGATATCGCAAGGAAAAATTCATCGGGTCAGGTATTTACTTTCACGAAATCACAAATCAGGCCCAAACGTTTAGATTTTCAAAACTCAGGTTTTTTTCCCGATTTAATTAATTATATTTAACAACTAATCTAATAATATTCTTTCCTTAATTTAAGCGTACAATTAAGATTTCTTAATATAACAAAACACCTCTCTAATTACAGATTCTGCTTCATCCCTAGACTGATACCGATTCTGGACCAAAATTAACGGCAGATTAATGAGATATCTGGTCACAGATTAGATTCTGTCGTTGCCGGTCACATAATTTCATACGGTGGACCTTCGACGGACGAATAAGGATTAATTCGGTCACAAATCAAAGTACTTAATCCGCGGTCAAATTTCGAATACTGAACCCAGGTTTCATCTGCGTTGAAGGTCCAATTGAGAGCGCCAATTGGAGAAAAAACCGCTTCCATTGCCGGCACCGATATTACCCGTTGTGACTCCAATTGATAAATAACAACGCTCAATCAATAATATATGTACAATGATGAGAATGATATGTTTGAAATCTGTGGCTTCCTACATTTGAAATCTGTGTCGTGCATGAATTCAATCAAACCATTGTCTTCATATAGTTGCATTTTGTGTCCTGCAAGTTTTCCTACCTATGACCCAAAACACATATGTGACCTACAATTAATTTTAATTTAAACTACTGTCTTCATACAATTGAATTATGTGTCCTGCATGTTCTACTACCTGTGACCCGAAACAAATTGTGAAATGTGGTCACTGTAGGGGACTTGGCCACAATCGAAGGAGATGTAGTAACTTGGTTCCATTGAGCCAAAGTCAAGAAGGGACAAAAATTCAGAACAAACAAATGACTTGAAGACATTTGCACCATATTCATTTCAATTTCAGTTACTCATTATCTTTTGTTTAATTGGTTGTAGCTATCCAACATTTTAATGTGAGTAAATAATAATTGAAATGAGAAATATTTGTTCGGTTTATTTCGTGTTGGATAGTTATTTATGCATACAGTCCAACTGTGACCCTCAGGAAAACTTGTGTTAACAGTTCACTACTATCTGTGACCCTATGAAATCAATATGGTGGTCTCTGTAACCTACATATTCAAAAATATTATCACCTGTGACCTACATATTCAAAATATTATCACATGTGACCCTATAGAAATCAATATAGCGTTCTCTGTGACCTCATGCAGCACTATGTAACTGCTAGTATTCATGTGACCTACATACTCCCAACATAATATCACATGTGACTTTGTAGAAAAATATTCTACTACAAGCTGTGACCTGTCTAAATACCCAAGCCACTGGACCGTCATAAACCTGTATCCATGCCATGTGTTCATCATATTGCAATTTACACACATGTAAAAGACAGCTTCTAATTCAAACTCATGCCTCCTCATAATGAAAATTTTGCCAATTATCATAAAAAAAATCAATGTACATTTGTCCCAATAAAAACAAATACTGCACGTCGAAATAGAAAATGCCACAAAAAAATGACAATCAGAAACTTTACGAAGTTTGATCATTGTTTTAAACTTTTCAAAAAACAAATAAGGACATCCATCACTCATTAAGAATGTCATCTCCTCTTGTATATGCTCCGATGTTTATACAGCCTTGTGGCAATGTCCAGCCTTGACTCCGACATTAAAATGGTTGGATCTTGCTTGAACTTGGAGTATATGTTTTTCAGCTTCATTTGGAACCAGGAGTTTGTGGTGGTAGCTTTCAACTTGACATTCTTCTCATAATGTGTCAACTGGCGGATGTTGTAGAAGCACACATCCATATGCTGTGGTAGAAAACATGTTAACAATTTCATCAGTGAGAAATAAACTATCACATATTGAACGGATAACAGAAACTGTGACCTATGCCGATAAACTGTAATCTTGCCAAAAAACCATTTTTCTTGAGGTAGCATGTATTCCTAAATCTGCAGCAAAGTATGTTTATCAACTCACATATGTAAATTAACATAGGTCATAGATGACATCTGGGAATAAGCACAGACAGATGTCACAGGACATTTCCAAACTGCAATTTCACGATGGAAACATTCAATGCTACTTCACAATCGAAAAACAGTTCACAAATGAAATAAACACGATATCAAGAATTCAGGTCACATGTTGGGTACAGAACACCAATACATGTGCAGGGTCACAGGCGTACATTGACATCCAAAATTGATATGCCCGTGTAAAAATCCCCAAATTTCAAAACTAGTTCTCAATCAACAAGATATCAAGTCACAGGAAAGGGGAAAAACACCAATACATGATCAAGATCACAGGCTACTTCCACCTTAAAAAACTCCCAAACTTCAAAACTAATCCTCAATCAACAAGATATCAGGTCACAGGAAAAGAGAAAATACACCAATACATGATCAAGGTCACAGGCATACATTCACATCAAAAATTGAACTTCCACTGTAAAAAAACCCCAAACTTCAACCCTGGTCCTCAATCAACAAAAAACAGGACACAAATGAAATGAATAAAAACTGAACACAAAATTACAACTCAACTCATATTTTACACACAGAACTGTAAAGAAAAAAACATTCCTGAGGAAATTGATTCTATGATTCCACATATACAAATCATGAAAAAAATCAAAATGTTTGATCGAACCGGCGATTGCCATTTGACCCATGCCATTACCTTCTTCCTTAACTGAATACCACTTGACCTGTGCGATTTTGACTTGATGTTGGCATTTTAGTGTGGCTGTCCGTTGTCTTTCTCTTTTTCGTACGCATCGGCTTCTGCACTGACTTCTTGCCCTTCATCTCATCGTTCGTTTTAGCCATTTGTCTTCACTACCGAAAGAATATTGAATGCACTGGAGATTGGGTGGAGACTTATCACAGACGGCGTCTGAAAATGGTGGAGAGAGGGTGCGAGGAATGGGGAGATGAGATGGTGATCGAGAGAAAATAGGGCTTCAAATATATGGAAGTTGAGATATTAACCATTTTGAAACCAACCATTAACGGGATACGCGCGTCATTTAATTAAAATATTAATTGTTTAATTAAAAAGATAAACACCTGATTAATGAAAAAAAAGGTGAAAACCTGACTTTTTAAAATGTGAAAGAAAATGCCTGGTTTCATGTAATTTCTAAAATATTGCATGGAATAATGCTCATTGTACAATGTTGGATTACAACCTTTTACAAGGAAGATGGGGCCCATTATTATTTTAATTGCGGAGTCCACCTTCCTTGTGAGATGCTGTAACCCATGTGTTTGTAATTTTCCTCCATGTATGTCCAGCGACAATTATAAAAGAGGAAATTACACCCTCCCCTGTTATTAGATTTCCAATTTCATAATTCGTTGATTTTACTTTTGATTTTTCAATAATCAGGTTTTTAGGAATAAATAAAAGATTTTTTTATTTTTATTTTTATTTTTATTTCTACATAAATTTACCCCAAACCCTAATCATTCAAACCAAATCCTCCCCCTCTCTCTTTCTTTCTCTCCCCAAACCGTCTGCTCCCGTCTCTATTCCCTCTCTCGCCGTCGCCGAGGGTGACTCTTCTTCCACTTATATCCCTCACTCGTTTCACTCGGTCTTGCCTTCTTCCTCTCCTGGCCACGACGAGCTTTGAGCCGCGACTGCTGCGAAGTCGTCACAGCGTCGATTTGAGTGCCGGCAGGTGGTGGAGCTTCGATTTGAGTGCCAGCACGTGGTGGAGCGTCGATTTCAGTGCCGGTAGGTGTGGATGGAGGTATTATGTGTGCAGGGCGGCGATGTCGGTTGCGTGCGATCGGCGGATTTGTGTGTGGCGATCTCTGTGTGTATGGGGGCTGTGGTGGATGGATCTGTCTGTATGTGTCATGGCAGGTGGCAGACGTCGGCGGTTTGTGTTTAGTTTTCTGTGGTGGTGAGTTGTGTGTTGTTGGGTGTGGGTCCATGAGGAGGCGGTGCGATGGTTGTGTGCGGTTGGGTATGGTTAGGTGCGGTTGGTCTGTTGGGTGTTGGTTGCGTGCAGACCTTTTATTTTATTTTTTTGGTTATGGTTGATCGGCGGCGGATTTGGTGGCGGTTTTGTTGTTGGCAGTGGTGGAGCCGCTGATGGGGGAAAGTGGCGAAGTGGTGGTCACAAATGATTTGGGGGTGGTTACAAATGATTAGGTTGTTTGTGACCAATGAATTAGATGAATTGTGACCAATAAATATTTTGTGACCTAAAAATAATTAAATTGTGACCAATAATTTGCTAAATTTGTGACCTAAAATATAAGGTATGTTCAATGTATGGGATGTTTGTGACCGTAAATAAGTATTGTGACTTACAAATTTTATGATTTGTGACCCATGAAAAAATTGTGACTTTTAAATTTTTAAATTGTGAGCGATGAACAAATTGTGACCTACGAAAATTTTGAATTGTGACCTAAATTTTTTTGAATTGTGACCAAATTATACTGATTTGTGACCTTAACATATTCGTCGGAATCGGATCAGTCGCCGGAAAAGTCGTCGGAACGATCGTCGGAGAAGAGTGGTGGTCGGAACGGTCACCGGAATACCCCCGGAGTTGTAGGGGTGGTGGAGGTGAGGGTGGGTTAATTATTTTATAGTAGAATTAAATATTAATAACAAATTAATTTAATAAGAGCCTGTTTGTTTCGATTTCTCATTTTCTACAGTAAATCAATTCTCATTTTCAACCACACATTTTTCAATAAAATAATATTTTCCATCACATCAATACTTTTTTCTTCTTTTTCAACCACACATTTCCCATCATATCACTATTCAAAAATTAATTCTTCCCCAAAAAATCCCTACCAAACACACTCTAATTATTATTTTATAATTAAAAATTTAAAAGAAACCTGAATTTTAAAATTTGAAACATGTTTTGATATTTTTGAAATGTGTACAAATAAAAGTAGGATTTATGTATTCTTCTCATTATAAAATGCCCGGGCCCACTGGCCCAGACATGAAACAAACTAAACAATGGCAAAAGTCGTCTAGATTTAACTACGCCGTTACGTTCTTCCCTTCTACTTTTCATTTGTGAGCCAAGGTTATTTTCACTACACAGTTAACATACTTGGTGAAACACTATGGGTTTCGGAGCCTTGAGATCCATAATTCGGCCGGTATCGCGAACCCTCCTGTCGACTCGACCCGCATCTCATTTCTTCCCTGCTGCGATCTCTCCGTCTCCACCACAGCAGCTCCGCCACCTCGTCGGTTCATTCCGCCGCAATCTTCCTTGGATTCCACCGTCTTCCGCCTTCCACAGCCTGACTGAAACCCGCTATCCGAAACGCCGCCCCAGTGACAAGCCTCGACGGAAAAGAGCCAGCTTAAGACCCCCAGGTCACCCGTCTCATTTTATAATGTTCTTTTCAATATTTAGGGTTTATAAGGTTAAAAAATTAATCAACATATATTATCTCTGATGTACTTTCTTTGACATAGACAAATTAGAACTGTTATTGGCAAGAGGAATGAAAGTAAAATGCAACTGATATTGTTGATGTGGAAAAATTTAGGGCCATATGCCTGGGTGAAATATGTTCCGGGTCAACCGATACTTCCCAACCAACCTAATGAGGGAAGTGTCAAGCGAAGGAATGAGAAGAAGCGAATCAAACAACATCGCACATTTATATTGGTATATGCATTTCTAGTTTTGTCTTCGCCTCACTTTTACTGTTATATCTAAGAATTGATTCTTTATTTTTTCTGTTGTTTTCACGTTGATGTTAAAAAATGAGATATTGCCAAATTTTTAGCAGATAGTTCAATAAATATGAGTTATAATGCGATTTGACTACGAGTTAAATGCGACTTGCGGTGGATGAAATGCAAATGTTTGAAGTTGGATTTGTGTGTTTCATTAGTTGATATGTTAGTGGTGGTTGTTTTTAGATGAACTTTCTGCTTTGCCGATGACATCCTTCGGTATGGGAAAATAATATTGCAGTCTTGCAGATTAGAACCAGATACTGGAATGGACTTCATGCCTTTAAAATCTTAGAATATCTTTAAGATGAGCAGAATAGCGAATTAGAATATGTCACCGCATACAGATTATAAAGACAAAATATAAAGAGAAGACACCGAGCGTGTGCTTCGAAAAGGTAATGAAGTGAGATCTTGAAGCATTGTCATTGACCTAACGAATTTGAGAAAGGTCCTGCAAATATAAATAGAAAGTGATATCTGAAAGAAAAAAATCTCATTTTGCATATTATGAGAGACACCATCGAGTTATTGCCTGTCAAGTTGTCTAGAGCTGGTTCTATGAAAATTTTAGAATGGATATGTGGCAATTAAGAAAGGACGTGATTCATTTTTGCATTCCACTGGGAAGACATTTTTTCTTTATATGAACTATATTCAAGGATACTTGTGGAGAGTGTTGAAATCTTAATATACCCTGTGTAGTCTGTACTGATGAAGAAAGCTCAAAGTATGCTGAAACTTCTCTTTACATGTTGCATTGAGGAACATATTGTAAGATTATGCCAACGAGAGGTTTGAGTGAGGATATAACAAGAATAGCATTAAATTATATGCTGGTAAGTTATTCATTTGTCCCCTACGAAAGAAAAAAAAAAGAAAAAACAGTCCAGTTATTGGATAATTGTTTCGTAGAAATGAGAGAGTGACAAAATTTGAAAACTAATAAACCCACAAATGGACCTGGTCGCTGTTCTCGATGGCTCTCTTTCGCTTTTGAACGTCCTTTTTTGAATTGGCACCAGTGTGTAAAATTTTCACAATTTACCTTTTAAATTAGCAATTAAGCCCCTATTTGACCCCCATTTTCAAACACTCACCTTTTCTTTTCAAACTTATTTTCAACCACACATTTCATGGGATCTACAAGTTTTATTGACATTTTAACTACAAATTTTTTCAACTTTTATCAAAATCTTTTTGTAAATTTCGATTTTGCCCTAATTTGTTTTGCAAATAGAAAGTTGTCCTTAAGCTTTTGTATTACCATAAAAAGAGAGAGAGAGATGTTAGAAAAGATAGGTGTGCAATTTTATGTCGCAAACTTTTCATCATAATAAATTATTGTTGTGGCCGAAGAGGACATAGTTTCACATTGAGGCAAACCTCGCAAACTTTTCATCATAATAAATTATTGTTGTGGCCGAAGAGGACATAGTTTCACATTGAGGCAAACCTCTATAACTCTTCCGTCTTTATTTATTTCTGTTGATTGATTACTCTCGGTGGAATAGAATTAGTGTTTCTAATTTGCAATAATTGGTATCGGAGCTTTTGGTTTTGATTGAGAGCAATTACTGATAAAGAAAGAACATCACTAGGGATTTGTAAGTTTGATAGTATGGATTTTGCATTTTGGAGGATGCAAATTGAAGATTATCTATGCAGTAAAATATTGCACAAGCACCTTCTGCATGTGAAGTCGGAAGGAATGAAGGACGACGAGTGGAAACTCCTTGATCGTCAAGTGCTGGGTGTTATTTGGTTAAAACTATCGAAAAATGTTAGTCACAATGTAGCGGCAAAGGAAATCATGACAAATTTGATCAAGGCATTGTCCGATATATATGAGAAGCCTTCTATGGGTAATAAGGTACTTCTATTAAAAAAAAAAAATTAAATAAATTGAAGATAGCTGAAGATGCTCTAGTAGTAGAACATCTCAATAAATTGAATGCAATTATCAATTAGTTGGTCTCAGTTGAGGTTAATTTAGGTGATAAGGTATGTGCTTTAATTTTGTTGGCATCACTACTGAATAATTGGAAGCCTATAAGAGCTGCATTTAGCAAATCTATAGGCAATGCAAAATTGCAATTCAATGATGTTCGTGATGCTATTCTTGCTGAGGAAGTCCGTAGAAGAGACAGGTGAAGTCTCAATATCAAATTCTGCCCTAAATGTCGAGAACAAAGAGGGGTTTCGAGAAAAAATTCAATAAAGGCAACGGTAGGAAGTACTGAAGTGGATAAATGGTAATAGCAAGTCTAACTCTGGAAAGAATATAGAATGCTGGAACTGTGGCAAGACTGGCCACATGAAGAAGAATTGCAAAGCACCAAAGAAGGAAGATAAGAATAACGACAGTGATGATGCGTTGACTAAAGAGGTATAAAATGCTATACTCTTTTTCTGCAGATAGTCCTGTTGATTCTTGGGTGATGGATTTAGGAGCTTCTCTTTACACTACTGCACATCGTGTGATTATGGAGAACTATGTGACTGGGACGTATGGAAAGGTATATCTTCTCGATTGAGAACTTATGGATATTGTTGGTATTGGTAATGTCAGTTTAAGGATATCAAACAAGTGTGCAATGAAAGTTCATAAGGTGAAGCATGTACTTAAATTAACGCGTAATTTGACTGCAGTTGTACATCTTGATGATGAAGGTTGTACTAGTGCTTAGAAAGTCATTAAGGAAGCCATGGTCTTTGCTCGAGGAAGTAAATTTGGAACTCTTTACTTCACCTCGAATTGTAGAGACATGGTTGCAGTTGCATTCAATTGTTAATTCTGATTTGTGGCACTATAGGTTGAAATGTGTTAAAACATAGTTTGTATGAAGGTTGTATTTCTGATTTGTGGCACTATAGGTTGAAATGTGAACATAGTTTGTATGAAGGTTGTATTTTCAGCAAGCAGAAAAGGTTAGGATGCGTATGGTTTGTTGTTTTCAAACTATTTTCAATTTTCAATTTTGGAAAACGTCCAAAATTCGTTTGGTCTGACATTTCCAAAAACTCTGAAAATGTGGGAAACAAACGTTTAAATAAAATCTTATTTAGATAAAATTTTAAAAAATAAAAATTATAAAATACAAAAATATGAAATTCTAAAAAAATAATATTTTAAAAAATTAAAATTTAAAATTCAAAAAACTAAAAATTTGATAAAATTCTAAATAATAAAAAATTTGAAAAGTAAAATCTAATAAAATAAAATTCTAAAAAAATAATAATAATAAAAAAAAAATTATAAAAAATAAAAAAATATTTCAAGCTTTTATTGGTTATTTACATAAATAAATCTAAAGAATATATTTACATGAACAAAGGTAAAAATTCTCATTCTAAGTTATTAATTTTTATTTTTTGTCCTATGTTTTGCCTACTAAATTTATTAGTTTTTTTCATTTTACTTTTGTAGTGAAAAATTATAAGATTTACCTACTTTAAAATGTATGTATTACTTGGTAATATGTTAATACAAAACTATTCTATTTTACTGAATAATCAATTATATGTAATAAAATGTCATGGAACATTTTTTCTCAAAATTTCAAATCAAAAATATTTTCTAGTTTTCTATTTTAAGAATTTTTTTTTTCAGAATAACAAACCAAACTCGTTTTAGCCCATGTTTGGGCTCCATTTTAATGAGGTTTTATAGAAAAAGTATTTTGATATAGTGATTATTTTTGGAGAATGTGTGGTTAAAAGAAGGAAAATTTTTGGGTTTATTTGTAATATTATTTTATTAAAGATAAAGAAAGTATGATTGAAAAGTAGAAAGAAAAATGAATTAAAATTTTATTGGAGCCTAAATAGGGGCTTAATTTATAATAAACCATGAAAATTGAATTGATCTCAAAACTAAATATCGAAATACAAATCAAATGGGCCCTTAGTTTCTCTGAAATCGGAAGGAAGCCAAAAGGTACAAATTGGAGTTGATTCATGGGGACCATCTACTGTTATTTCCCTTGGAGGTTCCAATTATTAAGCATGAAGGATTGTGGAAATTTCATGAAGAATAAATTTGATGTTTTTGATGCCAACAAGATATTGAAGGCGGTGGTTGAAAATGATACAAATTTGAAGGTGATGTGTTTGCAGTCCAATAATGGGGAAGAATATGTAGATGATTTTAAGAAATATTGTGCCGATAATGGAACTAAGATGACGAAGACTATTCTAAGAATACCTTAAGAAAATTGTGTGGTTGAGAGGATGAATGACTTTAAGCGAGTGTGCTAGAAGCATGATATTACTTGCTAGGTTACTAAAGATGTTTTGTGCTGAAGCTATTAGTAGTGTAGTTTATGTGATCAACAGATGTTCTTCAACACCATTGGACTGCAGAATACAGAGGAAGTTTGGAGCGGTAAAGAGGTAAACTTTTCACACTTGAAAATGTTTGGTCGTGTTTCGTATATTCACATTGATTTTATTGCAAGAAGCAAGCTTGAAGCAAAATAAAAGTGTTTCATTATTGGTTATAACGAGTTTTGTGATTGTTCTGGGATAATCAAACTTGAAAAATTATCAGGAGCAAGGATGTAATCTTCAATAAAATGTCTTGTATAAGGGTTAGGAACAGACCTTACATGTGCAAGTCCTAAAGTTAAGAAGCCTGAGGTGATTTCGATGAAAGATCTTCGAGTATTGAGTTCTAGAATGTCGACGGTAGAGTCGGGAAAATATAGCCCTAGAAGCACATTAGAGTACTTGATAAGTGTGTTTTTGCGCACTTATTTAATACTTAAGTATACTTATGATTGATAAAAATGAGCAGATTTCTACTTACAATTATGTAATTATTGCGTTTGTAGGAAAAAATCACCAAAAGGAAAGAGAACAAGACAAAAGGAGAAAAATGGACTAAAAGTGTGCAAGATTGTGAAGTTGAGGATCAAGTTGCACAAGTCCCGAAAGTTGGAGGACATTGGGATGCAATTTATGGAGTGCAAAATTGATATAGAAATCAAAATCTGAGGACCAAAATGTACAACATCAAAGTTGAGGGACTAACTACGCAAATTATTCCGAGGACCTCCTGTGCAATTTGTGATTTCACCAAAAGTGCGCATCTGCGCACTTTACTTATGGAGTGGTGCGCACCTGCGCACTTTTAGTGTCCATCCGCGCACCTGTGCGTTAAAAATTTCCGAAAATCAGAAATTTTGAGGGCGTTTTGGGCTTTTGTTCATGCTCGATTTTGGGAGTATTTAAAGACTAAATCTCATGACTCAAACCGTAGAGAGAGTTTGTAGAGAGTCTTTAGATAGAGTTTTTAAGAGTTTTTCTCTCTTGCTTTTTCTTCCATTTTCTTTTCTTTTCTTTTCTCTTCTTTCTTTCTTCTTTCATTTTCTCTTCCTTTTCCTTTTGCTTTACTTGATATTTTGGAGCAATTAAGAGCATAAAAAGGAAAATACATCAAAGTGGTGAAGAAGTATTTGAGACCTTTTGATTTTAAGTTGCTTATTTTCATGTGTTTCTACTATTGTTTTCCATGCATTTTCATTTATGTGGCATTGATGATTGCGTTTAGTGATTTGTACATCGTTCGAGAGAAGATTGTGCATTTTAGACCGAATAGTAGAAACCCTAGGTTTGTGTAATGGATAGAGATATACTATTAGCATTAGGTGACCCAATGAGCTATTTTCACAATGATTGAATGCTATTGTTTGGTTGTAATCGACATTGAGATATAGTATGTTAAACCAGTCAATTAGGGTTAATTTCACTCGAGAGAGGTAACTAACTAAAATTGGAAGATCGGGTCTAACATCGAAATTATGTAATTCGTTAATTGGTTTATAGAGATTAATTAGGCGATGGTTAAATGAAACCATGAATCCGAACCACGTTCTTTTTCCGAAATTTCCAAGTATTTGTGTTTTTCTTATTTTGTAGATTTTTAGTTTATTTACCCCTTTACAAATCTCATGTTTAATTATGTGTTTCATTGGATTGTTAGAATTAAATTGATTAAAGTTGTGTAATATAAAGTAACATTCCTCGAGGGATCGACAACCTGGACTCAAAAAGTCCACTTTATTACTTGAACGCGACCCGTGCACTTGCGGTATATTATTGTCAAGCGAACAATAACCCTGTAACTCAATTAAGAAGATCTAGCAAAACTAGTAGACCTCCACAGATAAACACCCATGTTTGCATTATATTCTATTGATTGATAGAGGTGAACTAGAAAGTTATAGTAAAGTTGTGTAGATTCATGAATAAATCAAGCAGGACTTGACCATGAGGGATGAGATGGTCTCGTTATTGTCCAATTAGACATGGTAGTTGGCAGAGTTACCAAAAGGAAAGAAGGCTTTGCAAAATATATAGGCTTACTGGTTAAAAGATCATGATGACAACAAGCGATATAAACTAAGGTTGGATATAAAGGGATTTCGACAGAAAGAAGGCATCGACTATATTGAGATTCTCTCCTGTGGTGAAATTAACCACAATTAGAGTAGTACTTGAGGTTATTTGTAAATGAAGAGTTGTAAGTACTTGGATGTAAAGACAACCTTTCTTCATTGTGATTTGTAGCAAGGAATTTACATGTAGCCACAAAGTTTCAAATGACGAGGAAAGGAGAAAATGGTGTGCAGACTTTAAAAATGCTTATGTGGTTTTAAACAATTTCGAGACAATGGTATAAGAATTTTGCTAGTTTTATAGGTAGTAATGGCTTCATAAGGTGTTAGGCAAATCATTGTTGCTATGTGAAGAACCTGGGTAACTTCTATATTATCCTATTGCTATATGTTGAAGAAATGTTGATTGCAGGTGTTATTGTAAATTTTGATTTTACCCTAATTTGTCTTATAAATAGGGAGTTGTCGTTAAGATTTTGTATTACCATAAAAAAAAGAGAAAGTGAAGTTAGAGAAGATAGGTATGCAATTTTTTCTTGTAAATTCATTTTTATAACAATGAATGACTCCAACGGTGGAAGAGAATGTAGTCTCATATTGAGGTGAACCTATTTAAATCTTGCGTGCCTTTTATTTCTTTTTGCTAATTGATTGTTATCGATAGATTAATTAGAGTTTCTAGTTCTCAATACTATATTCGTAAAAGAAAATGACAAATAAAACGCATTTTCAACAATCTTAAAGCAGATCCTCAAAAGTTATAACTGAAAATTAAATCAAAACTAAAAATGAGAACTGAAACCAAGCTAAATGGACCCAAAACTACAAGAGCTGACAGTGCTTCCTCAACACTAAATAAAAGGGAAAAAAAGACGTAAGCACTTAGTAACGAAACTACAGTTCAAACTTTCTTACTTAGAAAATCACTTTGCTTCAGATTATAGAAGGTATTCTATCAACAGATCCGTAATTATCGAATTTCGAACCTCAAGAATTGCCTTAGTGGTGTTATTTTTTCTGATATATGCCTCATACAACAGTGTTATTCATAGTTTTATTGGATCTCTAGGTTGAAAGTCTAATATTTGAATATTCTTTGAAAAATTGTTTCTCATAACTGGAGAACACATTTGGCTTGAAATTATGATATTGTTTTATTTCGCTCATGTTTGGCACCCATTCTAATCTAAGTCTCATTCTCATTTTTTTCTTTTTTTTCATTTCAACCACACATTCTTCCAATAAAATAATATTACACATAAATCTAAAACTTTTCATGATTTTTCAACCACACATTCTCCCATCAATCACTATTCTAAAAATTCTATACTCCAAAAAATGGGTGTCAAACACCCTCTTCATTTTATTCCATTAATTTGATTATTCAATAAAGTAGAACAATTTTATACTAATATGTTATTAAGTAACACATGCATTTTAAAGTTAATGAATCTTACACTATTTTTTCCCCTACAAAAGTAAAATATAAACATATAATAAAATGAGTTGACAAAACGTAGGAAATAAAAAATAAAAGATAACTGATAATTTTTCTCTCTTTTAAATTAGAGGTTTTTTTAGAATTTTTTATTATCAATAAACAGTAAGTTTTTATTTTTTTTTAGAATTTTTGTTTTTTAGCTTTTTTCCCTTGTTTTGAGAATACTTGAACGTCAAAAAGATATTTTGAATTTTATGCTATAATATTAACATTTTTTTGAAAATGCATTTTCAAAAATAACAGATTAAAAAAGGTTTGGGTGTTTTACAAAAACTGAAAATTAAAAACAAATTTGAATCATCAAAACAAAACGCACCATTAGCCCCTGTTTGACAACCACTATTTGGGTAAAAATGGAGTTTTGAATATTAATTTTTTTGGAGAATATGGGGTTAAAAATTAGGGAAAATTTTTGTATTTTCGTGTAAAATATTTTATTATGTGAATGTGTTGTTGAAAGTGAGCATGTAGAAAAAGGAGTTTTGAATTAATAATTGTCAAATAGGGGCTTAATGTTTTGGAACAGTTCATTGGCTATGGGTTTTAGGTTTTGAAGATGGTGGCAGCAGGGAATGGGTTGTGTTTCTACTGTTATGGGTTTGGAGGAGGCAGCTGCATTGGTGGCAATGGGTTTGGAAAATGTTATTGCAGATGGGTCTCTTGTCCTGCTGTTGTGTATGGGTTTTCTTGGGAAGGGATGATTATCTGATATGTAATAGTTGTGTATAAATCTTAGTCTGAAATTGGAAATAATAAAAAAATTCATTTAAGAAAGATGTAAATATTTGTTGACGTGTCTATAAAGGTTATAAGGTTGCTCAACTGTGGAAGGAAGTAGTTTGATTTTAGCCTTTGTTGGCTTGAAATCTGACTAGTTGCTTGTCAAGGTTTCTAGTGCAGATTGGTTCTCAACAACACTTTTAGTAGATAACAGTAAAGAAATGTTAAATGTTTCATGCTTCCCCAGATGAAGATTTCTCATCATTCTGTTTTATCCTTCTTAACTTGTAACGGTAACTTCAGGCAGCTACTCATCATTCCCGATTTTCCATCTTTAGAGTGTGTTTCTTTTTGGCTTGGGGTGGATTAAACGATCCTATAACATTTTTGTGCTCATTTCCTTGGGGTGATTAATTCTGTTACGTATTATATACTTTGCTATTCATAATGACTTGTTTTACCCTTGTGCAGTCTGAAAAAAAGAAGCGTAAAGCTCAGTTTCAAGAGGCCAAAGGGAAGAAAGACATGCAGAGGGTGGAGCGAAAGATGGCTGCAGTTGCAAGGGAAAGAGCATGGGCTCAAAGATTAGTTGAACTGCAGCAGCTTGAAGAAGAAAAAAAGCAATCTGTGGCTTGATGTATTACTCTATGGCAATTTCATTTCTTTGTTTCTTTAGTCAACTTTTGGATCCACTGTACTTTTTTCAGCCTTTCCAGAGATTATGGATCATGTTACGTTTTCTGGTGAAGCCAAAATGTGGGTCATGTTGAAAGCAACCATTTTTCTATCATAAACCTCCTGTAACAAGCATTATATTTAGATTTAAGTGTGTACTCGAGAACCCTATTTCCATCGATATCCATTCAGTCAGTCGATGTTGGTGCTTCAATAGACTTCGGGTTGCTGCCTCAATAATTAGGCAATCAAGGAAAAAATGATAATGAATTCCGAGATGCAAATGATTACAAAAAAGTTGTGACTGAGTTTGATAAAATTAGCAAAATGTGTTCTAGTTTCTAAAAAATGTGATACAAGTTGAATATTTTTGGTCTTTATATTTCAGGAATGTAGCAAGTATATCTAGATGTATTCACGTGCTGTAACGAAACCTCTTTCAGTTTTCACCATTTTGGTCAGTGCCAACTGACGCAGTGCTTTGGTTTGGGTCTTGGAATTCAATCTTAAAAGGTCTAATGACGAAAGAAGACAAAATATTTATACATTTAGCTATGGAGAGGGATGATGTTTTCTTGAGATGGTTACAAGATGGTTACAATTGTGTACATAGCTGCCACCAACAAGAAAGGAACATGCCAACTACAGCATAGGATATGTTGATTCAGCTGCCTAACAAGGTTTGTGACAGCACAGTTAGATGACTAGTTTTGTTTTCCAAATCAAAGAACCTAGTCATATTTTAAAGCATTGAAATACGAAAACCAATTAGCCCTTGTTTGTGATCCTCATTATTTTTTAAATACATTTACCTATTATTTTTAATCAAATGTTTTTCAATAAAATAATATTATACACAAATTCAAAACTTTTCCTTATTTTTTAACTGCTGCACATTCTACATAAAAATACTATTTCAAAATATATTTTTGGCAAAAAAAAAAAAGCGGGGGGGGGGGGTGAAGAGGTTCTTAATCAATCCAGGCCGACATGGAACAGACCCACTTTTCAACAATCTCGGTTAATTACTGGCTTTTAGTCATCTGCTATCAAACCCTTTCGTAGGCTAGCTACCAAATTAGAAGTAAAGAGATGAAATTGCTAAAGCTGGTTCTTGAAAGGTGAACAACTAGGTATGATATTCACGATGAAAAATCTCTTTTGGATAAGACCAAAATGGTAAACAGTTATGAATGATGAAAATGGTGTGTTATCCGATTAGTATATACTTGTTTATGTACAACTTGACATTTTCTATGCACGACACTTATGTTAGTATTTTGAGTTAGTGATACGGTTATAGTGATACAACCAAATAACCTCTAGTGCCATATTCCATAAATCCAATTATAGGTTAGTTTGGAGATGATTGAACTGTTACAGGGAAACACTGAGATGAATAGGGATTCCATGCATGAAAACCTTGTGTGAATTGTCTGAAACTCATTGAGATAAAAACGAGGTGAAAGTTTTAAATTAGAGGTTAGTTTTAGAGATTGGATATCTAAAAAAAAAAAAAAAGCAGGGGCATTGCACTAATCTTTGAGTACATTGAAACATCTTTTCGAGCCTATATAACTCGGGTGATTAAGACTGTGAGGGTGATTTAAAACCTGATGCCCTATGGTCATCTGACTTGGGAGTCATCGGCCTAAAGCTCGCTACATGGGTTATACAGAAAGCAAATGAGAAGATGCTAAAAAAAAAAAAACAGATGGAGAAAATATGAATATGAAAAAAAAAAAATTTCTATTCAAATACATTGATTAAGCCCCAGACATCCAGTTGACAAAACTTTACCTTTGATGAGAAGTAAGTAACTTAGTCTAGTCTTAATGGTAGAAGCAATAAAAAATATAGGAGAATCTCGATTTATTGAAATGTGAACTTGTAAGAGTAAGGTCTATCCAAATTACGAGAGGGTAAGGAACAGAAATGAAAAGTTGAACCTAGGATGCACCCCGAGAAAAATGAGTGAAAATCATAAGTTTGGGTGTGTGTGAATTTCTCGAGCGAGGAAAGGATATATCGGACTACTTTGGGACAAGTGTTGAACCAATCACAAATCTTAAGATGTTGACATGGGTTTTCACACACACACGTCAGGTTATACATACAACAGGTGGAGATTGATTTAATTTTTGCAGTGTTGTAATTGTTCATTTGTCTGAATACCAAATTTCAAACATGAGACACGATATATTGTTAAACCGTGTTGTTTGTAGAGTCAAGTTATATTGTTGTTGTTTGAGGACAAACAATAATTCAAGTTTGGGGGAGTTTGATAAGTACGTTTTACATACTTATTTTACTGTCAAAACATGAGCAATTATTGATTATTATATTGAAATATAGCTTAATTTTATGCAATTCATGTTTTGCAGGACAATTGATGAATGTGGCGGAAATAATGAGAAATAAGTGAAAAATAACCATAATGGAAGAAAGTGAAAGTTCAAGGACTAAAGTGCAAATACTCAAAAATTATGTCGGAACTCACGATGAAGGTTTGAGAGTGCTAAGGGTCGATTGGAAGCAATTAGAAGTCAAAAAGGAATGGAATATTTTCAAAATCAATTTCCAATTTGCACAAGATATATTCCATATTTTTAGCCGAAAATTGAGATCCATTTTTGGTATAGTAAAAGTCAGAAGTGGAAAATATCTATTTCTAACAAAGTTGTAGCTCTTCGAGTTATCTTTCCAACGCATCTTGAATCATCTAAATAGGATATCAGAAGAGAAAGTTATAACCAAATTATTGACTACTGTGTAGAGACAAAAAATCCGCGCGTTGGATCAAATCGCCTATGAGGTCCATCGAGACGTAAGGAAAGTCCTAGCTACTTCAGCTGACATTCAGACCTTAGTTATTGTATTCTTTTAGGATCCTCTATCTGCTCCTACACAGGCTATGGACCTCATTCATTCTGATATCATTCCCAAGCTTTTGATTGAGGATAATAATTTGGTACTAAATTGAATTCCTTTGATTCATGAGGTAAGTGAGGTAATGTTTAGTATTGATGCTGACAATGTTGTCGGATCGGATGGATTCTCATCCCTATTCTTCCAGGATTGCTGGGATATTATTCAGAATGATGTATACAGGACAATCTTGGACTTCTTTAATGGTGGGCATCTTCCACACTACTATAGTATTGCTCCCTAAGAGGGATGGTGCTTGTAGATGGACCAACTTCAGACCCATCAGTTTATGTACAGTGTTCAATAAGTTTATTGCTAAGCTTTTGAACACTAGATTGAGTATATTGTTATTGTTCATTATCTCTCCTCAACAGAGTGGGTTCATACCTGGTCGCGTAATTGGGGACAATGTTCTATTGGTTCAGGTGCTCCTCCATAATTTGGATAATAGAGTGTGAGAGGGTAACATTATGCTAAAGCTAGACATGACTAAAGCATATAATCGTATGGATTAGGGCTTCATTCATTATGTATTAGAAGCCTTCGAATTTGATCAGATCTGGATCGATAGGATCAGGCAGTGCACCTCGAACTGTTATTTTTTTGTACTCCTAAACGGCGGCCATGTGGTTTTTTTCCCTACTCATAAGGGCTCAGACAGGGAAATCCTATCTCACCATCCTTGTTCATCATAGCTGTAGATTACTTCTCAGGCCTACTCACTCAGAGGCTTCAGGAGTATCCCAATATGTGTTATCAACATAGAGGTAGTACTCTTGTCTCACACCTTTCATTTGTTGATGATATGATCATATTTGCCAATGGTTAGAAATAGTCTATCAGGATGACTCTTGGTTGTCTGGAGCATTATGAAGGAGTTTCTAGTCAGTTGATGAACATGGACAAGAGCGGACATATACTACCTAGACGGGCATCTACTAGTCTGATCAAACGATTGGAGATTTTTGACTAATTTTCGACGGCAGCAACAGCCTTTCACTTATCTGGGAGTCCCCTTATTTAAGGGGACCAAGAGGAGCTTCATTTATGATGACCTTATCCAGAAGATCGGGGACAGGATCTGAGGTACTTCACGACTTTTATCATATAGGGGCCATATTACTTTGCTATGGTCAGTGCTCTCTTCCATGCCATTACCCATTCTTCAGATCATGCAGCTCCCTAAAGCTATCCCGAAGAAACTTGAGAGCACCTTTGTGTGATTTCTGTGGGATTCCAAAGAACAGATACGACGTTTACACTGGCGGAACTAGAGGGAGATTTGCCTTCCTACTGATGAGAGTGGTCTAGGCTTTAAAAGATTATAGGATGTAGTAGACATATTCTTCATGAAGCTCTGGTGGTTGTTCTATTCTTAGAGATCTCTTTGGGCTCAATTTTTTACGGGGCAAGTATTGTATAGGGACATATCATTTATTCGCAGCAGTTCCCTACTTAGCTTCTCCTATTTAGAAGAGGCTAAAATTAGTTGGGTCCCAAACAGATTTTCTTTTGGAGCAAGTCAAATTTTCTTTTGGCATGATTGTTGGATGGGTGAGACCACATTGGCATCCCTATTCCCATACAGACAGCACATATCTGTGAGGGTGCGGGATTTCTATAATGATACTGGGTGGGATATTGGACGTTTATTACAGGTTCTCCCGCCTCTTATGGCGGAGCAGATAGGGGCTATACCTTTATGTATAGATGATCGAATTTTTAGGCAAAATACATCAGATGGTAGCTTCGTTACCATGTCAGCATGGCAGTTCATACATTTGGGATGCCAGTAGCAGGAATCTTACTGGCTATCAGTTGGCTTCTCGCTACCAATGTTGTTCCAAGACAGAGACTATCAGTCATATTTTCAGTGGAAGTAGCATCTCTAATCTGGTATGGCAAAATTTTGAGGATATTTTTTAGATATCTATGAGCTCATGAGAGGAAGTCAGATAGAGATTCTAGAGATTGAGGTATTCTAGACAGTATGTTCGTTGTAGACATATTCGCATTATCATTCCTCTGCTGATATTTTGGTATCTATGGACCACGAAAAATGATGCAAAGCATAGGGGGATTTGCGTGGTAGCCGGATGTATCATTTGGAAGGTCTATCGCATGATCTCTTTTCTTCATATGGAAGGACTACCTCGAGTGGTGCATTAGCGAGGGAATTTGACACTTGCACCCATATTTGGTATTTTTATGGACCCCCTTCCCCATCTCTCCCTATTCAGGTTTGGTGGTACACTCCATCAGTCGGATCTGTCAAGATCAATACTGATGGATGAGTCAAGGATGGTCATGGAATAGGGGAGGCATCATCAGAGATCACGCAGGACAATGTATATGGGTTTTCTTAGCTTCGTATGGACCATGCATGATATTAGAGGCAAAGCTCCAGGCTATTTTTGATGGGATTTTACTAGCTTACGGACTGGGCTATTCAGGGATTTGGGTTAAGTCAGATTCTGTAGTGGCTATTCACTGCATTACTAGAGGAAGAGGAAGAGGACCATGAGCTATTCAGGGCATACTTAGATCCTTCAACAGAGTTACAGTCTCCCACATTTACAAAGAAGGAAATTAGGTTGCAGATGTTTTTGCTGTTGAGGGTTGGGAACATCGACAATATTAGGTATATAGACCACTTGACCTACCACGACAGTACAAGTTGAGAAACATGGATTGCTCAATATCGGAGTTTGAATTTTATTTTAACTTTCAATCCTTATTTTAGGTCCTTTTTTTACATTAGTTCTTATTATAAAGGAAGTAGTATTTCATTGTTTACTTTCGTTGTAAGGGAAGTAGTACTTCCTCATTTACTACTCTCATTATTTTCATGTAACCGCAGTATTCCTCTACCATAAGCAAGGGTATAAAAATAAATTCTCGAAGGTACGGCCCTCTTTTAACTAAAAATTTATTCAATATGGAAAATTCAAATTTATCATTTTACCCCTTCTAAAATTGGTTAAAGTCAATTTTTTGGGTCAACTAACAGTCAAATAGATGTTTTATTGGGACTACAGGTGCGAATTTTTGAAAGATTTAGGACCGTGGATGGAAATGTTAAGGTAAAATCTTGGAAAAACTCAAAGGTTTGGGAAAGTTGGTGTAACTTTCTCAAGTTTTATCGAGGAAACTTTTGTAGCGTATTCAAAAAAAGAATGTACTGTTTTTTCTTAATTAGGATTTTTTTTCATAGTGTTTTTCCGAATTGATATTAATGAGTCGACTCATTGCCCGAACTACCACATCCGTGAAAAATATTGCCCATTATATTATATTGTATCTATGCTCCTCGGGTATGATATCACCATTATGTCACCTCAAGCATAATGAAGATAATCCATATACCCCATATGCCTATCTCGGGCATGTAAACTTCTCTTTTATTTCCTCAAGGTTATGTCTTGACCTTGCTTCTAACAATACCCAATCCATTATGACTCTCCCATAAGATAAGGTTTACCTAATCTGATAAGATTGAGTCCTACTATACATATTTCATCCTATCCTTGTAGGATTCTACAACCGAAGTTTCATTTTTATCCAAACATCAATTGTACAATATCTATCAAGTTGAGGCTCCTAAGCATGGTAATATTCTTAATATTCAAGTAGCCTAATCCTACTAGGAGTGTGCTATCTACATCTATAAATACAGCACCTCAATTCATTATTCAGGTACGCGTTTACATAATTTTTAATTTAATGCCTCACACATAAATTCTCTCTCTAACTTATACATCGAAGGGACGATGAGAACACACTTTGATACCTTTGTTTCAGGTACTGAAAGATTTTGTTCGTGCTCATTCTCAATCTTCAAGTTAGAAAATTAACAGGTACAATTTTTGGTAGCATTATTGGCTCCATTTGTCATAACCGCTACAAAAAGCCATGGTTAATACACGTTTAGGACACCTTCCTGCAGGTTATTTCACTCCTAATCAACCCTCTGCTGAAGATCCTCCGATGCCCTAGGAGGAATCATCAAGAGTACCAACATCCCCACCAGTAGTTGTTGCTCTTGGAACATTCGATGAGCTATGCCAGCAATTTGCCACACTAATTCAGTTGCTAAGTCAAAGAAATCCACATCTAGTGCTAGTGCCCAAGGTGGTTTTATAGCCAGTGTTGAGCTCCGCGCCCAACTCCTGGTAATGGTGGTACTGGAACTTTGAGCATCAATCATATAACCTCGAGCTAGACAAGTTTTCTGCCTTCTTCACAAGTAGTAGACATATTAGGAAAATTATTGCTTTCCTCATGCAGTTTCACCGAAGATAAAATGAATCCATGCGTGATTTCAATGCTAGGTTCGATAATGAAAGGCTTCAGATACCCGACCTACATATTACAACAACTGTCTCCATCCTCACATATGCCATAAGATGTGAGGCATTCAAAATGTTCTTGTCAAAAACTTCACCAAAATCAGTAACCAAGCTTCTCACCTGAAGTGAAAAATACATTAACATAGAGAAGACATTGAATCCACAGATAATTGTCCCAACCTCTGAAAGAACTGAATGTAAAAGACAGTACGATGCAAATCCCCGAACAGAAACTCCTCAGAATAAGCAGAGACGGGAGGTGCCTTCAACATTATTCACCAGGTTGAACATTTCTAGATATAATATTCTAATGGAAATCAAGGATATGAAGGAGCTTAAATGGCCTTCAAGGATTTAATCATCTCCTAATGCCCAAGACGAAAGCAAGTATTATGATTATCATCAGGACCATGGGCATACCACGGACAATTAGAAGCCTTGCAACAAGATTGAGGCTTTAATCAAAAGAGGATTTCTAGGTGCTTGTGTTAGTCATGAAAAATGCCCAAGGAATGATCGTGACAAAGTAAAGGCTCCCGAAGGAAGGGACAATGGTCAGCTTATAGCAGGGACCATTAACATTATCATCGGGAAGAGACACAAATAGTGGATGTAAACAATATCCTGGAAATACACCTTAACTTCAAGGAAAGCTCATGGTAACATTAAAGACATCACATTTGGGGTCACACGACTTGGAAGGAATGCTATCTCCACATGACGATGAATTAGTTGTATTAGCTATCGTAACTAATTTTCAAGTGAAAATGATTTTGATCGATAATGGAAGTGTAGCCAACATACTCTCATATGAGTCCTTCACTAGGATGGAAATTTCGGTCGAACAACACAAAGCAGTTAAAACCCCTATTCAAGGATTGGAGGGTGGAACAATCATCCAGAAGAAGTCGTTGAGCTTTCACCCACCTTGGGTTCAGATAGAGATAGGTGATAGAAATCACATATTTCTAGGTATTTCGTGTTTGATAGCTTACAACGCCATTCTTGGGAGAGCCCTGCTCAATAAGATCAAAGCTATTGTTTCAAATTTCCACTTCGTTATGAAGTTTCCTACAAATAATGGTGTAGGGGTTGTGCACAGAGACCATATAGCTGCTAGACAATGTTATATTAATAGTGTTCGAGGAATAAGCACTGAAGTCAAGCAAATCTCAATATTTAAGCCCAAGCTCAAGGAGTGAGAAAGACTTACCTCGGTGGAAGAATTGATAGAGGTCGAGCTCAAGTATGGTAAGAAAGTGACGGTTGGCATCTTAACGTCAATCTTATGGTTGAACTTAAAAGATGCATGTCTCACAACATGGATGTATTTGCATGGAAGGTTGATGATATGCCTGGGATGGATCCCAAAGTTGCAGTCCACAAGATCAATATTAGACTAGAGGTTTAAGCTAATTAAACAAAGGAAGAGACAATTTGCACAGAACGTCGAAGATATCATATGAGAGGAAATAGGTAATTTATCAGTGCTCGATTTATTCTGGAAGTTGGTACCCTAACAGGCTCGCCAATGTTGTTCTCGTGAAGAAGGCTAACGGGTAGATGGAGAGTTTGTACTGACTTTACATACATTAACAAAGCATGACCTAAGGACAGCTATCATTTACCTCGAATTGACAACCTCGTGGATAGCACGTCAGGCAATAAATTGTACAACTCCATCTATTCATTTGCTGGCTACCACCAGATCTTTATGGCCGAAGAAGATCAAGAAAAGACTTCCTTCATGGAAACTCTCCCATAAATTGTTACAAGGTCAAGCTGTTTTGTTTGAAAAATACAGGGGCAACATATCAACTGCTTATTAACAAAGTCTTTGCTAATTTAATTGGGAGAAATATTGAGGCCTATGTTGACGACATGGTAGTCAAGAGAAAATAGGCGGACCAACATATTGCTGACCTCCAGTAGGTATTTACCACCTTTCGAAAATATAAGATAAAATTAAACCCTGTGAAGTGTGCCTTTGGAGTACCCGTGGGTATGTTATTGGGTCTCATAATCACGCATAGGGGGATCGAGGCCAATCCAAACAAGCTACAAGCCTTAACATCCATGGAATCACCTAGGAGCAAGAAAAAGGTACAAAAACTGGCATGTAAGGTCGTTGCCTTGAACAATTCATGTCTAGGGCAGCAGATATGTGTTTTTCCTTTTTCAAAGTTCTTAGGGGTAATCAAAACTTTGATTAGAATAAGGAATGTGAAAATGCTTTCCAAGAGCTCAAATGAACACTGACAACTCTACCAATTCTCAGGAAACTTAAGCCCGAAGATACTTTATTTTTGTACTTATCTGTTTCTCAAAATATAGTAAGTGGTGTATTGGTGAAATATGCTAACAAAACTCAACAATCAATCTACTTGTGAGCAACGTATTGCTCAATTCAAAGACCAGATATACATTGGTTGAACAACTTACTCTTACCTTGGTCATGCCAGTATGAAAACTATGACAATATTTTCAATCTCACTCGATTATGGTGCTCACGAATTAGTCACTCAAGCACATACTCCAAAAGCCCGATGTATTAGGAAGATTGTTAAAGTAGGCAATTGAACTTGGTGAATTTGATATAGAGCTCAAACCTCAACCTTCTATTAAGGCACGGGGCTTAGCTAATTTCATAGCAGAACTCTCCCCAAGGCCTCAGGGGCAGAGAGATAACTTGATCACCATCATGAATACTTGGGAGATATTTATAGATGGAGTGTCGAACTCCTCAGGCTTGGGTATAGAGGTCATAATTATCAGCCCAAACAAGCTTACAAAAATTCAGTATGCACTGAAATTTGAATTTGAAGCTACCAACAATGAGGCGGAGTATAAGGCAATCATCACTACTTTAGCCAACAACCTTGAAATTGAACATATAAAAAATTTTAACTATTTGCAACTTGTGGTTGGTCAAATTGAAGGTACATTTCAAAGAAAAGACGAGAAGATCGTACTTGTATTGCCTAAAAGTTCATGATCTTCAAAGACTTCTCAAGAGTTGTAAAATAATGAAGATTGCCCGAACCAACAACTGAAAGGTCGATACCTTGTCTAGACTCGTCTTCATGGGATTTAACGGACTTGACAGCATAGTTCACATCAAATTTGTGATAGAACCCAAGTATAAGTCAAACACCCGGTATCATGGACATTGATCATGAGCCCTCACGGATGGACCTAATAATTGACTTCATAACTATGAAATTTACCAGAAGACCCACGAGTAGCAAGTAGTATCCGATTTAGGCACCAAGGTACTCATGATCAGAGGAGTCCTATTTCACAAGAGCTTCACACCTCCATATCTCAGGTGCCTTAAACCTTCAGAATTATTCCAAAGGCAAGCTGAAGTTTATGAAGGGGTGTGTGGGAATCATCAAAGAGCTCGGGCGCTAACCTTCAAACTTAAAAGATATGAGTAACACTGGGCTACTATGAAGAAAGATACTTTAGAATATGTAAAGAAATGCGACAAGTGCCTAAGGTTTTGCAACATCATCCATTCTCCCACAGATGACCTAACACCCATCCACTGTTCAGCACTCTTTAAACAATAAGGTATAGATATCCTCGGCCCATTCTAAGTTACCAGAGGTCAATTGAAGTTTGTCGCTGTAGTAGTGGAATATTTTACTAAGTGGGTAGAGGTAAAGCCCTTGGCGACAATTTCAAAACCCATGCTAAGATCATTTAATTGGAAGTTCATTCTATGCAGGTTCGGGATACCCAAGGTCTTTATAACTGACAATGGTAGACAATTTAATAATTCACTATTCAAAAACTTTTGCACCAACCTCGAGATTAACCACCATTTGACATCAGTTTCACATCCTAAGAAATGGCCTTGTTGAGGTGACAAACTAAATTATTTTGCTGGACCTCCGAACAAAGATCGGGGATGCTAGGGATGTTTGGTAAGATGAGCTACCTTTTATACTTTGGACATACATAGCATTTCATAAGACTACAACAGGTGAGATCTTTTTCATGTTAGAATTTGGTGTTAAGGCTACAGTTCCAGTTGAATTAGCATACCTAGCCTTGGTGACTTGATACTCGGGTCGATAAACACGCAACTGAGCATCTCGACCTCCTAGAAGAAGTACGTGAGCATACTGTCCTTAGGGTTGCATCTTATCAAAATAGGACAGCAAGACACTTCGATAACAAAGGAAAGATCTAGAAGGTTCAAAGTTGGAGACCTTGTATTGAGGAAGCTGAAGCAGCAGTTCATACCCCTGGCAAACTTGGACCAATTCAAAATAAGGACATTTTGAAGTCATATGACAAGTCCGTAAATGAGCATACAACCAAAGAGACACTTCAGGAAGACGACTTCCCAGATCATGGAATGCAGATAATTTGAAGATTTATTACAAGTAGTTTGCTCTTTTTTATCTTTTTCATGTTTTTAGTCGAGGTTGCATGTCCCGCATATTTTTACTTTTCAATTAGTGAAACTTTTGTACCTATATTTATTTTTTAAGTAGGAGAAGTTGCCAGGGATCTTATCCCAATAATGTTTATTCTTCCTATTTTGAATGGCACATTAAGCCCTACCCCGTACAAGCATCTAAAGTCTTAACTTGAACAAGCACCTAAAGTCTTAACCTAGGCAAACACCTAAAGCTCTACCCGTGAAAACACCAAAGCCCTACCCCGCTCAAGCTCCAAAGCTTTACCCTGCATAGTTACTTCTAAGCTACCTTGTCTCGTGCAAGCACCTCTAAACTTTGCATCGACTAGGTACAAGCATCTAAAGCTTTTTAAGCACCTCTAACCTTGCATCAACCCCACGCAAGTACCTAGAACATTTCTTCGTACAAGCACTAAAGCCTAGTCCTACGCAAGCATCTTAAAGCCTATCCCCGTACAATCACATCTAAGCCTTGTCCCATAAAAGCACCTCAAAGTCTTATCCCGTGCAAGCACCTAAAAGCTTTGCTCCATGCAACTAAGGCATTTTCCCTGCCTAGAAATCTCGAGCATCTAGGTTATCATCTTTTAAAAATTTACACTTTGAGCTCACTGCTCGGGTCTGTCCTTTTGCAATGATCATCCCCAGTACTTTGACTAAACATACTCAACATGCTCGAGCTTGTTTGATTCTCTAGGTTGCATAAGATGATCATTTATTTCTAAAGTTTTAAAATGCTCTGGTATGGAACTTCTCTCTAAATTTTTAATATTTCAAACATGAAACTTATTTTATGCTCGAGTTCGTTATTTGTCCTATAAACAATTTTTCAAATTGCTCGGCCTTAGTATGGAATGGTCACTTAGCTGGACACATTCCTCGACCTCGAATGGTCGAACTATATGCTTGGAATTAAAAAACAAAAGGTTAAGAAACACAATTAATAAACATCGAGCATGTGTAACATCAATAGGTCAAGAAAAATTCATTGTTTCAAAATGTTAAAATTGATACAAAAAGGGTTCAAGGTCAAGGGCCTATTCAAGGTCTTCATTGTTCGGATGCCTATTTACTTCTTCCTCATCTTTATCTTCAATCACATCTTCGACCATTGTTCCCTTCGAAGATGAAAGCCCGAAGTCGTCTGTAACCTCCGAGTTTGGCTAAAGGTCAACAGGTTGGATATTGAGCATTCTGGCCCTAAGGAGTGTCATCGCCTTTTGAAGACATATCAGTACGAACCCAAGGCATGCTGTCCCTTCAAGGCCATGAATTTTTTGAACTTCTTAAATTTGTCAACAACTCTTTCTCAAGCCTCCCCAAGCTTTTGTTCAAAATCTTTGTTTTTTGTTCAAGTTCGAGCTTGGCATCCTCAGCCTTATCCTTCACCATCCCAACCTCATCCGTACCTTACCTCAACCCAACTTTGAGCTCAGCTATTTTGTTTACATTCGATCCTCGCTCAACCTCGAGCTCAACCACCCTCTGGGTCCGAAATTCAAAGCATTTTTTGAGCTTGGCCATCTGCTATGAATCAACATCTCCTTTGTTAGATCGAGTAGTATTTGGGATAGTTCACCAAGGACCAAAAGGAGAATCGGGGTATTGATGAAGAATGAAAAAATATTTTTGCTTTTACCCCTTGAGGGAGCTTAGAATTTTGGGAATCCTAAACTGTCATTTGGTTGATAAATACACAAAATGATTATAACCCAATAGGGACTTAAGTTCGAAGACCACAATAAGAAGGTCGAGCCTAGGCGCTATGGACAAGAACTTACAAGTTATAAAAAAGTAAATGATTATCTTCCACCCATTTGGAACTAACCAGCTGGGACACATATAATGTGCTACCATGAATTCTACAAAAAATGGGATTAAGGGGTCACCTAAGCCCACCTTCAAAGCCCCTTAAAAACTACCAACTCTCCTTCTCAGGCACTAACTATCCTATCATTAGGCCACAACCATATCATTAGGCCACAGGGTCCTAATATGGCACCCAAGCATAATCTTGAACTCCCTCTCTGTAGAGATTATTTCATTTTATTCATATCGACACTTAAGCTCGAGATAGGTGATGACCAGCCTTTTGAATGGCCATATGAATTATAGAATAGTGTACACCCTTCTGATGTAGTTTTTCCTTCCGAAATTGGGAAAGTCATTTCATCAAAATGACAATCTGCAAAATGTGCAGTAAATAAATCACCTATTAAATGTTCGAGATATCTAATAATAGATGATGAATAAAAACCCACATAAATTCCAAGTTTTCGTTGGGGACCCATTTTAGTCCATTGTGGGAGTGAAATAGGGACTTGAACGGCACAACCAAAAACCCGTAAATGGGAAATATTAGGTTCATTACTAAATGCTAGTTGCAAATGTGAATATTGATAATAAGCAGTTGGTCTGATACGAACCAATGACGAAGTATGTAATATGGCATGACCCCAAATTGAAGTTGGGAGTTTTGTTTTCATAAGTAATGGTCTAGCAATAAGTTGTAGATGTTTAATAAATGACTCCACTAAATCATTTTGTGTATAGACATGTGCGACCGAATGTTCAACAACAATCCCAATTGACATGCAATAATCATCGAATGCTTGTGATCTAAATTTACCAGCATTGTCAAGACAAATAGTCTTGATTGAGTAAACGGGAAATTGCGTACGTAATTTTATGATTTGAGCAAGTAGTCTAGCAAAAACTACATTTCTAGTAGAAAGTAGGCAAACATGTGACCATCTACCAGAAAAATCAATTAATACCATAAAATAACGAAATGGTCCACATGGTGGGTGTATTGGCCCACATATATCTCCATGAATCCTTTCCAAGAAAGTTGGAGATTCAATATTAACCTTTATAGTCGAATGTCTAATGACTAACTTGCCTTGTGAACAAGCTACACATGGATGATCATTAGGTAAAAGAATCTTCTAGTTCTTTAAAGGATGTCCATATGAGTTATTTATTATTCGACGCATCATTATTGTCGAAGTTGATCATGCCAAAATATAAATTTTTTTAGATCAACGAAATTTTGGTTCGTGATAATATTTGATTCGACCATTTCTATAAATATATAATACATGCCAGATGGGAGTACATAAAATTTTTCTTTTATCTGCTTCAAGTCAAATACAAAAGAAGTTATGTAAAGATATTCAACATTATTTTCTTATATCGTCTCAATGTGACATCCATTGCAACGGATATCTTTAAAACTAATCAAATTTCTTCTGGATTTGCTTGAATAAAGTGCATTGTCAATATATAATTTTGTATTATTTGGTAAAATAATACGAGCTCTTCTAACGCTTCTATTTGTACTTAGGGCTGGGCAAAATGTCCGAACCGAACCGAACCGAACCGGAACCGAACCGAACCGAACCGAACCGAGCGGGTTTTTTAAAATGAAATACCCGAACGGGTATCCGAATCGAGAACCGAATGGTTTGGTTCGGTTCTCGGTTCTCGACCAAGAACCGAAGAACCGAATAAGAACCGAACTTTTTTTTTTTATATTGGATAAATCAATTTCTTTTATTTTTTCTAAACAAATTAATAATTTTTTTCTTATTAAATCTTATTAGTTGAACAATCTAGAGTTTATTTATGTTTGTTAGTTGTGTTTTTTTCAATTTTTTCTTGTATAGTTTCTTAATAGTTAGTATGGAAAGTCAACCAACTGATGATTACATTAAATAGTTGGTAAGTATTATCAATACTTTAAAATATTTTATCTTTGTGACTTCTAATTTATATTTCACTTTTATGTAGACTTGAAGGTTTGAAACAAATGAATTATTGATATGAATATCGAAGTTTTATTAGTAATATTTACTTTTTGGTATTTGTATTTGACAACTTATTATTTATATGTTATTAAATTAAATTAAGTTAATTTGTAAAAGTTAAGATTGAACTTGGTATTTGTATCTACTTTTTGTTATTAATATTGGTATCCTCTTTCAGGTGTATTTATGTAGTATTATTTTAAATGTTAAAAAATTTAATTATAGTACGGAACCGAACCGAACCGAACCGAACCGAACCGAAACCGAACGGTTCCAAAATTATATTTGGAACCGACGGTTCCATTTACTAAATACCCGAAAATTTCTGGAACCGAAAAAAACCGAACCGAACCGAACCGAACCGACCCGCGCCCACCCCTATTTGTACTCATGGAACGCAAATCTTGATCTTTTGATTTATTTGCAGAAAATCAGCCCGAAATCGGTTTGAATCAGATATCTAGAAAAACGAGAATTGGGTTTAATTTGATACCGTGCTATAGAATGAATAATGACGATCTAGTTGAAGAAAATTCAGATTCTGTGTCCAATAGCTTCAGAGATGCTTGTTACTGTTACATATTACCTGTTTCTAATTCTCCCAAGCTTCTTATACGGTGAGTATATGCTACAAACTATTTGCTTTATTACTGGCAACTTATTTTGTTTGCCGTATTGTTCTAATTTTCCCGGAAGGTTTTTCATCAATAAAATGGGGAAAATGCTTTTGTTTTCCTCCTTAATCTTTTACATGCTCCCCTGGGTTAGACCATACCTGGAATTAAGTATAAAATTAGAGGGGATAGTACAAGGTAGACTGGATCAATGTGGAAAGTACTCATAAATTTTTTTATTAAAAGAATGCTATTCGGACTATGTTTCTTACGGGGAGAGGAGATAGGTTTAGGCCCGTGTTATGGTTGGAGCTCAATTTCTGTAAAATTCAACCAACAACAATAAACAACAGAGATCAAATATGGAGTTCCTTCAGCTGAATGAGCTGAATTTATAACCAAATAAAATGGAAAATAGAATTGGGGAGGGTGAAATGTTAAAAAGTAATAAGAATTAGAGAGAGAAAGCTGAATCGATTGATTCAGAGAAGAGGATGAGAAAGCAGGGAAAGCAGAAGAAGAACAGAAACAGCAGAGAGGAGAAAACAAATTCATAGAAGGAAGAAAGGGAGAAGAATTCAGGTAAGAGAAGAAGAGAGGCAACAGGGAAGAAGCAGCAGAAAGAACCATAGCAAGAACGAGAAGAAGAAGGAGAAGAAGAACCTAGAAGAAGAGAGATGAAGATTGGAGAGGAAACCACAATTCAATTAATCAAAATCATTCCCCATCCAAAGTTTACAATACAATCCTATATACAACACCCTAAAAGTAAAGGGCTTTGGGCTAGCCCACTAATAATGCAAGCCTAAACAAAAATGGTCCAATTACAAAAGGTACCACAATAGTTAGCCACGACATCCCTTCCCCTTAAATTGACATTGTCATTAAGGTTCAAAGTCGGAATGTCTTCTTTGTATGCTGTTAGTATTTTCTTCACCGCTCTTGGATTAAGCAAGTAGTGCAAGGTGGCATATGCCTAGTTGACATTAACTGCACCACTCTTTTCATTCTTAAGCCAAACTATTGGGCTTCTTGGAATTGAGCTACCAAACTCTGCACCCCAAATATTGGTAACAAGAAAACCATCCTTTCGTTAGATCATTTGTCATGTTGCAAGGGCTTCTCGACATGATAACTGCTATTTTCGGCTGGGAATGTATTGCCTGAATTATAATATTGATCTACACTTGGACAAGAATTTGCCATTACAGCTCCAGAAGAAGTATTACATGCAGTGCTCTCTTTACGTAGATTTGACCAAAACTTACTCCAGAGGATAGAGCTTGAGGGGTTAACCTTAGGACAGTATATGTAAAAAGGTTCACAGTGTCATCAAGAGAAAATGTTGTGGACACCAACAGGTCCTGTAAAATTGTAAGCGAGTAGCACTTTGAGTTCCCAGCACTGGATTCTAATATTTGGACAAGTGAGCGAACATCAATTGCAGCCTCTAGAGAGAATATTCTAATGAAAGTGACAAATCCTTCGCTGAAGCCAATGACAAAAAGATGAGTGGTCAATGGCAAATCAGCAGGATGGAAGAAGAGAATCTTGTCCAACTCTTGCCCTTCATTTTGGCCTCTTCTCAAATCAAACACACACAGTTTCACTGCTTCACCATCATTGCTCCCAGATGATAATACTATCTCTAATCTCACTTTTCGTGCACCCGCACTGGTACTGGCTGTTGCTACTCCAGAATTAGCTTCATTTGTCATCCCAAACTCTATTTCGGCCTTGGAGGTTGAAATCTCCTCTATAGTTACTTTATCAGCAACCTCTATTTCTGAATCATTTAATTCAATAGCAACCTTCTCCTTGAAGTCTATAGCATCAGATGTTGATACTTTTGTATTGCTTTCCACCATTTGAAATTCCATTGGCTCAACCCTCGCTACTTCCTCATTTTCAAACTTCTAAACACTTGCTTGCTCATACCATGATGAAACTAAAGAGATCCCTAATTGCATTTTCTCTTGGACGCTACTTAGAGCATCCTTATCTGTTTCATAATTGCCATTCCCAATGGTTCTGAAGCTGTATTTTCCATAAAGTGTATATTCACCAACTGAGTTGGGTGCAATTTCTTGAACTTCATCCTCATCTCCATCAGCAATTAGCACGCTCTTTCCGGATCCTTTGATTTGATCAGACCATGTTTATTTGGAAATCAGTGGAATGGGCACACTGTCAGCATTCTCACAATATAGGACTTCAAAATTACTATACTTCTCGGCTCTAATTGCACTATAATTCTCCTGTCCAACAGGTCTTGAGCAAAATCAAAATACAGTCATCATCCCTGAACTTCTCAGCATCGCGTTTGAGTTCATTCATTGACGGATAGAAATGCTCATCATTTACAACAATATCACATGCTTTACATTATCATTTGAACTAACTAAATAACTTCAAGAGACTATGTCTTGTTTGGAACTATCTAAGGTAATAGAATTTTTAATTACCTTGCTAACACCAGTTGTGGTTTCAGCGAATGGAAAAGGTGAATGACCTTCAAAACCTTTGCCCTTCACATTGCAAAGATCGTCAGATATTCCAGCAATACAATCAAGAATATGTGCTGATTGAGCCTCCATCATTTTAGTCAATATTGAAATCATTTGTTCATGAGTCCTATTAAATTCTTCCCTTATGCTATCCACTCGTGAGACACCCAAGGATTGTAGCTACTGTGATACCAATTGTTATGGTTGGAGCTCAATTTCTGTAAAACTCAACCAACAAGTAGCTATAAATAGCAGAGATCAAATATGGAGTTCCTTCAGCTGAATGAGCTGAATTTATAACCAAATAAAATGGAAAATAAAATTGGGGATGGTAAAATGTTAAAAGTAAGATAAAGCTGAATTGATGAATTAATTCAGAGAAGACGAGGAGAAAGCAGAAGAAGAACAGAAACAGCAAAGTGGAGAAAACAGATTCATAGAAGGAAGAAGGGGAAAAGAATTCAGGTAAGAGAAGAAGAGAGGCTGCAGGGAAGAAACATCAGAAAGAACCATAGCAAGGAGAAGAAGAGAGAGTAGACTGTAGAGGAAACCACAATTCAATTCATCAAAATCATTCCCCATCCAAAGTTTACAATACAATCCTATATACAACACTCTAAAAGTAAAGAGCTTTGGGCTAGCCTACAAATAATACAAGCCCAAAAGAAAATGGTCCAATTACAAAAGTTACCACAGGAGTTAGCCATGACAGCCGGGTTGAGAAACATGGTGCAAATAGCTTTTTTTTAATAAAAAAATTATGAGCACTTTTCACATTGATCCACCCTAATACTGTCCATTCTAATTTTATACTCAATTTCTTAAACCGTCTATGCCAAACACACCTGGCACCCTTATTTCATTTTAGAATTAAAATTATTTGAAATCATAATTTGTGTGTAGGAAAATTGGTAATCCATGTCTTGCTGTCGCATCATTTGTCACTGTTTTCTATGTTTTTATTCTTCTATTTTACTTTTTACATACATCAGCATGTTTAGCATTTTATATAATTGTTCCTAACCTTCATTTTGGATTGTTTGTATGGAATCAAATGTTAGTGATTAAGAAAACTTTTGCAATTGACCTTAGCTATAGTTAAGTTCAAATTGCCGTTGCTGCTTTCATAGTTGCAAAGATATAATGATTTCGGTATGAGTGCAATGGTCAATAACATATGGAGTGGAATGCAGCAAAAGAGTGGAAGATTGCGTGGATCTCAAGGATTTTGAAGCTTGTAACAGATATGGCATTGACAACACGGGGCTTGTTTGTAAGTTCAATTGCTTTATCTTTGATCTGAATATATCACACTGATAATGCTAACAACTTATCAAAATATTAATTGTACTACATCTTATTTTCTCCTTCTCATTCCTTCGACTTCTTAGAATTGCATTTCAAGTTATACATCCATAAGTCTAAGAAACACAGTCATGCACTGTATCAGCTTAGGTACAATGTTGAATGGATTGTGTTGAACAGACTAATCCATTTGCAGTTGTTTGCTTGAATTCTGGGTTTATTGGTACATGATTTCAGCTAAACCTAGCTGTTTTACTTCTTTATCACTGATTTCTACCTCCTGTGTACTGCTACCCCTTCCACATTTTGCTTCCCCTAACTCCCTGTCCCCTTTAAACGTTGCTAATTATTTTGTCACCTCCAATTAACAAATTCTTATTTCTGTTAATCATTTCTGTTTATGTAAGACTAAACTTACTTTGATTAGTTGATGGCAGAAATACATGATATTTGCCCATATAAATCTACATCCCCTTCACTCAGAAGTAGGTGTTATCAGAATAGTCCTTAATGAGCACAGTAATCTCTTGTGGTTGGTACGAACACCACTTGGGAAATATGTCAAACTCTTAAGATTGTTTCTACCCTCCTTCATCTACATGAATTTCCAACCTATATGCGATTGACATAAGGGAATAAGTTGGCATACAAATAGAAGAGGTGTAAAGATAAGATACTTCAATGCATTTATCGTTTCCAAGATGAAGTTGGTCATATCTACAATATTCTTCCCAATAGTCAGGCTTGCAAAGTTAGGAGTCTTATTTAGGAAACCAGTTGATTAGATGCCTAATGAAAGCAAGGATCTCTTAACCTATAAGGCTGCATATGACACAAAATATTGAAGGGAAAGGGAAACTCGAGAACATCACACTTGCACTCTGCTGAAATGAATTCTCAAAACTTACTCTTGTTACAAATTTCAAAAATCAAAGGACTAGCATGTCTTGCTATTTTTCACACATTCTGAAGCAAAATTATCCAGTGATATTTTGTCTATGTGAAGTAACCAGTGTTCTGATTTATGTATCCTTGCAATCAATCCATCAAATTTAAATTTAGTATTTGAATCAAACTTAAATTTTCTAAGTTTGTGATGAAGCTTCGGATTTGGTGCAACCTTTGCTCAAGACTCTTTAAGCGTGCTGAGAGTTTGATCTTTGATATACTGAACAGATAGGTGTAGAATAAAATTAAGCAAAAGATGAAAGGGTGATCCACTTTTCTTCTAGCAATAAAAATGAGAAGTATATAGATTTTATCAAGGAAGAGTCTCAGTTTCAACAAACTAGCTCGTATTCTTTAGAGTCATGGGATTGATTGTAAAGCCAAAAGGATTATTGAAAAAGAAAAAAAAAATCGCAGATATTGCCTAAATTGCCTCCTACATTACCGACTTTAAATATATTTGCTATACATGGCAAAAGTCAACTCATGACTGGTTAAGATAGGAACCTTGTTAACATTTCCAAGATAACCCTAAAAGAAATGAGAACAATTTTTAACTGTCAAATGGTTTTAATTAATAAGAAAGGAAAAAATGAAAAAGAAGCTTTAATTGGCATATAATACGAGAGATTGGGAAAACAGAAGAGATTTAAGGCTTTTGACTTGAACTCAATGGAACAAACTTTCTGGACTTGACAATGTGTTCAATTGTTATTTTTCTTAGAACAAATGTTGTCTGCTTGTAGGATAGTCAAATGTATGTAGAAAAAAATTAATAAAACATCCTAATTCTAGCATGAACCTAAAAGAAATATTAAATTGAGCAGTTCAAATGAAACTTAATCTGAGAATAATAGTCCAAGAAGGATATAAAAAGATATCTCTTACTCATGCATAAATTCCTCTCGGGTAAAGAGAACTTGGCTCAAGAATAAACTTCAATATATTACTTATAGATTGCACGATCACTTGTTTTAGCTCTAGTTAGTAATCCAAGGGCTTTTTGTAGAAGGTTTGCCCAACCATTTTATTTCCTTAGTTTGTGGAATCATGGGGCTGTTTTTTGAGATGAATTCCTCAGTTGTGTGAGGCATACACCTCACAGCACTGTCTCAAGGATTATGGAAGCATAAAAAATTCTTACTGATTCATTTTGGGAATAATCCATTGTCCACTAAACATTAAAAATTTGTGTTTTTCATAGACCCACTTTCAGAATGTCCATTGCTCCTACCAACTAAATAACATTTCTTTAAAGATTTTTTTTTTTTTTTGCAATTGTTATACTATGAGCTTATTTTGCATTTAGATAATTTTTTGAAATTTTTGGTTTCTCTGAGGCTTATGCCTTTTCTCAAAAAAAGAAAACTCCTAAATACTCGATTATACCTTTTCAAACATAGCCAACTGTTTGAATGCTCCGGGTGCTTAAGTTGAGATTTGTATCATTCCATCCCCTTAAAGACGCCATTGTCCTCAAGGGTGAATTTTTATAGTGATTATTTTCATTCTTCGTTACCATTTGTGAGAAAATATAAAGTGGAAATAAATATTTGCTGTAGATTCTCCAATGATTTAATTTTATTCTTCGCTTCCTGCTCCACTAACTGCCGTAATTCTTGATGGCAAAGTCTTTCAAAATAAATGGCTGCAAAGTCTTTCCTTCTTTGTTACTTTCTCTCATGACCCCAAGGTACCTGTTGAGAGAATCATAACAGTCTTTTCGTTCCCCCGAAGTTGCACTTTTTGTTGCACCTCTTTTGGCTTTTTTCATCTCGTGAATTTCAACAATGTTGCAATGATGTTCTACCAGCATTGAAGAAGACGTTTTACTGGAATTTTGTTCTGCAGCACATTCCATTATCTTTCTTGCATCTAGTTCCTCCAAATTTCAGTTGCCCCCCGATCAACATATCTGTCAATTGAAAAATATGGCAATTTGGAACCTAATATGTCAAAGAGCTCATTCATCGTGTAGTGGAGTTAGATATAATTTCCAATTCCTCCTTTAAACGTTCTAAGTTGATCTAGCAATTTAACCATGTCTAGCTTTGATACCAGATGTTATAAACAAAAATTGTTTGCAACGAATTTATGCAAAATAAAAGAGAAAAAAGTTCATTGGTGCTTCAAGGTTCAATAGCCTCTAAATACACAACTAGGTTGTGGAAAATAATATTCATTTCTTCCTCCATTCCACACATTACAGAATACTTCAAAAAAAAAAAAAACTTACGTTGAGGCCCTAAAAATAGAACTTAAAACAGCCGCATGATCCCACAACTACTTGAAACCTCCATGTACTTGAGTTGAGATCCGTAATAAAGGCCATCTCGCTACCAAGGGGTTTAGTTAGACAGTTGTTTTGAAGTCTCTACTTTTACTTTGAGAATGCATGTTCCAACTATAAGTACTCATTAAACTCATCATGATGCACCTGTTGCCATTTGGAAGGGTGTAACGCCTCGAGTTCCGTGAACCCGGATTGCTACGTTATATTCTTTTGTAACCGATTTAACTAACAAGATTTGCGGAAAATAACTAAATTTCAAATTTCACATTTATAACGGTAAAAAGCCTGGAAAACAACAAAACTCATTTAATTAACTTAAGGAATTTGATTAAACTTCAAATCTCGAGTTTTGGAAATACTGAAATAACAAGTACGTTAATGGTGTTCAAATACGAAATTTTTAAATGTAAATAACTGAATTCATTAAATCGTTGGCACATTGCCCATCAAACCCCGCCGTCTCCAAAATCTGCAAATATGGTTAAAATGATGGAATGAGTATTTCGATGAAATATTCAGTAGACTCATCGCCGATAATTAATTTACAGAATAATTGAACAAGTAATCATGCAATTCATATCGTGACATCATCATAGGCTCATTTTCTTGAAAATCATCGGCTCTTTGAAACATAGGGTGTGGGTAGTCTTGTCTCGTGCATTTAAGCACATAAGTTATGCATAACATTCTCATCTTATCTCATAAGAAATTATCGTCTTCTTCTCATGCAATAAAGCATATAAGTTATGGCAAGCATAACAATATCATATATCTCATATGACATAATTCTCATATCATGCAATTAAGCATATAAATCACGTAAATTCACAAAATACATGCAATTATAATTTAAACTAATTAATGGTGGCGAGTCTACCTCAAATTATCTCAAGTTGCGTGAAAAGTGGAGCGGGGAGTAATCTCAATCTCCTAATCGTCTGTACGTTTCGTCTAGCCAAATAGAAATTAGGTTTGAATTAGTATTTCGAAATTTTAAAGTCTTAAAGCGATAAAATAAAGTTTAGGGACCTAATTGGATATTTATTAAAATTGAATTTGACAAATTTAAGGGTTGAAAATACAATTTTCAAAGTATTGGGACTAAATGTGAAAAATAAGAACTCTAGGGACTTAATTGCAAATTATTGAAACTGAAAATAAGAGTTTAAGGGCTGAAATTAAACTTTTAGAAGTTAGGGACTAGACTGTAAATATATTAAAACTGAAAATAAAACTAAAATGGCTGAAATAGACTTTTGATAAATTAGGGACTAAATTGAACATTTTCTAAAATAGAAACTAAAATTACATAACTAAAATTAAAAATACTCAAACTTAAGGACTTAAATAACGACTTTAAAAATGTGAGGCTTGGGGCTAAAATTCTAAAATTAAAAAAAATAAAAACATTTCATTTCTCTCTCTCTCATTTTCCACAGAGGGAGAGATCGACAGGAGGGAAGGGGCTTTGCCCCCTTCCTCCGATTCCACCGCTGACGGCGGTTGGTGGTGGCGCCGGTGCAGGTAAATTTGGCGCGGATTGAAGGACTAAACCGAGGTGTTAGGAGTTTTGGTGCTCAAATTTGGGAGTTAATCAGGTAAGTCTTTGGGTCTCCCTAGTTCTTGATTTTTTTGTGGTGATTTGAATGGATTTTGGGTGATAGAGGGCTGTCGGTTTTTGGGGTGGTTTGGGTGTTGTGGAGGTGTTGCAGGTGGTTGTCGAGTGGTTGCATTTCGGCGGTTCAATGATTTTGGTGAGGTTGAAGTTTGGGTGACTGGCTGTTGGCTGAGGTCTCGTTTTTGGAGCTTGGTGGTTTGGGCAGTGGAGTTGGTGAGCTTGGTGGCGGTTTTGGTGCTGAGGTTGGTGGAGTTGGACGGTGGGTGTGTTAGGCAGTGGAGGTTGGTGGCTGGAACGTAGGTGGATGACTACAGCTTCGGTGGCTGTAGTGTCTGGTTCGAGAATGAGCTGCATTGTTTTGCAGCTTGTGATTTCACTGTTGATGCTAGAAATGGGCGTTCTAGCATCAATGGTGACTCACGGTGAATGGATTGACTTTTGGGAAAGATGACATTTGAGGGAGAGGATTCTTACCAAAATGGATTTGGCTGCGTGATGTGTGAAAATGGAGGGAAATGAGGGAAATAAAATAGTAAATTTCAAGGCAGAATTCCCTAGTTAACAATTGGGCCTAGCATTTGAGCTGTAGGGTTTTCCAATTAGGTTTAGGTGAATTGGACTATTGAAATTGGACTTAATTGAAATGGGCTAAATAAATTGGATTCTAAAAATAAAATTATGGTACTTATAATTATTCGAAAAATGAATTCGATTCGAAAATTTAAATTCGTTTATAACGGCTAGACGAACACGTTTTCACTTTAACGTTAGGGTTTAAAATTTAGCGACATATTTTTAAAGAAAAATAATTTTATAAAATTTAAAATTTTTGGTCGCTACAGTATACCTGTTATCATATTATTATGCTCAAAATGGAAAGGGAATACAGTATAGAGAATAGTTAAGACATGCACAAGAATACCAGAATAACTAGTATATCTGCAATCACGTCAGAATCCTCCGCTGCATCCATAGCAAATACTCTTGCTTTCCCTCTTCTGTTCTGGTCCAGGTTCGTCTTCTGATTGGAACCCTGGGCGGATGGAGCACGACAGACGTCCTTCCCAAAAAGACACTCTCCTTTATGCAACCTCTGACACTTAGGGCAGGGTGGAGTGAAATTGCTCATCTGTCTCCCTACTGGTCCTAGGTTCGTCCTCTTGTTAAATGCTTGATTCCGATTTTGATTCTGATTGCGATTTGGACCTTGCCACTTCCTCGTTCCTTGATGCCTCTGCTTTCATTATGGTTGTTTTGATTTCCAATTTTGCTTTTTAATATATATATATATATATATATATATATATATATATATATATATATATATATATATATATATATATATATTAAAACAAAACAATTTCATATTGAATATGTTGATTACTCCTTTTCTGTTAACAAAACAACGAAAATCAATTTCATATCTGTTTCCGTAGATCTTGTGAATTAAATTTTATTAAGTTCAACGTCATATCCTTGGTGACATTGCCAGCAAAAAAAAAAAATTAAGTGATGAGGTCTCACTTAACGTACACCTCAAAGGAAAAAAAATAAAGAAATCCACAATTGGACACTTATGTTTGGATTAAATAATTTGATGACAATTGTTTGGTGAGAGAATTGAACATTTCAAGGATTATTGTGTCACATGCAACGATAATATTTTGGCTTATCCAAATTCATTAGCATTGAATTTTGCATTCGGAATGATTTGTTTAAGTATACCAATCTAGAAATCAAATTATTCTTTTGCGATTTAGACGATTTGAACTTTTCCCATTTAGATTTCAGTGTACATGTTTTTTATGATTCGAGTGTCCAACTTTCACCCGACTAATCTTGAAAAGTGGCAGTCTTCCCCCTTAGTTCGTCACTCGAGTTAATCTGGATACGATCAAGACTTATACACATTTGAATCGGACATTTGACAATTCTCTTTCTTGTGAACCTTTGTCTTTCAAAATAAATGTTGTCTCATAGCTGCTGCAAGGATTCAAATTTTCGATGCTCTGTAGAGAACTCTCATGCTTTACCACTGCGTCATGCCTGTGGGGACCAATGTACATGTTATTTACCACCACGTACCACTAAAAATATCGTTTTGCCGCACATATAAGGTGAGTCGCCATTCATGAATTCCAATTGCCTTTATCATGCCTGTTATCTCTTTTGAAAATAATTACAAATTGAATTGTCGAATAAAAATAAAAATATTATTTAGGTGATCAAAGGGGCCAAAAAAATAATAAAATAAATGGAAAATTGGCGCAAATAATCTCAAACCTTTCCTCATCTTGAATAACTGGTCCAATTAGATATAATTACTCTTATTTTGTCTTTATTTGAAGGGGAAAATTGGGACAAGAACAAAAGTAATAGTTGGTATAGAATGAGAAATCTGTATACCTGTTCAACCTATTGTGTCACTGTCACTGACGTCTTATTAAAGTTAAAATACTCTCATGAAAAGTCAAATTGAACAACTCTCTTATAGAATAAAATAAATGTAAATTAAAATATTGTTTGCTTATGCAATCATCTAATTTATTTATTTATTATTATTATTATTATTATTATTATTATTATTTATTTATTTATTTTTTGCCTCTTTATCTACAAGTAATAGTTTTAGTTTGAGCTCAAGAGCGTGTTTGGGAGCAATTTTTGTGAGATTTTAATCAAAATTATAACCGTTATAGTCAACCTGTGGGCGCCACCTGTGAGAGGGAAAATCAAAAATGGTGACTGATTTGATAGTTAACGGCTAAAATTTTGATTAAAATCTTGATTAAAATTTCTCCCAAACAGAGCCTAAGTTGGGCTTGGATTTCCTTGTTGGCTTCCCAATTAAGAATTTTTGAAGAGTTCTGTTATAAATTGGATGCGCGTCTCTCTCTCGGGAAAAATTTATTTTTTACAACTAATTTTACTCGTGAAAAATTAGATGATTTATTTTTTGAAAGGTGCGATGAGTGCATCCATAATCGGAGAATATGCATAATAACAGTGTCATGGAAAGAAAATAAATTTCAAGGAAAGTATTTACCTAAGAATTATTTTGTAAGGAATTGTTAATTAAGTATGTTCGATTGATATTATTTTTCACCAGAAAAATTTTGAAATTTTGTATTCGTTTGACTTTGTTTTACATAAAAATTGTCCATTAAAGTGATAATTTTATCTACAATTAGTTATAAAATTTGTTTCCATTGCCAAAAATTCCTTAAAAAAATCATTTTTTAATCAAAATTTAGTATTCGTTTGACTTTATTTTACATGAAAATTGTCCATTAATGTGAACTTTTTTTTTACAATTGGTTATGAAATTTGTTTCTATTATAAAAAAAATTAAAAATTAAAAGCCCTCAACTGGAAAATCAATTCCCATTTTCCCCAATTTCAAGGAATAGCTGGCTTGTGAGATTCATAATGGAAAAAAAATTTGCCATGAAAATTGTGCTCGTCAAACACAGAAGTTGGTGAGAAATGGAATTAAAATTCCAACTTCCATGGAAAAAAACCCATCAAACAGGGCCTTACAATAATTGTAACTCTCAGTTATCAATATAGAAAATTTGGGAATTATGTAACAACTCCATTAAAATTTTAAAATTAAGATTTTCAAAAAATTACATCCATTGTGACATGATTAACACAATGCAATTGACAATCATTGTAATTTATTAAATGTCAAAGTTTACAAAATTCCACCATAAAAAAATTATGGGAAAAATTCATTTTCCCTACTTTATCTTTACCCTATTTCAAAAATAACAAAACAACTTTTACATTTCAAAAATCAGATTTTTTGACATATATATACACATATTTATAAATATTTATTTATTTATTTAAATATATAAAAAGATATAAATAAATAAATATATATATATATATAAAATTAACCCACCCCCATCACCACCACCCCACCACGCCGGCGACTGCTCCGGCGACCACTCCGGCGACGTCTCCGATTCCGGCGACCGCTCCGGCGCCTATTCCGGCGACTGTTCCGATTCCGACGACTCGGGTCACAAGTCACAATCCAGGTCACAACTCAGGTCACAGTTCAATTTACAATTAACCCACCCCTACCTCCACCACCCCCACCTCTCCGGCGATACTCCGGCGACTGCTCCGGGAAATATTCCGGCGACTACTCCGGCGAATGCTCCGGTGATCGTTCCGGCGACTGCTCCGATTCCGACGACTCAGGTCACAAGTCACAGTTCAGGTCACAAGTCAGGTCACAGTTCAATTTACAAATCACAGCCCAGGTCATAGTTCAATTCACAGGTCACAGCCCAGGTCACAACTCAGGTCACAGGTCACAGCTCAGGTCACAACTCAAGTCACAATTTGTTTATCGATCACAGATCAAAAATTTTGTAGGTCACAAATTATTTAGAGGTCACAAATAAAAAATTTTGTATGTCACGATTTATTTCATTAGTCACGTATTATCAAATTATTGGTCACAACTTATTTCTCGATCACAGATTAATTTTTCAATCACAACTTAATTAATTGTGAGTCACGCCGCCACCACCAACACCACCACCAACAAACACCTCCACCACCACCAAAAACCATCACCACCAAACATCACTGCCCCCACAAGCACCAAACCTACAGCCACCACTGCATCCAACACCGCATCGCTGTTGTCACCAGAACCAACAGCACCAACATCTCACCGCCGCTGCCATAACACAAACCACCACCAACAAAACACCAAACACCAAAAACCACCACCGAGGCCGTCCCACCTCCACAGTCAAAAAGCCACCTCACCAACAACACCAAAAAAACCACTACTAACACCGACATCGTCACCACCAACGTCGACAGCCACATGTACCACCACAGTCGCTGCCAAAACAACCAACACTACCCGAAGGCAACACCACTGTCTAAAAAACAATTGACACCCCGACCAGAACCATCGACACCCCCACACAACACCACCGCACACAGCCAGAGGCACTACGACCAGCAAACTACACCACCAACGCTCAAAAACTAGATTGCCCAAACCATTGCAGCCATCAACTGTGAAAGCCGCTTCCATTTTTAGATCCACCGTCCCCAACCAGCAACACACACACGCCCACCACCATCACAGCCCAAAAATCAAACCCACCACACACCCACTACGTCGCCAACACCATCGCACAATAGCACACATCCCCACCGCCATTATCGTCGCACCGAAGCTCGTCGCGCCGATTTCGAAAGGGCAGGTCGACTCGAAAATCACCCCAAAAATCTGAAGCAGTGACTAGATCGCTCACGTCGATAGTGGGCGAAGACGGCAGCGAGATTTTGGTGTTGGTCGAGCGGTGGCGACAGTCGCGCCGGCGACGAGAGAGAGGAGGTTGAGAGTGATGAGAGAGAAAGGTTTGAGGGAAATGAGGGGGATTGAGGGAGGTAGGTTGTTTTATAAATTAATTTAATTTAATAATATATTAATTTAATAATAATATATTAATTAATAAAATATCTGATTTTTGAAATGTTAAACATAACATATGATTTATGAAATGGGATCTTCAAAAGTAGGCTTTCATGTAATTTTCACAAAAATTATATACAATATAATTTGTTGCATCTTCCTTCATAGGCCCATCTATATTGTGATTTTAAAGTTTCGTCCCTATTGACCTCAACCTAGTGATGTCAACCCTTGATAAAAAGAACACATGAGCACGTGACTAAGAGGGAGAATGGCCTTAAACAGAGAAAGAGTGGTTCGCCTTCCCCACCTGCACGTGTGGGAAAATATAGTTTAAGGAAAATAATGAAATTAACACCAAAATGGGAATAAATAATGAGTTTCAACACTTTTTCATACAATTTATTTTGGTCTCTTTTACGATATACTAGTTTTAGGCCGTGCAATGCACAGGTTCGGTTATTTTTAAGATTATGTTAGCATTGCATATTATATATTCAATGAAGTTAGCAAAATGAATTTTATTTAACAAAATGTATTTACATAATACCGTTAAATACAAACTTTAAATAAATAAATAAATCATTATGTACAAATGGATTAACCATTTTAAAAAATTATTTCCTATATCACATACTTGGATTTTGACAACACATAGTTGTCAACTATTGTTGTACACTTAACTTTATTTTTTAAAATACCCTTGACAATACATCACATGCACAAACTAATCCTCAAATTCATGTCAATGGTCGATTGTCAATGTCAATTATTTTCTTCCAACTATGAGGTTTTTGGGCTTATTTGCGAAGTATATCATTCTTATGCCATTTTCATCGCAACCACCACCACGAAAGATTTTTTTTTTTTTAGTTGGATTCCAGCAAAAAATGTATTTAGCCAAATTACTTTTTCAACGTTGAATTTCATTTTCATTACTTTGTATCCATCTATGCAATTTAAGCCTTTATTGATTAGAACTTTTGACAAACTGATATACATAGAATATACAAATACACTAATAAACGGATTGCACATTAAGAAAACAAACGTTTTTCTTATTTTTTAAACATCCAAAAACTTTTAAATACTAAAAGAACAGATAACATATTGGCTAGCAGTCCCTTAATAGTCCTTTAATGCGATGCTCTATGAAGCAAAATGAAAAAATACTGAAAATAATGAAATAAGAAACATTAAATGGCATTTTGACTTAGCAAATGAACTCAAACGTCTAAAATCCTTCATATGTCACAGCAAAATTGAATGAGATTCGTCGCAAACTTTCCGGAATGAGGTCATGGGCCCAAAATAGACACTGTATGCAAATGTTACGTCATTTTCTTCCAACGTCAACCATTTTAAGCTAATGAAAATGTTATTGTTCCTTACAATTTTAGGCCAGTGAAAATGTTATTTTTAGCATTGTAGTATTTATATAAAAAAAAAAGAATCGTCTCCGCACGCGGAGTGAACACTCCGCACATGTTTGGAGAGTTTTGTCCTTCCTATTATACTATATTATATTCATGTTGATAAATAATGTTCTACTTTTTATTGATGTTTTGTTTTTTATTCTTTACTTAATTAAACACGCAATCATTAAAATTCTTTTACTATAAAAAAATAATATTTATTATTTTCATTCTAAATACAAAATTAAACTAAATTTAAACTACATAACATACTTGTTTAGATATAAAAAGAAATTAAAAAAACACTATCATCTACCATTCCAATATATATATATATATATAGAATAAAGGAGCACATAAGATTCTTATCTCTTTGACAAAATCTCCTACGTAATTGACGCAACCTAAAAATCTTTGAAGACTATTTTTGTCTAAAATTTCATCAGAAAATTTGCAAGTGAAATCTAAACTTCTTTGAATTGGTGTAAGTGTTCCTAATTGAATGTTATGACCAAGGAACCTTATTTTTGTTTGACACAAAACAATTTTCTTAGCTGAAACAGCTAAACCATTTTGTTTAATGACATGAATGAATGTATGCAGATGTTTGAAATATTTTTCAATACTTTCAGAGAAGATTAAAACATCATCAATGTAAGTAATGATAAAATCTTGAAAAGGATTGAAAATATCATTCATAATTTTTTGAAATTCAGAAGGAGCATTTTTGAGACCAAAGGGCATGACATTCCATTCGTATTGTCCGAAAGGAACATTGAAAGCAGTTTTGTACTTATCTTCTTCTTTAATTTGAATTTGCCAAAAACCTGACTTTAAATCAAATTTGGAGAAGATAATAGCTTTGAATAATCGATTCAGAAGATCTTTCTTATGAGGAATTGGATAACGAATCCATTGAAGAGATGAATTGAGGGGCTTGTAATTAATAACGAGTCGAGGAACTCCTCGTTCAATTTCGGCAGAATTATTGACATAAAAAGCAGAACAGCTCCAAGGCGACTTGCTTGGTCTGATAAGTTTTTTATTGAGAAGGTCTTGTATTTCAATCATACAATGATCAAGTAAATCTTTGTTCATTTGAATAGGACGGGATTTTGTTGGAATATTTGATTATATATATATATATATATATATATATATATATATATATATATATATATATATATATATATATTACCACTATACATAATTTAAAAAATACTACTTTTCCAATTTATATATATGGCATCACACATTTTATTTAGGTGCATATTTTGACATAAATAAATAAAATAATTACAATCATATTCATTGTAACATAATTATAAAAAAAAAAAATCTAAATTTTTTTTATAGTATAAACATTTAGACAACAATATATTACCTAAACAATTCAAACTTTAATGCATATTGGTTATTGGATAGACGGAAAGTGAATTTTTTCTAAATTATTTTTTTTATAGTAAAAGAATTTTAATAATTATGTGTTAAAACAAAACATAAATAAAAAGCAAGTGAAATAATGAGTCGTTGAACATTAGTCGTTGAACATTATTTCTCAACAGGGATATAATATATTATAGAATAGTAGAAATCATATATATATATATATATATATATATATATATATATTAGGTGCAAGCAACATGCAATGCACGTTTGTTTAGTTTATATTTAATATTTTTGTTTAATAATTAATTTATTATTAATAAAGATATAATTTTTTTTGGTTAATTAAGGGCGTGTCTGGGCGTGCTGTAAGGAGGAAGGAAAATTGATTCTATTATCGTTTTTTTTTCAAACCTACAGCCCTACAGTGAGAGAATTGGTCCAAAATTGCGGCACCCAACGACATGAATTGTGTTGCCAACGGCTTGATTTATACTGAAAAGTAGAAACAGACACCCTATAAATAATTAATGATGTAATGTTTATGTAATTGATAAATAATTAGATGTGTGATTTTGATATTGTGATGTATGTTAGTGAGATTGAAGAAAATAAGCAAAAGTGGACAAATTTGGAGAAATGGCTAAATTGTAAGGGATCCAAAGTTCGGGGGTTAAAATGTAAATACTTAAAAGTTGTGCCGAATCTCACGATGAATATTTGAGAGTGCTCGGAGTCAATTGGATAAAGAAAGATGTCAAGGGGATCAAATTTAGTCAAAAGATGATTACAAATCAATTTCCAACCGAAAAGTTATGCTCCGGTGTTTTAGTCTCATATTGAGACCTATTATTGGTATAGGAAGTGATCGAATTGAAAAATGATGTCTGAATTAAAGTTGTAGCCAGATGAGTTAGCTTTCCAACGCATTTTTCATTGCCTCAATAGGATATCGGAATACAAAATTATGATAAAAATATTGAAAGAAGGTGCAGCTGCCTGTTTAAAATAAGAAATTACGTTACATAGTCTGTTATATTGAGACCTATTTTTGGCATATAAAGTGGTCGAATTGGAGAATGATGTCTGAACCAAAGTTGTAACCAAATGAGTTAGATTTCCAACGCATTTTGAATTACCTCAATCGGATATCGGAATACAAAGTTATGATAAAAATACTGAAAGAAGGTGCAACTGTCTGTTTAAAACAAGAAATCCTGTTACATAGTCCGTTATATTGAGACATATTTTTGGCATAGAAAGTGATCGAATTGGAGAATGGTGTCTAAATCAAAATTGTATCCAGATGAGTTAGCTTTCTAAATCATTTTGAATCGCCTCAATCGGATATCAGAATACAAAGTTATAATAAAAACATTGAAAGAAAGTGCAGCTGCCTGTTTAAAACAAGAAATTTCGTTACATAGTCCGTTATATTGAGACTTATTTTTGGCATAGAAAGTGATCCAATTGGAGAATGATATCTGAATCAAAATTGTAGCCAGATGATTTATCTTTTCAACGTATTTTGAATCGCATCAATCGGATATCGAAATACAAAGTTATGATAAAAAAACTGAAAGAATGTGCAGCTGCCTGTTTAAAACAAAACATTCCGTTACATAATCCGTTATATTGAGACATCTTTTTAGCATAGAAAATGATCGAATTGGAGAATGATGTCTGAATCAAAGTTGTATCCAGATGTGTTAGCTTTCCAACTCATTTTGAATCGCCTCAATCGGATATCGAAATACAAAGTTATGATAAAAATACTGAAGGAAGGTGCAGCTGTCTGTTTAAAACAAAAAATTTCGTTACATAATCCGTTAAAACAACAAATTCCGTTAGTTTTTCCGTTAAACCAACAAATTCCATTAAATATGCACTTTTTATATATAGAAAGATATAATAACTTTCCTGAGAGTTTGGACAAACTTTCCAAACAGTTTGAAGATTTTTCTCCAATCTGTTTGGAGAGTTTGGAAAACTCTCCAAACTGTTTGGAGAGTTTGGACATCTCTCCAAACATTTTGGAGAGCAAGTCTTCGTATTGCTCTACATACTACGGAGCATTTGCTCCGCACAGCTCAGAGCATTGCTCCATAGTGTGTAGAGCAATCGATTTTGATTTTTTTTCTTATTCTCTATCTTTTAGTCAACAATTGTGGGTAAAGAAGAAGTCTATATTACCCTTTTGTTTTGAGGAAAATATTTCACAAATGAACAGTTAATAGTAGGGGATAAAATGAGAAAAAAATTAATTGGTGGAGATAAAATGAAAATGAAAATGAAAAATGTATTGCTCCGCACTCTACAGAGCATCGACTCTGCACAGTGCAAAGCAAACAATTTCTTTTCCTGACATTCAAAGTCAACAATGGTAGGGAAATAAATTAATGAAAAAATTATCTTTCCAAAATGCCCTTAACCCAAGTGTAAATAGTGGAAGATAGATATGAAACAGTTTGTGTAAATTGTAGAGGATGCAGGGGCGGAGCCAGCCCTTCAAACTAGGGGGGTCCTGGAGTTGAAGGGCAGGGGCTCAGGGGGGTTCGCCCCGAAATTTTTTTTTGAAACATTATCTTTTAAAATAAGGAAAATTGGTACTTTGTGATGGAGAAATGAAATAAATGAACATAAATTAATGTACGAAAACTTCACAAAAAAATCAAGAAACATATAAAAGAAATTACTAATCTTTTCAAATATTTCTCCATCACCGAATCTGAGGATTGATGAAACTCTTTCACGCATAATTGATAAACAATACAATTTCACAAACAATTGAATGAGCTGGATTAGGAGATTAAAAAAAAATTTGAGGCCAAAAAATAAAAAATAAATTTTTTTCCAAAAAATTGGGGGGGGTCCTGGACCCCCCCAGGACCCCCCTCCCTTCCGCCCCTGAGAGGATGGATATGGGGCAATTTGGACGAAAGAAAAATGCTTCCAAATGAACAGTACTCGGCATGGTGGGGGCAATTTGAGCTAACAAAAATGCTTTAGAATGAACAATACTCGACGGATTCACTCTTTTAATATAGTAGGGAAATAAATATAGAGATATCTGGAATTTTGTCAAGAGAAAAAAAATGATATCTCATTTCACAGTATAACTATTTAGAATTTGTGAAGAATGGGTTTGAATGGCTCTAGTATGTTTCAGACAAATGTAGAGAAACATAATAGATGATATTCTTATGTAGAAATATGTCATGAGTTGTAAGTTATTTTTGGATACCAAGAAATTCTTCCCAAACGTGCAAATTTTTGGATTTTCACTGTAATTTTGTCATCTTTAAAACCATTTCAATTTCGTGCCAAATTAATGCTTACAATTTATTTTATTCAAAATAAATAAATCAAAAGATCATAGATGGTTTTCATAAGGGAAAATTGCGGCCGTGGTCCCAAACCTTTCATTTTGTTGCAGATTACACTCCAAACCTTTTATTTTTGTGGGCGAAGTTCCCAACCTTTATATGTAGTTGCAGCGTCGATCCCAAACCTTTAATTCCGTCCATAAAACCGTCATTCAACGTTTCAACAATAATTTTGACTCGAAAAATTGCAACGCTGGTCTCAAACATTTCATTCTGTTGCAAATTACACTCAAGCCTTTAATTTTTGCGGCTAAAGTCCCAAACCTTTATATATAATTACAACGTTGGTTCATTTCACGCATTCCGTCAATAAAATCGCCAGTCAACGTTCAAACAGTAATTTTAACTTAAATGACATCTTAATTGATGGGTAAAATTGTCAAAACAAATTATCCAAAAAATGTTTGTTTTCTTCAAATCCTTCAATTTTTTACAGAAATCACATTTTCATCATCGATAACTATATGATCAGATAACAATTCGATCCGATTTGTTATAATAGTCGAATCGATAAATTATTTTTATGACATATTATTTGTCACTAAAATAAATAAATGAGAAAATAAAAATAAATAAACTACATTTGGTACTATAATTTGTATGTGTTATTAAATAATTTTAAGATTGATTAAAAATTAAAAATAATATTAAAATAAAAAATACATTTTTTATTAATTAAAAATAATATTAAAAATTTTTATTTAGTACTAAATTTTTTTATTTTCTCATGTATTTATTTTAATGACAAACAACATGCCATAAAAAATGAAAAAATTGCAACGCTAATTCCAAACCGGCATGTTTAAACAGCCTAAACATAGATATTATTAAAAAAATATTTTATTATTTTAATATTATTTTTAATTTTTAATCAATTAAAAAATTATTTAATAATACATACAAATTATAGTACTAAATGCAGTTTGTTTATTTTTATTTTCTCATTTATTTATTTTAATGACAAGTAATATGCCATAAAAATAATTTATCGATTCGACTATTATAACAAATCGGATCGAATTGTTATCTGATCAGATGGTTATCGATGATGAGAATGTGATGGCTGTGAAAAGGTTGAAGAATTTGAAGAAAACAAATATTTTTTTTAGATAACTTGTTTTGTTACCCATCAATTAAAATGTCATTTGAGTTAAAATTACCGTTTCAACGTTGACTGATAATTTTATGGATGAAATGCATGAAATGGACCAACGCTGTAATTATATATAAACGTTTGGGATTTCGGCCTCAAAAATTAAAGGTTTGTGTGTAATTTGCAACAAAATGAAAGGTTTGGGACCAGGACTGCAATTTTTTCGAGTCAAAATTACTGTTGAAACATTGACTGGCGATTTTATGACGGAATTAAAGACTTGGGACCGACGCTGCAACTACATATAAATGTTTGGGACTTTGGCCACAAAAATAAAAGATTTGGGTGTAATCTGCAACAAAATGAAAGGTTTGGGAGCACGGTCGCAATTTTCCCAAATTTTTATGTAAACAACCATTAAACGCTTGGAACTGTTTTCTATATTTTACTTTTTGCAATTGTTTTCTTGAGTTTTTCAGAATTTTACATTTTTACATTTTAATTTTTTTAATTTTAGATTTTTTTTAATTTTTTTTAAAGAATTTATCAAAATATTATTTTTTTTGAAATTATTTTGTAGAATTTTATATATTTGTTTTAGGGTTTACTTTTTATTTAATGCTTATTTCTCATATTTCGAATGTTTTTATAATTTTCATTGAAAATATATGTTAAAAATGTGTTTTGACTAACCTTATTCTTGAAAAATACTTTTTTTGAAAATATCATTTGAGCATTTTTCAAAAAGAAAACTGAAAATAGCAAACAAAAAGCACCATGCTATTTTGTTGTTTCTCAAAATTTGCAGTAGATAACACATTCTTTTATAATAACTTTTTTTTAGAATAATTCTTCATTACCAGATTTATTCTTCACAAGGGCTTTACGGGCCCCTCACTGTAGCGATGGGCTCCACCCATTGTATTAAAAAAAAATGTGGCTCTCACCTTTCATGCGTGTAGCCTGACAGGGGCCTAATGATAGCAATGTTCTTTTTTTTTTTTTTAATATCTACGGAACACCTAAAAAAGATTCTAATTATTTGACAATGCAAAGTTGGGCTATAAAATCAATATCAAATTTGACCTAAAAGGTTTGGAAAATGCTACTGATACATCATCATTTACCTAAGGGACTACCAAATGTTGATCTATAAATTTTTTTTGAATCAAAAACTTGCGAGCAAATAAAAAAAAAAAGGCTGAAACACTCATGATTTATCCATATCGACAAAAACCCCTTGTTCGCGTGAAATCCGCAAGCGTACGAGATCGTTGTACAAGTAATAAAATATGTGAGTTAAGAGTATCGTTCCCACAAGGAATAAGGTCTAATTTGTAGTTCAATAGTTACTATTAAATTCGAAGTATGGTAATATCAACAAAAGAGATGATTTGTACGTAATCTATATTAATCATAAACTAACAAAACAAATAAAGTGTTTATCTAACATGTAAACATTTATATTGGAATCGTGAATCCCCCTATTGTCATTTATTTCAATTCTTAATTCGTAATCTAGTAAATTCATGCATTGAAGACAATCAATAATTCACTTTTATTCAATATTCTTTTCCAAAATATATTAAACATATGTTTAACAAGACCCGATTCTGTTCCTAGTCCGAATTCATATGAAAAACATACATTGAATCACATGATTTATCACACATGATTAATCGCACATGCCACAAACATTATTCCTAATACCTATTGTCCATGTGTTGATTTTGTCGCGTTTTAGACTTATTGTGAGTATTCCTACACTACAACAAGCAACTTACTATCTAATTGGTGATCAAGCAATCAAATAATTCAATGGGAATGCAAAACCAATCAAGAAAAATCAAGAAGTACTAAATTAATCGTCTCGAATTAAAACAAATAAGGAATATGGTTCATCATTCATCCAATACAATGAAAAACTAGCTTAACATTTTTATAATAAAATTATACAAGAATAATTGAAAAAATACCACTCGAAAATAAGAAAAATGGGAGAAGTAGGAAAAATCCACGTTCTTGATGTGAATCCGGATGAAGAATCTTCAATATCCTATGCAATTCGCCTTGATTCCATGTTGTTAGTCATGTTCTTCGCCTCCAAAATATGTATAATATAAAGATTTTTAGATTTAGAGAGGTTCTCCATATGTATTCTGCTGTTCTCTCTTTATAGGAGCCGAAAATTGGTTGAAAATCACGTCCAAATTGATTTCCAAAAGAGTTCCAATCGAATAAGGAAAGTTGCATTCGCGCGCGAATTTTTTGTCTCTGCACAGCAGTCCGTATTTTAGTCATAACTTTCTCTTCTGATATCCGATTGATGTGATTCAAAATGCGTTGAAAATATAACTTAAATGGATACAACTTTGATTGAGATAGAGTTTTTCCAATTCGGATGTTTACTATGCCAAAAAGGGGTATCAATATTCGACTAAAAATCTGAAATATATCTTGAGCGATTGGAAATTGATTTTGATAATACTTTGATCATGTTCCACTCCTTTTTGAATTCTAATGTCAATCCAATTGTCTCATAACAATTTTCAAAGTATCTTCTTGAGTATTTGCAATTTGATCATCGAACTTTGGATTTTACCATTTTTCACTACATTTTGCTTCTTTTCTCCAATTCTTCATCAAACATAAAGTTTTATCTACACAATACAATATAACATAAATTATGTAAAATTTTGCCAAAAGAATAATAAAATTTTATATTTTCAAACCGCGAATAAGTGTAGAAAATACACTTATCACCCTTCAATTCACTTGAAAGACTAAACAAAAATTTTTACAAAATTCATTTTTTCTAAAATTCATTTTCAATTACACATTCTCACAATAAAATATTTTGTACGTAAACCCAAAATTCTTCAAGCTTTTTAACACGTTCTCTACAAAATTAGGTATGTTCTCTTTATCATTTTCATTGAAAATTAGCGTTCTCTTTCCTATTTTTGAAAACGTCTCTCTAAAAATAAGTTTGAAATTTACAAAAAAAAAAAAAAAAACCCAAAACGACAAATTTGTCGTTTGGGATGTTTTCAGTTATAATTTGGCTAAACTTTTCAAAACACATTTTCGTTGTTTTCAATTACTATCACCCGCAACCACCACCATTGTCGCCTGCAAAATACTGCCAACTGTTGTCGCAACCCCAACATCACCCTAACCATCACCATCATCGGAACCACCACCATAGCCACAACATCACTCAACCAAGACCACGTCGCCAAAACCACCACCACAAAAACCTCCACAACATGGTGCCACCACCACCACCACAACCACAACCACAAATTTTCAGTTTTCAACGTTAAGTTCACCCATAAAATCAGCGAGCTATGGTTGAAATTAGGCTTATCATATGATTGGGTTAAGCGCCCCTAAGGGAGAGGAAGGTGACCCATATGGTCCACGACCATGGGTTGAATAGATGTCGCCGGAATCATATATTTCTTCGGACTGTGCGAAATGGGATCGCAACCCTCATTTCGATTAATTGTTGTTTTGATTAAATTGAGGGCTGTTTCTGAGTCGCCTGGAGGTGGGTAGTCGATCAGTGATGGTCTACAATGAATACGATGGCCATAGAATAGGGAGGGAAGAAGAGAGAGGGAGATAAGCAAGAAAATTCAGGGGAGAAGGTAAATGTATTTTTAGATTTTTTAATTTTCAAAACAATTTTTAAAAATGGCAAAAAGAACACGTGTTCAAAAATTTCAAAATGAACACTAAAAACACAAAACTCAAAATGAATTCAAAACGAAAAACACAAAATTGAAACACGAAAAGAACGGTCCCTTACTATTTCAAAATTCATTTTCCATGAAAATCTCTTTATAATGGTTGTGGCATTGCCAAAAATTAAAAGAAGAAAATAATTTAAGGACCAAATTGTAAGAAAGTCAATGAGTTGGGAACAGAGATGAAACTCTCTCTTATTTCCAAACCCCTAGTTGCATATAAAATGATTACACGCTCTCGTAATTATCATAATCTTCTAAGGACACAACTGTCAATTTAGTTTTAAAATGCCTTCACATCCCTAAACAGAACCCTATCGCTCTTTTCCTAACGTTTTTCCCTGCAGAACATCCGGACCTTAATTCAAACTCCTCCATAATTTTATATTCTCTAGTAGGTAAGCGAACAGAAATCCTTATGTATACGTATTTTGTATTGATTTATTTACATGTAATTAAGTGAAGATCTGATTTCTTCAGTTTGAAGAAGAGAGAAATTGTACTGATCTGTTGTTTTATGTTGCTATGTTGCAGTAAGAGTTGCAGAAAGATGGGAGACACCAAGGAGAACGATGCATACGAGGAGGAGCTTCTCGACTACGAGGAAGAAGACGAAAAAGCCCTTGATTCCGTCAACGCTAAAGTCAACGGCGAGTCCGCCAAGAAGTAAGCTTACAATAAATTTTGCTTCAGAGTTGATATTATGGATTCGAAAGTTTTGGTTTTCCCGTGATAAATTTTCCACTTAAAATCACTCTTCGTGTAAGCCTTATTAGTTGATTAAAACCTCTATTTCTTTCTTGGTAATTTCTGCTTTCATTCAAATTAGAGTCTTTAATCTATTATATAGATCCGAGTTAAATAATAAATATTTTCTCGACATTTGTGCTTTCTTACGATTAGCGAATTCAATTTATTATGTAAATCTGTGTTTCGTTTTATAGTAAGTTTGCTCGAAAGTCCCTTTTCTGTTTGGGATACATGAACTGTTTCATTTATATATTAATTGGATATAGTAGATTAAGCTTTATAACAGAAAATAGTGAACTGAATTCCTTTTGGTGATTCTGATAGTCTAGAAGAATTATTTTATTTTGTTTGTCATAAAGATTTCGTAAAGATAATGTTAGATGTTCTTGAATGTTCAAATAGTGAAGTCCAGGGGATGAACTTCATTTTATGCATTGAAGAGAGCTTCACAAGTTTCTGTAGGATCTGAAGTAATCATTTTAACTGTCTAATCTATGGATAACTGCTTCTCAATTTGGGATTTTTTTTATTTATTATTATTTTTTCTGCAGTAGAAATCTGCTATGTTTTTTAGAGAAGTTAATTTTTATACCTGCAGTTTTTTGTGGACTAAACATGGTATGCATCAGTATCCAATTTGTAATAATAACCTGAGTGTCAATTCCTTGTTTTAATTGCAGGGGTTATGTAGGCATTCACAGTTCGGGATTCAGAGACTTTCTCTTGAAGCCAGAGCTTCTACGCGCTATTGTGGATTCAGGATTTGAGCATCCATCAGAAGGCAAGATACTTCTTCTGGTTCTTTATTTAAAGAAATTGTGTTAATTTTTTACTCAGGCACTTCATTCTGTGTATGGTGTACTGAATGGAATAATTTTTCAACTCATGTCAGATGTCATTTGTAACTATTTAGTATTTACCAATTACGGGGCACCCTGCCCGTATGCAATCAAGTCTGTGGTGTCTATAATGTCGAATTAGATAGAAGAAAACTTAGAAAATGAGGTAATTTTTCTGAAATTGTCTTCAAAAATTCTTTTCCAATTAACAGAAATTGAGTTTTTTTTACCAACTAGTATGACCTTTTCGTATAACAGTGTAGCTTACTAACAAACTTGAGGAGTAATAAAAGGAATCTAAATGTTAAGAAAATGACAAGTAGAAAGTTCAATAAAACGGCCATGTATTTATAAGTGACACCATCTGCATCAGGCTATAAATATTTTCTGTTGTTTGTCCATTAATTGTATCTTCTTTTAATGATATTAGTTTTTATAGGTGAGTTGAATTAGATTGACAGTTCATGTTAGTGAGTCCAGTATCAATTGTGCATTTATGCTGTTGCCTCAAGAGTGTATTAAATATCTTTTGCTATTGCCCTCTTTGAAGAATTTTTTCATGTTATTTAGACAATGCTTTTTCCTCTTGTGCTCTTTTCTTGCCATTTTTATTTTCTGTCCCACTTCTGTACCTTTAAGAAACTAGAATGTTTGGAATATTTTTTACAACATTTATTATCTTTTACTTCTCAGGTAAACATCATTATCACCCACCTTGTGAGACGTTGAATGTTTTCTTTTTTTAATTGAAACTGAGGCTTCTTTGGATCAAATCTCAATGGTTCTTCATCAGTTCAACATGAGTGCATACCTCAAGCTATTTTGGGAATGGATGTCATCTGTCAAGCAAAATCTGGAATGGGAAAAACTGCTGTTTTTGTTCTCTCGACATTGCAGCAGATTGAACCTGTTGCTGGTCAAGTTGCTGCACTTGTTCTATGTCACACAAGGGAATTAGCTTACCAGGCATGTATTCTAGCTAAGAAAAGCTTAATTTTTTCGTATCTGTTTACAGCCTAAATTGTAGTGCCTCTCCATGTATGTTTTCATGCATTCATTAATTTGTGAAATGATGCACTTTTTCATATTATTGAATTTTTTATCGACATATGGGTTGATATTTGTTGGCAGATCACTTATATATCATTTATTCATTTGCAGATTTGTCACGAATTTGAGCGTTTCAGCACGTATTTGCCAGACATCAAAGTTGCTGTTTTCTATGGCGGTGTCAACATAAAAATCCACAAAGATTTATTGAAGAACGAATGTCCTCACATTGTTGTCGGAACACCTGGAAGGATACTCGCTCTTGCAAGAGACAAGGACCTTTCTTTGAGAAATGTGAGACATTTCATACTGGATGAATGTGACAAGATGCTCGAATCTCTTGGTATGCCACCTTAGTAGTATTAAGTCTTGTTTCATCCTAAACACCTGAATCTTTCTCTCTGAACACTAAAAATAGTTCCCATTTTGCTCATTAGCTGTTTTTTGTCCTCACAGATATGAGAAGAGATGTGCAGGAGATCTTCAAGATGACCCCTCATGACAAGCAAGTTATGATGTTCTCAGCTACGCTCAGCAAGGAGATTCGACCTGTTTGCAAGAAGTTCATGCAAGATGTAATGTCCTGTGGCCATTCCTACTTGAATTTTAGAAGTCTTCCAGTTTTCCGATATCCCTCATTCTGCTGACAGTACTTAATCAAGAATGCAGTGATTGAAGCACTATATTCTTGCAATGTCGTGTTTATCTAGCCTACTGACACAAAGTGACGTCTGAATGAAAAGGTCCAGTGGAGAGGACATAGGATTGACTAGGTCTAATGGTGGCGTGCATCAGTTTTACTGCGAGTAGCAATTTTACTTCTTAATTTAAGGCTTTTTTTACTTTTAATTTTTAATTTTTCTTTTTTGGTGGAAAGAAGATAAAAGAGGAGAATGTTGGTGGTGTAAACCTATGTGTTTTGTAGTAGTTTTGTTGTGTAATGGCGGCGACACTAGTTGGTCTGGATAGTGGATAATTTGGAAGGAGGCAAATCACATGGAGTGGAACCCTCGATTCGGTGGATGTTCTTCCGTCATTCATTTACTGGATACCATTAGCTTCGGATGGACTCCTAATATGCTTTCCTGTGACATTTCTTATTTACAGCCTATGGAAATTTATGTGGACGATGAAGCCAAGTTGACCCTTCATGGTCTTGTACAGGTTTGTTTTTGGAGATGTAGAATCCCTATGTAGAATCCCTATGTACAGGTTTGACTTAATACTTGATAACTTTGCTGGCAGCACTACATCAAATTGAGTGAGCTGGAGAAGAACCGGAAGCTGAATGATTTGCTCGACGCCTTGGACTTCAATCAAGTCGTCATCTTTGTCAAGAGTGTAAATAGAGCTGCTGAGCTGAACAAATTGCTTGTGGAGTGTAATTTTCCATCTATTTGCATCCACTCTGGCATGTCCCAGGAAGAAAGGTTTGTATCACTTTGAAAGACATGATTCATATGTGGAAGAAGGGGTAGTTTTTGAGTCGGTTCTTTTAATAAATATTTTCAACTGAGCTATGATATAAATCATTTTGAATCCACTTAAATTGTATCAATGATAACACGATCAAGACTTAATGAATGTTATACAAGTCACTGGAGGTGCATACATTCTTAGTAGCTGTTTGAACACATTTTCACAAAAAAGGTCCCGTTTTCATTTTTTTGGGCTTAAATTTGAGGAATACATGTTGAGAAAACGCCATTATTTTTTGGTATTAAGTCATTGCATGAAAATTTCACCTTTTGTTTTGTTTCAATTACTATGTTCAAACATGGTTGATATCTTGTCATGATGAGAGGTTAGACTAGTTGAATTCGGGTGTCAATTAAGGAATGGAAATTCATACTCTTGATGGTTTGAATTTGCAGATTGACTCGCTACAAAGGTTTCAAGGAGGGGCATAAAAGGATTCTTGTGGCTACTGATTTGGTTGGCAGAGGAATTGATATAGAACGTGTCAACATTGTCATTAATTATGATATGCCTGATTCTGCAGACACTTACCTGCACCGGGTATATTCTTTTCTATTTCTCTCAGTTTCAATGGTGTTCTATGTAAATATGAGAAAATGGGTGAATATTTTGCTTGGTCTTTCATTTGACAGGTGGGTAGAGCTGGAAGGTTTGGCACCAAAGGGCTTGCCATCACATTTGTCTCTTCCGCATCTGATTCTGATGTTCTCAATCAGGTTTTTATTATGATAGTTTGGTCCACTACGAATCCATTTTTGCTGGGTTCATTGTATGAAATCTGCCTGGATCTTGTTGCAGGTCCAGGAGAGGTTTGAGGTGGATATTAAAGAGCTTCCTGAGCAGATTGATACATCTACATACAGTAACCTCTTTTGCCTTTATAATTTTATTTTTGTAAATCTTGTCTAGGAACTTCCAGTATCCTTGCATTAATGGCTGCCCTTTAATACTGATAAATTGGTCAAAAACATCAATAAGTCGTGCATTGGCCAATCTACCTGTTTCTTGGATTGTCTATTCTTTTCAAATGGTGAGGCAAGGGGGTGGAGGGGTTAGTTGGGGCTGGGGAAGACTAATTAATGGAGGAGGGGATAAAGATATATTGGGATTTTTTGAAAAAGAAGGCCTCATTTCATTTTCACTTCCCTACTTGGTTCATTCTCAACAGTAACCTCTTCTTGGTTGGATGCTTGATTACGCTTGCTATATTTTTGGATAGAACAATAAGTCGAGTCCTTCCTCCAACATCTCCATTGTTTAAAAATTGTAAAGACAACTGATTCAGTAAAATTTTACTTTTCTGTCCCAGATTGGATGTCTAAGCAACTGTTTGGGAGATTTTTTTTAAGTGAAAAATGATTTATTAGGAGAACATGTGGTTAAAAATTAGGGAAAAGTTATGAGCCACATAGAACAGTTGATTGAAAATGATTTTGGGGAAAAATGATTTTCAAAAAATCTCTCCCTAACAAGCGCATATGTTTATAGTTTATTGTTATACCCATCTCTTGAAATTTGACTTACTGGGTTCAGTCATTTTTTAGATTTCCGTTTTGGATATGAATTTGCAGGACTCTTATAGATTAGATGTCTTTCCTCTCCAATCCACATGATACTTGTACGAATGTTACCTGTTATGGCCATCAGATATGGATCTGTTGGGTCTAAATCCACACGTAAAGCTTGACCAATGTTCGTTGCTGTTTTGTTAGCGTGGTTACTTTTATTATTACTGACATATGCTTGTGGGCTACGAATCAACTGTTGCTGGATATATTTCTAAAGAAACTTGTTTTGTAGATGCGCTCACAATCTCCATCCTTTCTTTGTGCAGCATCTAGTTCTTTATAAGTGTAATAACAATTCTTTCACTAACCTTTTAATTTGATGCAGTGCCATCGTAATTCTGTTGGTGTGTTCTTGGCAACATGCACCAGTCCTTGTGTGATAGATGGGAAGAACTGATTCATTGAACCTCAGTTCACGAATTCCTTTGAATCTCTGAACCCTGTTAATTGGAAGACATTGATGTTCTCCTTGTCTGTGCTCGACACCATAGAGAAGTGTACAACCTTGTTGAATTTGCCTGGCTTTGTACTAATAATTTCGTGACATTATACCCTCTCTGGATTTGTTTGTTCCTAGTTAGGTTGTTTAATGTACTGTGGAGAGTATCTTCGAGAGAAGCAAAATCAGTACACAGCCAAATGGGAGGTGGCTCGATTTTACTGCGTGCATTTCAAGTAGTTGGCACAAGTACTTATATTTGTTAGACAGGGAGCTCTTTATTAAATATCTGTTCGGGCAAGTTGCTTAGATACTATATATTTTCTGAACAATGTAGGCCTCCGGGTTTACTTTGTGCTTATTTGAGTTCATATAACTTAAAATTAGATGTTCGGGTAAGTTGCTTAGATGCTATATATTTTCTGAACAACACAGGCCTCCGGGTTTACTTTGTGCTTATTTTTTTCTTATCGGACACTATCTTTCATTAGTAATTTGATTGCTGTAATTTATAATTATTGGTAACTTTATAATTTCTTGAAGCTCAAATTCAATCAGGCCAAACAGTAATATATTTGAATTGATGATTGTATTAGGCTCGGACATGGTTTGATTTTGAATTTTCGGATATTTAGTAAGTGGAATCGTCAGGTCCAAATTTAATTACAAAACCGTTCCGGTTCGGTTTCACTCTGTTTGGTTAGGTTTTCGGGTTTCGTACAATAAATAATTTTTTTTTTAATTTACGAAGTTATATTAATTTGACTATTGACATATTTAATAATCTTAGTTCTTACAAGATGAAGTAAACCATTTTCGTGATGTTTTTGTGCCTTTTTATTGAGTTATTCATATATTTGACTGTTAAAATCACAGCAAGAAATATAATGAATTCACAATAATAGAATGACAGAAATTGTACTACGGTAGAATAAAATATTTGGGTAAAAATTTAGATGAATTTAATTAAGTTGGGCTTGGTTTAAAATTAAAAATAGCAAAATCATATTTTGAATTTGTGTTGAAATAGGATCCATACAAGGAAAAGTACTTGCCATTCGTTGGTTATTAGCGGCTAGCAAATTTATTTAGAAAAAATAAAATAAAATAAAATAATGTGACTTAAGATAAAAATTTAAAAAAAATTAAGGAGATTCAATTCTTTTAATCTTCGTCTAGAATTGAGAATCGAATCAAATATATCGGTTCTCGATTCAAATACCCGTTCGGTATGGGTGGACCTGAGGGGTCCTGGGGGGCAAGTGTCCGCCGACTTTTGAGTTTTTTTTTTAAATAAAATCGAGTTTGGTATCGATAGAAATCTAAATTTTAATATAAATCAAAACTAACAATTAATTTTAATAACATATTTTATAGAATCCATAACTGTTAAACTTTTATCAAAATTCACTAAAAATTTGATTTTAATTCTCTACCAAACTGGGGCAAAATCACAATAATTTGAATTTCAATAACATGCTAATTTTAAAAATTCTCCGACGATCGTACGCTAATCGAATTTACAAATTGTTTATGTCATCTCAAAGTTTATTTCGAGAATTACATTATGGGCATATCGAATAATCCAAACGGGATCGAAAAAAGTTAAAAATACATTAAACACGCGTCTTTAAAAAAGACGTCAACATTTTTAAAAAAAAATTAATTATTTTATTAATATTTATTATATTTGTGATACAAATTTCTCAATGTAATTTTTATCATTTTATTAGGAAATTTTATATGGAATATGACATAAATTTTTTTCGAAAATTTACATCTGAAAAAATCCTATCCCATCTAAATTTTTTGATGTGAAATTACATGATGTATGATTTTTTTGGACGAAAATTTTCGATTGTAAATTTCTCCCAACTTCTTTGCAAGTTCAATTGTGCCTCCTTAACTTTTAAGTTTTGCGTCCGCCCCTACCGTTTGGTTATTTAACTTAAACAACTGTTTGATTTAGTTCGGTTCGAGAGATTTGTCCAACCTTAAATTTTATAACATGCTTATGTTTAGGAAACATTTGAAGTAAATTAAAATTTATTTTTATTATTCAGTCAAAGTGAAATTTTCATTTAAATCACATTTAAAATTACTACTTTTTATTATCCACGTATTTTGTGATTTTTACTAGGGGGATTTGCTTAAAAGGACCGGTCAACAATAATCTTTGGTAAAATAGCCTATCTCAATACTTTTTGGTTAACTAGTCTTTAGTCTATTTTATTATGTGTTAAAAGTCTTAAACACCCTTCATTTGAAATATCTAAAATATCCAATTTGAAACAAAAATTTACCAAATCCCCCAAACATAAATCCCCACTTTCATTTTACTTTTCATACACAATTTAAAACCAACAGTAAAATGGCATACTGTCGTTTTAAACGACTGAATGCCGTTTTAACTAATTTTATGTTCGTATCAATTTATGTTTCCTCGTATCCACATAAAAATTAATAAAAACAAGTTTTAACAATATTTTGAGTGAAATTGAGAGTCAATGATCCAAAATGGCGTGCTGTATTTATAAACGGTTTGGTGACATTTTAACTGACGTAGATAATTTCTCACTACATTTATAGTGAAATTGAGACCCTATAATCTAATATGACATGCAGTCGTTTTAAATGATTATGTGTCGTTTCAACTAATTTCGTATCAATTTCACTTTATTCACTCGTATGCACATTAAAATAAAAGAGTGGAAGTTTTTCAAGTCTGGTAGACTCGTTTTGTAGTGAAATCAAGGCTCCGCCATTCAGAACAACATGATGTCGTTAAAAAATAAATAATTTAAATTTCAATTATGAGATAAGATACTCAATAAATTAGATTGTTTAACTTGTATAAATCTTACATGATGTTCTAATATTTGATCGACTCATTTTGGAGTGAAATCGAGACCCTATAATTTAAAATGACATGCTGCCATTTTAAACGATTAGGTGTCGTTTCAACTAATTTCGTATCCGCTTTACTTTATTTTCACTTGTATGCACATGAAAATGAACGAATAGGAGTTTTCATTATGTTTGGACCCGTTTATCGGCATAAAGTTCACCCGATAATAACCAACACCATTGTTCCGTGAGTAAGTTGTATTATACTCAACTACGAAAAAAAGTAAATAAAACAAGTATGGTATAGAAAACATAGCATGTGCAATCGTTCAATATATATAACTTATCTATGATATTCTAAACATTGTTTTTACTAATTTTGAAGAAACATCGAGAATTCGTGACCTAAAACGGCATGTAGTCATTTTACACGTACGTATATCATTTTTGCTAATTTCATGTTCGTTTCGCTCCATTCTCGCTCGTTTTTCAAATGAAAGTGTAAGAATGAAAGTTTTAACTAGATTTAGACATCACAGTCCACAAAAAGTTCAAACTATAGTGAATCGCATCATACGTCCGATTGGAGATTACACTACACTTGACAACCAAGAAAAATGTATATAAAACATAGCATGTGCAATCGTTCAATATGTACACCTTATCTATGATGTTCCAAACATTATTTTTACTAGTTTCGAAGAAAAATCGAGAGCTCATGACCCAAAATGGCATGTAGTCATTTTAAACGTATGTATATCATTTTTGCTAATTTTGTGTTCATTTCACTTCATTCTCGCTCGTTTTCACATGAAAGTGTAAGAACAAGAGTTTTAACTAGTTTAGACGTCACAGTCCACACAAAGTTCAAACTATAGTGAGTCGCATCATACGTCCAATTGTAAATTATACTACATATGACCACCAGGAAAAATGTAACAAGTATGGTATACAAAACATAACACATGCAATCGTTCAATTTGTACAACTTATCTATGATGTTTGAAATATTGTTTTTTACTAGTTTCGAAGAAAAAATCGAGAACCAGTGACCCAAAACAACATGTAGTCATTTTAAATGTATGTATATCATTTTTGCAAATTTCGTGTTCGTAGCAAGTGTGATAGTCAAAACATAACACGTGTAGTTGTTCAATGTGTACAAGACATGTATGATATTTTAAACACCGTTTTACTAGTTTCGGAGTGAAATCGATACCTCCTAACCCAAAATGGCATTTGGTCATTTTAAACGGAGGTTTGCCGTTTAGAGTTTAGGTTTTAGGGTTTGGGGTTTACAAAACAGAAAACATATAATTGTTCAATAAGCCTTTTTAAACGATTAAGTGTCATTTTAAAAAATTTTGTATTCATTTCACTTTATGTTCCCTCGTATCCATATGAAAATTATTGAAAAACATGTTTTAACTATATCTGGAGTGAAATTTAGAGTTTGCAACCGAAATGACATGCTATCGTTATAAATGATTTGATAACATTTTAACTAATTTTGTATTTGTTTCACTTTATATTCTCTCGTACCCACGTAAAAATGAAAGTAAAATTTTTTCACTACTTTTAGAGTAAAATCGATAAGCAATATTAAACATTTAAGATCGATAAAAAAAGGTTCACCCGATAGTAATCAACAACATTGTTCAATGAGTAAACTATACTAGTCTTCACTATGAATGAAAGTAAGTATCCTAAATTCTATTATACTTCGATTATAGATAATATACTCAAAAAATTAGTTTGTTTAACTTATACAAGTCTTTTAAGATGTTCAAAATATGGTCGAATAGTTTTAAAGTGAAATCGAGACACTGTGACCCAAAATGACATGCTGACATTTTAAATGACTAGTTGTCATTTCACTTTATATCCGTGTTCATTTCACTTTATATTCACTTATATTTGTATAAAAGTTAAACGAATTCAAGTTTTTGCCATATTTGAACAAGAAGTTAGATACAAAGTTCATTGGATAGTGACCAACACTATGAAAATGCACTGCACTTGACAATAAAGAAAACATAAGTAGCAAGTATGATATCCAAAACATAGCACGTGTAATCCTTCAATGTGTACAAGTCATATATGATGTTTCAAACACAATTTTACTAGTTTCGAAATGAAATCGATACCCCGTGACCCAAAACAGCATCTGATCGTTTTAAATGTATAGATGACGTTTTTACTTATTTAATATTTGTTTCGGTTCACTAACGCTCGTATCCACATGAAAGATTATGAATGAAAGTTTTAACTATATTTCGACGTTACGGTTGACACATTTGTTCAAATTATAGTAAATCACTCCATAATCCAATAGTAAACTACACTAAGTTTGACAATTAAGAAAAACGTAAGTAGCAGGTGTGGTATCCAATACACAGCAAGTGTAGTCGTTTAATGTGTACGAGTCATGTATGAAGTTTCAAACACAATTTTACTAGTTTCGAAGTGAAATCGATACCCCGTGACCCCAAACGGCATCCAATCATTTTAAACGGAGGGTTGCCGTTTAGGGTTTAGGTTTTAGGGTATAGAGGTTAGATTTTAGGGTATAGGGCAAAAGAGAAAACATGTAATTATTCAACACGCCATTTTAAACGACTAAGTACTGTTTTAACAAATTTTGTATTCGTTTCACTTTATATTCCCTCGTATCCACATAAGATACTCTATAAATTAGTTAATGCAATATGTTGTGACCTCGTGACCCAAAACGACATGTTGTCGTTTTAAACGCATAGATGACGTTTCTATGAATTTAGTGTTCAGCTCAGCTAATTGCTGTTTTAGATACCTGAAATGTCGCATGTACGTTTTAATCGTATGATTGCCATTTTTCTAATTCAGTGTTCAATTCACATCACTTTCATTCATTCAGCCCCCCCAAGTCGAGACCTTGTGACCCCAAACGGCATGTTGTCGTTTTAAACGCATAGCTAACGTTTCTACGAATTTAGTGTTCAGTTCCACTGATTCAGTTGATTGCTGTTTTGGATACCTAAAGTGGTGCATGGACGTTTTAATCGTATGACTGCCATTTTTCTAATTTAGTGTTCAATTCGCATCACTTTCGTTCATATAGCCCCCACAAGTCGAGATCTTGTGACCCAAAACGACATTTGATCACTATAGTGAGTCACATCATACGTCCAACTGGAGATTATACTACACTTGACACCAAGGAAAATGTATACAAAACATAGCATGTGCAATCGTTCAATATGTACAACTTATCTATGATGTTCCAAACATTGTTTTTACTGGTTTCGAAGAAAAATCGAGAGCCCGTGACCCAAAATGGCATGTAGTCATTTTAAACGTATGTATATCATTTTTGCTAATTTCTTGTTCGTTTCACTTCGTTCTCGCTCGTTTTCACATGACTAGATTTAAATGTTACAGTCCACTCAAAGTTCAAACTATAGCGAGTCACATCATACGTCCGATTGAAAATTATACTACACTTAACAACCAAGAAAAATGTAACAAGTATGGTATACACAACATAACACATGCAATCGTGCTATGTTTTGGATACCAGACTCGTACACATTGAACGACTAAACGTGCTATGTTTTGGATACCGGCTCGAAGGGAACGCTTGTAATAAGGTATGATTTTACTAAATTAAATATTATTACTTTCTTGTATACGTTTCTTGACTTTTTTGTTAATAACGTATCAAAAAAATATTTTCGGGGGCTCTGCCCCCGAACCCCCGTAAATCCCAACCCCTTCACTTCTACCTCTAGGCCCCCTTACTTTTATGATCTAACTCCACCCCTGATCACAGGACCTTAATTTTACTCCCAAAAAAATCAATCAAATCTTGAACCATTTGGAAGACTTATACAAGTTAAACAAGCTAATTTGATGAGTATTTTATCTTATAATTGGAATATATGGAAGGTTACTTGCCTTTGTTCGTAGTAAGTATAATGTAATTTACTTACAGAACAACGGTGTTGGTTGTTATCGCGTGAAATTTGTATAAATATTGATGCCCAAATGTAATGAAACTTGCTTTTGTTTGTGCAAACGAGTGCAAATAAAGTGAAACAGATATGAAATTAGTTGAAATGACAGCAAAACATTTAAAACGGCAGCTTGACATTTTGGGTTACGAGGTCTCGATGTCACTTGATAAGTGTGGAAAAACACACTTATTCAGCACTTTTCTATATTTAATTGGAAATGAAATTGAGTTTATTTCTAAGCATAATTATGTAATTTTCATGTTTGCAGGCTAAAACCCCGATAAGAAGAAGAACGGAGCGAAAAATGATGAAAATGGACTAAAAGTGAACAAAATGGTGAAGTTGGGGACTGAAATGCAAAAGTCTGAAAGTTGAAGGACTTGAAGTGCAATGTATAAAGGGCCTAACTGAAATGAAAGTCAAATTTTGAGGACCAAATTGTACTAAATTAAAGTTGAGGGACTATTTTGCCACTTTCCAAAAGTTTAGGGACTTGGTTGCAATTTTTTCCTAGGATATTTTGGATTACTTAATTACTAAGTAAACAAAATATCTCATCTTTATATAAAGATAAGGCTGGCACGTTTTTTTTTATATAAGGAATAGAATAGGAATTAGATTAGTTAGATTTTTAGATAGTTTAGAATAGTTTTAGTTTAGTTTTTAGATTTTTCTGTCTAGTTTTTCTTCTTCCTTTTCCTTTCCTTTTCTTTTTCTTTTCTTTTCTTTTGGTTGATCTTGGCTCATATTTTGGAAAAGAGGAGTTGATATCAAGGGATCAACATCAAAGAATACTTGGAGATGCATTGAAGGGGTTCAAAACTACACAAAAAGGGTTGTATCTTCATTTTTGTAATCCCTTCATTATTTTCCAAGTTTGTTATGTATTGTTATTTGAATCCTTTTTGTTATCACTTCTATAAAATGAGCTAAATATTGTTGTGTTGGAATTTATGTATTGAACTTAACCTAGTTGTTTCATTGATTATCGATATATCTACATGTTTAGTGATAAATGCAGTTGTTATCAAAATCATAGTGTATCGATCATCATGTTTAAGATGATTTCATTTTTGTGACGACAAGATGAAATTATTAGGTTTTACATCATTTTTGGTGACGCTTAAATGACTGTAATTAATTTTAATGTGATTGTTGTAAGATATTTGCATTTAATAGACCAAAGTGTTCTATTCATCTAATTGACAATTAGATGAAATTATTAGGTAATTATTTGTGACTGTTGAACAATGATTGCATTAATTAGACCGAAATGATTGATACCTCGGATTTGCATTAGTGTATCTTTTGCGCGTTTAGGTGATATAGAGATATACACCTACTCTGAGTGACCCGCTGAGTATTTTCACAGAAATTCATGCTGTTGGCTATGTTTGTATCGACATATAGATATGCGGTACAGATACGTCGATTAGGGTTAATATGACCTCGAGAGGGGGTATTAACTATAACAGGAAAATCGGGTCTAACTATCGCATTTTGATAATATGCATCGGCACATAATTGGTTCGAGATCAATGAAACAATAGGTTAAGCAACATCGTAAATTCTAACCACACTTTTCCCTCCGAAATTTGTCAAGACACCTTTATTTTCTTATTTTGTAGATTGTTAGTTTTAAATCTTATTTTTAAATGTGTGTGTTTATTTTTGTCGTCAGAATTAAAATCGATTAAAGTTGTGTAATCCAAAGTATACATTCCTCGTGGGATCGACAATCCGGACTCTTAAGGTCCACTTTATTACTTGAACTCGACCCGTGCGCTTGCGGTACGATTTTCAGCGAACATCACTCTAAATATCGTGAAAACTTGTTTACACTTATTTTTATGTGGGTACGAGACAAAATAAAGTGAAACGAATGCTATATTAGTTAAAACGTCATCGAACCGTTTGTAACGACAACATGTCGTTTTGGGTCACGAATTTTCAATCTCGCTCAAAATATTGTTAAAACTTGTTTTCATTAATTTTTATGTGGATACGAGGAAATATAAATTGATACAAACATATAATTAGTTAAAACGGCATTCAGTCGTTTAAAACGGCAGTATGCCATTTTACTGTTGGTTTTAAATTGTGTATGAAAGTAGAACAAATTCACTGTGATGTAATATGGGTAATTTAGGTAATCTATTAATTTTGAATTAAAATATTTATTTTAAATTATTAATTGTGGTCAAAGGCTAAAATCCCAAACTGTATTATGAAATAGACCATTTGCCCCAATTACCACTTTTTACTATTCCTCGTCAAAGTTATTAATAATCATTTTGGAATATAGACTATAGTCTAATGGTTGTTTACTTGGGAATCAATGCAAGATGTTAACATTTGAATTATTGGCAAAAATGAGTGTGTGTTCGAAATAATTTTTTTTTTTTTTTTTGTAGAATCGAACCAGGATTAAAACTAGGTTCCAATTTAGTTTTAGTGATTTTTGTTCTATTTACAGAAAATTTATGATTTGGTTTTGATCCATGAGATGAGATGATCGAATCGATCCACCTGATCTTCACCCCAATTATTGGAGCATTTTTATGTTTTGCACAACTAAATTCTTTTAGAAAAATAATTAGCTCACAAAATATGTATGTACACACATTCTATTTAGCCCTTGTTTGTTTGTTCACATTCCTTCAAATAATAATAATAAAAATTATGTAATTTTCAATTACACATTCACATAATAAAATATTTTACACATAGAGCCTGTTTGGTAGGGATTTTTGGAGGAAGAATTGATTTTTGAATAGTGATATGATGAGAAATGTGTGGTTAAAAAAGAAGAAAAAATTATTGATGCGATGGAAAATATTATTTTATTGAAGAATGTGTGGTTGAAAATGAAAATTGATTTACTGTAGAAAATCAAAATCCATACCAAACAGGCCCATATAAACTCAAAAAATTTTCATCCCTTATAATTATACATTTTTCAAAAATTCACTATTCAAAACAATATTTTTTCGAAAAAACGATCACCAAAAAAAGGTTTAGAGCTTGTTTAAGAGTGATTAAAATCAGATTAAAATTGAAAAATTAGCCGTTATTATTGACATTTATTAGACGAGTGAAACCCAATAACAATTATATTTCCAATTTTAATTGGATTAAAATCCCTGCTAAACAAGCTTTAATATTACAATAATGCTTATTGTACAGAGCTCTGTACAGCCAGCAAAACCTTTCATATTAATTGAAGGATTTTGCTAGTGATACATCAAAAGACGTACCTTAGAGGTTACACCCCCTCACATGGGTCCCAGGTGGGACCCACATGTATAAAATATTTTTTTATTTATGTGGATTCCACTCCCATGTGAGGGGAGTGTAACCCCTTAGGTACACCCGTAGGTATCACTTAACTGAATATGGTTAAAATTTGTCAATTTGCAGCCAAACATCTTCTCAATTAACCATATATGAGATTTCAACTTGACGTTGGGTCCACTCGAAGCCCCTGTCCCCACCCGAGCAATATTCCAGTGGTATTATTATTATTCGAGCTGCCTCTTTGTCGTGTCCTATTCGGTGGCCTCTTCTCCTTGCAAACGAACAAATTCTACAATCTTTCCCATATCCTTTACTAAAATTGTGGGATTAATCAATATACCTAACCCTTCTCATTTTTTCCATGTTTTGGTAACAGCCGCTTTCAAATTTAGACCAAAGAGGGGATTTGTTCTAAGTCAACATTCATCATAATGCTGTGATTTCAATTTCATGGAATATATATTGGTTAAAGAGTAGGAAAATTGAGTTATTTCATTTGTCAAGAAGTCCGGTATTAAAGTGGCACGTATGTTGGCTCGACGCGCTCAGAATGTGGAAGATGTCTTATGGGCCGAGGAGCCTTCTGAATTGATTGTTTCAATTCTTAATCATTATAAATCTTACTAAATATCCGAATGATCAAATTTGCAATCAGTTGTTAGAATCAATATGTATTCAAATTGTTCGTTTGAAAAAAAAAAAAAATGTAAACCCTTCTTATTGGATGATCATTATACTTCTGTTTGAGTTTACGTGCAAAATTATTTTATTAAAAAAATATATAATTGAAAATGAATTTTAAAAAATAAGGACCAATATGTCTCATCTTCATTACGCATAATATGTAGATGTGACAGCATATTAATAATTATAAACCTAATCATATCTTTTGGTCAAGTTGATAAAGAAATAAGAATATATTTCCAATTAATATTCCAAATTGATCTAATCCTCAGCAAAGAATAATACAATTCCAATGGTACTTAGTCAGGAAAGACCAACTTATCCTAGTTTATTCAAGTCCCCTAACCAGTCATAGACTACCAACCTAGCCCTTTTTTTTTTTTTTTCAAATAATATATAATGATGGTAGGGCCGTTTCGATAGTTTAAGGACAACATTTTTCCTGTAAATCCTCGTAGATTTTTCAAAAGATTTAAGAATATTATGATATCTTTCTAAATGGAAACTATAATTAACGTGTGAGAAATTCGTTTGTTGACCTCGATTTCTGATTAGATGATGTGATCGATAGGTTTGGCTTCACTCCCGTTTGCATGTGAAGTTTTTGCATACTTGGACAAAAATTAAGCGCGAGTGGCTTTCTTCGTTGATGAGGAAGGGGATCGAGGGCATTGTGACGATTAAATTAGCCAAGTTATAGATGTATTTTGAGTATCTAATAGATAATGAATGAGAGCCATAAAGATGTTTATGATATCGAGTTTGAAGCGAGAATATTGAGTAATGTTACTTTTAAAAGTTTAAATTTTCACTGCCTTTGAATGACACCAAATATGAGCTTTTATAGTAAAAGAGAAGATGTAATTACTATTGGATGGATGACACGTGATCGTCGACAGATCGTCTCACATGGTAAGTGCTTAAAATAAAACATAAAATCCCATATAACAAGCTGAACTTTCGAGAATAAAATTCATTTGGTATGCCTTCTAAAATTTTAAAATACGAAAAAGCATTGAAAATGAATTTATATTCATCGACCAATTTAAATTAAAATATTCCATTAGAATGTTTTCCCAATGTTAAATTATTTTTAAAAAATAAAATAAATTACCAACAAATTTAATTTATTTGGTAATTAATTGAAAATTCCAAAAGAAAAACTCAAACTAGTCACCAACCGAATAATTTCCTTAATTATCATTGGTAGTGCTTTTAAAACAAAAAATAAATCATAAAATAAATTACCAACAAAACTTTAGGTTGATAATTATGAGTTTATAACCAAACAATTTCTATTTTTCATTCTCTCTCACATTTTCCGGTGTATTTATTTTAAGGTAACGATAGTTTTTTTTCTTTCTCTGCATATTTAAGATTGACGTTGAAAGGAAATTTTGTTGAAAACGATGACCAGTGACTTATCAAAAATTGAGAATAATAATGTTAAAAAATAAATGTGGAAAGTAAAAGGGCAGAATAAGATAAAGGTTAGAGACGACAATCACTTGCTTTTAATTTAATTAAGTAAGAATCATTTGCCTAAACTAATCAAAGAATGGCTTCGAATATGAGTTGAGAATGGGTTCTCAAAGCTGAGGGAGGAAATATGCGAATTTAAAGAAATTAAAGGTAACGGACAAGAACCTCAAAAAGATGATGTAGACTTTAAGGAGGATGCTGATTTCAACAAGTTTTGTCTTGTTCAAATAAGTAAAAAAAATAAAATTATTTTAATTAAATTACAAATATTAAAACTAATATCCACCTCACAAAGCGGAAAAGAAAAAAAAAATGAAAAAAAAAATGGCAAAAGGACATACTTTTGTGTGCAAGACAGCTAAGGTATTGCATGTTTGACGAGAGAAACTCGTGCAAGAGATTTTAGGGTTTGTTTGGAAGAAATTTTATAAAATTATTTTTTTCTAAAAATTATTTTTAATTATACATTTTATAGGATTCATAAAATGTTTCATACTTTTCAACTACACATTTTTTAACAAATTATGGGCAGAACTCTCTTTATATTTTAGTTTTGTGTTTTGAATTCATTTTGTGTTTTGTGTTTTGAGTGTTCATTTTGAGATTATTGAAAATGTGTTTTTTTTGACATTTTGGAAATACTCAAAATTCGTTTTGAAAATTTTAGCTTGATTATAACTGAAAACACCCAAAACGACATTTGTCGTTTTGAGTTTTCTTTGTAAATTTTTAACTTGTTTTCAAAAACGCATTTTCGAAGATAGGAAAGAGAACACGTTTTCACTATTTTAAAAAATTGAAAGCAGAAAACAGCTTAAAAATGGTAAAAAGGACATACCCTTAATTTTTCATATGAAAAAAAATCTCTTCTAAACAAACGCTTAAGTTCCACCGACCCACAATTGGCACGAAGTCCACTAATTTGAGAGTGATTTATGATATTTTTGTATTTTTTGAATATTCTAAAAAAATCTGCATCAAACATACTGTTAATATAAAAGTTGTAATAAATTTGTATTCATTTTGGTTTTAACGAATAAAGAGTACATACAAATTTAGCTTTCGATTTTCTTACGTTTATAAAATGTTCAAATTTAAGAAACAGCATATATTTAGGAAAGAAGTCGAATGCATGCAAGTTACATGCACGTCAAGAAAAGAAAATGTAAGCGCGTTCTAATATTAGATTGTTTCGTCAAAAAAGAAAGTATTATGATATTTTTGTGGGTTAATTACCCCATTAGTCACTGAACTTTAGCTAAAGTTTCCACCAAGTCACTGAACTTTAAAAACTACTTGATTAGTCACTGAACTTTCAAAAAATCACCTCCTTGGTCACTGAACTTTAACAATCATCCCATTGGTCACTGAACTTTGTAAAAGATTACCCCATTGGTCACTGAACTTTGCAAAAAATTTCTCAAATGGTCACTGAACCTAGTGACCATTTGGGAGACTTTTTGCAAAGTTCAGTGACCAATGTGGTGATTGTTAAAGTTCAGTGACCAATGAGGTGATTTTTTGAAAGTTCAGTGACTAATCAAGTAGTTTTTAAAGTTCAGTGACCTGGTGGAAACTTTGGACAAAGTTCAGTGACTAATGGGGTAATTAACCCTATTTTTGTTGTATTATTTTAAAGTTTCAACAATTCTCCATTTGATCTAAACCTCCATCATATTACTTACATACTCAAAGAATAATGTTTTTTATAAACAACAATTGCAGTAGTCATCATATATGACAGTTTGTTATTTGAGATATTAACTTCCTATAATTCTGTTATCTCGAATAACAAATTAATGTTTCAAATAACAAGTAGTTTGACTATGAATACCATTAACATGTTGCTTATTTATTGTTCTATTGAGATGTCTTGTGTAAATAGTTGCATTGAAAGAAGTAACCACATCTTACTTTCTATTTGTTATTTTAATCACCCCAACTTCTCTATAATAAATAAATAAATAAAATAAAAGTCCCTTTTTGATTATGAACTGCAATATGTGCAATTCACATGTCTACCGTGCCAACTTCACCTTTTATAATATCTCATTTATTTAAAAATATCTCGTTTGAATTGTATTGAGAAAATATATAAATAATTTTAACACTCAAAATTGCAAAACTACAAAAAAATTACATTATTGGATTTTTTTATTTATTATCAAAAAACGAAAATCATTTTACATTTACACAATATTGTTCTTCTATGTAAAGTTTAAATCCTCAGTATCCCTTCTATCGTTTTGTAAATGAATATAAAATAAAGAGAGATGATATACTTACAGTTGGGAAATTCACAGGCCACTCACATGCACAGTGGGGTGGGTTTTTTTTCTATTTTTCATTCATGGGTGGGGCCCACCTCCATGTGAGAAGCCTGGTAATGGCCTGTGAAATTTTCCCTGTACGTGGGGATTAATGAAAAAAATTAATAGTTTTAAAACCACGAATCTTAATAAAAAAATATAAACATTTCTAATGCAAGGAATCCGAATATAAAATCTTGAAATCGTGCACGTCGTAAAAAATAAAAATTATTTTAAATTCGAGCAATTTCTAATATTAGAATGTCTTGTCTGTTTGAGTACCATTATTTTCTAAGAATGTATTTTAAAATAGTAAATTGACAGAGAATGTGTAGTTAAAAAATAAGGAAAAAAATATGAATTTACGAGTAATATTATTTTATTAAAAAATGTGTGGTTGAAAAGAAGATAAATAAAAATGTATTTTGAAAAAAAATTAGGATCAAACAAATGTGAAATTAGTAAGATTTTTTTTTTTCTATGTATATATGAATCTCATAATAATATTTCAAATAATTTTATTTTTTATCCTTTTTTTTCCCTGATAATCATAATATTCCATTTTTTTAAAAAAAATGTTTTCTTCCTAATAACAAAGAAGAAAGAAATAATTAATTATTTTTAAATATTACAAAAATAATAAACAAAGTCGCAGCCCCACCTCCCTTATATTTACTTCATGAGTCCACCTTTTTCCACATCCCACCACCTCGTGTCTTGTCTCTCTACCTGAAACTTTCCGAATCTCTACCCCTCCACCACCATCGCCGCCATCACTGCCACCAATGGGGAAAGGCGGAGCCCTCTCTGACGTGGTCGTGAAAAAAATCATCCTTTCCTACACTTACGTAGCCATATGGATCTTCCTCTCTTTCACAGTGATAGTCTACAACAAGTATATCTTAGATCGAAAGCTCTACAACTGGCCTTTCCCCATTTCCCTCACCATGATTCACATGGCCTTTTGCTCTTCCTTGGCCATTATTGCCGTCCGAGTTTTCAAACTCGTCGAACCCGCCGCCCTCTCGCGGCGCGTGTACCTCACATCCGTCGTACCCATCGGCGCCCTTTACTCCCTCTCCCTCTGGCTCTCAAACTCTGCATACATCTATCTCTCCGTCTCCTTTATCCAGATGCTCAAAGCCCTGATGCCCGTTGCTGTGTACTCAATAGGCATCCTCTTCAAAAAGGATAGCTACAAGAGCAACACCATGTTAAACATGCTCGCAATTTCAATCGGCGTCGCAATTGCTGCCTATGGAGAAGCTCAGTACGATTCCTGGGGTGTTTTTCTCCAATTGGGCGCGGTTGTTTTCGAGGCCACAAGATTGGTCATGATTCAGATTCTATTGACTTCCAAGGGTATTAATCTAAACCCCATTACTTCTCTATACTACGTTGCACCCAGTTGCTTTGTCTTTCTCTCCATTCCCTGGATTCTCGTTGAGTACCCAATACTGAAACAGAAATCGGGTTTTCATTTCGACTTCGTCATTTTCGGAACAAATTCCATATGCGCTTTCGCTTTGAACTTGGCCGTGTTCTTGCTCGTTGGAAAAACCTCTGCTTTGACCATGAATGTCGCCGGTGTGGTGAAGGATTGGCTGCTTATCGCTTTTTCATGGTCTGTTATTAAGGATACAGTGACTCCGGTGAACTTAATAGGGTACGGGTTGGCCTTTTTGGGTGTTGCATACTACAATCATTTGAAATTGCAGGCGTTGAAGGCCAAGGAGGCGCAGAAGAAGGCACAGTCAGCCGATGAGGAGGCTGGGAAATTGCTGGAGGAAAGAGAAGGGGATGGAAATGGAAATGGGAGAAAGGGAGATTCACAGGCCTAAATTGAAAACTTTACTGGTATTTTCTATTTGAGATCCACATTTCTTGCTCACAATTATGTTGTACTTTTATAGAGTAAAAATCTGTACTTTTTCCAAATTTTTGCTGCTTCACTGGGTAGAGATTTTTCTTGTCTCTATTTCTTTTTGTCTTGTTTTTATATGAACCTATTTGGCTTATATGAATGATTGCAATCTTTATGCCTTTCTGTCTGTCTATCTAAGGTATTGAGTTTGATTTGGTATAGCAAGTTAAATGAGGGTGGGAGGGAGGAGTATTAAATTTAACATCTTTAGTTGCATTGCATTATACCTGATCGAATGGAGCACAGTGACTCGAAAGATTCATTTAGACCTCAAATTTAGTGGCATATGGTGTGATTAGAGTTTCTGTAGTGAGAGTCCAAAAGGGTTAGTTGCTGCCAAATACTGATGGTCTCTGTAGATCAAAAATAGTATGATCTGCAGTAGTTGCTTAGCAATGAACTGGACGGAATCATACAAGAGGATTCATGTTAACGATTAATTTCTTGTTGTGATGTGATGCGTTTTTGATTGATACTAGAAGTTGAACTTGTGTTCAGTTTGTTTATTGTATGTACTTTAGGGAAATGAATTTTGGCCATTGAAGGTTAGTTTTAGAGATTGAAGTTAAAGCTTTCGTTTCAAAAGATGAAAGTTCTGTGGAAGCACGATTTATAGTCTGATGTCATACGTGCTTGTTTGTTGCTCAAAGAAGGGCGCGAGGGAGAAGGAGAGGTGGGATGTCCGTAGAGCTCTCTCCCCAGTTCGACTCGTCCATCCTACTTTACCAACTTCTGTCGATTGAAGCTCTCTCCATTGTTCGGATCCCACTTCACGAATTGTACGACAAAGACCGATATTTGTTTGTTGGTAGGAGAGCTTGTTATTTATAACTGAATTCATTATTGAGGCCTTCATTTGCTGTTTATAGGGTCAATGGCGTTTTTCTGATACAATTCTACATTTTCCACCAAACTTTTCTGGCTGGCGCCACCATATTCCACGCCCTATGGCATAATGGCAACTCTACTAAAGTGGGTTAACAAAATTTTGTACTTATTCTTTACGTCAATTGATATTTAAGTGTTCATTTAATTTTCTCGACGAACAAATCCTTAAGAGTTGAATTATCGTTGCAAACACGTTTTTTCCTAGTAGGGCTGGGGTAGGGGTTGGGGGAGGTGGCATTCTCATTTAACCTCTATTTGGTTTGGATAACAATCATATTTTTAGTAGATTTCGATATAAGTCGATGGAATATATGGTCGAAAAGTTGTGATTTTCTAAAATGTGAGGTTAAAATTAATTGATGACTTTTATTTAAATTTTATCAATCTAAGTTTTTAGTTGTGGAATATAAATTGAGGAGGGTAAATATTCTCTCTCGCATCACGCACGAAGTTTTGAGATTATAAGTAGGTGAAATGAAATAAAGAGTTTTATTAAAATGTGGATAAAAGTTATTGATCAAATAAAATGTGTGCTTAAAAATAAAATTTGATTCGATTAGACAAAAAAATTTGAGATCACAAGTTGGTGGATTTCATAAAATATGAAGAAGATGAAGTGGACTGGAGTGGGTTGGAAAATAATTTTTTAAATATTTGGGATTGTGGGTGGCACATGTAAAAAAAATCAAATTTAATACGTAAAAATAAAAAATAAAAAATTTGGGTACTGAAATTGTAATAGTTCATTTTTTATTTTGACATTTTTTTACTATTTTTAACGGTAAATTTGACGGATGTTGACAGCAAGAAGTTTTTCGCACAAAAGATTTTAAATAAGAGGTTTTCTGCGATTTTCAAAAAGATAAAAAAAATATATCTCAAATGAAAACGTTTCTAGAGCAATTTTATGCTATTAATCCCTTTGGTTTATCCCCTTGTACCGAAAAGGGGGTATCGAATTTTGTACCCCCCTCACAAAAAAGTGGCCTCCACGCGTATTAAAAAAGTCGGCTCGTGGTCCCTACCTTTTGGTGTGAATGATGTGTAAAAGATTAGGTAAAACATGATGTACATGTAGCATAACCCTAATCCCTTTACCAAACAAAGAACTCAATGTTCGGTATGGATAAAGAGGATATATGAATAAATAATCCAAACATAAAGCCATAATTCCAAAATAACCTTTGATTTTTCTAAAAAATTGAAATTACCCAAAATGCCCCTAAGTATAATATGAAAAGAATACAATCAAGTTTTAAAGAATTAGATTATCATAAAATGACCTACAAAAAAATCAAGATCTAAAAGAAGATCATACAAGATTAAGAAACTTGCTAAAGATAAAAAAAAAATTGAATTTAAAAATGAATTTGATAAAATTGGATATCAAGAACAATTAATTGCATCACAAAAAATATTAAAATGTTTCAAAAAAAATATGATAGAAAATTTTGCTAAAGGAATTGTAAGATCTATAATAACCAAAGATATACAGGATATAATAGATAAATTAGAAAAAAGAAGAAAAAATATTTTAAAATATGATATACATTTTAATCCAAATATAGATATAATAACAGATCTTGATATTATAAATTCCCAGATATTGATAGATTTTGAAGATTTACTCAACACATTATAAATAAAACTATAAAGCATAAAGACTAATTTTTAAAATTTTAAGATTATTAGATTATTAGATTTTAAGATTTTTATTCGCTCATAGTAACACCCCCAGAGTTGGTATCAGAGCCAATAATGAAAATCGAAGATTTAGGTAATAAATGTCATATAATAAGAGAAAAGTTTAACATAATAATTATAAAATCAATATTAAATAATAAAAGTGTAACAATTACATTAAAAATACTTGAAAAATTACTTATAGGAATAAAACAATTTATAATTGAAAAAATAAGACCAGATATTATCAGAGATATGTACACCTATGAAATGATATTAGAAACCTATGAAAAACATATGTATGATTTAATTGTAGAAGAACTAAGAAAATATGACTAAAAATAAAAAAGTTATAGAAGTTACAATAATCAAAACAGACTGGTATTATATGTTAGAAGATAATCAAGGAAACTATATAATTGAACCATTTCCTAAAAATTAAAAATAATAACATTAATTATAATTAAAGAATTGCCTAGAGAAATTAGAGAACAAATATTAGATGAATACATATATGAAAAAATTGGTAAAAAATACAAAAAAAAAAAAAAAGAAAAAAAGAAATTATGCTATATTGTAAAGAAAAAAATACAAGAACTATCATTAATTAATTCTTAAATATGGAAAATATTTTGAATAAAAGGTTAAATAGGATAAATATAATTAATCACCAAATATTAGATGAATTATTAACTCCTGAAAAATTAACAAAATACCAAGAAAACCAAATATTAAAATTGAAACAAGAAAAATATAAAGAAAGAGCAAATTATTTTGAAAAATTAAAAAGACTAACAGATGATGGATTTAAAAAGATAAAATATGATAAAAGTATAAAAAATTGTAAAGATACCGAATGCAGAATATATTATCTCAACCAAGCAAAGAAAAGATAATGAGTAACCTTATGGAAGAGTTAAAAACATTAATAAAAATGTTAATAACTGATGTACAAAATTTAAGAAATGAAATAAAAGAAGAATTAGAAATACTAAAAATTGAAATTAGAGAACTAAAAGAAAATAATAAAAGTAGAGACAAGAAAATAAATAAAAACCTATAGAAAAAGAAATGACAAAAATATGAAAGAAACATACAAAACAAGAAAACTTAGTTATAGAAATAGGTAGTATGGATGACAATTTTAGAAAATATATTTTACCAAAAATATTAGAAGATGAAGAAAATTCCAAAATTTTACTAGAAAAAGGAAAAATTACAGAAGAAATTCAAAAAGAAAGCAAAGATGGAAAATTAATCAGAAGATCAACAAGCCTTAGAATACCTAAATTATTAGGAGAAAATAGTCATACAAGATAAATGAAACTACATATAAATACTGGAAATATGAAAGTAAATGGAGAATATTTCAATGGAAGAGAACGAATATCAGGACCAAACATATTAATAGATACATGAGCTAGTGAATGTCATATAGTTTCAATAAGAAATAAGTGTTTAGTACCTTATAAAACAGAACAATACAGATATGTAAATTTTGATGGACAAATACATACTATAGAATTAGAAGTTAAGGTGCCTATAAAAATAGGAGAAATTGACCTGATAGTGTCTTGCTATATAAATGAAAGTGTGAATAGAAATCCTCATATATTATTAGGAATGAGTTTCTTAAATGGATTTGAAGACTATAGCATAAAGAAAGAAGGATTATATATATTTCATAATGGACAAAATATATTATGCAATAAAGATGAATAATCAAATAAGTTTTCCATTAGCAGTATATATACAAGTTACTATTATAGAAACAGATATAACAACTTGTGCTTTAATTGATATAGGAAGTGATATAACTATATTTAAAAATTTCTTAATTAAGACATGGGAAAATAAAAATAAAATAAAGATAACAGGAGTTACAGGAGAAGAAACCCAGATAATAAATAGTGCTGATAAAACTAGTATAATTCTTGGAAGTAAACAAATAATAATTAATAAGGTATATAGCTATGATAAATTAGAATGTGATTTATTACTAGGGAATGACTTTATACAACAATTCCAATATTATAAACAAAACAATTATATGATTATATTACAAACCCTTTGTGGACATTTATTAAAAATATTAAGAGAATTTAGACCATACAGAGTTCAGCCAGCCCAGCATGGTGATAGATGGGAGAAAAAACTAATTATACAAAATGAGATAAAAAATAAAAGAATAATGTATAAAAAAGTTCTAAAAATAGGAGTAGAAATAAGTATAAAGAAAATTGTAGAACAATTAGAAAAAGTTTATGGAGAAAACCCATTGATATTTTGGAAACCATACCATCCTAAAACAAAAATAGAATTAACAAAAAATGTGATTATAAGAGTGAGACCAATGTGATATACTATGCAAGATACACAAGAATTTAATGTTTCAATAAAAGAATTATTAGAACAACAACTTATTAGACCAAGCAATGCACCCCATAGTAATCCAACCTTTATGGTAATGAAACAATCTGAGCAAGTTAGAGGAAAAGTCAAAATGATTATAAATTATAAAGAATTAAATAAATACACTTGATTTGATGGATATTTTTTACTAAATAAAGAAATCCTAATAAACCTTGCAAAATGAAAACAATATTATTCTAAATTTGATTGTAAATCAGGATTTTGGCAGATAAAGATAGAAGAAGATATCATACAATATACAGCCTTTAGTACACCTCAAGACAAATATGAATGGTTAGTTATGCCTTTCGGATTAAAAAATGCACCTCAAATATATCAAAGAAGAATGGATAATATATTCAGGAAATTTAATAAATTTTTGATAGTACACGTAAATGATATATTGATATGTTCCAATAATAAAGAAGAACATAGAAATCATTTAATACAATTCATAAATGAATGTAAAAAAGAAGGAATTGTCCTTTCTAAAAAGAAAACTATTATAGAAAAACAAGAAATTGATTTTATTGAGTTAACAATAGATAGTAAATGAATTAAATTACAAACTCATATATTTAAAAAGATAAGTTGTTTTCCAAATAAATTAGAATCCAAAGAACAAATACAAAAATTCTTAAGATGTCTAAATTATGCAGAATGATTTATTGAAAATCTTTCAAAAAAGAGACATAAAATACAAATTTTACTCAAAAAAACAAATACTGAGGGATGAAATAATGAACATACAGAAATAGTTAAATCATTAAAAGAAGAATGTAAAAATCTACCAAAATTAAGATTATCAGATGAAAAAAGAGAATCTAATTGTCAATACAGATGCCTCAGATAAATATTGGTCAGCTATATTAAAAACAGATTTAAATGAAATTTGTAGATATTCATTTGGAACCTTTAATTAAGTTGAAATAAATTATACTGCACATGAAAAAGAATTATTAGCAATTATTAGAGGAATAAAAAAGTTCTCATTAATTTTATTATCCAAAAAATTTATTGTTGAAACTGATAACTCTCAAGTTGCAGGATTAGTCATAAATAAGCTACCAATGGAACCTCAATATAGGAGATTACACAGATGGCAAACATATTTATCTTTTTATAACTTTGATATTATTCATATTAAAGGTGTTACTAATTATCTTGCAGATTTCCTCAACAGAAATATTGAATTTGTAGATGGATTAAAAAGATACTAGATGAGCTTATAGCCTGACTATTTATGCAAGGGATGAAGCTGAAGATATCAAATACGGGATTGATAAGATGAACGAAATTTTACAATATAATGTAAATATTATGATAGAAACAAGCTCATCACATATGAAAGTTACTAATGACATCATTGATGGAATTGAAGCTATTGAAACTCAATTAGGATCATCAAATACCAAAGATACTATTGGATACAAACAGATTGATACCAAACGGGTACAAATACGGAGTGATCCACCAAGCGGAAGCAGCAGTGGAGCAAAAAAGGATATTACTAATCAAAGTCCCAAAAAGATTATTATCAATGAAGGATATTCTAAATTTATTAGGATACAACCAGATGAAGAAGATGAAATCCCTTTGTCTCCAAAAGAAGAAAAATACAAGATGATTACCAAAATGATGTATGAAATTCAACCAATTGAATCATATTTCATTTCACCAAGAGATCATATATATCCAAGGATAATAATGATGAAAGGACCCGAACCAACAATGGTAAAAATGATGGCTGATTATGGATATTTGGATTTAATTTATCCAGATAAAATTTTTGAAGAACTTGAAAAATTTGATGATATATTCAAATCTGAAGTTTCCAGATATGCTCAAGGAAGATCTATATATTTAAAATTTTATACTCTTCGTCCAGAAGTAGATGGAGGAATATACTACCCAGCAGAACATATTATTACAATTAGATATGTTGGGTGGAATTTTTCCATGAACATTGGAGAAATCAACAAATAATTACCAAAGTTTACCAAAACATGGATTAAGAACCGAAGGGTTCTTGGATATAAAGTTCTTTACAATATGGCTAAAAATCTTTATACAAAAAGATTTAGATGCCTATGCCAATATGAACGATGGACCCTGCTTGCAAATGATGGAATACAAAGATCTGATATCCTTAGAGATTATATCAACAAATTTGATACACATCAGATGCCAGGATGTATATCTACCTTACAACGTGCATGTGAAGCAAGAGATTGCCCCACCTGCCAACAAAATAAAAAAGGAGATTCCAAAGAGATAATGAAGATGTGACTAAAGGAAGACAACTGCATATGAAGACAGATACCTAAAGAAGATGTGACTCTAATGGAAGGGCCAAGAGGCTTTTAATTTCAATGTACAAATAATTTAGTGTTATATGACGAATGCAATGATGTAAGAGGCCAATAATTTTGCCTCAATTGGATATATAAATACAAGCCTTTGGGCTAAGGAAAAGATAGAACGAATTGGAAAGAAAAATTTGAGTACTCAACCTGTGAGAAAGCCAAATCTTCTGTTTTGAATATCAATCTTTCAATATCAATACTATTCAGATATTATCATTCACATTCCAATCCTCTTAAACAAATATGAGATTCTAAACTACATTTCCTGTAGATTCTTGAAAGGTTGAAGGAGAGATTTATTTATTATTTTAACAAAAAGAGAGTTTTCTTTATTTAAGATCTATAATCTTTAATTCTAAGAACCGACACAGTGAAGGCAAGAAGCTGAAATAGCAAAGAACCCTGTTAAGACAGAAGGCCGTTTGAGGGAACAGTTTGGATATTCAGAGCCTGAAAGTTACTCGATTCTAAGGAGAGGAACTTAAATATCAGAATTAAGGTAAAACTATTGTTTTTGTTAAATTTAGAAATAATTCTTCTTAGATCTTAAAGAATCGTAGGGATCAATTATTTCAATGATCATATTCATGTTCATAATGTTTAAATTTGAATGCTCATTCATAATGTTTGAATTATTATATTGTGGATATACAGTTAAATAATTAGATAATTTGTTAGATAAGATGGTTCGATAAAATGAGATTTATTTACCAAGAACTTAATAAAACAAAAGAGCATGATGAAACCATAAGTATATCAATTGAAGAGTTTGATAAAAAGTTAATAAGATATATTGAAGATTATCCCAATATACACTACAACTCAAAAATGAATTATTTATTAAAAACCAAGAAGGAAGAAATATAGAATAAAAATGCTAGGATATACAGTTAAAGGATTAGATAATTTGTTAGAAAGAATGTTAGAAAAGATAAAAAATATTAGATCCCAATTAGAAAATAGAAATAGACCGTTTGAGGAATATAAAAAACTTATAATAGAATATGAACAAAAGATTATGGATTATGCTAATCTAGTAGATCAAATAATAGATTTGTTGGATAGAATTGAAAATATAAGAATATAATATGTCAATCGTCAAAACCATTTATAAAGAAAAGATATACACTGTAATAAATAAAACATATATCATTAGGGGTAAAATTGATAATTTTACAAAAGGTTTAAAATGTTTGGTCAACCAGGCCAATTTGACAAATGTCCCTATGGATAAACTAATAAATTAAAGTCAAACTTATAAATAGTTTTGATGTAGGCTTATTAGCACAAAACGTCCCTACGTTTGATAGTTAGTGTGCAAAACGTCCCAACGTTTCATTTTTTTGCATTTTTGCCCCTATTTCAACGTTTCAGTGTGGAAAACATCCTTTTTACTATTTTTCAGTGTAAAATGACCATTATACCCTCAAATTTAAATAAAAAAAATAAAATGAAAAGAAATATAAAAAATAAATTGTAATTATACTCCCAAACTTTTTAAAAAGTGCAAGTAAGTCCAAAAGCCTTATTAAAAGGGTTAAGCACAAAACGTCCCTACGTTTGACACTTAATGCAGAAAACGTCCCTATGTTTCAAACATGTTTATATTTGCTCAATAACACAAAACGTCCCTACGTTTGACACTTATTGCGTAAAACGTCCTTACGTTTCATTTTTTTTTACATTTTCGTCATTATTTCAACGTTTCATTGCGGAAAACGTCATTTTCACTATTTTTCAATGTAAAATGACAAATATACCATCATATTTAAATAAAACAAAAAAGGAAAATAAAAAAAATTAATTACAATTGTGCTCCCAAACTTTTCAAAAATTGCAAATGAATTCAAAAATCTTATTAAAACATTCAAACTACCAGTCTTTTCCTCCTCTCTTAACCTTATCCTCCCTCCACCACCTAAACCAGGATTGTAGATGGAGGTGTGATGGTGTAAAAGGTGGTGAGGTCTGATGGTTTAGGTGGTGGAGGGAGGATAAGGTTGAGGGAGGAGGGAATGACTGGTAGTTTGAATGTTTTAATAAGATTTTTGAACTCATTTGCACTTTTTGAAAAGTTTGGGAGCACAATTGTAATTAATTTTTTTTATTTTCTTTTTTTTTTATTTAAATATGATGGTATATTTGTCATTTTACATTGAAAAATAGTGAAAATGACGTTTTCCGCAATGAAACGTTGAAATAAGGACGAAAATGTAAAAAAAAATGAAACGTAAGGACGTTTTACGCAATAAGTGTCAAACGTAGGGACGTTTTGTGTTATTGAGCAAATATAAACATGTTTGAAACATAGGGACGTTTTCTGCATTAAGTGTCAAACGTAGGGACGTTTTGTGCTTAACCCTTTTAATAAGGCTTTTGGACTTACTTGCACTTTTTAAAAAGTTTGGGAGTATAATTACAATTTATTTTTTATATTTCTTTTCATTTTATTTGTTTTATTTAAATTTGAGGGTATAATGGTCATTTTACACTGAAAAATAGTGAAAAGGATGTTTTCCACACTGAAACGTTGAAATAGGGGCAAAAATGCAAAAAAATGAAACGTTGGGACGTTTTGCACACTAACTATCAAACGTAGGGACGTTTTGTGCTAATAAGCCTTTTGACGTAGAAACGTTGTTTGTTTAAATTTGTATTCCATGGGAGCGGGATTTTTCTATAAATAATTTTCTAAATACAAAAAATATTAATAATCTTGTAATTTTCTGCAATTGTTCTTGATTTACCAGGAATTTGACGTACTTGCCTTCCCATCATTTCCTTTCAACGCCCTCAATTAGCTGTTTCATCTAAATTGTTCCAGCGGAGGCGATTTTTTTCAAGATCAGCGTTTCAGGTGTTCGATAAATTTCCTAACCGAGCTATTCTGTCTTCAATGTGCTGGACGCTGCATTCTCCATTATCTTGCTTTCATTTTTTATTTTTTTTTTCCAACAGCGGGCAATGGATAATCTTTCAAGTGCGAGTGGATAATTGGTGCTGATGCATTTTTAAACTATAAACAGCTCCATGCCCAACATCTACATCAACCTTTTAAAACCCTTAAACAAAATAGTCAACAAACAATCACTTCTACCTCACAATGGATCAAAACCCATCTCAACCAGCACTGTCCCAGTCCCCACCCACAAGCAAATAGCCCATCTCATTTTAGATCAAAAATCTGCAAGCCAAGCTCTCGAGACCTTCAGATGGGCATCCAGACTCGCCAATTTCACTCACAATCTATCCACCTACAGAGTCTTGATCCACAAGCTTTGCACTTTCCGGCAATTCGACATTGTCAATCAAGTGCTTGACGAAATGCCGAAGTCAATTGGTTTGCCTCCGGATGATGACATTTTCGTCACCATAGTACGCAGTCTTGGGAGGGTTAAAATGACACGGGAAGTGATCGGCGTACTTGACTTGGTTTCCATGTTTGGAAAGGGCCCTCCATCTTTGAAACTGTTCAATTCAATTCTTGACATTCTTGTCAAGGAAGATATTGACGTTGCAAGAGAGTTCTACAGGGTGAAAATGATGCGGAATGGGGTTCAGGGTGATGATTACACTTACGGAATTTTGATGAAAGGGCTTTGCTTGACAAATAGAATTGGTGATGGGTTTAAGCTTCTGCAAGTAATGAAGACTCGTGGCATGAAGCCAAATGCCGTTGTCTATAACACGTTGATCAATGCTCTTTGCAAGAATGGCAAGGTTGGGAGAGCTAGGAGCTTAATGAGTGAAATGAAGGAATTTAATGACGTGACTTTCAATATTTTGATATCAGCATATAGTAACGAGAATAATATTGTGCAGGCTCTTACTATGATCCAGAAGTGCTTTAATAATGGGTTTGTGCCGGATGTTGTTCCTCTGACTAAGGTGATTGACATTCTATGCAATGCAGGGCGGGTTTCCGAGGCAGTTGAGATTGTAGAGAGAATGGAGGAGAAAGGAGGGACGATTGATGTTGTGACTTATAATACTCTAATCAATGGTTTTGTCAGAATAGGGAAAGTTAGAGTGGGGTGTCGTTTTCTTAAGGAAATGGAGATAAAGGGATGTCTGCCGAACACTGAGACATACAATGCCTTGATCTCTGGTTTCTGTGAATCCAGGATGTTGGATTCAGCTCTTGACATGTTTCACGAAATGAAAAGAGTCGGCTTAATTTGGAACTTTGACACCTACGATACATTAATTTATGGTTTGTGTTCTGGTGGAAGGATGCAAGATGGGTTTAAGATCTTGGAATTGATGGGAGAGAGTGGAGGAGTTTCTATCAGTCGCCTCAGGCCTTATAATAGCATTATATACGGTTTATACAAAGACAACTATTTGGATGAAGCACTAGATTTTCTAAAAGACATGAGAAATTTGTTTCCTAAGGCTGTGGATAGGAGTTTGAGGATACTTGATTTCTGTCAAGAGGGTAGTATGAGGGAAGCAAAGAATCTTTTTGATAAGATGATTGAAGAATATAGTTTTCCAAGTGCTCTAATTTATGCAAGTTTAGTTCAGGGATTTTGCCAAAATGGATGTATGAAGGAAGCTGTCGAGCTAGTGAATGGGATGATGAGTGTCGGTTATTTTCCTGTTGCATCGACTTTTAATGCCTTAATCGGTGGGTTCTGCAGGCAGGGAAACATTGGGAGCGCTTTGAAGTTCATGGATGACGTGATGGAAAGAGGATGTTTGCCTGATTCTAAAAGCTACGGTATTTTACTCAATGCGTTATGTAGTGAAGGCAACGTTCAAAAAGCTTCGATGTTGCTTCTGCAAATGGTCGACAATGGTATTCTTCCCGACTGTCATTCATGGAATGCATTGGTTCTCTGTCTTTGTAAGGGATCGGAATGGATAGAACGCAAGAATATTTTCCATGTGCATAAACTATTACAGTGCCTCGTAGAAACCTGAGTTTTTATTATAAAAAATAGTTGTAGCTTATCTTTGTTACAAACCTGAAGTTAAATATATAAACCTTTTTTATTTTATCTTTTCAAAGCTAAATTGAAAATACACACAAGAACTTGTAAAATCTTCTTATATAAGAAAAACTTTTCGGTAGGCAGGTTTTCATAACTTAGGCTTCTCTTCATGTTCATTTGCGTTGCCACCGCCGGCAAATCCATTTCTAACTGATTCCAGCAACAGCGGTTTTGTTGTCGGAGCTGATAAACTGCGCATATAAACTGGTGGTGCTTCCGCCATTCCACCACCACCACCACCACCAGTACTCTGGCAATGCCTGAGCTCTGCGTTTTTCACTTGATTCAATTTCTCAGCTATTTTTTCATTCCAAACTGAACCTGATGAGCCTTGCCTTCTGAATGATTTTGAAGATCTCTGCAAAGAAGCCATAAATGGAAATCGTTACTGGATTTGATGTGAAAATATGCATGGTTTTTAGGACTTTTATATGCTGAGGGAAAGAGAAAATTGTAAAATGAAGAATAAGCAAAAAGGCCATAATACTGGATCTGTGTGTGGTGGTTGATTTTTTGTGAAAACTTGTTTTGTCTTTTGTAACTTGTATTGGTTGGGCCCTATAGGTATGATAGAGAAATTTTATTTGTACATTGATGTACAAATTCATGATATAGATTCTATTACTCGATGGAAAACACTACTTGCACATGATTTGGATTACCTAGTGTCCACCCCCTCACATCGGGTGGACTCCACATGAATAAATAAAAAAAATTATGCATGTGGGATCCACCCCATGTGAGAGGGTGGACACCCTTAGATAATCCAAATTATGTACATGTATCATATCTCTTAATCGATTTCCTTTTATTTCCTTTCCTTTCCATGTCATCAATGTGGACACATTGATATACAAAAGTTACATGTAGGCTTGAACAAACCGTCTTATACCTTTAGCGACTTAGTTTTGTGCATATATTGATCTAAACCCCTTTATTTGTTATCCAACAATCAAAAGTTACAAGTCAATCAGTTAGGATTGAACTCTCATCATACTATTTATTTTGTGGGACAACTAATTTGAGTGCGACAACTCAATCAATGAAAAGAAACCTCAAAAAATGGAGAAAAATGGTGGAATGTGAGGAAGCTTCAATTGAACAAGCTCAATCTTGAAAAAGAAAGGCGGCAAAGAACCGTTGAATGCTTTAAATCGACCACTGAAAAAGGCGAAAACTAGCCGAGAGACACCAATTAGTAACCCGAGATTTCATATTCTCGCCCAAACTGGGCCGAGTGAGAGTTACGGACGTAAAACAAAGAAAAAAATTAGTTAAAATTTTAAATTTTGCATTATTATTATTATTATTATTATTATTATTATTATCATCATCACATTTAAAGAGAGAGTAACATAAACAACCTAAAATTAAATCTCGCGTTCCCATATCCCTCAAATTTCCAATTTGAGCGTGCTAATTATTTTTGAGCATTGTGCTAAATGTAATTCGACGACATGACTATGAATTATTGATTTTTCAATATATTTATTACGTTGGATTAAACAAAATCAAATTGAATTAAAGAAATACGACACCATGTCATAAACAGGCATGTCCAATCCAACATGCATGCCGTGATGATTCGATAACTATACTTCAATTCTTGGTCATAGCTCAAAATATGGTGTTTTATTTATCTCAATAAGCTTTATTTAATACAATATTTCCTATTTTACATGACACAACTTACAATTTTAAAATCAGCTCTCCTATTTATGCAATTTAAACCAATATTTTGTAATTCATCTCGTCAACGGTTGGCTTTGAAATTTTCAATTTCTTGTTTCCATCAGCTTAAAATTTGAAAAACAAGAGCATCATTCTGAAAATAAGACAACCAAAGGCATAAAACTATACCACATATTATCATATGCATAAGACGATGAGAGCATAATAGGCCTTGTTCATGACCTACAATATGTTCTCTTTCAAAGAAAAAAAACCATTATATGAAATGATAATTCACAGGAATGTAATACTTGAAAGGAAAATGCCAGTAGAAACATGCACACAAACACACAAGATTGTTGTAAAATCAAACCAGCTTATCATTGCGAGATAAATTAACATATAGGATGATGAATGGAAAACCAAAATAACCAGTTTTGGTAAGCAATATAAAGGGCCTCTGAGGCAAAACTAAGGTTAATATAACTTGGTGTCTAAAAGGAAATTGAGAAATTTGAATATCATGAAAAACCAGGTGTAGTTTGAATTTGGTTTTATCTACAAACTAAAGCCGACTACAAATTACAAGGGAGAAAACAGAATATGTTAACTGGTGAAGACAGTCTCAGGAGCAGAACGTTGATAAGGAACGCGAGAGTCAGGAACCCCGTCTTCAGCCCGTCTATCTTCAAACCATTTTACAACTTTTTTCCGAGGTAGATTTGTCACGTGCACAATGCTGCTAATCATGGCATTCTGCATTGAACCCATAGTGAAAATTACATAAGCTTAATGTTGAAGATTAAAATTACATAAAAATAATGTGTCACTCAGCCTCTAAGATCTCATGTAAAGATAATCAGATCCAAAAATCAAATTTGAGTCCTAAACAACCATAGTTACAAATTAGTTAAACAGGTTTGTAATTATAAAATTTGAAAAAAATAGCACAACCCAAATCTTGTGTAGTTGGTCATCATAAATTCATAATTAGTTTCTATACCAATATTTTCAGAATTTTTTTGGTGAAGTCGTGAGTAGGATCTAGGGACTGGCATGCTGCGAGGAGATGAAAAGGCAAGCAGGATGGAACAAGGGAGGGAGAAAAAAGGGTCTTTTCATTCATTTTCTCCTTTTTCATTGCTATCTCCTTTCAATTTTCTGTTTTCATAACTAAGAAACTGAAGAAGTACATTTTTCAATCAGAATATTCGTCTTTCTTTTATACCTACAGATAAGGGTATGATCGTAAACTGGAGCTTGATGAGGAGGAAAAATGACCTCTTTTTGTTTATCAAAGGAATTTCTAGCTGAAGTTAATGGCAAGGACTAGTATGATTAGAACTTCATGTAAAATATTGCAATTTCGCACAAACCAAAAGGGTAAAAATGAAAATTATATATTTATTGTGGCTCTGTGTATGACACAAATGAAGAATTATTCTCTGAGTTCTATACATTGAACTAAAACCATTTACTAACAGAAGATGTTAATGATTTGCTACTGGCACTTATTACTTCATATTTATTTTTCTTATTAATTACTACAGATATTTTGATGCTATTTTTGGGTAATAAAATTAATGTAATCATGCATAAAGTATCTTCACAATCACTACAATTTAGATGTATAAATTGGTGTCAGCCCAGAATTGATCCCGATAGAAGTTGAACTGCAGCTCTCAGAGCTGCTTTATGGGAATAAAAATGCTTTAGGAGAGATGAGATTAGCAATAGAGTTTATTTTAAACTAACTTCTATTAGTTTTGATAAACTAGTATTTTGTTGATGCGTTTGGATTAGATTAGTGTTTAATATTTTGAAAAGACTCTAGTTTACTAGAAATCCCCTTAGTGTTATAAATCATAAGGCAATGATAGGGGGAGTTCAACTGAAAGTTTGATTACATCGCGTTTAGTTTGAGCTAGTTTAGATTCTTGCTATATAAATGGGAAACTAAGATTTCAGTTTTACATTGATTATTGATAGATCGTTTAAAATCTTCTCCCCGATTTCTCTTTTTCCCTCTTTCGGTCATCTCTTATTCTCTTTCTCCGTTGAGTTCTGTATCAATTTGGTATTGGAGCATGCTCTTTCGTCTGACTGAGTTCTAGCCAAAGAACTTTTCTTGTATTGAGTAATACACAGTTATTATTAATTCGAAAGTCATAGAAATTTGTTTATTGTACGCAGGATATTTCAATTCTATAGCAACAAAGAAAATCTATTACTCAGTAACTGACCACCTATTAAAGACCCACAAAAGCAGCCTAGTACAAAAGAAAGGCATAGGAGGTTGAATTGCATTTAAGATAAGAGTTAGCCAGGACTATAGTCCATATTGAAGAAGCTAACTCAGGGAATGGCCAAACACGAAATCACTGGCAGTTGCTGCATAATGTTTTGAATATAAATTAATTCTCTTAGCTCCAATAAATGAAGGTGACTTGGAGTGCGTTGGATGTGTCATACCCAAGATTTTATTGCAAGCTTGCAATTAATTCTAGCCTTTGCTTCATCAAATACAACAGCTGACAATGCTTTGTAGTGTTAGGCCATTCCCTCAGTTAACTTTATCATCATAGTCCTGGATAACATTTCAACAAATTTCAACTTCCTGTGCTTCTCACTTTTTTTTTTTAAATAGAGAGAATAAGAGAGAAATAGAGAAGATAGATAGAAAGAGGAAGAAGAGCAAGAAGAAAATTTGGGGACAATTTCAATATATCAGCAATTCAATAATCACAATACATTGAAATCCTATATCCTAGCGAGTCTAAATTCAAGGGGACATTTAGCCCCTGTTTGAGACCCATTTTTTAAAACTTATTTTTCTCTTAACCACACATTCTCCAAAAAAATCACTCTTTACAAAATCTATGCTTAAAAATTTGGGGCTCAAACAGGGGCTTAATAAATTACAAACTTATCAAAATGTCTAAATCAATATAATCCAAATAGAAGGCGAGTCCTGGTTAACCTACAACCTATCTAATACAAAATTAGAACCAGATGAGTCCTGATTAACTCATAACCACGTTAGTCCGAGTAACCGTCAACTTACACATTCTCCATTTCTATTTTCTACAACTGTTCTACATCATAATAACCTAGTGATGCCATCTGCAGACTGCAGTCGGTTTACATTCTATATCCTGATCTATTTGAGGGCACATTAATAAAACTTCTATCAATATATGGATTGAAAATGGAACTAATTTTACTCACAGTTGGGCGCTTTGTACGTCTGTAGACTTGTTCAAGAGTTTCAAGCTGCACTTTCTTCAGTCTCTTTTGAGCAGACCAGTTATTCTGCATAACATGAACTGGCAGTTTCGCCTCAGTTTTTGGCTTTGCATCATGTGCTGTGTTCATGGGGATTGTGCCCATGGGAACAGTTGTATCAGTTTTCTCTGCAGGCTCCAAGATTGTTGAAACAGGTTGATCAGGTAAAGCAGCACTCATCATTACAAGATTTGGAGGAGGGTCACGAAGAAATTTAAGAACGACAGCTCTATCAAGACACAGTTCTGCAGCAAGATTTTTTATCTGCATAAAAGAAAGGAACAATTATTAGAGATCTACATAGAGGGATATTCATCGGGAGTATATTACTGTACAAAGATTAAAAGCACAGCCTTCTACAATTTGAATATTCTGCTTTTGAAAGTTATCGCCGATAACTTAAGAAAAAACAAATTATATTGCTATATGGGAATTGTGTTTAATTAAGAAAGATATAACTACAGAAGATAATGGAAGACGCGCGAGCAAAAGATGATTAAAATAAAAAAAGGTTACATGAAATGTTGCAAACATCAATTTATAGGCAAATTACTAATAAGAATATCAACTTTTGTCCAAAGTCGGATATGCATTTAACTGAGATTGGAAATAATGATAACTTGAAGTTTTTCACAATACACATTTCCAAATGCTTGATTCATCCCATCCGGTCGCTCTTGACATGAAATTTCTATTATGATCTTTGATATATACATATATTTTTGTAACAGAGAAGCAGCTTATGCAAAATGAAGTAGATTAGTTTGGATTCAATCAATACTCATTCCTTTAACAAAGATCACATCCTAAAAATGTACGAGCCAATATAGGTAATTTTTTTCTTTTTTCAAGTATGCCAATTAAAACCAGACAGAAAACTAATATGCCTTGATGACCTTAATTTGCATATCAATATCCACATATTCAGAAAGAAAAAGAGAGTACAATCATCACAAAAGTAAACATCAGAAATTTGATGACTAAATAGAAAGTTTCTGCTCCTTGTTTTACTCAGTTTGGAACTATTATTACATAATTAAAATCATATTGCACATGAAGTAGAGAAAAAATAATGGTTCTCGGTGCTCTGATTTGTACGCATACGCGAAAGATAAAGTTTACAACCAACGAGTGGGTATGCATTTGCAACAATTAACAAGTACAACCTACAGAATATTAGTAAAAAATAACTTACACTAGTCTTACGCCGACCATTTCTCAGAGCATATGCCAATCTCCTAAGTTGCCAATTCTTAAGATTTAAAGGCATTTCCTCTTCTTCTTCATCATCGTCGCCTTCACCTTCCCCTTCATTTTCATCACCACCATCATCTTCTTCTTCAACTTCATTCTCAGTTTCTCCACCTACAGTAGAAGCAAGCGCTCCTAATAATTCATCATCTGCCAGAGCCTCCGCTAATTCATGCTCGAGCTTCAACATATCTTCCTCAGTTATATCATCGCCTTCACCATCGTTTACAGATAAATTATCATTTTTCAAGTCTTCTTCAAGCATGTGGAAAAGTGCATCGAAGGCATCTTCATCTATATTATCATCTTCTTCGACCTTTTTGTGAGTCAATTTTTTCTGTACAAAATCATGTCCCAAAAAAACCAATGATTATCTTTACTACCAAACCAACCAATATTCATTATCACTGATTCATTGTTATTGAACACTGGTATCTACACATAAGCATTGCTGTAAGTCACAAACACGACTACATGCATACATTTATGTCCAGAATGGAACTCAAAAGGCCACAAAATAAATTAATTCCCTCAAAAAAAAAAAAATTTATTTACTTCCATTACACAAGTTAAATGCATATTTCAACCAAATGCATTTGTAAAAAAAAAAAAAGAAAAAGATATTTTTATATATTTCCAGCTCTCAATAAATGTAAAAAATTTCACAGCTAAAATTCTAAAACGCGAAATCAAAACCCAACTCCCCATTTATTCTCTATTTCTTATTTTTCTTCCCAACTAAAAATAGAATTGAAGTTTTATTATTTATTTTTTTAATTTTTTGAATACCTTGTTGACTTTCTTGGAAGCAATGGGAGAGGGGGCGGAGGTGTTCCAGCGGCGGCGGGAAAAAGAAAGGACAGAGGTGCGGTAAGAGGGATGACGTGGCAAGATAGGATTGGTTATAGTGGTTCTGGGACGGCCTAGAAATAGGGTTTCTTTGTGGGAAGTTGTACAGTGGAGTGCAATGGATATACCGAGAGACGTAGAAGCAGAAGCCATCTTCGTTTTCCTCTTCGAGCTCTACTTGTCAAAATCCTCGATAACTATCTCCAAATCAGCAGCATCTAAGACAAACATTTGGTTTATTTCACTTGTGGCCCCTGAACTTTGCACTTTGTATGTCTATAGCCACTAAACTTTAATTTGTTTCAGGCACTACTAAACTTTACTAAAACGATTTGACAACCATTTTTTTAAACTGAAATTCCTAAGCGTTTGTATACCAAGTCATAAAAATAGACCAAAGATTGGTCTAGTTTTGCATGTGAGACCATATCTCTATTTTTGGTCTCACTGCGAAATCAAATGGGAGGCAAATGGTAGTCTAATGTCGACGTTAGCACTTGAAAATGAGGTGGGAGGATGTAACGGAGATAGCATTGGCATGGGCGAAGAAGATGACAGTTTTTTAACTTTACTTGTGGGTTGCAATCTGATGTCGACGATAATACTTGAAAATGAGGTGGGAGCACTCGATGATGATAACATTGGCACGGGTGAAGAAGATGATACATTCAACTTTATTAAAAAAATTATTTATTATTTTTATAAAATTAATTATTTTAAATGAGGTAATGTAAAAAGACCATAGCACAATACATAATACATAAGGACATCGATAATTGACACATGGAGGTCCCCTATTGGAGGGGGCGTGTGAGCCTCCATGTGTCCATAATGAATATCATTATAAGAAATGCTATGTAATACACAATACATAAGAGTATCCATTATGGACACCAATTTTTTTTTTTTTTTTTTTAAGGAGAGAATTTACCATTTCACATGACCTTTACGATTAAAATGGATGGAAACCGTGAAAAGGGATTGTCTACTCATTTTTGAAAGATCGAGAACGGATGGTGTCAATAAAATATTTGAAGGTTAGAAATGAAATGTACAATTTTCTACGATAAGCCAACCAGTAGGCTAACCGGCCCAGAACCCCTGCGCAGTCTGCCGTGGAAGTAGATGGCCAACTAGTTAGGACGCCGCAACACACATTTTTAAGCTAAGCCAAACAAAGCAATCGACTTTGTAACGGGCATAAAGTCAATGAGAAATTCAACAGTTCAGATCAAGTCCGACTCGACAGCCGCCACAAACCCTGGACCGATCAAGGCCTTGAGCATATCATTCCAGACTCTCTACAATCAGTTCGGATTATTAGTAAAGCTGCAACCTGAAATGAAAACCCAAAACTAGAAACATCTAGCCGTATGAAAACTCCAAAAGGCTGGATGAAATTTGAGCTATATGTAAAACGAATTCTATCAGTTTTACATCTGCAAGTTAAAAAAATGAAACCAGAAGGCAAAAAAAATGAAGTTACAAAATTACAAAAAGAGGCCGATGCAGCATGAAAAGGTGTATATTTGAAGTCGGCCAACTAAACATTAACAACACAGATTTCTAACTCCCCCCCTCTTTTTAACATCCTTCATTTTTGTTCTACCTTTTTTCTTGTCCTGAGTAGTCCTACTCCAGATTTTCCCATTTACAGATACAACAAATTTTCTTTTTTCATTTTTTTTGGGTGATTGATTGATTTCCTGGGTTATGATGCCTGTCAAAAACTCCTATACCATCTTGACTCAGTATATAACAACTCGAAGGAGCCCCGGCTGTGGTTCAGAGAACTCGAGGCCCTCCTCCTCAAGCAGGTAGCGCTGAACAGCAGTAGGAAGTCGAGCAGGAGTACGGGAACCCCTAGTGTGGTGGCCAGTCCCAACACATATGTAAACCAGCAGGCGCTGGTTTGCCAACCTTGCTGCATTCCTTATTACAGACAACTCACGCTTTAGGACATGAATAGCTTCACTCACATGTAAACCATGCAGATCAATCATTTTCTCTCTCCCGTTTCCCTGCATCTCCGAATTCCTGCAAAATAATTGAACACCCACAATGACATCAAAGCCCAAAAGGCTGCCGAACAATTCCAAGAAGTCCCCCCACACCCACAATGCCAGAATAAAAAAAAAAGAAAAAACATTTGCTAGAGGCAGAAAATGCGTCCACGGGATGGAGTTTGCGCCCACCAAATAATATAAGAATTAACAGTAAAAATATAGAAGGATTATATCTCTAGGATGTGGAATATTTTCTTTATGGTCTTCTGCTAGTACATCTTTTGGCCCTCTTTTAATTACTTTTGACATGAATGACAGTTTAAGTGCAGGTATGGATCCACAAAATCAAACCTTTGGCGATAAATAGATTCCTGAGCTTTCCCGTGAGCTGTCTTCATTTGCATGTTGTGCAACTGCCCTTTAATGCTCAACTCCTTGGCTAAAGCCTTATTACCAATGAGGTATGCCTGTCGTGCCTAATCTTACACAAAAATTTCAGTGGACATAGATCAAACACAAAGAAAGACGTGGCAATTCACCAAGGCTTACATACATTCAAAGTAAACTTCACATGGTAGTTCTGCCAAGCAGAGTTCAATAAAATATATGATCCATGGCATGAGGGTTGCCAATCCCCAAAGTCGTGTAGGTTTCATTATTTTCCTTTTCTTCAATAGATCTTCAGTCTTAATAGGGATAAGGCGGGGTGGGGGAAGATAAGTATCGACAAGTCCATTAACACGTGCAGGCAGCATGTTTTAAGCCAAAGGCCAATCTACCAAATCCATAACGAAACAAATTATGACTCTTCAATCCATATATAACAAGTTTAAAGGATAAGTGTAAGGAGATGCGAATTATGGGGTGCCGACACACAAATGGACAATTGCTTATACTCTTAAAAGTGAGCACATGGGTGCTCAAACACACCAACACGTGCACACCAAGAGAGAGAGCTTGGTCAAATATCATACTCTCTCCACATAAAATTTATCTCTCAGAGTAGAATTAGAAGGTGCAGCACTCAGATGAAATGTTGTTCAAGACCGATGAACATTTCACTAGTATTCACAGCAAGGAAGTGGAAACAGTGACTAGAGAAGTGTACAACATTGAAACTTCTTTCCACAATACATATGCATGTTTCACTAACATTACATGAAAAGTAAAAGTTACTTTTAAATAAATGAAGTGAATTACTTTTGGTTTCTAATATTTTTTATATGCACTTTATTGTACATTTAAGTAAAATAAGCTATTTATTTTAGAAGTAACTCTTTCCTTAATGTCAACTACTTAAGCAACTTAATTATTTTCAAATTTGACTAATAAATAATTTTTTTACTTTGACACTGCACTCATTTACTTATTAAGTGAACTGTTAAGGGTAGACAAACATGCTCATAATCAAACACAATGTTCCATAGAAGTGCATTACTCTCAAAGTAGAATGACATATTATCAAAGTGGCACATTGTACATTGTGGTCCCCACCACGCATAAGAGTAAAAGAAAACCAAGTCAAACGCCTTAATAAAAGTAATAGAGAACGCAAATTAAGGAAGATATCATTCTTCATTTCTCACTCTTTTCATTTTCCCAATTTTATATGTCTATCAAATGGCATACCTGTTCAAAGTACGCATTACGTAGGCGTGCATGATCACGAGCTTCCTCCCGCATTTCAGAATACATATGTGCTGCCATCTCAACAATGTTAAAGCATATACACATACAAAAAGCATTTGTTCTGCAATTAAAGTTTTGCAGAACAAGTGAAATTTATTGCCTCAAAAATATTACCAACTGCTTCTCCAGTTTCAAGCCAGGCAGGGGCCGGACGAGCTGATCCCCTATTTTGCAACCTGTCGACATAAATACTTCTCCCCTGGCTACTGTTGTAAGAGCTCGTGGGCATTTGTGAACTTCTACTTGATCCTATGCTGGTGCCTGGAGAACCATTTGTACCATATTTCCAAATGCTAGAATCTTGAGGTGCCATTTTCCTGACGGCAGAAGCAAAATCTATAGCGCCTCTGGAAGAACTAGATCTGAGTAAGAGTGTACTTTCTTTTTCTAAAGACTGATAAGGACTACTGTTTTGCTGGAGATCATCATTAGAAAACTTTGGCAAGCCATTTTGACCTTCTGTTCCTGAAAGTGAAGGAAAATCCAATGCGCTAAGATTTGGAGCCGACAAGGCCTTTGAATTTAGATCCTGATTGAAACCTCCATCAACCTGAAGCTGCAATCACAACTTGTACTGTGAGAGCTAAATAGGATATTGTGTCAAAATTGCCAATATATCCACATATCGCTTAGAAATCACGCACATCTTGTACAATAATAGGGAAGAAGTTACTCTCAAATTCTGTTTATTATACAAAATAAAGAAATGGACAATAACTGTTGCAATCCTGATTAAATAAACAAAATTATCAAGTAAAGCATAGAATGCTTGGCATTCCATCATGTGTTATCAGTAAATCAATTAATTTTTCACACTATCGCATTTACCTCCTCGTCCTTCACCTCCCTCAGAAACTCAAAACTAGCATAAGAGCTACAAAATGCATTATGGAATCTCAAAAATCTAATGGGAAGAAATGCATTCCCTGTGAAGAGGGAATCGGAAGAACTCATTCCCCTTTCCCTATCTCTTCTAAAATAAATAACTCCTTTTCATCTTATAAGTTATAGGGACACGTAACAACACATATCAGATACCAACACTCACCGTCGCATCGGGCACGTATCGGACTCGCGAAGTACCAGGTCCACCTTTTTAGCTTTTTATTTATATCGGACACATATTCGACACGGCAGAAGCACTGCGGAGACACCGACAAAATCTTGCACAGTAAATAATTCGAAAGAAAAAAATAGAAGCTAACATGTAAAGTCATTGGAAGAGAGAAGGGAGACAAAACTTGTATTTATAAACCCTAAAAACTAATGGTATGTCTTGAACTAAAGGACTCTCAGCCCTAAAATATGGTTTTCCCATCTCACAATGCATTTTTATTAATTGAGAAAATGAGACATACATTATTGGAAGGCACGACTTAATCACCAATTGCAAAAGACCCATGTGATTTTAACTCTAATAGCAAAAAGACCCATGTGACTCGACTCAAATTGCAGAAAGAGCTGCGCAATTACGAAGACTAAAAAAATTTCAAAAATGGTTCTACACTATTAAAAAAAAATTAACATTATTTAATACATGTGTCCCCAACATGTTGTGTCCTACTTTCTTAAAAATCAAGTGTCAGCCATCCTGGATAGTGTCGCGTCCATGCCCGTGTTTCGCGTGTCCATGTACGGCTCGATGCTTCCTAGGTTCATTGTCTATATTTTTTACACTATTATGATACACAAGTTAGTAGGAACTCCAACGAGAAATATGAAGTTTAACACTAATCACATGTTTGCACAAGCACAAAGAAATATATAGTCCCCAACTGTTTCATGGTCCAAGGAATGAATGGTTGCAAAATTCTGATAAATTAGCGCCAACAGCAAACAAACAACAATATCTCCATAAAAGGAACATAAAAGGAAAGATACAGATTCTTTGGTAGAAACTACCCAAATAGGAAGTGAGGCAATTAGGGGGCAATAAAAATTGAAAAGATACCTAAAAATCAAACAACAGAGGAAATTAAGATCAGATAATAGGGTAGCAAAAGATATAGAATCGAAACAAATAGAGCCAGTACAATATCATGGGCAACAAAGTTGCCAAATTACATGTCAAAATTCCCGAAAGGTTGAACACAGAAGCACAAAGACAACTTGAAATCATGAAACAAAGATGATGCCAACAGTTTATCCAAGGATATGGCTATTCTAAGAATGGATGGCACAATGATCCATACATTAATCTTTAGGGATTACATTATTACATTAACACTCTCAAAGTTATAATACACAAAAAAGCAATCATATGAAATGGACGTTAGCTCTTAACACAATTTTCCCTCCATTGCATGCTTTCATGAAATAAAATAACTCTGTCCAAGACATCCGCCAACTTATATAGAGATGACATTTCCCTTTTTCCTTGGTTCCAGAATTCTATTACATTTAGACTTCATTATAACAACAGCTATGTGCAACCAGTAAGAAGTTGGAGTCTTAATAGATTTTCTGCATTTTAGATTAAATGTGTTAAAAGGAAGAAGCTTTTGTCCCTACAACAAACTACTGGAGTCGGAACTTAGATCCAGCATAGAGAAGAAGAAAAAGTACAGGGGGAATATCAGATAATAAGTTGATGAAAATTTAAATTAAATCTATGGAGGGTGATTACCAGATAAGATATCCACAACAAAGCGAAAGCTGCTGAATTATTTCAAAGCTTAAGAAATAGAGCCTACCTCAAGCTGAGTAAGCATCTCGATTGTCAGGTTCAATTCACCTCCATTAGCAAAATACACCTCTGCAAGGCTTTCTGCAGCAAAACCAGGGAATTGTGAAGCCAAAAAATTTATAGGGTTCATATCTGTATTGTCCAGTAATGTCTGCTCATTTGACATGTCAGATAGGAAACCATGTATTGAATTTCCATTATATAGAGGTCCTTCACGAACATTGCCAAGAAGCTGATCATCACTGACAATTTGCTTATCCCAAGGTTTAGGAAGTGAATGCTGAAACCCTGTAGGAGATGGATACTCTGCATAGGAGACGGGAAATCTCAGCTTTTCAGCATAGTTGTTATCATTCCCACGATGAGGAGATAATTCTTGAGTGTCCTTCAAAATGAAGCCACTGCCAGTTGAAGCAGAGAATCTCGAGCTTTCACTGATATCATGCAAGGATAAGCTTGAAAAGGATAAGCCATTGATCCCTTGAGTATCATCTCCATCCATAACCTTAAAGTCGGGAGTAATGTCGTCAGGGAGCTGGTGGTCCCAGTATTGGTGGGCCTCTTCATCTGAATCATTTAGAACAGATGACTTTGATCGATCAAGTACAGCTTTTCCTGGTGTTGAAGCAGATGGTGTAGCAAATTTAGACACTTCATCAACACTACTTGTGCCTCCAGCAGGTGATCTGAGAGAAAAAGGAATAAATTCTGCAGCATTTGGATTCAAAGATGTTGCTTTTGCAGCAGTTAGCTTTTTGTCACTTGTAGAAGCTCCTTTTCCTGAGAAGCTCATTCTAGTCTTTTCTTTTTTACTATTTTGGTTTTTAAGCAGGTAAACAAAAAGGAGTCTCTACATGCAGAAGAAAAAAATTCACTAGAACAAATGAGTCCCAATATTGACAATGTATCAGCCGAGCCCTGCAAACAAATGAAACCTTCCAAAGTCAGAAATTATAATCAATTCAAGATGCCTAATCGTACAAATTGAGCTTTTCAACTTCGTTGACACCAAAAAAACAAGAACCGGTCCAGTTAAAGAGGTTACAAAAAATCTTGCCGCTTTATGAATCTTAATGATCATAAAGTAATTGATGTATAATGACATGAAACGTGATGTATGAGTTGAGAAAATAACTGAAAAGTGTAGATCAATGGGACATCCTCTCTATTACAATAGCTACAACTTAATATCCACGGGATCAAAATCTTTGCAACAGACAACATAATGTAACATGACATTATAAGTTTAAGCAAGAAAATAACAGATAAATTTGTTTCTTTTGTTTCTTTGAGAGGGTAAAAATCAGTCACTTGAAACATCATCCACTATCATAGCTTGAATTAATAGCCATCAAAAGACAATATAAAGCGTCTACAATTACAATAAACAAAACCCACAATCTTCACACTGAAAAATCATTAAACAAAACAACAATTTCACCATCTTCAACAACAAGATTGTAAACGGCTAAATCATTAACTAATTATGCTGCACATGTTCAGTCCCTCCACAAAAGAAATAATATTAAAACAAAAAACCCCAGAATTGTCTCGGACAAATATAGCGCCTCAAAAACAAAATAAAAATCAAGAAAAACTAAGAAGCAACAAAAGCCACATACTGCAATTATTCAAACAACACATCAAAACAGATCTCTGAAACTTTGACCCAAAAATAAAAAGAAAAAAAATATTAACTTAAAAAGTGAAAAAGATGTAATATGATAAGATCTGGGCTTATATACCTTTACGGAGCTCTGCGATGAAGCAAACCATATCAAATGGATTCGTAACGATAAAAGATGGCAATTCTTTTAGATTCAAAGCTGAAAGAGAATAAATAATATAAAGTTATATATACAGATAGAGAGAATATGTAGGTATGTGCGAATATAAAAAGGGATGATTTTTTTCTTTACTGCTCTTGAGATGTGAGCTGAAGCCGAATTTGAGGGTTGGAGTTGAAGGTCTGGGTGAAGGCGGCGTGTTTTTTATATTTTTCTGTCTAATCTTTTTATCTCTGTTTCAGGCCTCTCCCTCTGATTTTCTTTCTTTTTATTATTATTATATTATTATTTTTTTTATTATTTGGTAAATATTTTAAAATTTGCAGCATTGGTCCTCAGCCTTCAGTACTTGCAACAAACTCAGTCCTGAACCTTTTGGAGGAGTAGGTTGATCTTAATGTTTAGAGGCTTTTTTGTACTTTTGGTCTCTATTGTATTCAGTCTCTATGAATTCAAGACCTATAGTTTGAATTCCTGTAGGAGGGGTATCCTCAAATGAGATTTTGATTAATTTTGAAAGATTATAAATTTTAATGGATGTCGTGAATTTGAATAGATTTCCACAAAATTCATAAGAATTTGATTAGAAAAGGTGAAATTTCAAAAGAATTTGTTATATGTATTTTTAAACTTGAAATCCATACAAGTATTTTAAAATTCCTCTCTTTATGAAATCCTTATAAATTCATGAACGATTGAGGGCATCTAAATTTTAAAGGATTTCATTAAAATTTATTAAAATCTCAACTAGAAAACCTAAATTTTAAAATTTCATTAAAAATAATTAAAATCTCCAATGGGACGCCTAAATTTAGAAAGATTTTTATAATCCATCAAAATTTCAGTTCATGAGGAGTAATTACAGTCATGATGCTAGAGAAGAATTATCTAGTATTGATCCTTCCCAGTTGTATACCAAATCTTCAAATAGGAGATATAGCAGCAGCAGAAGAAGAAACAAGAGGATGCAATACCAAAAAGGCAAAAAAAGCAGTGTAAAATTGGTAGAAATTGTAGAACTCCATGCCCTTTGAAGAGGGCCTTGGAAATGAACAAATCTAAGAGTCAAACGATGAAGCCCCTACCCAGATAGAAACACAGATCGAGGGAGTTATAGAAGCAGCAGATAGTGAAGATTGCTATGTGCTTGGATTTGATGCATCAAGTTATGAGGATCAATAGGAAACATTAGAGGTGGGCGCGGATCGGGTCGGTTCGGTTCGGTTCGGTTCGGTTCGGTTTTTTTTCGGTTCCAGAAATTTTCGGGTATTTAGTAAATTTTGGAACCGTTCGGCTTCGGTTCAGTTCTATTCTGTTTGGTTTCGTTCGGTTCCGTATTATAATTAAATTTTTTAACATTTAAAATCATGCTACATAAATACACCTGAAAGTAGATACTAATATTAATAACAAAAAGTAGATACAAATATCAAGTTCAATCTTAACTTTTACAAATTAATGTAATCTAGTTTAATAACATGTCAATAATAAGTTGTCAAATATAAATACCAAAAAGTAAATATTACTAATAAAACTTCGATGATTCATATCAATAATTCATTTGCTTCAAACCTTCAAGTCTACATAAAAATGAAATATAAATTAGAAGTCATAAAGATAAAATATTTTAAAGTATTGATAATACTTACCAACTATTTAATGTAATCATCAGTTGCTTGACTTTTCATACTAACTATTAAGAAACTATATAAGAAAAAATAGAAAAAATACAACTAACAAACATAAATAAACTTTAAATTGTTCAACTAATAAGATTTAATAAGAAAAAAATTATTAATTTGTTTAGAAAAATAAAAGAAATTGATTTATCCAATATTTAAAAAAAAATTCGGTTTTTATTCGGTTCTTCGGTTCTGGGTCTAGAACCGAACCGAAGAACCGAACCAAACCATTCGGTTCTCGATTCGGATACCCGTTCGGGTATTTCATTTTAAAAAATCCGCTCGATTCGGTTCGGTTCGGTTCCGGTTCGATTCGGATATTTTGCCCAGCCCTAGGAAACATGAAGCCCCTACTGAAGAAGGCACTGTGGATCCTGACTATGAAATTCAAGAAGAGTTGATACAAAGAGAACAAGCTGAGCCAACAGGTGAAAATGTGGATCTTGGAATTGGTGAGCCAGATGAGCAGCAAGTTAGAGGGTGTGAAACTGATTATGATCATTCAAAAGAGATGCAAAGTGTGCATGGTGAATAAAAAGACCTAGCTTCCACCAGGAGTAGAAACTAGACTCATATGGAGACAATCATGTTACATGTACATTAACTTTGACATCATGGATGACATTTGACAATTTTTTATATACAGAAATGATCTAATGAGCACCGGTGCTCATCTTATCCTAAGCACCAATGAGTTGGCACATTAATTCATTGGTGGATTGGAACTCACAAAATCTTTATCCACCAATGAATTAATGTGCCAACTCATCGGTGCTTAGGATAAGATGAGCACCGGTGCTCATTAGATCATTTCTCTTTTTATATATATTGATTTTAACAACACTTTAAACAATTAATGACGCAGATTTTGACAATTCACAAAATGTCAACATCAATGTTATCCAAAAATGTACATCTAAATTAATTCATATGGAGAATCTTCGTTTTGGTGTTGGTAATGTTTTTAGGCGCTTATTGCATTGCTTTAATAGTAATCTAGGTTAACATTGTGTAATACGTTTGTTATTGTTTGGCATGAGAAAAGTTTGAATCAAAAATTGTTTCGAAATTAGAATTAATGAACATGATGTGAAAACATATAGCCTCTGTCTGGTATCAATTTTATCTTTGGATTTTATTAGATTTTGATATAAGCCACCATGCATGTTAAATTTTTTATTCCATTATTTCTGTACGGTTCCTAGAAAGCACAGTAAATAAGGTGGCTGCATTCGTTAAATTCATTTAAATTGTCATTACTACCATTTGAATCAGTCAAAAAAAGTGGTTGAATCGATTGTTACCTTTAATATAAAAGGGTAAAATAAGCATTGAGAGTAAAATCCAAAAAGTGAATTGACTATGATACGCTTGACATTACATTAAAAAATTAACAGGGGCATAGAGATATCAAGATCAACTGATCAAGAAGCTGTGCCTTTGGATTGTTTAGAATTCCACATTTACAGTGAAGACCTTCAAAGACACACACACTTGTAGTATGATTTTCATTAGTAGAAAGATGACTGTAATCTACTTGTCCAACAGATATTGAATGGTGTTCAAGTCTGAACCAAATTGGTCTTTGGGTGGATTTAGTGATAGGGTGAAGCAATAATGTTTGGGAAATGTTTCTGTTTGGAAATTTTATAGGGCTGGAAGTAAATTCTTTGAGAAGATAAGAGGCACTCTGAAACATCAGCACAATGTGTAGTGGGATTACTGTGAGGCTTTGAAGGCAAGTAAGATAGGGAGTACAGTGCAATTAGAAGACAAGTGCCTGACTTCCATAGGCTGTACATTTGTTTAGGAGGTTTGGAGGAACGTTTCATAAATCGGTGTAGAAGGTTTATATGCCTTGATGGTTGTTTTCAAAAGACAAATCGATGGCCAACTATTAAGTGCAGTTGGTGTTGATGGAAACAGTGGGATGCATCTAATTTCTTATGCAATTGCGGACAGGAGAATTGGGAAATTGGAAATCGTTTGTGGTTTAATTTTAGGTCTACACGAAAAAAAACAAGATTCTGACATTGAGAGGGAGATGTGTACTCGATATACACATGAATTAGAAGTATATACCAAGACGAGTCAAAACTCTTTAAACGTATTTGTTGAGATAGGCCATATTCTTAGCGGGGAGCAGCCTGGTGATGTTGGTTGGAAGTGATCACAGTGAGGGGAGTACGGTGATTAGTCCGGTAGTCTGGCTAGAGGTTCAATGGAAGTGTACCCCGTACTCGTGCTCCTTGCAAGCACTATGTTTCCTCTATGACTCGTGCTCTCGGAAATCCAGGAGGCCTGCTGAGGTGTGATCACTCCTCTTGTTGTTGGTAAACTCGGTTGTTATTTTTCTGCCCTTTTTTTTTTGTGGCTGCTGACTTCTATTATTTTTTGTTGTGGTTGGGTTGGTTGGTGATTGACACTCATATTTTGGCTTCTCTCTCTTTTAGAGAGAGAGAGAGAGAATTTTTATGTGCTATGCTTGTGATAGATTTGTTGTTAGGAGTAGCATTGGACCGAATACTGGAGTTGTTGACTTGCAAACGTGTTGCTTTGATCAAATATGAGTGCTATTCTAAGTCCCTGTCTAGAAGCCTTTTTTTTAAATGAAATTTTAAGCAAAAAATTGACTGTTATATAAGTTCATTGTTCACTCAAAATTGATATACCTTACTTCTTTATACAGATTTTTTTTTTAGGGTTTAGCCTAAGATGTCTATGCTTTTGAAGTTTAGCCTACTTATTTATCCTCTTGTAAAATAAATAAAATTATAATGTTATTGAATAAAGTGTCTTACACTATTCATCAATCACGAGCAAAAACATTTAGATTATAAAAAGTTACTTAGTCAACACATAATTATTTATGTGCATAATTGATACTTGATAGTTCACTAACAACCGAAGAACCGTTTTAATATTTTCTCAAAATACATAATTACTAAAAATAAGTGTGTGAGTAGATGTACACGTCATGCAAATCAACTCCAAGTCCAACCCTAATTAAGTGGAATTATTAGTGTGTAAAGTAGCCTTCCTTACGAACGTTGAACCCCAACCTTGAGGACCCTCCACCTCCCCGCCTCTAAAGCATTGCGGAGGTGGTAAATTGCGAGATGTGTTTCAGCAGGTTAGGGTACAAGAGCTGTCATATTGGTGCCCACAAAGAGTCCAATTTCATACCTTGTAAGAGGTAGGAATTGCACTCTCGCACTGCGGCTATCAGCTCGGCTAAAACTACGTCACTCCTGTCCTTTGCACTACTGAACTATGCCCGGGGGCAACCTTCCTTATGAGTAGGCCTGGGTATGGTTTAAATTGGCTTAATTTTGAGTCCAACGCAAAATCGAAATTGACTAAATCCAACTGTTGAAACTGAATCAAACCAAATCGATTTGGGTCGATTTGATTTGGTTAATCGGTTTGGACGTTGGTCTAAGCAAAAAAAAAAAAAAATGCATGATTTTTTCAACTTGCATAAAGTGTATCGATAAAAGAAATAATGTAAATGGTAAAGGGCCAATCTCCTCAAAGTCATCCCATATATCCGATAGTTTACAAATAAACAATTACATCAAAATGAAATTAAGGTTACAATTTCCATTTAATCAATGACTTAAAAATAGAAAAAATAAATTAACAGTGTATTTTGTAAATCCATAATTGCTTTTCCTACCCGGTTTCCATTTGGGAAAAAACTGAAATTGACGAGTAGAGATTTTAACAAGCGCCTTCACTTGAAAAATAAAAAAACGACTACGATTCCCATTTAATATAATATTAGGTGCAGGCAACGTGTAATGCACGTTTGTATAGTTTATATTTAATAGTTTTGTTTAAAAATTAATTTGTTATTAATAAAGATGTAATTTTTTTGGTTAATTAAATAATTAATTATGTAATGTTTATGTAATTGATAAATAATTAGATGTGTGATTTTGATGTTGTGATGTAAGTTGGTGAGATTGAAGAAAATAAGTAAAAGTTGACAAATTTGGAAAAAGGGCTAAATTGTAAGGGATCCAAAGTTCGGGGACTAAAATGTAAATACTTAAAAGTTGTGTCGAACCTCACGATGAAGATTTGAGAGTGCTCGGAGTCAATTGGATAAAGGAAGATGTCAATGGAATCAAATTTAGGCAAAAGATGATCACAAATCAATTTCCAACCGAAAAGTTATGCTCCGATATTTTAGTTTCATATTGAGACCTATTTTTGGCATAGAAAGTGATCGAATTGGAGAATGATGTCTGAATCAAAGTTGTAGCAAGATGAGTTAGCTTTCCAACGCATTTTGAATCGCCTTAATCGGATATCGAAATACAAAGTTATGATAAAAATACTGAAAGAATGTGCAACTGCCTGTTTAAAACAAGAAATTCCGTTACATAATCCGTTAAAACAACAAATTCCGTTAGTTTTTTCGTTAAAAACAAGAAATTCCGTTATATAGCCACTTTTAATATATAGAAGATACACACAACTAGAAGACGAAAACACTCAATGAAGACAGATCAACCAAAAGAAGAAATTACAAAATTCACGATAGAGAGAGTATTTGAGAAAGAATTAAGTTTGTGTTATTATTATTTTTAAGTTGAAAACTTAAGAATCATGTTTTTAGAATTAAAAAAAAGTGTATCAACGAGTTAAGTCGATTAATTAACGCGTTGATTGTTTAAACAACAATCGATCCGAACTCGACTTTTTAATAGTTAAAAATTGACTGAATTGAACAGAAATTTATGGTTCAAATTGACGTGACCCAATTCGGTTTAGTTCGGTTCGGTTGATTTTTTTTTTGCACACTCCTACTTATGAGCAGATTTTATCATTTGTCTGTAATTTTAATTTTATTGCTTTTACTGGTAATATTAGCCTATTAACGTGTATCAAGTGCTTAGAAGTAGTAGTTTCATGAAATGTATAGTTAAAAAGTAGATAAAAATTGTGTCTAAGTAAATGTCTAGTTCAATTTGATGTTTAATCAACTTATAAACACTTAAAACTTTGCCACTCTGAAGTTTAGATATATTATAAGTAGATAAGTTAAAAAATGAGAAGAAAAAAAATGAAGAAAACAAACCTGTAAAAATTGACATCCAAAGTAGACGAAACAAGGTGAAAATGGGCTATTGCGCAAGTGGGAAGCCTACAAGAAAAGAAACAAAAAATCAATATTGTAAAAATCGAATCGAATCGGCCAGTTTAACCAAAAAACTTGAGAACAAGTTATTAAACCGGTTCGATTATGACTTGAGCCCTTTAAACTAATAATCGAAAAAAATTGGTCAAAATCGAGGTCGAACCACAAACTGGCGACCCAACACCATTATTTTCGATTTGACTAGTTCATTTTTTAATTGAAAAATGAAATCTCCAGGCCCAATGTCAAAAATGTTGGAGGTTTAAGGTCTGTTCTCTTTGTTATTTTCAAATCGTTTTTTGTTTTTGATTTTCCAAAACAGCGAAAACGTGTTCTCTTTCCTATTTTCCAAAACATATTTTTGAAAATGACAAAAAAAATAACACTAAAAACTGAAAAAATTGGAAACCACGTTTTGAGTATTTTGAAGCCAAAACAGGGTAATTTTCAGAAAACACGCGAAACGACTTTTCTCACTTATCCTCCCTCTCCCCCCTCTACCGTAACACAGGGCTTCCTCTGGTTCTCCTCTTCTGATCTCACAAACCCACAATCCAAAATTTGTTTGAGCTTGTGTTGCTAAGTTTACGGGTTTTCTACTGGCTCTTTCAATCCGGTTGTCTTTAATAAACCCTACAAGGAGAAAAAGGAAGTGGTCGTGGCCACAACTGATTATTACTCCACTTTCAGCGTGCCAAAGTCTGCCGATAGTAAGGAAATTAAGGCTGCTTATAGAAGGTTGGCTTGGCAGGTACTAAACCCAGCTTGGATTTTTGGGTTTCGTTTCTACTTTTCCAATTTCTTAAAACTTTGGCACTTTACTATTCCTGTGTTTAAGTGATTGTTTTATTTCAAAATATTTGATAGGTCTTAAAGTTTATTATTCTTTTCAGCTGATCGAAGTGTGATACTTGCTCTAACCTAAAATACTGTGATTTATGCAGATTATTGAAAGTTTTGAAATTGTTGTTTATTTTGAAATGCTACTAGTACAAATTTTGTTTTGTGGTATTATAATATCGACATAGTAACATTGTCTACAAATGGTCTTTTAAGAAGACATTAATTGGAATCTTGAAAGCTTACTAATATCCAATAGTGTTAATTGCGAGATTTTTATGGATTGTTTATTGGTTAGTTAATGGCAGTTGATGACTTTTCTCTGATGTGGATACTATGCACTTTTTTTTTTCAAATGTTTGTTATCTGAAAATATATGGTCCATTTGGGTGATAACGTAGATGAAGAGAGATTGGAGTTGTTCTTGAAAAGAGCATAATTATAGTTTATCACACAAAGGATTGGACATCATCACTTCTCTTAGAGGAAAAACTAGTTCATGCCACAGTTTTCTCATTTGCTGGTTTGAGAAGAATTCCTTAGAGGGACAAAGGATTAGTGGCCTTCACTTTTAATTCCCATCTGCACAGGGAAAAATTGAGGAATTTTTTTTTTCAACCTGTATAATTGCTTCTTATCAGAAAGATTCTATTACTGTCCAGCATAGGGAAGCTAATCTAAGTGAAGGAATAAGAAGAGAATAACATCACTTGTAAAGAAAAAGAAGGTTGACATAAACGGGTGATGAAGTGGTTCTAGTGTAAGGTGACAAAAAGAGTTTTATGTCAAAGTATTGGCTCATTAGACGTAGGTGCTTTAAATAAGAGAGTACAATTAATTAAAACTTGTTCTCCTAATTCTCGGTACATGAATTCTGGAGATACTGGCGTTAGTAACATCATTGGTCTAAGGGTTTTATGTAGGAATTCGGGAGTTACAAGTTTGTCGTCATTTCAACAACTTGAAAGACCTTATTTCTGTTGAAGCCCCAAGAAACATCCTACAATCTGTAGGAGAGCCTTTGTCTTCTCCCTGTGTTCCTGAGTCTTTGTACTTACCCAAATCTAGGGGCGTTCTGGTCCTTGAAACCCTCACCGTCGCAGGTTTTTAGTTTTGCACTTCGCCACTCCGGTTCAAGCTGCCACCAACCGTTGCTCTGCAGCTACAAAGACGTAACCATGGACGCTGCCACTGGTTCCAGAAATTAAAATTAAATAAAATGCATAAGGTAATATTTTTTTATTTTCATTTTTAAGAAAAATCAATTCGGCAAGTTTGCATTAGCTATGCAAGTCTAATATTGAGATATAATGAGAACTGAAGATTATATGTATACAGCGTTTAATTGTAAAATAAAATCATTACTATTGTGTTTAGATTAAACTTTGTTCTGTTTCTTTAGGCATCTTACTTGTGTGGCTGGGATTTCATATGGTTGTTGAAGTCTTATGTGCCATCCCCAAGAGAATGATGCATCACATCATATGCGGATTAAGATTTGAAAATTTATGTTCATTCCTTAGCCTCAATGCCGACTAATGACGTTTTTTAATAGAATAAAGCCTTACATCAGTTTACTTGTTTTCATTCCTTATTTATGTTCTTGAAGATATTCAATATTTATAATACAACTTTGAGTCTTTCAATCTTGCCTCAAGATTCAAAATTGATGTGTCCTCACCATAGATTCTGGGAAAGCTGAATTCCATGAGCTTCATTTTGAACCTTGGGTCCATAACTACAGCACCTGCCTAGACTAGGTTACAGTCCTCCCAATATCTAGTGAATTTCTCGTGCAATGATCTGGTAAGGCTGCTGACAAAGAGATCCGGGCTCATAGCAGCATGTATCAGTTTTAATTGAATCTTCCACAGTTCATGGAATAATGCATTCGCGGTCAGATATAAAGGGGTTGTTAGAATGTTGGCCGCCTCATAGAAAATCTTCAAGTATGCGCAGAGAGTTTTCACTTGTCTCCACTCGCCCATTGTTAGAGTGATCTTATAATCTGGATCAGAAGTATCTAGGCATGAAAATACTTCCTTTAGTTCAGAAGCAACCATCAACATGTGATATGTAGTATATCATCGACAATTGTGTTCTTTGTACTGAGCACTTGAAGCTGTTTGCTTCAGTTTGATGAACCTTTCTTCACGAGCTTCTGAAGTCTTCAATTTGTGTTTCAATTTTATGTTCTTTGCAAAGGATTGGTTGTAGTATGAACATTCAGAAACGTCATTTGAAATTACAGATGTTCCTAGTGTGGTTGTTAAAACAGATTTCTGATATAACAAATATTATTTCTTCATGTATATGATATCATTTTGATTATTTTTTAGGTAATGATATTATTTCCTCGTTATATATTTGTCTAAGAAGAAAATTGATTTTTAAAATACAGGTGAAAAAATGGTAGAAGAATTATTTTTCTATTTTGTTAGTTGTTATAATCAAGGAGTAATGTTATTTATTATCACTTATGATAGTCATCGTGTTTAGACGATCAAAATTGTATTTGACAAGAATTATGAGAACTAACATGAACTCAATAAAATTGTAATAAGTTACATACAAGAACAAAAATAAGGATTTGCTAAATTTAATTTAGGTTATGTTTTTTATATTTGGAAAAAAAATATTTCAAAATTCACCAACTTCAAAATTTATATGTTATTTAATACTATACTAATATTAAACTATTAAAACTTATTGAATAATCAGATTTTTTGAATAAAATTTTATTTAAAAAATATTCTCAAAATTTCAAAGTAAACGCGTTTTCCATTTTTATATTTTCAGAAACAGTTTTTAAGAATGGTATAAAAAAATGCATTTTCAAAAATTTCAAAACAGACACTCAAAACACAAAATACAAAATGAATTCAAAACTCAAAACACAAAACTGAAACACAAAGAGAACAACCCCTTAGAAATTATTTTCCTACCATATGCTGGCCATCCTATAGTTGCTTCCTTTTTCGATGTGAGATTGTTTAATATTACAAACGAATACCCTCGAGCCTTTTAAGTTTTTATAAACCTTTTGGGAATACTTTAAGGAATTAAGTGCTATTTTTATTTGAAAATTTGTATAAAAAAATTTGTTCCTCAAAATAAATTATTTCTTTTTTTAAAAATGTGTGGTTAAAATTAAATATTGACATTGAAAAGTAACTTTTATGTTTTTAATAATAATAAAAAAAAACCTAAACGTAGGCTAAAATGCTATATAAATTATATATTGAAACTTTACCTATATTCTATTCCGTTGTCTCATTTTTGTTGAAATTGGAAGTGGAAGTAATGAAAATTAAACGTAGCCAAGTTTAAAAGTTTATTTGCTACATATATTAATAATTTAAAAATTAAAGTGTTTTTCTCAAATTTTTTGGTATATTTATTTTTTAATTTGTTATTACTCGTTCGACCTTTTGAATCTTGATCCTTTGTCTTTTTCGGATCGATGTCCAAGTCAAACATTGCAAAAAACCCAAAATTTCCTTTTTAAGTCAACAATTCACAAATACACATAAAAAGGATTATCAATTCCATACTTATTTTAAGTTATTTTATTCTCAAATTACCTTATTTTATTTTATTTTTTACAATTCGACATGTTATCTTGTAAATTATGTTACGCACATTTCACTACATGTTTCCACCAATGTCGTCATCACTTGTAAAGCATAATGTTAAACTTGTTGTATGTCTATTTCTCCACCATTACAGATGCTATCTCTCGTAACATTTAGGGGGTGTTTGACACCAATTTTAGTAGAAAAATGTGTTTTTGAACAGTGATTGATGGAAGAATGTGTGGTTAAAAAGTAAGGAGAATTTTTAGGTTTATGTGTAATATTATTTTATTGATAGAATGTATGGTTGAAATGAAGTAAGAGAAAAAGAATGAAAATGAGAATGAGAAAAAAATGGGTGCCAAACGGGGGCTTAGTATTACATGACCACCACTGCAATCTCATTACTAGTAACATTTAGTGTTACACCATCACAATCACTGCATACATATTTTCCTTTAATAATAAAATATGGTATTACCATCACCACCACCATCCCTGCCACCACATAACCATCACCATTGCTGCCTTCCCTAAGCATCACACCAATACTCAAAAGCATTTTAAAAGTGCAATGATTAATGAAATATGATGAGTGTGTGATGGAGTGCAATGTGTTAGAGTATCACTCGAAAATATTTTAAAATTCAGTTCGTAAAACGTAACGAAGGTATAAATTAAGTAACTAATGAAACATTTAACTCGTTCTACTTGCTATATATTTTTGATTAAGAATAAATTACAAGACCTTTTCTTAAGTTTATGACCATGCAAGAATCAGAAACCTTCCATTTTAGCATAAATTTTCTATTTTATCCGCTCATTATACTATATACTAGCCATTGCACGGGCTGAGATATTTTGAAGCTAATATTAATGTGTTCAATGTCAAGGATTGACTGGAAATATATGCGTTGAGTGAACAAAGACTGATGTGTAAATGTAGATGTTGGGATTTTTTATTTTAGACAAGGATCACCAAAATTGATGAATGAACGTGAGTGCTAAAAATAAAGGGGGATAGCCAAAAACTAAAATAAAGCAAGTAAAACTTAAATTAAATTAAACAATAAAGTTGATTCCAAATAATTAACTAACTAATCAGCACATTCCATTCTAGCAATGTCTTTGGTTGATCTTTAAGTGGCGGTCCTAGGATATTGTCACCGTAGCGGTAAAATAACAAATAGTTACTCTCGGTATCTTATATATTTGTCAAATTCGACGGTTTGATATATTGTGTAAAACTTATTTTCTACAACACATTAAAGCAAAATTATGATCAAATGGAAATAGTATAGCAACAGCCTTGGATTCCTCATGAGTATTGTGCAGTGAAATTGCAAATCTTATGTCCAAAAGAGAATGGAGGAAGAGGTGGGAGTAATTTGGTGAAGTATTTTGTTTGAAGAATTTTATTGGAGTTGAAGAGTTAAGTTTTATTCTTTGTAATGAAATTCGTGTCAAGGTAGAGTTTGTTAAAATTGGGGTGTGACCTGAATTCTTGTTGAGTATTTGATTAGAAATATTATCGGAGAAGTAATGAGAGTTGATAGTAGACTTGAAGATGTCTTAAAGAAGTCCAAGGCGAATTTAACTCATATTTCATCACAAATTCTCCGTTAATGGTTTTGCCCATTATATTGAGATTTCACCTTAAATTAAACTCTTCATGTATTGATTCTCTTAATATGTTACAGATTCTTTGGTTATAAATATGTGACATACAACACATATTAAAATTGACCAGTTGTCCAATTAATTATTGATCCAAAAAGATGCTTTATAACTCCTTACTATTGATTATAGTGAATTATCTGTCTCTGCCCGTTATTTTCTCGGATTTGAGTTTTTACGTAAATCTTTTTTTCTTTATGATCTATTATTTTCGTATTACTCATATTATTCTCGTCTTTATTATTTGGCCGGATTTCCAACAAGTGATATCATAGTGATTCTGATATCTTGCTTGCTTTATAACACGTATGATGGATATTTCTATACAACATCAGTAGATTGTGATTATATCAGTAGAAATCACAAAAAATCCCAGCCTTTCCTCCACCATCACATCTCTTGGATTTAGCCCTTTGAACTTACAAGATATAGAAACAAGAAGAACCCACATCCATACTAAATGGAGGATGATTCAGTAGCTAAAGATTTGCATGGGAAACCACTTTTACAATAAGAAAAAGCGTCGAAGGACCACTGGAGCAGAAGACAAACTAGTATCTGAAGTTTTCTGTGTAGCTTATTGAGTTTTTCATATTGTTTCTCTATCTCTTGAACCTAGCAACAACGAATAAGAGGAAAGTGAAAACTTTAAATTGAACAAAATAAACTAATTCACCACTCCTTGTCCACTGATGTACACCTTGTTAAAGAAATTGTCCAGGCTTAGTTCTCCTGAATTCATTGGTCTCGTCATTCCCATTTCAATGTTTGCTTCTGGAAGATCTATCCCCAGAGATCACAAATGAACCGTGAAAAAAGAGAACAAAATGAAATGAAACAACTTAGTTGAATGAGATATTAATGCGGATGATAAAGTCACCAAAATAGACAGATAAATGGACTATACATAGATGGTAGCAATTGATAGCACAGAAAGCGGAACCAGAAATGAAGATTCAGTAGTTGTAAGCTAGATAATGTGAGAGAAAGCAAATCGTGGATGAGAGTTGGTCTCATTTGAAACTTATGTTAGGTCATGCAATACTTGCTATTTTACTTGGTTTGCTTAGAAAGAATATCTTGCACCCTTAGGTCTTTTTTACCTACCTATTCGTGTCTTTCATACTCTTTTGTTCAAGGTCCTTCATGTAAAGTTCGTTTTTGGGTTGTCAATTTTCAGAATGTTTAGATGGAAAGTAGCAGTCAGACTAGTCAATAGGACAACTGTTGGTAATATTTTTGTTACGTGGGGATTGTTATTTTTCACAAAATTATGTGAAATGTTTATGTTGTAATCATTCTGACATGGATGTCAGCAAGATTTCTTTGGTTTAGCATTTTGCTTCAAACTCCAAGATAATGGAAACCGAATGATTTCTTTCCATCGCCAATCCAACATTTTGCACAGCCCTAACACGAATATTCAGTTTTAGAAGCCAAAGACAAAAGTTTAGGGCATTTCCCAGTGAGTAGCAAAAATCAGGGCACCAGAATATCTCTTCATAAATAAATTAGAAAGTCATATTCAAGGTACAAAATGAGAAGCATACATACGGATTTGGAAGCATCTATTCATCCTAAATGAGCTAATAAAAGGTGCTTCGCTGCTACTTCATTTTTAGTAGTTAATAAATCAGTTATACTATTCTAGATTACTCAACTAGCTCATAAACATATAGGCTGCTACAGAAGTTTGTAAAAATTCTACAAAACTTTCATATGATCAATTTCTCCACCGGTTTGCTTGAACAACGGCAACACATTTAAGGAATTTACAAACTATTTGCATAACAATTGTAACCAAGAGAGGCAGAATCATATTATCTACAACATAGCCAATAAAAAATGACATTGATAAAATCAGTTCAAACAAGCCGTGTGGCCATCCTACATTTTCTATCAATACATTCAGCTAAAATCGCCTCGAATTGAACTAAAACCTGCAAATATAAATTGTCGTGAATGCAGAAGTTGATCAAGCTCCCAACTCAGCACATGAACCCATTTCCCTCAATAAACATGTACATTAAATATAATTAGATACCATATATTGCAAGCATCTTTGCCTATTCATAACCAATACAAAATATTAAATCAAATAAAAAAAAGACATAAAACATCTCAATTTTTTATGCAACAGGTCCATAACACGTTCTGCATTATTGTTCCCTTTAACTTCTGTAAATAATATCCAAAATTCATCTAAAAAATGTTTATTTTTGTTTATCTTCATCTGCGCTTTCGTTACTATATACATTATCCATGTTTAATATGTACAAATTATAATGATCAAATATCTGCACACACCTTTTAAATTCCTCTAATTCAATCATGAATATCAACTATTGGAACTCATAATTTTCCACTGCAAGCTACATTAGCTTCTTGTTGTCGAGGCTTGATAACCTGATAAGTATAGTTGTTTAAAGAGTTCTTGTCAGGATAGTAAAATGTATAAAAAAATATTTAATGTCTTTTTCTTTCTTTGACTATGTCGAATGCAGACTAGTGGAGCATACATGTCATCGATGTACCTATAATATGAGGCCTTCCCAATCCAAAAGGGGGTGGCTTTATATTCTTCGATCCACTTTCCTTGGTCAAGATGATCTAGTCTAGCAATCCATGGAAGGTCCAACACTCATGCATAACCTATCGTAAAATCACACTTTGATGTAATCAGTTATAACAGTTACATAATTTTTTCATAAGGGAAGGGGAAAACATGTCATTTATCACATTCAGAAATCCCTTGGATAGTACAAAATTATGATCCCTAATTCTTTTAATTGATTTTTCTAGCATTCTTTTGGCAATTTTTCTTGCCTCCTCTATTTCATACTCTATTGGAAATAGTAAATCTGGAACTGTGTGTATAATAACAGATATACTTCAAGTGCTACAGATATACTTCACATATCAATGATCAGATTCTATTCAACTGTTAGATAGAGTTTTTATATGTTAAAACTCTGTAATTATGTTCCTTGTATTTAGGCTTGTGACTAGACATTTTGTTGTATCTTGGCTATATATACTTGATTGATAGTATTCAATAAATATACTACAATTTCTCTCAATCTCTATTCTATTATGGTATCAGAGCTTTGATAAATTTTTACGTTTCCTTCTTCTTCTCTTCAAGAGGCACTATGACAACTGAACCTGTCAACAATTCCTGTGCTACAGCAATCCTACGCACAACCATTCAAAACACCAATGATTCACATACCAATGGTCTACATAACATTCTGATCAGCATTAACACTGCTGCTCAAGCCCCTCTCAAACTCACTTCTCATAATTATGTCTCCTGGAAATTACAATTTGAGACTCTCTTCATTGGTTATGATCTCCTTAAATATGTTGATTGATCAAAACCATGCCCTCCTGCAACTATCACTCAGAATGAATCTGCAATACCGAATCCGGACTACACAATATGGATTCGCCAAGATCAGCTTATTCTCAATGCAATAGTTGGTTCCCTTTCTCCTGTCATCATTCCCTTCATTGCTCGAGCTAAAACTTCACAGGAAGCTTGGTCTATACTAGCCAACACGTATGCCAAGCCTACTCGTGGACGGATTAAGCAGGTGAAAAATCAACTCAAACATCTGACCAAGGGCTCACAAACTGTGACTGAATTTCTACAGATAGTTAAAACTCGAGCAGATGAACTCGCCATCCTTGGAGCGCCACTTGATGATGAAGATATAACTGAGAAAATACTTGATAACCTTGGTGAGGATTACAAAGAACTTGTTCGTGCAGTTCAGGCCAGAGATAATCCAATTGGATTTGATGAACTACATGAAAAGCTACTGAGTTTTGAAGCATCTCTGCAAGGTACCAAATCTGATACACACTACTTTCCTGCCTCTGCTAATCCAACAAGTCGAATCAATAATGGTTCACACTCCCACACTGGCTGGAAACCTTCATCATACAATGGTAACAACAACACAGGCTGGCGCTCGTCACCCTCCTATGGTACTCGTCCTCCTGTACCAAAAATTACTGGTACCAATAGTGGTTTTCGACCTTCTCCACGACCATACCTTGCCTATTGTCAAATTTGCAGAATCCAGGGACATACTGCCAAACATTGTCCTTCATTTCGAGTAGTCCGAGTTGAACAATCAAACAACCCAAATACAGCAGCAACACAATCTTCACAATGGCAACCAAGAGCTCATTTTGCTTCCAACACTCCAGCATGGCTTCTGGACAGTGGTGCTTCCCACCATGTCACTTCCAACTTGAGCAATCTATCTCTTCACTCTTCTTACACAGGTTCTGATGACATAATGATTGGAGATGGCACGGGTCTTCCTATCACTCACACTGGTTTTACCTCTCTCAAAACTCCTACTGCTACATTTTCCCTGAAAAATGTTTTGTGTGTGCCTAGCATGAAAAAAAATTTGATATCTATTTCACAATTTTGCTCTTCTAACAATGTTTCCATTGAATTCTTACCCTCCTCCTTTTTGGTGAAGGAACTTCGCACGGGAACAACACTTTTGAAGGGTCCAACTAAAGATGGTGTATATGAGTGGCCGGTCTCCTCTCCATTGTTTGCATTTTCTAGTGTCAAGACCACGTCGTCTGAGTGGCATCACAGATTGGGACATCCAGCCTTTCCTATTTTGAAGCAAATAATTTCTAGATATCATTTAGATGTATCCTCTTCTCTTTCTCCTGATTTTTCATGTAATGCATGTCACTGCAATAAAAGTCATAAACTTTCATTTTCTAATTCCACTCTTCTCACCACTCAACCACTTCAAATCATTTTCTCTGATGTTTGGACTTCACCAATTGTTTCTAAAGATGGCTTTAAATATTATGTGATTTTTGTTGATCATTTTACTAAATATATTTGGTTTTATCCTCTCAAACAAAAATCTGAAGTAAAAGACGTCTTTATTAGATTCAAAGCTATTGTAGAAAAACATTTTAATCTTAACATCAACACACTTTATTCTGATAATGGAGGTGAATTTATAGCACTTGCTAGTTTTCTAGCTACTCATGGTATCTCTCATTTAACTACACCACCGCACACACCTGAGCATAATGGCCTTTCTGAAAGACGACACCTTCATATAGTTGAAACAGGGCTCACCTTACTCTCACATGCTTCACTTCCTTCAACATTTTGGCCTCATGCCTTTGCTACTGCAGTTTATCTAATTAATCGCATGCCAACTTCTACATTGAATTTCTCTTCTCTTTATGAACAAATATTTGGTGCCTCTCCAAACTATTTGAAACTCAAAATATTTGGTTGTCTATGCTATCCTTGGCTTAGACCATATAATTCTCATAAACTTGAGTCTCGTTCTAAACCATGCATATTTCTTGGATATTCTCTAACTCAAAGTGCATACTTTTGTTATGATCCTTCAGCATCAAAAATGTATGTTTCTAGACATGTTAAGTTCATTGAGTAGATTTTTCCCTTTAAATCTCTGTCTACCTCATCTCCACATCCAGAGTCCGATACCATCTCTACCTGGGTTCCGCCAATTCTTCAGGTCAACACCTCACCACCACTCATGCAACCATCTGATGTGAACATTCAGAGGCAATCCCATTGTGAGGTTCCAACACAAGCCGTCACCACACAAACCATATCCCCCGACACTACACCTTCTACAATCAACCCTCCCAACCAACCTACATTGAATCCACCACCCAAAAGACACTCCTCCAGCATCGTATCCCAACCAACTCACATAATGACCACCCGCGTAAAATCCAACATTCAAAAACCTATACAGAAGCTCAACCTTCACACACAATTATCCAAATCCATTGATATTGAACCCACAACCGTGACCCAAGCTCTTAAAGATCCAAAATGGCGTCAAGCCATGTCAAAAGAATATGATGCTCTAGTTCGAAATGGGACATGGGAATTAGTATCTCCTGATCCTTGTCAAAATATTGTTGGCTGCAAATGGATTTTTAGAATCAAACGTAACTCAGATGGCTCTATTGACAGGTATAAGGCTCGCTTGGTTGCAAAAGGCTTTCACCAACACCCGGGAGTGGATTATCATGACACTTTCAGTCCCGTGGTTAAACCAACCACCATTCGACTTGTATTAAGTCTAGCTGTAAGTCGTGGCTGGTCTCTTCATCAACTTGATATTAATAATGCTTTCTTGCAAGGACACCTCTCTGAAACTGTATACATGGCTCAACCTCATGGTTTTATTGATCAAGATCATCCATCTCATGTTTGTAAACTTACAAAAGCCATTTATGGGCTCAAGCAAGCTCCCCGAGCCTGGTATCAAGAACTTCGCAATTTTCTTCTTAACGCTGGGTTTAAGAACTCTCATGCTGATACTTCACTTTTTGTTCTTAACTCAAATGGACACATACTCTATCTACTTGTTTATGTTGATGACCTCATTATAACAGGGGATAATAATTGTGTTGTAGAGCGGTTTGTTAATCTTTTGGCTGCTCGTTTCTCTTTAAAAGATCTTGGTGTATTGTCATATTTTCTTGGTATTGAGGTTGTCCCAAACAACTGTGGTGTTTTGCTTTCTCAACGTCGTTATCTAATGGATATTCTTGAAAGAACTCATATGTCTGCTGCAAAACCAGTGACAACACCTCTTCCGACGAATTCTTCTTCTCTTACATTGCAGTCTGGGACTGCTCTTTCAGATCCTACAGAGTTTCGAAAAGTACTTGGGAGTCTTCAATATCTCCTTCTTACTCGTCCTGATATTGCTTTTGCAGTTAATAAGCTCTCACAATTTATGCACCGGCCTACTACTGAGCACTGGTCTCTTGTTAAAAGGTTACTTCGTTATCTCTGTGGCACTATAAATGACGGTCTTCAGCTATTTAAAGACTCTCCTTTGTCCTTACATGCCTTCTCTGATGCTGACTGGGCTGGCAATCAAGATGATTTTTCTTCTACTAGTGCCTATATTGTTTATCTTGGAAGAAATGCTATTTCATGGAGTTCCAAAAAGCAACGGACCATAGCTCATTCTTCTACTAAGGCTGAATACCGTTCAGTTGCTGCAACAACAGTTGAGCTTAATTGGATTTGTTTTTTGTTACGAGACCTGCATGTCCAGCTTCCTACAAATTCTACAGTTTATTATGATAATATTGGGGCTACTCAGCTTTGCTCTAACCCAGTTTTTCATTCACGAATGAAACATGTGGCTATTGATTTTCATTTCATTCGTGATCAAGTTCAAAGTGGTCTACTTCGAGTTGCACATGTTTCTTCTGCCGATCAACTTGCTGATGCTTTAACAAAACCACTTCCAGGAACTAGGTTTCTTCTTCTCAAGGACAAGATTGGCCTATCCTCCTGAGCTCCATCTTGAGGGGGTATAATAACAGATATACTTCAAGTGCTACAGATATACTTCACGTATCAATGATCAGATTCTATTCAACTGTTAGATAGAGTTTTTATATGTTAAAACTCTGTAATTATGTTCCTTGTATTTAGGCTTGTGACTAGACATTTTGTTGTATCTTGGCTATATATACTTGATTGATAGTATTCAATAAATATACCACAATTTCTCTCAATCTTCTATTCTATTAGTGTATACACTGTGCATCATTCTAACGAATTCTTCATAGTTTTCTTCCCATGTGCTTTAGAATTTCTGTATGATTCATAAACCAATAGAAGTTCCCTAAACGTGTACAAAATTTGAGTCACTACACTATTTACAAGCACTAAAATGTCTGAATTAAGTAACGATTTCGAAATTGTACTTGGATTTATATCATATCTTTGCATTCGAAAGAGCAAAAGAGACAACGAATCCTTGTATAATTTTATGGGTGATAAAATGTTAGTTTTTCTTGACTTTGTTAGCCCAAGAATAACTAACCCCAAGAGGGGGGTGAATTGGTTTTTAAAACTTTTTCGAAAAATTAATCTAAATTCAAGCAAGTAAAGACTAAATAGATTAATTCAAATAGTAAGTACAAATATAAAATCGATAAGTAAAAGGGAGAGATGATGCAAACGATATATTTGTGGAGGTTAGATTCAAAGCAATGATCCACGTCCCCCGTTACCAAGCTTTCCGACACGAGCAAGACTTTTTCACTATATTGATTGACTTATGGTGCAATACAACCCTTTACAACGCTTCCGATGACTTACAAACAAGGAGCACCAATCCTTATACAATGTTGAGTTTTACGGGACCTCAACAAGACCAACACTATGGAGCTTTACGGGACCTCAATATGACCCACACTATTGAGCTTTAGACCTCAATATAACCCACAATTCAAAATGAGTTTACAAGTGAAATATTCTCTTTTTAATGAATAATATATTCAAAGTTTAGAATAAGAAGAGAAGAAGGCAAACATTTCGATAGATGGCAATAAATATGACGCAAGTGTTGGATTTGAAAAACTTTGATAGAAACTGATTTTCTAAGTTTAGAATGATCAAAAAAATTTCAAGTATAAATCAATTTATGAGGATGAATAAATAATGAAGATCAATGATTTATCTCAATAAATGCTCACTTATTGCTCTAGGAAAGGTTCTTACAAAAGAAGAATGAGTGAGGTATCTGTAGCACTCAAACAGTCAAAAACTCTGATGTACTGGACGTCCGGTATATATCGGACGATCTAATAGAATTTTTGTCAGAAAATCAGAACGGTTAAATTTTTGACCGTTGGAGCCAAAAAGTCATACCAGACGTCCAGTATGCATACCGGACGTTCGGTACAGTCTTTTTGGCTCCGAACATCCTCATTTTTTATTTTTATCAAATGTAAGTATTCGATGGACGTTTTAAAAAATGTTTTTCAAAATACTTGTCATATTTAAAATACATCTTTTGATTTTTACTTTTGAAAACATAATTTTCTAGTAAAACATTTTTGTTGTGATTTTTTTAATCGTAAAATCAAAACTTGAGCTCTTCTCGATTCATTGCCAAGTATTGAAATGTTTTACCTTTACATATTATTGTACAATGTCCTATCGTCTTGACTTTGTCATTCTTTTGACTTGTATCTTGATTTACGTATTTTGCGAATCTTTAAGTTCCAATTCGATCGTCGCATGCAAATCGCTATCGTCTCGAATGATTTGACTTGAATGCTTAACTATCACTTTGTTCTTCATTTCGAGTCCGATTTATAATGTGTTGCTTTTGCCAATGCTTGATTGATTTCAACGTTGAACTATCATCACTCAAAATCAATTGTTAGAAATAATATTGGCTTGTTTGTTATAATCAAAACATTAAGGTTATAATCAACCATAAGTCAACAATTTCCCCATTTTTTATTATGACAAATAAGATGATTTGCAAGGTGAGATTAAACAATTGATATTATATTGATAAAGAAATTTACATTATAAATTTATCATGTAATTCATATTTCCCCCATCTTTTACAAATCAATAGCTATACACAGTATTCTAAAATGCATAATGCGTTGCGATACGTCGAGATCGAGAATCAAGAATTACAAGTTTAAGCGTGTCAATGCGGAGAATAGGCGTCATAATATGTTTCGTACTTTTAATATTATTTTAATATAATAAATAGATTTTTATATTTAAAAAAATAATATTTTATATCATATAAAAATTTTTTTTTTTTACAATGGGACGTCTCAATGTGCGCCTCAGGAGAGCCTATGTGCGCATTGTCACGCATTGAAACGCATAGGCGCACCTAGGCGGTCAACAAGAATCGTTGACCACATTTTTACGCGCATTGCCCAATTTGATGCTTTTTTTACGCGCGTCGCCCTTAGGAGCGCCTAGGCGGGCCCATTTGCAAGAATTTTAGAACATTGGCTATACATTCAAAACACGTTATATTTTAAATCAAAACATGCATAATCATCTCGCTTTATTTTCCCCTTTTGGCATAAGCAAAAAGGTATAGCATTTAAGATCAAGAGACGACCATAAGAAACAATAAAATATTCCCCATTTCAAATTTATATTACTCAATTTCTCCGTTTAGCATAAGCAAAATGATAGCACATATGAGAGGAAGAGTATGACATATAAGATCAAAATATTAAATCAACCATAGAAGATAGTAACATATTCCCCCTCAATTAAGTACAAGATGCCAAATATATGCAAGTTTTAAAAAAATAATCATCACTTTTTAGTAAAATATTAATCAAAGTATGAGTAATGCAAATGACAAAGGTAAAATCATTTGAATAGAATTTATATAAGTTTCAACCAATTATGCACATAGAATCATATGAGAACATTTAGTATGAATTCAATTTAGTCACATACTTCAAATTCTAATACAATATCTCACTTTTGGGTGCTTTTAGAATATCTTAGACATAATGTCTTAATAACACTTAGATATCTAAAATTCGTTTTATGGCACTTAAGTGTGATTCTCGAGTATTGGATTGAAATATAGCATATAATCGCACACTAAACATAATATCGAGTTTACTTGCGATTAAATGAAGGAGAGGTTCGATCATACCTCGATATTTTGTTATGTCTATGGAAGTACCTTGATCATCTAGTTTGATTGATGATCTCATTGAAGTGTTCATTTCTTGGATCTTCCTTCTTTTGGTCTTGAATAGTCATTTGTTCGACAGGAGTTTCCGATCCTGAACGATTAATAATACATTTCTCATGATCAAGAAGGTTAGTTTCATTGAAAGTGACATGCATGGATTCTTCAATGACTAGAGTTCTTTTGTTAAAAACTCTATAAGTCTTGCTAGTCGATGAAAAATCTAGAAAGATTCAAATATCGGATTTTGAATTAAAATTTTCAAAATTTTCTTTTGTGTTCAACATGAAGGATTTGCAACCAAAAACTTGAAATAACCGATATTTGAAATTCTATTTTTCCAAAGCTCATAGGGAGTTTTGTGTTTTCTTTTGACTAATTAAAACTCTATAAACGATATAGTAAGTAGCGTGTTAGCTTCGGTCCAAAAGTATTTTGGTAAACTATTTTCATTTAGTATAGTCCGAGCCAATTTTTGCAATGTGCGATTCTTTTTACTATACCATTTTGTTAAGGAGTTCTAGTAGCTGAAAAATTATGTCCACAACCTTGAGTTTTTCCCTAAGTATAAAAAATAGTATTATCAAATTCTCCACCATGATCACTCCTAATGGTAGTAGTACTGTATCCCTTATTGTGAACATTTTTACAAGAATGTTCAAATGCATTCAATATTTTATCTTTTAGGTTCAAAAATGGGACTCAAATAAATCTAGAAAAGTCATCAATAATGACAAAATCATAATGTTTACCATTTAAGCTTGTGATACTAGATGATCCAAAAATATTCATGTGGAGAAGTCAAAAAGATTTTGTAGTTGAAAAATGTTACTTTAATTTGAAAGAACTCTTTATTTGTTTTTCATGCATCACAAATTTTGTCTTTCTCAAATTTCAAACTTTACGAACCTATTAACAAAACAATTTTTGAAAAATTTGAAAGTAGGTCCATGCTAACATGACATAAACTCATTAAACATTTTTCTCCGTATTTAAACTTAGTGTTTATGACATAAACATTCTTACTTTGTCTTCCTATAAATATAACCTCTTTTGATGTAGTATCATAAATAATGCACTTGGAAGAATCAAATTTGATAAGATAACATTCATCACACAATTGATTAAAAGAATGTAGATCACGTCTAAGGTTATCTACTAGGAAGACAAATCAATAAAGGGAGATGAATGATTACCAATAATTTCAAAGTCAATGATTTTTTCTTTAACATTATCTTCAAAAGTATCATGACCACCATCCTTTATTTTGAAACTTGACAACATAGCTTGATTTTCGGTCATGTACTTTAAGCATCCACCATCCAAGGTTCATTTGCACTTTACTTTCTTTGGTACCTCCAAAAAATAATTCAATTTTTGTTCTTTGGTACCCATACAACTTTGGATCCTTGATTGTTAGTGTTTGTAGACTTTGGAATCCACTTGTGTTTGCTCTCAAAGTGAAACCTCTTTTTGATTGAACAATTAAAAGATACATGCCCATTTTTATTGCAAAAATTACATGTGACATTTTGAATGGGGGAAGTAGAGGCTTTAACAAAGAAATTCTTAAGAGACTTTTAATTTAAAAATGGTTTGTATCCAATTCCTCATTTATCAAAAACACATTTTTGTTCACCAAACATTAAATCAAAATTTTTCTTGTCTTGAGTAATATGTGTACAATTTGAGACAAATCTAAAAAAATTTCTTGTAAAGAGAAATTCTCTTTAATTAAATAATCATAATTGACTTTCTCTTTTTCAAAATCATTTTGAGTTTTCAAAAGTTTTTATACCTCTTTTTCAAATAAAGAATATTTCTTTTTGAGAGTAGAGTGTTTGAGAGCAAGTTTTTCAAGAAGTTCATCATATGAGGTAGATAATTCATCATATAAAGAATTTTCATTTGAATTTACCTCATCATCAATAGCCATGAAGCACATGTTGGCAATTTCCTCTTGACTTCCATATTCTTCATGGTCATCATCATCACTCTCATCCCATATTGATTGAAGGGCTTTCTTTTCGATGAATCTATTCTTCTTTTCGCCATTTTCTTATTTCTTTTGGTATCGATGGTTTTTGCGAAAACCTTTCCATTTCTTAACAAGAAGAACTAGATCATCAAGTTCTTCATAATTCATGTTTTCGCTTGAAGTGTCTTCATCGATTATGAATTTTAATGCAATTTGGCGTCTTTCCTCTTCTTTGCTTTTCAATGTTTTCTCCTTTGTCTCGGTGGGATTTAGCTCATATGTCATTAATGACCCATAGAGCTCTTCCAATGAATATGTGTTGATATCTTTGGTGTTTTCTATCAACATTCTCAATAGACTCCATTCTTCCGAAAGTGACCTAAACATTTTACTTACAAGCTCACAATTAGTAAATTTACTATCAAAGCCTTTGAGGTACACTCATTAACAATATCGGTGAAGCGAGTTATCATGTCAACAATAGGTTCATTCTTTTTAATTAAGAAATTTTCAAAATCTTTAACTAAGATATTTATCTTAGTTTCTTTAAATTTACTAGTTCCGATATGAGTAATTTCTAAAGTATGCCAAATATCAAAAGCGGAATCACATGTACTAATACGATCAAATTCATTTTTATCTAAAACACGATAGAGTAGATTTTTGGTTCTAGCATTTAAAGATAATTTTCTTTTATCCTCTTCGTTATATTCCACTCTAGGTTTAGAAATTATTTGATCCGATTTAGCATCCTCTTTAATAACATTTTTAGGCACATAGGGTCAAATTTCAATTACTTCCCAAATATTATAATCTATTGATTGAATAAATATTGACATTCTAGCCTTCTAATAGTTATAATGAGTACTATCAAATAAATGAAGACGATTTGTAGAATGTCCCTCAAGATTTTGGAAAATGTGGTTAACTATTACTCAAAATTGTGAAATCTTTAAAATTGAGCACATTGCTCTGATACCAATTGTTAGCCCAAGAATAACTAACCAAGAGGGGGGTGAATTGGTTTTTAAAATTTTTTCGAAGAATTAATCTAAATTCAAGCAAGTAAAAACTAAATAGATTAATTCAATTAGTAAGCACAAATATAAAAGCGATAAGTAAAAGGGAGAGATGATGCAAACGATATATTTGTGGAGGTTCGATCCAAAGTAATGATCTACATCCCCCATTACCAAGCTCTCCAGTACGAACAAGGCCTTTTCACTATGTTGATTGACTTATGGTGCAATCCAACCCTTTACAATGCTTCCGATGACTTACAAACAAGGAACACCGATCCTTATACAATGTTGAGTTTTACGGGACCTCAACATGACCAACACTATTGAGCTTTACGGGATCTCAATACCGGACCCACACTATTGAGATTTATGTGACCTCAATATGACCCACAATTCAAAATGAGTTTAAAAGTGAAATCTTCTCTTTTTAATGAATAATAAATTCAAAGTTGAGAACAAGAAGAAAAGAAGGCAAACACTTCGATGGATGGTAATAAATATGACTTGAGTGTTGGATTTGAAAATTTTTGATAGAAATTTATTTTTTAAGTTTAGAATGATCAAAACTTTTTCATGTATAAATCAATTTATGAAGATGAATAAATAATGAAGATTAATGATTTATCTTAATAAATGCTCACTTATTGCTCTAGGAAAGGTGCTTACAAAAGAAGAATGAGTGAGGTATTTATAGCACTCAAAACGGTCAAAAACTTTGACGTACTACTGGACGATCAAATAACATTTTTGTCAGAAAATCAGAACGGTTCAATTTTTTACCATTGGAGCCAAAAAGTCATACCAGACGTCTGGTATGTGTACTGGACGTCCGGTATGTGTACTGGACGTCTGGTACAATCTTTTTGGCTCCAAACGTCCTCTTTTTTATTTTTATCAAATGTAGGTATTCGAGGAACATTTTAAAAAATGTTGTTCAAAGTTCTTGTCATATTTAAAATACTTGTTTCGATTTTTACCTTTGAAAATATATTTTTCTAGTAAAACATTTTAGTCGTGATTTTTTTTTTTATTGTAAATTCAACATTTGAGCTCGTCTCGATTCATTGCCAAGTATTGAAATGTTTTACCTTTACATATTATTGTACAATATCGAATCGTCCTGACTTTGATGTTCTTTTGACTTGTATCTTGATTTGCGTCTTTTGCGAATCTTTAAGTTCCAATTCGATCGTCGCATGCAAATCGCTATCGTCTCGAATGATTTGACTTGAATGCTTAACTTTCACTTTGTTCTTCATTTCGAGTCCGATTTATAATGTATTGATTTTGCCAATGCTTGATTGATTTCAACATTGCACTATCATCACTCAAAATCAATTATTAGAAATAATATTGGTTTGTTTGTTATAATCAAAGCATTAAGGTTATAATCAACCATAGGTCAACAGACTTTACCTTGTGCTTCTTCTGATCCCTAAATAGGCGAAGCCAAAAATTCTTTCTTATTGTTATACATAATTAAATTAATTTTCGTTAGGAAGAGAATCATGCCAAAACATATAGAGATGCAAAGAAGACCGACAAGTTATCATGATATAGTTTGCACTTTCTACCTTTACTTAGGCACTGACGCGAACTTGGATCATCCTTGGGTTTATTGGTTAACTACTAAACAAGTTACGTCTATTCAAATTGCTTTGTCAATTGATGGTTTCTCCTCAAGCCTGGCATAAGCCCAAGAATTTTACTTTTGTGTTTGTTGCCAAAGTTATTGCGAACATTGTAGACCCATATATAAAAGTAAAACACCCAATTCTTAATCATTTTTAACATAATTTCTCCTGGTAAACTCGGACGGGAAGTTTATTTAGATTACTCAACAAAATTCAAATCTACAATTTATTCAAATAGGATACCAACAACTTTTTTACCCAGGGATCAACACATTGTAGAACCTCTTTGATCTACTAAATCAATCACACCGAGTCCACTGACTTATACCTGATGATATCTGATATCATCTCAAAAACTCAATCACAACTTAAGATTCATAAAATAAGAAACGGTAAAAAATTCAAAGTTGGCCTGCAAAACTACAATTGGATTCTGCTCTCCGTGACCCACAATTCCACTAGCCTTAATTGGAATATCTATCACAACAGGAAGAATTGAACAAAGAATACATAATAAGAACATCATTGGAACAGCCTTTAGGTATTTTAGGTTCTATTTCTTACAAGATAGAACAAAAAAATGAAAAAAAAAAAAGGAGATTCAACGATAGTACTAAAAAAACTAAGAGAAACATACAAAATAGGAAGAACTTGAAGTAGTGAAGATTGTAAAGCCAAATTGGCCGAAGCCCATCTTACCGAAGCCAAATTGGACGAAGCGCCATCTTTGCCGAGGTGCCATCTTGCTGAAGCCCAAATGGCAAGAGCCTATTCTTGGAGAGGCCCCTACTTCTGCCGAAGCCCTTATGCGGAGCTGTGCACAAGACCCAACAAAGAGGAATCTGAAGCTCAACCGTGGCAAATGATGATTTGCATTTGAAGATTTTAAATTTGTGAAATCCTTTTAGAATGATTGATTGGACTACTGTGATGAGTTAAGATGGTCAATCTTGTCAGCATAGGTTATGGGGTGGCTGCTTTCTTAAGGGAATTTCATGCGCCACAAGCTAGTAGAGTCAGAATTGATGCCTAGGATATGATGATTCGGTTAAGGAGACGGAGCCACATGTCTTCTCATCCAATGATTATTATTGTACATATAACACTATAAATAGATTCCCTTAGTGCCATTATGGGGTTGGTCATCTACAATTCATGTACTCTCTCCCTCTCTACAAATATATAATCTTTTAAGAGTTTACGGCGTGATCTTAATCTTTAGCTTGGTTCTTTGTTGATCGTTCATTATTGTATACCTTTGTTTATATATTTATCGGAGCTTGAACATATTCAAACCTGGAACATGTTCGACTTGTAACCCGTCTACTCGTATTGGAATTAACTTGTAAGGATGTGAGTAGGCCCGGTATCTGTTGGCGCGCTTTTTGTGGTCAAAAGATTGACGCCATCTGTGCGAAAACTTGCTAAAAACCACGAACATCCCAAGTGTCATATAATACCACCCCTTAGACTCTCAATTCCCAAGTACCAGGGATTAGAAAAGGGTTTGGAAGACGTGGAGGGGCATCTCCTCCCCAAGTGAGGTTTCCTTCCATAGGAAATATGCCTCAACCAACTAGCTCGACCCACTTAGCAACGATTGGGAAGGAGCCAACATGCAGGACCTCAGTACCGCACTAAAAAATGGGTGCAGAGGTAGGACCATACCTGCCTTAAATAGGAATTCGCTAACAACCACACATCCCGGCCTCAGATAGCAGGATCGTTCGTGGGCTTCAGGTACTAGGAGTTCTATGCTATCAGGATTCTATACCTTTCCCTAATTTCCCGGAGGTCATTGCAGAAGGGATCCTAGCAGTCCCCTACCCAGCCTCATAATCTATTGGGCCCTCACTCATGGCCAGTACCACCTTCCGACCCCCAAAAGAACCTCATATCCTGGCAGCGGTTATCCTCCTGCTCTTACCACTTGACACCATTGGTGTAAAAAGATGGAGATGAAGGAAATAGAGTTTAAGGAATTACCTAAATGAAGAATGTGCACTAGGAATGTGGCGTCGCCGGAGAAATAAGTGACCAGAGAAATTTATGAATGTTGGAAAAATTTGGAGATTTTGCAAATGTGAAAGCTAGCACGTGGGTGAAATTTTAGCTTTTATAGGAAAAAAGGACAAAGCTCAACCGTTGGATCTAGATTTACTTCATTCGAAGAGTCCATTTTTAAATACATCTGAAGCATTGAATTCAAACAGTTTTCTTATTAATGCCTCAGATTGACGCGTGTTTTTCACACATGAGGTTCGGCGTGTCAACTTCAAAATGTAGCAGCGTGATCATCATTGCGCATTCAATGGGCAGCAGCTGGACGTGTATTGGAAGTTGCAACACCACGATTATTTTTTCTTAGTAATATGAAAAAAAACATCAAATCATTGACATGATTATCAATAACATACTTTATGAAAATCAAAAAGGAGCTTCAGCACTTCAACACCTCCCTACTTCGACGAAAAATGAAAAATTCAACTACAATCGAAAAAGGAGCCTCAGCAGTGCCACACTTCCTTGCTCAAAATGAAAAATTCAGCTAAAACACAAAAATGGAAGCCTCAACAGGTCAGTCCCTCCCTTCTTCGGCTCAACAAGTAAGTTTCAGTGACTTAACTTCGTATGGGAATCAAGTTCAGCATCAAATTCCAACTACGACATAAATATTTATACTTGGACTTGGGGGATTATTGTGTTTGTAAAAAACCTAACCATGACAAGAAATATAGCTCAAAGAAACTTCATTCAAGACAGAAGTCCACGCATGACATAAATAACATACATGGACTTGGGGGATTATTGTTACGCAAAATTGGTCGAAGCCCAATTGGACGAAGCCCATCTTTGTTGAGACGCCATCTTGTCGAAGCCCAAAATGGCCACAACCTATTCTTAGGTATGCCCTTACTTCAGTCGAAGCCCCTATGCTGGAGCTATGCACAAGACCCGATGAAGAAGAATCTGAAACTCAACCGTGGCAGATGAAGACCTACGTTTGAAGATTTTAAATTTCTAAAATCCTTTTAGAATGACTGATTGAACTACTGCAATAAGTTAAAATGGTCAATCTTGTCAGCATAGGGTGTGGGGTAGTTGCATTCTTAAGGGACATTTAATGTGCCACATGCTAGTAGAGTCAGAATTGATGCCTAGGATGTGATGTTTTGATTAAGGAGATGGAGCCACTTGTCTTATCATCCAATGATTATTATTGCACATGTAACACTAGAAATAGATCATCTTAGTTCGATTACGGGGGTTGGTCATCTACAATTCATGTACTCTCTCTCTACAAATATTTGATATTTTAAGGGTTTATGGCGTGATCTTAATCTTTAGCTTGGTTCTTTGTTGATCGTTGACTATTGTATACCTTTGTTCATATATTTACTAGAGTCTGAATATATTTGTCTCGTGTCAAAAAGCTTCTCCTATGTTCAAACCCGTAACATGTTCGACTAGTAACCCATCTACACGTGTTGAAGTCAGCTTGTAAGGATGTAAGTGGGCACGGTATTTGTTGACACATTTTTTGTGGTCAACAAAGATTATGCTTACCTATATATGTCTCAATTGACTCAAATTCTTTGGAATTTCTTTCTACGATAGTGAGAGTGCCACCGATGTTGAATAGGCCGGTGCTTAAGGATCCCCACTGTGGAAGGAACAGAACGGTTGCGAATAAGGCTAAGCTCTTGACCCCTCGAGTGTACCTCAACTGCTTTCTTCCTCAGCAAAATTGTCACCTCTTTTGTTGTAATTGTTGCTGCTCCCCTTAGCAAAGGAGTGTCTCATTCTTACAGTTTCGTCGGGATCTTTGAGAAGGAGTAAGGGTAGATTTCTTTGTCGATGGAGAGAGAAGTCAGTTTGGAGAACAAGCGCTTTTCAATTTTATCTGGGCCCTCATATAAGCCAAAATGTGCACTGTAGAATGAACATTGTCTGAAAACGAGTTTGACATTAATAAACAGTAAACCAAAAGCCCCTCTTTCAAGAGAAGGGCAGATAAGGCAAAATGTGTACTGTAGAATGAACAGTGTGTGAAAACGACTTGAATGAACAATAATCCAAAAGCCCTTCTTTCAAGAGAAGGGTAGATATTACATATGTTTTCTCAACTTTTTTTCTTCTTAATTTTAATTTAGACAAAAATAAATAATTTTAATTTTTATCTTTTTGTGCCGAGTGATTTCACTTTAATTATATTTTTTATTTTTTATTTCTCATTAGAAATGGACAAATTAAAATATAATATGAATTAAAAATGAAATCTGAGCTATAAAAATTTGATATCATTTTTTTTTTAATATTTAATGTCACGAAAATATTAATTTAAATTTCTAATATTAACGTAAATGTCAAGAGTATAAAGAAATATTTTTTTAGAGAAAATCCTATTAAATCTAGCTATATAAAATATCTAATAAATTTTCAATTAGATTTATTAAATTATTCCAAAATATTTATTTTTGTTGACTTGTTAATTATTTGTCCATCATATTTGTGAAATATAATATTGCATTTTATATTTTTAAATTTTATAAACATTTACGATGATATTTTTTAACTAAATCTCATCTAAATCAAAATTATGAAAAAACGTATATCTTAATAAAGAATAAGAAAGAGAAAATAAAATAAAACATAATAAATAAAAATTCCAAATAGTATAAAGAGATAAAATAGAAAATAAATATTACGTTTTGCTAATATTGAAGAATTTGTTATCAAAAGACAAAAGTAAACATCATGGGAGGTTTTTTGAAATGTATGAAAATAATTTTTTGGAAAGTTTTTTTTGTAATTTTCTCTATTTTTAACTAATTATATATTGCGTATAATTTTAGTTTCTCTCAAAAAACCTTAGATCCATTTTTATCGTTAGGCTTTTAATAACATGCAAAGATGATCGCCAGTGTTACACTTCAAAACTTGTATCATCGATCATGATGGGCTCTACATAGGATATTTCGTTGATTCAACAATCGGGAAGATGAATGTATTGAATTATCCAAAACAAAAACGTTTCTTCAGGGACAACCGAACAAGTTGAAACAAAATGTAGTTGGATGATCAAAATAAAACATCGACAAACCAAAATATTGTAAGTAGATTTTCTCTATATATATACATTGAGAATTGGCGTATCTTACATAGACATGGAAAGATTAGATAGGCAAGTATGTGACATCCTAGTACCATGACAGCGTTGACAGATACATCAGTCGATCACCATAGGATCAAAATTAGGCTGTTTGTCAATTTTTGTTTAGTTAGTATCAAGGATTCATAGCTAATTGATTTGAAGATGTACATGTGGTTGTAGTAGTCACACCCTGCTCCAAATCAGCTAATGAGAAGGATCGCCACACAGGCAAATTCTTCCGGGGAGAAGATGACGAGGACGATTCGGAAGAATTGCATTCGGTGGGATGTGTGTCACTTTCAGAGTTGCTCATGGCAACAGCCAAGGCCAATGTGGTTCGACTCGAGTTGGTCATTCTCTTAGAAATCCCACCTAAATTACTCTTCGGAAGGGAGCTTCTATTCTTGACATCCCAGCTAGCAATACTACAGGCGATAAGGTTTCTTCGTTTCCTCGTGTACGCATTCTCGGGTTTCGAGATGTTTCTTATAGACGACGAAGAAGCATCTATCAAACTTGCAAAGGACTTAGATTTTCCATTGTAGAATCTTGAAATGCCCCTCCTGCTTAACATACTAGTATCAGCTTTAACAAGAGAGCATTGTAGACTGCATATTCGGTATGTAGTATTTAATGATACGGACTTTTCGGTATTATCGAATTCTCCCTATGATTCGATTAAAAACTTTGCAATCCATTGTTACAAAACAAAGTTTTATTTTCACTACAATCGAAGCTCGACTATTCGAATTTCATTTTTCTCCATTACAAACTTATACAAGTACCAACTCATGTGACAGATTAATAATTTCTTTTCTTTATAAGGAAAGATAAAAAACATTAAACAACCCAAAATCTAATTGGACAATGTTTCCAAAAGTTAAATATTAAAGCAATGGGAATCTAAGAAAAATCAAAATAATTTCGATGAGATCAAGGTATATAATTTAAATTTGTAATAAAAAAATGCAAAAATGATAAAGAAATTTTGCACCAACCAACCTTATCGGTAAAACTTCCTCCAAGGCATTCATGGCGTCCAAGGGCCCTTTATACGAACTCTGAACCTCTTCATTTTCATCAAAAATATCCGATGATTTCTCAGAAATATCACTATTTTTTCCTATAGATGACGATTCTGAATCAGAATCGTAAGGATCCAATCTCTTTTCTTCCTTCTCAACATCCTTAAAACCCACCTTTTTGGCCACCGGAAACCTCCTATCGCCGCCGTAGACCGCCGGCGATTCTACACAAGACATCACGTGCATGCACCCACCACCTTCAACTCCACCCTTGTTCATGACCCTTGTAGGCATTTTCAAAAGCTAAAAATTCTATAAATGGATACAGAACATAAAAATATTGAATTGAACCCTGCAAAATATATATGGGAAAATGATGATCAATAAGGCATTCAGAAGAAGATGAGATCTATATGAGTAAAAATGAGAGAAATATACAGAGAAGAAATTATTTAATATTTAAATTGAATATTCGTTGTGGATGCTGCCTGGATGCTTATTAAAAAAATAAATGGGATAAAGGGGTTAGGTCTTATCCTCAAATTCTCATCCACTACTTTAGTTGATATATTTATTTATTTTTTATTAGAAAAAAAAGATAATTTTTCAATATATTAAAATATGATATTTGTTCAATACTTCGATTAGAAACTTAAATACTTAGGCCACGTTTGATTGTAACGAATTCCATGAAAAATGTGACATTCGAGGAAAACGAATTCCATTTTGACATTTTGATTGTAACGTGGAAATGGAAATTGAATTCCAAGGTATAATCACTTTAAACTGCATTTTCTTTATTTTCATGGAAAACGAATTCCTATGAATTTTGTGGGTTTTTATTTTCCAACAACATGAAATTGGAATTCATTTCCATATTTTGTCTATTAAATTGGATTATTTGGTCTACTTTTTTTGATTTCGATGAGTGAGTTTTAATCAAACCTTAACCCTTTTTTCTAATATTTGATTATTACTACATCGGAAATTAATATGAGTTATTTAAAATAATCGATTAAATTGAATTTATATTAAATTAATTTGTCAAGCACAAAACTCACTTTTTTAGAACATACTTAATCTTTAAGCAAGTGACTTAAGTTCAAAAGCTAATTGATTGGATTGAACGAAATTTCCTTTTTTTTTTTTTTTCTTAATTTATTGCTTTTAAATTCTTCTACCATTTCGTTTATTTTAATTATTATTTTGGAAAATAATTGTGATAAGTAATTATTGAGATAAGGAGAGGTAAGATCAGTGCTACACGTACATGCCAACGTGGCCCTCTGCGCATTATTTGAGTGATAAGAACAATGCTACGCTTACATGCTAGTGCGGCATTATTCAAGTGATAATGCTGCTTGAAATATACGACCTGCCTGTCTGGCTGTTCATTTCGGGGAGACAATGGATGATGGGTCGATAGAAAATGATTGTGTAGCTAAAGTTGATTTGTAAGTTTTGAAAATTAACTTTTAAGTAAATCTAAAATTATTAACTTTTTATTGGTCAAATTTCTTATTTTGGTCAAATATGGAGCATAGGAAATCAGTAATAATCTACGAAGTTTTTTTATTTTCTTGAATGGGTCCCACAGCATTGGATAAGATCATAAGGATCTTTGTCATCTTTTCTCTCTCCTCCATAATTCAACCCACCCTCTCTCTAGGAAAAAAAAAAAGAATAAAAAGGAAGTCAGCTCATCCACATGGGCTTTTTGTCCATCGACATCTTATCTTAAAATTATTTAAACGTTGTCGATTAATAATTGGAAAAAATTCAAATTTTGTTCATAATTTCTTACCATAGCATATTTGTTTGAAAAAAGAGTAAACTAATCACAAAACTTTCATCATAATTGCACAATTCGTCAAAACATCACACTATGTTCAAATTTTATTATCTTGTCACCCTCATGGAAACATGGTCATGTTCGAATTTGTAAGCACCAACACAAATCGAGAAGCAATTATAGTTTTATAAACGTTGAGGACCTTGTCGCTAATACGACAAGAAATTGGGGACCAATACTATAATTTTTCATTACAACTTGGGCCAATACTATGTTTCGTTCGGCAAAAAAAAGTTGATCACAATTTAAATTTAAATTTTCAATTGCGTATCCCGATAACTTTTATCAAAATCTACTGATATCTTAATTTTGATCTAAACCACAAAAAGTCTTGGTAGAGATTAAAATTGAAAAACTAGCCGTTATTGTTGACTTTTATTAGATGAGTGGGACCCAATAACGGCTATATTTTCAATTTTAATTGGATTTTAAACTCTTCCAAACATGCTCTTAATTTATTTAGGTAATTTGACTGCACGATTTTGAATCATTTGACCAAACAATCTTTAGAGAATGATGAAAATTGCACCATGAATTAAAAAAAAAAAAGAGTTTTATCATTTATACCGAAAATAAATGATAATGAATTTGACAAGCTCACATGCGACGGCCCTGCGTGATTAAAAAATTCCAAAAAAAAAGTGAAGCCCCCCATTATGAGTGTCGATCAACTTGTATTGTCAATCATTTTCAGTACAAATATCACGGCTCAAAAAAGTTGCTCATGTAGCTTTATGTCGTGAGAATTCTTAAAAATTTCAATTTATTGATTCAAATTTCATAAAATTTTGTTTGATTATTACGTCATTTGTGCAAAAATTGCCATTGAGTTTAAAATTTGAGAATTTTACCTTATGAAAATTATCCAGCAGAAATTCATAATCAACAAAAAGGACAAATTGAATAAAATAATGGGCCCATGATCAAGTATCTAGGCCCACAAGATCATGAAAAGGTAGGCCCCATATATACCTGCCTGGATATCATTGAGCCACGTCCTAGAGCAGCAGTTGAAGTTTGTCGCCAACATCCATGAGCCATCACACGTACGGACGACAATTACTTCGATTTAATTATTTCCTTTAATTTAGACTTTTGTGACCATCACGATATTTTAATTATTTTTAAATTTTTTCTTGCAAGCTAACACGTGGTTAGAAATCATGAAAACCGTTTTCATGTTTAGCCATATACTTAGGTACCTTTGATTTTAGGTGTTATTGATTCTCTCTCTTTTTTTTTTTTCAATCGCACATTTTTAATAAAATATTATTAAACATAAATTTAAATTTTTTTCTTATTTTTAACTATATTTTTTTTCCTCTAAATCACTATTTCAAAATGCATTTTTTATATATAAAAAAAAAAAAACCGCATCAAATCGGTTCTAAATAAAAATTAAATTTCCAGTAAATTTTTATAAATATTAATTTAATTTAATTGAAAAGTTATGAATGATTAAAATTAATTGACTTTAATTAAATTTTAATCATGAACTTGAAGTTTCAACATAAATTTAAAGCTATTTTAAAAATCCGTAAATTAATATACATGGCGGATGCTACACCCAATAAGCACCGATTGTTGTTCGTGCTAGATCCGTCGATATTAAAACTTTCTTGGTATAGTAAGGAAATTTTTTCTATTTACATGTAAGATTATTTTATAAAAGAATGTGTGGTTGAAAATGAATTTTGAAAAAAAATGAGGTTAAACATAAGCTAAATGTAACACAAATTTATATGTTTAGTCTTAGCAAAGTAATAGATATATTATGTGTTGCTTTGATTATATTGTTTCTTTATAATGAAGATAAAATGACATGAAAAGGAGGTTAAATGATGGGTTTTGCTAGTGGTACATCACAGCCAAGTTGTACATTGGGTCCTTCTTGTGAGGGCGTTGTCGTCGAGGATGTGAATCACGGATATACCCTATTGTGAACCTCGGATGTACACTCAACAAAACCCGATAAGTGATAGCATTCACTTATTTTTACACACCTAAGTGGGAGCATAATTTGTATTATACAATTTTTGCAAATTTCCCATAAAATATTGGGTGTAGTTCGGAACTTGTAGTAGTAATTTTCCATTGGATTGTTTAAACTCTGCCTCATCGAAACCGCTTTGAAATAAAAGTTTTATCTGAAAGGTATTATAAAAAGTGTTGACCCCAAAAAATGTGCCAACAGAATTCCTGCCACGTTCCCTGCACGTGGACATCACCTGCACATCGAACACCCCGTTAGGAGGTAAAGGCCGTCGCTGAGAAAAAGATTCGGCTACCGTTTGACTCCGACTGTCAAATCAACGGCAGGACAAAAGAAAAATACGAGTGCGAGAGAGAAAGAGGATAGGGTTTTAGAATGTGCCTTAAAATGAAATGAATCACACATGCACATCATATTATGAGGAAATTTGATATATCACTATTTCACTTTATCGTCCTGAGTAATTTGAGAGGCAAATGGACCCCAAATATGTTTGGTGTATGTGCAGTTGATGTATTGTATTGTATTACAGGATTGGTTTAGTCTATATTACAGAGGAGATGCAGTCGAAATTTTGAAAAATTATATGCAGCATCTATTTTTCGAGGCAATTTGTAAGCCCTCGCTTATTCAGGTTGCCACGTATATTTTTTGAGGCAATTCGTAAGTCCTCGCTTATTCGAGCTGCTTATATTTTCTAAGGTAATTCTTTAGTCCTGATTTATTAGAACTACTTAACTATTTGGGATCGAAGTATATCTTCAGGGCAGTTCGTAAGTCCTTGTCGTCGGAACTAATTACATTTTTGAGGCAATGTGAGACCTCACCTACTGACGCTTATATTTTAAAGTCCGACCCCGCACATGAATGTACGACCCAGACTTGGGGGGCTATTGTTACTACCGTAAATTACGTGGCACGCACATGATAGGAAAGGTCCCACATTGTCGATGTGGTATTGACTTAGATGGTCCTCTAAAAGATAGCATGGGCTTCAGCTTAAAGGAGTCTTGAATTGAAGGTCTTTATTGTGAAGAGCATCGGGACAAAGAGTCTCGGCTGAAGGGCCTTTTCCATTCCATTTACAAAGAGCATCGGCTGAAGGGTCTCATCCACTTACATAGTACCTTAACTGAAAGCCTCATGAGCCTCGGTTTTGGGCTTGGACCTCTGCCCATTGCACATATGACTCATTTACGTTTATGTTTTCTATATATATGTGTGATTCATTTCATTTTAAGGTACGTTCTAAAACCCTATCCTCTTCCCCTCTTCCTCTCTTGCACTCATATTTTTCTTTTGTCAGGCCGTTGATTTGACCGTCGAGTGCAAACGGTCGCGGACCTTTTTCTCGGTCGGTGGCCTTTGCCTCCTAACGGGGTGGTCGATGTGCAGGTGATGTCCACGTGGAGGGGACATGGCGGAGATTTTGTTGGCACATTTTTTGGGGTCAACAGAAAATATCCCTATGGTTAAAAAGATAAATCCTAAACTAATAACCCAATAACTCCAATACACAAACATACTTGTGTCAACTGAATATAGATGCAGATAAATAAACACAATATCTTGCGTGCTCAAAAACGGTGGACTTCCCTGAATCTCCAGCACCTTAGTCACGAACGAGTACTTTCCTTGATATGTCAAATTAAAGGCCTGAGAAATGAAGGAGTGAAAAAAGAAAGAATAAAAGATTCTAGACAGATTAAAATAAAGAAGGTTGAAAGGGGAAAAAGAGTTTCATGAACACGACGACCCAACTAAAACTGGTAAGAGAATATGCTCTTTACTCGGTTGCTGATACAAGTGAAAGCTTGGTTTAGCCACAAAGGTGTACTCAGAGTGACATATTCGATGAATCTATGCAAGGTACAAGTTCCAATATGAAGCATTTGCCTAGATCAACAATTTTTTGGTAAAACAAGCAAAGAACCATAATTGATCACTATTTTGAAACCAATGAAGATTAGCAAAAATAGATGTTAATACTATTGGAAAATAATATATTAAATTAATATATTGAAGCAATATATTTCAGTTGAATGAAATTATAATAACAATTCATAGATTTCAAATCTAGTCAATTTTATAGTTAATTTGTATTTGAATTGGTTCAATTCCACAATCAATTTGTAGTTACAAATTCATTCATGGATATTGTAACATTATTTGTGTTAAATACAAAATTAACTAAGGATTTTGAAATATCCCTCATCCTAGTACAATATAAAGATGTGTTCTCCTCCTTAATCTACACACTAAAAAATTTTAGAGTTCTTTCTTCGCTCCAAATTTATCTCCTCTTTATTTCAAGAGTTTAGTTCTTATAACTTAAATAGTTTAGTTCGTTCTAGTTTGGTGATAGAATTGTGAGCATTTTTAGTTCATCTAAAGTAGTAATGAGGTACTAGTTAGCTACTTTCAACCGTTGTATCTTGAGAAACAGACATCACTAGTTTTCTTGCACCATAGTGGGGAACGAATCTGTTTTAAGAAAATTGTGTGCAACACAAGCCTCGATTCTTTTCAATACCACTATTACCTCAACAACCATTTCCTCTAATTTTATTGTTACTCTATTTATTGTAATGTTTCCTTCCATTATTTTATTTATACAATTTCAATAGTATATCTAATTTTTTTTCCTAACATCTGAAAATAGATTCGACTCAAATGACGAAAGATGTGCTAGATTTTAAAGAAATATTATTGTGAAAATAATATTATCCAACAATTTTATAAAATTTTGGAAACTGAAAGTTACGATACTAAGAAATTCTGTCTAGGAAGCTGGTTTTAAGTGGGATCATTTGTGATCCTTCCAACCAACTTGAGAACTGAATATTTTCGAAGGAGGCTAAACTTGTTGAGGATAGGCTTAGACCCCTCTAATCTTCTTTGAAAATTATCTGTAGAATCATATTCAGAATCCGTTCGATACCCATTGTTTTTCCAAAAAATGCATTCTCACATCAGATCATGATGGGACTGGTACAGTTAACATGTTTTCATTTTAAATTGAATTTAGTGCAATTTTACATTTTTGCCCTTCTATCCTATTTAATTGTGGAAAATGTAGAAGTAATGAAAGTAATTTTCAACACGAGAAATGATGACACATTTGAAATCACATGAAAGCAAATTTTGGAAACTTCAGTGACGTGTACCTCTCGGTGTTGCGTATGGCTTCAGATTGGCTTTAGAAAGAAATGCATTTTACCTAGACACAAAATTTTACAATTACTTAAGAACATGTAGATTCGAAAGGCCAATCAAATTTGAAAATTCGTAAAATAATCATTTCACTTTCCGTGCACGAAAGGAATTTCTTTGTTCGTCGTAGCAAAATGGTGTTGTTGAACGAAAAAATCGTACCTTAAAAGAAATGATAAATGCAATATTAGTAAGTTCTGAGTTACGTCATATTATGTGGGGGAAAGCTATGTTATCAACAAATTACATTTCAAAAACGAAAATGACCTCTTTTGAGTTATTGAAAAGAAAGAAAGACTTCCTATAAATACTTACGAATGTGGGGATGTGTTGCTAAAGTCGTTATTCCTACACCAAAGAAGGTAAAAATAGACCTGAAAATTGTAGAGTGTATCTTCATTAACTATGCACATAATAATAGTTCTTATTGATTTCTTATGCATAAATCTAAAATCTCAGACATACACATAATGAAATCGAGAAATGAGTCATTCTTTGAACACGTATTTTCGTACAGATCCAAAGAGGAAGCAAGTTTTATTCTAAAATTATACAAGAGACTATGATTGAAAATATTTAGGATCGAGAACTAGAAGAAGAGGTTGATGTTGAGGTTGAACCAAGGCGTAGTAAAAGAAAAAAGTACAGAAAAATCATTTGATCCTGATTTTCCGACTTCTATGTTACAAAGTAACATCAAATCTTTCAAAAAACTATGAACTCTTTAGAAAGATCCCAATGGAAAGATGTCATTAAAAGTAAAATAGATTCCATTTTGCAAAATCATATAAGGAGCTAGTGAATCTTCCTCCACGAAGTAAACTACTAGGCTACAAATAAATTTTCAAAAGAAAAATTAAAGAAAATAAAACTATTTAGAAGTATAATGTCAGATTAATAATTAAAGATCATAGACAACGAGAAGGCATTGATTACTTTGATACATATCCACCAGTGACAAGAATAACATCCATTAGGATGGTTATTACGATTGCGGCTCTGCGAAATCTTGAAATGTAACAAATGTATGTTAAAACTGCTTTTTGAAATGAAAATTTAGAGGAAGAAATTTACTTGGAACACCATGAGGGTATTTCAGCACCAAGGCAAGAAAAGAACGTCTGTAAATTGATGAGGTCTTTATATGGATTGAAACAAGCACCCAGACAGTGACATGAAAAATTTGATAATTTCATGATAGAATGTAGATTTAAAATCAACGAGTATGATAAATGTGTTTACGTAAAAAAATGAAAGTGGTTATGTCATTTTATATCTTTACGTTGGCGGCATACTTATTGTTGGTAGCAATGATAAGATAATTACTAAAAACGTGTTGAATCCGAAATTTGACATGAAAGATATGAGTTTAGTTGATGTGATACTGTGGGTTATAATTACAAGAACATTAAATGGACTCATTTTAAGTCGGTCACATTATGTGGATCAAATTTTGAAAAAGTTCAACGAGAATAATTTTAGCATGACTAGAACACCCTCATCCTATAGTAATATATTAAAAGTAATATATTTAAATTGAAGGAAATTATAACAACAATTCATATGTTTCAAGTCCAGTCAATTATATAGTTAATTTGTATTTGAATTGGTTCAATTCCATAATCAATTTGTGATTACAAATTCATTTATGACTATTGTAACATTATTTTTGTTAAATACAAATTTAACTAAGAATATGAAACATCGTTCATCCTAGCACTATATAAGGAGGTATTATCCTCCTTATTCTACACATCAAAAAATTTGAGAGTTCTTTATTCACTCTAAATTTCTCTCTTCTCTTTGTTTCAAGAGTTTAGTTCTTAGTAATTTAGATAGTTTAGTTATTTATTCAAACTTAGTGATAAAATTGTGAGCATTATTAGTTCGTTTCAACTAGTAACGATGTGCTAGTTAACTACTTTCAATCATTGTATTTCGGGAGACAGACGTCATCGTCAACTTGTACTACAGTGGAGGTGAATCAGTTTTAAGGAAATTATGTGGCCTTAGTTCATTTCAATACCGGTACTACCTCAACAACAATTTCCTCCAATTTTATTGTTACTCTGTTTATTGTGAGGTTTCATTCCATTATTTTATTTATACAATTCTAACAATATTTCTAATTTTCTTTCTGTATTTTTTTTTCTGACAAGCACTACGCTAAATATTTAGCATAACCAAAAAGATTGATGTCCATTACAAAGCACTAGAAGTTTTTGAATATGCTTCTCGGCCTTTGTTTCTTGGTCAATCTATTTCTATTTCTATTTCTATTTCTATTTCTATTTCTATTTCCGCAGTCTGAAAATTTATTTCACAAGCAAAATAAATGCAAAGAAGATGTGAAATAAAAGCAAAGCAGGAAAAACTATAAAATATTAAAGATACCTTTTTTTGTTTTAACAATTATACAAATCTATTATATTCAAGTTTTGAATAACGCATATCTACCTCGAGACTCATGGGAAGAGACACCCCTTTCTTTTCAAAAATTACACAAAACCTCCCTTATTTTAAGTTTTTGCATCGTTAAAATAAATCATTTATAATGATTATGTAACTTTCCATATTCATGGCTATAAATGTCCTACAAATAGGTCGATCTTCAATGTAATGAATGCAACAAACATATATAGATTTCTTTTCTTTTTTCTTCATTCTAATATGAATAATGCTTACTGGGCGAGGGATTCTATATATACAAATGGAATGGATGAAATACTTATTTGGACTTTTTAAAGATTCGAGATTTTATTATGTTGGTGTTCACGAAAATATGTTTCGAAATTATATCACCGCAAGTGTACGGTTCGTTGACAAGTAATAAAGTGGAAATCCTAGAATTTCGAGTATCGTTCCCACGAAGATTGATTTAACTTGAGTTCTATTATTGCGACCTTAACCGAATCTATTAAACTCAATATGATTATTTTTGTAACTTTATGATGAAACTATGACTAATCTATAAATTAAACTAAAATTATGAATGAAATGCAAAAGTAATGTTTGAATGCAAAAGTTTGAAAAAATCAATGTATGAAAAACGTACTAGGATCCCGAATCACCAAGCAAAGTTCACTCTTAACCCCTATTTCACAATTTGACAACACGATGAATCGTTTGAAGAATCAATGTTTCTAACATATCCAACAATCTCTTTCGAGTAGAATTGAACCTATCCTAGTATACTATTTGACTATATTTCTATGACAAATGTAATGTACAAGAATGCATGAAATTTTGTAAATATTTAGAGATTCATGTAATGCATATCGGTATATTTCTATCCTCTATGAACAAAACGATGATTTATACCTTGTTGAGTTTATTTTCCTTCTTTCGAATGCATAAAATAAACCACCTAAACTCACACAATTATCGTGCACTATAATCATGGAGGCGAAAAGTGTATATAAATCATTCAACATCCATCAACCATATTTAAATATCAAATTGCAAAATAGAAATTAAAAGATCATAATGCGAGGTTCATCGTTTACCCAGTATATGAAAAATCTAGCATAATATGGATAAAAGAAAAGAACAATAAAAATAATGAAAAGAAAACATCACCAAAATCTTGAATTAAATCTTGAAATTTTGAAACTTGAAGTGTAAATCCTTGTTCTTGCCTTCTCTCTCGCTCTCTAAGGTGTTTTTCTTTCTAAAGTGGCGTAGTCCCCTTTCTTTGGATGAGTTTAGGGTTAAATAAGTGCCCTAAATCCCTTTACATAAGTGTTTTAACGAGAAAAGGAAACTAGAAAAATCACACAGAAAAACTTACCATGCGCCCGCATGGTTATTTTCCATGCAGCCGCATGAAACAAATAATTTTTCAAAAATTTTCCTTGCGGCCGCAAGGAAATTACACCATGCGGCTGCATGAAACAAATAATTTTTCAAAAATTTTTCTTGCGGCCGCAAGGAAATTACACCATGCGGCTGCATGGTACAATTTATTTTCAAAATCTTCATTTTGGTCCTCCATCTTCAGTTTTCTCTTGTCTTGACCTCTTTTGTTCATTCTTTTCCTCAAATCATCCCATGACATCCTCAATTTATGATTAAACTCGTGTCCTCTCTTGAGTTGTCCTCGGGTCATCTTTTGGTTATTTGCATTTTGGTCCCTGAAGTTTCATTCTCTTCCATTTTGGTCTTTTTTCGTACGTTTTCGCACACTTTTCATTACATCCATCAATGTAGTCCTACAAACGTAAATTATATCGAATTAAGCCATATTTCAACATATCTATCGACAATAGTCCATGTTTTGTGGCCTAAATAAGTGCGCAAAGCGCCCTTATCAGTTGGAGATGGTTGTTGTGGTGATGGGGTATGGCTGGTCGGTTGGAAGAAGACCTGAATGAGGAAAAGGGTAAAATTGTCCAATAGGGATCAAGGTGATACTAAAATAAAAGATCGGGGAACGGAAGATCAATTAGCGAGTTTTGGACTGATACGATAATAATTGCATACTTATGTCATGATGGTAGATATACCTACTTACTCATGACGTGAGATAAAATTAGGAATCAACCTATGTAATAGTCGATCCACTTTGCCCTTCTTTGAAGGTTGGGGAGAAAAGTGCAACATGCATCAAAAGTTGGGGACGTATGCTGCTATTTGCCTAATTGAATTTAATGCAGGCAGAATCCGATTCCAATGTGATGTAGGTGCACCACTAGAGTTGAGCGTACAAGTGGAGATTGATGCTTCTCTTTTTCTCAAAGTTATGCCTATCCAAACACAATCTCATCACCACCTTATTTTACAAGCTGCCCAATAACCTTACTTTGGACGCTCTCCAATGTGACCCTTTTAGACACGAAATTGGCTTTTAAGAGAAAAGAATATTAGCAATCGAGCGTGTTTGGCCAAGTAATAGTAGAATAAAAGTCACTTTTAAATAATTTTTTTATTTCCACAAGTTACTTTTGTTGGAATTTAAGGTTCCATCCCTAAATGTTAATGTTAACTTGGTTTTTTTATTTTTTATAAATCCAAGATTGTTTCTACCTTATGTGTGACTCTTATTCGCACTTTTCTTAACAAAATTCTCTCGAAAGATGTAATCATCACCTTATGTAGGACTTGCCCTTGAAATCGATTTCTAAAGGAAGGATATCTAGAAGCTTATAAACCCACAAGAGACGTCTTTCAAAAGTGATGTGAAATACAGTTACATCGTTAAAAATGAAATATCAAGTCATTTCGATCTCATCCCTGCAACTTTTTAAAACGTTTCAAGAAAAAAAAAAGCTGTCTTCATAATAACTTTAGTCTTACCCTCTAATTAAATTATTTATTGACCAATACAAAATTATATGCTTTAGAAGTTGCTTGCAAGTAAACATTTTAAGCTCAGCCAAACATGTTATAGAGAATAATTGTATAAGGGAATATAGTTAGTCATTTATAATGGTTTATCCCATTAGTTAATTCAGCCTGAATCAAATTTATGCCTAGTTGTTTAAATGGAGCAAGATCAAACGGCTATACCGAGGAGAAGAAGATTTACAACACATGATCTCAAGCTATTGGCCATAGGATTATCAATTCTTGCTATATTATCTCCATTATATATAGATAGGAGATCCATATTTGAGCCAGAAATTGAAGAAGAACCCACAATTTTTTCTTCCTGTTTTCCTCTTCTGCTGCTGGTTCTGATATTGGGCATTGCTTTTTCAAGTTTCATGGAGACTGGACTCACCAGGTTTGATCGTTACTGGATTCATAGGGTTGGGGGTTCTTCAACTGGGATTATAATTGTTTTAGTTGTTCTCGGTTTAGTTTTAAAGTTTAAATCCTCTTTGGTATGAATTCAGGGTGTATAACAAGTGCTGAACACTTAAACAAATGTTAGATATGTGATACTATTCAATAAATAAGACGAGTTTCGAAGTGTAAAGCCTCTAGTTTCTGGTATGAACTCATCCATGAACTTTGGTACATAATAATAACATGGGGCGACATGGGAGCCAAAAAAGGAAAGAGAGGATGGCATTTCTCTTGCTTTTGGCATTTCACATTTCACAACCACTGCTGAAGGATTTCTCAAAAAGTTAAACGATTGGACTCTTAAGATGATTAAAGCAAATCATTTGAAGTTAAGATGCAGCATGATACTCTTTCTACCATTATGTTAATATAGAAATGATTTTCAAATGAATATGTTATCTTCTACCTGCTTATGGATTCAACAGCAGTTTGAAAGGTTGCCCTATTTGAAAATCTTCAAAACAATACTACGTTATCTTTACAGGTGTGTGATTTACAATTAAAGGTACGGATATTAACTTTACAGATATATGGAAATGATAAAGATCCTTCGTGTTCACGCTCTTTCTTTTCGATTTTCTGTGTTGATAATTGTTCTTTGAGTGCTATTTATTGTCCTTGCTCTTTAATAATGGTCATTTCTTTGTCTTTATGTCTTAACTAAATAATCTAGTGTAAAGTATATTATTCCATCTTTGTTATTCATATCTAATTCTACGTTTTTTAATAGTCCTTGTTCTATGTCTGTGAATAAATCTATGCTTATTTTCATGGACGCTTCAATAAACAAGATTTTGACTGTTGTTACCAAATATGGTCATGCACAAGTATTGGTTCATTGGAATCAAATGTTGGACAAACTGGTAGGAAAAGAGTTCAAGAAAAGACAAATGTATAATCATTTGCATAGTAATCGAGTGTATGACATTGCTTTGTTCCAAAATTGCTGCTTTTTCTTTTCATTAACTACAATATATTTGTCAAGAATTTCCATGATGATATCAACGAAATTAAAGGTTCTAGATGGCTAAGTTAATTTAGGGTGAAGTAGCCATTTCAGGCACGTACATTTGTAGATTTTAGACGTCCCTCGAGCTTGAGCTTTATGAATGGCACACAGAGACTTGATGAGATGCGCGATAAAAGAAACAAATCGAATTTGGTGAGCAAAGACTAGACAAGACCTTCCAATCTCGTTACGAGACAAAGTTAACACCTAGCATTGTCAAGGTTGAAAGCATCAATTCAGGAATGAAGGGTTGTGCACAAGAGGTCAAAGCTCAGATGAAAAATCTGTAGAGGCTTCAAAAGACAGGTCAGAGCTCAAATAAGAATCCATGAAGGCTTCGAAACCTGGATGAAAGATCTGAGAATCGTCTATAAAACCAACACTTCAAAAGGATACACAACTCATCATGTACACACACCCAAATGAGAAACGACTCATCACAAAATCTAGGGACGTGACCCACCTTATCAAGGAAGGGTGTAAGGACATCTCATTAATATGTAGAAGGACCCCAACTCTTCATCTGTAAACACCTGATCTGAATAATGTTATTTGTAAGCAGTCATCTAGGTGGCAATGGGGTCCCTGCTGCATTCTCTAATAAAGTAAAATACATCCCCATTTCATTAGAAATTGTGATGCCGACACACTGCCGCATAGACTTGTCTGTAAACACGGCTTCGAAAAATCTTTAGTCTTGAAACTTTGTTCGAATGTTTTCTAAGGTATAGTACTAGGAGCAAATCAGCAATCCACACTTTAAATGGTCGAGCTCCCTTACCAATATTTGTTTTGCAGTTTTATCCACTGGATTACTGCTTCCAAGTTAAACAAGCAATCCACACTTTCAATGGTTGAGCGCCCTTACCAATATTTGTTTTGCAGTCTTATCCACTGGATTACTGCTTCCAAGTTAAAAGGAGTCGAGTAAAATTTCACCATCAACAAAATATATATCAAATCCTTGCAGTTCTAAGCAGCCACATAATAGAAATGTCAAATGTTAGATAAAAAATTGTGATCATATGGGCGGAAACATTATAATCATGTTCCATGACTATCTTGTAGATCAATATATAAATATATTGAAACATTATATGATGCATTTATATTCAATAAAAATCACACATTTAAACTCAAGATCAATTGAATGAACAAACAAATACAGAGTCTACACCATGCCTAAGAAAGTTGCCTTCCGAAGGCACATATCAATGCAATTAAAGCTCCTAGAGCAACTGGCAGAAGATGAGGGGTTTGGGATAAAGCAGAGGCACCACTGCACTCATCATTGGCACCACTGAAGCATCCGGGTCTACTTATCTTAGCTACACCTTCCTCAGGGACAAAGCTATGGTTGGATTTGCCATTGCTGAACAGCACACACCAGAAATAGGGACCACCACCATCGGAGCCACTCACGGCAGCACCCACTTCTGTGTGATTCTTGTTATGGACTATTTCCAAGCTCTTTTCATTCTTCATCAAAATTTCAGAAAATGCTTCCGATGGCTTCGCATATTTTGACTGGCATCCCAGTAGTCGGCCAGTGATTGGAGTTAGGGTCGAGGCATCAACATCACAATTGGGTGCAAAAGTTTCAGCAAACAGAGACTCGGCTGGTTTTTTGGCATCTTCCCCACCCACCGCACTACAGTCACCTTGGTATGCTTTTATGTATTGTAGAGCAATGCATGCAAGGCCTTGATTGTTGTACAAAGACGACGATTTACTTGCGGTTCTGTTACTTTTAATCAATGCTACTAGCTGATCAGCAGGATTATCTGTAACTTTGTCTGTATTTCAACCACAAATATAATAACTTTGTTAGATCCATCTGTTTTGCAATAGTCTATCATATCAAAATAGAATAGCTGTCTGGATCATAAAAAGGCAATCATTTCAAAAGACAGCTTAGACACAAGCTTTAGCATTTGTTATCATTTGCTGATAAAAAATATAAATTATTTCCTTTTATATCACTTTTTGTGGGCATGGAGAGGCAGAAGGTTTAATGTTCACTCTAAATAAGTATTCTCTTCGTCGTGCCAAAAAGCAAGATCCTCTAGTTCTTACTATTTTGTTTTATTTATTCGCGAATCTGATAGAGGTATCACTCTCATTTCTTTACACTGATGATCTGATTATTAGCGGTGATAATCTTTCTAGCATTCCGGTCTAAATCAATATTTCGACTCTCTTAGTTACTCTTTAGGCCAGTATTAATTATCACGAGCTAAATATGCCTCTAGCTTTATGCCTCGAGCAAGATTGAGTGACAACAAAATTAAAACAAATGCTAAACTTACTCCTATAGATGGACCTTATCTTTCTAAGCATATGCCCAAGAGACAATTTGTCGAAAACCTAGCAGATGTTAACGCTACATGTGCAGACATTGCTTATACAACTCTTGTAGTTAGCCAGTCATTAAACACTATAATCTTTGCAATTGCATACGTACACAGATCTTCCATAGAAATTTTTTCAAGAATCCCAGGAAATTAACCATTCATCTAAAGATCTGTCTTCAAATTGACTTTAAACACAAATAAAATTCATTGAGAATCACATTATTGTACTTAAAATCGACAAAGAAATGTTAATTACCAAATAAAGAGGAAAAAAAATTAAAGAGACAGTAATAACTAATAACTACTCAAATGCAGACTTTGAATACAAGCATCAAGAAACCAGTGAATTAAATGAATAGAAAGAAAACCCAAGTTCAGTAACAGATCAATTTAGTACACCGACTTAAATTTCCTTGTAAAAATTTGTGGGACATTGCACAGATAATAAATATTTTCTTGAAATTAAAGGAAGGACAAAAATGACAATAAAAAGATTCTTACTTTGGACATTGGCAGAAGCTGAAATGAAGAGAATGGACAGAACAAGAAACCAAATTGGCATTGCCATTGCAGCAGTTTACAGAGAGAAACTGATGTGTATCTCTCTATAAGTACAGAAAGAGAGTAGTTGAAGCAAGCTGTTCGGTGAAAGATCCGCAGTGGCAAGTTTGCTCGTATGTCTGCTTCGATCTGATGGTTTACGAAACTAGGCATTGATATCATATGTAATTACGGGGATGCCACCGATTGACAGCTTGCTCCTCAACTTTATGTGGAAACTCTAAATTCTAAATTAAAAGTGTGTTTGAGACACATTCTTTTGAAAGAATGTATTATTGAATACTAGATTGATGGTGAATGTGTGGTTAAAAATGAAAGAAAAGTTATTGATGTGATGGAAAATATTATTTTATTGAAGAATGTGTGGTTGAAAATGAGTAGAAGAATGAGAATGAAAAAAATAATGTGTACCAAATAGGGCCTAAATGCATGATATTTACAAATTGTGCCTGTGGCCTAGAGGTGTAAGCGGTTCAATTTAGGGGTGTCCAAAAGTCCTGAACCGAACCAGACCGAACCGAACCCGAATCTAACCGAACCGAGCGGTTCTTCATAAATTAAATACCCGAATGGGTACCCGAATCGAGAACCGATGGATTTGGGTCGGGTATTGGGTCTAGACCAAGAACCGAAGAACCGAATAAGAACCGAAACTAAATAATTTTTTTATTTTTTATATTGAATTAATTAAATTATTTTATTTTATTTTATACAAATTAGCAAATTAATTAAATACATTATATTATTTCATAATTTTAATTTTAAACCCCAAATCATTTTTAAAATCCATTAGCCCATTTTAATTTGAAACAAATGAATATATTTTATGTAGTTTTGCTGTAATATTAATATATACTTTTGGTAATTATATGCATTGAATTAATCTTATTGGACGGCTAGTTATTTATATGTTTTTGAATTGGGCTACGTTAATTTATAAAAGTTACGAATGAAATGTCATTAGTTGTATTTATGCAGTATTGTTGAAATATTAAAAAATTTAATTATGGTACGGAACCGAACCGACCCGAACCGAACAGAACCAAACCCGAACGGTTCCATAATTATATTTGGACCCGACGGGTTCATTTATTAAATACCCGAAAGTTTTAGGTCGGTTCGGGTCTCTTCAGAACCGAACCGAACCGACCCAGGGACAGCCCTAGTTCAATTATATCGATTTTTGACAGATTTTCAAATCAATTCGTTTAAATTGATTTGCGAAAAACTCAAACCTAAATCAAACCATTTTGAAAGGTTTGAAAAAAACTCAAACCTAAATCTAACGGTTTTGTTCGATTTCGTCGTATATTTTTTTGTTTGTCAACTTTTATGTCATTAATTCATTGAATTCAATATATATTTATATCTTACTAGCAATAATCTAAAATAACTAAATATATCTACTATAAATTTAAATATCAACTAAATTCAAGTGAAATCATAATAATAATTTTTTGTTCACCCTTTTTAGACTAAGACGTTACGATAACATTATAATATAAGTCTAATAAACTAAATATAAGGCCCAAAACACATATAAACTAAATAATTATTTGAAAGTATATAGTTCCATAATATAGTTACTGAGACATCAATAAGGCAACAATTTAAATGATAAACTTTACGCCTATTGGATCAAAATTCAAGACTTTAATAGGCTAACTGAATAGATATCATTATTAATTCAAAACACTTAAAGAAATAGTTTAACAAAATGTCTAATCATACAATAAAACACAACAATTAAATGAATACAAGGATAGTTGCTGGTTTCTTTTAGCTTATTAAACAGTTCATCCACATATCAAATTGCATATGAACATTTTTTAGCTTCTATTGACATATTTTCAATCACAAAACAAGAGTAAATCCGCATAAATATAATAGAATCGTGTACATAGTAGAAAAATCATTTACATCAAAGTGAATAAATGTATTTCACAATCATCCAATAGTTGAGAGAAATGCGAAACTCATATAATTTCAGATTTCTTACCTCAATTTGTTCAAAAAATTATTGATCTGAAACTTTATTCGTAGCAAATATTATCACCGAAGACCTAGGATCTATTTGTCTCTGATTTGGTGTAGTGCTGGTGACTCAAGTCTATGTCGGGTGTTGGCTGAAATTCATCTGAATTCTGAAGAGGAAAAAGACTTTTGATATATTAGGTTAGTCTTGATATTAGATATAAATTAGGATTATTGGATAATAATAATATATATATGTAATAGAAAATTAGAAATTGACAAAAATACTCACACGTGACAAAACTATTGAATTTTACATATTTGGATTTTTCAGAAATTTTCATTTTTTTATTTTTATATATTTTTTCACCGGTCCGGTTTGATTTTAAACCTAAATCAAACCGTTTTTCACCAGTTTTGTTTGGTTCAAAAAAATTTCGTGGACACCAAATCTACGGTTTTTAAAATGCGGTTTCGGTTCGATTTTCCTGTTTGACGATTTTTTCTTACAGCCCTACTGTGGTCCGTCTTAACATCCAAAGTTCCCCGTTTGATGATCATTAAAAATTTAAAATGAGTATTTTTCTTAAAAGAAAATGAGTTTTGAATATGTATTTTTTTTGGATAATGTATAATTAAAAAGTAAAAAAAAAAATATTGAATTTACATGTATAATATTTTATTGTCAGAATATGTGATTAAAACGAGTTTGATTATTATTATAATTTTTTTTTTTATTGTGGTTGTCAAACAGGAGCTAAATGTACGTAGCCCACACTTAAAGGTGAGACTTGCACTTTATAAATCAAATATTTTTTCACTTTCATATATGCGACAAATGTTCAACAATTTAATCCTATTCTTCGCTTTTTTCAAGTTTGTAACTTTTAATCCAAATATATCATTCAATTCCATATGTTTTTCAACAAATTAATATATATATTAATCATCTCACGAGTAGAACATGAGTATGCCCGATTTTGCTAATTTTGAAAGAATAATGTTATTTATACATAACGGAGTTACATAATGATTTACATTCAGATGAGGTGTCAAAACGAAATTGGAGAAAAAAATTATGATCCAATCATTTTTCTCCACATTGTGTGTATATAAACCATTATATACACGTAGCACAACCATTGAAAATCGAACCCCACTTAACTTTGAGCTCATAGTTGCCCGAAGTTACTAATTATGCCCTTGTTTGGCACCCATTCTCATCTCATTCTTCACTTTTTTCATTTCAACCACACATTCTTCCAATAAAATAATATTACACACAAATCTAAAGGGGGCAAGTATTTGGAATGTTTCGCCAAGAAAAGATGACCCGCTGCTACTTAAAAAATTGCTGGAAATCAAGGACGCACTTGGACAGCCTACTGTGTCCGTTCAGGCAGACGCACATGGACAGCCTACTACGTTCCTTCAAGTAGATGCAAGGGGATAGAGTAATGCTGCCATTCAGGCAGATGCACAAGTACAACATGTTGCGTCCATTCAGGCAGACGCAAGGGGACAAACTGATGTTGTGTCCGTTCAGGCAGCTAAGGCTAGACTTACGGTTTGGACCACGGGGGGTAATTTTTGCACAAGGCATATGATTACTTCTGACTAAGAGGAACTATGAATATTTAGGCTGATAATGTTTGGAAATCTTGCATTACACAGAAACACTCATTTTTGTTTTGGTTAAGTGCTCAATCTAAACTTCTAACCAAAGACTACTTACAATACTTGGATATTAACCGAAATTGTGTTCTTTGAGGACAAATAACGAAAATAGGCCAACACTTGTTCTTTGAATGTTCGTTCACACCACTTGATATGATCCGAGTTGCGCCACTATTTATCAAGATTTTGATGATTGTTGGAGAGAGAGTAGAGTCAAGTTCGAGACTTCAAAGAGTTGATAAATCTGGTCATTTACATGTTCGAGCAACGGAGTCCATAATATTGAAGACAACAAGCCAATGGTCAAGTAACATGTTGGGGACGGAAGTCGAAACGAGTTGGAAAGCACTGGAATTTTCAGTCTCATTTTGAGACCCATTTTTGGTATAGAATCTGTTCGAATTTGAAGATTTGTAGCCCTTGAAGTAAGCTTTCCAACGTATTTTGAATCACCTCAATCAGATATCATAAGAGAAAGATATGACCGAAATACTCAAAGCTGAACCTAGAAGCCAAAGTTTAACCCGCGGTAGTGGTGCCCCCGCGCCCAACTGAAGTCGCTTATTACAGGGGGTATTGCGCCCTCGCGCCCAACATCAGGACATAATATTTTATTTTCCGCGAATTTCCTACTTTCCTTAGAACTCTAATTTAACAATATCTTTTAGAATATTTTCGAAATATTTCATACTTCAAGGGTTTTGCATACCCATAAATAGGATTTATTTTTACATTGTAAAAAAGGTTTGACATTATGAATAAAAATTAAGATTTTTGTCTCCGTGGGTTTTTACATGAAATTTCGAACTTATCAAATATGTTAAATATTTGTGACGTTCATCCATAAAACTTATCAAAGGATTAGGCACCCTTTGTGACGTTAGCAAATCGAGGTTCTTGTTTTCACATACCAACGGGTCTAAGGTTTAATACACCTTAGATTCTTGAATCGTGAGGCTCGGGTTAAGATTTTATCGTCTACAACCTGAATTTGGGCTTTCTTGACATTTTCAAATCAATTCTGGGAGTTCCAAGCTAATCCCATAGCCGGGTTCATATCACCGCCCTTATGGGAAAAGATCCAACAGTAGCTTGGCATTAGAAACTCTCTGTCTACATTAGCTAGCGTGTTGAAGTGGATAAAAAAGGAGGCTTGTGGTACATCTTGGAAAAACAAAGCCAAGAGGATTGCACTTGCAAGCATGATTTACCACATTTGGACGACTAGAAATAGCAAGATTTTTGAAGATCTTAGATTGCAATTGGATAGCATTGTAAGATGAATTAAGATACACGTATACAAAGTAATGTTTCCTTAGTATCTGCACGTCTTGATTCAATTTGAGTCATTAGCATTGAGTCATTGATCTTATTGTTAGTACATCCTTTCTTTTTGTTTGCCCGGGTGCGCCCGGGGTAATTGTATGAGTCATCTGTTTTGTTTTGCCCGAGTATGCCCAATGTATGTGTACATGAATTTTGATCAATAAAATTTTACATTTATTGATAAAAAAAAGTAGGTTGATGGGTCGTTGCCCCCTTCAAAGATAATATAATGCAGAAGTTTTGTGCAAATTTAAGATGATATCTACTTATTATGAGAGTCTGTTATGTAAGTATTAAGTTTATCAATTTATTAGGTAAGCGATAAATGTGTTTTGCACGTTTATTTAGACTTTTAAATTTATATAATAAATGATTATTACGACGAACTTCTATTATATATTGTCCATAGAGGAAACCCTCAATTTAAGGGCTTGTTTGAGCCCAATTTTTGTTAAAAAAAAAATGCATTTTTGAATAATATATTGATGAGAAATGTGTGGTTAAAAAAAATTTGGGTTTATGTGTAATATTATGTTATAAGAATGTGATTGAAATTGGGTCAAAACACTATTTAAGGGTGCATTTAAAAAAAAGGGGGCTCAATCAAGGACTAAATATTATTAATGTAAAAGAAAGGAAGTTTAAGCAGCAAATGACCAAAAGAAGCAAAATGAAAAAATTACGAGCATGAAGTTTGTTACAAAGATTTTCATAGAACAATTATGTACCATTTAAAAGATAGTTGAATTTGGAGTTTAATGCCAAAAAATAAAAAATAAAGAATCGCAATTCGAAATTGTGGATTATGAGAGTTCAAAATTAGAATGTCAAAGCTAGACAAAATAGCAGTCGCTCCTGATCACAATTTTACAAACAGCGATCTCGATTGGCCCGTATCAACTTGAGATTTTGATTTTCCGACCTAAAATAAATGTCGTTTTTGGTAATCTCAAGGCACAACTTTCAAGACCCAATGAAAAATGTGAATATATGTAATTTAGGTCAAACAAAGGGAACTCCATATATCAAAATTTTGGGAGGAAATTTATAAGAAATCATTAGGAGACTTACAGGGTGTTTGGTGGGGATTAAAATTAGATTTTTAGTGGATTGTGATAAAAGTTTTTTAAATGTGTGGTTGAAAAGATATAGGACCCATAAAAGATTTTGTTAATATTGATTGTTTGACTTTGACTTTGACTAAAATCTGACACAAACATGCTCTTAAATATTTTTTAACAAGAAGAATGTATCTCTACAATCATTGAAGAAGTTCAAGATTAAGGATTGTACTCTTCTTTTCTTTCAAATTGGCCTGTTTGTGTATTCATTATTTATCTTGTATTTTTGTAATCAAAGCATGATAGACTACACCTTCTAGTTGTTTAAATTTTGATGGAACATTGTTAATTCTTTAATCCAATAAATTGTTCATTTAAATTTAAATTTTTGCTAATTTATTGGTTGTTATTGAATTAATTTTCATCCTATTATTTGGTCATTTTTAAAATTTATTTTTGGAATATCAAGTTTCTAGCACAAATAACAAACAACATTAGGTCCTACAGAAGATAGAGATATTTCTATTATTTAGCGTATGAAAATACATTTCGGACATACGTAAAATAATGTCAATTGTCAAGTTTATGAAGCTTTTGTGGTATTTTAAACACAATTATTTTGCGCATAGTATTTTTCAGATTGTTTTTTGTTTTAATTAAAAGCTGAGGTCCAGAAGGAGTAAGCAGAAAAGGCCCAAAATTGCCGAGTCCAAAATAGAGGAAATTCGCCAGCAAGTTACTATACTCTTTTCTGGCTGTGAGGGATTCAAGCTTGCGAAATGTGTTTATTTTTCAGTAAACAGGCTTTGGACACAGGTGCGAGTCTATACGGAAAGGATAGTCAAAAAACTCTATACGAGACGCGAGTAGTTGGTGGAATAAGAGAGAGGCTTTTGCTTAAAAAAAAACTATCGCGCTTTGTGTAAGTTTTGGTTTTTGGGGCATGACTTTTGGTAGAGATGTCAAATTGATGGACGGCTAAGAGATGGGGCTACAATACATTAGTTGACAAGTTTTCTCGACGTAATTTCCATCATGGAGTAAATTGTGACAAGATTTGGGGTCCGAAAAGGGTGTTTTTAGTCAAATCATACATCCTGAAATCCCATAACAAGAGGGGGTAGTTAACCATTAATTCCAGCCCATTTCTCAAGAAATTTCAGCAGCAACTTACCAAATTAACTGCCTTTTAACACCCCATAATCAGCCACAGAGCAGCTGAATTCATGCCAAATCTGATTTACTGGTCCACCTTTCATGGTTCAGACCTACTTGAGGAGTCAGCAGAGTTGGCATTAATCTGAATGCAGGCAACAACCGATATATTTGATTATCTAGAGCTTACCCATGGTGACGTGATCCCGGGAAGGGGAATCGCGTGGAACTCGCGGAATTAGTCGAAAACGTCGGGATACTCCAAATTCAGGTTATAGACGGTAGAATCTTGACCCGAGCCTCACGAATCAAGAACCTAAGGTATATTAAACCTTAGACCCGTTGATATGTGGAAACAAGAACCTCGATTTGCGAATGTCACAAATAGTGTTTAATCATTTGATAAGTTCTAACATTTTGAAAGCCACAAATATTGAAAATATTTGAGAAGTTCGAAAGTTCAATCAAGAACCAATGGAAAGGGAAACCTCAATTACGATATTAATCACCAAAATAATATATATTTACAATGAGTAATATCTGAACGATTTATAAGAAACTATAAAACCCTAGTCTACAAGAAATTGATGCTAAAAGATTACATAAGATATCCATCCAAATTAAAACTCAGATGAAATAAGGAAACTCGGGAAAAAGGAAACCCTTATCTTTTATGTATTGCCTGTCCCGGATCATATCACATGCACCTTTCATGGTTCAGGGCTCGCTAGGAAGTTCTCTGCCGAGTCAAAGCATTATGTTCCAGCATTTTCTTTATCTTCATCCATGTCATCTTCTTCATCACACCTCATGAGGGTTTTTCCTTTCCTTTCATCTTTAAATATTTATGTTCTTTGTGGCTATGATTTTGGGTTTTACAGACCCAACTTTGTTACTTCATAAATATTTTGTAAGGAGTCCCATGCCTTTTTTGCAACGTTGCAATTAGAAATCAAATAAATAATGTTATTATCAACAACATTACAATATTGCATATAAACAAAAACCATATTTGTGTACCAATTGATTTGAGAAAAAAAAAATTCATTAGAATTTTTCAATGTTTGTAGTGGTACTTCTTTCTTCAAAAATTCTTATAAAATTTTTGTTACATATGATCTCACTTATAAGAAAGTGAACCCGTTCAGATACCAGTTATAAAATTAAAACCTAAGTAATTATTGATTAATTAATTAATATTCAAAAATAATTATCATATGATATTTCAGCAGAATTGGTTCTAACTATCTGACAAATTATCCAACTATCGATTAACTAATCTTGCAGTTCTCATCTACTCTTATAGTTCACCAGCAAGTTCTAAGTATTTCGCGACCTACAAAATTTCTTGATTCGCAGTAATAATATATTACGATGAAAAGATTAAGTTAAATACGAGCACGCAATGCAACGTGGTAACTGAATTTCATGATTTGAGGGTTTACATTTGGGGATCACAACCTGCGGAATTTTATGGGTTTTGTTTGTATCGCGTCCGTGTCCTTGCAAGGTATACCTATATGTATATGGAGGTAGTGAATATTTATATCTACATGTTGAATAAATGATACAGAAATTGTTTGCAGAAAACTACAAAAGAGAAGGAAATGAACGAATTGGAGAGATCTCTTTATTCCGAACTACAAAGAACTTTATTGCAGGTGTAACACAAACTTAGATCGCACACGATCGTTTGTCCAATACGGTCTAATCTGCCTTATCTAACATGTAATTTAGAGCTTGTACAATATTATTGGTGCACCATATTGAGGTTGGAGGGTTATTATAGTATGTGGAGCATGTGTATAAGAAGGTGAGAGCTCAAATGAAAAATGCTGCAATATCATCGCCAGAGCAAGTTTTGCTTCCATCTGAGCAAAGCTTTGGCCTAAACAGATTCTTGGACCCCAACCAAATGGATAAAATGCCAATTGCTCTCTTGAAGCCTTGGAAATTCCTGTTGGAATTTTGTGTTGGAAATTGGTTGTGACCAATTGAAATGATTTAAGTGGAAATTCCTTGTTTGGTGAATGAGAAATTAAGCCAAACTTAAACCACTTAATATTTGAAATTATTGGAATTGTGTAGAATATTGTGGAATATTCTAGAGAATGTAGATGAAAAGATGTGTCTTTTCATATGGATCATGTCTCTTAAAGAGCATGACTTTTGGTATGAGTAACTTCCAATATTTATGATTATTCAAGAGATGCTTAAAGAGCATGACTTTTGGTATGAGTAACTTCCAATAATTATGATTATTCAAGAGATGTGTCTCTTGATATGGATGTTCCAACTACTATATATATGGATTCCCTATGTGTTTGAATACACAACAACAAACACTACAACTACACAACAAACTATTCATTTGATAGTTTCATATCATTCCATTCCATGGTTACTTTAGTTTTGCATAAAACACTTTGTAGAAGTGATTTTCCTTGCATCAAAATCATGGTTATGGTAGAGAGGGAATTCCGTTCGAGTTCGTGGGTCTAAGTCATTTGGAGTGCTCCTATGGCTAGACGTGGTCGTTGTATCTTGGGAGATGATTGCCAAGAAACCGTTAGCACCGATGCGGGGCAAATTCATCTTAAGGACAAAGTGTCAAACACTTGCCTCGACCGATCGCATCACTTGCATCTCATCTTTTCTTTTCGATTTCATTCTAATTTAGTATTTTGATTTCGGAAAGTAACTAATATTCTTTTGATTTTATGCAAGGTTTGAATTAAAGAATGACACGCGTTCAAGGTTGGAAAGTGATGAATCCATATTCATATATTGGAAGTCGGTAATCACTATTTTGTCTTCTCAAATCAGATTTCGGTAAATCGAATAATATTTCGATTTCACGGTATGTTCTTGATTAATACAATATGCACATTATCGGTGTAATATCTCCCACAATCTTAAGATGAATTTGATGTGTGCATTTTATATTCTAATTTCTTTAGAATCTGATTTTTGTGCAATAAAGTATGTGATTAAAATAATAAGAATACGCACGGAAATGATAAGAGACATTTGAGCAGTTTGGTGCATTTCTACATATGTATGTTGTCTGAATCATGCATGTGCTGATTATTGCTAAATATATTTATAATTGCAAAGGATGTCCACTGATGAGAGATTAAAATAATTAGTGATTTATGGGTAAGAGAATTAAAATATTTCTTACACGTGGATTTCCAATTATGGAATACGAGGCCACTTTTCCATTAGGATGTTGTCTAATTTTTCAAGTGCTACCATGTAACATACAAATTTAGATCTGTGCAGGTGGTGAGTCTCTTGGTATTCGATGAGTATGGGAAGTTGTTTAATTTATGATTTCGATGACCATTCATTTCATAACTGTCATGGAAACATTATTGTTGATGTTTATTACATAAAATAATGAATATACGTTTTGGTCTTTTGTACCATATCAATGGTTGATTATTTGGTCTTGCTTAATTTAATTGATCGAGATTGAGATCAATGACTATATTTCTAAATGAGGAAGTGTGTGGAGTTCCTCAAGATATTGATATTCCTAGTCACGACATGTGTTGACTAAAATGGAATAAACTTATACAATGATTGTATAAATGTTGGAAGAATGCCAACTAATTATTGAAAGTGTATGAACTTTCATGATTATTCCTTCTATTGGAATATGGAAAGCCTCAATAATTTGATGAAATTAATTGAGTTGACTTATGCAAATCATGGTTGCATTCTAGCGTGACAATATATGATCTTGTCACAATGGGTATTAAGCCGCCTAATCACGTGGTGGAAAATTTATGAAATAATTTGGGATCATTTCATATGAAAAATCATGACCATTGGTATGATTAATTTTCAATTAGTGTATCTCTTCATAGAGATTTATTCGAAGAGGCGTGTCCTCTCGTTGGGTTGTGTCTTTTGAGAACACAACTATCGAACCAATGGATGACTCGTTCATTAAATTTGAACATGGTGAATAAGTATTATTAAATATGAAATAATACTATCTTGTGAAATGTCACAAATGTGATATGTTGGAGAAGTTGCAATTCTTGTGAATCAAGATGCTTAGTCTTCTTCATTGTTGAAATTTGATTTCAATCGTGGAACCAATTAAATTGGTATATGTTTTGAGAGCATTGTTGGTCTATGTGATGACCTTAATTTGATTTGCATGATCAAATTGAAGATAATTGGATTGAAGTACGCAATTGAAATAAATTGTGGATTGGCGACCATTGTTTTGAAAGTACTTAAACTTTCACGAAGCATTCGATATGGATATTATCTATTTGATAAATGAATTGAACTACGAAAGAGTTGATGAACTCTAAGTTCGAGTACAACCCAAAAATGTGGGGGTTAACATCAATGCTTACAAACTTATATGAAAGGTTCAAGATTTGTGGATGCAACATTACTAGTTGCACATGCATTCCTTATTGAGGAATTGTGGGGGTAACTTATGTTTAAAAGTTACAAATTTTTCTATACCTTATAATCATAGAAATATATCTATGAAGTGGAAAAGGATAGAAAACCCTTATATTAATTATAAGGATGATATACACTAAGTCTAAAGTGGATGAAATGTGATAAAAGTCCATTACGACGTTTGTTTGGATATGCAAGATCAATTGGAATATTTGAAAAATATTCATAAAAGTTGAAATGCATTGTAGTATTTCAATAATGATATTGAATACCCATGTTTTTGAAATCCACTAGTAAAAGTGATTGACTAGTGTAGTGTGTGATAGAAATCCTCTAACATTGTTGTTTGGAATTTATAAAGCTTTAGATAAAGCTAGTTAGAAGCATGTAGCTTCATGAGAGGATTTCTTGGTGGTGACATGTTGTATCTATTAAATCAATTAATTGTTGGCTAGCTATATTTGATGATATACTAAGTCACATGTAATGGTAAGTCTAGACGTAGACATAATACCGTTAAGCAGTCGATCTCAATGGTGTAAATTCGTGGTACCTTTAGAGATTTACCGAGAGATCAAGAATACTGCATATCGAGGGGAATGAGATTAAAGCCTACGACGTAAGAGTCTTTGTAATGGTAACCCTACCTTGTTGACTGGAGATCCCAAGATCTTGGTTCAAAGGGACAACTAAGTTATGAAGATTACATGAAGCACTTAGGAAATTATTCCTACTCATTCCTATGATAATTAAAGTGCTTTCTGCTAAATGATTGAAGGTTAAGATATTCTTTTAATGATTCCTATATCTTGATTAAGTCAAGTAGAGTAAGAGAGAATACTCTTAATAGGAGATCACCTATATAAGTGTGAAGTGGGGCCGCTTCAATGAGAATTGTTCGAGGCTAAAATTCTCTAAACACTTATGAAACCAAGAGTGGTCCAGGGCCAAAATGGACACAACCGTGAGAACCATGAACGGTTTAGGAAAGACATTGTGTGAGTACTGTTATCTTGGCTTATACCAGTGGTTGAATGGTTCAAGACATCACGTTCACCAATTAGCCAGTAAGTCCGATAGTATTTCACTAAGGGAGGTTCAAAGCCAAAAGCTACCTTCTCTGATGCAGTGTTTTTTCCGTTCTCTCTCTACTAGTGTCTGCATAGTCATTTGCATTAATTTTCATTCATGTGGGGGATTGTTGGAATTTTGTGTTGGAAATTGGTTGTGACCAATTGAAATGATTTAAGTGGAAATTCCTTGTTTGGTGAATGAGAAATTAAGCCAAACTTAAACCACTTAATATTTGAAATTATTGGAATTGTGTAGAATATTGTGGAATATTCTAGAGAATGTAGATGAAAAGATGTGTCTTTTCATATGGATCATGTCTCTTAAAGAGCATGACTTTTGGTATGAGTAACTTCCAATATTTATGATTATTCAAGAGATGCTTAAAGAGCATGACTTTTGGTATGAGTAACTTCCAATAATTATGATTATTCAAGAGATGTGTCTCTTGATATGGATGTTCCAACTACTATATATATGGATTCCCTATGTGTTTGAATACACAACAACAAACACTACAACTACACAACAAACTATTCATTTGATAGTTTCATATCATTCCATTCCATGGTTACTTTAGTTTTGCATAAAACACTTTGTAGAAGTGATTTTCCTTGCATCAAAATCATGGTTATGGTAGAGAGGGAATTCCGTTCGAGTTCGTGGGTCTAAGTCATTTGGAGTGCTCCTATGGCTAGACGTGGTCGTTGTATCTTGGGAGATGATTGCCAAGAAACCGTTAGCACCGATGCGGGGCAAATTCATCTTAAGGACAAAGTGTCAAACACTTGCCTCGACCGATCGCATCACTTGCATCTCATCTTTTCTTTTCGATTTCATTCTAATTTAGTATTTTGATTTCGGAAAGTAACTAATATTCTTTTGATTTTATGCAAGGTTTGAATTAAAGAATGACACGCGTTCAAGATTGGAAAGTGATGAATCCATATTCATATATTGGAAGTCGGTAATCACTATTTTGTCTTCTCAAATCAGATTTCGATAAATCGAATAATATTTCGATTTCACGGTATGTTCTTGATTAATACAATATGCACATTATCGGTGTAATATCTCCCACAATTCCTTCAGAAAATCTCTCTGGTTTGAATTCCTCAACATCTTCACCCCAATATTCGGGGTCGTGATGAAGAAGAGTTGGTAAAACTACTTCAACCCCGGCAGGGATAAGCATTCCACCCAAGTCTGTCGTTTGGACCGTGTATCGAGTGAGACCGGTCACGGGCGGGTATAATCGGAAGACTTCTTGGAGCACCATTGAAACCTGCAAGCAAGATTTCATAATCAGATCAATGGCTTGTCCACAGTCCACCTGATGTGCACAGAACAGCTTTTAAAGCAACTTTTATTTAACTCTCGAAATAAGCAATTTTAAGCTTGGCCTTTTTTATGCCTCGACTGAGTGACAACAAGGGGACGTCAAGCCCCTGCGTAGGATTTGGATAGACGCCGGAAGTGTGCTATCAGGTTAAGTACTTAAACATAAGGAAGATAAAATAAATTTAATTCATACTTACAATTCTGAGTTGGTTTATATCTTTGAGATCAGGTGTTTTCTTCCCACATATCTGAAGAACCTCTTGTCTGGCTTTTTCTTGCCAATCTGGATGCATTGACAAGACAATGATGGTCCAAGTAAGCCAATTAGCAGTTGTCTCTTGCCCAGCAAAATAGAACAATTTGCATTCTTCTATTACATCCTCAATTTTCATGTCATTATTTGTATGACTTTTACATTGTAATAGCAAACTTAGCAAATCGCCGTTTTTCGATTCTCCCATTTGCATCGCCCTCTCTTTTCTTTGCATCATTTCTTTCAACATTGCCTTGATTTTGTTGTCAATTTCATATCTCCTTCTGTTCTTCTTTGTGGGTAAAAATCTGCACCAAGAAATAAATATTGTTCATGGATCAAAATAACAGCAAAAACTTTGACTTTTACGTCAGAATAAGTTACTTATTTGGACTTTAATCAATAACAACTTCTTTTTTTCTACGAGTAAACTTTTTAGCCAAACTACTATTAATTCTTGGCCAAGTGTAGAAAATGCATTCACCTGTAACCGGGGAGATATATAGACATAAAGGCTTCAAGAACGAGCCCAGCTTGTTCCTTTTGAAGTTCAAATATCGTTTTTCCATCTTCAAAGCTGCTTCCAAATGCTGCTCGAGAAATAACATCCGCTGCAAGATTTTGCATTTCTTGAGCAACGTCGAGTTCAGATGATCCTTTCGAACCAACCAAATTCTTCCATTGATCAATCAAGTTACAGCAGCTGGTTAAAAATGCTGGCAACATATCCTGTTAGTGTAGTGCATTGATCATTAGGACATCGACTCATAAATAGTAAAGATTCCAGGATTAAATGGTTCAAGTGGGACGACAAACAAGATTTTAGCTTCTTTTTTTTAATTAGTTTTTGTTTATATCTAGTACTGTCGAGTCAAATGCACCACAGATCTATCGAGAGAATTACCTGTAATTTCTCGTGGTGAAATGCTGGAGTGATTAGTTTTCTGCGCTTGGCCCATTTTTCCCCTTCCAAGGTGTTAACACCTAATGTTAGAAGATTAACCAAAGGGTTCGCCGGTGGCTTTTGGAAGTGACCATTTTTATCATTTAGTATCAATCTCGTTAGCTCAGGGTCTGCAATAATCAGCATTGGTCTTCTTTGAAGCCAAGTCAGAGATATTTTTCCTATTTATAATATAACATAATCAGTTGGAATGTCTAAAGCAAAATGGAAATAAATTTTGATTCATTCTCAAAGGCATTCATAGCAACTTTTTATATGCTGGACAGAACTAAACATGTCGAATGTTTAACCATTGCCGTGTAATCTAGTCCAATCAAGCATACCTATCCCGTGTCTTGGACCAATCTAGGCCGTCTAGAAAGGCCGTCTGTGTCGAGTCTTTAGGGGGTTGTGAAGAGAAGAAGGCTTACCATACTTGTGAAACATTTGGTGCCACAAAGGGTTAACGCGGTGTACAATGGCATGGTTTAAGGGCATGGGCTTGGACCAAGCTTCAGCTATGAGTTTCTTAGTCTCCTTCATGTCTCCATACATAAGTGTGTAAGAATTACCTCTAATTCCAAGCTTCTTTAAATGTTTCTCGAGGCTTTTGGGTTTCCACCAAATGACATGAAAAACTTTTAGAATGCAGCACAGGATGAAAAAAACACCAGACAAACTGAGATATTTGAAGATGAACCCTTCCATTGTCATGTTTATTTCTGTGGACACAAACCTTTTGTTTTGATAAGTGCACTTGCTGATGAGCTCCAATTTATAGAATTTTTGTACAATGGATCCAACAACCAATGGGACACGTGTCACCCATCCCGGAATTCAATCTACTCGACCCAATAACAACGCAACGCAAGTTTTTTCCAGCTGAAAAAAGAAGTAAAAATTACTTTTTGTTTGAATAATATTATGGACAATGCTATATATACATTCACGTTTTTACCTAATTTTTTACTTACATTCATAATAGGATGTCGGGACCACACATTTGAAAATTTTTTATTTATGCTCGCCGCGGTTACATGTAAGAAGGTGTAACATTTTCGGTACAAAAAAATTGGTACAAATAGAATTGTCCTAATATCATATAGCACTATTGATGTTTAGTACTAGTTTACGTGACATCATAGTAAAAATTCAAGTTAAAGAGATTTCAAAACCCTTCAGTTTATTTCCCTTGTCAACCATTGTTGTTTGTACACTTAGATTTATTCTTTTTTTTTTCCAATTTTTACCTCATTTTTCTTGGTTTTTGGACGGATGCAACAGTGGGGCCTCTAAATTATTGCATGAATGTGTACCGTTTCAAGAAAATATGACTATATGAGAGACCAATTTCCAATAGGCCCAAACTACCCTTTTTTTAATGCTAAAGGAAATTAGAATGTGTAGGGTAATAATAGTTAGGTATTTTGGTAAATAGTGGATGACAAATTGGGTAGTTTAATCCAACCCATTTTCAAGGGCTGCTTTACCCATAAATGCTCTGGCACAAATCATGTAATTTCAGACGCGTGCCCACAAAAAGTGAAAATGGGAATTAAAAATTGAGAAATGCTATTCATTGATATGCATTTCCCATCTATGTGACGTTAAATGATATATAAAATTAAATAAGTCATTTAATTTTATCTATCATTTAACCAATTATTTACATCCATATAAATTGAGGATGCATCCCTACCGAAGATTAATAGCATTTTTCTTAAAAATTTAGAAAGAATGGGGGCCAAACGGGAGGTTAATGGCATTATTCTAAACACCTATAACTTTATTTTTTCTACTTTTAAGTGGATATGTCAAAATAAATAACTTCTTTTCTTACTTTCAGCATTGGATTCCTGATCCAAGATTGCATACATGATTCAAGATTAATAGATAGAATTTTAATTATATCAAGTCTGATTGAGTCACATTAAAATTTTCATTCTCATTCTTATATTTATTTTCAATCACACATTTTTCAATAAAATAATATTTTTCATCAAATCAATAATTTTTCTTTCTTATTCAACTACACATTTTCCATCAATTTACTATTTCAAAATATATTTTTTTAAAAATAATTTGGCTCAAACACACCCTAATTTATATTTTGTCGCGCAAACAATCGTGTTTAATAAAATAATTTCTTGATTAGACAGTCCAGTTACATCATGGGACCCTCGGTTTGACCAGTTAATGGTATCTTTTTCTTGTGGATCAAGGAGTCAACAATAGATAAAACCATTAAAAGTCCTACCTTGCTGCCCAAGGACATAAAAAAGCAAAAACGAAGCTGAAAAGTTGCAAGCATATGTACCCAAGCACGGGCGAATCCAGCATTGTAATTCAATTAGGAAGAAGATCGTTGACTGTTAATCGATGATTGTTGACAAAATAGCTCGAAAATATAATTCAGTACATATATAAATGCACTAAAAAGTAAAAAGTATATACGCGTGAATTATAAGTCAAACATTTTCCCCATTAATTTTTTTCACTTATCCCTAATTTCCTAAAAACCTAAATTCCCCAATCACAAATCAAAATTATAAGTAATAACTCATAATCTCATACAATAATATAACACGAATTCTCATTTCTCATAATTCATAAATCACAAATTCACAAAAACTAAAAAATAAAAATAAAAATTGAAAAACAGAATGCTCATAGGCAGCCGGCAGCCAAAAGGATTCATGGGTAGGCAGGTAGCAACTAGCAACATTGATTTCAAATTTTCAAGTGGTAAAATTTTTGAGCTAATACCTTTTGCCTTTTGGTACAGACAGTGGGACAAATCGCAGATGAAGCTCTAGTTATGCAACTGTTGAATCACCATCGTCCATCGATCTCGTCAATCGACGGCTTCACAGATTCACAAAAACAACATGCCGCACTCTTGACTCCGCAGTGGATTCGCATTCGCCCCTGGTCGTCTCTCGTCTCCTTCTTCTGCGGGACCAAAATTGGATTTGGTTTTGTTGTGGCTAATGGACTTGCAATTGCTGCAAAACCCATGGATTGAGCTCATTCATTGGCCTTATTTTTAAAAAGAAAGGCACAAACAATAGTTAATAAGAAAGTGGAAAAAAAATTTAACAGTGTCTTCTTCATATCTTTCTTCATGTTGGACAACGAGTCGGCGACGACTTACTTGAAGCTCTCAGCGGATCCAGTACGGGCGGCCACGGGGGCTAGCCAAATGCTGGGTCCGCCCCTGATCCAAGAAAACCTCGTTTAGATTTTTTTTTTTTTTTTTTTCATTTCTAGAAAATAAACGATAATAACTTTTAAATGCAAATCTACAATATTTATTTAAATTGAAGGATTCAAGAAAAACTTTTGAATATCGATTTTACCCTTATATATTTAGTTGTAGGTCAAAAACACCCTTAAAATCTATTTATTTTATTTAATACTCCTAACATTTTTCCGAGCACTCATTTGCTATTTTATTTTAATTATGCACATTTTGCTTTGGTTAAATCATTTGTTTCAATTGCTCTGCACTATCCCATTTAATGGTTTTATCATTTATTTTTAATTCTGCACATTTTGCTTTGGTTCAAATGCAAGAGAAATCCAAGGGAATCATTTTTAAAAATAATACTATTTAGCATCAATTTAGGTGACGTTAAGTGATGACTCAATGAAATGCAGAATTAAGTGATTCATTTAATTGTACTTCTTATTTAACTCCTGATTAGTGTTATCTAGATTGGTGTTTTAACAGCATGATGTTAAATAGCATTGCTTTATTTTTAATAGTTTTTTATAATTTATTTTATTTTAATGGCTTTATTTCCTATACATACTTCCTCTACCCTACCGTCTTCTCTCTCGCTCTCACTATCTCTTCTTCCCAATAAATTATTTTGATAAAATAAATCGAGATAACTATCAAGGGAACTGTGTGTTTCTGTTTTTTAAATTGTAAAGAGAATAAAATTTAGAACTAACTTTTTATTTTAAGTTTTTACCAATTATTTATGATTTTTTATCATCATCTCCTTTTGGTTTTCATAGGATTATTAGGAGAGAGTTGCATATCTCCAATGATACCGAATCTAATCAAGTCGAATCGAATTAAAATGAATCAAATATGTTTACTTGGATTTTAAGCAAACCAAAGCAAGAGATAAATGTGTGCATACTTTGCTTTTTTAATTTGATTCAACATATTTATATTCAAGCAAATTAGATAAGAATTTTCTTACGTCGAAGTAAGAATTTTATAATGTGTTTTGAAATTGCCATTTGCAATGAGGCAGAAAGGGTAAGAAATCAATTTTAGAGATTTAAGTATTCAAGTTGTTTGTAGAAGTGGTAGTTTTTTATCCACAAGGTATGTTCTTTTTTGTAATTCCATTTCTTATTTGGTTTTCCATTCCTATCTTTTGCGTGGAATCTAAAATCAGGATTCCAATTTTTTATTAAACAAATTACATACTCTTTAAGTTTATTTTCTTTCTTCTTATCTACTTGTCAAAGAAAATTCATTTCTCTTTCTGCATTTGAATTTTGGAATTACTATGCCTCAAAATTACTACTGTTCTCTGAATTTTATAGTTATGTCCATATCGAGTCAAAACTCTTTTTCATAACGTAAAACAAGTAACTATACAAGTCATTAACATAAAGTAAGCAATAATGTCAATTATAAAAACTTAAATAGTTAAAATTTAAAAGTTTCACGTCTCCTTTCACCAATAAGAAAATGTCAAGAAATAATTGGAACCAAAGGTGCACGAAACATAAAAAGATTAAAATAGTTAAATTTCACCTTCGTCATTTTCATCTAGATGCCTTAATCTTTGATAACTTCCACAATCACTTGAATCACCAAAACGACGAAGAACGTCCAATACATCCAAATCACCCATATTTTGAGTATTAAGCTCATCATTATTTCCATTGTCATCTAAAACACAAAAATAAGAAACATGGGGAAGCATGTGAAAACATGGTAGGACTTGATAGCCCAAGAATAACTAACCAAGTGAGGGGTGAATTGGTCTTTAAAACTTTTTTGAAAAATTAATCTAAATTCAAATAAGTAAAAACTAAATAGATTAGTTCAAATAATAAGTGCAAATATGAAAGCAATAATTAAAAGGGAAGAAATGATGCAAACAATATAATGGTGGAGTTTCGATCTAAAGCAATGATTTACACCCTCCGTTATTAAACTCTCCAACACAAGCAATGCGTTTTCACTATATCGATTGACTTATGGTGCAATTCAATCCTTTACAATGCTTTCGATAACTTACAAATAAGGAGCACCGATCTTTATACAATATTGAGTTTTAAGAGATCCCAATATGACCTACACTATTGAGTTTTACGGGATTTCAATATGACTCACACGGGTACTTACAATAAGGAGTATCGATCCTTATACTATTGAGATTTCAAGGGACCTTAATACGATCCACAAGTTTACAACAATAATTTTACAACGAAATTTTTTTCTTAATAAATGATACAAATGAATTAAGTATTAAGAGAGACAAACACTTCAATGAATAACAATAAATGATAGCTCAAGTGTTAGATAAAAAATTTTGACGAATATGATAATTAACAATTTGATTCAATCAATCAAAATTTTTAAATGGGAAGATGAAAAAAAAAAGTATAATGTAAGTCCAAAATTTTTCTTAAAATATATCTATTTTAATGAATGATTATAATAAATTGTGTATCAAGAGAGAAATAAGAAACTTTGATTAATACGATGATTAATAAGTTTGATTCAATAAATTAAAGTTTTCAATATGAAGAAGTAGAAGAAATATATGCAATGTAAGTTCAAAGATTTCTTTCAAAGTATATCTATCTTTTATAAGTAATAGAAATAAGTTTAAGGACAAAAAGAGAGATGATTTTTTTTGATGAAGATGATGATTAAAGAATTTGAATCAATCAAAGTTTTTTATATAAAAAAATAAATGAAATGAATGTAAATGTAATCTTAAATAAATCTCTTAATATATCTCACTTTGATATTCTTAAAAGTCTTTTGAAGAATGGAAGAGTGAGTATATTTATAGAGTTCAAAACGTCAAAAAAATATGTGATATCAAATAATTTGTCCTTGTAACTGTCTCTTATCCGAATGATCAATATAGCCATTTGTAAGTAAAAATCAAATGTTGGAACGATCAAATTTTGGATCTTTCAAAAATTTCGGTTGATCGCCTCTCCCAACTGGTCAACAACCCGACAATTTCGGTCTTTTTAAGTTTTGGCTCCATTTGATCCGATTCGAAGGGTATGGATTTTTGGAAAGTATTTTTAACTAACTTTTCAAGATAAAAACTATTTTTCAAGTTAAAATATCATTTTAAAAGTTATTTTTATATTTGACAATACACAAAATTGTTTTTAATTCAGAAAAGAATTTTGAGATTAAGCATTCATTGCCAGATATCAAAGTGTTGGTACTTTTACACCTTATTTAAGAAATCAAGTGTTTGAAGAAAATATGTTGTTTTGAATTATACGGCATGGGGAAGAGAAAAGAGATGGATCGAAGGTAGAAAAAATGGGGTTGCCATTTTCGCAGATTTGAGATTTCAATTCGTTATAACTTAACTCTGAAATGTTGAACCAGTGGTGGGTCACAAATTTTGTCTAAACTTGCCGGTTCAACGGTTATTTAGGTGGGTTTTAAATTAGAGGGTTTATGAGGCAAATCGGACCGGACATGGGCCCGGTTCCTAGTTTTTCCGATCAAACTGACCAATCCGATCTAACTTTTAAATTAAAACTATCTCATTACTTGTAAATAACCAAAGATAATATCTTAGTAAATTAATGTATATCTCTTCCCTTGCTAATGATTTTTAACGCACGTTAAAAATGAGAATCCAAATTATGTGCAGTGCCATCAACTTATTTATGTCAAAATTTAGTCTAATAATTATCTCGTGTAAATGAGTTAGCAATCCAAGTTATTCTCAATTTATTTACAAAGTCTAATAATTGCATGTTTTGTAATTTACATTTGTTCCAAAGAGATGTATATGAAGTCGGTTTATCACAACAAAGTCTTTTTTTTTTCGCACATTTCATTGACTCCATAAAATAATGAAGGATGTCCTTCAAATTCAAAAGGATACCATTTTCATGCTTTACAATGACCATTAACAAGGATCAAGGACAAACAATACCTAATGTTGGAATTATATGTCGCACTTCCTCTTGAAATTTCAATTCAAATAACGAAAGTTTTGGTAAAAGCAAAAAATAAAAAGAAGAAAAATAGTGGGATGTTGACAAAAAATATCGTGCACAAAGAAGTGTTAATATAATCAAAACATTACATTTTAGTTTATTTAACATTTTCACATTATATACCTAATTTAATAAAAATGTGTGTGTGTGTGTGTGTGTGTGTGTATAAAACTATCTTGAAGAGGGTGAATATTAATTATTCTACGCTTAAGAAAAAACAAATGAAATGGTTCTCCTTTTAAAGACAGGGATATGAAACAATTGAAACATCTTTAATAGTATCACGTGAAAAAAATTTCTTCAAATGAGAGAATTTTTCCACCAACTTTCCATTTGAGAGATTCGTTGAAACAACTTTTTTGTCTACTACTTGAGAGTATCTTGAAAAACATTTTTGTCTACCATTTGATAGTATCTTAAAAATCTTTTTGATGGCCACTTAAAAAACTCACTTCACTTGAGCACGTGAAAAACAATACTTTTCTTCACATGAGAGAATCTTGAGTTCACAAAATTGAAAATAGTTATCTCCTTCCCGACTTTTTGAAATCTTTGTCAGGTCTTCCTTTTAAGTGTCAGCAAAGTTGGGAGAAATAATTTGTTGGATGGAAAACACGTCTTGAAAAGTAAATCTTTTGATTTTTGAGCATGGTATTGATAAAGTTCATCAAGAAAACTTGGACCATGTAGTCATTTGGTAGTTTTTAGATTTTCTTGATCAATTAAATCATCAATATCAAACTCATAACAATCATCTTCATTATCATTGGTATGATCTGATTCTTCATTTGAGGTTTCTGACTCTGATTTCTTTGAAGTGGCGTCTGCAAAATTTGCAATCTTTTCAGAAATCACAGATAATTAATCTGGAGTTCTACACTGACTTAACATAGCCAATAATTTTGATTTTTCTGTAAGAAAATCATCGTTTTTTCTTGCTCTTTTCTAGAGGGAACTCTGATATTCTTTTGTTCTAGATTCATGAGTTTACCACCTTAGGACAACAATTTGTTTCATGAAATTTTGACCACCATTTGATTTTGAATCTTCTTGCAATCTTTTTGACATTGAATTCTGAACCAGGATTTTGAATAATTTGATAATCTCAATAGAAAATCCATGAGACTTTGGGATTCATTGAAAATTGAAATAGAAGATTTTCTTGAGGTTTTAAAAAGGTTTTTGCCTCTTTTTTAAAATGTTCGAACCCTTGACGAGTAAGACTAGGTAAAACAGTCTCGTCAATGCCAAAATATTCTAACCATATTTGAAATCATTTTGAAAAATTGTTTGAAAAAGCCTGGTTAAAAAGAATAAACCAGGAATGCGAAACTGGTCTAAAGAAAGAGACATTAGACCATGCATTAATGTAGTCAAAATAATTGAAACGAAATTCAAATGAAGCATTTTTTGAAAGATTTATTTTCTTCTCATTCCATGGGTTGGTCCCTCAGTCTTCATAAGACCACACCCTTAAATGGAAATTTTTGAGAAATCAATGTAATTTTGTTTTTGACGATTTGGAGTATGAGTAATGATGGCTGATCCTGTTTTGACGAGAATAGCTTCATAGTATTCTCTTGATTTTTTGATATTTTTGGGTAAGAAATGGAAGTCTTGAGGTAAAAAATCTTGAATACGTTCATCAATGGATGAATATCGATGTATCCATGAAATTTCAATTTCACAAATAAGAAGGTAAAGAGGTTTTGTAAAATAATGAAAGGTAATTTGAGATTGATTAATTTCTAGTAACTTACCATATCCTGTTTGGACAGCTTTCTTGAAGTTTGAAGGTTCATTTTGAGTAAAAGCCTTTTGAGTAGAAGCTAATATAGTTTTTTGAGAATTTGAAGATGAAGAATGAGAATTTGAAATATAATCATCAATTATAAGTAAAAGAATTGAAGATTTTTGCTTATTCTTCTTCTTAGAGGAAGAATAGAAATCCATATCTCACAAATGTGTCACTCAACACTCTTCTTTTACAAGAATTCTCTAGTTAAAAAGTCTGCAAGATAGTTAGATTTTCCTTTTATATATAGGATTTTGAAATCAAAGCAAGACAAAATAGCTTGCCGTCTAGCAAAAATTTGTTTTGAAACCAGGTTTTTAACGTCCTTTTGTAAAACGTCTTTTGAAACTTTACAATCAATTTTTAGAATAAATTATTTATTGATTAAATCATCTTGAAATTTAAAAAAACATAAAACAATTGATAAAATCTCTTTTTTGATTGTAGAATAATTTCTTTTAGGGTCAGTCTAAATTCCACTGCAAAATCTGACTAATTGTTCTTATTTTGACAATTATCGAGGCTTCTGGGTCAAGTATTGAAAGACAATGTAGGCTTTTGATAGCTGCTTTAGCCTTTTGAACAGCTAAAGCATGCTCATGATTCCAGGGATCAGGCTTCTTTCGTAATCTTTTGAAAAAAAGAAGGGCACATATTAGCCTAATATCTTTAATAAAGTTTGACATGTAATTGACACAATCAATAAATCTTTGAAGACTAGATTTTTCAAGGATTTGATCGGGGAATTTGTCAGCAAACTCAAGACTTCGTTGAATAGGAATAATGGTCCCTAAATGAATATTATGTCCTAAAAATCTAATATTCATTTGACACAAAACAACATTTTTAGCAGATACTGCTAAACCATTTTTCTTAATAATTTGAATGAATGTATGCAAATGCTTGAAATGATGTTCAATACTTTTAGAAAATATTAAAACATCATCAATATAGACAATTTGAAAATGGATTAAAAATATCATTCATGATTTTTTGAAATTCAGAAGGAGCATTTTTTAAATCAAAAGGCATAACATTCCATTCGTATTGTCTGAAAGGAACATTAAATGCAGTTTTGTATCTATCTTCCTCTTTGATTTGAATTTGCCAAAAATCAGAGAATAATCTATTGAAGAGATCTTTCTTTTGAGGTAAAGGATAACGAATCTATTGAAGAGTAGAGTTGAGAGGTTTATAATTGATCACAAGTCATGGAGCTCCACGTTCTATTTCAGCAAAATTATTGACATAGAAAGCCGAACAACTCCAAGGAGATTTACTCGACCGAATAAGACCATTTTCAAGGAGATCATTAATTTCCTTGACACAATAATCAAATAAATCTTTTTTCATTTGAATTGGTCTAGATTTGGTAAGGATATTGGATTTTTGAAAATCAGAATTATATGGAAGGGAAATAATTTGTCTCTTTCTATCCCAAAATGCATTTGGAATAGTAGAGCAGATTTCTTTTTGAAAAATTGAAATTTTTTCTTTTACTGAAGATTCTTGTAACTGTTTTTTAATTCTTTTGAATTTGATTTCTTCTTTAAGAAATTGAATATGTTGCATTTTTAAATTTATATTATTAATCATTTTTGAAATCATTTCTTCTTTTAAGGAATTAATATCTTTAAAAGATGGCGAATTTGTAAATTTGAAAAATATTTCTTGACCAAAATTTTTTGTAAACAATCCTTTAGAATCTGCTTCAAAAGGATAAATTTGAACAATAAAAGGTGTACCAAGAATTATTTCTTGATTTAAATCTTTAACAAGATAAAATATATTTTTGAAACAGATATTTGAGTTGCAAACATGTGCTTTCGAAAGTTTATATTGAATATTGAGTTTTTTACCACTGGCTCCATACAGTCACTCAGTAGTCCTCTCAAAATATTTTGTAGAAATCAACTATTCCCGATTACAATTTTGATTAGCGCCCGAATCAATAAGAACTTGAGTTGAAAGTTTGAATTCTTTGTTGACGATAATTGTCATATGACAATACCATTTTTGTAGCTGAATTCGATTAATAACATTAACCTTTTCAGCCTCAGCTTCATCATCTTTATCAGAAGATCGATTTGAATGATCTGTATCAGAAGAACGAAGAGAATGATAGCTAGGACGATAAGCATGAGAAGTATCATTTGAATCGGATTCATCATAAGATTCTTGAGAGATTTGTTCAGGTTTAGATTTAAAAAGTACTACTTCCATTCGTACTTCTTTCATTTATTTTTCAAGAATGGCAATTTGAGATTTCATTTGATTTACTTCCATCTTCAAATCAGAAGTAGAAGCTTTTTAATCTGAAAAATTATTCATAATATTTTGAAAAATGATGGGTTCAGAAATAAAAGATGAGGGAAAAAGAGTAGCAAATTTCTTTTTGAGTTGAGGATCTTTGATTTGATCAACAATATCTTGAATGAGTTCTTTTTCTTTAGTAAGAACATTAATGATCTTACAACCACAAATTTCATTCTCTTGACTAGAAGAAGAGGAGGTTGAGGAATTTTCTGACTCATAGTTAGAGTCTTCTTGATGTTGAAAAACATGTTCTAATTCAGAATTAGATTCATCATCAGAACTAGAAAGTATATTGAGAAATTGAAGTTTAATATCTTCATCAATTTGAAGATTATAGATCTTATCTTTCATAGGACATTTATTTGAATAGTGTCCAGTTTGCTTGTATTTCCAGCAAGTGACATTATTTTTATTTTTAAAGCCTTTTTTCTTTTTGGAAATTTTGAATGGGAAAATTTTGAATATTTTTTGTAATATCTTTTTGTAAAATACTTTCCCTTTTTTAAAAATTCTCAATTTTTTCTTTTTGAAGGAGGAACAATTTTCTCATAGCCATATTGTTCACAAAAAGATCTGAGTTCCTTATGACTCTCAGTTCTTAATGATTTTAATTTGGCTTTGAGTTAATCCTTCTTTATTGATAATAGTGATTATTTCTCCATAAGTAAAATTTTGATAACCTTTACTATCATATTTCCTTTTGATAGTGTTTTTGATTCTTTCAGCAAAAAGTTTAGGAAATCCAAATATAAATCTTTCCTTCTAAAATGACTCATCACAATCTTGATGAAGCATAATTCTGGTAATAAAAGTATCTTTATACTATTTGAAATCTTGTAATGAAGGACAATGAAGGTGCATAAGAATATCCGAATTCTTTTCGATGAAAGAGATAGGATTTCCTACGAAATGTTTGATAATGGTATAAGTAAGAGTCACGAAACTATTGTTTTGTCCTTGATTATCAATGGCAGAAAGAATCTCGTTTCTTTATCCGTCGATCATATAATTATACCTCCAATTTTTTAGGCATCCTACAAAACCTATAGTGATATAATTGTATGCTTGAGCAAGATTAATATTTGAAGCAAGATATGAGTTGTAACATATAACCATTCTTTCACATAGTTGAATAACTTGATATTCAGATGAACCATCTATATTCCATTCAACAATAGATTTACCATTGTATGAATGTTGTTTTGAAGGTTTTTCTTTAAAAAGTAAATTAGGGGCAATATGAGAGGAATAATAAGGAGGGACTTTAGAGGTTCGTCCATTCAACTTATTAACTTGAGGAATTTCATCATCAATGAATTGAGATTCAATTTCATCAATGGTGTTAATATTTTTTGAAGAGGAAATTGAGTGGTTAGTTCTTTCAAAGCTTTTGACTCGGTATTGAGACTGTCTGAAATGAGACCTCAGGAATTCTACAGAAAGTAGGAGCGATAACTTTCTTTTTCATGGCTTTTGATGATTTTGAAGAACTCTCAACATCATAATTGATTTCAATTCCATTTAATTGAGAACAGACAGATTGTAGAACAATATTATTATAAATATTCTGAGATTGAATGTTTTTGATATCTTTAGCAACAACCATAGATTCGTCTGGTCGTTCAGCAGACACTTTTTTGAGGGGAGAAGCAAGAATTTAGGTCTTTTCTTTAAAAGAAGAAGTTGAATGTCTAGCACATTGAAAAAAATTAGATCGAGATCCATCATCTATTCTAGATGAAGAACTTCTTTGAAAAGTATTTGAGGAAGATGGTTTGTCAAAGATAAATGCTAAGTATTTCTAGAGTGAGAATTATCAATTTGTTAATTATCTTCAAGTGACACCAATTAAGTATTTACTAGCGAAGGATTGAAAATGAATTATTTCGTATGTTTGACACGTGGCTTCATCTTAACGATTGACAAATCAAACACTCTACAATCCTAACATGGCCATCATAGACATTTTTTTGATAAAATCCTCAATTAATGATCCTAATCTTCTATATCACATAAGTTGATCCACTAATAAATAAATAAAAAGATAATGCATATAACCTCAATGCAAGACTAAAGGACGTAAAATTACCCCCTGTTATTAATTCAAAGAAAGAGAGAGAGAGTTTTGAATATTATTTCTAGAAGAATGTGTGTTTAAAACGTAGGGATAAAATTTAAATATATGTGCATAATATTTTATTTTATGAATGTGTGATTAAAAATGATCATGTATTAAAAAAAGAATTTTAAAATATGGACATCATACATTGGCTTAATACTGAAATCAATAAAATAATTTTTTTCAATATTGAAACACTTTCATCTTTATTTCTAATATTGTAATATATCTAACAATTCTCACTTACACGTCACGTGAACACACTAATTGCTGTTTGAGCCACATTTGAAATAGTATATTGATAAAGAATGCGTTGTTAAAAATAATTTAAAAGTTTTGAATTGTAAGTAATATTATTTTAATGAAAAATGTGGAGAGAAAAAAATGCATTTTGAAAAAATTGAGGATCAAATAAGGGTTATATAAAAATATCAAATATATGCTTATATGCGTATAATTCATACGTACGTGAGTGCCTACCCGTATCTAATAGCACAATATATTGCGCTAAAAGAAGATTTGAGTCACGAACTCATTTTACCAAATAACATATAGTTTTATTTCCACTTTTACATAAATAATAATTAATCCAGAAATACGACGTAAAGAGTTGAGGAAATAAATGCGCAAATGTTGAGGACATTCATTGAAATTGAATTGTCATGTTACATAGACAACTAACCTTTCTAGTAAAAAAAGTTAATTATAAATAAATAAAAAAGCTTAGATCAATAATTTTTTTAAAAAAATTATAGAACTTTTTCAGCCCGATTTGGCCCCATTATTTGAGATTATAATTTTTGAAATAATATATTTTTTAAAAAATGTGTGGTTAAAAAAAATGTCTTAAATTTACGTGTAATATTATTTTTCGAGAAATGTGTGATTGATAAAAAGAAATAAATAAATAAATTATAATTTTAATGGGCCAAACTGCTTATTACAAATAAAATGTTGGGGTACTTACAAAAATACCATTAAAATTAGGGATGTTTTGAAAAATCATATGAAATGTTTTTATGAAGTAAAAAATACTGTGTAAAATGAAAAAGTGATACAACGTCACTTTTTTAACTTCTTTAAAAAGTGACAAAACTAAAAAAAGTGACACTCTCTCAAAAAGTGATACAAATACTAATCAAAACCTTAGATTTAATTTAATAAAGGGACATAAATTTTAAAAGTAACGACTACAAAAAAGGTGACACCACCAATTAAATCTTTGAAATCAATTCAATAAAGTAACAGAAATTAAAAAAATGATAAAAACTCAAAAAAGTAACAACACTAAAAAAAGTGACGAAACTACGCTTACTTTTTTTAGTGAATTGTATCACTTTTTAATAAAAGTTACTCCACATTGTATCACTTTTTAAATAAAAAATTAAGTGTAATGTCACTTTTAATATCTTTTTTTTAATAAAAAAAATGATATATAATATCAATTTCATTAAAAAGTGAAGTGAAATATAATGTCAATTTTATTACAAAGTAATATTTGTCACTAAAAAAAGTAACATACGATAAAAAAAGTGACAAATACTAAAAATGTAACATGAAAAAAAAGTAACAAACGTTCAGAAAAGTAACACTAAAAAAGTGACTCACGATCTTTTTTAAGTTAAGTGTCACTTTTTTATTAAAAAAGACATACAATGTCACTTTTATTCAAGAAATGATGTTTGTTACTCAAAAAAAGATAGAAATTTCAAATAATAGACAAAAAAAAGTAACAAACATTAAAAAAGTGATAAAAAATTAATAAAAATTGACAAACACTAAAAAAAGTAACACAAATTTCAAAAAGTGACGAATCCTACTTCCTATAAAAGAGCGGATCCCAATTGTCACTGTTCATCTCGTGTCGTCCAATTCACATTAATCCAGATTGAAACCGGTTTGTTACTGTTCACCACGTGATGCCGCGCACAATTAGTTTACTGTTCATCTACAGGCTTTGTTGACTATCCTCGTTGTGCTTTATATTTTCTTTCACTGATGAAATTCAACACGGGTTGACTGCATTTAATGAAAATATATTAGCCGGCCCTTGTTTTTTTTTTCTTTTGTCATTTGTCACCATTTAGTTTACTGTTCATCTGTCATATATTTTATGACATACAAATAGAAATCGAATTGCCGACCTTTGTTATCTCTATTTTATTTTCACTGATGATGATGAAATTCAACACGGTGGACTGCATTTAATGAAACGATAGTAGGTGGCCCCTTTTTTTTTGTCATTTGGCACTATTCCGCTTGCTGTTCGCCGGCATAGCAAGTGGGATCCATATCTTCTTTCCATTTTATCACTGATGATGATGAAATTCAACACAGTGGACTGCATTTAATGAAACGATAGTAGGTGGCCCTTTTTTTTTGTCATTTGGCACTATTCCGCTTGCTGTTCGCCGGCATAGCAAGTGGGATCCATATCTTCTTTCCATTTTATCTTCACTGATGAAATTCAACACGGGTCGACTGCATTTAATAAAAATATATTAGCTGGCCCTTGTTTTTTTTTCTTTTGTCATTTGTCACCATTTAGTTTACTGTTCATCTGTCATATATTTTATGACATACAAATACAAATCGAATTGCCGACCTTTGTTATCTCCATTTTATTTTCACTGATGAAATTCAACACGGTGGACTGCATTTAATGAAACTATAGTAGGTGGCCCTTTTTTTTTGTCATTTGGCACTATTCCACTTGCTGTTCACCGGCATAGCAAGTGGGATCCATAGCTTCTGTATTTTCTTGACTCTCGATGTTGGACTTTCTATTTTCTTTCCATTTTATCTTCACTGATATGATGAAATTGAACACGGTGGACTGCATTTAATGAAACTATATTAGGTGGCCTTTTTTTTCGTTTGGCATTATTCCGTTTGCTGTTAATCTGTCCTACACTTTATAACATACAAATAGAAATCCAATTCATTTACTGTTCATTGCCGACCTCGTTATCTCCATTTAATTTTCACTGATGATAATGAAATTCAACATCAATCAACGGTCCCACTTAAAATAGATCAATTGGCTTTTTTTTTCGCTTTTTCTTTTTGTCATTTGGCAGCATTTCTTTGACTGTTCAACTGTCATACTTTTTATGACCACCAACAGAAATTCACTTAATGTTCAAGTGGGATCCATATCTTCTGTATCAATTGGCTTTTTTTTTTTTTTCATTTGGCAGCATTTCGTTGACTGTTCAACTATCATACATTTTATGACCACCAACAGAAATCTAATTCACTTAATGTTCATTGCCGACATAGCAAGCGGATCCATATCTTCTGTATTTTCTATATAAGTATACAGGTAAAGGAAAAAAAATTGTCACCGATTTTGCACGCGTTTTCGATCCTTCTGCTACTGGCTGCACTCCTTGTGTTATAGGTTCGTTTTGTACATCTATTCTTCTCTTCCTCTTCGATTTAGTATTTAGTAAGAATTACTTCTTCTCTGTTTTGTTTATGTTTTCAGTGTACCGATCAAAAATTTTAACAGAAGTATTACAAGCATTTGTCTGAGGTACCAATTTCATAACTATGGCATATAGGATTATTTGTTTGTTTATATTATTTCGCTTTCATTTATTCAGTTTTTACGATTTGTTGCGTACTATGTTCATTTTATAGTACGTTTAAATTATATTGTTTAATATTATAGTACTCTATTTGTACTGTATCGATTTTATTCTTAGTTCCTTTTGAAGTTGTATAGTTTACAAATTATATGTAATTAAATTTTGCACTTATCACATTAATTAGATTAGATTAAGTTTGTATCGTTAATAGGTTCTTGTAACTATAATATAAATTAATTATATTTCCAGATTTTATTTCCTATGCATGAATGGTGTAATGTCCTTACTAATATAATATAATATCGTTGAATTTTTTTAGTTCATAATTCTTACATTGGAGTTGAAATATTGAAGAATTGTTGCTCGTCCTGTTATGGATATTTTGGAAACTTCTCATGAAGAAGATGTTATTGCTAACATTAATACCATGTTCGAAAGTGGCAATGAGACACAAAGATCATCAATTCGTCAACAGCGAAATCAACGAGAGAGAGACAGGCGAAGTAGATTAAAAAATAATTCCATTAATTATCACAAAAGAAAAAATGACCCTATATTAAATAATCATATGTTATCTAAAAATAATTTTTCCTTTGTTGCTGAAACAAATGAACCCATAGTCCACCAAAATTTCTATACTTCTTCAACTTCGAATCAAGAAACATCTCGTACTCTCAATTCTGAATATGAATTAGAAGATAGTATTCAAGGATTTCACATCCCATCTGCTGCATATGTGTTACCATCATCGACTTATTGTATACATTGTAATGCACGTAAATTTTATAGAGAAAGTAAATGTTTTTGTTGTTCTGATGGAAAAATCAAACTTTTTATATGTGACTCACCATTCGACTTATATAATTTGTTTACTTCTAAAGAACATCATTGCATGGAATTTAAAAAATTTGTACGAGGGTATAATAATCATCTTGCTTTTACTTCATTTGGTGTAAAATACGATAAGAATTTGTTTAAGACATATAAAGGTATTTACACATTTAGAATTCAAGGTCAAGTACATCATTATATAAGTAATCTTATGCCAAATAATAATACGCCTTGTTATATGCAATTATATTTTTATGATACAGAAAATGAATTACAAAATCGAATGAATATTTCATCAAATTTTGTTGAATCTACTTTACTATTTTTACTTGAAATCTTGAAAAAAAATCCATATAGTAAATTTTTTAGATCTTTAATTGATATGCCTAATTTGCATGACCATCAAATACAAATACGATGCGATCCTGGACTTGATCAAAGAGTTTTTAATATTCCTACAACATCTCAAGTAGCTGCTGTATGGGTCGAAAATGATAAGAATGCTAATATTCGTTCTCGTGATATCATCATATACGGTCATTCTAATGATTCACATAAAGTTCATTATTATTATGGATGTTATGATCCGTTACAATATCCATTACTCTTTCCATATGGAGAATCCGGTTGGCATGAAGGTATTGAGAAATATAAAAGTGCGCATTTCCAATCTGAACATATGTCCACATTTAATGTTTTCCCTAACACAAATACTACTGCAGTTGAATTTATTGAAGAAGAGAATCAAGGTTAGTAAATATATTTCTTACTAAATTTATATGTTTTCGTTAATATATTTTTTACTTTATTAATGAATATTGAAGTTATTTTATTTTTTTATTTTGTAGTACTTGGTCATGCAAAAACACGTACATAGATATCTTGTCGAGAATATTATTCATATAAACTGCAAATCAGGACTTCTGATAAGTCCGTATTACTTCATGCTGGTAGATTATTTCAACAATATGTTGTAGATATGTATGTTAAAATTGAAACTGCAAGATTAGATTATTTTCGTAATAATCAAAAACAAATTCGTGCTGAATTGTATCAAGGTATTGTAGATAGTGTTCAAAATGGAGAAACAAGAGGGTGTAAAGTTGGAAGGAAATTTGTTTTACCACAATCATTTACTTGTGGACCTCGTGATATGTTAAGAAGATATATGCATGGAATGGCTATTGTGCAACGTTACGGAAAATCAGATATATTTTTAACTATAACATGTAATCCAAATTTGGCCTGAAATTAGACAAGAATTGCAAATGAATGACGAGGTTCAAAATCGACCTGATTTAGTTGTCCGCATATTCAGATCAAAATTGGAAGAATTAAAACAAGATTTATACAAAAAAAAAAAAAAAAATTAGGTCCTGTTATTGCACATATATATGTAATCGAATTTCAAAAAAGAGACCTTCCTCATGCACATATGTTATTAATATTTAACTCTGGGAATAAAATTACGTGTGCTCATGATGTTGATAAAATAGTATCTTGTGAAATTCCTGACAAAAATAAATATCCTCATCTTCATTCTGTTATTGCTAAACATAATATGCATGGTCCTTGTGGAAATTTAAATACAAAAAATGTATGTATGGAAGCAAATAAAGATTGTAAAAATAAATATCCTAGAGATTTTTGTAATAATACTATATTTGGTCAAAATTCTTATCCTTTATATAAACGTCGTAATACCAATTCGTATATTAAGGTTCGAGGCCAAATGTTAAACAATCAATGGGTTGTACCATATAATCCATATTTAAGTGCGAAATTTGATTGTCATATTAATATTGAAATATGTTCTTCTATTAAAGTTGTAAAATATTTGTACAAATATGTTTATAAAGGACATGATCGTATTAATTTCTCAGTTTTTACACACTAAACAGAGAAAAACGTTGATGAAATTAGTGCTTACCAATCTGTTAGATGGATATCTCTACCTGAAATTATGTGGAGGATTTTTTCCTTTAATCTATTACAAATTTGTCCAACCGTTTATTCTTTACAACTTCATATTGAAAATCATCAACAAGTAACATATAATAATGAAGATAATTTATCTACTATTGTTGAGAATGAAAATACAAGAAAAACAATGTTGACAGAATTCTTTCGAATGAACGAGGTAAATGATTTTGCACGTACACTTTTGTATCGTGATTTCCCAACATATTTTGTTTGGAATGCACATAAGAAAATTTGGACTCGTAGAAAAAAACAAATTGTTATTGGACGAATTGTTACAGTAAACCCTTCTGAAGGAGAACGTTATTTTCTTCGTATTCTTATGAATCATATTCGAGGTTCTATACCATTTGAAGATTTACGAACTTCACATGGAGTTGCTGTTAGTACATATCGAGAAGCAGCACTTCTACATGGTTTATTAAATGGAGATAATTATTGTGAAGAATGTTTATCTGAAACTATTATTTATGAAATGCCTACTTCTTTAAGACGTCTTTTTGCTACACTTCTTATTCTCTGCAATCCTAATAATCCAAAGTTATTGTGGAACAAATTCAAATCTTATATGATTGATGATTATGTACAAAAAAATATTTCTCCACATATTGCTAAATTACATGCTTTAGAAGATATCAACTGTATTTTAGAATCTGGAGGTAAAAATATAAACGACTACGAAATGGTGCCATTTAATATAAATATAAACGAAAATGATAAATTGAAAAGAATGGTTGATGATGAAACAACAAATTTGAATATTAATGAAGACTGTATTTATGAAACAAATTTAAATAACAAACAACAAATTGCATATAATATAATTATTGAACGAGTAGCAACAGGATCAGGTGGTGCTTTCTTCATTGATGGACCAGGCGGCACAGGTAAAACATATTTATATAAAGCATTGTTACATAATGTACGGTCTCAAAATTTAATTGCTTTAGCAACTGCGTCTTCTGGAGTAGCTGCATCCCTTTTACCGGGAGGTCGAACTGCTCATTCAAGGTTTAAAATTCCTTTAGAAATATTAGGTGAAATAAGTTGTTCTGTTAGCAAACAATCTGCTTTAGGAATTTTGTTGAAAATGTGTAAATTAATCATTTGGGATGAAGCCCCCATGGTCAATCGAGGTGCTATTGAAGCTGTAGATAAAATGTTAAAAGATGTTAACGATTCTAATTTGCTTTTCGGTGGTAAAGTAATGGTCCTTGGAGGAGATTTTCGACAAGTTCTACCAGTAGTATCAAAAGGAAAAAAGGAAGATATAATACATGCTAGTTTAGTATTCTCTTATCTATGGCCTTTATTGACACATCTACAATTAGTTGAAAATATGAGAGCAAAGTTTGATCCTACTTTTTGTGATTACTTATTAAGAATTGGAAATGGAACCGAGCAACAGTATTCTTGTAATTGCATTCAACTTCCAAATGAAATAATTATACCATTCCAAGATGAAATGACATCTTTAAAACTTTTAATCCATAACGTTTTTCCAAATATAGGAAAATATGCTGACAATTTACATACGATGACAAATCGAGTTATTCTTACACCTCATATTAATAAAATCTTATTGGAACAAATCCCTGGAGAAATTTTTACGTACTATAGTTTCGATGAAGCAATCGATCAATCAGAACATAACTTGCAAGAAGATTTTTTAAATAGTTTAACTTCAAATGGTATTCCACACATGAATTGAATCTTAAAGTGAACTGTCCTGTAATATTGTTACGAAATATTAATCCTTCCGAAGGACTATGCAATGGAACACGACTTACTTGTCGAACATTTAAAAAAAAATGTAATTCTTGCTGAAATTACATATGGCGAATATTGTGGCAAATATGTATTTTTACCAAGAATTCCTTTTATACCACTTCAAAGTGATCATACTTCAATTCCATTTAAAAAAACTCAATTTTCAATTCGACCATGTTTTGCAATGACAATAAATAAAGCACAAGGACAAACACTTGATTTTGTTGGTTTATATCTTCCTGAACCAGTTTTTTGTCATGGACAACTTTATGTAGCCTTATCAAGAGCTAAAACAAGCAAGTGTTTAAAAGTTCTACTTAACCCATCAATTAGTGAAAAGTTGCATATGACATGCACCAAAAATATAGTATATAAGGAAATTCTTTAAAAGTACATTAATAAAAAACATCATTCGCCTATTACAGGTTTACCAGGTACATCAAAAATTTTATTTTTATATTTTCATACTCCTATTATTTACTGTTTATTTTTAGCCATTACATTTCGTTCCACTACGTTCGTATTTTATATTTTCTCATTTTTTATATACAGATGTAACAAACGGATAGATTGAGTTCTTAACTTTGCAGCTTCACCACAAGGTACATGTTAATATTTTTCCCCCTTTTTCTTTTGTTAAATATTTCTTTTTGTATATAATAACTGTTACAATTTACTTTAAATAGTATAAACCATGTAGTTCTAAGTTTATTGTAATTACTTTTTCTATCAACCTAATTCTATTCCTACCAAATTCATTCTTTGGTAAATAAGTTCTTATTTGTCACAATAAAGTAGGAAAAAAAATTGAATAATTTAGTTTTTTTATTAGGATATTATATATACTTAAGTTTTTGCATATCTCTTTGTCATGACAATTTTTCTTTCCAATCAAATAAAATATGTAATCAAATGTACAACACTTTATTACCCCGACCATATATTTCTTATTTTACTAAATATCTAGGGACATTGTTTTCTACTAAATGGATAACATTTACAACTCATTTTCTTCAAATACGTATTCCTTCCGACACGTAACTACATTGAAACTTGAAAATTTTATCTTTATCATCTCAATCTCAAAAACTTTTAAACTTATTATAGACTCGAATTAATAAATTATTTATTTACATCAAAATATCTATTCGATTTTCTATATTTTCTATAAATACTCACTTTATACTTCAGAGTTGAAACATCAAACAAAAAGCATATATTACACCTCTGTCAAACATGGCTACACACTATAAACTTATTCCACAAATTGCAATTTCTGAAACTAATTGGTCCGCAAAAGTAGTCATCACCGGAAAGCAATCACCAAAGACTGCTCGTAATTCCAGTACTAGATACCAAACTGTTCTTCTTATGGATTTAGAGGTACATAAGTTATAACAGTTACATGACTTTTTACTTTTAATTAATATGCATGTATACTTTGTAAACACTTCCATATTTTTTGTTATACAGGGTAACGAGGTTACAGCTACGTTGTATGATACAAACATTACTGCGCTTAATGATCAGCTCCAATTAGGGAAAACATATATTATTTCAAATGCAACCGTAAAAGAGAACAAAAGTCAGTTTAAAAGTTCGCCTGATGAAAAAATCTGGACAATAACAGGGAGGACAAAAATTGAAGAATTGCACGAGAACAACTTGAACTTCATTTTCTTACAATACCAACTTACTCCATTTCATGAGTTAGAACAACATATGGATAAAAACAGTAACATCAGTAAAATTCCTATCAAATATTTTACCGTTATAAATATGTTTTTCAAATATATTACATACAAAATAAATGAAATTATAAATTGTTTTTTTTACAGGTGTTGTAGGTGTAGCTGTACATGTTAGACAAAAAAGAATCATCCAAACCCATTTTGGTACAGAAGCTACTCTTCAAGATATCACGTTAATAGATAAAGAATTTCAAACTGTGATGTTAACCCTATGGGACAGTTTTGTTGAACGAGAATGTGTTACGATTACTGCAAACTTGGCCAACAGACCAGTTATATGGGCTACTAACCTTAAGGTCTCTTCGTTCAATGGTATAAATACTAATCCGAAGTTTTCCTCGTCCAAATTCATTTACAGTATTTAGAAAATGACTCACTGATTTACTGAATATTTTTTCTTCACTTTTACAGGTATTACTTTATCAACCAAAGCCAATAGTACCTTCTTCATCAATTCTGACCTGCTGGCCATTGCAGACTACAAAAACTGGTACTTAAAATAACAAAAAAACATAAATACAAATTACAGTTATGATTTTTATAACTACATTTATATTTACTTCTTACAGGGTTGAAACTAATAAAGAAGTTCTTGACACACTTACACAAAATAAGCATTCTGTTCCTGTCAGCCCACTGAAAGTATTACCTCCAACCGATGAGGAATTCACACCAATTGCTGAGTTACTGAGAGTCCATCCAGAGGTAGTTTCTAACCCATTTCATTTAATATAGTTCTATATTTTATAAGTACACATCACTGTTTTTGACACCTACTCAAACATTAATATTTTCTTTTTTTTACAGAAAAAGTTCTATTGGGTAAAGGCAAGTTGGAAGATCACTTCAACAAATCAAAAGTTTTGGTACATGTCTTGTGATAACTGCAACAAATTATCGAACGCAGACTTTGAAGAAGTTCACAAATGCCGATTCTGTAAAAGTGAACATGCAAAAGCTATTCCAAGGTAATTTACACTATTCAACATATAACCAAATATTTACGTAATGCTACAACATAGTTCAAAACTTACATAATATATATTTTCCAAATAATTCATTTTCAGAGCAAATGCTTTCGTGCACCTACAAGACAAATCTGGATCGTTAAATGCAAGCATCATAGGAAACGCTGCAGAAACATTATTACAGACTACTGGTAATGCCATAATGATCCATTTCAAAGAGGTAAAATTAAAGTTCTAACGTGCGTAAATATTATTTTGTTTACACTTAAATATTTGCTATTCAAACATATTTATTCTATTACAGGAACCAGATGCAGCCATCAACAATTTCATGAACACTGAAAGTGAAGAAGATTTACTATTTTATATCAAAGTGGCACAAAAGAGGCAAAACCCTACTGAATCCCATTTTGAAATTATCTTTGCATTTAACTCCTCAGGGACAATCATTGAAAATCAAACTGAAACAAATCCTTTGGCTAATACTGTGAGCAATTCAGCTGACTCAGACGAAAACATAAGCAGCAAATCCACAAAAACGAAAGGAAACACATGTAGCTCAACTACTGAACTGTTCGGAAATACACAGGAAATAACTACAACAAATCCAAAGATGTCTCTCTTCCGATCAGATAACACTGTTCAAACAGATACGAAGCCACAAAAGAAAGCTCACAAAGGTTCTCAAATCAGTGACGCAGCAATCTCTCCACGCTCAAAAACAAAAATTGAATGAAGTTTACTTTTTGTTTTGAAGAAAGACAACCTCACCTGATATGTGCCATGTATAAAACTTCAATGCAGAAGTTTTCCAGTTAAAAATAAGTTATCGCTTTTGACGCTAATAGGTGAAGAGGTTGTTTTGAGGTTTTTTTTTCTTGAATGTAAAAATTATAAGGTACGTTATCGGCCGCTATGGGAGCCTCTTTTGTATACGTACTATCACGACTGTATATATACTTTCAAACTTTTGTGCCTTCATAAGTTATTAATTTCGTATATTTAAATTTAAACTGTATACATTTCAAGTGATTTCATAATTGTTTTTCTTAAAAATAATACTACTTTACGTAATCAATACAATTTCTTTTTGTTCTGTCTATACTATCTTCTTATACATTACAACAATTTACTACTGCATGCATAATTTGTAAAATAGAATTTCATTAAAAATAATACTACATTACGTAATCAATACAAATCTTTTTTGCCTATCTATACTATCTTCTTTACATTACAACAACTTAAAGGCATTGCTCGAATACCCTCGCCAAGAGAAAAGGTTTTTTCCAAAAAAAAAATAGTTTCAAAAATCTATCAAAACTCTCCTTTGCGCGGACGGGTAGCATCGGAAAAAATATTTTTTCCCGTAATTGTTTGAAAAGAAAAAAAACAAACAATTCCCCGTTCGCGGATGGAGAAAGCAGTTTTCCCCGTGCGCGAACGGGGAACTGAATTTCCCCGTGCGCAAACGGGGAAACCTACTGCGCTTAATGATCAGCTCCAATTAGGGAAAACATATATTATTTCAAAAGCAACCGTAAAAGAGAACAGAAGTCAGTTTAAAAGTTCGCCTGATGAAAAAATCTGGACAATAACAGGGAGGACAAAAATTGAAGAATTGCACGAGAACAACTTGAACTTCATTTTCTTACAATACCAACTTACTCCATTTCATGAGTTAGAACAACATATGGATAAAAACAGTAACATCAGTAAAATTCCTATCAAATATTTTACCGTTATAAATATGTTTTTCAAATATATAAACGTTTTTAGTTTCTTATCTTTACAATTTATTACTTTAGTATCTTCAAATTTAACTTTCTATACTTCAACTAATACGAATTCATTGTAAGTTTATTAATTGTAAATTTACATATGAACAAAAAGAAAAAGAAACTCATTGTATCGACAAACTAGAATTAACCTAACAAATAGCATGACTTCAAAACAGCAAGTTCTCCGCAGCAAAACCATAGGAACATAACGATGTTCATATTGCATTTTAAACTTCCTAATGGAGTTCACATTTCTCGTGGGATACTAACAATCTCATTCTGATTGTTCTTGCATGATTGTTGTTGCCTGCACATTGTACTTACGTGATGATGTGGTCGAATTACGGGGAGTCAAACTCCTCGTGCGCGCACGGGGAGATCGGGACTCGCCGTCCGAGCACAGGGACAGTCTATCTCCCGTGCACGCACTGGAAGAATTGAAGTCCCCGTGGGCGCACGGGGAGAGTCGAAATCCCGGTGCGCGCACGGGGAGAGTGCATTGAATTCCCCGTGCGCACACGGGGAGAGTCCATCTCCCCGTGTGTGCACGGGGAGTATTGAACTCCCCGTGCACGCACGGGGAGAGTCCATGCATTGAATTCCCCATACGTGCACGGGGAGAGTCCATCTCCCCTTGCGCGCACGGCGTGCGGGGAGTATTGAACTCCCCGTGCGTGCACGGGGAGAGGCCCCGTGGGGAGTGTTGAACTCCCCGTGCTTGCACGGGGAGATTGACTCTCCCCGTGCACGCACGGGGAGATTGACTCGGGCACTATAGAACTCCCCGTGCGTGCACGGGGAGAGTGTATCGCCTCGTGCGCGCCCGGGGAAATTGGAACTCCCCGTGCGCGCACGGCGACATTACAATTTTTTTTAAATCAACAGTTATATTATTTTTTCTTCCAATTTTAAAACTATCATTTACTTACAGAAAAAATATATACTTCTATAATTATACTACTACCTAAATATACATTATTTAATATCTTTTGAATTCGCGCATAGGACACATCAATTTTTTTTTTTAAACTTCCCATTTTAAAATTACAATTTACTAATATATACTCCCTAATATAATAATACTTATAATACTACCTAAATATACATTATTTAATATATTTTAAACTATAGTAATACTTATAATACTAGCTAAATATATATTATTTAATATATTTTAAACTCTCCGTCCCGCAAAATTTTTTTTTTTTTTAAAAAACAATTATATTAATTTTCCTTCCAATTTTAAAACTACATGAAAAAATATATACTTCTGTAATTATAATTACTACTAAGTATACATTATTATCTCTTGAATTTCCTAATATTCCTAACCTTCAAAATTCTTTTGACCTTTACAATAAATTTTAAATTCTATAATCAATAGAAAAAAAAATCATATAATAATATTAATAATAATACCATCAACTTCCAACTACCCACTCCTCACCAACCACTTCTCACCAACCACTTCATTAACCCAATATACCTACACACAAATACCACCAATACTTCCACTCATTCATTCAACCAAATACTCACACGATAATCACCAAAGCTTATAATTTTATTACCCTCCCATCTTCCCAAATACACAAATTCAACACTCACATTCCAACTTCCTGCTACAACAAAAATGTAATTTTATCTAGCAAACCAACTTACTGTAATTTTATTCGCAATATTTGATTAGATTTTTTATTTAATTTAATTTTCTAATTTACTTCGTGCTTATTTATGGAAGATTTTGAATTGTACAATAATAAAAAGAAAGTATACGATAAAACTTGTAATTACTCATGCACAAATTAAAATGAAGCAGTTGAAAGTTCAAAATCAACAAGATGAGAAGTTGAACTAACAATAAAGTAGGTGATGCATATTACTTATTTATTTATCTTATAATGGAGTTTTTACATTAGATTCACTGTCTTAATCTTGAGCAGTACAAAGGAATTAAATAGCGAGATTATAGTGTCACCAATATCTTAGTTCTTCAAGAATATATATTGAGAACGGATGTTTATTAGATGGAACATAGATATGTTGGTTTTTATTTTTGAGGATTAATTCTCTATACCTTAAATTTAACTTAGACATTTTAATTTTTGACAAGAATGTTTTGTAATGTAAGTTATTATTTATTAATTATCTGGAGATTTTTGAGACAGAATCTCTTTTGTTTTGTAATGTAACTAATTATTTATTAATTGTGTAGGGATTCTTTGGACATAATGTTTTCAAATTTAAATTATTATTTATTAATTATGTGGGGATATTTGAAACAGAATCTTTTGTTTTGTAATATAAATTATTATTTATTAATTGTGTAGACATTCTTTGGACATAATGTTTTATAATTTAAATTATTATTTATTAATTGTGTGGGACCTAAATTTCATGTAGATTAATGATTTAATGTATAAATTCATTCACTTTGTTACTTCTTTTATAACATTTATGTAACATTTTTATGCAATATCTTTTTCCCGTAATATTTTAATCAATTGGTCCACCATAGGCAAACGTGGTTTTCATGTCAATTATTCTTTCTTTACCCTTTTTTCCCACTTTCTAATTAACAATGATAAAGTTAACATATTTATCTAATGATTTCTTTATCCTGTACAGATGTCTTTGGAATATATCCTTCCTCCAAATCAATGGTATTCTACGGGCATTACTCAATATTCCAATCATCAGTATCTCAGGAATTTTTTTGAGCTCATCAATGAAGAACAACAAACTGAGATAATGGGTAGTAACTTTCATGCATTTATATGCAGTGTTTTTTATAGATCTGAGGAACAACAACAGTTTAGTGGTAAACTGGTTCATGAGTTTATAATACGCCTTGTGAATTGTGGAAAAAATAATGAAATCTGGGTCAAATTAAATGATCAACTGGCCCGCTTTAGTATGCTTGAATTTTGCCTTATAACAGGATTACCATGTCATGATATACCTCTAGAATGTGAATTTACTAACAATCGACTTAGAAATCAGTACTTCAATGGTATTAACAGAATCAAAATGACAATGCTATCTGAAGCATTTCGCCTTTGTCAAAACGAAGATGATAAATTCAAACTTGGTCTAGTGATGTTCGTAGAATGTGTTTTAAAACCTACGGGAAGATATATTGACCAAAAAACTTTATCTATGGTTGAAAACATTCATACATTCCTTACATATCCATGGGGTCGACAAGCATATGTTGTTCTACTAAGGTCTTTACAAGCATCACATGTAGAAAGGGTGCAGAGAATGCATCAAAATGAACAACTCGAATCCAAATATTCATTACATGGATATCCACTTGCATTCCAGGTACTATTCTTTTATTATATTGTTTTTCCTATTTTATATATAATTTTATTCACTGATTTATAACTTTATATATCTAATATATATTTCCATTTATGTAAGTACTGGATATATGAAGCATTTCCACGGATTGGCCGAAAATTTGGACAGCCTAGAAGTAGAACAATACACATACCAAGGATGTACAAATGGAGGCCGCATAAAGTATTAACAGAAAATTCAATTAAACATTTTTTGTCAGCCCATGAGGTATTCTACATAATCATTACATTCCTTATCATTTTGTTATATACACATACTTACTTTTTGCATATACAAATACTTACTTTCTGCACTTATGAAAAAAATCAAAATAAATTATTTATTTATTTTTATTACACTTACAGATTCAAACAAACATAATACTACAACCTACGGCAGAAGAATTACAAACAATTTGGTATACAACTCTTTCAATGCCAAAAGACAACCATCATATCATACTTCATGGGATTCTCACAGGACAGTTAAACCTGAAGAAGTTCATCAGCAACATACCATACCACCTATTCACCGTACTTCCGTTCCAGATACTTCAACCTCTACTCATGTTAGCTCCAACTATCTTACAAGAGGAGAGATGGAGCAAATGCTAAACACACATATGCAGCAAATTATATCAGATATGTCTGCTTTATGTGATAACATGAGAACAACCATTGTATCAGACATATCACATTTACACAACAACTTAGAAACAACCATGGCAGAACAATCAAATAGACAACAACGCCAATACGAAACAATTTTTCAATGCCAAGATGAATTGTTTTAACGACATCAAAAATTACAACATGACTACAATGAAATCATACAATCTAGAATGCATCCTCAACATAATCCTCTTCATCAAGATGCTTCTGTTCATACAAGTCCTGTTGTACAGCATACATCAACGTTTGAACCCGCAGAAGACACTACACAACAGACAATACAACAAATACAAAAAGGGAGAAGCGCACAGTCTTCAATACCATTAATGAGCTATCCTTTAGAAAACGAGTGTACTCGTCAGATGATGGTACAAATGCAAAATCTGGACACAAATACCTTAACCGATGGACCAAATTTACCTATTCTACAAGACTACGTGAATGGCAATTTGCCAATAAACGGTCGTCCATGGTTAAGATGCAAGTACTTGTTAATTCCATGTTCGTATCCAGGAAATACATGGTATTTATACTGTGTAAACATTGATGAATTGAAAACATATACGACTGCAGCAATAACAATCATACACCGGAGCAAGTTAGAGCACATTCAAAACCAGCATTTGCTATAACTACGCACTTCCTAATGCATCCGAACTTCACGGCCCACAGATCCTTGAAGAAGAAAAATACAAAAAGAGAAATAAAGTTAGAAATCATGCCGCATCAACCTTCAGCAAATAATGGGTAAGTATTTAAATTATACGCTATGTACTATACCATTTCATTCTCTATTTACTATAATTATACATTTAACATACTAATTAAATTTTATTCTCACCTATCTTTTTCATAGGCCAAATTCTGGAGTATTTTTACTTAAATACATAGAATGTTTAGTTCGAGGTTACCCAATAGAATCAATTTCTGCAGACAGAATGATTTTTTATAGGCGAAAGATTGCCTTAGATATTTGCTTCAATGATTACTTCGTTCATCCTCATTGACTCTTCCACTTGTGGGTAATCATACCTGTGGAGAAGATACTATTTATGGCAAATTCTGCATGCATTAGGTTTGATAACTTTCAATACTCCTTTTACATTTCTCATTTTTGCATTCATTTTATTTAGAAGCTTTTTCTTTCTTCTTTTTGCATTCATTTCATTCAGAAGCTTTTTCTCAACTGTTTAATTGAAAGAGTTATCTTTTCAGTGAAGAGGCTCTGAGCATGTGGAAATCTGAGTGAATCTGATATCTATTTGCTTGTAAATCCATTGCTCTTATTTACGCTAATTGATGATGGAATCTGAAGCAGAAACTAAGGTTAGTATCAAAAAAATCGCTATTTGTTATTTTCAATATTTGCTTGTGTTTTGTTTTCTTGCATTTCTTTCTATCACTCACTGAGGGTGTGGAGAGTGAAAAAATTAGAAGCTTAATCAAAAAATTCTACAAAACTTCTATCACAGATTCAAAGGCGTTGTTTATGTAAGTCTCTTTCTCTGTCTTTTACATTGTGGTAAAAGCTTCTACTTCTTCTACTTTTTCTTCAACCTTTGTTATTTGTGTTTTTTCATTTAATATTCATGGATCGTTGCTAAAACTTGAAGATTAACTTTTGGTAAGAAGATTCCAGTGGAAAAATTGAAATGCATGTCGTTTTTCAATCCTCTTTTTGGGTATTTGTTCTTCTGTGTGGTTTTGTGGAAAGAAACATCGAAAGAATCATGACGTTTTTCATCACATTTTGTGGACTACATGGAAGCATTAAAAAGAAAAGTTTCAAGTTATGAGGGCATTTTTTAAACAATTTTGGATGTAAATTGTTTTCTGTAAAATTGTGGTATTGAATTTTAGACCGCCAGTGCACTAAAACGCCACACACACACCAGAGATGTGAAAAATTCAATTTTTTTAGGAATGTATATTAGGGTATGCACATTCATTAAGCCCATTTGCATGTGGACGGTTCTGGCAAAGTTTGTGCTTTGCATTTTAATTGTTAGTGCTTCAGTTAAATGCTGAAAAAAATTGACTTGGATGGAAAAAATTCACAGAACTCTTTTTTCTTCCTTCTATAAGCAAATGCCTTTGGAATAAATTATGTGCGCTAAGAGTTGTTTCTCCGAAGAACTCTTTCTAGAGCGATTTAAATGAATAGGTGTTGTAAAAGAGTTATGGTGGAGTTAATATCAAATTGTTTTAGTGGCTCATAAGAAACAAAAAAAAAACTGAAAAGTTTTTCACCGATCAATTGTTATTTGTTTTATTTTGTTTGACAGTCTCCAGATCTGATGGGTGCTTTGGATAATTGGATTTGGATGCCATGGAAGAGGGTGGACCTAGCAACTTGAACAAAAAGTTTTCAAATATTACCTCCAAAATGGTTGTTGATGATGATGATATGTATTTTGATGATTCCGATTCCGATGACGAGGCTGAAAACTGTTTGAAAGAGTTAGGTAAAGAGTTCCCGAAATGTTTCTGTAAAAAGACTTCAACCGCATTTTTTGATATTTGTTTCCAATGGAATCCTTGTTTTATACTTGACATTCTGTTCCACCTCATTGCCTAACTTTCACTCCAGAGAGATGTTTATAAATCTATATGTTTTTTTTCCGTGTGTTCATGAGATTGGTATACCTTAGATAATTCATATAATATCGAGCATACAATATTTCACTGTGAATACGTAAACTGAAAATACGAACCAAAACAAGCATAAGAAATTCCAATCCGCCGTGCATTTGTAAAGCATTTTAGTTGCCCATTTTATCCTCACCAATTAACACGTTATTCTCAGTAGAATTCATTTTTTCCTTTCTTTTCTTTCTTTCATAAATTATTCAACACCTCAACATCTTACATTTTTTGCATTGAACTTCCCCGATAAATTTGTGGTTTGTTCCACAAATCCTTTTTCGACGCTCCTCTCAGTAGATCTAGCAATGTACCTAGAACGGTAAAAAAGTATGCCTGTAAAACTTATTTATATTCCGTTCATTTTTGTAGGAGTATTCTTCCCCTGGTTTATTCACTAAAATCGAATATCGGTTAAATACTTTATTTATTTATTTAATCTTGGTTCAAAATAAACGAAACTAAATTTCTATTCTGTGATATTTGAATGTTACACTGGGACATCTTTATTTAATGTCATTTGTATTATTATCTGTTACAAGGCTCAAATTATAATTAATATTATAATGGATTTGCCTCATCGTTTAAGTGGGAACTTCAGGGGAAATTGAATTTAACCATATGTGCCAGGCCATTCATTCATAGTTATCTTACAGGCGCGTCTATAGCCATTTCCACCCTTTGGAAGAGTCCAAAATCACATAATAACTTTTTGTGAGTTTTGCTATTGTTTTTTACGAAGTGACTTCACTTTTTTTATGAAAAAGTTTTATGAGGGGTGAGGTATGCTGTTGGCAAGTAAAATTTGCAAGACCTTTCCGTTAATAACATGACAAGCTTTTTTTTTTTTTTTTTGGCTTTTCAATTTTCTAAAAATAAATTTTCTCTCGTTGCTTTGGATTTTATTTATTGTTATTGAATACAATATATGTTCGATTTTCAATCACTTGATTTGAAAATTAGAACATATACATGAATAACGTTAAATTGGTCTCCTTTATCGGGGTGTTTTGATTGAATACCAAGCCATGCATTCTACTATGCAAAACCATGTGGATACCAATTTCAATTCAGTACATACGTACATTAACGAACAAAATGATAATCTTCTCAATCAATTATCCACATGGCAATCAAACATGGAGTCTCTTGTACATTCTCTTCATGGAAGTACTCCTGTCAGTGTGAGCCCTACTGTACATCATGCATCATCGTCTCAACAAGTTGACGACAGTCCCACACAAGCATCAGAAAAGACAGCCAAAGGAAAAAAGGTACAATCTCTCATACCACTAACAAATTATCCTTTGGAAGACTACTGTATAGAAAGATACAAAACAATTACAGATTGGATAAAAAAAATACTTCAAGGTAACCAATCTATTTCTATTTTGTCATCTTCAATAGCTTTATTTTAATTTTATTCATTTCGAACTAAATAAAAGTATATTATGCAGAGCATTCTGGGATGATCAGTGTAATAAAAAGCATCCGAGAGACTTCCTAAAAGCTATCATAGACACAAACGAAATGATACCCACTACGGTTAGTTACATTCATTTCTCATAACAGATTAACTTCCATAAATATTATATTTATTTTACATCTTCTTTTATTAGAGTCTTGATTTGGAGTTGACATTATTAAGGCGCCTGATCAATGATAAGGCCTCCCCCGCTTCAAAAAAATATGCGATCCTGGACTTCAGCTACGAAGAAGAATGTACTAATTCCATAAGGGATCACGTAGACAATCAGAATATAGATCTTGAGAAACGAATACAAAATGGACCCATTTTACACCAATACATAAACGGGGTTTTACCTACAGACGGTCGATCATGGCTGCGATGCAAATATCTATTAATTCCATGTTCGTATCCTGGCAACACATGGTATTTATATTTTGTTGACATTTCTAAATGGAAAGTCCGAATCTACGACTGCAGCAACAGCAGCCATACTCCTGACCAAATCAAAGAACATTCAAAAGCAGTGGTTACTATAACGGCAGCATTACTGACGTTTCCAACATTTGTTCATTACAAACCCTCTATCAAGAAAAATCTAAACAAGCCAATGCAGATAGAAATCATTCCATACCAACCTACTATAAATAATGGGTAAGTATACAAACCACTTAATACTGTCTATAATATTTCATACTTCGCTTTACATAATTATATATTTACCGTACCTATTACATTAAACATAAAACTATTTCTTTATCAGGCCAAACTGTGGAGTTTTTTTGCTCAAATACATAGAGTGCTTCATCTTTAACTACCCGATAGAGATAATCTCTGCAGATAGAATGGCTTCATACAGACGAAAACTCACTCTTCATATCTGTTTCAATGAATATTATCTATACCCTCATGAAGTCTAATTGGATAACCATATGCTAATCAGTATGTTTTCCTTTCTCTATTACAAACATCTACACTGTTAGTTTTTTTTTCTTTTTTTTTTTTTCCCTTTTTCTTATTTTTATCACAACGTTTATCAATTTGCTTTATTTTCTAATTGCTTGTTTCTCTGGATTATCCTAGGAAATATTGGATACTTGTATTATTATGTCTCCTTTGCAAAATTCTTGCACTATAATTTTTGTGGTTGTCCAGGGAGCAGTTGATGTGAACATTGGTGAAAACCCTTCTGTTGAACGTGCTCATGAAGACGAGGGTGTTGATGACACAGCTATTAATTATATGTTTCATACACTAATAAGTGTATGTAAAGAATTATACACTCTCTATCGTCAACTTTTCTTCTTGTTCTTTCTAAAAATTCATGAACACCCGTGTTCGTGTCTTCATGTACTTGAGTAGCATCTGATAATACAATATGTACGTTTTTATTTAAAAAAACCAGCTTTTTCATACTACATTTTAATTCAATTTGCAGGTTGCTTCTTCTCTGTTCCAATTTTCCCTTCTAATTTGTTGCAGAAAATACTTGCATTCGAGATGAAACAAACCAACTCAATGATTGTTAACAAAAGTGTTCTCAATCGTAACAATGCCACATCTCCCAAACCACGATACCAATGATAAGAATGGCATATCTTCAAAAATTTTTTCTACTTCACATGACTGGTTATACAGATAGTTTGAATAAATTTATAACTGAAAAGAAATGCAAATTCAAAAACTTAATTCCCGTTTCCACACTTCACACCCCATTTATTGCCATATCCAACAATACGCTAACATTTCCTCAATTAAATCAAAACCCGTGCATCGCACGGACACAAACTAGTACAAAAAAAAGTGACAAATTGGCAATTTCATGTTGGTGTAACACCATTGAGTTATTATTTGCCCGATTGAGACATAGTAGAATACTTTGTGCAACATGGTTATTGTAATTGGATTCTCAAATAAGTGATCAGCCAATTTATTGAATGAACCAATATGCAGATCTGAACAAATGAGAGATGAGAATTAATATTAAGGGTTTTAATTCCCTTATTGCGAAATCAGCAAAGGTACACTAATTTTACTTCGAACACAGGCTGCCAAACACTTTCACTTCCACCACGAATCATAGTAGCAATTGCAAATCATGAGTTAACTGTTAACCAATAGCTCTGATGCAATTGTAGTAATGGGAACGCCTTGTAATTAAATAAAATAACCACTTTTTATTTTCTAATCAATCAAGATGCAAGAATTAAAGCCATTTTAACAATCCAATCAAAACTCCTCTGTCGATTCCAAACAAGTGTAGCAAGAATGGATGAATCAAGTCTCTGACTAAAGATTTAGATGCTAGCAGAATCCTTTGCACTCTCGCATGCTTAAGGATTTGTATAGCTGAAAAGGTGTGCTGCACACTATCTTGTACAAGACCTGTCAAATATTGAACCCCCAATCTTTGTACCCACAATATGATTCACAGCAAAATCATTACAAATTTATAGGGAAGAATCTCGACTTCTAATAGTCCAACTCAAAATACAGATTGCCAATCATCAAGCACGGGCTTAAACACAATTTTTTTTCTCCCAACCCATTCAAATGATTCATTAACCATTCTTAAATTCCAGCTAATTCTCGAAGAACTCTTGATCGAATCCTCTGAAGAAACTGGCACAGATCGCACTAGTTCCATCAAGAAACGGATCTCGCGTATTGGGAACACCGTCTTCTAAGATTAAGAATTATCCCTTTTTGATTGGAGAGGAGCATCCACCTTAGATTGGAGAGGATTTTCTGTTGGTTTTGATTTAAGATGAAGAATTATCCTTTTTGGATTGGAGAGGAGTTTCCGCCTTAGATTGGAGAGGATTTTCTGTTGGTTTTGATTAATTTTGACAGTAATTAATACGGAGATTAAATACATAATTAGGTTTAAGTGTATTATTCTAATTATTTTCTTTTTTAAAGTACTGAGTCTAATTATCCCTAAAATGTTTAGTACAAAAAATACGTAGAAAAAGCCGCATCTACCGAAAAAAAATAAAAAATTACAGCTAATATCCACGTCACGCGAGTCACGTGACCAGACTCCTCCCCCTTTCGAAACCGCTTTGTTTTTCACACACACATTTAAATATCCCCTTCTCCCTTTTTCTGCCCCTTTTACACTTTCAGCGAATGCGAAGCAAAACCTGAAACCCTTCTTACGTAAACCCCCTACAAATTTTCCTCCACACATATATATATGTATATAGTCATAAACACTAACTCTAATTGATAATCATATACGTATAGCTCATTGGTGAAACGATTATAAATTATGTCAATTCGGTTCAAATTCCGGAGCTCGGTGAATTTCGACACGGTGGACATCGATGGCCGGGATTCAATATCTGTTCGAGAGCTGCGGGCTAAAATTCTTAACAGAAAAACCCTAGGCGCTGCCCGGCAACAGCAGCACGATTTCGATCTTGTATTCTTGGATGCGGATTCTGATCAAGGTCCGATTCAGTACCCTTCTTTTTCATTCAGTTTCCCTCCGTTCCTGCAATTTGCTGGTTTTGGGGATTTTCTCTTTCTATTAGCGTTATGTCCTTGTTTGATATATAATATTGTTTGTTGATTAATGAGTATGATTCGCTTTGGGGAAAATTGGAATTTTCAGATTACAAGGATGATAATTTCCAAATTCGGAGCGGATCCAGCGTGATTGTTAAGCGAGTTCCTGCAGGGACTGTGCCATCGGTTATGTAAGTTTTTTTCTCTTATTATTTGTTTGGTTTTTACTTTGTTTTGCTCAGTTGTATTTATTCATACGCAGTGAGTGTGTATGCACTGATGCATATGAAATTACACTTACACATTCAAATATTATTTCTGTAAATGTTGCTCTTTTGGAGATATGAGATTCAGATGCAATTATGAATTCAAGAAAAATAAACATCCGGTATATACTGTTAGATATAATGGCATGGGGGTTTATAATTTTGTGTTGGATGTCGGCATTTTGAGCATCAATTTTTAGAAACTTTGCTTTTCTATACATGCTACTGCTTGTAATATGACGGTTGGAATTCATTTGTTGGCAGTTGCAAAAAAAGGTAGATCCTGCCCCGCAACTTCAGTTTTCAATCATCAGCATGCAAAAATTATGATTACAGATGACACTTATTGGATATTTTATGTTGCATGATCACATAAAGTAGGGACCGATAAGAGAAAGTTCGTTATATTAAACACCCATATCATTTGGAAGTCAGTATTTATTCTTTAACATACATTAATTCCGGTATTGCTGGAATCACGTGCTTCGGTTGGTCAATTGTAAAAAATGGAAGTTTGTTTCAGAAATCCTGCTAATAAATAGGTTTTGACTTCAACTGCAGTTTTGGATAATTTTGGAAGTTGGAGAATTAGTAGAACAGTAGTTTTTGTGCATGCACGATTGTTGTAGAATCTATAGATGTAACAGCCACCTTAAGTTATTCGGCTGAATTAAACATTCATGATCTGTCGGGATTTATGGTATATTTAGATTCTTCTTCTGACTAGGTTTCCTTGTAGAGCTATTCTCGTTAATAATCATGTGGAGCTTCTGCATGGAAATGCAATGAGAAATCTGTTTTTTCTTGTTTGATAAAAAGATGCACAAGTATCAGTTTTTATCGTAAATTGTAATAATCAACCAACTCCTTTATGCTCCATTTTCTATTTTCTTTATCATAAAATTTAGTCGTATGGAGTATTTTTAAGATATATATTAACTCTTGCAATTTCCCTGTTGTAATTTCTTCATTACAGGGTACCACCCATCGAAACCGTTAAGGATTTGGGGACGAAAGACTCCTGTCAAAAGAATCCAGTTGTAAGCACGTCTCTTTTTTTCTTCAACTTCCATCCTTTGTTTTGTCTTACTTTCACCTCTTTGAGTTTAGATCATTTCTTAAATAACTAAATAAATGCATGCTTCACATGAAGAATGTCTTGATAGATTATCATCTAGGTGGACCTGTTTTACCGTTTCTCATCTCTTTCCCTGTATATCTCCACCCTCGTCTTCTGGAATAGACGGCTTTATCATCTTGGATGATGCTATCTTCCTCCGAAATTGTCATTTTTATTGATAGGTATAAGCCTATAACAGATTTAGAGACTAGGTTATTGACCAGGAAGCACAGACATGCCTTCGGCAGTGTCTATGTCCAACCCGTATGTGACGCCGACGTCGCCGAACCGTGTCTGATGCATCAGGTGGTGTATCTCTTTTTTCTTTGGTTTTATGAAGTAGGATATGTCGCTGACACGTCTCTGACATGCCGAGATAGTTTCTGACAGTTAAAAAGGATAATCGGAAAATAAATAAAAGGAAGAAACTTTCTAGTACTTTGCCTCTCTATCTCAGAATAATTGCAAGGTGCCCTTGTTGAGGAGATGGGAAGGGTTAAAGAGGGAAGTTGCATATCTGGAGGACGGCTGTGCCGTGGGTGTTCGACGGGCAATGTTGATGGAGTTGGGTCATGCGTGACGGCGCTGTGAAAGATGAAATGGGAAACCCTAGTTCAGACACGGCAGTTGTATTATTAACTGACAACTTTTTCTTTCTTTTATTTTCTATTTTGAAAAATGCAAGAGCAGTGGTCACTTGTAAAATCATAGTCAATATTGCGGAATAACAGAAACTGTAAGCGCAGTACATTTAGAAATCGGACAACACTTTTTTTTGCAGAAGCAGGTCACCTTTTTAACAATTTTTAATAATGATTTAACCGTTACTTTAATTGCAAAAATACCCAGTGCAGTTTTAATCCCAATTGCATGACCCAATGGATTCAAACTCCAGTTCAAAAAGACCCATAGGACTTCATATACTACACATATATATAATTTTCTTTGTTTATTTTTTATTTTCATTAATGTGTCCTACTTTTCCTGAAATAACGTGTGTCCTGTTGTGACCAAAACGTGAGTGTCAGTGCTTCCTAGGTTATGGCATGGCTTCGTTATATTTGCTTGCTTATATGTCTTCTTGCTAATTGTTATACTGTAACTGATGGACATTGTTGGTTTTTACAGAGTAAACCGGTGGATGAATTTGACGACTTTGGTGCTGATTTCTGTCCTACACCTGATGCAAACTTTCTGGACTTTGATCTAGAATTTGATAAGAATAACTTCTGGAGCAGTGAGAAGCAAGATATCATTGGTTCAAGGTATAATGCATATGGACCTTTTATCTGTACAAGTCCATACAAACTTTATTCTCCTCAAATTGTGTCTCTATCAACTGTGAGGTTTTTGGTCTACACATGATGTTGACATCTGCCAATCGCTTATAACTGATTTGAATGGATACTGAATATGTAACTTGTCCACATATCCTAAATCTTTAGTTGTTGGAGAAATAGCGTTTCTATATCAGTAGACTGTAAAAGTGTTTAAATTTCATTTGATCTTGATGTTTATCTCTTGTTTCCAATATGAAATATTTGAATAGGAAAGTATGTCCATATATAAATTAGAAAAGATACAAATTATTGCAGAAAACTGCAGGAAAATTATGAAAGTTATTTGAGGAGAAAATCATTGGAGCACATAATAATGCCATAAATGATGAACTTGATATTTTAACCTTTTCTCATAAAAAATTAATACCGATATATTTCTTTTATGATAGATCAGTTTGAATGACACGATTTTCTATATATGTGAGGCAACAACTAGAAGAATTGTTACTGTATATGCTACACAAATTGTTGGATTTAAATGCAACAAATTTCCTTCTGTTCAATCTTGGCAACCACCATATATTTTTCCTCTCGAAAAAGGACAAATTTGTCTCTATATTGGAATTCAATGCACATATCTCTTAGGATACTATTGTATTTTCTCTCGCATGTATTAATATATGATGCCCCATTTTTCCCGCCGGTGGGGAGTTGTGGCAACTTATATTCATTCTTGCATGAATAAATATTCAAGAGTGAAGTATCATATTGAGTATTTGACATAGATTCCTTGTGTTATCCAGGTTAGGATGTCAAAAGCTTGAATCAAGTGACCTTAATCAAGCACACCCCATAGGTTTGTTGTATTTTGGTTTTTTTTTTGGCTAATATTTTGCACAAGTTTAAACTTATGATGATACATGTGAATCTCAGCTTCCAATCAAAATGGGAATGAGAGAAATAACTTGCAGGAACCAACAGTTGAAGAACAGATGAAAATGGCCAAGTATAACGTGTAACTTTTCATTCTGTTTACTGCTTATACTTTATATGGAGATATTCTTGCAATCTAACTTATCTTTTTCTTTTCCGGGGTCAAAGGCTGACTACAGCCAATTTGGTAGCCTTGCAAAGCACCAATTTGCCATTAGAACTGATGTGCTCACTTTGCAACACTTTCTTTAAGGACGCTGTGATGATACCTTGTTGCCAGCATAGCTTTTGTGAGAAATGTGAGTTAGGCTTTGTGAGCTGCATTGATGTTGTTGCAAGCTGTGTATACACTACTTACGTTGTAGTTTAAACTTTGAAGAAATTTGTGCAAGTTTGAAATAACATGAGATGTTTTTCATATCTTCAATATTTGTACAAACATTATTGCTTATATATTATTCTCATATTATCTTTGTTAGTGTTATTGCTAGTATCTTTGTAGAATATTTATATTTATTTGTGGCTATGGCGGCAGGTATACGTCTAGCCCTTATTGAAAAGGGAAGATGCCCAAAATGCTTTTCCAGCAAATTCAAGGTAGAAGATCTGCTGCCAAATTTATCACTTCGTCATGCGATTGAGCATTGCCTTGAATCTCAGTTGCTAGCTGATGGTTTAGAGAATGCTATGGAGAAATATGCTCCTGGTAGAAATTCTTTTCTCTGACAAAGGTTGATGCGCATGAGAGAGAAGTCAAACCAACATGGTACATCACTGTTTTTTTCTTTTAATGCAGATGGAGAATCTGGAATCCAAGTTAAAAAGGATGGTTCTTATGCTTTAACTGTTGTTCAAAGGGAAGTAGAGTTTCCTCAGTCTTCTTCTGCAAGTGGGATAGGATCCAATCAAGTATTTATGGAATCATACAATGAGCCAGTACTTCGGAGAAATACACCATATAGGCGCTCTGATAATCATGTCAGCATAGTGGGTGGCAATGGAGATTTGAGATCTGCTATTCCATCACAGAAAGCCAAACAAATAGATGCTGTAAGGGGTGGAAATCCTCGCCACGCTAATAAACAAAGAGGATTTGAAGATTTTGCACCTCCAGCAGATTTTCAGGGGGAAAATCAACCTTCTGATATTCCTGAAGTTCATATTCATGATGAAGGTAAGTGCAGTCCTATAATCTTTGAGTTGTATAGATTTTACCTTGTTATGGAACTGCTGCTTCAATTACTAAATTATGCTACAGTTTTAATTTAAACCTTTATTTTGCTTATGGAGTGGGAGTGTTTATTTAATTATGAAGGTGGACAGTACTTTCTAGAGATGATTATGCAGATGAGTACGTCTCTGCTTTAACTTTAATTTTCCAATAGTAGACAGAACAGTCAAATTAAGTTACTTTTCTACTGCAACATATTTGTCACACATGTAGAGAAGTAATGAATGGAGGGGAATAAATTTGATTATGTTGTGCTCAATAAGTGATGTTGTGCTTGAAATGGTTTTAAGAGAAAAATGAGAAGTTCACTAAATTGTCTGAAGCAACTGACTAAGCTGTTTATGTATAAGAGAGTGCTGAAAATCCTGAACTTCACTAGTTTTGGTTTCTGTTATTTCTCCAGAAACTGTTTTTTCATTTTCCCTCTGTTTTCATTAAATCACCAGCTTCTCGACGTATTTTCCAAATTTATGTTACTTACTGCAGCTGATCTGACACGGGGTGGGGGGGGGGGGGGGTGTTGTTCTGGATTGAAACTGGAGGTGCAATCAACTGCTTTAATAGCTATATACTTAATGGTGGAAATAAATATTAGTGTTTTTCATGTATTTGCTGATTGAAATAATTTAATTTTCAGGTGGAGAAGGAAATTTTTTGGCTCACAGTGGTTACAAAAAGGTAAATTCACAGGCTTTATCTAGTTATATCTAATGAGCATGTTATGGTTTCTTAGGTACATTATATAAGCCTTTTAAAGTGTGAGCCTTGACAGAATTTGCTGGAATTATAATTTCTATATGTTCTATAGCATAAAATAAACTTCCATCATTCCATGGATCACTCAAAAACCCAACCCAGGATTTTTTTTGTCAAAGTAGAGCACAATCTTCTAAAAATGAAGTGTTTCCTATATTATCCTAAAATTTCTTTTCTCATCCCCCTTCGTTCAGCTGCCCTTGTAGTTTGTGGAGCATTCTATTAGTTTTGATTTACTGTATTCTACCATGATTAACAAATCTGTCAGGAACCGTTAATCAAATTTTGTGTCTTGCATGCTGAAAGGTCTTTATGCAGGCATGATTTCTGTTTAAGTTTCTCAATATTGTTTGACATTGTTGAAATTCAGAGGGGACGCAATTGTTACACATGTGGTTCTCCAGATCATCTCATGAGAGACTGCCCTCTTGCTTCCAGTCTACACCCCTTTCAGCCAGGTACAAGTAAAACTTTTCTAACTTGACTCCTATATCCAACAGGAAATGTTCATATTATCAATTACTGCTATTATTTTAGGAAATGGAGCATTTCATGGAGGTGTACCAGGCTATCCGCAGCCATATTGGAATGATTCTATGTTGCCCTTCAGGCCTTATGCAAATATGTATAGTAACCCTTCAGCGATGCCCTTTAATGTCTCCATGTTTCCGGTGACACCTTTTGCAGTTCCTCCATACATTACTTCTATGGGTGTTGGCTTACATGGCCATGGGTAAGTTCAATTTGTTTTCATGATGTATACTTGTCTTTTTCTCAAAATTACTGTCTGCGGTTTTTGAGACTAAGTGATATCTTGCAGGGGAAATATGGGAATGGGAGGTATGGGTCCTGTAGGAAATAGAGCTGAGAGGCCTCCCTACTCCAACTTTCAGCATTTTGAACACAGAAAGAAGCATTCTAATGAAAATCTGGGAAGGTAATTTTAATGATATAGCACAGCAGTAAGGATTAAAAGGAAGCTTTTCTCGCTGCACAGGCACACACAAACGCATCGAATATAAAGTTCATTTGCTAGTTGATAATACATATGCATATTTTGATTATATTACCACGGTTAAAAGTTATGCTATTTGCTTACATAAGAGAAGTTAAGCTCTTAAAGTATCGCACTGTTGAGAATACACTGACATTATCCTTTTGACTTATGATTGCAAGTCCAGCTACCATTTTTTGAACTTTAGGTGCACCTCTCACATAGTTTCTCATCGTTTTTAAGTTCTTTGTAATATTATATCATCACTCATCAGCCCTCTGTGAAGAACATGTGTACACATTTTGAAGTAGGCGGGAGGTGATGCTGTGAATTCTCCTGCAATCACGAAAATACATATGGGTGCTTGGGGTCATATACCTCATTTGTAACCTCATTTTTGTTTTCATATCAAATATGCCCCAGTTTGTCCTCCATTTCTTATAACTCATTTTTTTAAAACTCATTTTTAACCACGCATTCCATGGGACCTATAACTTTTGTCAACTTTTCAACCACACATTTCATTAACTTTTTTGAAAATCTACTAAAAATCTGATTTTTATCAAAACAAAATAGGGTCTATGTTGTTTCAAAGGTTGTATTATGTTCTTTTTGAGGGTTATATGTCTCGTAATTATTTTCTTCGCTAACCAAAAAAAAAAAAAGAGAAGAAACCAGTCTTGGTAAATTAAGCAATTACAAGCTTCGTATCATGGTTGCCGCTTCATTCGTTTCTCTTTTAAGTTCGTTTTTTCTGTAATGCTTGTTCTTGATAACCAGGAAGTCATGATTCACGAATTATTTTTACTCAACTAAGACTTCCATATACTCGTGTTCAATCTGCATGCTCCTTCTCTTCCCCTCTGCAGCCTTTATCGATGTCCTTTTCTTTCCTATATAGTAATATTATATTGTTATTGCAAATTGCTAATAAAGGCTTTGTATACCAGGGAAAAACTTTGTGAAGAAAAAGATTTTCATGAATGCCGTAGGGATAATAAGACAGATAAATCAGATCAATGTAAATCGCAGAAAGAGAAGGAACATAGTTTGAGTCAATCTGAGGACAGCGTTACTCGAAGATCACTGAGAAAAAATCAGCATGACAATTATATAGATTCTGACAATCACTACATCGATGAAAGACTTGAGAAAAGCTCTCGCTCCTCTGCTGCTTTAAGAGACAAAAGGCTGAATCGTTCAGAGAGATCAAATTCAGGCATTGAAGATATGTCCGAAAGTTCTGAAAGGTATAGTGGAAGAAGGCACAAAGATCATCATGGAGAGTCAAAGCATCACAAGAAGGTAGAGTGTGACAGTGATTCAAGTTTGGGTCGTTATCCGTGGAAGAAAGATGTCATAAGAAGAGACGTGTTTGATGCCAAAGGCTCACATATTGATAGGAGGAGGGAAAGGGATTCAGGTCATGATTCGAGACATTCCCGGCGTTTTACAAAAAAATCACAACATGAACACCAGGATGACAAGTGGCAGATGGTCAGTGCCTCCCATGGCTACAAAGACGAATATCGTCACCACAAGCGGAAAAGAGTATTAAAACCGGCATGATTTCTGAGGTAACATGTATATGAAATTGCATACTTGTGGTCTTTGGTGATACATATGCTATCCTCACTAGGTATTTTGTATTAACTTGATTTAGTTTTAGCTGTAGTTTAACAGGGTAAATAGTTTTTTATACTTTAAAAGATTTCCCAACTTATTTCAACACCTGTAGGTAGTAAGATCTAATCACAACCTCTGCTGGTTTTATTGGAGATAAATTAGATTGGTCCTGTTTGGACATTCACAGGGCATTATCCTACCTTTATTTTTCTTAACTAACGCTCTTTCCTTCTTTACTGTGAGGTTTGGATGCTAGCAAAATTGAAATAATGTTTGGAACCTTTTTTGTGCCACTCAATCGTTCTTTGTGCTGAGGTGTTGAAGCTGATGAAGGTATGTTCTTTTAAAATCAAAAAAGAAGAAAAACTCCTCTATTATGGTAATAAATTGCAAATAAGTTCAACCTCTTTTCATCGGAGAAGTTTGTCGTTTAAAACTCCAGATTCTCCACGCTTCATTTCATTGTTCAGTCTAAAATTAGTTTTCAACTAAGGAAGCTCATGTTTATAAAATGAAAAGAGCAAAAACACTTATTAAGATATAAAAACTTTACTAAAATATGGTCAATTTATATTCCCATCAAAAAATGAAATTTTGATAGTAAGTTTAACTGGAGTTTTGCAAAGAACAAATTTCTTTTAAACTTATAATTCAGTATCTGTTTCAAAATATGATTTAGATCTTTTTGGAACAAGGACTTGTAACTTTTTTTTCCCCTTCAAATTTGTAGGCTGAGACCAAATTATATGGGATAGGAAAAAGGACTAGTAGAAGTTTTCTTTTCCTTTATTTTTTTTCCAATTTAGTAGGCTGTGAACAAATTAATTGGGGACTCAAGATACAATTTTGCATTTGTCTTGACACCATTTGGATAGCCATTTAGTATCCTGCAGCAATTTGAGAATTTGCTTGTATCATTCCTGTTGCATGCTTGGCTTATTTGTGCCAAAATCAATGTCAAATCTTTTTAACATGTAATCAACTCTTTGGTTGTAAGTTCACTTTACTTCTTCATTATTTGGAACTTGCATTGATTATTCATGTTGCATTTTGGGTGAGGTTACCACTTTTGGTTAATTACTTGCATCATTAATTATTTTATTTTCAAGTGCAATATCTTCCTCAAGTATTATATTTCATGTAGTCGTGCTTTGCTAATGTTGCAAGAATTTTGTTGGCGCGCCTTTTTTGTGCTTTTTCATCACTGTCTTTGTTAATCTGCAAACACCAATCCACACCCTTCCATAAGGAAAAGAAAAAAAGTGTTTATCCTCATATCTTATCACACATGCATTGCACTGGGCGTCTAGTTTCTGCATTCTGGTTTGAAAGTTATATTTTGTCACAAAAGGGCTGCAAATGCACTGAGCCATTCATGAACAATTTATGTTTGGAGCTTTATATAGTTTCATGTTTCTTGGCCAGTTTAACCAACGTGTCAGGCATGAGCGTACCTTTTCATTCATTATACATTTCATGAAATCACTTACTTTGAGATGTGTTTTTAAGTTTCACCTTATTTTGTGCTAATAAATATACAAATTATGCTAATCATTATCTTAGCTTCAGAACTCTTCCCCAAATCGTTATATTCTTAACTAAAACAGTCTTTTCTTGCAACGTTGTGCAAATGAAATCATAAAATATAGTAGGTTATTCACAATTGTGTTTTTTTAAACTTTTTCTGTGATTTTGTTCAAATGTAAGATGTTCACGAGCATGTTTGGATGTGCTTAACAGTTACCTTTTTATGAAAATAAGTTAATGTTTACTTTCTAGTTTCTAGAAACAAAAGTTCATCTAGTAAAACACTTGCTTTCGTCAAAGTAAGTTACTTAAGCATACCCAAACATGCTGTGCACTAACAAATAAAGAACGAGCACAAACTGAAGTTTTGAGCTTGGTTTCTTTAGTAAATGACCAATGGACAGCTCCAAGTGATGGAAAGTGGGATTCAAGTCTTTTTTCTTTTGTCTTCTCTTCATTTCATTTTTTCCCTCTCCTTTCGTACATACTGCGATGCAATCTTTTGTTGTTCTTTTTATATATTTTTCCGTAATTATTGCACGAACTTTTCTAGGAACCCTTTAAGTCGTCCTTTTTTTTTAATGAGAAATAATCCTTATGCTTTGAAAAGTGAGGTAAAAAGGCCAAGTATCCATTTTTTAACCAGTTCTTTGTAGCACGTACTACTTGATAGGAACTGTGATTGTAATTAGTGCAGTAAGATGCCCTTTTGAAGAATAAGAAATACAAGATAGCTTCTTTTGAGGATTAAGAAACACATGAACCTGAATGGACTGATTGGGTTGACTGGAAAGACTGGAAAAAATAGAAGACCGAAATCCGGTCCAGTTGTAGTGTTATGAAGGCCCTTCTTCCCCCCAAGGCCAGACTGCATATCCTAAAATTGGTAATTTCACTCGAAGTGACTGGATAGTTTGAATCATGGTTGGCCTAGAGTCCATTGATCGACTGTAATTTCAAAACTATTTCTGTGAATACATGCAGAAGAGACTCCAATGAGGAGGCGTCACTTGACCATTATGTCACCCCTTGTGTAAGGGGTGATGTAGAAGAAGCATAATTCATCTCACTATGTCCCAAAGATTTTATTGGATTTCATTAAGCTCCTATTTGGGCTACATTTTATATCAAAATGTATTTTTTTTTTCCTTTTTTCTTTTCAATGATATTTTTCAATAAAATAATATTGCACGTAAATTCAATTCTTATTTTTATTTTTTAATCATTCATTCTCCAAAAATCACTAAAATACATTTTTATTTCCCTAAAAACTATTTTTAATGGAACCCAAACACGGGTCAACATCCATTACAATCTCAAATGATGACACTTGAATTTAGAAATATTTTTAGAGTTATCAAATACACACACACACATATATGTTGAGAGTTATATACCCTTTTTTATCACACTATGTCCCAACGATCTTCAAAGTTTATACTTCCAAGTTATGACTATAATTTGGATTAATGGGATGGAAATCGGTAGATTAATGACAATATAATTGGAGTTGCTATGTTCAGAAAAACTCAAATTTACCCGTGCTCTTCTCCTTCTCATCCCGCCTCTGCTCACGTGTTTATTATCTAGTCCAACCATTTTGCCTATTGTTTCTGTCTGCTTCTTGCAATTTCCTCATCTCCATCTTTTGTGATTTTCGGAGTCTTCTCTTACCCTCATTTATTTCTTCCCATATTTCTGGATATTGCTGACGCTCCAATAAAATTTATTCAATTTTCTATATGAAAGATCGGGTTAATTTAGTTTTTGAGGATTCTGTTGGTATCCAACTTTTAAAAGGAGCAAGTGGATCTTTAACTCAGTTTAGTGCTTAGAAATTTGAAATTGAGAATGATCAACTATGGTATTGTGGCGATTTGATGGAGATTTAGATGGTTTTCATAGATGAGCAGTGATTATGTGACTATCATGCAAGTTTGATGATCAACTTGCTCTTTATTGAAAGTGTTAGGATTAATTTACTATTTAGGCAATAAAATGGAACTAAACGTTTTGTGTTGTCAATTCATTTTCTAATGTAGTTCAGCTCTCATGCAATTCCATGATTTTAAAGTCCCAGTAAAGCCGATTTTTCAATATCTATACTTGCAAGATCTCCCATTTGACAATATTAGGGGTGTCCGAAATTCCTGAACCTAATAGAATTGAGCGATTCTTCATAAGTTAAATACCCGAAAGGGTACTTGAATTGAGAATCGATGGGTTTGGGTCGGTTATCTGGTTTAGACCAAGAATCGAAGAATCTAATAAGAATCGAAATTAAATAATTTTTTATATTTTTTTTATTGAATTAATTAAATTATTTTAATTTTTCTAACCAAATTAGCAAATTAATTAAATAAATTAGATTATTTTATAATTTCAATTTTAAAGTTCAAATCATTTTTAAAGTCTATTAGCACATTTTAATTTACTCATGACTATATGACTATTCGAATTTGCTCGTTAAATTTAAAACCTTCAAATGAGATAAAATTAATTTTATTGGACGGCTAGTTATTTATATAATTTTGAAATAAGCTACGTTAATTTGTAAAAGTTACTAATGAAATGTTATTAGTTGTATTTATGTACTGTTGATGTACATATTAAAAATTCTAATTATGATATAGAATTGAACCAAACTGAACTTGAATGGTTCCATAATTATATTTGGACCCGGTTCCATTTATTAAATACTCGAAAGTTTTGGTACGGTTGGGTTCTCTTCAGAACCGAATCGAACCGATCCACGGACAGTCATAGACAATATTGAAAAATTAGAAAAATTTACATCTTGAAAGTTATTTTTATCATCTTTACTTAAATTTCGTGGATTTAAATTCAATTTTGCTCCAATTGGAATTTTTTTAAAAAAAATTGGGTGCAATTGGATTCATAGTTGAAAATTCGCAAGTGTACGTGATCGTAATCAAGTAATATAGTAGTGTGTAGAGTGTCGAATCTACGAGGATTACGTGTTTTATTGAGTTAAAGTTAATAATACCCTTTATCGAGTAACAATAATGATTTGTAATATATGTCTAACTTATCGCGTACTAGAAATCAAAGTAAAATTTTATCAAATATCTGAGATACATTGTTAAGATGTAGAATCTTCTTTGTTAATTCATTTTTAGCACAATAATCAAAATGACTCATTGTTATCATGCGAGTTGGTCGAAATTTCAAATTTATTTAAAGTTTCTCTCGATAACAATTAAATTTTATAATATATATGATCTCTCTCTATCTCTATAAAAAATACTAACATTTGAGAAAATATTAAACGAGTTAGAACATCTAGAAAAATCATGTGAAGTAAAAATATATTGCTATATTCTATCGAACTTTACAATGCTTATGACTACGTGTTAATGATCATATTATCTCTCTCGATGACAATAAAATTCACAAACAATTCAATTAATGACCAATTAATTGAAAATTAATCTAAACTATAATAAACATTCATACATTCAAATTAATTAACATCAAAATAATTAATTAATATTAAAAATTTTAAAATAAGGGTTTATCAATATCTTAGCAATGTAAAAATCTAGCATATCATAATATTGAAATTAAACAAATAAATGTGGAAAGACATCATCGAAAATTGACGAAATTGTTCCTTAATTCTTTCTCGTGGAAATGTGTGTGGATAGCCCAAATATCATGCCATAATTCCAAAATGGCATTTGACATTACTAAATAATTAAAGCTACCTAAAATACTTCAAGTATAATAATTACATATAAGTTACCAAAATAAGAAAAGAATACAATCAAGTCCTAAAAGAATTAAATTATCATAAAATGACTAATAAAAAATATAAAAAAACCTAGAACTAAAAGAGGACCATATAAGATGAATAAGATAGTAAAAGATAAGAAAGAAATTGAATTTGATAAGATTGGATATCAAGAACAATTAAATGCATCCCAAAAATATTAAAATGCTTTAAGGAAAGCATGATGGAAAATTTTGCTAAGAGAATAGTAAGATCTATAATAATAAAAGATATACATGATATTATAGATAAATTGAAAAAAAGAAAAAAAAAATATTTTTAAATATGATATACCTTTTAACCCAAATATAGATATAATAACAGATCTTGATATTAGAAAATCTCAAATATTATTAGATTTTGAAAATTTACTTAAAACATTATAAATGAGGAAATCTATTACAAACAGATTATTTCAAGCATATAAAGATTTAAAATTTGAGCTAACATTAAGATTTTATATAGCCATAATAAATAATAGGTTAAGTCTAAAGAAATTAAAAGAATACTTAGAATTTTAAAGAATTTCGAAAGAACCATTATAAGATATTTAGATTTTGAAGATTATTAGATTTTTGTTCGCTCATAATAGCACCCCAGATTTGATATCAGAGCCATAATGATCATGAAAATTATCAAGATAGATAAATATTACATAAGATCTATAAAGACCACCAAAAATTAAATTAAAGTTATAATAAAAGTCATAGAAATTACAATTACTAAAAGAGATTGGTATCATCAGTTAAAAGAAAGTCAAGGAAGTTATATATTTATAGAACTTGGTCCTAAAAAATTAAAAATAATAGCATTAATTATAATTAAAGAATCACATATCGAAATAGGAGAAAAATATTAGATAAATTAATAATATGATCTATAACAGGTGAATATATATACGAAAAGTTTATTGCAGAATTTGAAAGGGAAGAAATTATGCTATATTGTAAAGAAAGTTATGAAATACATGAATCATCATGAATTAATTCTTAACTAAATATGGAAAAAGCAAAAAATAAATTAGAAAGAATAAAATCAATAAATTATCAAATAACAGATACATTGTTAATACTTGAAAAATTAACAAAATATCAAGAAAATCAAATATTAAAATTGAAACAAGAAAAATATAAAGAGAGAACAAACTATTATAAAGAATTAAAAGAAATAACAGATAATGAACTTATAAAACAAAAGTTTAATAGAATTATAAAAAATTGTAAGGATGCTGAGTGTAGAACATATTACTTGTGTCAACCAAAAATAAAACATGGACATTAGAAGAAAAATGATTGAACATATGAATGAACTTAAACAATTAATAAAAATATTAATCACTGATGTTCAAGATCTAAGAAATGAATTAAAAATTGAGATAAATATATTAAAAATTGCGATTGGGGAACTAAAAGAAAATAATAAGAGTAAAAATAAGAAAATAGATAAAAAAATAATAGAAAAAGAGATGTCAGAAATTGGAAAGAAACACATAAAACAAGAAAACTTAGAAATAGAAGCAGGAAGTATGTTCGATGATTTCAGAAGAAATATTTTACCAAAAATATTACAAGAAGACGAAAATTTCAAAATTATTAAGAAAATGAGAAAAAGAAAAAGAAAAATTTGAAGAAGAGAGAGATGAATGAGGAATTAGATTTATTAATAGAAAATTTTGACCAATTAAGTTTAGAAAATATAGATGAATACAAAGTCCTAATGAATACTGGAGGAGGATCCAATCCAGCGGAAACCTTTAACCAAAATGAAAAATTCGATCCAAATGAAAGTTATGCACCCATATATAATAGACCATATAAATAATTCTATGATAAGGTAATAGATAGAAAATCACCTAAATGAAGTAAATATAAAGATAGATTTGAGTTAAATGATAATTATGATAAACAAATTAATCATGGAGGAACAAAGTTAGATCTAGATTGTAAAATAGTTACTAAAAAAACATTATTAACTTGAGCAGATTCAACGATATTATTCTTTTTATATAAAAAAGATGATACATGAGAAATACGGAAAGAAGAATAGATTTTTTTAATAGTATCATTTGAAGGAAATCTTAGAAATTGGTGGGAATTAGTAAATAATGATACAAAATCATTAATGAAAAGAAATATACGAATATAAATAATAAAATTAGATAAACAATGAATTGAAAGATTAGTAGAATATATTGCAAATGAATTTTTAGGAGAAGAATTGATTAGAAATGCTGAAAAAGAAGCAAAAAGAGAAAAAGACGATGTTATGATGCAATTAATGCACTTAACAATTTCTGATATGTGCAGGATAAACGAATATACTTGTGAACTTAAAAATTACTATTATATACAATTTTATAGTATGTATTATATTAAATTACCAGGAACATGTGGAATATATTTTAATATAAAATTTGAGAAATATCTTAGAGATAATATATGAGTATCAAGATCCCTAGGATTAAGAATAAAAAATTTATTTGATAGACTTGCATATATATGTCAACAAAGACAATTATTAAAAAGATCAGGAAACAAGAATATGTTGTGAATGTATGAAAAAATCTACACAATAGGGATGTAGTCCTGAAAGAAAAAATACGAAAAGAAAACGTAAGAATAAAAGTTTTAAAATATTCAGAAATTTTAGGAAAGGATAGATAAAACCCAGAAGGAGATATTATAAAAAGAAGTATAGTCCGAATAAACAATAAAAGAATAAATCTTATAAAAAATATAGAAACCAATGTGAATGTTGGAATTATGGATAAATATGTCATATAAGTCCTGATTATAATAAAAAAAAATTTAGAATATTACAATAGGGATATTTAGAGATAGAAGATGAATTAAGTGAGATATCTAATACTGAACAATATTATAATCAAGAAGTATACATAAGTGAAACATATTCAGAAAATAATGGATCAGAATCTGAATAAAAAAATTGTGGAACTAGAAAGTGATAATATAGAAATGCAAGAATATGAAGGAATAGAAGGATATAGATTAAAAGCAACGTTTGATAATAATAAATTCAAAAAATTACAAAAATTATCTTTAGACTTGAAAATTGGAAAATGGAAAATTCTTGATAGAATTTGGAAAATAGAAAGAATAGCTATAAATGAATACCATAAAATTGAAAAAACTATAGATGTTAGAACAACTCAAAGTTCACATAAATTGAACATTTTAACAAAAAATACAGTGCAAGAATTATTATCAAAAATTAATAAAAAACAAAGTGAAAAGATTTAATATGTTTATTTAGTTGGAATACAAATAATGTTTAAATCCTTATTTAGAGAAGGAATAGATTCACATTTAACTGTAAGTTTACATGATGTAAGAATAATAAATTTGAAAGATAGTCATTTTGGAACCATAGAGGGAAACCCAGCATATCAAAAAATGATATTTACTTGTTACCCAAAATATTGTATCTCATTAAAAGATAAAAGCTTTAATGAAGTTCTACGTTTGCATTTTAAATTATAGAGGAATGATATAATGCAACCAGGAGACCAAATCATGAATATTGAATATAGAGTTTTATATACTTGTACAAACTCTAATTATCAAAACATTTATTCTAAAAAACCATATATAGAAGTACATAAAGAAAGTAAAGATATTAGTAAAATTATAAAATCAAATAAGCAGGTAAATTTAATTCCAAAAAAATATGAATTTAGAATATTAACAGATAAACCTGAAATAATAAAATTAAGGGAAGAAGAATATCCTGATAATAATATAATATTTAAAGATGGAAAATTGATTAGAAGATCAAAAAGTCTTAGAATATTGAATAAAAAATTATTAGAAGGAACTAGCCATACAAAAGAAATACAACTTCATAGAAATACATGATATATGAAAATAAGTGGAGAATATTTTAATGGAAGAGAATATGTACCAGGATCAAATATATTAACAGATATATGAGCTAGTGAATATTATATAGCCCCGTTTGGTGCACATTTTCGGAAGAAGAATGTATTTTTACTGTTGATGTGATGAGAAATATGTAGTTGAAAAAGAAGGAAAAATTATTGATGTGATGAAAAATATTATTTTATTGAAAAATATGTGGTTAAAAATGAGTAGAAGAATGAAAATGAAAAAAATAATGTGGTTCAAAGAAGGCCATAGTTTCAATAAGAAATAAGGGATTAGTACCTCATAAAACTGAACCATATATATATGTAAATTTTGATACACAAATGCATAATATAGAATTAGAAATAAAAGTACCCATAAAGTTATGAGGAATTGATCTTATAGTACCATATTATATAGACGATAACATGAATATAAACCTTCATATATTATTGGGAATGAGTTTTTTAAATTGATTTGAAGATTATAATATAAAAAGAGAAGGGTTATATATATATATATATATAATCGACAAACTATATTATGTAATAAAGAATTAAATGAATAATCAATAAGTTTTAGCTGTATATATACAAGTTACCATTATAGAATCAGATATAATAACTTGTGTTTTGATAGATACAGGAAGTGATATAACTATATTCAAAAATTTCTTAATAAAATCATGTAATAATAAAAGTAAGATAAAAATAACAGGAGTTGCGGGAGATAATACCCAAATAATAAATAGTACTGGTGAAGTCAATATAATCCTTTGAAGTAAACAACTCATAATAAGCAAAATATATAGTTATGGTAAATTAGAATGTGATATATTATTAGGAAACGACTTTATACAACAATTTCAATACTATAAACAAAACAATTATATGATAATGTTACAAACCCCTTGCGGATATTTATTAGTCCAGAAGTCGATGGTGGAATATTTTATCCAGCAGATCACATTATAAACATTGGATATGTTGGAAGGAATTTCTCCATGGACATTGAAGAGATTGACAAACCATTATCAAAATTTACCAGAGTATGGATCAAGCATCGCAGAGTTCTTGGATATAAAGTTCTTTATAATATGGCTAAAAATCTTTATGATAAGAAATTTAGATGTTTATGCCAATATGAAAGATGAACCATATTTGCTAATTATGGAAAGCAAAAATCTGAAATTCTTAAAAACTTTATCAACAAATTTATACCCATCAAATACTAGGAAGCATCTCAACCTTACAACGTGAATGTGAAGTAAGAGATTATCCCACATGTAAACAAAGATAAAAGAATGATGAACCTACCATTTTGAATGAATCTTACAAAGGCAAAGATGACAAGATAAAAAGGAGGACATCTGCATATAAGGACAAACACTTAAAAAAGATGTGATATAAAGAAATTGCATAATGGAGGGGTCGGAAGGCTCTTGATAGAAAAAGTACAAATTATTGTGCCATATAATGTATAGAATGATGTAAGAGGCTTATAATTTCCCCTCAAATATTTGTATAAATAGAGGCCTTTTGGCTAGGAGAAGGGTAGAACGAATTTAAGCACTCAATTTATGTCAGGAAAGCAGAAAATCTTTTGCTAGAATCTTGTATCAATTTTTCAGATATATCAATACTACCAACTTGGATAAAATCATTTACATTCCAATCCTCTTAAATAGAAATGAGTTTCTAAACTATTTTTCCCATAGATTCTTGAAGGATTAAGAAATAAATTTCTTTCTTACTTTAACAAAAAGATAGTTTATTTAGGATTTTAATTCTAAGAAACGATACAGTGAGGACAAGAAACTGAAATAGCAAAGATCCCGTTGAGACAAGAGGCCGTTGGAGGGAACAATTTGCATATTCAGAGCCTGAAGGTCACTCGATTATAAGGATAAAAGCTTAAGATAAAAAATAAGGTAAAACTATTGTTTTTGTTAAATTTGGAAAGAATTCTTGTAAAATCTTAAAGAATCATAAAGATTATTTATTTCAATGTCTATGCTTAAATGCTTATGTTTAAGATTATTCATGATATTTGAATTGCTATTGTTTCATTATATCTAAAAATATCAGGATGTACAGTTAAATGATTAGATAATTTTGTTAGAAAAGATAAAAAATATTAAGAGCCTGTTTGGGAGAGATTTTTGGGGAAAAAATTGATTTTGAATAGTGATATGATGGGAAATGTGTGGTTGAAAAAGAAGAAAAGATTATTGATGTGATGGAAAATATTATTTTATTGAAGAATGTGTTGTTGAAAATGAGAATTGATTTACTGTACAAAAATTTAATCCCTCCCAAACAGGGCCTAAATCTCAATTAGAAAATAAAGATGTACCATCTGAAGAATATAAAGAGCTTATAGCAAAATATGAACAAAAAATTACAGATTATGCTAATTTATTAGATCGAATGATGGATTTGTTTGTTGAAATCCAAAATAAAAGAAATATAACATACTAATATTTAAAGCTATGCATAAAAAAAGATATATCTTGCAATAAATAAGAATTCTTATAGACTTTTTAGCCAGTTTTATAAAAAGGCCAAGCAATGTGAACAAGTATATATTTCAGCCGCGTTTTTCTTCTCCTCTCCCTCCTTTTTGCGTGTATATATAATATATAGCAGCCGGCAACCTCTGTATTTTTTCTCCTAGCTCCAGTTTTTTCTATGTTTTTTTAGCCTCCGTTTCTCATCTAAAGTTGCCAAGCTTTTTTGTTTTCCTCTCTATTTTATTTTCTCTGCTGCACGTGTGTGTATATATATATAACCTAACTTCTAATCCAACCAAAAGTCCAAGTGGAGGCTTGACTAATTTTAATGCCCAATTAAATTAATACTTGTTTTCACGTCCTCAATTCTTTCATGTAATGCAAGTTAGTCATCGAGTCCACTTAATTGTGCAACCAATGCCAATTTAGTCCTTATACTTTTGATTTTGCCATTTTTCGCTACATTTTGCTTCTTTTCTTCAATTCATTTTTCATTCATAGAATTTCACATATTATACATAAAATACAATAATTTAGAATATATTTTTGTCAAAAACTAAATAAATCAAATATCGATATTTTAGGTCCCGAATAAGTGTATAAAATATACTTATCAATAGCTTTTTGAACAAATCAGAAAATCCAGGGGACTAAAATTCAGATTCAAGAAGAGGAAGGGAACTCAATTGCAACTATCTGAAAATTCAGGGACTGTAGAGCACAATACAGATAACTCGGCTACGTTTAGCCACAAACAGAATCTTCAGGGACCAACTTGCACCACAGAAATTTTCCGTTTGTGTCTTTGATTGGTGCATATTACTTGTTTGCATATTGACTTTGATAACATTTTTCGTCAAAAAAATTTGTCATAATCTTTGGTCGGCATTTCATTTCTGGAACAGCCCGTCGGTGAAAGGGTTAGGCGAGCAGCCTTTTTCCCCTTATTATTGTTGAGAGCACTCGCTCAGTCGCAAGAAAGAAAGCTCCAATGTTATGACATAAAAACGCTTATTTGTTCATCATATTTTTCAAAATAAGCAGAAAGCGAAAAATATAAAAGTTCGACAAAAGATAAAATATGCTAATTAATTGAAGGTTAATTATAAGAATGAAAAAAAGTTAGGATGAAAGTGTAAATATGATCGAAAACTTACATGCAGCCCTTGTTTGAGCCACATTAAAATTTTCGTTCTTATTCTTTTATTCATTTTCAACCACACATTTTTCAATAAAATAATATTTTTCTTCATATTAACAACTTTCCTTTTTTTTTTTCCAACTACACATTCTCCATCAATCTACTATTCCAAAATATTTTCTTCCAAAATAATGTTGCTCAAACACACCGTATAATTAAAATGTAGCATAGTTAAAATTATATTCACACCACAATGTTTACTTTTTGTACCATATTTTAATTGCACTTAAAGTTTTAATCTTTGCTCATTATATAACACTTATGTTTCTAACAATTTTTCATGTCATTTTTATCCTTGAACTTTCTATTAGTTAACAAAATTTGAATTTCATAACAGCTTTATCTCCAAAAGTCCGTTGAAATGCGTAGAATAACTTATTTTTTCATCATATTTTTTGAAAATAAATAAATTAAAATTGCTAAAATATATTTTTTCCTTATTTCAAAGCATGAAAATAAAATATTTTGATATAAATCATCATCAAGGATGAGACATTAATTAGTAGAAGGTTAAAAATAAGAATTTGACAGAGAAAATTTGTGAAAAATTGAGGAACTTATTGCAATTAAAATTTTGTGTATGAAATAAAAATTGGGGTAGCAATGTAATCACCCTATAATTATCTTGTTCATAATTGAAGCTGGGTAAAATGACCCACTTATCCTTCCTATTTTTTTTTTGAAATTTTGCGCTCCATTCTTCATCTTTTTTTTTTTGGGTCTCAAATTAAAACAATCACTCGACACGCTATAAAAAATCATTATTCAAACTAAAAAAACTATATTCGTTGAGAGAATATGTATCAAATTAGGTCGGATACTAAACAATCTTAGGCACCGTTTGGTAACCATTATTTTAGAAAAGAATGCATTCTTTGTGTCAAATCACACCTTTTTTGTGGTTGAAAATAAAGGAAAAGTTATTGATGTGATGGAAAATATTATTTTATTGATGAATGTGTGGTTGAAAATTAGTAGAAGAATGAGAATGAAAAAAATAATGGATACCAAACAGAGGCTTAGTATGAAGTACTGGGCGAGATCGAAAAATATTTTAAATATAATATAATTTTTCCATTTTTTATTGTCAAATTCGTGTGCAATGAAAATTTTGAGGATGATAATATTACATTACTAAAAGTGTGAAGTAAAAGTTTTTGATAAAGGTCACATTCATGGGATTATAAAATCCATTGACTTAGTGGATATGGAAGATCACAAAGAAACCTTTTAAAATTGCAAAAGTTCTTCATAATACTTTGCAGCCCACCTTACAATGAACCATGGCTATAACACTTTCTTGGTTGATATGCAAAAGTTTTGTGATCTTGTCTCCCCATTACAAGGAAACCCAATCAGCACTTCTTTTTGTAATTGGCCACCTTTTAATGACATTAGTGCCCATCACAACTTTATTTTACATCGATATGATATCTAATCATCGTTTTGTTCATTAATCTTTACTTGAATTCGTAATTTGAAAATGTAGAGCATTTTTGAGTGTGTGGACAATAGTTTGTGATGATCGAAACATCTCAACACGCGTTTTTTCCATAATGGGAACCCAGCTCTAATATTATATTAATTGTTCTTTTAAGAAGTCTCGTAATTAGCCCACTTGTACGAGCTCCCAAATATAAGAGCATTTAATTGAAATTCTAATTATTTCAATGTTGAATCAACATGTCACTAGAGTCGATATACACTTTCAAGATCAAATCTAAGTACTACTTTACATGATACTCAAGCGTGCTTTGAGAGATATCGTATTAAGCAAAAGGGCAAAACAGGAAATTCACATTAATATAAATTAGTTGGGGGAGATACATAATGGAATGAATTATGCTATTTGTACAATGTTTTTGTACAACATTGTTGACAATGTTGGTCGTGGCAAAAAAGTATTGGTTGAAATAATGAGTTGTTTTTAAAGCTATAGAATGATAACGCCACGTATGTGGCATGTTGTCAACAATGATGTCAAAATCATTGTACATCAAGCACTACTCTAATGGAATAAGGGGGATTGTGGGAGGGTGAAGTGGGGTGTCCACAATTTCACTTATTAGTGGATTAACCGCACGCTTCATACTGCCCCTATTACATTGGGCTTCGCCGGCCCCACTCTCTCCGGCAGCCGCATGTCTCCATCCATATATATATATATATATATATATATATAGAGAGAGAGAGAGAGAGAGAGAGAGAGAGAGAGAGAGCACGCCTATATCTACTAAGTGTTAGACGTACATAAATTGTTTGAAATTATTAAGGTTGTAGCGTGGATATAAATATGGAAATGTCGACACCGCAATATGTACACATATGGTGCATGTTTAATGTTTTCTACACAGGGAATTTTAATAATACTTTAACCTTTTTTAGAAAAAAAAATTATGTTATAAGATTTTTATGTGATATTAATTTGATCTAACTATCAATACAATTATTAATGTGATTATATCAACCACATCGAATCATGATATATCAACATCCGAGACGGTAAGAGAGAGAAATAAGTGGATGGTAGAATCCACTAGAACGTCGAGATATCATGATTTGAATAGGATGAGACAAGATTCAGAGCGTCACGAATTCAATGACTGATCCTACAACATGTCCACCAAAGATTTTCTCCACCAAACGAGCTCGGCACAGACTGCAAATTTAAACTGTGCCAATATTTTGTATTAACACGGAAGTAATAGTTCTCGTTAACGGCAGTTATCCCATTTTATAATTGAATATGAAAATTTGAGATTTCACGTTAAAAATACTCTCACTTTTGTAAGTTAAAACATTGAATATGACAATCGTGAATAGTGACAAGATCTTTACACTACGAAGGTCAAAGGTTAGATTGTCTCGAAAATCTGTCGGGGTAAGAAGTAAATCAATCCGATGTTGGCGCAGCAAAATACGATTATAGAAAGGCCTCACGCAGTTCAAAACTGCTTTTTCTATAGATTTTGGACAGAACATGGGATTATTTCCTAATCTTATGGGATTAGCCAGCCATTAATTTTTACTAAGTAAATTCTAGGACAGATGCTATCCTAGTGGACTTACATATGACCCCACAAATGTCCTTTTACCCTATCGTCGTCTTACACGTGTAATTGTATGTCACAAGCGTGGGTTTCAAACGTGGGCCCTACATAAATCACGCCCTCTAATATATTCTTAATTTGCTCTTCTAATCAATAATTAATTATAATCAATGTCTACTGCGCGTGCATGCTCTATCCTAAACATTTTGCACACTTGGTACAAATAATCAAGAGTCAAACCCTGTTCTCTAATCTTAATTCTTGGATACACGATTCCATAGTATTATAATTGATATTTATACGAACAAAATAAGAATAAAATGTTTTTTTTTTGGTCAATTTGCTTATCTGATTAATTGATGAGATAATTATTTATTTAAAATAATTGGCATGTGTATTATTTATTTATTTCTGAGTAGTGCGTTTCAGATATTTAATATACGTGTCAATTAATAGTGACGGTGAGCAGTAAGTTTCAATACTCCCAAAGACACGTTGTATAAGATCAATAAAATAAATTTCATATCCATATATTTAATTGGTCTTTTTTATATAGCACATAAACCGACTCATAGATTGATGATCATTTTTAAAAGATAATTAACATTATTCTATAGCGTATTTCTTTTTCAATAATAATGTTATTCATCTAGAGTATCGATGATCAATAGTCTTCATACCAATGAGATTATTTTTCACATTGTTCAATAGCTAAAAATGAAGTAAAGTTTATTAGACAATATGATAGTGATCCCACTACCAAATACACCAACGATTGTCTAGAGTTTTAAATGAATTACACTACTCCTTTCTTTGATCATGTTCATGTTAATCGTGCCAAACCAGGGCGGACCCATGGGGTCTTGAGGGGTCACGTGATCCCCCTAACTTTTGAATTTTTTTTTTTTAAAATAAAATCATGTTTAGTATCAATTGAAATTGAAATTTTGATCTAAATCAAAGTTAACAATTAATCTTAATAGTATATCTCATGGAATCCATCAAAATTTATTAAAAAATTAATTTTAATCTCCACCAAACATGGATAAAACCACAATAAATTAGAACTTTTTTTCTTTTTTTCTTTCTCTCTCTTACTCTTTCTCTCACCTTTTAATAAAATCTTAACCCTTAAATTATATAATTCTTCTACAAATTATCACATTTACTACAAATATTCACTTTCCAATCAAATTTTCAAATAATTAAAACCTAAATTTGCATTTTCTCAAATCAAACTGTGTATATAGAATGTATCTGAACTCATTATATTTAATTTGACTTATATTTAACGAATTGTGTTTATTTGATTGATTATTAGTATTGAATATTAGTTATATGTTTTTTCTTTCAATTATTTGAATTGATTGTTTGTATCGAATTGATTGTTTGTATCAAATACATTATAAGATTTTTAAACATAAATATGTATTTTCTCGTGATAAACAAGATATTAATAAAATGACTCTTCAAAATCAAATGGATGAAAATAATTAGCACAATATTAATGAAGAAATGTTTTTTAAATGTAAATTTGCATTGTCTCAAATCAAGTATGAATCATTCAAAAATTAAGAACAAAGTAATCGATTTGTACAAAGTTTGATTGTATCCCCTAATTCGCAAGCATGCCGAGCGAGATTAATTTTACTCATTAATGAACCCCAATGACGTGTCTGAGTTGAGTTGAGATGAGCTGAAATAAATAAAAAAAGGAAAATGCTATGTGTACACCTCAAGGTGTACACAATCCCTTACACCTCTCTCACAAGGAGGGGGTCCTACAAATAATTTATTGTGTGTGGACCCCCCTCCATGTGAGAGGGGTGTAAGACTTTATGCATAATATTATGTAAACATAGCATTTCCCATAAAAAAAATGAAGGAAGCTCCAGTAATGACAAAAAGACAGTTGGCAGTTGGGTAAGGAGTAGTAAACAGCTATAAAGGGAAGTTACATTTACCTCGTTCAATCCTTCTTACACACAAACACACACACTCTCTCTCTCTAGAATTTCTTGATCTTTGCTTCAGTCTCATTTACAAATAATGGGTGAATTAGACAAATTGTTGTTTCAAAATGGCCATGGGTTCTCTAAAGTGCATTGTGAACCCATAAATCAGAAGGAAAATAATGATGATCAGAAAGAGGATTCTTGGTTTGAAGAAGAACTCGATGCTGATCTCAAATGGTCTTTTGCTTTGAACAGGTACTCTTTGGCTTCTTCATCATCATCATCTGCTGTGTATCTGGTCACTCTTTACGCACGTGCATGTACTGTATCACTCCACAATCAAACAAACGTTCTTTTGTAGTCTTTTTGGAATATTAGTAAGAGCACAAGGTAAACAATAGTGTGTTGGTCCTGCTTAAAAGCCGCTATACTCTTTTCGGCTTTTCTGGGCACTACAGAAAATATGTTCGGCCGAAACAATCATCTCCTTTCTCTTTCTCAGAGTTCTGCACAGAGGAACTAGTGAGTACCAGGACATAGCCCTTCTGGACACAAAACGATTTGGCAAGGTAAATTCAGAGAAACTAAGGTCGAAACTTAATTCGATATTTGTAAGAAAAATACAGTTATTTATTCGGTTAAGAAAAGTCTATTAATATGGTTTTTGTTTAAGTTAATGTTGTCATTAATTGCATGTGCTCATGCAGGTGTTGGTGATTGATGGGAAGATGCAAAGTGCAGAAGTTGACGAATTTATTTATCATGAATATTTGATTCATCCCGCTCTCTTATGTCACTCTAAGTAAGTATTGTGTCACTATTACTTTAATTCACATTATTTTGATCCCGTAGAATTTGACCGTAAAATGAAATAAAGCGGATTATTTAATTAAAATTGAATCCAATTTTTCGACAATTTTTTTTATGATCCTGTCATATCTTGATCGTGCCAAATTACCCTTTTTGACGAAAGAAAAACTCAATTCTTTGAGTCAACTTGTCGGGGTTTCTTCTCGTAAACGCTCTTATAAAATAATTACATGGTGCAAATAATAATTGATATATTTAAGAGCATAGTCTAATTTGATAGTCCATGTATGTTGGTGAATATGCAGCCCCAAAACTGTTTTCATAATGGGAGGGGGTGAGGGCTCTGCAGCAAGAGAAGCACTCAGACACAAATCCATTGACAAAGTGGTCATGTGTGATATTGATAAGGTATATATTTATATATGAGTTTAATGAGCTTATTTGGAATTTTCAATTTTTTTTTTCTTTTTGAATTGGAGTTTATAGGTGGTAGGGATGGCAACGGGGAGGGGTGGGGGCGGGGAGGCCCTCCCCGTCCCCCTCCTCGTTAAAAAATTCATTCCCCGTCCCCGCCCCGTTCCCCGTTTAAGGCGGGGCGGGGCGGGGCGGGGGCGGGTTTATTCCCTGTTTAGATTTTTTTTTTTTTTTTAGTTTTTGATAATTTATTTTTATTGTCCATATTCATTATATTTAAACAAATAATTTTAGTTGCTATTTTCTATTAGAACTAACGAAAATGTTCATTTAAAGTATTGAATTCTTAAAAAAAAAAAAAAAAAAAATTTTTTTTTTTTTAACGGGGCGGGGACCCCGTTACCCGTCCCCGCCCCGTCTTGGGGAATAATTCCCCGCCCCATCCCCGCCCCGTTACCCGTTTAAGCGGGTTTTCCTCTCCCCATTCGGGACGGGTCCCCGCGGGTATCGGGTTTGTCGGATTTTTTTGCCATCCCTAATAGGTGGGGACGGGGTGGGGTTCGAAGATATTTAGAGTACCTTTGATACACAATATTCTACAGGTTTGGATATATTTAATTTTTTATATTACTTGACGCAGGAAGTAGTTGATTTTTGCAGAAAGCATCTTACAGCAAATCATGAGGCTTTTCGGAATATCAAACTTAATTTAGTGATCAACGACGCCAAGTAAGGATATTTTTGAGTTAAATGTTCGATGCAATAATTGCATGTTTGATAATGCGGATTAGACCGTCTTGCTAATTGAGTATTAATTGTTGGTGAAGAGCTGAATTGGAGGAGAGGGATGGAAAGTTTGATATAATAGTGGGAGATTTAGCAGATCCTGTTGAAGGAGGGCCATGCTATCAACTATACACAAAATCTTTCTATGAAAATATTCTAAAGCCCAAACTCACTGACAATGGCATCTTTGTTACTCAGGTAGATAGTTCTTAAGTTTATTGGACTTTCCATCACATCTTTTTTCACAATAAAGGCATGTTTGGTATACTCGACTAGACAATATATACAAGAATTTCACAACAAACATTGCAAGAAGTCTGACTAGTGTGTGTCTGATTGTGTAGGCTGGACCAGCAGGGGTGTTTACTCACAAGGAGGTCTTCTCATCAATATACAACACAATTAAACAAGTTTTCAAATGTAAGTATTTCTCTGAGAATTTCATCTTAAAACAAGAATTAGGAAACACCCTTTAATGTAACATTCTATTCTTAATGCTGATTATATATTTATATGTACAATGCAGATGTTCTTGCATACACAGCTCATGTGCCATCATTTGCTGACATATGGGGATGGGTTATTGTAAGTACATATATAAATATAAATGCATTTATATTTAAATGAAACAAATGAAGGAATTAACATGTTTTTGGCTACTTCAGGCTTCTGATCAACCTCTCTGCATTGAAGCTGCAAAATTGGATAAGAAAATTTTGGAAAGAATTGATGGAGAATTGCTGTACTTAAATGGAGCATCATTTGTCTCCTCCACCATTCTGAACAAGACCATTACCAAAACGTATGACATCAAATTATTCCTTGTGCTGGAACTGATTTAAGTTTACTAGTTTAATCTTGTGTAATGAACTCTTAAGTTGGTGATTTCAACTCATCGATGGACTAGGTATAAGAGGATTTTTCTTGTGATGAGTCATGTTCAATACTACGTACCAAACACGACCTTACTATAATTCCGCACACTCTTTAGCTTTGTTGTAACTCCAAACACTTTTTTGCCTTTTCAGGTTGAAGAATGAGACCCATGTCTACACAGAGGACAATGCAAGGTTCATCCATGGCCAAGGTGTTGCATACAGGATTTAAGGTTGTCTTGGTGGGGGTGGGGTTTCTTTAGGGGTCTTATTTCTATACCAAGGCAAGAAGAAGAACAAAAACTTAACAATTGTTAGAAGACAGTAATTATGCTACTAGGCTTCTCTGGTTGTAGGATTCTAGCTAGCTCTATTTTACCACTTCATGTAATGCTGAAAAATTATGAGGCATTCCTCCATCAAGCTTTCTTTTATACATTTTGGGTCCCTTTTCTCTTTGTTTGATTTGAAGTGTAAGATTTTGGAACTATGCCCCCGTTTGACACCCATTATTTTGAAGAATGAGTTTTTGAATAGTGATTGATGTAAAGAATGTGTGGTTAAAAAGTAAGAAGAATTTTTGGGTTTATGTGTAATATTATTTTATTTGAAGAATGTGTGGTTAGAAATGAGTACTGTAGAAAAATGAGAATGAGAATGAGAAAAAAATGGGTGTTATTTTGTCTAAAAACAGAATCGTGCAATCGATTAACATTGAAAAACGTAAAAAGGGTTGTTGTTCTCGTGCTTCTAGCTTCGTACGTCTAATTTAATGTTTTGATTTGGTGGTATCCACCTTATTCGACAGGCACAACATGTAGACAGAAAAATAAATTTGTAATTTACACATAAAAATGTGTAAACTGGAAATAAAAATTCAGAATTCTCACACTAATGTTTAACTTGTCTTGACTGAATCAAAGCCTGTTTGGCTCATGTTTATAAACTATTTATAAATACGTGAACTACTTTTATTCACATATTTCGAGGAATTCACAAATACTACTCGTTTATCCATGTTGGAACTCAAAAGAAGTCACAGTAACCACAAGCAGCACTCCAGCTGAGTGCCTCAACTAACTGCTTCTAGAAGAACCTTCATTGGCCCCCTCACGTGAATTCTGTTAGCAACCATCTCCCTCTCTCCCAGCTGGTAATTAACACTCAGTGTATCCTCCATAATTCATGGAATACCCTTGATCATAATGCATCTCTATACAGCTGAGATCACTCATCTAGAATATTCCTTTACCTGTATATATTCTGGCTTATTCCCTATTGTAAATTAAGTAATCAATATATCAAGTTGATACTTCATTTTGTTCTTCAAAGTTTAACTTGGTATCAGAGCATTGAAATGGCCAACGCCAACATTGCTGATAGTCTTCAAACTCAGTCTGCCTCTATTTCAAACACCATGGTGCCTCCAATGCTGGGAAGTCACCATCTCACACCCTTTGGTATGAACCTTACACAAACACCCTCAGTTAAACTCGATAGAGACAACTATCTTCTATGGAAAAACATGATCCTTCCCATCATCCGAGGTCACAACCTGGAAGGATACCTGCTGGGAACCAAGGCATGTCCATCAGAATTCATCAACACTCAAATCACTGGAGAAACAGGAACTAGTGTTGAAATGACTCCCAACCCAGATTTCAATCAATGGAAATCTGTTGATCAACTGCTCATTGGATGGCTTTATGCAACCATGACTCCTGATATTGCAATGCGAGTGATGGGATCCACAAGTTCCTTCCAACTGTGGACTGCAATAAATGAGAGCTTCGGCATTCAGAACAAATCCAGAATTACATTTCTTATTGGAGAACTTCAGAAAATCAGAAAAGACAATCTAAGTATTGATCAATACTTAAGCAAAGTAAAGCTACTTGCTAATAACCTAGAGGTTGCTGGAAAAACTATTGAGCTCTCAGATCTGATAACTCAAGTTCTAGCTGGCCTAGACGAAGAGTACACGCCAATTGTCGTACAAATCAATAGCAGGGATTTCATCTCCTGGGAGGAACTTCAGTCCACTCTCATGACCTATGAGAGCAGACTTGATCACATAAATTCTATCAAGAATGAGATGGCAGGAATCAATTTGAATCAAGCCTCAGCAAATCTCACCCAAAGATATCAGAACAATTACTTGCCTGGAAGAAACTTCAGAAATTACAATGGAGGTAGAACACAATACAATGGCAATTACAGAGGTGGTAGACGAGGCGGCAGAAACAGAGGCAGGTCCAATTTTAACTATCTACCTACATGCCAAGTTTGTGGCAAAATTGGACACAAGGCAAATGTGTGCAATTATAGGTTTGATGAAAACTACAATGGATCTGCACCTCATCAAACCAGTTTCAGAAATCAAACTCCATCTGCCTTTATTGCATCACCTGAAACTCTCAATGACACAGCCTGGTTTGCTGACACAGGAGCAAGTAATCATGTCACTTCAGATGCTGAATGCCTCAGCCAATCGAGCAAATATTCTGGTAAGGCAAAAATTATGGTTGGTAATGGGCACAAACTCAATATCTCACACATAGGCACTGCGAAATTACCAACAATGACTGATAGAACCTTACTTCTGGATAAAATTCTGCATGCACCTGAAATTAAGAAGAACCCCATAAGCATCTCACAGCTTACCTTTGATAACAATGTGTTTATGGAATTTCACTCTAACTATTGTTGTGTTAAGGACAAGTCAACGAGGAAAACAATGCTGCACGGAAAGCTTAAAGACGGATTGTATCAGCTGCAACCTCCCAAGTCCAATCCAAAACCTAAGCCAAATTCTCCCAAGTCTACATATCCAAATAACTTCTGCAAATTAGCATGTTCAGCTGAATCCAGCAAAGTTAAGAGTCAAGAATTTTTTAATTCTCAAGTTAGTCTTTGGCATAGGAGGCTTGGGCACCCATCTAGTAAGGTGTTGTCTCAAGTACTCCAAAGTTGTAATCAAAAGCTGAGAATAAAAGATTTCAATTTCTTCGCGATGCACAAGATGGTAAATCTCATCAGTTGCCTTTCAATGCATCTAATTCACACACCAAAACTCCTCTAGAACTTATATATACTGATGTCTGGGGGCCTTCCCCTACACCCTCTACTTCAAGCTTCAGATACTACATAGCATTTGTAGATGATTTCAGCCGACACACTTGGATATATCCAATGAAAAACAAGTCAGAATCCTTAAATATATTCCTTCAATTCCAGAAACTTGTTGAAAATAAATTTGATAAAAGAATCAAAATGCTTCAGTCTGATGGAGGGGGAGAGTACAGGACCTTTGCTCACTCCCTTGCCAATTCTGGAATTGACTTCAGACAATCTTGCCCATACACATCAGCTCAAAACGGTAGAGTTGAAAGGAAACACAGACATATAGTTGAAACTGGTCTGACCCTACTTGCTCAAGCCAAAATGCCACTAAGGTACTGGTGGGAAGCCTTTCAAACAGCAGCTTATCTCATTAATAGAATGCCTACACACGTTCTTCAAATGAAATCACCTTATCAAATTCTGAATAACAGAGAAGCTGACTATACCTTTCTCAAAATCTTTGGCTGCTCATGTTTTCCCTGCATCAGACCTTATCAAAGCCACAAATTCAGCTTTCACTCGATCAAGTGTGTCTTCCTAGGCTATAGTCCATCTCACAAAGGCTACAAATGTCTCAGCCCCACTGGAAAAATATACCTATCCAGACATGTCATATTCAATGAATCTGAATTTCCCTTCAAGTCAATCTTCCCTACAAACAATAAATCTGAAGCTGTTAAAAATCAAACTGTGATCTCCTATTCTCAGCTGCCTTTCCAACATTTCAATCCATTCAATGAAACTAACTCAGCTGATACAAATTCCTCTGAAGCTCCTGCTGCAGAGTTACCTACTGATGAACTTAACACTGCAATTGAAGATGATCATTCCAACACTCAGATGGAACTTGAGCCAAATAATGAAGTACCCGTCAATGAAGATATTGAGATAGAGAATCCAGATATCAGTGAAATTCAGGACTCAATGCTGAACAATTATGAAAGGCAGAACACTGAGCATCCTATGATGACAAGATCTAAGGCTGGTATATTCAAACCCAAGGTGTTCTCTGGCCTGACAGTAGAGTACAAACTGAATGAAATGGAACCTAAAATGTTGCAGAAGCTTAGACAAACAAAAATTGGAGGAAAGCAATGATTGAGGAATACAAGGCACTGATTGAAAACAAAACTTGGAAACTGATACCACCATCTCCTTCCTACAATATTGTAGGAAACAAATGGGTCTTCAGGCTGAAACAAAACTCAGATGGATCCCTCCAACGATTCAAGGCGAGGCTGGTAGCAAAGGGTTTCCACCAAACTCCTAGAGTCGACTTCTATGAAACCTTTAGTCCAGTCCTAAAGACAGCCACCCTAAAAATTATTCTCACTCTTGCTGTTTCAAAGAACTGGAGAATAAGGCAAGTTGATATTAACAATGCCTTTCTCAATGGAGAGTTGGAGGAAACCGTCTACATGTATCAACCTGAGTGCTTCATTGACAACTCAAAACCAAATTACATATGTAAACTTGAAAGGGCCCTCTATGGACTTAAACAAGCACCAAGGGCTTGGTATGACAAGCTAAAGAGCACTCTAGTTCACTGGAACTTCACGCAGTCAAAGGCTGATACCTCCCTCTTCTATTTCAAATCAGAAAACAACATCATATTCATCCTTATCTATGTGGATGACATCATAGTTACTGGGAATGACAACAACCTGCTGCAGAATTTCATAAATGAACTTCACAGCAAATTTGCACTCAAAGACATGGGAGAGCTTCACCATTTCTTAGGCATTGAAGTCCACAGACACAATGGTGGTCTTCACCTGACTCAAACACGATACATATCTGAATTACTCAGAAAATTTGACTTCCAAAATCTCAAGCCATGTCCTACTCCCATTACTGTTGGAAGAACAATGTCAAAAACTGAAGGTGAAATCCTAAAAACTCCCTCAGTTTACAGAAGCATCATTGGAGGCCTACAGTACCTATCACATACCAGACCTGATATAATCTTCGCTGTCAACAAACTCAGCCAATTTCTGCAAGAGCCAACCACAGCTCACTGGCAAGCAATGAAAAGAGTGCTGAGATATCTGAAAGGCACGATCGATCAAGGACTTTGGATCAAAAGAAGTGATAACTTGATGATTAGTGGGTACTCAGATGCTGATTGGGCCTCTTGCCCGGATGATAGACGGTCAACAGCCGCCTACTGTGTCTATCTAGGAGATAGCCTAATCTCTTGGTCATCAAAAAAGCAACACGTTGTCGCAAGGTCCAGTACAGAGGCAGAATACCGAGCTTTGGCCTCTGCTGCATCAGAAATTACCTGGATACAATCCTTATTTAAGGAACTCAATCTAGTGCAAACCTCTAAACCAACTATTTGGTGTGACAACCTCAGTGCAGGAGCCCTTGCAGCCAATCCCGTTTTCCATGCCAGAACTAAACACATAGAATTGGATGTTCACTTCATAAGAGACAAAGTACTCGCAAAGGAGCTGGAAGTAAGATATGTCCCCACTGCTGACCAAATTGCTGATCTAATGACAAAGGGTGTTTCTCATTCAAGATTTGCCTATCTAAAAGACAAGCTTGGAGTGACAATACCTCCCTCCAGCTTGAAGGAGGGTGTTGGAACTCAAAAGAAGTCACAGCAACCACAAGCAGCACTCCAGCTGAGTGCCTCAACCAACTGATTCTAGAAGAACCTTCATTGGCCCCCTCACGTGTTTTCTGTTAGCAACCACCTCTCTCTCTCTCTCCCAGCTGGTTATTAACCCTCAGTGTATCCTCCATAATTCATGGAATACCCTTGATCATAATGCATCTCTATACAGCTGAGATCACTCATCTAGAATATTCCTTTACCTGTATATATTCTGGCTTACTATCTATTTAAAGTAAGTAATCAGTATATTAAGTTGATACTTCATTTGTTCTTCAAAGTTTAACTATCCACCACTCAGGTTTGGTACACCAATGGCAGCCCCAACAATGGCCCCAAGCACAACACCGGACACAAAGATGGCTCCAATTCCGGCTGCCTCTGCCACCTCCGGCACCACCATGCAGGCAGCCAAAGCCCCCACAGTTATTCACACAACGGGCTTCTCCTTGACCGGGGGAGAATCCTGGCTTTGGAGTTTGATGAGTTCATGAATGACTCCTTTGATCGTCACTGGCAATGCCTTGAAAGGTGCCTCACAAATTGGTGGCTGCACCCTCTTCTGGCTGGCAGTGGTTAATGCCAACATTGCCATTGAAGCTTAGGCAATTTGTTCAATTTTTTTACTTCCCTCTTTCTATTCTGCTATATGCAACAACTAACAGTAGATTGTACCATAATTGCAAGTGATAGTTGAAAAATCAGAGATTCTCTGCTGATGTGGCATTTCGATCATATCGCACGTAGCAATTTTTTAACCATGGTTTGGAAGATAGAGCTAACCGCTGAGATTGATCTAGTTGAATATGTTTTGGAATTACCACATCCTTACCTACTTAAATAAATAAATTTATCGACTCCCTAACCATTCAAGCTTTTAATTGATATAGTTCAACATAGTAATATAGCCAAGAAAGGTGAAGAATTCGAGTTTTACATTGACCCTGGTATAAAATTGTGCATCTATTAGATATTTGATGAAAATCTTGCATTTCAACAAAAGATCAGGTATTGTTGTGAAAGCTCGTTCCAAGATCTTAGATTCCGGAATTTCCGGGTTCATTTTCACGTTATCTCTCTCTATCAACAACCAATCTAAATCGACTCAACCCACCACCAATATATTTACTTCGATTACTTCTCAATCTCACCCACAAAGAACAGGAAAATAGTGTTGATTTGCAGCCACAAAGGCAAGATAAAACAATGAAAGAAGGCACGAAATTGAAGAAGAAATGAAGATGGCAGCCAGCGTTTCTCAAAGACACAAAGCACAAGTCACGTTTTTCCCTTAATTCACAAATCACACACCCAGCTGAATGAAGAAGCAGCAATATATAGATAGGTTAGATTCTAATTGGACTTAGGAAGGAGTAAATAGGTCAAGAATCAAGAGCCATTCAATAGGTAAATATATGGACTGCGAGCAATATTAATTCCTTAACTTACTTCCAACGATCCATATTGTTTTCAGGTCGAACATTTGGACTTGGTTGTTAATAATAAATTCACCCATCAGCCGAAGCCTGTAAAATATAATTCAAACCGTTTAACATCATCGTCCGAGATTTATTGGGTATTAAAACCCAACAGACACACTATCTCAGTCAACTGTAGTAGATTTCTTAGAAGCATAAATCATAATGAAACAAAGGCCAGAAACAAGTAGCAAACTTAAGAAAAATGAAAAGTGGAAATTACACCCTCCCCTACTTTTGAAAATCCAAATTCCAAAATCAGATTTCATCTTTTTTTTTTTTTTTTCAAAAGTCAGATGTTTTTAATATAGATACATGTTTTTTTATATTTTATTAAATTTTAATAATAATATTATAAAACCTAAATTATAAAAAGTCAGATTTCAACGTCTTCCCTCCTCCATCCCTCCCCTTCTCCTGTCGCCGGTGAGTTCTCTCCTCCCCCTTCCTCCGCGTCGCAGCAGCGTCGTGCCTCCCATTCTCCTCCCCCCCTCCTTCTACCGCCGGTGAGTTCTCTCCTCCCCCTTCCTCCCCTTCTGCTGACGGCCCTAATTTGCAGCAGCGTCGCGACGCTGCTGTCGATTTTTGTCAAAATTTTTGATTTCGTTCAGTTGCAGCTCTCTCCTTCTCCGGATAGCATTGATACTCTCGATCCATCTGTTCTCCAGCGCTTTCGCCTCCACCCCCTGAAGATCGATGCAGTGTAATTTGGCCACCAATTGCAAATAACGGAACTGCCCTAATCGCGACTTTGGGGATCAAATTTCGAGGCAATTGAGCAGCAATTGGGTCAATTAAATATGTACCCACTCTCGTTTGTGTGTGAATTTCATTTCCACCATGTCAATTTGTGATTTTAATGGTGTTTCCGTAGTGGTGCGGTAGTTGGTGGTGGTTTGTAAATGGGGGCAGTTTGACGGTGAGGTGGTGCCGGCTTGCAGGCAGTTGAGGCGGTCTTTTTTTTTTTTAATGGTGGTGGTGTGATGCAGGCGATGGTCCGGTGGTGTGGTGAGGTGCGGGCGACAGTTGTTTGAATCTGTGTTGTGACCTGTGACCTGAGTTGTGACCTGAACTGTGACTTGTGAATTGGACTGTGACCTGAGTTGTGACCTGGACTGTGACTTGTAAACTGAGTTGTGACTTGGACTGTGACTTGTGAATTGGACTGTGACTTGTGACCTGAGTCATCGGAGCCGGAGCAATGGCCGGAACGGTCACCGGAATCTGAGAGGTGTGTGTGTGTGTGTGTGTGTGTGTGTGTGTCAAAATTTCCGATTTTTGAAATGTGAAAATTGTTTTGTTATTTTTGAAATAGGGTAAAGATAAAGTAGGAAAACTGAATTTTTCCCAAATGAAAATTGTTGCGCCCAAATTGGCATAAGCCCAATTGGCCAAAACACAAATGCCCAATGTAAAGAAATGGCTAAAACCCATTTGCAGAGGCGCATTGGATGAATCCCATTTGCAGAGGTGCCATTGCGCGAAGCCTAATGTATTTTGAGGCCCTACATTACCAAAGCATCTCAATGTCGAGGCTCAAGAGAAAGCGGAAGCGGAAGCACTAAACAAATTGATAAATTTATGATGTTGAAGCACTACTTGTTCAAACTGAAGCTCTGAAACCTATACCTCAAATCGGGGCTCACTAAAGCAGAATCCGAAGCTCAACTATGATAAATGATGACCTACGATTGAAGATCTTAAAGTGCATAAGATCCTCTTAGAATGATTGATTAGACAACTGCAATGAGTGGAAATAGTTAATCATGTCAACACAGGGCATGAGTTGGCCGCCTTCTTCAGAAGCATTTAAGGCGCCATAAGCTAAAATAGTCATAAATGATACCTATGAGTTAATGTTTCGGTCGAGGAGATAAGGCCACGTGTCCCCCATCCAATGGTCATTATTGTACATGTAATGCTATAAATAAACTATCTTAGTGTCATAGGAGGGGTTGGGGGGGATGAGAGGTCAATAACTCAAATATACTCCCTTTTGTTTCTTTGTTAATCGTTCATTGTCGTATTTTGTTGTTCTTTTATTTACCGGATCCCGAATATATTTGTCTCGTGTCAAAAGTTTCTCCCATGTTCAAACTCAACATTTTCGACTAGTAATCTGTCAATACATGTCGGATTAGCCTCCCAAAATACGAGTGTGCTTGGAAGTACATGACAAATGTACTCGCGGCATCACTTGGTATTTACAATAAGCAGGCAACCGATAATTTGTTAGTGAACATAAAGGCGAATAATATATTCCCTTATTTATAACTTCATTCATATTCTTGGAATAATTTTAACCATATATTTTATGGATTTCACATTTTTTAATCACATATTTCATCAATTTCTATCAAAATATACTAAAAATCTAATTTTAATATTCATCAAATAGGGTCTTAATGATATTTAGCCCTTGTTTGGACTCCACTAAAAATGCATTTTGGGGAAAAAAATGTATTTTTGAATTGTAATATTTTGGAGAATATACGCTTAAATAAAGAAGAGTTTTGGATTTACCTATAATATTATTATATTAACAAATGTGTGGTTGAAAAGATGAAAGAGAAATATAGCTTTTTAGAGAATGGAGCCCAAACAGGGATTAATAAAAAACAAGGTAAGATAATTAGTTTTACTCATTCCAAAAAAGAAAAAAGAAAATACTCCCTCCATCCCATATATATAGGCTTCTTTTATTTTTCACACGGATTAAGAAATCTTATTTAATGTTATTGGAAAAACAATTTTTATCAAGAACTTTCCAAATTTATCTCTATTTAATTTTCAACAACTAGAAGTAAATTATTGTTGGAATTAGTAATTAGGCAAATTAAATAAGGGTATATTAGTAAAATAACAAAACATAACATTCCCAATTAAGAAACAAACCTATATATTTGGGATAAGAAAAAAAGGAAACTCAGCCTATATATATGGGACGGAGGGAGTATATGCTTTTAAGTTTCTTCGACCAATTATTGAAAATAGATCCAAAATAGTGAAGGATCAAAGATCAAAAAGGTTTAATCGAAGTCGAACTAAATGCAATAAACAAATAAATGTACAAAAACTATAAACTACTATAATAACAATAGATTTTTTATTTTTCTTATTACTGATTAAAAGTAAACATAAATCTATTTTTGTTAATTAGATTCATCATTCTACTATAAGTTTCAACACTTCAAAACTAATAATCAATATGTCCAAATAATTTACTTAATTGAAATTGAAATTGTTTGAGCCTATAGAAAAGGGTTTCCAGCATTTTTATACTAATAATTAAATGCAATTTAAGTTGAATTTAAAAATAAAATAAAAAAGGGAAAAGATTGAGCTGGACATTTTGAAATTTGGTTTTTGATTTAACACTTTTCTACATCCCACATTGGAGGAGCTGCATCTATTAAAAGGAGCAGGCTTACCGAGAATATGGGCCTTCTGCAGTGCATGAGCCCATTAATATAGATGAAGATTTTTAGGGGAAAATTTTGTATCTAAGGGTGCGTTTGATTGCAAGGGTGAAAAATGGGTGGAAAGAAAATATTTTACAGGGAAAAAATTTTCTTAGAAAAAATTTTGTAGGGAAAATGATTTCAAGTGTGTTTGATTGGTATAATTTTCCACCCGAAAAATTTTTAAATTTTCTATTCGTTTGGCTTTGTTTTACATGAAAATTGTCCATTAAAGTAATATTTTTTTTCCACAATTGGTTATAAAATTTGTTTCCATTGCCAAAAAGTAAAAAAAAAAAAAGGAAAAAAAAATTGTTTCCTAAAAAATAATTTTTTTTATCAAAATTTAGTGTTCATTTGACTTTATTTTACATGAAAATTGTCCATTAAAGTGAAAAAAAAAATTTACAATTGATTATGACATTTGTTTCCATGGCCAAAAAAAAAAATGAGCAGCTGGTTGGAAAATATTTTCCCACCTAAAAGGTGGGAAAATATTTTCAATGAAAAGTGGGAAAAAGCTGACGTGGCAGAGGAAGTGGGAAAATATTTTTCGTGGAAAATTTAGGCTATCAAACAGCGCAAAAAGTGGAAAACGGAAAAAAATTTCTTAATTCCATGGAAAATCTTGTCAATCAAACAGGGCCTAAGAGATCAAGAAATAAGGTTTACAATTTCAAAAATCATATATTAATTACATTTTATATATGAAATAATTAATTAAAAATATATTTAATTAATTAAGTATATTAGTATCATAATTTTATACAATTTGATTACAATTATTGAATTAATTGGCCACAAATTATATATCGATTATATATCAAAAATTTTATAGGTCACAAATTATTTATGGGTCATAAATCAAAAATTTATATGTCACAAATTATTTCGATCACGGATAAAAAGTTTTGAAAGTCACAATTTACTCATCGGTCATAAAATCACAAATTTTAAAAGTGATAATTTATTTAACGGACACAAATTATCAAATTAATTGGTCACAAGTAATTTCTCGATCACAACTTAATAAATTGTGAGCCACAATCACATTTTTTAGGTCACATTATTCATTGTTCACAAATTAACCAATTTATGAATCACAATCAACTAAATAATTGGTCACAAACACCCCATTCCCATTTCCGCCACTGCCAGGACAATTCAGATCACCAACTCATCAGACCGAGTCAAACAATCACCACAACACCTACAACACCATCAACCCAATCCAACCCAACCACCAATATCATCATCAACACCAAAACGACCACCAGATTTCTCCACTACGGCGAATAAGACGCCTCTACACAGCGGCTCCGGCTAAGCAAATCAGGTCGGAGGAGAATGAAATCACCCCAAAAAAACCCAAAACTCCCTCCCCAAATTTTCTTTACTGTCGGTGACCAAAAAACCCCAAACCCCTCCCCAAAATTTCTGTAGTAGCGATGGGTGCACCGCCTGGCAAAGTTGCTACGTACTCGTAGCAGCCTCGGAGCTGTCATTCGACGTCGCTGGAGCTACATAGCGTGCAAAATTGCTCACACAACGCCGCTGTTGCAACGACGTCATCATGTAGCGGACAACTAGCGTCACACACAGATGCCGCTCGATGACTCTTCCGGTGGCACCTTCTCATCTGCCGACATGATTATTAAATGATGGAGATGTAATTTCCACAATTTTTTAATTAAAACCTAAAATTTAGTAGAAACACGACTATTTCACCGCTCAGCGCTTCCACTGGTTCTTTGACTTATTTTTCTATATCCAGTTAAGTTCGAACTTGATTACGCTTTCGAAAAAAATAAAACCATGGACAAATTTATTCGAAATTATTGAATAGGACCAGACTGGTTTGAATCTTAAGGATTTCTAACTAACTTGAACTCAACCCCCCACCGATCTTGAGCATACCCGTGAATTCGAGATTGGATCAAATTTAATTTATAAAACTTGAAAAGAACTAAATCAAAACAATTATTTTTTGAAAGAACCGAAAAAGAAATGGTATCGTAACAATTTCAATATAATTTTTTTTTTTAAAAAAAATGTGTATGAATTGAACCGTGTTCATGTCCACTTGTGAAAAAATCGACTAGTTGATTGTTTTGCAAAACATCAGTGTTGTTGTTTAGTAATAATGAGAATAGTTTTATTCAATAATAATGGGAGAGAATTGAAATGGTGAAAGCCTACTAGAATAGGTAATCATCCTAATGACCTTCTAATCAATGCCTAAATCCATTGTTAACTAAACTAATAAATATCAAATTAGAAAGAACCTTTGCTGAACACAATAAACTATATTAGAAGAAGTCATATAGGCATACATAGGATTAGTTACGAATCCACCGCCAACATATTATAGCAACACAATTATTTCATTATTTGTTGTATCTAATCATTTGATCATGTTAGGATGTTTGACTATAAAGATTCCTTTTTTAAGTGGGGTACCTACTCCTTCACTTGCATGCTCCTCATGTACTTGTATTATTTGTTTATTTTACATCACATAAATATCAATATATATACACATCAACAATGTTGAATGTACAGAAATTTTGTGCCAGAAATTGTACAGAATAGTCACATGGATGTGGTCCCACCCGATTGAAATATAATTTTAAAAAGTGAACCCCACATATTTGTGTCTTCCCTGTTTTTTTTTTTAATTTTTGTATGGCAAGGAAAGTTCTATACATATATATGTATATATATACATATATGGAGTGCTCGGATTGATTGAGTATGGGAATAGAATCTCAAGCCCTCTGAAAACATCCTAACACGTAGCTGAATCACCACGAGTTCATTGATACCTTCTTTTTATAAAATGAGTTGATCTTGAAGTCATCAATCCCTTATAAATCTTTTATTCACTTGCTCCCAGGGCCGGACCTATGGGCGGCTTGAGGGGTCACGTGATCCCCCAACTGTGCTCTTTTTTTTTCCCCTATTAAATTTTCTATGTTTTTGTTTCAATTTTCGAATTCATTATAAGATGTGAAACGAAATCGAAATATTGCATTCTTAATATCATTTTGAAATGCTCACGGTCTAGTTTTGTACTTCGTTAATAGCGTACGAAATGATCAATCGTAGCAAATGTTACGACTTGTCAAAGTAGACCGTTTAAAATTAGTATTTCAAAAATTTCGATAACATGCTAACTTTAAAAATTCTCCAACGTTCGTACGCTAATCAAATATACAAATTACTTATTTCATTTCAAAACTTATTTCGAGAACTACATTTTAGGCATATTGAATAGTCCAAACAAATATTGAAATAATTAAAGATACGTTAAACGTGAGTCTTAAAGAAACGCGTCTAACTCGCATTTTCTTTAAAAAAAATCAATTATTTCATTAACATTTATTATTTTTGTGATACAAAATTTTCAATATAATTTTCATCATTTTATTAGGAAATTTTATACGGAATATGACATCAAAAATTTTCGAAATTTTACATCTGAAAAAGTCATATCTAATGTAAATTTTAGGATGCAAAATTACATGGGGTATGATTTTTTTGGACGTAAATTTTCGATTGTAAAATTTCTCTCAAATTCTTTGCAAGTTCGATTGTACCCCCTAAGTTTAAACTTTTGTGTCCGCCCCTGCTTACTCCATGTTAAGTCGATGTGAAATTTTATTTATATGGCTAAGCATAGTTTTATTTTTAAGGTGAAATGTGTGACATCAACTTATAGGTTTCTTTAGTTTCGTTTTAATGTTTAGTGCCAAATCATTCCACCTAAACACTTATTTTGTTGTCAACTCCCTGATACAGCTATTGGAATCAGATTTTCCAAGTCTTAGTACCTTCGATAAAAGCTATAGTCTCTTGTTTTCTCATTGAGCTAGACAATAAGTATTCATCTAACTATTTAGGTTCACGATATTTCGTTCTGATTTGAGGACGAGAGGATTCCATCGACACTTGGTCTAAGGGGATCAGACAACCACAAGATGGAAAAATGATTTTTTGGAAGATTGATATATGTTTAAATGAATATTCACAAAATTTAAACATAGCATTATTTCTGGAACCAACCATCTACTTTAATTCCTGAATACCTTTACTAGGGAAAGTCCTTTGGTTAATCTTGATCACTGTGGTCCTGTAATTAAATAGCATTCAAGAGGTAAATAGTCACCAAAATATGTGGGCAATTATATTGTGGTAGCTCTTTTAATAATTACTCCAAGAAAATCTTGTATGCGTTCACGGGTGATTGAACAATATCAAAAAAATATAACAATAAGATTTTAGTAAGTTGTGATGTAAATTATCAATACGCATACAAACAAATTCAAGTGTTTAAGGGTAAATATTTCAAGTAGCACAGATCCTTATATATGTCATTACTTCGTATATTTATTTCATATTCGGGGTGAAGTATTTGTCTTTAACACGAAGGTGCTTGAAAATATTGATGTCTACATACTTATAAAAAATTTAATTTCTCAATATAATCTTTTTTACATATTTCCAAAATGTAAGATATAATTTTGGTCCCAAAATTTGGTGGGGGTGAGCCCATTATGGTGTTGACCTAACACAATAACTAAACAATAAGAAATATTAATTCTAGGGGAGATGCTTCTATAAATTTTATTTATTCCTTTTCAAACAACTTGAATTTGAAATTAAAGACCTATATATTCAGAAAGTGTATGTCTTTTACATTATATGAAAAAATATTTCGAACAATAATTCATTTTTCAAAATTCTCTTTCAATTCTTGTTGATCTAAGCATAAATAAATTGATAAAGCTTAAACATATTTAATAGGCTCCACACAACATTTAGGGCATATTTGATGTAGATTTTACAGAATAAGTTTTGTGAAAAGTGATTTTAGTAGAACGTGTAGTTAAAAGGTAAGAAATTATTTTGAGTCAATGTGTCAAATTATTTTATCGAAAGAATGCGTATTCAAAAATAAATTGAAGGAAATGAGTGTGTGTTTGGTAGGGATTTTTTGGGGGAAGAATTGATTTTGAATAGTGATATGATGGAAAATGTGTGGTTGAAAAAGAAGATAAGATTATTGATGTGAAAGAAAATATTATTTTATTGAAGAATGTGTGGTTGAAAATGAGAATTGATTTACTGTTAAAAATGAGAATTGATACCAAACATAGCCTGAGTGTTAAATAATAGGTACCAAACATGGCTTAACAATTGTGCAATTGAGTGTGAGTGAAAAAAGTAATCTCCAACAAACACAAACCCAGAGGAAGACTCTCAAACAAAGACCACTTTTGTTTGACTCCTTGGGATTTGTAACACAAATTTGATTCTTTGAAGCCGATTTGCTCAAAGCATAAAATTCCAAGAAAGCAAAAGATTTTAACTATTCCCATGGAAGATGAAGAAGTTATGCCTTTCCCTTTCCCTTTACCATACTTTACTTGAGTTATTCACAGAATTTGTACAGGACGCCGTGCATTTGTGTGTGTGTATTTTTTTTTCCATTTTTGAATATGTGTTATCCATTTCAAATTTCGGTATCAATTCTGTAGAAATTTTCTGTATTGGTAGACTGATTCACTCTACTTCTCATTTTTATCAAATTCCAATCTTTTTATTTTTATTTTTTTCTTGTGTTTTTTATTTTAAAATGTCACTCTCTTAGTTACCTGGATCAACAGCATCACTTCCTTTTCAGTGTTTGTCTCTCTCCACTCCTGCTATTTTCACAAAATCCCACAGATTAACATCAAATTCCAAAGTCCAAAAGTGACATATTTGATATAAAATAATATTTTAGATTGTATCGTACAGTATTTATTGTATTGAATGGTATAACAGATAACATTTGAACTTCCTTTTTTTCATACAACACCGTCAATGGTACACAAACATGCCATAAGCAGAAAAATTAAAACATAAATCACTATCAAAAGAGGGAAAAATTCATAGTTTTGGAATCAAGCCACTAGCAATAGCATGATTTGTATCAAAATGAGTAGTTTCATAGACTGGAAGTTCTTGAGAAAATTTCTTCTTGTTTCCAAACAATGCCAAGTGATCAAGCTCGAATAACTCCGAACTTGAATCACTTGCCGCATCATCGTTGTCTTCATCTTCGTAATCTTCAATTTTATGGCGAATATTCTTGAACAGCGCAAAATCGTCCTTCCTTTGATTGGGATAGACCTTCGAATAATCTCGAGTTGAATCTTGAATTCTTCTGTTTTTCTCTCCTGGACTAAATCTCAAGTCTGGAGGCAATGGTGGCCTTCCAAATTTATCAGAAACTTCATTTTTTTTCACAGATTTGTGGCTACTAGGGAGAAAATTAGAATCTTCATCAACAATGACATTATCTGGATGAAATCTGACCGTCCTTCTGTTGCCAATTCCTACATTCTCCACTGATTTAGAGGGATTTTTGATCAAACATGATCTTGAAAATGATGATGTTGATGAACAGGTTGATGAACCCTGCTGAGATTTTGATTTTCTCTCCATGTTTGAATCTTCAAAACCTCCATTTGGATTAGATTTCTTTGTTTTCTTCGAATTCGCGAAAAGGGAGTTGATAAAATTTGTGAGGCGGGCTCCAGGGGAAATAGGCTGTTTCATCTTGTTCAAATTGGCATAAATCTTCAAGGCCCTGGATTTCGATTTGATCAAATTGTCATCCACTTTATTTTCCTGCTTATTTTGGTACATAAACACCTTATTTCGGTCGTGAAATAAGTGGTTTTCGCCCCTCCCACTTGTTCTTACCGGCTTGAGCTTTGGTGCAGAAAAACAAGAAATTCTTGACTTTATTGAATTTGAACCCCAAAATAACTCTGAATCAGACGAAGAAAGTGCACCAGAACTGTCTGAAGAATTCGAATTTGAACTGAAAAACACCAACTCATTTTCTTGTAGCCAAAGTTTCTCCAATTCTGCCCTTCTTCGAGCAATAATTTTCTCATTAATTTCCTTCTCCCTCCACAGAATTCCTATTTCTTCATCTTCTTTGTTGCTAGTTTTTGGCCATCCACCGCCATGCTGTTTTGTGGGCATCTCTTTGTATACCTTAAAATCCTCACCTTTTTCGTCATTTCCATCGATGGAATTCATAATTTCGTCAAGAAGGGTAGACGAAAATGATGGCTTTCTGGGATTTTTTCTTGGTTTATCTTCTCTCAATGGTTTTTCCCAGCTATACATTTCAGCTAAGAATTGGTGTACCAACTGTTTGACGAAAACTTACAGAGATTAAACGAAGTATGAACCAAACAGAAGAAAATTATGAACTTTTCTTGTTATAGAGAGAGAGGATTCAGGAAAAAGGATCTGGAGAGAGAGACTTATAAAGAGCTTGTCATAAGAGTGAGTGCATCGTGGTCTAAATTTAAGGCAATGCCATGTTTGGCAATTGGCATATTTGATTTTCCAAAAGTATGTAGCAAATTGCCAAATTTAGTGATATATATACGCATTCCTTTAGTTTCGATTTGAAGCCACGTATTTTGAAATAGTATTTTAAAAAGCGTAATACGTGACGATGCGTGAATGTCGAGTAGCCTAGCCGATACCTAAACATTAAAAAGCGTAAAAAAATATTTTCTTATTTTAATATTATTTTAAATTTTTAATCAATCTACAAATCGTTTAATAACTAAAATAATACATACCAAACATCTAAATTAGATTTATGGGAACTCTATATATATTTTCAAAATTTTCAATAAAAAGATAAGTTTCAAAATCATAATTACATAACGTAGATAGCATAAGAATTTAAATCTTATTTAACTTTTTATTGGACTACAATTAAATATCATCTTCTTCATCTAATCTGTCATCCGTGTCATTTGATATAAAATCAAACTTTTAAGATTTGTGGTGTGGGTGTTTGGTGTGGGTATTTAGCGCCCAAGCGACAGGCGTGGTGTTTTCGCCACGCCTCGTGCATTGTCGAGGCTTAGGCACCGTCAATGCGCACCATTTTGAATACTGATTTCAAATTATACGTTTCAAAAAAGTGTGAAAAAAAATTTAGAATTTATAGTTAAAAAGTAGAGAAAAATCACTGATTCATATGTAAAATTATTTCATCAAAAATTATGTTGTTAAAAATGAAATTGATAAAAAAAATAATAATAATTTTAAAGAACATCTACCTACAGGAACAAAAGCATTATGTAATACTCATCTAATCATTATCATAAAATTCTAGATGACTCAAGTAAAAGCATCTATAATCGTGTGTAAAATATATCTAAATTGTAATTTTCATGTTTGAAGTGGCCGAAAATTTCTCCAATGGATAGATGTAAAGGAAATGCAAATTGAATTTTTCAACAGAAAATATATATATAAAAAAAAATGTAAATTTACATTTTCTTTTACATCAACAGAAGGCAAAAAAAGTGAATTTAGATATTGAAAGCCCGTTTGGTACACATTAAAACGAAAGAATGCATTTTTTTGAAGTGATGTGATGGAGAATATGTGGTTGAAAAAAAAGGAAAATTTATTGATGTGATGGAAAATATTATTTTGTTGAAGAATGTGTGGTTGAAAATGAGTAGAAGAATGAGAATGAAAAAATAATGTGACCCAAACAGGGGCTGAAGCAAAATTCGAATTTAGATCCACCGGAATATAAATAAAGATGCAAAAGTGATTTTGTAGATATCAATCCACACACAATTTTACATCATCATTCGAGATACTCTTACACACTGAAATTCTTGGATAGCGTACGTTAAATCATAAAAAATGAGCTAGCAATTTAAAAAATAAAAATAAATAAATAAGGGAATCTCTTATGAAAATTAAACAGAATCGTTTTCAATAATGAAATAATATTATAAAGTGCGTTCAATTTACTGGGAGGCAATTACATGATCAGTGCTGATTATTCTAATAATTAACTAAGTTAATATCTTTTTGGAAAAAAAAAAAAAGCTGACAACTTTGGTATGTAATGTGAACAGATGAATTGAATTTAGTTGAATATTGTACCTAGCTGAATTTTTTATCATCGAGGGTTGTTAGAATAGAATATTTTGATTCAATAATTAAGATAGGCTGCAAGAGGATTAAATAATTTATTCTAAATAAATTTCATATTTATTTATTAATTTCCATATTTTTTAAACATCGTTACATTAAAAAATACCCTATGTTTATATAATATTTCGTAAAAATCCATACCCATATTAGGATGGTACGTTGATATTTTAGAATTTTTATCTTCGTTATTATTATGTACGGTCTATCGTAAAAAAAGTTGCATAAGAGAATGTTTGAGAAAGGAATGAACCAAGAAATAATACACTTTCACGACATATTTCTTTAAAACAAGAAGTATTCGAAGTTGAGATAATTATTTTTGGACAATTATACCTACAATTATTTATCACGTGTCTATTACAAGACTTTTTACTTTCTGTTTATACATTTTTAGTTGATTTGGAACGCTCTGCACACAGTGTTTACAGGTTTGGAACATTGATGACAAAAACTAAAGATCGAGGATACGAGAGAATTTACTTTTTTTTTTTTTTTCATTTTTCAATTATTAATATACTTTTTTTTTGGTATTAAAAAATAAATGCAAGTAGTATCATATTATTTTATATGATTTAGCAAATAAAAAGTAGGAAGAATCTTTTATCTAATAGGTATGAAAGAGCAAAGGCATTATAGTAATTTGTAAGTTGCAAATTTAGATAATCAAATTATTATCACACATCGAATTATTCCATACATCGATTGTAAAATTTCTCTCAACTTCTTTGCAAATTCGATTGTGTCCCCCTAACTTTAATGACCTGTGTCCATCCCTACATGTACCTACTTAATTAATCTTCACCAAATGGAATAGAATAAAATGTGGCAACTATTGGTTTAAACACAAGGGATGGTTTGCAGTTTACAAAAAAAATTGTATTCTGTTGTACAAAGAGTTGAATGACAAATACACGAAGGAAAATAAGGAAGAAGTTCAAATCTACTTCTGTAATTTTTACTTTAGCTCAAATTTTGAAATTATTGAAAGCAAATTTCACAGGTATGAGATTTGGAAGCACAGCCATTTTGACAAGTCTTCTTTAAAGTACCATCCAACTCGTTTGGATTGTATTTCATAGATCTTCAATATTCATAAGATTTATGATTGAATCATGTTTGGTGTACAATTATGAATGACAACTTTGTCTATAAAATGTCACATGACATTATGTCATTGGGCAATTTTAACAAAAAGTTGTTTTTTAGCCAATCAATCATGCTACAATATCAGAATCATTGATACAACGGTTGACATAATATCGCGTGGCGATCTATCATTGGACTGTTTAAAAAAACAGTCATCTTTTCAATCAAATCATTTTTCGCCAGATAGGATTTTGTTAGCCCTTATGTCATAATTCATCTGGCAAAGTGGTTTAATCCTTTAGCCAATAGTTATTCGCCAACACACCAATTGTCCATAAAGTTGTCATCCTGATTGTACAAATAGCATTATTGAAAACACTTAGCAAAACAAGAAAAATTTAACTACAATATGTTGATTTTTTTTAAAATGTATTTTAGTTTTTTGTTTGTAGTGAGACTATTATGAATTTCACTATGAATATAAATCAAAATAAATAAATAAATCAACATATTGTACTTAAATTTTTATTGTTTTGCAAAGTGTTTGTGTATATATCTAAAGTGTTTTAGTACATAGGGCTGGACATTGTCCGATTCGAGTAGGTTTTAAGAAGAATCGAATTGAAATCGAATTTTCGAATATTTGGCAAATGGAACCGTCAGTCCAAATTTAATTATGGAATCCGGTTCCGTTCGGTTCGGTTCCATTTGGTTCTTGGGTTCCATTTAATAATTAATGTTTTGCAAAGTGTTTGTGTATATATCTAAAGTGCTTTAGTACATAGGGCTGGATATTGTCCGATTCGATTATGTTTTAAGGAGAATTGAATTGAACCCGAATTTTTGGGTATTTAGCAAATAAAACCGTTGGTCCAAATTTAATTATGGAATTCGATTTCTTTCGGTTCGGTTCGGTTCGGTTCGGTTCGGTTCGGATCTTAGGTTCCATATAATAATTAATTCTTTTTTTATATATTTGCAACAACGCTACTTTAATTTAACTAATTAACTCTTAAAAAATAATATAGTTCAATTCTGTGATATTTTTTGCGCCTCTCTTTGTTGAATTCTCCATGGATTTGGCAATTAAAATCACAGGAAGAGGAAGATGACAGGCTCACAATAATAAAGAGAGACTTCCAATCGATTTCTCCAAAAAGAAACAATACTTCGGTAGAATAAGAGATTTGGTAATATTTTGGTCAATTTGATTAATTGGACTTGGGCTAGAAATTAGATATAGAAAAAAAAAAAAAAAAATCATATTTTGGGTTTGGACTAAATTAATTAGTTAGCAAATTTATTTTTTAAAAAAATAAAATAATTTAGCTTTTTAAGATTAAAAAAATTATGGATATTCGATTTTTCGATTCTTGGTCGAGAACCAAGAACTGATTCGAACCCGTCAATTATCGATTCAAATACTCGTTCAGATATTTAACTTAAGAAGAACTGCTCGGTTTGATTCATGTCTGATTCGGTTTGAGAGTTTTGTCCAGCCCTATTAGTACATATATATGTCTGAAGTGCTTTGACGAGTCATGCATCTTTTTACGAAATACACTTATCCTCTAAAGACATATTGCAGGTTCTGATTCGATTCTAAAAATAAAAAAGTTAGAAATCGAAACAGAGAATTGACCAAGTCTCGTACGGTTCTTGGTTCTTGAATTGGAACCGTAGATACCCAACTCTAAAACTGAATTTATCAAGTAGATTATTAGTCATGTATGTATTTTTATTGAAGCGAGACGTGTATTTACTGTTTTGTGATAGATTCCATCTATTAATACCCCCATTTGACAAATTTATAAATGATTTTATAAAGAAAAATAATAATAGTTATTTTGTTTCATAGAAGTCACCCAACTATAAATTTTATCTCGTGTTGACAATCATGGTATTCTCCTTGTAGCTTAGGAACCATCTACCCAGATTATCATCAATTTAAGAAGTTTTCAAAGAGTCCTCACTCCAAAGTCCAACTAACAAAATGTATGACAATTTGACTTCGAGACATTAAATTGACATTACATGAAGACTATTATAGTGATCGATGTGAAACAAAACTTAAAATTAAATAACTAAGTTGGAACGAAGTCAACGAACTAAAGTTTAGTGTTCAACCTGAAACAAACTTCAATTGAATTTAATCGAACATGTCAATTGAGGTTCTTACCTGACTTGCTTTCTTAAAAGAGTGTATCTATAAACCTCCATACAACAATTTCAAAGGAATTTAGCAAATTGTGTGATCTTTGAATATCATAAAAAACCACAAATTTTCTATTTTTTCTAGTACAAGATGACTCAATCATCCACTTTATAAGTTGAACCATAGCAATTGTAGAGTTCCATCATCATTAATTCGAAAGGACACCAACTGCTATATCTTAAATTAATTAATCCAACATCTACACAAATGCCACTTAAGAAGCATGCTTTGCCAGGTATTTGTCTCTACTATCCTTGTCAAGATCACATGTTTCCCCTTTTGTACTTGTTTATATTATAACACATCTAGGCACAAGACGTGATTAATGTTGATACATCACTTAGCACCTCAATGGGGTCTTTAATTATGAGAATGTGATACATGAATTAGCCAAGAAAATGAGGTACACAACTAACTCTGCATCATGTTATACTATGAGTGAAGGATAGTATATGTATTCATTGATATACTTTGTTTAATGTGACATGATGAAAAATTGTCGACTCGATGTGACAAAGTGAACCATCACCAACATTTTATGAATATGGATGGACTTGGTTGATGAAAATATGGATTGTTATCAACATTCTTATATATGATTTGGGCTTTAGAATCGACACAAAAAATGGTACGCCCGCTTTTTTATGGGTTCAATCGACAGTTATCAAAGGACAAATTCTTGTAGACTTTATAGTTTATTTACACTCGAGCAAGAAGAGTCACAACCAAAGTCAACAATTTGTTGAGGTGGACTGTATTTCATGTGGCACTATGTGAAACTACCAATTACTTAGCATGGCAAGGAGACCAATCATTGACATCGAAAGACTTGGACTAATCCAAGTTAAGGCACGATGAGATCTAACTTAGAAATATTGGCTTAAATCAAGTTGAAATGGTAAGCTTTATGTCCTGGACACAAATTTTTACCAAGCAATGCTAATTTGAAAAGCCTCGGCTTGAGCCAACAAAAGTTCGCGCACAATAAGCCAAAGCTCATTCCAAGCATTACACTGAAAACGCTCGACAACTTGAGGTTTGAAAGAAAAACTTGGAATAAATCGTACACCGAAGCCATCCCAACATGAGATGCTCACCTCAATAGAAACGTGCATGAAGTCTAACCCACATAAAGTTCGTTAACACTCGAACAAGACATGTTGTTCGGACATCTTGTGACATGACAATCTTCCTTTCTTGGAGGGGTAATGTTCTTGTGAATCCTAAAAACTTCAATTACCATGGAAAAGGGCCCAACAATTATTTTATATATACTAGAAGGTTTTCTATTTCACGTATGCAACTATTCACCCTTTTTCTCAAACTTGAACATTTCTAAGTTAAGTCCTTGTTTGATATAGCTAAGATCAGATTTTTAGTAAATTTTCATAGAAATTAATGAGATAAATGGCTGAAAATTTGACAAAAGTCAAATATATGGAATTCATAAAATGTGGTTAAAATTAATTATTAATTTTGAATTAAGTTTTTATTGACTTTTTAAGTTGCGCCAAACATGAGCTAACAAACTAACTTGCGCTTCATAGTAAAATAAATTGCACCACCAATTTTAGCACTACACTGCAACCTGTCTTTTTTTCATTTTTCATTTTTTTTTTGAAATTTTTCTAACAAATTTTAAACGATCATTATTAACAAAAGACGAGTTATTGGAAAACGCCAATAAGAGCAAATACGACAACGTTATACATAGCAACAAACATTAGCCATTGTTTGGTGAATATTAAAATTACATTTTTAGTCGATTTTAATAAAACTTGGTGAAATATTGTGTAGTTGAAAAGTTGTAAATTCAATGAAATATACAGTAAAATTAATTATTGATTTTAATTTGAAATTTTACTGATTTTAATCTACGCCAAACAAAAACTACTTAATATATGAACCACTATTCTCTTATATATTCTCTTTGATTCCTTTTCTGTAAAACAAATAGAACCGAACTTTGAGAACTAAAATTGTATAAAGAACCAGGTTTTGTTTGTCAGAGATATAGATAGTGGATTAGGTTTTGTTGTGTATTCTTTTGGGTTATAACTTTATATCATTTTTCAATTTAACAAAGTTTTCAAGAATTCATATATTATTATTTTTATTTTGTTTTTGATGCTATTTTTTAATTTTTAATTAGGGATACGTTAGCATGCTTAGCCATTTAAATTTGTAAATATTTCTAATTTTCCCCGCAAAATATGTTACCAATAAGTTAAATATATTAAACAAAATATGTTATGCAAATTGTTAAATATATGCAAATTGTTAAATATATATCTATTCAGTATTACACCTACAATTATTGGACTTGTCCACGAGGCATGTCCGACCCCCATAACGCGTGGCACACAGGGACCCTGTGCACGTGGCACATTGTCCTTTCCCGCACAGTAAGGACAATTGAGCACGTGGACATGTCACTTGACAACGAGAATTAATTCTGACGTCAGAACTTCAAATCGGAGAATACGTGCACTGAATCAATATCATGTACAAGGAATATATTGCTTAGTTGGGGTGCCTCCATGTCAATAGACTAACACAAATTTGGGGTTTTTTTTTTTTGGTTTCATATTTAAAACATATAAGAAGAAGTTATAATTGTAGAATGATACTGTTGACACACAAAATGTGCAGTCCAAGCAGAAGGCCCAAAAGAACAAGGCCCAATCGAGGTCTCAGTATCTGAAGAGCGGAGCCCAATTGAAGGTCCAGTATGAGAGCCTGAATAAAAGTGTGGACAAGTGACGTAAAAGCCCATGAAGCAAAAGCAATGCTATCGCCCAAAGCCTGCAGAACGCCCAGAGGCTGAGCGAGTAAAAGACCCTGCAGTCGCCCAAAGGTATAAATCCGTCATCGCCCAAACAGTTTAAGTTACCCAAAGGCCCCAGTGGAAATAACGTCCTGCCACCATCCAAGGCAACGACTTTAAGCGGTTTAAGTACATCCATGATCTAAGAACCTCAAGAATATGGAGTCGTGCGATGATAAGTTATGAACTACGCTTTAACACATTGGCCATGATGAAGAAAAATGGGTGGTTTCAAGCTTCTAAGCGCTGAAGGCCGTTTACAAAGGTATAAAAGAAAGAAGAAGATAATGAGATAACCCCGACAAAATTGACTCTCAAACAGAGAATATGTAATTTCCTTTTATTAGACTTAGTTTTAATTAACTTCGATTCCCCTGTACTTGTGTGCTTGCGCCCCTTGGAGGCATCTTGTTTACGTCCAAACTTGTAATCTTCATATTCAATAAACACCCCTTTTTGGGACTTTGTTCTAAGAGGTTTGTCCCTTACACAATCGTCTGATCCCCTTTTAATTGTTAGCGAGCGAACCCGCGCGAAACAATTTCACGACTCTTGGGGACAGCTTGGTGTTTGAAGATACAAAAGGAAACATTATGCCTCATAAAAATCCCGATAAGGCATCGCCAGTCACGGAGTAGTCCAACACACATCGAGTGGTACGAGGAGCAACAACAAGATTCCTGGTACGTATGACAGACTCAAGCAAATAACGTCGATGAACTAATGATAGAATTGAGTTCTCGAACCATACGCGCATCGCTTGGAGAACTCACGCAAGATGTCGTTGAACAGTAAATTTACGAAATGCCCATAATATGGAAAAATTTACCCGTAACTAAACGTTCACAATGACAACATGGCCAAACAGCTAAATGTCTCGAATGACCTTATGAGCAAATTAGTAGGCCAAGTATGTCAACCACTGCATTCCGTAGGAATCATTTCCAAACCAGGACGATTGTGGGACATACTTCACCACACAACTCCCCCGTTTTAAACCCAAAGCTTAGAAGCGTTTTTTGGCCCTTCCACTTCAAATCAGGGGGCTAATGGAATGCCAAACTTAAATGGTGGTAATGTGACTACTAACCTGGGGGGTAATTTGAACATAAAAGATAATATGCCGAATAACGGTCATGATTTACCCCGTGTTAATGAAGGGGGAAATACTCAGTATAATGGGTATAATGGTCTAAACAATGGCACTTTCCATGCCAATCAGGGACCAAATGTCAGGCCGACTCAAGTGAACCTAACTGTAAATCAACCCATAGGAGTCCCATATGATCCAAATGTGCCGTTGAGAAATCAAATTGCGTAAATAGTACAAGATCAAACGGTCGTTGGGTGCGTCCTGTTATCAGGCCGACTTACACCAAGCCATATCCTGATTGGGTAGACCAGGTATATCCATGGCCTAGAGGATATAAAGTGCCTGAATTCTCGTTGTTCACTAGTTTAGGAAAAGTATCCACTCTAGAACACATATGACGATTCACATTATAGAGTGGTGAAGTGACCGATTACCATAAGATGAGACTATTCCCAAGTTCTTTAACAGGAGTAGCCTTTTCATGGTTTATCAATTTGCCGCCAAATTGCTCGTACATGGCAACAAATGGAACAAGCTTGTTCCATGCTCGCCAAAAACAGAGTCTGAGGTTACACTGGCCGATTTGGCGAATTTACGTTAAATGCCAAATGAATGGGCAGAGGGCTTCCTTCAAAGATTCAAAACAGCCAGGAGTAAATGTTTTGTACCCTTGCCCGAAAAAAAATTCGTCAAAATTGCTCAGAGCTGTTTAAGTTTTGACTTAAAGAAAAAATTCCAAGATAGGGAATTCCCTGACTTGTTCCAACTCAGCGCGAACGTGATTAGGTACGAGCGTTTGATAAGAGAAGAAGAGCAAGTGAAAAATTCTAGTAAAGGGACTTACTATAAAGACCCAAACTTTGGCATCCATGTCATAGATGATGAATTTTACGATCAAACTGAAATATGTTTGGCCAAACTAACCAAAGGGGACGCGTATACTTGCCCCATAATGGCTAAACCTAGAGATTTAGCCAGCAAGGAGCTTATGGAAGGAGAAAATAAGAAGAATAGAACGTTCTCGTTCTACGTAACAAAGGCTGACCTCATATTTGACAAATTGTATAAGGATAAACAGATAAAGTTGAGCGATAAGCATAAGTTGCCAAGCCCTGAGCAAATCTAGGGTAAAAAATATTGTAAATGGCACAATGCATGGTCACACATGACTAATTATTGCTTGGTTTTCCGTCATGTTTTACAGGATGCTATTGAGTTAGGACGAATCACGTTTGAAGACAAAAAGAAAATGGCAAATGATCTAAAATCCTTTCCCACCACTTGAAGTGAATATGGTGACGACGACAAATCTTAAAAATAAGTTGCCAATATTCAAGTTGGTTTTCGTTGATGAAGAAGACCCAGAAACATGCCGTTGTGTTCGAACGCATCGTAGGAAAAGAACCCATGAAGGATGAGGAAATTTTGTGTGCGCTGTGTAAAGGGGAAGTGAGAACAAATACTTGGAGACCGTGGCGTAATCACCATCGCCCCGGTTTTGATCCAAACAAGAGGCAGTGGAACGCTGCTCTATAGAAAACCGCCTCCGAAAAGCGCTCAAGCCAATAAGGCATATGAGATCATTCGTACGCCTCGCCAAATTAATGTGTGGTAATCCTATCAAAGATAATGCGAGACGTGTTGTGCCTTTTAATGAGATGACCGGCACTCAACAAAGAAGATTCCAAATGAATTATGGACGGATGATGAGACAACAAGAAGAAAAGCCACGTCCTAAAGCGCTCGTAGTACTAGAAAGAGCTAATCAAAACGCTCTTCGAGGAGAGTGAAGAAACCGGCACCGGGGAGTCAATGGGAGAAATGCCGTAAAGTTCTTCTCGGGAGGTCGAAATTTGATCGAAGCAAAGGAGACGAAGACGATACGTAACCACCCCTTACTATCCAGCCTGGTACTTTACCTCCAGTATGGCTAATAACTATCTCGTTGGCCAACGAATTCAAAAACAAGGATAAAGAAGAAAGAAATGAGGAAGAAGCGCACAGTGCCGGAGTGTGAAGATGGTCACCATCTCAAGAAATACAAAGCGAAGAGGATGATGGGATGATCGATATTGAGGAAGAAATTGATCTAGAAGAAGAAAGGAAAAAGAGAGGAGTATCGCGCAACACTCGCTAAAGCAATTGCATCGGGAAGGAGTCCGTGAAGTAGACTTGTTGGGAGAACCATCCGGGCGTTCTTTCGACTACCTACGTATTATATGGAACACCCAAAAGGAAGAAAAGGGTACCTCGGTCCGAAAGTACCGGATCTCCCCAAGGATATTACCTCCCCCAACAAAGTTGGGTAGTTATGGGGAGAAACACCTAGAGAATAAAGGTAGTGCCCAACTAGCGAGTATCCAAAATTTCGAGGTGTTGCAAGTTGGTACATCTCAAAGTGGATAGGTCGACAGGAGACAAGCAGAAGTAGAAATTGATGCAGCAGAAAAAGTCATCTTCAGAAAACCCACTATGAAACTAACTAAGCATTTAAGGCCACTTTACGCGAGGGCTTTAGTCAATGGCATACCTGGTGAAGGTGCTCATTGACAATGGGCAATGATAAATGCTATCCCATTAAGGATGATGAGAAAGTTCGCAGAAAGACGTAAGATGACATGATCCCAACCGAGGTCATTCTTACAAGCTTTAATGGGGGAGCAACTTCGCCAAAGGAGTGATGCCACTAGATATAACGGTGGGAACGACTACTAGGACCACAATTTTCTTTATTATTGATGGTCCTACTAGTTACAATATACTTCTAGGGCGAGATTGGATCCACGGAAGTCGTCGTATACCATCATCATTGCTCTACCGTTGTTTAGTATTCCTGGAAACGACCAAGGTAAAGCGTATGGTACAAGCGTATCATAGGCCTTTTGTTGCGTAAGCTAACTCAGGGAAAGATTCATGTACGAGGGGAACTATGGACCCGTCGTATAATCCAGGATGGAAATGAAACTCAGTGTCGTCGTACGTAGTGAAGAACCATTTTCGGTAGATGCGCTCGCCGAGATGTTCAACAAATGAGGCCAAATATAGTGGTCCTAGAAGAACCAAAGGATCGGGCAAAAGGACAATCGAAGAATTCTGATGAGTGGGCGACCGAAAGAGCATGTGGCCGAGATCCAGGCCTTCAAAGCCAGATTAGTGGCTTTCAATAAAGAATGTCAAGAAAAAACAAAAAAAGAGGTAGCATTGAAAACATTGGGAGACAGGTTGGCAGTATTTAGTTTGGAGCAAAGTGTTGACCAGGAAGTCAACAAGGTGGATTGCCTAGAAGAAGAAATGCCTACAAGGGACATGGATGGCGAGGTGATGAGAATCAACAAGCCTGGGAATGCTCAAGCACAAGACCCTTTGGTCAAAGTAAACATTGGCGACGTGGGAGAAGATCGCCCAACGTTCATCAGCCAGATGCTCAGTCAAAAGGTTAGTACAACTTTAATCGCTTTATTAAAAGAGTATAAAGATTTTTTTGCCTGGGAATATGAGCACATGCCTGGTTTAGATAAAAATTTAGTGGAACATAGATTGCCAACTAAGTCAAATTTTAAGCCCCATAAACAGCTTCCTAAATGTTTTGCCCCTAACGTGTTACCTGAAATTAAGAAAGAGATTGAGCGATTACTAAGAGCAGGCTTCATTAGGACGGCTAGGTATGTTGAATGGTTGTCCAATATCGTGCCAGTATTAAAAAAGAACGGTAAATTAAGGGTGTGCATAGATTTTAGGAATCTGAATTTAGCAACACCTAAAGATGAATACCCCATGCCTACGGTAGATTCTTTAGTCGATTCCACTGCCGGACACGTTATGTATTCCTTCATGGATGGGTATTCAGGATATAACCAAATTTATATAGCTGAAGAAGACGTACACAAAATCGCCTTTAGATGTCCAGTGGCCTGGGGTGTTACGAATGGGTAGTTATGCCTTTCGGCCTAAAAAATGCGGGAGCAACTTATCAAAGGGCAATGAATCTAATTTTTCATGATATGATAGGCAAATTTGTTGAAGTGTATGTGGATGATATTGTTGTCAAATCTGTTAAAGAGGAAGATCATTTCGAACAATTGAAACGCTCATTTGAGCGAATGAGACAATATAAGTTGAAGTTGAACCCTTTGAAGTGTGCGTTTGGTGTCAATACCGGTAACTTCCTCGGCTTTCTAGTACACCAAAGGGGAATCGAACTTGATAAGAATAAAGCAAAGGCCATTTTTGAGGCCAAACTGCCTAGCAACAAGAAAGAATTGCAACGATTTCTGGGTCAAGTAAATTTCTTAAGGCGTTTTATCTCTAATTGTGCAGGGTGAACAAAAGCTTTTTCGCCTCTACTGAAATTGAAAACCGGTGACTAACTCGCCTGGGAAGGAAGAACATCAAAAGGCTTTTGATAGCTTGAAGGTGTATTTATCTAACCCGCCAGTATTGGTGTCACCTATCCAAGGGCGGCCAATGAAGGTATATATATCGGCCGAACAAGAATCGATAGTTGGAATGGTCGCGCAAGAAGACCAATTTGGTGAAGAAAGGGCAATATATTATTTGAGTAGGCGATTGACAAAATGTGAATGTAATTATTCTGCCATTGAAAAATTATGTCTCGCTTTATATTTCACATGTACCAAATTAAGGGCTTACCTACGGCCTGTAACAGTTTATTTAATTTCCAAGATAAATTTAGTAAAGTACATGTTTTCTCGCTCTATCTTACACCAAAGGATAGGCCTTTGGACTTTGGCACTATCCGAATTTGAGATACAATATATACCACAGAAGGCAGTAAAAAATCAAGCGTTAGCTAATTTCTTGGCCGATCACCCGTGCCTCGATATGCCTGAAGAAATTAAACTGGAAATAGACTAATTTGAGTTAAAACCATGGATCCTATACTTTGACGGATCAAAAACTTCCAAAGGTGCAGGGGTAGGAATAGCCTTGATAAATCCTTTAGGGGTTTGTTACAAATTCGCTTTCACATTGGACAGAATGTGCACCAATAATCAGGCCGAATACGAAGCATTGATTGTCGGCCTAGAGTTGTTGATTGAAATGGAGGTGAAAAATGTGATTATTAGGGGCGATTCCCAACTGGTAATTTACCAACTTACCGGTGATTTCAGATGTCAAAGTGAATCCGTCATAAGCCAGTACGAGGTCGCTCAAGAACCGCTAGAGGAGTTTGACCAAGTAGAACTTCAATATGTCAACAAGATATACAATGACATAGCAAACGAACTAGCTCAAACCGCTCGTGTTACTTGAAAATTTTAAGTATGGAACCTACTTGCGAATACGGAACAATATCGTCTCGTTGTGCAAAGGAGGACAAATAGAATCGGAATTCATTGCATACAAGAAGGAGAGGCAATGGATTGGAGGGTGGAAATAAAGGAGTTCTTGAAAGAATCATGGAGGAAGAATGATAGAAGGATAAAGCTACAGTCGCTAAATTACACATTGATTGAAGGCGAATTACTTAAGAAACGTTCGGATGGGATTTTGCTGAAATGCGTGAGTTTACAAGAAGCCAAGGTAATTATGGCTGAAACACATGAAGGAATCTGTGGAGCCCACCAAGCTGGTCAAAGAATGAGGTGGTTAATTATTAGGAATGGATATTTTTGGCCTAAGATGGGAGAAATGTGTGTCCAACATGCAAAAGGTTGTTTAGCATGTCAAAAACATGGGTCGATTCAGAGGGCGCCGCAAGGGAGATGGCACCAATCGTGAAGCCATGGCCGTTCAGAGGCTGGGCGATAGACTTAATGGGGAAGATTTACCCACCATCGTCCAAGCAGCACACGTTCATTATAGTAGCAACGAATTTCTTCACTAAGTGGGTAGATGCAATACCTCTAAAAGAAATATCTCAGAAGAATGTGATAGAGTTCATCCGTGATCATATCATCTACAGATTTGGCATTCCCCAAACCCTGATGGTGGATCATGGAACATCCCTGAATGGTGATCAAGTGAAAGAATATCTGAACGAATTTGGGATCAAGTTAGTAAATTCCACGCCTTATTACGCCCAATCCAATGGTCAGGCTGAATCATCTAACAAAATTCTAAAAAACATTGTAAGAAAGATGATAAATGAGAATGCCAGAAATTCAGAAACAAAAGATCGCTAAGTTCTACAACAAGAAGGTCGTAGCCAAATCTTTCAGTTTAGGCGATTTAGTTTGGAAAACAATACTTCCGTTGGACAGCAAGGACCCAAAGTACGGTAAATGGTCACCAAATTGGGAGGGACCGTACAGGGTAAAAAGCGTGTTGCCTAATGGAGCCTACCATTTAGAGAATTTAGATAGTACCAATCACATGAGATTCATCAACGGCAAATATTTGAAGAAATATGTCCCTTCCCTGTGGGAAGACGAACAAGCAAAAGTTTAAACATACAAAAAGCGATGATAGCCAGATAAGACAAAGAACGAATTACGTTCAAGCGAAATTTTATTAAATAAGTGTTGGTTACATCTGCGAATTACAAAATACAAGAATCCCTACAGAAAACAATCAGGGGCAAACTATTACATTCCGCCAAGGAAGATGGTGAAAATTGTGGATTGGGCTTGGCCGCCCTCCTAAATGCAGTGCTGCAATGGTTGATGAAGAAACTGAGAAACACTCTCAGAAATGGCTTGCAAAATACCCTCAAATCGCCTTCCATAATTGAACCCTTTGTAGAACACGGAGACGATGGGAAGAATTTTGTTAGCCAATATACGTTTCCTATATCTCCCATACCAAGAAAGGATTGAGACGGCTCCGTCATTAACGGGAAAGGGAACGAAGGGTCGATCATGCGAAATGCCAAAAATGATGGCAGTAGTTTAGTTGGTGGAAGAAAGGGATGAGATATGAGGATGACGATGAGTGTGGAACGTGAACGCATTTATAATAGACAAATGCGAAAAGTCAGAATATCAAAGGCCACCTACATTAAATGAACCAAAAGTCTGAAAGGTGAGAAGGTCGGTATGCATGAATGTTAGTGTTAGACTGATCAATTGCTTGGGGGTTGACGATTTAAAAAGAAACGTCAATTAACGCACGAACATATAAAAGCGATTATTCAATAAAGGCAAAAATACTGTTGTTACAACGGATGATCGAGCCGTCAAACTACAAAGAAAAGACATCGAATGTCTCAATTACAATTCACCCCAAGCAGATCGCATCTGTTCACGAAGCTTAGCCCAATCCTCATCTTGCCTTAAAGACGTAGTACTTACATCGGTCACAACCTCGGGGTCAACTCTTAGCTGATGATAACGCTCGACCAAGGACTTGGTCCGTTCTACCTCTTGAGAAGCATTACGCTCTTTGGCAGTCATTCTAGCTTACCAATCGTCCATCCTTGCCTGAAGCTCCTTTATCTCCGCAGCCAACGTCATCATCAGGGAATCTTCAGCCTTAATCTCAGAAGAAATCTCATTCAATCCAACTTTGGCTTGGTTGATCTCTTGAAGTAAAGACTCCTTTTCGAAGGAAGCACGAACATACTGAGTACTTTTGACCCTCAATTCAGCACTTCTAGCCAACAAAGAAAGGACTTCAGAATGAATGGCCCTCAATGTTGCCTTGAATTTAGGAGAAACATTGAGCGATGGAAGCGTGAGTGCTTGTGACAACTTCGAACCCAAGAGGTCAAATTTATCCGTTTGTGTGGCTGCACTGGCCGTACAAACATCCATATCCATGAAGGCAACATACTCAAGCATTGATTGTCTGAGAGTTTCCATGTGTGCCTCTGAGGAGTCAGAAGAAGAAGGGCAGGGCGTCTCCACTTGTTCCCAAGAGGAAAACAAGTCCTGGATGGAGCGCACAACGGCATTGGTACACTGAGAAAATGCCTATGTTAAAAGTGTCACCACAACAAAACAAGTAAAGCGAAAGGTGAAGGAAGAAAGTTGAACTACCTCAGCGGTGACCTTCGGAGGCCCAAAATCATCATCAATTGGCTCCACCATCCGAGAGGACTTCCCCTTCCCCGAATAAGACTAGCTTGTTGCAACGGGCAGATCTGTAGAGTGACCCGGTATACACGAGGGAAAACAAGTTAAAGATTGGTAAGTCAACAAATAGAGTGAAAATGTTGAGAGATGCCTTACCTGTTGGTTCGGTAATTGGACGACGGATGTCCTGGGAAGTCTGCAACACCTCCGGGGACCGTGATGAAATGTCTAGCACCAAGGGATGCTCTTCAGATGGAACCCCTTCAGCAGATGATTCTATAGAAACGGTGACGACAGTAAGAATTGGAGCAGGAGAGGTTGTAGCCGAGGTTTCTAAAGGAGAAGTTAAATTTTTCTGAAACCATCACATGAAATGGAGAGGAAGCATCAGTTTACGAAAGTCGATAGCTCACGGACAAACAAAATCATTACCTTTATTTTATGGATGAGAGGAATATCAGCATCATTGCCACCTTCCTCTTCGATGTTGTCCTGCGAAATTGGAGAAGCCGTGGCTGGCCGTTTTCGGCTGGAGGTACCTTTGCAAAGAATAGCCTGGCCGTTGGAGGAATGGACAGAGGATTTGAACGTCTACGAGAGGCTGAAGGTGATTTCGAAGGGCCTTTAATAAACAAGGGAATAGCAAGAACAGGGGAAGAAGGAATATTTGAGCGATCCAACGAATGAAATGCGCGAGTGGCATTGACCGAAAAAAGCCTACGCTTCACAGACGGCCACAGTTGGTCAAAGAGATGGTGCGTAACAGCAGTAGGACTAAAAGGAACGAAAGAAAAACCAACGGTCAAGCGTTTATTACGAGCGTCGATAGCCCCAACTTCAGCTTTACTAATGAGATGGAAGCGCTCTGTGATATTCTGAGAATAACAAAGAGCGACGGGCCAAGTTTGGCCAGAACCCAGCTGACGGGCAAAGAAATGAGGAGCATATACTTCAACTCCAGCTTTGGCATTTGTCCCCGTCAAGATGTCATGAAACAATTCTTTCCCAACTAAGAATTCAACCCACATAGACAAAGAGGTATTTACTTCGTCAATGGTGGAGGGAGGATGAACAAAAATGGGAGTTTGGTGGGCAGAGAAAGGAAAGAATGAAGGGATCGAATTCAAATTATAAAAGAAAGTGAAGACATCCCTGGCAGGCATATTTACAGGAGCCAATCGATGAATGAATAACCCATAGCAGGCAACCGACCTAGGAGGAAAAGGTACAGCACCAAGTTGAGGGAAATACGCCCTCAACCATAATTGAGCCAACCAGAGAGGCCCACTGCCTGTAGGGGAAGCACAATTCTTTAGTTGGAATTGGAGGGAGACCATGCCTCTATGAAGGGCAGCCAGAAAAAATGAACATAAATTCAGGGGTTGGCCACGTGCTAATTCATGCGATATGGGTAGATAGCTTGTAGAAGGCTTCAGACTTGGGACACAGAGGACATATTTACATAGCCAAACGTGAAGGAAGGCTACACGCTCTGCATGGGTGGGCTTTGAAATGGAAGGAGTATAAAGGCTTTGCATGCTCGAATAAGATTCAGTAACTGACTTATCAAACTTCGAAGCAGCACCAGTAACCAAGATACCAGTGAATATGGTATCGCCCAGAGGTGGAAGATTTACTAAAGCCCCTACGTCCCTCAGGTTAATGGACATCGGGCCAAGAGGAAAGACAAAAGTATTGTATTCTGAGGATTCTAAACTCCAAGGCAATTGGAAAAAGCACTGAATCGTAGATTGGGGGGTAGAGGGTAATCTCCAGCAAATCAGAAATCCATGCACGGTCGAAAAGTGCTTTTGTGGGACCATGTTTCACTAGTCATGCATGCCAAAGACGAAAAGAAGAATCAGTTTTAGGCCAAGTACGAATGCCTCGCTCTTGGATGGGCGTCAATGGTAACGAATCCTGGAAAGGGAGATTCTCCACACAAGGAAACACTTGACCCACTGCCGTTTTCTCTATGGATGTAGCGTCATTGAACATTGGACCAAGATAAAACTCATTCAAGTCCTGATCGCTTCTGGTACAAGGTAAGAAGGGTTTACATACGGCCTGGTGAGGAGGTTCTGGAAATCATCGAAACTAAAGGGATTCTCCGAGTGAGTTTGAGAAGTCGTCATAGAATGCAGGATGTGAGTTTACTTGGATTTACTCGAGAAATGATGAAGAGAAGTAAAGCGGTGAACAATAAAATAGTGGGGAAAAGATGCAAGGCATGAAGACGTGGTTTAATGGTGCGATGAAGCGGCACGATTCTCGAGAATACGAGAACTGTAACGTCGTTGTAACGTCGTGCCGTTCCAGACAAAGAGAAGCGATGGTTGGAATACCTGGGAAAACTCAAACGGTGCTAGAAAAGCGCGAAAGTGAATATGGCAAAATTAATAATCGGTATTAATTCTGTCATATTTGGGGGTAATTGTTGACACACAAAAGGTGCAACCTAAGCAGAAGGCCCAAAAGAACAAGGCCCAATCGAGGTCCCAGTATCTGAAGAGCGGACCCCAATTGAAGGTCCAGTATGAGAGCCTGAATAAAAGTGTGGGCAAGTGACGTAAAAGCCCACGAAGCAAAAGCAATGCTATCGCCCAAAGCTCGCAACGCCAGGCTGAGCGAGTAAAAGACCCTGCAGTCGCCCAAAGGTATAAATCCGTCATCGCCCAAACAGTTTAAGTTACCCAAAGGCCCCAGTGGAAATAACGTCCTGCCACCATCCAAGGCAACGGCTTTAAGCGGTTTAAGTACATCCATGATCTAAGAACCTCAAAAATATGGAGTCGTGCGGTGATAAGTTATGAATGACAGTTTTAACATATTGGCCATGATGAAGAAAATGGGTGGTTTCAAGCAGTTCTTAAGCAGTTGAAGGCCGTCTAAGCAGTATAAAAGAAAGAAGAAGATAATGAGATAACCCCGACAAAATTGATTCCTAAACAGAGAATATGTAATTTCCTTTTATTAGACTTAGTTTTAATTAACTTCGATTCCCCTGTACTTGTGTGCTTGCGCCCCTTGGAGGCATCTTGTTTACGTCCAAACTTGTAATCTTCATATTCAATAAACACCCCCTTTTGGGACTTTGTTCCAAGAGGTTTGTCCCTTACACAATCGTCTAATCCCCTTTTAATTGTTAGCGAGCGAACCCGCGCAAAACAGATACTTAAAAGATTTAAAATGTGGTTGGCTATCTTTTCATCGAGAATGTGGAAGCCATTGATTGGGCTTCGAGATGGCCTCGCCTGCTCTCAGTAGCTTAGCTTTCAGTTTCACATTACAAAATGTTAATAAATCCTCGGAGCCCCGACACCTTTACCAGTCCATAGGTTTTCCCTATGACTAACTCTCTCATTATCTTTCATAAGTTAAGTAGGCACTTCCTAACTTGTTGCCTTAGTAATGGTCCATAAGAAGTGTCATTTACTCCTCTAGTTCAAGAGTTAGCGAGTCAATTAATCGAGATAGGGAGATGTTAGAGGTACATCACCTCTTACATCGGGGTGTCCATAATGGACACCCGGCGCCTTCTCATTGGAGGGAGGGTTGGTGGGGTCGGCACTCCCTCCAATGAGGAGGTGTCGGGTGTCCATTATGGACACCCTTGTGTAAGTGGTGATGTACCACTAGAATAATCCATCGAGATATTACTAATCGATCAAAGTAAACACTCCCTAACCGATCGAAGTGTATTCCTTGTTTTATTTTGTCAAAGGTTCGACAGTGACGTCAATTAATCAAGATATAACTATTATGCTTAAAAAGAAAATAAAAAATCTTGGATGAGATGGAGGTATAGGGCAGGGCAGGGCAGGGCAGGGCAGGGTGGAGATTTCAAACCTTCAGCCATTGTCTCTCATCAAAACATAACTTTTTATTTTTCATACTCATTTTCAACAACACATTCAAACAATAAAATATTATATACGTAAACTCAAAAAATTGGGTTGTGCTATTTGTACATTATGACATCTATAATGGATGACATAATATACAAGTGACACCCTCCAATAGGATAACTTGTGAAGAATGAAAAATTATTGAGCCCTGATTGATTCATTATAAAGAAATGGAGAGGAAAAGATGTGAAATTGTGAGGTTAAAAAGTAAGAAATTTTTTGAGATAATTTTACTTGTACATTATGGCATCCAAGCAACAGACGAATTTGCTGTCAGAATGAGATTCGAGAATATGATTAAATGGTGGCTTTTGTCCACATGCTCTCCTTGTGAAGAATGAAAAATTATTGATGGATGCCATAATGTACAAATAAAATTATCCCAAAAAATTTCCTACTTTTTAACCTCACAATTTCACATCATTTCCTCTCAATTTCTTTATAATGAATCAATCAGGGCTCAATAATTTTTCATTCTTCACAAGGAGAGCATGTGGACAAAAGCCACCATTTAATCATATTCTCGAATCTCATTCTGACAGCAAATTCGTCTGTTGCGTGGGACTTTGTGCACTGTCCTTCGTACCATCTGCTCCTAGGTACATGCACATATACATATACTTGCTTGTACGTATATGTGCGGGTAAGTGTGTGTTAAATGTTAAAATGTCTCCTTTTATCAGCTGGGACACCTACCTTTAATTCTTGGGGTATTCCCTTAAAAGCTTCCAAAAATCTTAATGTCATGGTTTGGTGGTCTATTAACATGAAAACCATTCACCCGTAAAAAAGACTATTGGTAAGCATATAAAACTTTATTTAAAATCCTCTGCTGAGAGAGATTAAGCTCTATTTGGTAGTGATTAAAATTCAAATTTTAATTTAAGTCAAAGTCAACAACATATTTGCTGGATCTCACAATTTTTCAATCACACATTTCATCAACTGTTATCAAAATTTATTAAAAAAAATAATTTTAATCTCCACCAAACAGGGACTAAATAGTATAGGAGACGGGTCATCCGTCACTAAAGGAGAATAGAACACCATCAGACATAAATAAGGTCTATGGTAGAATATCAAGACATCCACGACTAAAATGTTACAGTTTGATGCATAACATCTAATCGAATTCTCCAAGATCTCTTCGATTCGTTCATTGAGCATTCAATCTCTGAACATCTACCAACTGGTAAAGATCACCTCGTCTTTGCTTCTCTAGTGGGAGATTTGTTCTGAGCATACAAAATTATTTTGAGAGTAAGATAAAAATTGTGAGAAAACAACAGAGAGAGATTGCAATTGTGTACTATTTGCACGTATATAAACATATGGTTCTTTAAGGTGATTCACCTCCTGAGCTCAATTTGTGAATAGTCAATATCTGATATGATAATTGCCTCATCGTGTTCAGTGGTGGAGAGTACTTCTCCAAACTGCCAGACAAAAACGCCCGTAAGAATAAAGTAGCTCACAATCTTACTGCTTTTGCATTTTTCTTCAAGGACTGTTCATCGGACGGGGCTGTGTACCCATCTTTATTTCATCACATGTTCGTGAAAATATCAATTTATAATAGTGCTATCATTACCAAAAAAAAAAAAAAAAAGCCCATAAATAGCCAATCATTAAATACTCCAGATAACTGGTTTTGCCGTTCAATTATGCATGCATCTATTATATTTCTGAATTCTGCTCAAGTATTTTGTTACGTTTATCTTCTTATGCTCTAGACCTCTAGCAGATCTAACAATGAATAGATCAGAATGTCATAGAATAATTCAGGAAGCTGACCCAAAATTTACAGGGAATAAGGCCTTTTAGTTATTGTATCTTCCTATCTTTAATGCCCCCAACCCCCTTTGCCTCTCCTTTTTGTTCTTTAATGGTCTGTTTGGTAGGGTGAATGTATAATACTGGAAATTAGAGAAGGAAGAAAAAAAAAAGATAAAAAATGTAATATGTATTGTTCAATCAGTTTAATACTGCACCAAATATGCTATAAATGAATTAACTTACAGGTCCAACAAGTGTAGAATGACCCCAAGCCACATATCCAGCACCAACATCTCGAGCAGGTGAACAAGTTGCTACATATAACTGTCAAATCAATTGTAAAGATGAAACAATTCAAAATTATTCAACTCAAAACTGATGGTACCATTTAAAAAGTTCAGTCTAATTAAATTTCTTTTTACAAGAATAGATTTCACACAGACGAGCATAACATTGTAAAAAAGGACCCCGAGAATTTTTTTTGTTTTATTCCACAGCCCCCACCCCCACTCAACACCCACACACGTCGTGGGGTCTCATCATTTTGGTACCAGGCACTTTTCGGTTTCTACACCAGATTTTTCCTCAACAAAGAGCATCAGAAACATCATAATACTGATACAATAAAAACTTAGACGTTGACGAACAGAATACCTCGATTTGATCACAAAAAATACAGGGAGTTATGGGAATGTTTTAACTAACTGACTAGGAACTAAGTTGATAAATTGAAGAGTAAAATGTTGTCCTCAGCTTCCTCTTAACAATTTATAGAGTCAAAAATATTTGGAAGTTCCAATCACTTGATTTCTGAGCACAAAAGACGCACAGTTACACAAGGACGCAAATTTAGGTTTTTATTGGGTCAAACCATTTGAAAGTTGAAATTACATTATTCAAGACACGCCAACCACAAAAAACAAATTAAGACAAACGGATTCATTATTTTTCCATCCAAGAAATCAGTTGGACAAAGATTTTCTCGAGTAATCAACTGACAGCAACAGATGAAAAGCAAATTTAGACATCAATCAATAAGAAGGGAGATGAATCAATAGGTGTTTTTAGAGATACCTGATTGTCCACAGCCCTGCATACAAGAGTGAAGAGCATCAGATGATAAAATGAGAAACAGAAAATGAAGACAAAATTACATCAAGTGATGCTGCAGGCTATATGTACACATTCTATCACTTCTCTCCAAAAAAGCAACTCAACCAAACTGGATCACAATGGCCATGGGCACTAGGTCTGAGCTCGATTGGGTCACTATAAGGGCAGATGAGAAACTTTTTAGGACACCCCATTTCATACAAGTTAATAGACTGAATTCAAGCTTTCATTTTGATTGGTGGGTTAGAGGGTTTGGGTTCTGTCTAATTATCAAATAGGAAATTTATGTGTCAAGTGTATAGGACACAATAAGCTGAGACAACAAAGTCTAACATCTTCAGTTGGCCCAAACCCAACATAATTCATTTTCAGACAACCCAACTTATCATCAGAGCAACCTTCACCCAATAAACACTCAACACAGCCAATAAGATCTCCTTTGATCAGGTGTATCCGTACATTCTAGAAAAAGAAAAGGACTCTAGAAACCAGAAAGCAGTAAACATATATTTGTGCATAGCCTATGTTTGGCTCATGTTTATAAAAAAGTCACTTTTTATCCACACATTTTGGATGACTCACAAGTAGTACCCACGTATCCACCACTCATCTCTATTTATTTATAATCTAAACCATTTATAAACACTTCCCCAAACACACTTTTAGTCTCATACATATATGAGAATATTCTTACACCGAAGCACATGTATAGCACGCCCAGGGGTCAGGGAAAAAGCCAAGAAGATGTTTAGGGAGTCCCAAACACAAGCATACGAGAAGTTTTATAATTATCTTTCGACAAAGGAAGGAAACAAAATTACAATATTTATGTACACATGCAAGAATTAATTTCAAATAAGTTAGTGAACTGGAGGCAGATTCTTATTTTATTTGGTGAGGTTAGAAGGACTGAGTTTTCAGTCTAGTTTATAAATTGGACTTCTTAATTATCAAGCACATTGCTTGGATCTAATAAACCGGTGGTCACCACTCAAGCAAATCTTGTGTTGTCAATATCCAATTTAGTTCACCGTCAGACAATCTGAACTGGAACCTTACCCAACTTATCACTACAGCATCCTCTAATTTTTAAGAACTTGACAAAGGTAATAACATCTCTTCTGATCAGGAGAATCCCTGATGTAGAAGATAAGGCAAAGGACTCATCAACCCTGTAGGCAGAATTGTAAGAACGCTACAAAGTATTCACCACTACCGCATTATTACCTTGCCCTTTGCAGTAACTCCCAGTGCAATGGCCCAGTAGTCATGTTGAATGCCCCAGGATAGCAGAGCAAGTGAGCACCTAAAACAAATACATTACCATCACCAAGTAGACAGTAACATTTAATCAACCTCTAGGACAAGAAAATTACAAGCAATCAAGTGCATGGTTTCAATCTTGGATTGGGAGGGGGGTGCGGGGTGTATTGGAGATAGCGATAGAGGGTGTCTGCATTCCAAGAAGTAGTCTATCATGTCTCAGAAATAGAGAGAAACAATTTTAACAGAAACACGAGGAGGATACAATTGGTTGCCATGTAAAGATCAAGCAGTTGCTATAAGCGATTGAGAGGATATCTTTAACTTCTGTGACAAAAAGTTGAATTAATAAACTCTAAGGCTGTGTTTGATTAGCCACAATTTCCATGGAAAATGGAAATTTTTTTCCATTTTCCATCTTTTGCGCTGTTTGATAGCCTAAATTTTCCACGGAAAATATTTTCCCACCCCACCCGCCACGTCAGCATTTTCCACGAAATCCTTGAAAATATTTTCCCACCATTTTGGTGGGAAAATATTTTCCGGCCGGCTGCTCAAATTTTTTTTTTTTTTGGCAATGGAAACAAATGCCATGACCAATTGTAAAAAAAAATTTCACTTTAATGGACAATTTCCATGTAAAACAAAGTCAAACGAATACTAAATTTTGATAAAAAAATGTTTTTTAGGAAACCATTTTTTTTTCATTTTTTTTTTACTTTTTGGCAATGGAAACAAATTTTATAACCAATTGTGGAAAAAAATATCACTTTAATGGACAATTTTCATGTAAAACAAAGTCAAACGAATAGAAAATTTAAAAATTTTCCGGGTGAAAAATTATACCAATCAAACACACTTTAAATCATTTTCCTACAAAACATTTTTTAGGCAAATCTTTTCCCTGTAAAACATTTTCTTTCCACCCATTTTCCACCCTTGCAATCAAACGCACCCTAATATGCAAACAAACCTCTAGCTGCATAGAGCATCGCCAGTTCCTGAAATCTAATGTCATAGCAGATACCTATACCAATCCGGCCAACCTCTGCAGACAGACAATTTCAGTGTTAGGGAAAAATGTGATTTACATAACGATGGAGATTTTGTTGGTTAATACATACATAACACAATGATGTACTAGGCACTCCAAGGAAAATACAATGCCAGGTTAAATCAATGTTCTATCTGTAGAATTTCATTGTCCTTTAACTTTTTCTTGATTTCTTTCTAGTGCTTTATCACCTACATCACATTCCTAGAATTTGCCACATCAGTTTTAATTCTTCCTTGTCCGATGTAGCTTCACTAAACAAAATTTATTACTCAGTCCCGTCGAGTCGTTTAAATGTTGTACAGTGGTGAAAGTGTAGCTAATTGGAACTTTTTAATTTTTACATACACAGGTTTCAACATTGTCCAAAGGGGCAAGGGTAGGGTTAAAAAGAAGATTTGTATAGGCCTTGATTTGCAGTTTTCTCTACAACAGGGTGTATAGTGGTCCTTACTGAAGAAAAGAGTATTTGAAGGACCTATACAAGGGATACCTTAAGTTCCATTGCTCGTTTATTTATCATAGAAGTTTCAGACCTTTCATGTAGGAGATAATTTTTTTTGAAAATGAAGGTCTAACATACATGGTGTGTATTAAGTAGCCAGACAATTTTAGAAAAATATAAGTTCATCGTATAGAAGTTCCAGACCTCTTCATCGTGCCTTAATCATCACTTTAGATTTTATTACAGTTTACCATAACTTGTTACATAAATTTATCATATTTCATCAAGATATTGTCTATAAGCAAATTATGTATGGTTCTAAAATTGCTTACTAAATCAGCATCTAAAAGTAACGCAAAAAAAAAAAAAAACAGCCAACCCATCTTGTAACTAGACAATAACATAAGAAGCTAATGGGCACTATTTTCTTTTCTCCTAAAGTAATTAAGCATTTATAATCAGTATTCTAGAACAAACACTGTCAGAAATCCCCAACAATTGCCTTAGTGGAAAAATTATTTTTTTCCCCAGGACTTGATGAAAAGAATATGCAACATGAGTTTTATGTAAGTAATAGAGAGAAAGTATGAAGCAAGAAACAATAGTTTCTGCAGCCCATGATGTAGACCACACATGCATATTAAATTACAAGGAATCATAAAGTTGATAAACAATTAATATATGCCAAAATGCTAATACATTCTTCTGAATAGCATGCCAGTTAAATGAAGGATAATATGAAACTATCATGCTCAGTATTTCTCTCCTTTTTTCTGCAACACAGATTTTATCAATGTGTGAAAATATACATCATGACAGGGTATACTCCTGCTAGTGGTGAATTGCTTTGCTCCACTTTTTGCATAGTGGCATGACTTTGAGTTACTATGTAATGCAACAAATCTGAAATCAGAATCTCTGGCAAGATGTGAAGTTCTAGAAGAAGATATATTTTTCCATTTCAAATTTGTAGAACTAGAAAATGCATTTTTAAAAAAAAAAAAAAAAAAATTCCCAATTTTCTTCGTGTCCTTGAAGTTCGAAAAAAGGAGACGCAGAGTGGCAAAACCCATTTTAGGTCATCTACTTTTAGTGCAAGCTCTTTATATGAAGCTGGGTGATAAAGCATTTATGCATGAGATAACATGATTAGAATAAGATGAGCAGAGCCCACTATCAAAGCACCACAACTGCAATGACTCATTTTCTATAAATAAATTAATCTTTAGTATTATCCCTTTTTTTATTCATATGTATAACACTAGTGTAAGATTTCGTTTACTATCAAGATGATTTTAAAATAAGGAGTTAATGGACCTGAATTGATATTGTTAACATTAAAAATATATTCTTACACATGCGTTAAAAGACATCCCATGTGAATTGCAACCAGACTTAACCTATGAAGAAAATCCGGTAGAAATCTTGGCTTGAGAAATCAAACAACTCCGAAATAAGTCAACCCCATTGGTAAAAGCTTTGTGGAAAAGGGAAGCGGTGGAAGAGGCCACATGGGAACATAAATCGACTATGCACGAAAAATATTGAGAACTTCTTAGGTAAATTCCGAAGACGAAATTTTATAAGGAGGGGAGATTGTAATATCCCCAAATTTTATTTATTATTCGACGAACAATATTGTTTCTAGAATTTCAAACATTTCATGAATGACTAAATTATCATATTTTAGTAATGATGACTAACATATAGTTAAGAATAGTGAATTGAGATAAATAAATAATTTAGGATTTAAATCCAAAGGAATAAATAAAATATGTGATTCACAAAAGAAGTGAAGACAAAGGGATGATCCGTAAACTTGCAAGATTTATAGACTAAGTTAGTGAACACATAGGGATGATCCTGCATCTTTCTAAAGTTGGGCCAATTTTGCTATCTTAACAACTAAGGAAGTGAACATATAGGGATGATCCAGCAGCTTTCTAAAGTTGCGGTCTAGTTTCCCATCTTAAAGACTAAGGAAGTGAGGAAAAATATTATAATGTCAGCTCCAAATCAGCCAATGGGAAGAAGTTATGAAAGGTAGAAAGGGCCTTAAATCTTAAATTTCAGACATTCCAGAAGCTGAAATTAAAAGAAAGAGACCAAAAAGGTTGCTGGAATTAGTTCTTCAAAACTATGAGTGAAATATGTTTCTATTTTATTTATGTGCCTTAAGGTGACCTATGAAATGCTATGTGCTATTTGACATGTTGATGTGAGAGAGTTTGATATCTTGCAGTAAACTGAAACAGAGGTAAGGCAAACTTACTTACAATATATCATGTTTTCATATATCGAAATGAGTGAAAATTATGATGCTGAAGTTATTTGTTTTTAACAATTTTTAAGTACCAACCACATATAAAATAATTGTATGTCATGAGCATTCATTAGTACGGAAAATGGTCATTGGTTGTATACAAGGTCAAATGGACAGCAACAGGAGATGGATAATGAAGGAGCCATTCAATGACCAGGTGTGAACTTGACCTCAAGTGACTGTTGGAGCTGAGAAATCAGCATTAAAGTTCAATTTTCACTAGTGACAGAAGAGAGAAATTATTTAAAGCCTAGCAAAGAGAAAGCAATTGAGTACTGGCCAATATTATGTGATGTTAGTTCCCACTTTATTAATTTGAGCTCAAGTATACAACAATGACTCCGTAAAGGCCAAATGAAAATGAAAATAAGAATTATTTATTTGATTTACAGACTTGCAATATATTTCACTCAAGGGTTGTGGATAAATGCATTCTCCAATTTATCTTCCTTTTCAGATCAACATGACTAGAGGCTATGTGGAGTACTTTGAGGATAGCTGGGTGATGACGTGAGATGGACTGGAATTTCAGCCAGCACCAACGTAAAACCACATAAAATGCAAACCAAGAGGATTGAGTGAAGCAATGACACGAGATTATCCCAGTATCCTCCAAATTACTGATTATTTCAAGCTGGTAAAAAATATAATGTTAAAAAGTAAAATTTTGATAATCACAATTACACTGATCATGGATAAAAAGAAAAATTGAAACAATTAGGCCTTGTATGGGAGGGATTAAAATCAGATTAAAATTGAAAATATAGCCGTTATTGTTGACTTTTATTAGATGAGTGAGACCCAATAACGGCCATATTTTCAATTTTAATCGGCTTTTAATCCCTCCCGAACGGGGCCTTAATATGGCTCGTTAAGGGCTAAAAAATTTACATCTCAAGCCATGAAGGCATATTCAGGCATTGGAATGTAAAGAAACAAATTAGTACTTAAGGAGATTAACTCAGTACAAGCTATAACAAGTACCTGTGTCCACTATGGTTGGAGACTCTCCAGCAGTAAGAGTCTTAGATTCCTTAAATGTAATCTTCCCAGGAATGTCAATATCAAAAAGGTGTATCTGTCACAACAACACACGCATATTGGAACATGTTGTGAAGGAAGTATAGATCTTAGTTCTTTTTCCCTTTCTTTTTTCAAAAAAGAAAACACTTTAACACCATTGATGATGAATACAAAGTCTTTTGTCCATACAAATGAAAAAATTTCATAAGATTCTACACTAATACAGTATGTACATCAATGGATTAGTCTTTCACCTTTATCAAAGTAAGGCCTAGAAAGCAACACAAGACAGTTATGTGGAGCCTACTTCAAAAGCAATGCTAATACATGCTTCATTTAGGAGATGGTTCTCATTGAAATTGATAAAGTAGAATATATTGTTGAGTGAAAATTATCTTCGTGTTTCAGACGATTGCAAACTGAGACTGCAAAATATCATTCATTCCATCTCTCCACCGAGCAAACTTTCAATTCTTAAGTTAATTGATGAATAAGGGTGATCAAATAGTTAAATAGATAAACACACTGCCATAAACTGTTAATAGCTCTGTACAAACAAAACATACACATTCTCATACGATTACGGCATTCCAATGACAAGTGTGTAATTATCTCAAATGTGGCCACAGGAGATCACCTTGCGGTGTTTAGCTTTCAACTTTCCATCAGGTCCAAAGACACAACAGGTATTATACAACTTCTCCCCGCTTCTTTCAGGTATTGAGCCTCCAACTATTGTGATATTTAGGAGACGGGCTACTTCTGACAACATGGCCGTTGATGGAGATGCATCAAAACCAGCATCAATCTCCTCAGCATAAACTGGAAAGCTGTCATTTGAATATGGACTGTTCCATATTTCCTAAAAGCAAATAATTATTGTCACATTTATTGATCAAAGGGAAATGACATGTTGCCTTCTAATATGAATGGGATCACATCTTCCAAACAAAGACATTGGGGAGAAGTTTTTCTGACCATGAACATTTTATAAGTACAGAAGTTGGATAATTTGCACAATACTAAACAAGATGTTCTTTTGGATGAGATAGAAAAAGTACAGCCATCAGAAATGGAGAAAAAAGTTATCATTTTGATCAAGTCTGGTTATCTTTTTATCCACTCAAATTGGGCTGCGAATGTGACAGTGCAACATGCAGTGAAAATCAAAATGTGTTCTGAATTTTCTCATAGACCGTCGTCTCAAAATTTCAAGTATTGACTATCCCACTTCCCACATATGCTGACACAAGAAAGCACATGATCCTGTTGGTTCTGGTTGGGGATTTGGATTATATTTCAGCCATTTTTAGATGCATATAAATCTTCAACTTTAACACAATAAAGAGAGATCTGTAAGAGAAAATAGCCACAGAAAATATAAAATATGGAAAAGTAACTTTTTATTGTTTTGACAAAGAATTAACTTGTTTATTTCATTTCTTTACAGAACTTCGCTCTGCTTGTGGTGGTTTGGAATTGGGAACTTGAAATTGGAAAAATAAAAATTTCCTTCAAAATTTGAATTCCAATCACTCATTTCAATGCCTTGAGACGAGATACAAGTTTCAATTAAGTTTCGACATTTTTCTTGTGGATTAGTTTTCCGTACTTCATAAACAAAGGTTCATAGGAGGTGGAAATCTATGATCCACTTATAACCAATTCTGAATCACTCAGAAATTAAAATAGTTAGACAATCAACTTCAGACTAATTAAACACACTCGCCAACACATCAATCAATGGATGTAAATATGAACTCACGGGCAAAACAACAAGCTTGGCTCCCTTTTCAGCAGCCTCCTCTAATGCTGCTCGTGCGTGCAAGATGTTCTTCTCCTTGTCCGCAGTCACTTTCAATTGACATAATCCAATCTTAAACTACCCAAAGACAGATGAAGATCCCAAATTAGCTCAACTTTCAACTAAAATTTACACGTACGAGAAAAAACCCCAAACTCTAAAAGTTCCCTTAAGAGCACAATTGCGGAAAAATCAAATCCAAAAATTGAGGGAGGTGAATTACCTTGGTGATTGGAGGATTGGGTGATTGGAGGGCAGGGGGGACTCGAGCTTGTTCAGGGTGAAAAGAGGAAGTCATTGTTGAAAATGAAGCCGATGCAGTGAGTGTTGTGTCGTACCTGCAGGTTGACTTCTGGAGCACTTTGTGAAGACTATTGCTTTGAATAGTTGTACGTCTTGGGATAGAGTTAAATCGACGGCGAAGGAGGATCGAGGGTGCCGGGCGTAGGATGGACCGAGTAACAGAGGATTGGAGAGCGGTTCCTGAGGGGTGCAGCGAGGATGCTGTTGAAGAGAAGGCCAGTCGAATTCTCATTTTCTGAAAAATTACAGTTGAGTTCCTCAAGTTATACAAAAAGTCGTAACTAGTTTTCAATTTTTTTTTTGCATTTCCCATTTTGCCCCTGTTTGTTCTATTTTTTCAAAACTCTTTTTTTTTTTTTTTTTAAACTCATCCAACCACATATTTACACAATAAAATATTTTACACGTAAATTCAAAATTTTTTCTTACTTTTATTGCCTGTTTGGTAATCATTATTCCACATGAAAAGAATAATAATTTTTTGGAGAACGTTTGGTTAAAAAAGAAGGAAAAATGAGTCAAACAAAGGCTTTATTTCTTGTAGCACTTGAGTACTCTTAGGTTTTAGGAAAATTACGAGAAACGTCTCCAATCTTTAGATTCATTTGCACTTTCATCCCCAATCGTTTTTCTATACAATGGGATCCTCGACCTTTTGAAAATAGGCAACATTCATCCCCATTGATGAATTTCGTCAATGCATCGTAAGTCACTTATACATTCATTCAGATATTAAAAGGGGGGCAAAATTATATTTCCATAATTCATAATTATAATGTATTAAAGAAAGTAGAAATTCAAAAAATTAATTAAGAAAAAGAAGGTCTTCTTCTTCCTCCTATTTAGGGATAGGCATTTTATCCTCCAAACCGTAAACGACAGACCTGACCCGTTTTAGTATTTGTTTTTTTAAAATAAAAGTAAAAAGGATTTTCAAGGGCATTTTACCCTTGGAACTCATCAAATGGACCCAAACCGACGCAACTAATGTTTGGACAATTTCATGTTGAAATTTCACCCAAACCGACTCCGAAAAATCAATTTGGTGGTAGGTTTGGGGCCATATCCGACTTGTGACCAGCTCTACCCCCACCACCCTCAAACACACTGCACCGTCACCATTATACCACCACAAGATCAAGGGATAATTCTTTTCCCTTCGTTGTCGACAAATCAAATGGAGATAAAATCTCTTATGAATCTACACGGATCGAGAATTTCTCCCCCCTTGGTTCCGCCAAGATTGGAAATCATGGGAGAGAAATCCCCTTGATCTGATACAATTCATAGCAAATTTTGTTGGATTTCTCTCCCTCATCAGTTTATCAACCACCAAGGTCGAAAATCATGAGGGATTTCTCACCCATTGTTACCATTGAACCAAGGGAATCTCTTCCCCATTGGTTTTCTCTGAACAAGTTCACTGAAATGATGTATCATATTAATTTATTGATAGATAACAAATTTAATTCAAATGTTAGGATTCACAAAATATTTATCAATTAATGAATTAATATGACACGTCATCGGTATTTAGTATGAGATGAGTATCGATACTCATTATTTATATATCTTTTAAGTACCGGTGCTTAACTTATGCTAATCACCAGTGACATGACACACTATAATAGGTTATTCAATTTTTTATTTTCATTTACTTTATTTATTTTAATTAAAAATAAGGAAATGACAACTTTGCCAATTTTAAAAACTTAATGTACAAGTCAATGGTCATGAAAATCCCGCAAGCATACAAGATCTCTGACATCTAATAGATTTAGTAAGTTGAGAGTATTGATCAATGGGGATTAAATTTCAATGCGAGTTTGTTAGCTTTGTGTGGAATTCGAACTATGTAACACAAGAGATATTTTGATTTGTAATTATTTTAAATTATGCTAATAAATATGAAAAGGTGTTGTTTGTATCAAATTATGGATGATTGTGTTGAATTATTAGTCCGCTTTTAATATTTATTTTAATTATTGATTTGTAATTTAGTCTTATTCATGCGTTCTAATCAATCAATAAAGTTATTATATTTAACTTTCTTTTTCAAGATAAATAAATTTTATTCTAATCACGGCCTAATTTTATTCGTAATACGAATTCGAATGATTATAACACATTAAATTTTATATTATCTATATGATTGCACGAGCAATATTATTATTCATAACATCTATTGTTCGCGTGTTAACATTGTCGCGTTCTAAATTTATAGCGAGTCTCCTAACACTAAAACAAGAGATTAATTATCTAATTGTGATCAAACAATTAAATAATGCAATGAAAATGCAAAATTAATAAAGAAATACTAAACTACTAATCTAGAATTAAAACAAACAAACAATAGAGTTTATTTTCATCAAATACAAAAGTGGATCTAGCCTAACGTGATTTTGTATAAATTACAAGAACAATGATATAAAAATATCACTTGGATCATAAAATAATGCAAAAGATATTAATCTTCAAATTCAACGTTGAATTCTTCAGTTTTTTCATTCAATTGTCCTTCAATTCTTGCTAAGGTTTTATCCTCTCTCTCAAAAATAACAATTAACCACTTCTTCTTGATAAATTTGATGATTAGAATATGTAATTAGAGGTTAGAGAGAGATCTCTTAATGTGTAGTCCTTATATAGGAGTAGAAAATTAGGTAAAAATCTTGTTCAATTTGAGTTCCAAAAGAGTTTGAATCAAAAAAGGAAAATTGACCCCTTCGATTTGAAGTCGAGGCAATATATAAACATTTTTTTACATAAAGATCAATTAGTAAAAAAAAAATCTTATAAGATTTTCTATATTCTTTTTATCGTTTCCTCAAATTTTTATAGAAAAAGATTAGTTTTAGATTAAAAATTTATAGAATAATAAACATTACTTGGGCTCTATTTTATTCCAAAACGCATATTTTTCTTTCTTTTTTTTAATCATACATTTTTCAATAAAATATTATCACACGTAAATCCAAAATTTTTCATTCTTTTTTAACTACACGTTCTTCAAAAAAATCACTATTTTAAAATATAATTTTCCCTAAAAACTAATATCAATGGTGCCCAAACAGGGGCATAGAGTAATTTGTAATTAATTTTTATACACTAGTTGCTTGTTTAATTTAGTAATTATCTACAAGGTTGGATATATTGATAATATTGAATATTAGTGATTATTATTACATTGGACCATGTTACAAGTATATAATCATTTACATAATACATTACATAATTAATATGTGGCTCGCATCCATCGGTAGTCTACAATTTTTGACTTTTCCACACTTCACATCCACGGCCGGATTTCTCCCATATTGGTCTATGTAATCTATTATGTACAATAATTATGTACATATAGATTTATCCTATTACATTTTAGTGTATAAAAATAACTTAATAAAATAATGACGTGTAATAAATTATCCGCACATATAACTTTCTTTACAATATTTTTTTATAAAAAACATAAGTCTATAAAAGTTATTCTATAAAGTCTTTAAAATGTAAGTATAAAAGCCTAAGAAATTATAACGTCTTCAAATGGAAGTATAAAAGTCTACGAAAGATTTTCATTGATTCTATAAAAGTATGTAAAATTTTATTAAACCCCTGTTTGGCAGTCATTTTTTCTAGAAAAAAAAAATGAGTTTTTAAATAGTAAGGGTCCATTTGTTTTGTGTTTTATTTTTCAGTTCTGAATTCATTTTAAGTTTTCTGTTTTGAAGGTCTATTTTGAGATTATTAAAAATATGTTTGGTTTTTCATTTCGAAAAATTATTCTTCAAAACAGAAAACTAGAAAATACATTTAGTTTGAAATTTTGAAAATTTATTTTATGAAACTTTATTTCAAAATTTATATTCAATAAAAATAGAACAATTTTATGTTAATAATTTATCAAATAATAAATACATTTTAAAGTTGATGAATTTTAAAATATTTTTTCTCAATACGAAAGTAAAATAAAACAAATAGTAAATCGGGTTCAACATATAAGAAATAAAAATTAAAATTAAAGATGTGAATAGAGAATAATTTTATTTGTGTTTATCTAAATATTTTTTAAGAATTGTTATGTAAATAATCATTAAGAGTTTGAACTATTTTTGTTCATCATAATTTTCATTTTTTTAGATTTTTTGACAATTTTATTTTTATTTTATATTTAGTAGAATTTGTTTTAATTTTAAATTTATTTTTTCAATTTTTTTTATTTTTTAAAATTTTAATCTTTTAAATTTTATTAAATGGTAATTAACATATAACGTCTTTACATTTTACTATTATTGTAGAAAACGTCATTACTTTTCATTTTTTGGCATTTTACCCTTATTTTCACATTTTATTGTACAAAATGTCATTTCATCAATTTTCTCAATTAAAAGCTTTAAAATGACGAATATAAATTTCTATTTAAATAAAACAAAAAGAAAATGAAAGAATTAATTGTAACTATAGTCTCAATTTTTTTAAAAAAGTGCAAACGAGTTTCAAATAAATTATCAAAATTGTAATTAACATAATCTTCATACATTTCATTATTATTGTGAAAAAGTTTATATTTTTCTTTTTTTTGATATTTTCACCCTTAATTACACATTTGATTGTGAAATTCATTTATTTTCATCCAATTTCTCAATAAAAGTTATGACATGACGAATATGTACTCCTATTTAAATAAAAAAATAAAATTAATTTTTTTAATTTCTATTTTTCATAATTTATTTGAAAATCGTTTGCAATTTTAAAAAAAATTTGGGACTATAGTTGCAATTAATTCTTATATATATAGAATGGTATATTCGTCATTTCATAACTTTAATTGATAAGTTAGATGAAAATTGATAGAAATGATGGTTTGCACAATCCAATATGTAATTAAGGTTGAAAATGTCAAAAAATTGAAAGGTAATGATTTTTTTTCACAATAATAGTGAAAAGTATGGATATTATGTGACAATTACTCTTTTACTAATTTATTTGAGCTAGACTAGTTATCATTTTAAAAAAAATTTGAGACTATGATTGTAATTAGTTTTTTATTCTTTTTGTTTTAAATAGAATGGTGTATTCATCAATTCATATCTTTTAATTGAAAAAATGGATATAAATAAACTTTTGCACAATGAAAAGTAAAAATGCCAAACAATGAAGATAAAAGCGTTTTCCACAATAATAATAAAATGTAAGAACGTTATGAGCTAATTACCTTTTTAGTAAAACACTTGTTTTTCACGTTTTGAGTATTTTTAAAATTTTTACTAAAAATACTCAAAACGTACGTCAAAAATGCATTTTGAGTTTTATATTATAAATTTAACATCATTTTCAAAAATGCATTTTCGTAAATATCAAACCGAAGAAATTTTTAGTGTTTTGCAAATCTGAAAATTGAAAATAGTTTGAAAATAGCAAACCAAACGCAACCTAAATTAAAAATTAGGAAAAAGTTTTGAATTTGCGTGAAAAATATTTTTTATCATGAGAATGTATAGTTGAAAATAAATATGAGAAAAGAGGAACTTTAAAAGAACGATTGTCACACATGAACTAAATTATACAACAGTTATTCGCTTAAAAAATCTTTAAAAGTCCGAATTAAATACACATTCCAAAAATAAATGAAGAAAAAACTTCTATCTTTAAATTAAAAGAACTGAATTACTTATGAAATATTGTTTAGCTATATTTTTTTTTATAACGAATAATAATTCATAAATCCCTCCCTGTTTTCATTGGAATCTCTTGCTTTTGATTAGGGTCTTTATTTACCTTTTTGCATTCCCCCTCAAAACTACTTGTTCAAAAACGTTAGTGAGCACGACAATATTCAAAGAGTCGAGTCTTCGAAAACACGAACAACTCCTCCTCAACTTTTGCAACTAAACCCCATTAAAGCGCAATAGAAATTATTATCATTTACGTCGTAACATGTCCGATTGCGAGAGAAAAGAGACCCCATACAGGCACCTAATTTGAGGGTTCGGACTCAATTGACTCGGCAAATTGCATTCTGAGATACGCACAAATAATCACTAAAGTTCAATGGAAATTTCAAGTTGATCCTTAATATTGTTTTATAAACTACATTATTCACAAAATTAACAAATTACTCTATTAATTAATGAGATTAAAAATAAGCGAGAAAACTTCCAATTGACCTTTTGTGTAATCTTTTATCTTTTTATTGTTTTTGAATTGTAAAATATACGTGTCGTTATGTAATTTCACAACATTGACTTGATGCTGGTTTAAGATGGGACCCCTGTTTTTGTTTAATTGCAATCGAAATTAACAATTAATTTTAACAACATATTTTATGGAATTCACAACTTTTCAATTATTTATTTCATTAACTTTTATCAAAATTTACTAAAAATCTGATTTTAATCCTCATCAAACAAGGTCTAGCAAAAAGATCTACTAAATTAGAAGTATTTGTCAGCATGAGTGACTAGGTGTCAAAGAGCCATGCAATAGCCACATCTACTTGGACACGGCATCCCCAGCAACTCCACCACGTTTCATGCATGAACGCCTCCTTGCGCCACCTTGCACTCATCCCTTTTAAGGTATTCGAACAAATCTACACCCAGACACCTATATATATATATATAGACACACACTGAGTTTATTATAATTCCGATCAATTTGATATATCCTTTGTGTACTTCCATAACTTTCTTGTTCTCTGGGCGAAATTCTTGATGGAAATGGCTTTGAGCGACTTGGGTTTTGATGCTCCGATGTTGGTAGCACTCCATGATATGCTGGACTTTGTCGACGATGCAGAGAAGCCGCACCACCCGTCGCGGGCTTATATTCGGGACACAAAGGCCATGAAAGCTACACCAGCAGACATCGTAGAATACCCCAATGCTTTCCATTTTGTGGTGGATATGCCAGGGCTGAAACCTGACCAAATCAAGGTACAGTTGGAGGACGGCAATGTCCTGGTGGTGAGTGGCGAGAGGAGGAGAGAGAGAGAGAAAGAGAAGGAGGAGAAAGAAGGGGTGAAGTTTGTGAGAATGGAGAGGAGGTTTGGGAAATTGTTGAAGAAGTTTGTGTTGCCGGAGAATACGAACGTGGATAAGATTTGTGCTGTTTGTCAAGATGGGGTGCTGATGGTGATCGTGGAGAAGAAACCGCCACCGGAGCCCAAGAAACCGAAGGTGATTGAAGTGAAAGGGGCGGAGCATGGTGAAGGAGGAGAAGGGAGTCATGAAGTTAAAACTTCGCGTGGAACCGATGAGGGTGATGCGGTCAAACAAGCGTAAAATGAAAATGCATCAGGGTTTGGGTTTTGTCAACTGCTTCACCTGGTTAAAAGTTGTACAAACAGCTTTATTGAAGTTGAATTGTCTATGTTACTCCGTGCTTATATATTTGTGTTTTTTTATACTACGTAACTATGTTTGTGGTTCTTGCGTGAGCAAATAGCGTCTCTTTTACAAAATAAGCATGTTCATCATGGAAGCTGCTGCTTTTGTGAAATGCTTTGTTTGGTCTTCAGTTGGATCAGTTGAATATGTTTCTTGTGATATATAATAATGTTATATTACAAATAGCATCTCTATTTACAATATTTTGGATGAAGAAAAAGAAACCTTTTGGATCATAGTAATTATATAAATAAACTTGACATGATCAAGTAGTTCCGGCAGGTTTCATTTCAGGAGGAGGAGAAGCCTAAGAAGCTGGGACTCATTAGGTTAATGTGCCGGAAGAGATGCCGCAGGCTAAGTCGAACACACTAACAATTTCAGCAGAAGAGGCTTAGAGTCGGTCGACCCCTGGCACGCGAGAGGCGGAAAGGCTCAACCGAGTGTGTAGTCAGCCACATTAGCTCCTTCAGTGGAAGAAGCAAGAGTCAGGTTTCAAATCAACCACGGACTGGAGGAAGAAGCAAGAGATGCGCTTAGCCACATTAGCTCCTTCAGTGGAAGAAGCTTCAAGTCGACCACCGACTGACCGAAGAAGTGCCAAGGTCGTTAAGAGCCTAAACACCATTTTTATCTTGCTCACGAAGAGCCTAATAATTAGCAAAATATCCGAACCGAACCGGAACCGAACCGAATCGAGCGGGTTTTTTAAAATGAAATACCCGAACGGGTATCCGAATCGAGAACCGAATGGTTCGGTTCGGTTCTCGGTTCTAGACCCAGAATCGAAAAACCGAATAAGAACCGATTTTTTTTTAATATTGGATAAATCAATTTCTTTTATTTTTTCTTAACAAATTAATAATTTTTTTCTTATTAAATCTTATTAGTTGAACAATTTAGAGTTTATTTATGTTTGTTAGTTGTGTTTTTTCAATTTTTTCTTATATAGTTTCTTAATAGTTAGTATGAAAAGTCAAGCAACTGATGATTACATTATATAGTTGGTAAGTATTATCAATACTTCAAAATATTTTATCTTTATGACTTCTAATTTAAATTTCATTTTTATGTAGAATTGAAGGTTTGAAGCAAATGAATTATTGATATGAATCATCGAAGTTTTATTAGTAATATTTACTTTTTGGTATTTATATTTGACAACTTATTATTGATATGTTATTAAATTAGATTACGTTAATTTGTAAAAGTTAAGATTGAATTTGATATTTGTATCTACTTTTTGTTATTAATATTACTATCTACTTTCAGGTGTATTTATGTAACATTATTTTAAATGTTAAAAAATTTAATTATAATACGGAACCGAACCGAACCGAACCGAAACCGAACGGTTCCAAAATTATATTTGGAACCGACGGTTCCATTTACTAAATACCCGAAAATTTCTGGAACCGAAAAAAACCGAACCGAACTGAACCGAACCGACCCACGCCCACCCCTACTAATAATCATTTTTATCTTGATGACGAGTCAAACCATAACGTAGCCCAAGGGTTGTCGAGAAGTTTCCCCACTTGTACTCAATTCTTTTTCTTGATCTTTTGAGGAGTATTGAAGGTATGAGAAATGTTATTTGTACACCAAATTTGACACTGGTGTGCAAACCCCTCACAAGAGGGGCCCATGACCAAGAAAAAAAATGGTACGCTCCCCTCTTGCGAGTGCTCCCCTCTTGCAAGTGGTCCATACATTGAGATGTCGAATAAGGTAAGGTGTATACTTAACAAGGCTCTAAAGATATACATTTAGTACATTTTGAATACGTGGAATTATTTACGGAAAAGTGTTGTATTGGCAGCACCTACATTTTTTGTTATTGTTATTTCAAAAAGAGGAAATTAGACTGGACGTCATTTTGCTACCATGTAATTACCAAAATGTCACATTTTTAAAGTAGTTGCAAGATTGTCAATTTTGGACACTTTTACCCTTGTAGATAAATTAAATACCTAACATGCCTTCAATAAATGAGATTTGATTAGACTAGACATTTGTACAAAAAATGTGTAAGTTGTCATAATTTTTTGGAGATTTAAAAAAACAAAAACAAGAAACTTAGAACCCTAAACTCACTCCACTGCCCAGCAAACTTCACCATCTCCATGGTTCCCTTCCCTAAAAATATTTTCCATCTCAAAATTCTCCGTTTCTCCATACAATTTGAAATTTTTTGTTTTGAGGTTTTTAGTTTTGTAAATATGGCGATTGAAGAACACCAAACTGATGATTCGCTCCCTCCAAAATCATGCTCAGATGCTCCACTAGACAGCTCGTTTTCATTTTCTTCTACCTCCATTGGAACAAGTAGGGTGCCAGAGGTCGGGGAAAACCACTGAAAGTGAAGCAAGTCGTGGCTGCTCCAGTAGGGGCTTGATTGCAACAAAACAAGTAGTTCAGGACTTCAATGCTAATTGTTGTTTCTATTTATAATTTAATTTTTAGTCCTTGTAGTTTGTGTTAATTTTAATTTAGGTTGTGATTGAGATTGTGTGACTTTAATAATGTTGTAACTTATTGTAAATTTATTAGCGAATATTGCAGCTCTTGAAATAATTGTTTTCTTTTATTATGGATGAATTTGGTAGATGGTAGAGATTTTTACCAAACAGGGGCACCAACATGTTGTCTTCGTATGTGTCACAAATATGCAGTATGTGCCAACTGTCGAGAACGACATAGACAATCTGTCGAGAACAGCAGATGAAATGTCGGGATGTTATGCAATTTTTTGTATGTGGAACCATATTTGCCTTTTTAATTTTTAGTTAGCCATTGTCGGGGATGTATTTGGTAACGATTTTTACCGAATGGGAGGCAAAAGTATGTCCTTTATGCATTGTATGTGTACTTGCAGTTTGCAATCTGTGCCAACTGTCGAGAACGACAGAGACAATCTGTCGGGAACGACAGATGAAATGTTAGGATGTTATGAAATGTTTTGTATGTGGATCAGTATTTTGCATATATTTTTTTTTTGTCAGGGATGTATTTAATAACGGTCTTTAGCGAACGGGAGGCAAAAGCATGTCCCTTATGCATCGTATGTATACTTTCAATTTCTAGAATGTGCCAGTGTCGAGAACGACAGAGACAATCTGTCGGGAACGACACATGAACTGTCGGGATGTTATACGATATCTTATCTATGTATACATATTGTGCTGGTGTCTAAAACATCTCTTCTACTCTCCGCAAACGATAGTGGAATGATAATCATAATTTCAGTTCAAATGTTGAATGGAAGCCGAGAATGTGTTGGGAAACACCATGCTATATGGAGAATGACATAAATAATCGACTGTTGAAGTGTCGCATGTAGTGCAGTACTTTGACATGAGGATATGTAATTGTTATGCGAACATAACAAGTAATAATGAAAAGTAAATGATAATATAAGTTCAAAATGTACAATGCAATGGGGAACATTTCGTATTACAACTTCAACCACATCCGGACATGAAATCGATTTACGTGAGTTGTGTTATATTAGGGTTCGAACATTTGGTCTAGTTATGACCAACTCTACTATAACGAGTGCATTTTCTAAGTCATGTGGTAGACGTGGTAGACTCGTATCGGATCGGTTATCGATGCGAAGATCAAGAATACCAAGTTTTTTCTTCAACTATAAAATAAGTCCGGCTACCGTAATACTTGTCGCACTAAAATGGAAGTGATTTTATCCCCTTTCCACTTCCATTCGTTGTCCACATTTGCAAAATTTTCCCCGTAAGAGACGATGAATCTCAAATCATTACTCATACCTGAAATTTTGAAATTGTAATTGCAAGAAGCCTGCACAATCAATATATCGACATTGAATACCATCAATTGTGAAAAACAGCTAATCAAAGTTTTCATCAATTCTCAAGTGTCGAAATCGATAGTTGAATTGTGTATCCCGACAGTTTGTAAACTGTCGAATTCGACAGTTTAACTGTCAGGGTACGACGGTTTGAAACACTTTATTTGACCATTTCAGTACGAACTGTCAGGTTGGTTTCAAAACAGTTCTTTCAGAAATTTTTAGGAGGAAATTATTGTAGAACATTAATGATTATAATCCATTCTCATTCAACATGATAATGTATTTTAAAAAAATAAGTCAATATTCTTTAAATATGGAATCGATCATATTTAATGAACGGTTCCAAATATCTTTTCCATCAAAACAAATTTCAAAAACCAAATAAATCAATGAGTAATAGTTTATTATCGCCATGTAGTATTTAACATTTACGAAATAATGAGCTAAAAGATGAAATTACAAACAATTTGCAATAATTAACCTCTTGAAATGGATGATCAATTGAATATTCATGTGTTCTTGAAGAATAAATAAAGAAGATGAAGTTTTTGAAAGAAATTATGTGTTAATGAAGGAGGATGTAGGACTTAGGATTTGGGAATTAGGTTTTGAATTTCTTTTATTTATTTTTTGAAAGAAAATACGTTTTCCCCCTAAATATACATATATAAAATGTTTGAAATAATCAAAATGTAACCATCACATCAAACCATTAATGGCATTCCAATCAAGCATTAATAGCTCTTACAAATGTGACATCAAGGGTAGTTTGGACATTTGACAACAAAAAAGTGAGATTTTTGAACAAATTTAGTGCACATGACATTTTTTTGTGAATTTTCAAATTTAGTGATATTTATGAAAATCTCCCTTTCAAAAATCAATCGAAAATTGTCAAAGCGTTCTTTTGTGAAAATTCGAAGGGGACTTTATTTTTATAGGAAAATGATTGAATTTCAAAGAAATGCAATGGTAAGGCAATCATATTTTTATTAATCTTGTTGTTAAAACAGAAGGTAGTTAATTCCTATATACATTTGATCGCATAAACAATGTGATTCATTCATTCATTCATTCGGGAGTAATTTATTTGATAGAACATATAGATTTTCATTATGTGTATCATGTATACGAATCAAGAAATACTTTATGCTTCTGACCAATCAGCAGATTATTTACATTGCAGGATGAACGCGTTAATATCTCATGCTGAATGATTAGATTAACTTTAAACATTATACTCGTTTTTATAGATGAACAATGATTAATCAAAGTTTTGATATAGAGAAGTAGAAGAAAGAGGTACAATGTTAATTCAAATTTTTCTTTAAAATATATCTCTTTTATGAATGATAAAAATAAATTAAGTATAAAAAGAGATGAAAATTTTTGATGAAAATTATGAAAAGAGTTTAAATCAATGAAAGTTTTTTATATAAAGAAATAAATGAAATGGGTGCGATGTAGCATTGAAGAATTCTCTAAAAATATATCTCACTTAATGCTCTTAAAACTCTTATTAAAGAATGGAAAGAGTGATGATGCTTAAAGAAATCAAAAGCAAAATATTATGTCGAACTCGATAACCTATCATACATCCGCCTTTGGATCTGAACGACAAAAATAGCTGTTATACATATGAAATTTGACGGTTAAAAATCCGACCATTGCATCAACCGGACGCCCTCCTTTTATGAATTTATAGAGAAAGATTTTGCAAAACTTTCTTGGAATCCGGACGATTAACTAGACGAGTATCGGATGCATGATCAGACTTGACGTCCAACCATTTTGGCCGATTTTCTCGTTTTTGACCCCATTTAATCGAATTTGAATATTTTGACAATGTAGACTTTTGGAAGATAATATGATCTAAGTTCAAACATCATTTTGAAAATCAATATTACTTTTGATGAAAACATTTTATGCGAGTGATAATCAAAATAACTTTTAGTGATTTTTGAGTTTTTATTGTTCATTGTTAAATATTAAAATATTATTACATGTATATTTGAATTAAGAAATCTACTCTTTAATCTTATTTCGTAGTTTTGGTCTTAGGCGATCTTAATCCTTCATTGACGTTTGACTCTTAAATTCTTGATCTTGATTTTTCTTGGACATTTCTCTTTTAAGATCTTTTGACGACGATCAATCAATTTATCATTGAATAATTTGAAAACTATAATCACTTTAAATTCGATTGTTGGTAAATAATATTAACTTGTTTGTTATAATCAAAACAAATTTTCCCTTTTTATTATGACAAACAAGATGATTTGTAAAGTAATATCAATAGGGAATAAAGTTATCACATTTAAAATATATTTCCCCTATCTTTTACAAACCAGTTACCATCCATTTAAAACATATCAAATAGTAGATAATTCAAAATATATCATTTAATTATTCAAAACATATCATCTCACTCATCTTCCCCTTTTCAATGCATTTCAAATTCATCTTACTCAATTTTTCATATTGGCAAAAACAAAAAAGGTAGCACATATAAAAGCAAAAGTATTGTATATAAGATCAAAATTTTAAATCAATAATATGAAATAATAATATTCCCCCTCAATTAAACATAATATGTCAACTATATGCAAGGTTAAATAAGAGGATAATAATCACATTTATAGTAAAATACTGATCAAAGTATGTGTTCACGATTATTTTTGTGATTTTATGAAGGAAATATGACTAATATGTACAGATGCAACATACAAGAATGCATGACGTTTTGTAAACATTTAAAGATTCACGTAACAAAAACTTGTTAGGCGAAATCTCGTAAGCGTACGAGTTCGTTGTACAAGTAATAATTGTGATGAGTGAGTTATCGTCCTACAGGGAATAAGACTCAATTTTAAAGTATTCGATATATTTAAATTCTCAAATGTAACAAAAGATGGTTGATTTTTAGTTGACTTTGACTACGTTCTATAACTACGAAAGTAATAAAAAAATAGTTTTAAATCAAATGTGGATGAGTGTATTGGATTTCCGACTCCACTAATCAATTCTTAATTTCAATTTTCAACCAGTGATAATTAATTCGATTCATACAATTGCGACGATCGATAATTCCACTTTCATTTATTATTCTTTCCCAATATATAATAAATCTATGATTGCCACGAGACGATCATATTCCTAGTCCGAATTCGTATGACAAATAAGGATTGATGTTTAGGATTATCACACATGACCGCACACGTCATAAATATTATTCCTAATATTTATTGTCCGTGTGTTCCATAAACAGTGTTCTACTTACCGTGAGTTTTCCAACACTACAAATAAGTAATTAACTGTAATAATGGTGCGCAAACATTAAAAACAATAAATTCATATATGTTTATGAAATCACAATGTAAGAATTAAATTAAAAACACATGATATCGAATTAAAAACTAAAAATTAATTAGCTTCATCATCCATCCAATACAAGAGAATTTAGCCTAGCATATTGCAGAAATTAAATTACCCAAGAATAATTGGAAAAATATCACCCGAAAATAAGAAAGATGGAAGAAGTTGGAAAAATCCACGTTCTTGATGTGAAACTTGAATTCGGATGAAAAATTTTCAATATCCTATGCAATTCGCCTTAATTCCACGTTGTTTGTCATGTTCTTCGCCTCCAAAATATGTATAATATAGAGATTTTTAGGTTTAGGGAGGTTCTCCATATGTATTCTGATGTTCTCTCTTTATAGGAGCCGAAAATTGGTTGAAAATCACGTCCAAATTGGTTTCCAAAAGAGTTCTAATCGAATAAGGAAAGTTGCCTTCGCGTGAATTTTTTTGTCTCTGCACAGCAGTCCGTATTTTAGTCATAACTTTATCTTCTGATGCGATTCAAAATGAGTTGGAAAGATAACTTAAAGGGCTACAACTTTGATTGAAATAGAGTTTTTCCAATTCAGACGTTTACTATGCCAAAAATGGGTCTCAATATTCGGCTAAAAATCTGGAATATATCTTGAGCGATTGGAAATTGATTTTGATAATACTTTGATCATGTTCCATTCCTTTTGAATTCTAATTTCAATCTTATTGTCTCCTGGCAATCTCCAAAGGATCTTTTTGAGTATTTGTAATTTGATCCTCGAACTTTGGATTTTACCATTTTTCATCATATTTTGCTTCTTTTCTCCAATTCTTCATCAAACATAAAGTTTTATCTACACAATGCAATATAACATAAATTATGTACAATTTTTCCAAAAGATCAATAAAATTCTATAGTTTTAAGCCTCTTATCAATTCACGTAATGCATATCTGTATATTTCTATCCTTTATGAACAAAACGATGATTTATACATTGTTGAGTTTATTTCTCTTCTTTTGAATGCATAAAATAAACTACTCAATGCGACCGCATGGCCTATTACCCAGACCAAAGGTGCTGCAAACTGAAGACCTATGCGACTGCATAGGATATACCTATGCGATCGCATAGGGTAAAATTGCCCAGAAAGTTTCCTTTTCGCGATTTTCCTATATTTTGTTAGAATTCTATTATATTACGAATTCCTATAGTTTTGGCAAGTTAATCTCCTTTTTACTAGCTTTTAGGGTTTAGTATAAATAGTTATTTCCATTCATTGTAATGTTAAACTTTTGACATGAATTAAATTAAAGTTTTATTTTTTCTCTCTTGTTCTTCAATGGACAATCTCGAACTTATCAAGAATTAACAATCCTCGTGGTGTTCAACCATTAAAGTGAGATTCATATGTCCTGTAATCATGGGGTTGAGGTAATACTGTTTTATCTTGGAAACTTGGTTCAATGATCTACTGGGTTGATCTTTAAATCCGGGTTAGATTCTAGAATTGTGTAATTAAGAGGTCTTCATATCGCTGGCGATTGTGTTGGTTGCTTAATTCACCGTTTTTGGGTCAAAATCCATAAACTTACTTGTGTGGACTTTCTTGGGTCGGATTTTAATAATGTTGTTGGGTTGCGTAGTTACTATTGTTATGTGGTTCTCATCAGATGGTGACTTAACTCTACATAAAACATGGTTTAAAAGCCTGTCGTGTCTGATGATCAGAATTCAGTAATAAACAAAATGAACAGTTTCAACTGTACAAAATCAAATCAACCTCTACCTATCATATGCAGAACTTGATGTATATGTGTATGCATACTTATGCAAAACATACCAAACTAATGATGGTTGCAAATTCCGACCTACAATAGTCAAAATTTTCATCTCTTCACTTGAGAGATTCACACCCCCAAACTTATTCTTTTGCTCAAAGATCCCGAAGTACGTTCTAAAGTAGAGTTTTGATTTACTTAAGTCGTTGCCCTCTCTTAATTTGAATAGATCTCGCAGTCACAAGTTCACACTTCAACAAGCAGAGATTCTCCTATTTCTTTGATTGTTTCAACCGTTGAGACTAGACTAAGTTATTTGCTTCATATCAGATGTATGATTCTATCAACCGGATGTCTGGAGCTAATCAATGTATTTTATACATAGAAGCGTGTATATTATTTTTCAATGGATAGATTTTTTTTATAACATCTTTCATTGGTAATCCTTGTAGCGAGCTTTAGGCCGATGACTCCCAAATCAGATGACCATATGATACCATGTTTTAAACATTTGCAGGCTTAATCACCCGAGTTACACAGGCTTGAACAAATGTCTTTATTTATTCAATGATTAGTGCAATGCTCCTTTTGTTTTAGACAACTAATTTTTAGAATAACATTTAACTTGAAACTTTTACCTATTTTTTGTCTATTGGATTAATCTAATTCACACAACACAATTTTCACGCATGGAATCCCTACTCATCTCAATGTTCCCATACAATAGCTAAATCATTTTCAAACTTCTAAAATGATGGTTTATCGATAAGTGCAATAGAGGTTTTCGGGTTGACCTATCATGTTCAACTCTACTATGATTCATATATCCCATCATTAGCTTAGCATGCGCAACATAAGTATTGTGCGCAAAAAAAAAAAAGTAAAGTCTCCACTTAGACAAGTATCAATCAATTTAACATGCAAAATTTTCCCAATTCATAGCTATACTGCTTCCAATATTTTCATCATTGTCGGCAAGGCCATTAAATCCACACAATACACAAAATTCTAAACTACTACTAGAAATGGGTAAAACTAAGAATAAATCAGCAAAACGAAAAATTAATTTTTTTTCACACAATCACACGAAAACAAAAACTACAGTAACATGATGAATGACATGTTGACATATTTTCACCCCCAAACGTATACAGAATATTGTCCTCAATGTTTAAAGAATAATAAGATGCAAACTTATCAATGCATGGAATTAATGACAAATTCACAGAAAATAAAGAACAAAGAATGAGGAATACTCCCTCGATTGGTGGGGATGCGAATGTGAAGATGGTGGAGGAAAAAGAAGTGTGGTCATGCATAGACTCTTTTATTATCTGTAAATACGATGAAAAAGTAATCTTATTAAAAGTTATAAAAAAAAATGCTTGAAGAAGAAATTACCAATTGAATGCTTTAGGCAAAATAAATAAAAGGGTAGAACCGATGGGTTGCTTCACATCCGGCGCTAGTTTATAATCTATAACTCGACTATACCGTGTTAGTCTGTTAAGGTACGTTGAATATAGCGTTAGAGGTCCTGATTAGTTTCTTCAATGATATCTTCTTTCTTAATGCAGTATTCTTCCAAACGTTAGCCTTATCTTTATCCGTGTCATCTGTTTTTTCTTCATCAACTGCCTCAATAATCTCTTTTATAATAATGTTTTGGGAACACATTTCTTTTACATAGACAAATACCTGATCCAATATCAATTATGGCATGAAATTTTATCATACAATAATATGATAAATTGAGAGTTATCTCAATATATGAACTAAGTATACTAGTTTTGATTGATCTGATTCCTTGTATCATATAAATTGGTTCCTTATTTTTATTAATTCTAGAAAACATTTTTTGTTTTCCTTCAATAGTTATTTGTATAATATTCTTCTGGATATAAAATGGTGAAACATTTTCAAGAAAGTTCATTCTAAGTAATTTTGGACTAGTATCTTTTCATTTTCTATAATTTTTATGGATTTTAAGATTTAATTTAAATTGTTCTCCTTCTATATCCGTGAAACTTAGTTCGAGATTAACCAATGTTTTAATTTCATATTTAATCCCGTGATAATCTGTAAAAGTTATTCCTTGTGGTAAATTCTCTTCTGTTAAATGTTCTACTAAGTCTGCTCTTATGTGACTAATACAGCTCTTGTATTAACAAGGGCTATAATTTCTTCGTATTTATTTTGATTATTGATATATTCTGTTATGATAAGAAAATTATCTTCCTCACATCTTCTAAGGTCAATATCAGTACTATTTCTAGGCATTATTAGATAATTTCTACTTGCAGATGGTCTACTAGAGCTTGAGAGTTCTCTAGTACTGATACTTCTTCCTATTCTTCTACTAGGCATTCTAACAAGAAGTTGTCAAGAGGTATTTAAGGTGACTAATCCTTGATTTCCTACATTATTGTCTATTCCTCTAGATTGCTAATGAAAATCAAGAAATATATCTTATGGTAATGAAATGTTATTATTACTTAACATTCTTGGAGGTGTAAATTGCGCTAGATCTTTAAAGTCTTCATGGATTTGTATGAAGTCTCCCGAGACTTATTAATTTCTTTTTGGTGCGTAGTAGTAAAAGCATATAAAGCTTTACAATGTAAGGTTACTGCTTTACTTCTTGGTGGCATAATTAATCTTTTAATTTTGTGATATAGATTTAATCTTAGACTTAAGTTTTCGTCTAATAAAGACATGGCAAATCCAGGTCTTATAGTAAATATAATTTTCTTATATACTAGATTTCCAGATATAACTCCTAATAAAACATCCATAAGATCATGAAGTATTCTGTTATCCATCAAGTACATTTATATAGGAATATCCATTCCTTCTCTAAAGTATCCTTTAACCATTATTTGTACTCCTCCAATCACAATATTTTTTAATCTTTCTCTAGTTGAGGGTTTTATATTAGCTAATTCTTTATTAACCAATCTCTGGTTATTAGAGGTATAGTAGTGTTACCTTTGACATTTTCGATGTAAATAGGTACTTCATCATATTTGGCAATATATATGGTTTTGTTAAACCAAGGTAGTATTGGTATTACAAAAACATGTTTATCTTTTAAAGATATATATATTTTTTTTATGGCTCCATATCTTTCTTTATCAAATATAGTTGTTTGTGAAGTTCTTTCTTCATTATCTAAAGTATTCTCAATGGTTTCCATAATTTCTTGATTCATGTAAATTTGTTCAAACTCTGGTTCTTCAATTTCTTCTATATCTAGCTCATAAATTGAGTCTGTTTCAGATAATTCGTCTAAGTCTTCGATTATTTCATAATCTGAGTCAGATTCTATTTCTTCCATTAGTCTGCTGACTTTAACATTTTCTCTTTTGTTTCTATTGGGACAGTTGGGAGAAATATGCCCTATTTCATTACATATAAAACATTTACATTTTTCATAAAATTCTTCTTTAGATTTCTTCTGCGGTTTCTTATGTTGGTTATATTCTTTTTGCCAAGACCTTTTCTTCTTCAAATATTTCTTATAGTTTTTAAATCCTTTATTTCTCTTCCAAGGTTTAAGATATTTCTTAAATTTCTTTTTATAATATGGTTTCCTAGATGGTTTATGACAACCAAATTGTGATACTGCTGTTATATCTCCATAACAACATAAACTTGGTTTCTTACCATGTTTCCTAAATATGTGTTGGTACATAGATTTTCTACACCATTCTGATATTTTTCTTTTAGCGAATGAAGTTCTCATTCCTAAGGTATCAGCTCTATGATTAGGATTTTCCCATTCAATTTTATTCCAATAAGTTTGGTAATCTTCAAATAATTTTTGACCCCATGGCCAAGGTAGTTTAAGAAAATATCTATTAAGTAGTTTTTTATGTTCTTCTGATAGATTCCATTCTTTTATGGATTTAAATGATTTGATATATATCTTTTCGAATTTCTTAGTATATTAGTTTAATTCACACACATCACAGATTTTTAATAATTTCATTTCTCTTTCTGCTTGTAAGGCTTCTTGAGTGATTATATCTGTTTTAGTTTCTTCAAAAGTTCTTCTCCAAATATCTGAAGTGATTCCTCTAAAGGTGTGGATTATAAAGTTATATGCTTGAGTGATATTCCATTTATGAAAAGCAACCGCTAAATCAGTAGTTTTTGCCCATGAGTCAATAATTTCACTTTTATTATTGCTATCATCAACATCTAGTCATATTCCTGTTGTAGGAATTTATTCAGTAAATAATTGAACTGGATTATTATCCCTAAGATGTATAAGCTTGGTTGATGTAGTTCTAACTCTTTTTCTAAAATTGTAATTTTCTCGTTCTTCTGTTATTCCATGTTCTTTCATCCTTTCAAAATTCCAAACATCAGATTCGACTTGAGTCCAATCATTAGTTCTACTTGTTTCTCTAACTAATGTTTGTGTTTCAACTTGTTGGTTTCAAGGTGGAGTATTAATTTCAGTGGTTTCTTCTTTGGGTGGATCATTCATATAAACATTCTCAGTTTGAATAGCTAATTGTTCTAGACTTTGTTTATAAGCTTCTAATTCTTTTCTAGTGGCTTCATAGAATTTAGTTTCTAATTCTTCTATAACATATGTCGGTAATGGTGGTTCAATTGATGTATAAGAATCCTTAAATTTAGATTCTTTAAATTTAGATTCAATTTGTTTATATAGGATTTTTGGTCCTATTTTAATATTGTCATTAACAATTTCCAAATTAGACTCGATATTTTTTATATGAGTTAAAACATTTTGGTTTAAAATATCTATTTCTCCTAAAGGTTGAGCATAATTATCATATTGTTCTAAAAATTGATTTATAATAATATCTTCTTCTTCATTTTCAAAAAATTCATCTTCTAATATTTGTAATCCTTTATTTTTTATTTCTGCTAACTGTTGTGGACTATTTACTTGTTTTATCTCTTCATTTAGAGATTTATTTTTAATACTTAAATTTGTTGCTAATTGCCTAATTCTTGTAATTTAATTTGATTAGTATTAGTTAAAATATTAATATTTTGTAATTCTTCTAAAATAATTTTATCTTTTTTATTCATTTTATAAGTTCAAAAAATTTTCTTCAGTTTCGTTACTAGGCTCTTATACCAATTATGGGGTAAAAATGCAGAAAACAATTAAAATATAGAGATAAGGGTATACTAGACAATACTCTCACAAAATGACAAAAAGGTGTGAAATTTGATGTGAAACTTAATGGTAAAATAGTATAATTCTTTCAAAAAAAGCAGAATCCAGCAAAATCACTTCCCCGTCGACATATCTCTTATAGTACATCTCTTTAAGCTTCTAATAATACTCTCTGACGAGCAATTATCCCACATAAATAAAAGAGTCATTTTTGTTTTACTGTTCATAAGCCGAGCCGAGCCAAATGACTTGACGGCTCGGATGGGCAAAGCCTTTTTTTTTTTTTTTTTACGTTTGATTCAGTATTTTAAGTTGCAAATATTTGTTTTAAGCGATTTAAAATTTGTTGAAAATGTTGAAGTGAAGGTGCAGCCATGATAAATATATGATCGATAAATTTTAAATATAAAAAATAATTTTACATTAATTGTGAAACGTAAAGTCGTGATTGTTTATATTTCTTTTCAATTCTAATCACATTCCAATATCCTTTTTTCGAACTTTATTTTCCTACAATTTTTCGTTTGATTCGATATTTCACGATATGAATATCCATTTGCATCAATTTAATTTTTTTTAAAAAATTAAAATGTGATAATAATAAATATATTGTCGATTAAGTTTAAATATAAAAATTATTTGAAATTATTAAACGTAAAATCATAATCGTTAATTTTTCTTTTCTACCCCACCATCAACCGCCATACTCACACCAATTTCTCTTAATTTCATTTTTCTTCAATTTTTACGATCAAAAAGGGTAAATTTATGGCGTCAAAATGGATATTAAAAGAACTCAATAATTTTTAGAAGAATCCTCATACATCATGTAGTACTGGTAGACAAACATCTTCTATGAAGTGGATTATTTTGGTTTTTTTTAAAATGGATTTAATGTACAGTGTCATTAGAACATGTTGAAAAGATATTCGATAGAATTTATGAAGTTAGATGATCGTTTGTCATTCTTTTTGCCTCTATGATGGAAGTTTTCGTTATGTTGTGGTTTTAACACTGATAGAGACCCATGATTTGTCCTAAATTCTACACTGTATTATCATTAATTAATTAGTCTGACTACATAGTCTTGCATAGGGTTTTGGTAAAGAAATTAAATACTGGTGCAACTGATACATGTAATTGGAGATTCTATGAGCACGAGATGAAGGAAACACAATATCTTACCTTAATAGGTAGAAAAAAGAGGGCTATGTTGAACTTCGTTATCTCTTTAGTAGGATATCAACACCTAATCATCTATGGCATGTCTTTTTTTAAAAAAGAATAAAGAGATATTCAAACACAAAGTCTAGAAAATAAGTTTTGAATTAAATCTCTTAATATTATTTTTGTCACCTATCATCATTTCAAGTGTTTTAAGTTTAATGTAGCTAATGCTTAAGACAAATAATTTTTTTTTATATTTACGCTATCATATACCCAACTATACTATGGCACTAGTATTTAAAAAAAAAAGAGAGAGAGTTGCGGAAAAGATGAGCCCTCCCCTGTAGCCAAACACTTCTACTTTCTAAAGATTGTTTTTAGGGATTCTTTGTTAAAAGGCATGGTCAAACAATGTATTTGGATAAAGAGCATTTTCTCTGTCTTTATTCGTAAAATGGCCTTCATTAAAAAATACAATAAATAAAGGGTGTAAAAGATCTAAAATATCAATATCATGAAAAGACACAAATACCCTTTCAATCCAATTAAAATTTTCAATTCATCTCCAATCCAATTCACGAGCTCTTCGTCTCCCGTGCTTGCTTCCAAATTCATCTCCAATCCAATTCACGAAATCTTGTTATTTATTATATTACCCATCTATCTTTTCCTACATTTTGAATATTTGAATAAGAATTTTGGTTTCTATATTATCTACATTGAAATCTCTAAATAATTGAAGAAAAAAGAACGGTATTTTCGATCATCTCGTGTACATTGGTCTTTTTATTGTTGAATATAGTATGAAATGATATTTTAGCTATTTTTTTTCCACAATTGGTCTATTTCTGTAGTGTGTGTAACCATTGGACGATTTACAATATAGAACAACACTCCAGCCATTTTACGTAGTGCAAAACAACAGTACAGTCGTTATCTTGTACAGATCGTGTACCACTCAACGAGAGACATGAACAATGAAGATAAGATAACACATATGTCGCTTATGTAGTGTTACGATGTATTCCTTTTATAATATTGAAAAATGATGGTGGTGTTATGTTACGATGTACTACTTTTATCATTTTGAAAATCAAATATATATAATAATTGGAAAGGGATTATGTAATTGTCTTAGGCTCGATGAAGACATAATGGCAATTATATTGTTTGACGACAGTTGTGTAGTTTTCTTTTTTCTGTTGATTAAGTAACGAGCATAACTCCCCAATGTTGTAACCGGTGTGTTCATCCTGCAACTTAAAATGAGTTTAGCTTATCATTAACGTGGCTCGGACGGGTCACTGCTCTTCATAATCGTGTTTAGAGACAGAACGACACTTGTGTCGTTTTCAAAACGGTAACGACAGTTGTGTCGTTTTCTTTTTCCTCTTGATTAATTAATGAGAATAAATCCCGAATGTTGTAAGCAGCGTGTTCAGATTGCAACTTAAATGAGTTCAGCTTATCATTATCGTGGTTCGGATAGGTCGCGACTCTTCATAATAGTGTTTAGAGGCAGAACAACACTTAAACAGTTTTCAAAACCGAAACGGCAGTTGTGTCGTTTTTTTCCTCTTGATTAATTTATGAACATAAATATAGAATTTTGTAAGTGGTGTGATGAGCCTACAACTTAAATTGGTTCAATTTATCGATTATCATAGTTTGAACGGGTCACGGCTCTTCAAATTGATTTTAGTGACAAAACGACGCAAGTGTCGTTCTGTTGATTTTTTCAATATTTTGCTACTTTTCAAGACAAGGATATCAAGGATTAGATCTCCAACGTAAGAAAGACGAAAATATTGATTGTGTGACAACTAACGGCGAAATTGATATAGAATGTAAGGTATGAAACGGTGAAACACAAGTTTTAATCTAGATTCGTTTGAAAGTATAATGAATGGGCATATTTCAAGAATTTTGTAAGAGGCGTGTTGAGCCTGCAACTTAAATGAGTTCAGTTTATCGATTATCGTAGTTCGGATGGGTCACGGCTCTTCAAAATCGATTTTAGTGGCAAAACGACAAACGACACTTGTGTCGTTCTGTTATTTTTTCAATATTTTGCTCCTTTTCAAGGCAAGGACATCAAGGATTGGATCCCCAACCTAAGAATGACGAAAATGTTGATTGTGTAACAACTAACGGTGGAATTAATATAGAATATAAGGTATGAAACGGTGAAAACACAAGTCATAGTCTAGATTCGTTTGAAAGTAAAATTAATGGGCATATCTCAAGAATTTTGTAAGCGGCGTGTTGAGTCTGCAACTTAAATGGGTACAATTTATCGATTGTCGTGGTTCGGACGAGTCACGGCTCTTTAAAATCAATTTTAGTAGTAGAAGGACACATGTGTCGTTAAACGACACTTGTGTCGTTCTGTTGATTTTTCCAATATTTTGCTACTTTTCAAGATAAGGACATCGAGGATTGGACCCCAACTTAAGAAAGATGAAAATGTTGATTGTGTGACAACTAACGGTGGAACTGATATAAAATATAAGGTATGAAACGGTGAAAACACAAGTCTTAGTCTAAATTCGTTTGAAAGTACAAGTAATGGGCATATTGATTATCGATATAGGGTTGAGCCTACAACTTAAATGTGTTCAGTTTATCGATTATCGTGGCTCGGAGGGGTCGTGGCGCTTTGTACTGGTTTTTCCAGGCAGAACGACACTTGTGCCGTTACATGACAGTTGTGTCGTTCTGTTAATTTCACCAATATTTTTCAACTTTTCCAACTGAACAACCTCGAGAATTGGATCCCCTAACTTGAAAAGGCTGGACGTGTGGATCAAATGACAACTAACGGTGGAATTGATGTAGAACATATGGTATTGAACGATGAAATCATATAAGTGTACATTGATTTTGTTTGAAAGTATAAACTTTGAGCATATCTCCCTTACGTTCTAAGAGTCACATCCATCGTACAACTTAAATGAGTACACGTATTGAGTTCATCGTGGCTCGGACGGGTCAAGCGCTCTGCAATGGTGTTTCCAGGCAAAACAAGACTTGTCCTGTTACACGACAGTTGTGTCATTCTGTTGATTTCATCAACATTTTTCAAATTTTCCAGCCGAAGGACCTCGAGAATTTGACCCCCTATCTTGAGAAGGCTGGACGTGTTGATAGGTGACAATTAAAGGTAATTCACATTGAATTTCATACACACAGCATGACAACAATTGTGTCGTTCTGATATCAATAACTGCACAAGTGTCGTTTTTTACACCGTTTTCATCAATTTGCTTTTCTTTTCATAGCTTAATATTTCATCAAATGTCTTTCTCATTATCGTTATATTTGTACAAGTAAATGTTATCTTTCCAGGCAGAACGACACAAGTGTCGTTTTCTGGACAGTAAGGACACTAGTGCTGTTCTTATTGAAATTCATTCACACAGCATAACGACACTTGTGCCTTTCTGATATCAGTAACGGCACAAGTGTCGTTTTCTACTTTCTTTTCATCAATTTACTTTTCTTTTCATAACTCAATATTTCATCAAGTATCTTTGTCATTATCATTATATTTGTACAAGTAAATGTTATCTTCCCAGGCAGAACGACACAAGTGTCTTTTTTTGGACAGTAACGGCACTAGAGCCGTTCTCATTGAATTTCATTCACACAACATAACGACACTTGTGCCGTTCTAGTAGATGTTCAACCTGGGAGCGCCATGCAAAAAATTTAAATGTTAGTTATGCGACAAGTATTGATAGGATTGACATAGATTATAAGATAACAAGTGGGTGACATCACAAGTCACTATCTACATTCATTAGAAAAACACAATTAGTGAGCGTAACTCTCAAATTTTGTAAACGACGCGTCAATCTTGCAACTTAAATGAGTTCAATTTATCAAATACCGAGGCTCGGACGGTTCGTGGCCGCTCATACTCATATTTATCGACAGAACGAAACACGTGACCAGTAACGGCACTTGTTTCGTTCAGTTGATTTCTTCAATATTTTACCTCATTTCCATCGCAAAGACCTCGAGCATTTTGTCAAACTTTCTATGTTACATACTTTAGGGAGTCCATTAAAATGTTGTTTTGTTGAAAAAATCGGATGTAGGTGAAAATTTCGGAACGACACAAGTGTCGTTACTGGACATGAAAACGACATTTGTCCTATTACATGTCTAAATACGAGTATAAGCAATCATATCTCATTTGTCCCATGAAAATAATAAGTGAAACTTATTTATATTGTAACATGCAAATAACACGTACAATGTTGAGATTTATGCTCATTAACTTAATCGAAATATATGAAAAAGACAACTTGTGCTTTTACTATATCGATAATATAAAAGTTATGTCATTTCAATCGTTCTTTGTGGCTAGTTAATTTTTTTGCGTTATACATGTTAATGAGTCCATTATTAGAGGTCATTTCATTGAAAAAATCAAACTATAGTAGATAACGACTGTAGTGTCGTTTTACGTTGTAAATAACGACTGTAGTGTCGCTTTACAACGCAAGATATATCAATTAAATCTAGTAGATTTGGCATTGCGACTGCAGACCTTTAATTAGCCTAGAATAACCTTACCAAATTTGAATAAATGAGTTCCTTTAATTCTAGAAATCTCATTCAACGAAATTCTTCAAATTGTCTCAAGAATGGGAAACTCATAAATTTCAAAAACTCAAAATTTGCAATAAATTAATTTCATATGGAAAGTTTTTTTTATACATAGTTTGTGCGTTTGAGCAAGAATATAAAGCCATTGGGTAGGGGTCAAGTTCTTGTACTGCCGGCATCACACGACTAGCCATCCATTTTATTTCCATGTTGCCAATTTGGAGATTAAAAATCTAGAAATACAAAAGAAGAAGTAAATTGATTAAGAGAAAGAAATGAGAATCGCACTTACAGGGGAGAGAGAACGTTTCTGACGTAGGGAAAGAAGATGGAGGAGAAATGAAGGGATGAAATGAGGAAAATTGAGGGTTTTTGAGTTGATAATTGAAGGAGAATTTTGTCATTTTGCCAACTAAAATATTTTGCTTTATTTTTTTGTTTTTATTATTGGTCAAAGGCCATTTCACCAACTACATTGTCCAACTAGGCTAAATGGCCAAATTTCCCTTGTTTTTATTGATGTTCTAAATTCTTATATTTCTCTGCTCAAATTACTTTTTTAAAATTTTATAATTTAATCTATGCTGCATAAATTCTCATAGTTTATCGTTTAAATATTATCTTTTCACATTTTTACCAAGGTTACCAGCAAGGGAAAACTTGTCATTTTGTTCCCTGATGTACGGTTTTGCATCTCAAATCGTTAACTAAAGTTTCAAAATAGATCAATTATTTCTAATTGTATGAATATAGTACTTTTTATAATTTTAAAATTATAATAGCAACTCCAAAAGAATCTTTATTTAAAGAGTATTTTATGCATAATCGAAAGCATATTAAAATTTAGAGAGTAAATTTGTTAATGCACTTCAACAATACTATATATGTTTTTACTCTTTATTTTTTTTCAATGAATGTTTATTGATTCTCATCATAATTTAGCATAAGTTTTTTTATATGTTAATGGCCAATAAATTCAAATATGATTTGAATAATTTAAATTCTAGAGTATTGAAATTTATAACTTATTAAATACAATCATTGTTAATTAAGAATAGATAGTGACTCTTTATTTTAAAAAGTAAAAATAAAAAATCTTTGGAGATTTATTTTAAGCATCGGCTCTCTAAAATATAGAATATTTTATATTTAGAGTCTCTGAAAGATACTCCAATTGGAATAGATTTACAGTATTAGCTTATCACATTTGAACATTTATTTTTCATGTATTTTTCTGATTCTAAACGCTTTAACATGAATTCAATCGCTCCAACGAATAGAACTTGAAGTTCCGATTATAATAATCTAAAATGACTATAGTCTATAATCAATCCAAAAGTCTAGTCTAATTACTTTTTCTTCTATTTATATTTATAAATTAAAGATTATATTTCATAACTCCCAATCTCTAGCATATAGGAGGTTCAAGAAAGTACAAGGACGTTTATAAATGCAACTTTTAAATTTCCAAAAGTTGAGCACAAAAGGCAAAGCATGTGACAATCCTTTTCAGATTCATTTTGATAAAGGTTTTGGTATTTTTGGATTAAAATTAACTCATTTAAGAGAAGAAGTTGAAGATTTTGAAGCTTGAAATGAAGTAAATCTAGATTTATCATCAGATCTATATGAAGAAGATCTTTGAAGAGTATTTGAAAAAGATGGTTTATCAAAGATAACTCCAATACTCCCATCAGAATTATAAATGATCTGTTCAGGATTTCTCCGAACAGGTACTTGAATAAGATTTTGAGTATTTTCGAAATCCCAAGTGAGACCTCTCTTGAAGATTCCATGAAACACGTTTTGGAATCATAACATTTGAATGAAGTTGATTGACTTCAACTAAAAGACTCTCATCTCTTGGAGATATTCTTAGATCTCTTATATTGAGTTGAGTATTCAAGAGTTTGTAATATACTCTGTATATTAATACAAAAGCTCTTGAACTATCATCAATTTCGAAATTTTTTGTTTGAATGCGAAGATTGAGAGTATTCAAGATAGCTCCATCTTGAAGACTAACAGAGAAATTTGGATAACAGTTTGAAAATATTGAACCACTTTCGAGGTTAGACTCGAGCATGGAAAGTAATGAATGTTCAAACCTTAAGAGTCTCTTGTCTCTTAAAGTAATAAGGATAGGAATATCAAGACCAAGACGAAACAAGGGCTTGACAGCGATTTCAACAAGTCCAATATGAAGAAATTGAAACTTCTTACGATGATCTTGAATAGATTCTCTTGAAAGTAAATTGATTGAAGTAATTTGTTCCTTAATAGGAATAGTTTGCTCCAAAGTTTTGATAACATAATTTTGAGTAAAATCAAATTTGCCTATTTCATAGATATAACTCTTGTCTACCTTTGGAATAGTCCAATTTTGAAGAGTTTGTTCAATTTTTACAATTTGAATTTCTTTTGAATTAAAATCATTTGATGCAGAATTTTGTTCAATTTCATCTTTATCAAAATATTTTGATATACTTGAATTTTTTGAACTAGAACTACCTTCTTTTGATCCACTACCTTGATTAAACCAATTAAACATAATTGAATGATGCAAAAAAATAGTAATCTTATCGCTGTAGACACAATACTACAGGAAATACTGATACTTGACCAAAGCCTACAAACGGGGCCACCCTAAACGCCTACCCCGGCTAACACGGGTTGACCAACGCTCTCAGCAGATATCCATGGCTACACACCAATATGACCCTTGACACAGTAAGGACAGTAGTTTGATACAGTTTTCTTTACAGCACTCACTTATGGCTCTGATACCAAAATGGCCCAGGGATAAGGGGAGTATGGAAGTACAGAGGATAGTAAGTTAAAAGATTGAAGTAAATGGAAATTTCAATAAATATGTTTGAAAATTACAAGTAACTTTCTTGAGATGCAAAAAAATAAATTTTATCTATTTTTCACCCTGCCTAAAACCTTAGAATGAGAACATATAAATAGCTAAGGTGGCGTTCTCTTTGCCGTTTTCGAGTCGTTTTCTGTTTTCGATTTTTCAAAACGGCGAAAACGGGTTCTCTTCGTCATTTTCGAAAACGGAAAAAAAAAATTGTGAAGAAAACAGAAAACGGCCAAAAAGCCGTTTTCCACATTTTCTTCACAAATGTAGCTGAAAATGGAAAATACGGGAAATGCGCAAAACGATTTCCTCCTTTCTGCTGCAACACAGAACAAACCCCTTCCTCCTTTCTGCTGCAACCACACTCTACCGCCACTTTCAAACCCCCCAAACTCCTACCAACCTCCTCCAAAATGGCCGGATTAATAAACCACTATGAAGCCCTCAATCCCCTCTTTAATTACCACACAAACAACAATCAGTCATACAACAAAATCGAAGGAAAAAAAAAACCTAAAAAACTGATTCATCACACCTGGCTTCTGCAGGAATCAGCCAGTTCTGGAGCCAATCGAAGGTGACCCATGGTAGTATTGGATGCGCCTTGTTGAGAGGAGTGGATTGGTGGTGGTCCGCGATCGGAAATGTGGCCGGCGACGGTGTTTATTGGCCGAAATCGCCGCGCGAAACCGCGAGTGGTAGTACGGCGATTTCGGCTGATTTATGGTCAATTAATCCGTGGATATTGTAGAGGGAGGTCAGGGGATTGGAATGATGCTGGGATCTGGTGGTCTAGGTGGTGGGTTGTGGTCGGTTTGTGAGGTAGAAGGCTGTGGCGCTGGTGGAGGCGTGGGGCGATTTTTGGCTGGAGAATGGAAAACAAAAACCCATGTGAACGTGTTTGGAGAAAATGATTTTGAGGAATAGTTTTACAAAATGCCAAAAAGAACGCGTTTTCAAAAATTTTAAAATGGACTCTCAAAACACAAAATACAAAATGATTTCAAAACTCAAAACGCAAAATTGAAACACAAAGAGAACGGCCTCTAAGGTTTCGGAATTGAAAATACAATAAATTAAAAATAAGAATCTTGAATAGTGAAAGTAGTCTTTCTACTTTTGAAAAAGTAGACCAAAGTGAATTGCTTATATATATATATATTTTTAAAATGCTCTTCAAGCTCTATATAAACCCCTCAACTAATTTGCACTTCACTGAAACTTGGAATCTATCCTCAATTACAAAATCACTTTCTCGACTTCAAGCAGGGGCGGAGCCACGTGGGGGCCTGGTGGGGGCCAGGCCCCCACACCATTTTTGACAAAAAATTTTTTTTTGATTTTTTGATTTTTTTTTTTTTTTTTTTTTGTAATTACCACTTTCAACGCATGTTTCACATAGAAAACATTAGAATTTGGATATGGCTATTTCTAGAAGAATTATAGCCCTTCGAGTTAGCTTTCCAACAAAATTTGAATCATCTCAATCGGATATCAGTAGAGAAAGTTATGATAAAAATACCAACGACTGCTCAACCCTCGTTCGACTTTCGCTACAGGCATCAATGCAATAATTTTTTGCCCGAGTTTCGCCTACATGATTGATGATCATGTAGTTATACAACGTTATCAAAGTATAATTTTGCTAAATTAAAGATTAGTACTTTCTTTAATACGTTTCTTGATTTTTTTGTTAACAACGTATATAAAAAAAAAATTTCGGGGGCGAACCCCCGTCGGCCCCCACCCCTTCACCTCTACCTCTAGGCCCCCCCTACATTCAAAGTCTAGCTCCGCCCCTGACTTCAAGGTTCGAATTTCTTTTCGACAGTACCCTCGTTCGTTAACTTCAAAATGGAAAAATCTAGCATTTGCTGCCAATGCTACTCATATTTTTCTGTTACACTCTTTGAATGGCAGAATCAGCCGCTACTTCACAAAACCCTAATGCCATAGATTTCATTAAGGCCACCTGCAGTGCCACTCGCTACGCTACTCTCTGTGTGGACTGTCTCTCCAGTTATGCCAGTACAACGCAACAAAATGAGAGGCAGCTGGCCATGGCCGGCCTCTAGAATTTGGAGGCTTCATGCGATTAATTTATTTGAGGCCTCAAATATAATTTTTTTTTTTTTTGCAATCGTTACACTACTTAAATATTTGAACAAATAATATCTCTACATTAAAATGAATATTTCATGTAATTCAAGAGAGAGTAGCAAAATAAAACCCCTCTTACAACTCGAGAAATTAGACTAGTATAATATTTAACATTCTCATATTTTGAGATGCAAAAGGAATAGGTACACACATTTGGGTTGTACGTTGAGGAATTAAATATAAGAATGCAAATGTAAAAATCATAGATAGAATTAAATATTTCTTATAACATAGAGAATATATTATAATTTTTATCTCTTCCTATTTTGTGACTGTGAAGTATTATAATATGGGCAATTTTGTGGTTGAAAGGAAATTGTTCTTGTTTTCGATTTCCTTTGTCAACGTGGTATATTTCTTAATTAACAAAAATGCAAAAGTAAAATTATTCAATGATGCGACAATAAGATCAAATTTGTGTTTTGAAAAAGTTTCTTTACAAGTATCAAGTCAAAAAAGTAATATAGAATTACTTCTGATTTGGATCTTCTATTGGACTTGAACTTTGTTTGGAAGATATTATTTGGAGGGGTACTTACAAAAATACCCTTAAAATTAGGGGTGTTTTGAAAAATCATATAAAAGATTTTTAGAAAGTAAAAAATACTGTATAAAATGAAAAAGTGACACAAACTCAAAAAAAAAGTGACACGCACTAAAAAAGTGATAGAAACTCGAAAAGTGACAAATACTTAAAAAAGTGACAAAATATCAATCAAAACATATGTTTATTATTCAAAAAAGTGATGAAAATTTTTAAAAAGTAACAAACATAAAAAAAAGTGACGAAATCCCAATTATTTTTTTGAGTGAATTGTATCACTTTTTAATAAAAAGTTAAATGTAATGTCACTTTTAATATCACTTTTTAATTAAAAAAATGACATATAATATCACTTTCATTAAAAAGTGAAGTGAAATACAATGTCATTTTTATTACAAAGTGATATTTTTCACTAAAAAGTGACATAAATTTTTTAAAAATTAACAAACAATAAAAAAAGTGATAGAAAAAGTAACCAACGTTAAAAAAGTGATATGAATTAAAAAAAGTGACAAACGTTCAGAAAGTAACAAAAGTTAAAAAAAAAACTGCAAACATTCGAAAAAGTGACAAAATATCAATAGAAAAAGTGACAAACCATTCATTCACAACTTTTCTTCTCACAAAGTCTTACAAACAATCATAACCAATAACTATCAGTTCCAAAAGAAGATAAATCACACAAACTTATCTTCTAAACAGTTATGCAAGAATTGAGTTATTGTCCACCAAGAACCACCAAAATCATACCACAAATCATAATCTGAACTATACAATGAAAAGGAACCATTTCACATGGTTATCAATTGAAGCAATTGGTTGATGATCCACTGTTATTCCATCATCAATTGAAAATCCCCTCAACAAATTAAGCATTTGAAGCAGCATAGATACGTCAAGTTCCTTAGACCCGAATTTATCGCACAACGCCTGAACTTCAAGCACAAATTCGTCGAGTTTGGGTGGAAATTGATCTTGACACATGGTATGGTTGTGTGCGCCAGAGGATGAGGAAGAATGCCAATCTGGTCCGCGACAATGGGTACGTCGGATGGAGGAGGAATCGCCATTATTCTTGGGCTGCTCCGTGACAATCGCGACTGGGCAGTGTTCTGGTGAAAATTGGTGCAGCTGGAGGGATGGTTGGGACAAATTGTGACCTTGGTACTAAGCATGGGCCATCATCCATCGACCGGTGTAGGTCCGACGTCATGGTTATGGTCGAAAGTTGTGATTCCGGGAGAATAAAACTTTTCAGGCAGCGATTTTTTAGCTGCGATTTCTTCCAATTCTATGGGTGTTACTGCTTGCTCTTGGGATGTAATGGAAGAAGTTAAGGGTTTTCCGTCGGTGCCTATATCTGAAGGTTTAGTTGGTCGATTGTTGCCGGAAAAAGAGGCCACAAGTGGCTGGTAGAAAGGGCAAAAATCGCCATTTAGGTAGAAAGAAAATTGCAGGTGAGGCAGTTTAGCTCCTGGGAGATTTTGGAGTTTTGGGGATTTGTTTTAGTTTAGGGCGTAATTAATACGGGATTTACGTGATGTTTAATTAATTTAGGGTATGAATCTAATTGGGTCAATTTTATTAGGCCTAATTTTCCCTTATTTGGAATGGTCATAGAAAAAATCCAAAAATTACAGGCAACTTTTGGGGCTTTTTCTTTTTTATCACGATGGCCCTCAAAATTATGAGGGCCAAGGCAATGGCCTAGTTTTCCTTGGGCGGTCATTGCCTAACTAGGCCATTGCCTTGGGCCAGGACCGGCCCTGTAGTTGGCTCAAGCTGCCTTGGAAGTCAGTTTACGAGCTAAAGCTGCCTCAATTTTTGTTCACCGGCTATCAAAACTTAAGGGCATGAAACCAAGAGAATACTTAGCAGTAAAAGACTACATACAGAACATGGAAGACACAGTAGCTCAGCTTAGCCAGTCGTTGAAGGAGCTTGGTGGGATGCGTATGTTGGTAATGTGAAGACATGGGTTAGTGTTGCTTTAACTAATGAAAACATAGATTTTCAAGTCCCGCCATGGATGGAAATGTGAAGATTTCAATGAGGAGAAGGGTATTAAATTGTAAACAAGTCACTAGTAATGCATTTGCCTTCATTAATCGCTTTACAGAAAGGCATAAAGCTGTTGATTTACCTTGAGGGCGTGTTTGATATATAAGCCCCATTTGAGCCACATTATTTTATTAAAATAAAAAATATGACCGTTATCCATCACATCAACACTTAAAATTTAAATTTTCTATCTCTTGTGTGGGCTCCAATAACTGCTATATTTTTCATTCTCATTCTACAATAATTTAGTACAAACCGGGGCATAGTAGTAGATTGTGAACTATAGCTGCATAAGAGAAAAAATTTCATCTTTCTTTGTCTTTTGAATGATGTTTTAACTTGTTGGCATGTTTGTTGATGTTAGGTAAAATAAGTATTTTGTATTTATTATAACACGCTATGTGAAAAATGCGATAAAAAATGTTGTGGACATAACTATTGAAGGGAATAAATTAGCACAATGATGTAAGTGCCCATTGGGCCTGTTGTACTGGCCCAAGTGGATATCAATGGAGGCCCAGCTTACTTGTTTATTCTGTTAGGTGCTTTGGTGCTAGAAAACGTGGATTGTGAAGTTGAAATTGTGTTTCTCACTTACCTGATGAAATGAACGCCTATGGAGTCACCATGTGTCGCCTCCAACACCGTTGGATTGGCAACTGTTGTGTGACCCATTTAAATAGGCTTCTAGGGTTTGAGTTCGTGCTCTGCTTCTTCGAGAGTCTTCCATATTCTTTCTCACTATTGCGCCATTCTCTTGAGTTTTCTCTTCTTCACTATAGAAATCAAATCTTCTCATTTGATTTCTTATTTTCTCTCAATAATGTGTGATCTTTAGTGATTTCCTTGATTAGAATATGTTCTTGTGTGAACTATAGCGTACGGTTGAAGGGAGAACTTGAATATGTGTTATTATTGGGCTTGTCTGAGTGTCGATCCTTGTAATCTTTACCTTGGGTTTTGATTCGAACATAGTGGTGTTCACTCTTGTGTGATTGAAGCAAGGATAGTATGAAACTTTAGCATGTGGGCTTTTATAATGAAGATAAGTTTATGTTCATCGTTTTTCAGTCATTTCTAATTTTTTGTTCGAGTTTGCTGTTTAATGTTCTTAGGCTTTCAGTTTCTAATTGTTGTTATTTTTGGCATACATTTATTTGTTTGATCTTGAGCTAATCTATTGATCTCCTCCCAACAATGGTATCAGAGTGTTTGGAAGGAGCTCTTGACTGAGTAGTGCTCGATTCTTGATACTGATACTGCAAACTTGAGCTGTTCTGGGTTTCTTGAAACCCTAATTAAAGGGGCTTGTTGAGATCTTTACAATTTTTGGTTATCACGCTTTCTGTCTAGCTGTATATTGTGCTGGGTATTCTGAATCAAGTTTGGTGTCTGATCTTGTGTGGTTATACTACCTGATTGATTATATTGTCATATTGGTTATACTGCCTTCGTTGATTTTTTGTTGGTTGAAGTTTATTGCATTGTGAGTGTTCTGCCTTGTGAAGTGTATTCAGTTTTACATTTTGAAAACCTGCATAAAAGACTCATCATAATTCCTTTGTCCAGAAACCTTGAGTTGTTTGGAATCTGAGGGTTACTTGGACAAAAGTCGAGATTCTTGATATTCTTGTTTTCTGAAAATCACTCTGTAGTATTTTCCCAACCTGATTAAATTCTGTGATATAGTTCTGAAATGCCTGCTCTCTGTACTTGCAATCTGTAACTCTGTTTTGTCCCTTGTGTGGTGATACTTCTCTGATCTGCATTGCAAGTTTCGATTTGGTGTCTGACTGATCTGCATACATCCATTTCATTCATATTTTTCAAAAATGACTTCAAAAATTGAAATGAAAGTTTTTAATAGGAAATGAGAATTTAGTCTCTGACGTCAGAAAATGAGAGCTCTTTTACTTCAACAAAAATGTGCTAAAGTCATTGATGAGTCATGACCTATTGATCTTGAATCCAGTAAAGTGACTAAACAAGATGAAACTGCATGGAGTACTATTTTCTTGCATTTGTCTGATAATGTGATTAGAGAAATTGGTGAGACTAAGGCTATTGCTGAATTGTGGAAGAAATTGGAGAAAACTTATTTGAATAAAGTTATGCCAAATAAGTTTTATCTTCTAAAATAGTTTTTTAGTTTTAAACTTGATCCTTATTTTGACCTTGAGTCTAAAATTGATAGATTCAATAGATTGACTCGTGACCTGGCCAACTGTGACGAGAAACTCTCAAGTGAGCAGTTGGCTGTGGTTTTTTTGAATTCAATTGGTTATAAATATAAAAATGTTAAAAATACAATTGAATGTGGATGGGACACTATATCCACTGAAGTGATCATTAATGCTTTAAGGTCTAAAGAGTTAGAATTAAAGTCTGACAAGAAAGAATCTATTAGTGGCATTAATCTGATGACGAAGTCCAAGTTTAATCCCAAAAAAGGCAATTTCAATAAGATACCTGGACAAAAGAAAAAGGACAACTTTAAGGACAAAAATAAAATGATGACTACAGGGAAAAAATATTTTTATTGTTTAGAAGATGTTCATTTTATTGAAGACTGACCTAAAAGACTTTATGACTCTAAAAACAAGTCTAAAAAAATAATGGTGGGGCTGCTTTGGCTTATAATAAGTCTAATGTTGATGAAGTTTATGTGGATGTTAGTAGTCCACTTTGCCAAGAGTGGATTCTTGATCTGGTTACACTTATCATATGTGTCCTAATAAGGAATTGTTTTCTGATTTTGAAAATATAACTGATGGAAAGGTTTTAATGGGTAATCACATGACTTGTCAAGTAAAAGGTGTGGAACTATCACTTTGAACTTAAAAGGGAATAATAAGTTGATTCTTGAGAAGACTAGATATGTTTCTGACTTACAACGTAATATGATTTCCTTAGGAGTTTTAAATGACCTTAACTTTGACATTGTTATCAATAAGGGTTACATTAAAATCTTAAGGGACTCTTAACTGATTGTAGAAGTCCCCAAGAAACATGGTCTTTACATTTTACAAACTAAAACATTTTTGGAGTCCAAGTCAGCAGTAATCTCTGTACCAAATGATAAATCACAAATATGGCACAAGAGATTGGGCCATATTAGTGATAAAGGTCTATAGATTTTTAAAAAATAGGGTGTTTCTGGCAAAGATAACATTGAAAAATTGAGTTTTTGTGACTACTACATTTTAGGAAAGCATAATAGACTACCTTTCTTACCTGGAATGCATAAATCTACCTCCATACTTGAATATTTGCATGTTGAACTGTGGGGACTAGCAACTATGTGTACTTATTCTGGTTTTAAATGTTATTTGCTTGTCATTGATGATTTTCAAGAAAAAAACTAGACTTCTTTGTTAAAATCAAAATTTGACACTTTTAATATTTTTAAAGAATGGAAACTTTCAATTGAGAACCAAACTGATAAGAAAATTAAAGTTCTAAGAACTGATAATGGTTTGGAATTCTGCAATTATGAGTTTGATGAATTGTGCAAATTATCTGGTATGTTAAGGCATAGAACAGTCACACACACACCACAACAAAATGGTTTGGCAGAAAGAATGAATAGAACTATTCTTGATAAAGTTAGATGCATGTTGTTGTGTTCTGGCCTGCCTAAAATTTTTTGGGGTGAAGCAGTTAAGACTGCTAGTTATCTGATAAATAGATGTCCTTCTAGTGCTATAAACTTTAAGATCTCTGAGGAAAAATGGAGAGGAAACCCAGTTGACTTTAGTCATTTGAGAGTTTTGGGATGTGCAGCCTTTGCATACCAAACTAAAGGTAAACTGGAACCTAAAGCCCATAAGTGTGTCTTTTTGGGCTATATGGAATGGGTTAAAGGCTATAGACTATGGGTGAGGGAGTTTAATGGCTATAAGGCCATTATAATTAGAAATGTGGTATTTTGTGAGGATGATCTGCCCTGTTTTAAATCTGAACAGCAACCTATAGACCTATTTCAGACATCTGAACAATCTGAAAATGTGAGAAAAATGGTAGAGATTGAGGTGGAGCAATCTGGGGAGGGTTTTGGTCATTCTGCCCCTCTAAATGATGACCAACCTAAAGCTGAAACTGAACCTGGTGGGGGTTCCTGGGGCTAATTTAGAGCCTGTACAGCCTTTAGTTGATTACCTACTTATTACGAATAGGGAAAGAAGGACCATTAGATCTTCAGGTAGGTTTGAAGATGATGTTTCCTTGCTGTCCTATCATGATATGATTGAGGATGAACTTGAATCCTTTAAAAATACTTTGAGTATCAAATATTCCAAACAATGGCTTGCGGCCATGCAAGATGAAATAGAGTCCCTTCACAAAAATAAGAATTAGACCTTGGTAAAAAGATGGGAGGGTAAGAGGGTTGTGGATTGTAAATGGATTTTTAAAGTAAAAGGGGTGAACAAAGTGAGAATGACATAAGATACAAAGCTCGTTTGGTAGCAAAAGGTTTTATTCAAAAAGAAAGAGTTGATTTCAATGAAAAATTTTCACCTGTAGTGAAATTTACTATAGTTAGAGTCATTCTTGCTTTGGCCACTCAATTTAATTGAGAATTAGACCAATTAGATGTCAAAATCGTTTTTCTAAATGGAGGCTTAGAAGAAACCATTTACATTAAACAAACTAGAGGATTTAAAGTGAATAATAAATCTGACTTAATATATAAGAAATCTCTATATGGTTTAAAACAAGCTCCAAGACAATGGTATAAAAAATTTGACAATTTTGTACTTGGACTTGGGTTTAAGAGAAATAACTTTGATACTTGTCTTTATTGTAAGGGTCAATATGGAGCTAATTCACTTTACCTACTCCTTTATGTGGATGGCATGATAGTAGCAAGTCATGACATAAAAGAGATTGAAGAAATTAAAGACAAATTAAAATTTGAATTTGAAATGAAGGACTTAAGACCGGTGAGAAAGATTTTAGGTATGGAAGTTAAGAGAGATAGAAGAGAAGGCACAATAAGTTTTAGCCAAAAATCCTATATTTTGAAATTATTTAGCAAGTTTTCTATGGTTGAATCCAAAAGTGTTAGCGTCCCCTTGACTAATCATTTTAAACTATCAAATGATTTATGTCCTAAAACTAAAGAAGAGTTTGAAAGAATGGCACAAGTGCCTTATCCTAATGCAGTTGGGTCTGTTATGTATCTCATGGTGTGTTCTAGACCTGATTTAGCATATTCTATAAATGTTTTGAGTAGATATATGGTAAATCCAGGCGAGACACGTGGGAAGCCATGAAATGGCTTCTTAGGTATATTAAGAGGATCTCAAACTTAGGGATTCAGTTTAGAAAACAAGCTGAAGGTATTCTGATTATGCAGGTGATAGGGATAACAGAAAATCTATTTCTTCATATATGTATACTTTGTGTAATTCTTGCACAAGCTGGAAATTTCAGCTTTAAAAAATTGTGGCTTTGTCTTTAACTGAAACTGAATACATTGCAACCACCGATGCAATCAAAGAAGGAATTTGGTTAAAAGGGTAACTTAATGAATTTAGTTTTATTAATGAGTTGTTCTTTATTCTGATAGCCAATCTGCAATTCATTTAAGTAGAAATCCTATTTTGGACAATAGATCTAAGCATGTTGATGTTATGTTTCATTTTATTAGAGATTTTATTTCACAAGGTGTTGTGAAACTTGAAAAGATATCCATTAATTACAACCCTGCTGATGTATGTACTAAGGTACTGCCTTTAAACAAATTTTTGGACTGCTTGACCTTGCTAAATATTGCTCATTACTGATTTGTGGATGCTACAATATGTACTGAGGATAACTGAGTGTTGAATAATCACTACTGATGTATGAATCATTGTACCAAGGTGGAGTATGAAGGGAATAAATTGGCACAATGATGCAAGTGCCCATTAGGTCTATTGTACTGTCCCAGCTAGAAATCAATGGAGGCCCAGCTTACTTGTTTATTCTGTTCGGTGCTTTGGTACTAGAAAACGTGGACTGTGAAGTTGAAATCGTATTTCTCACTTACCTGATGAAATGAACGCCTATGGAGTCACCACATGTCGCCTTCAATGTCGTTGGATTGGTGACTTTTGTGTAACCCATTTAAATGGATTGGCGACTGTTCATTCTTGTGTGATTAAAGCTAGGATTGTATGAAACTTTAGCCTGTAGGCCTTTATAATGCAGATAAGTTTCTGTTCATCGTTTTTCAGTAATTTCTTAAGCTGATTTCTTGTTCGAGTTTGCTGTTTAATGTTCTTAGGCTTTCAATTTCTGATTGTTGTTATTTTTGGCTTACATTTATTTGTTTGATCTCGAGCTAATCTGTTGATCTCCTCCCAACAGTGGTATCAGAGCATTTGGAAGGAGCTCTTAACTGAGTAGTGCTCGTTCTTGATACTGATACTGCAAACTTGAGCTGTTTTGCATTTTCTTGAAACCCTAATTAAAGGAACTTGGAGAGATCTTTACAGTTTTTGACATAGAAGACATTCGAATTTGAAGATTGATATTTCTGGAAGATTTGTATCCCTTTAAGTAAGGTTTCTAACGGATTTTGAATCATCTCAATTGAATATTGGGAGAGAAAGATATGATCATATCGAAAGCTGTCCGGCAGGAAAAAAGTGAAAATCAAGCGATCGCATGGTATAAAGTCCATGCGGTCGCCCAGACTGAATCAGGGAATTTTTTAGACTATTTGAGTTGTTCCATGCGATTGCATGTCATATAACCATGTGATCATATGGAACAAATCCGGTGCAAAATTTTTGGTTTACTTATTTGAATCAAACATTTATGACAACGCATCTAGGGCTTCTTATGACCCTAATTACATCCAAAAATGAGGAGAACACATTCTTAGAGAGAAAAACACCATTGAAGAGCAAGGAATAGGGCGAGAACAAGGGTTTTCACTTCAAATTTCAAGATTTCAACCCTAATTCTTAGTTTTTGGGTGATATCGTCTCTTTATTATTTTTATTGTTCTTTTATTTATCCATGTTAGGCTAGACTTTTTTATTGTACTGGGTGAATGATGAACCTCGCATTGTGATCTTCTAATTTTTATTTTGCAATTTGATATTCAAACACGTGTGATGGGTATTGAATGATTTATATACACTTTCTTGCCTCCATGATTATAGTGCACGATAATTGTGTGAGTTTTGGTGGTTTATTTTATGCATTCGAAAGAAGGAAAATAAACTCAACAAGGTATAAATCATTGTTTTGTTCATAAATGATAGAAATATACCGATATGCATTACGTGAATCTTTAAGTGTTTACAAAACGTCATGCATTCTTGTATATTGCATTTGTCATAGAAATATAGTCAAATAGTATGCAAGAATATGTTTAATTCTACTCGAAAGAGATTGTTGAATAAGTTAGAAACATTGATTCTTCAACCAATTCATCGTGTTATTAAATTGTGAAATATGAGTTATAAGTGAACTTGCTTGGTGATTCGGGATTCTTTACATTTAACCATTACATTTGCATTTAGTTCGTAATTTTAGTTTAATTTACATATTAGTCATAGTTCCATCATAAAATCACAAAAATAATCATATTGAGTTTAATAGATTCGGTTAAAGTCACGATAATAGAAATCAAGTTAAATCAAACCTCGTGGGAACGATACTCGAAATTCATGAACTTCCACTTTATTACTTGTCAACGAACCATGCACATGCGGTGATTTAAATTCAAAACATTTTTTCGTGAACAAGTTTTTGGTGTCATTGGCTGGAATTGAATATTAATTTGGTTTTTGTTATTTAGATATTAATTCGAACTTGTTTGTTTTTATTTTAGTTTACATTTTATTTTCTATTTAAGTTTATTCACTTAGGCTGAGTTATGTGCTATTATTTTTCGCTTCTTCAGATATTGCATATGAAGATCAATCAGCTGTGAGTTACTTCAAGCTGAATTGGAAATTAAATGAACTTTTTATCGCGGACAGAGGATAGCGAGGGCAGCACATAAGGTCAATCAAGGACAACTACAAATGGCTGATCAACAACTGGAACCGAGGTTAAATCCTACAGCTCCAACCAATGCTGAAGCTCAATATGATGGGAATGCTTTGATTAGGGATTTCTTGTCAACATTCGTCATTCAAAGCCAATCCAACATTGTTTACCCAACATTCGAACAACCAAACTTTCAACTAAAGACAAATGTCATCCAACTCTTTTAAAATGGACATCAATTCTACGGGACAACCAACGAAAATCCATATACACATGTATCCTATTTTTTAGATATGTGTCCACATTTTAGATACCAAGGAATATTAGAAAATGCAATCAGACTGAGGCTATTTCCACTCACTCTTCAGGATAAAGCACTTGAGTGGCTTGATTCACTCCCGGTGGCAAGTATAACTACCTGGAACGATTTGACTCATAAATTCTGTACCAAATAATTCCCACAGCCAAAGTGGCGAGATTGAGGCACAACATATCAATATTTTGCCAACATGAAACCGAATCCTTTGATGAAGCGTGGAACAAATTCAAAAGCATGATAAGGAAGTGTCCTCAACATGGGTTCGAAAAGACAACACAAATCAAATTCTTCTATGTGGGACTAACTCCAACTTTCAGGAGCATGATGGATTATTCATCCAATGGCTCCCTAATTACAAGGTCAATTGAAGGAGCTTGGGAATTGTTTGAGAGAATGGCTAATACATCAGCCATGTGGTCGTCGGATTGAGTGGGTACAAAGAAAGCAGTTGGAGTGAATGAGGTAGATACTTATTCGTCATTATCTACAAAGATTGACTCCTTATTTTTAAAAAAATAGGGGGCATAACACAGACTGTGAATTCAGCACAAGTGAGGAAACCAAATTGTGATGAATGTGGAGCAGAACATAATACAGCTGAATGTCTTATCCTTACACAAAGGATGGAACATGTGAACTTTGCTCAATGGGGTCAACGTCAGCAAAATAACCATCACTCTGAAACATAAAATCTGGGATGGAGAAATCATCAAAACTTCTCTTGGGGTGGAACTAGAATCACAATCAGAATCATAACCGGGCGCAAAGGCAGTTTCAGCAAGAGAAGAAACCTCAGTTGGAAGACATGTTTGCAAAATTCATGAAAAAATAGATAAATACATGGAAACCACTAATCAATTCATGAGGAAGATTGAAACGAATCTCCAAAATCAGGGTGCAGCTATTAGGAACCTAGAGACTCAAGTGGGACAATTAGCTCTTTCTATGATAGGAAGAGTACCCGATGCACTGCCAGCAACACAAAAATAAATCTTTGGGAGCATGTTCAAGCCATCACTATAAGAAGTGGAATTCAACTGGCTGAGATACATGTAAAAAGGCCAGGTGCAAATACAGAACAAGTGGAATCCTCTGAAAAAGAAAATGAGAAGCAGGCTGACAACACCAAAAAGCCATCAATAAGAGAAAGCCTAGAAAAATCACAGCAAGAGTCAGATAAGTCGATAAATCCCTATGAGCCACCCATTTCGTTCCCACAGCGATTGAGGAAGCATTAATGGAAGCAACAATATAAGAAATTCCTCGAAGTTTTCATGAAACTCTATATAAATATCCTATTTGCAGAAGAACTATTCAAAATGCCTAGCTATGCCAAGTTCTTAAAAGATATTCTATCCAAGAAATGAAAGCTAGATAAATATGAGACGGTGATGCTAACATAGAAGTGTAGTGCTGTGCTGTAAATCAGAAAAACTCCCACTAAAACTGAAAGATTCAGGGAGTTTTACTATACCTTGCAGTATTGGTGAATGCTATTTTGATAAGGCTCTTTGTGATCTTGGTGCAAGTATTAATCTAATGCCTCTATCTGTTTTCAAGAAACTTAGACTAGGCGAAGCCAAAGCAACCATGGTGACACTTAGTTAGCCGATCGATCATTTGCACATCCGAGGGGGGTAATTGAAGATGTGCTAGTTAAGGTGGACAAATTCATTTTTCTAGCGGATTTCCTCATTTTGGATACGGACGAAGACAAGGATATCTCACTTATCTTGGGTAGGCCATTCCAAGCTATCAGTAGAGCTTTAATAGATGTTAAAAAGGGTCAGTTAAATTTGAGATTTGGCGAGGAGCAGATCACTTTCAGCATCTTCAATGTTATGGATGATCATGTCAAGTGAGATAGTTACTATCAAATTGATGTGGTAGAGAAGGTGTTGCAGAAAACAATTGTGTTTCAAAACTTTTCAAATGCTGCTGATGACCATAATGTGCATTTTCAATCCAAACAAAATCTTGAAAAGCAAGAAGGCTACATTGTTGAGTAAGAAAACAACTTATGGTCAAACAGCCAGTGATATTGTTGAAATCTGTAGAGATTTTGTAGAAAATATTCCTATCATTATTGGAAATAGAGAATGTTTTATTTCATGAATATATGCAACAGATAAAATTGGATGTGATATCATTTTAGGAGAAAATTTTATCTATACATATAGCTCATTTACACAATATAAAGATTGCTTTGAATTTATTACGCCTTGTAATCACAAAATTAAAACACCAAAAATCTATAAAGCTAATGGAATTGCACATCAACCAATTCACTATAGACCTAGACATCAGAGTTATGCAGGTAATCATAGTGGATGTTATACAGAAATTAATCAAAAACAAAAAACTCCGGTATTAAGAATTGAAAATTTAGAAGAAGAATTAGAAAATGTTAAATTAAAACTAAAAGAATACTATCATGAACATCCTCTAGCTAAATGGGATAAAGATAAACCCATGGCAACCATTGAACTAAAAGGCCCAGATGCTAAGATCAGGAAAATAATTTCCTTATAGCGAAGAAGATAAAAAAGAATTTGAAATACAAATTAAAGAACTCTTACAATTAGCAGTGATAAGAGAATCAACTAGTTCATATAATAGTCCAGCATTTATGGTAAGAAATTATAGTGAAATCAAAAGAGGAAAAGTTAGAATGATAATTGATTATAGAGAATTAAATTCTAAAATAATACCAAATAGTTATAAATTGCCAATAAAAGATTTGTTAATAAAACAAATACAAAGAAGTAAAATATCTTCTAAATTTGATTATAAATCAGGATATTGGCAAATAACATTAGATGAAGCCTCAAAGCCTTTAACTAGTTTTGCTACCCCTAATCCATTAGGACAATTCGAATGGAATGTTATGTCATTTGGATTAATGAATGCACCTGCAATATTCCAACAAAAAATGGATAAGATTATTAGACCAATAAAGAATTTCTGCATTATTTATGTAGATAATATTCTTATTTATAGTAAAAATTTAAAAGAACATATTGAATATTTTAAGAAGTTCAACTATATTACTAAAAAGTATGGATTAGCTTTATCAGAAAAAAAAGCAGAAATAGCTAAAATTGAAATTGAATTTTTAGAATATATTTTTACAGAAGAAAAAATACTTCAACAACCTCATATTGGTAAGAAGATTATAAAATTTCTAGAAGTGATTAGAGACAAGAAAGAATTGCAAAACTTTATCGGATTATTAAATTATTCCGACAAATTTATAAAAAATTATGCTCAATATAAAGTCCACGTTACCAAAAAACTTAAACAAGGAGTTGTATGGGAATGGACACAAGAAGATATAGAAATGGTAAACAAAATTAAGAAAATATGTGAGAATCTACCTGAATTAAATATTTCAAATGAAGAAGATTTCTTTATTTTAGAAACTGATGTCTCTCTATTACATTGGTGATCAATACTTAAAAGAAAAGAAAATTATAAAGAGTTTCTTTGTAATCCATTTTGTAAATGCCTAGAAGAGCTTGTTGCTTATACTTCAGGCACATTCAAAGATGTCGTAACTAGGTATGATATTAATCGTAAAGAATATTTAGCAGTTAAGAAAAGAGTAGCAAAATTTGAACCATACTTGCTACCTAGAAGATTTCTTATTAGAACAGATAATACTCGGGTAAAACCATTATTAACAAATAAACTTGGAACAAGTGCAGCTGAAATACCACTTATTAGAATGCAAATGTGGTTTGCACCATTTAAATTTTATATTATCCATATTAAAGGAAAAGACAATTTTATTCCAGATTTCTTAACCAAAAATGGAGCAAATCAAGAAGGAGCTAGAAGCGTTGGAAGTTCGAGACGAACATAAAGATTGATGCGATAGAGTCTAAGATAACTTTGATGGAAATGGCTGCTGTTGAACCGATATCTGAGAAAGTCAACAAGGCTATATTATCTGAAAGCCCTAGTGCCAATAATTTTGAAGGCCTTTGTGCCAATATTGAACAAGAAGTATTAAAGCTTCATAAACTCTCAGTTAAAGAAAATACTACTTTGTCTCCCTCGCAAGAGAAAAAATTTACAAAGAATAGTATCTCCATACCAGAGTTTGATTGCTCAAATATTATCAAAGCGTGTAATACCCCTGGTGTTATGGACATAAAAAATAAAAACGATTTTATGCTTGCATATATATTGTTCAATCTAACCTGCTGTTGGTTCACCAGTATAGGAGGATGGATGAAAACGCTAACATATGGAACCTACAACAAAGTTAACCTTTGTCTACGAACCCCAACTTATTGGGTTCGTGCTCTTTATGAAATGGGAAATATAATTTGTATTTACCCGTCGGAATTTTTAAAAGAAATTTCTTTATTACCAAAACAAATAGTCCGAGCTATTGAAAAGTATTGCCAAGTTCTTAAACATAAGAACATTTATATCAGGTTTTTCTCTGCTAGTCCTGAATGGGATAATGAAGAAGATAGGCTATTGCCAGTTAGTCATGTCATAAGGATTGCCACTACTTCCAAGAATCTTCAGCCTGAGAAGATTGAAATCCATGAAACTACACCAGAAGATGTTATCAATATGACAACCTTCCGTAGAGCCAAAAGATATAAGGAGCAATTTGAGCATATCCAGAAAGTTATTGAAGAAAATCAGAAAATTAGAGTGTATGAATCACAAGACCACTTGATTTATAGCAAAGCTGTGGCACCCACTAAATAAGAAGATTGGCACTATCTTAATTTATGGTGTGATCATATTTTTGGAGGTGACGCTAGTGGAACACAAAAGACAAAAAATGAGCTGTGTAAATAGTTTTGACGTTATCCAAACTATAAGTGCGAGTGCTGTAGCAATGAAGAAGATGGCTCACCAATCTCACTAGTTCCAGAAAAAATTTTGGATGAGTGGTTTGAGTCTCATATGGAAAAGTAGAGAACCCCCTTTATCACTACTTTATCAGATTTACTTTAATAAAGAAAAACTGTGGGGTTTCACCTCAAATAATTTTCCATGCTAAGACAAAGAACTTTAGGCCACAGTAAGATTCTTATTATCTTACACAGTAACACCACAATAATGAAGGACAGTTGGACAAATTTTTGAGTCTATAAATTGAAGACTAATTCTCAGAAGAAGGCATCCAATCCTTAAGCAAAAAACTATCTTTATCTCTAGTTTTTCGAATCTAGTAACCATTTCAGTTTCTCTCTTTCATTTGAAGCTTGTAATAAGGTAATCTCTATGGAGTTCCAATCTCTTTAGAGAAAGTACCAAGAGTGTAGTCGAAATATGTATGTATACTCTTATGTAAGAGATATTAGTGTGATGTGTTTATGAAATCCAAGTTGTTTGAAAATACCATCTTTTTATTCTTGTTGATTTCTCAAAAACTCTTATCTTAATTATACTCCAACGGTGAGAACCTTGAGGGTTAGTGCAAGTATCTTGTTGCCATATAGCTGTGTGTTGGCGTTTGAGGCATTGTTAGAAAAAGCCATAAGAATCATGTTACCTTTCAAGGCGATGTTTTAACAAGGAGTTGAAAGGAAAACTGTGATTCCGTGTGATCCATTGTGAAATATGCAAAAGAGTCAGAAAAAAAAAAATAAGAGTGTGGAAGTCGTGTTGGACCATAACCCACTTTCTTAAACTCAAATAACATCGATTACTTATATCTGAGTATACAAACATACGGGAGCAAGCTCGAGAGAAATCTCGTTGATATTATTCTGTTTTTACTTTCTGATTCAATACTGTAAGATCTTTCTTATTTATGTCAATTACTTACATTAATATTTGTACTCCTGCTATTTATGAAATTTTAATTACTATTATTCAATGTTTAAAAATTGACTGTGAAAGAAAAAGAGAAGAAATTAAATCATTTTATACCGTACTTGATTATTTTCTGAAAAATAATAGAAATATACCTGTACCTTTATATTTTACAGAAAATATATTAAAAATTAATAAAGAAATTAATAAATTAGGAAATAAAATTAGAATATTAAACGATTGTTTTGATAAAAAATATATTGATAAATATGAGCATAATTAATTTTTCTATTTATTAGGAGAAATACATCAAAATTACCCTATATCAGGAATAGAGAACCTTGATTTGACTAAAGAATAAGAAGAAAGATATTTATGTCTTTTTATCAGAGAATGTCATCCATGATGTCAAATTAAGTGTACATGTAACAAAATCGTTTTTAAAATGGAGTTGCAGCAGCCATGATAATGCAAACGAGAAAATGAGTTTGACAGATGAAATTTGTCTTCCAATTATGGAAGCCAATTTTTTCGTGTCGTTTCAGTAGATGATATTTGCTCTAATGGTGTTTATTTAATTCTTTGTTGACTTTGGGTGAAAAATATGTTTTATGAGTATTAAAGATCAAGTTAAAAGTAAAGTCAAAAAGAGTATAAAAGGTTCAAAAATATTTAATTATGATAAATGTTAGTAGGTGAATTTATAGAATTTATTTACTTTTATTTTTTATTTAAGTAAATTTACATAAAGTTAAAAGAATCATGTTACATGTACATCATTTTTTAATTTCTTTTACATTGTGTCATATAACAAAATATCATTGGACAGTTTAAAAACAAAAATAGTTTTCCCACCCACATTTTTCCAAAAAAACAAAAAAGGCTATATAAAAAAAAAATTCAACCAAAGAATGTACATTTAGCATTATTTAGGTAAAAATATGTATTATAGATCTTTTCAAGGCTAAGTCTCTATTTGATAAGGATTAAAATTGAATTTTTAATAGATTTTGATAAAATTTAGAATTTATCTACTTGTACATTATGGATGCCTTTATGGCATCCATAATGTAGGAGCCTCCACTTGTGCATCATCTATAATGTACAAGTAGCACATCTTTAAAATTTATTAAAGAAAAATGCTATTCATCCCCTAGGGATGCATCCCCAATCTATGTGGATGTAAATTATTGGTTAAATGATATGTGAAATTAAATGACTTATTTAATTTCACCTATCATTTAATGTCACATTAACGTCACATAGATTGGGGATACATCCCCAGTGGGGATGAATAGCATTTCTCTTTATTAAATGCATTGTTGAAAATATGTATCCCATAAAATTTATGGTTAAAATTAATTGTTTCCTTAGACTTTAATTTAGATTAAAATTAAATTTTAATTTTTACTAAATAGGTGCTAAATATATTCAAATATCAGTTATCACGCCACAATTTTTAATAATTAAATTACATCTTAATTGTATAAAAGGTTTATGAACCTTTAATTGCATTTTTACTCTCCTACTAATATAAATTGTTCTAGATTATGGTTTCTCTCCAAAATTTACTTTAAGATAAGTAAGCCCACGTTTAGTGCTAGTTTCTATGGGCTGTAAGCCTCCCAAAAGGTAACGGAGGCGTGCAAAGGTTTCCTCGGACCGGACCGAAATTGGCCCTCGAATTCAAAGACAGAAGGGAGCTTGAGTCATTATTAAAAAAAAGTTATGGATAGTATTTTTAGGAGAATGCGTGATTAAAAAGTATGGAAAAATTTTGAATTTACGTACAAAATACTTTATTGTGTAAATGTGTGTTTAAAAATGACCACACAGCAAAAAAAGTTTTATAACAGTAGACACCAAACAATAGCTAAAATGACTCATTTGTCATTATATTTTTAAATAATAAAATAAACAATTTTGCAAAAATACGATCAAATATTTTACCCTCGTTTTAAAGTACTTTAACAATATTTTAAGACAAAAATCATGATTAATGATAAAATTTGTGATTAATGACATGTTAAAATTAAGAATGCGATAAAGAAAAAAGTTAAGAATATAAGTTTCATAATAAATAAAGATTAATGCAATTATAATGATTATGTATTTATTAAAAAAAAAATGTGACTTGAATATAACTATCATTTTTTAAGGAGTGGATAGATCAGAAATGATCTAATGAGCACCGGTGCTCATCTTATCCTAAGCACCGATGAGTTGGCACATTAATTCATTGGTGGATTGGAACTCACAAAATCTTTATCACCAATGAATTAATGTGCCAACTCATCGGTGCTTAGGATAAGATGAGCACCGGTGCTCATTAGATCATTTCTGGTGGATAGATATATAAAAATGGTGGATAAAAATAGCAAATTTCTTATAAATTAACCAAGAAAATAAAATTTTTAGGCATAACTAAAGACTACAGCATTTATGCCTAATTTAGCACAGCTTCGCGACTCACAAATACAAATCCCTCTCTGTATTTCTCAGTTCTCAGAGACCACGGCAGACAGGCCAAGCAGAGCATTGGTATTGTACGGAGACGGGCTAGCCCGATTGGTCAGCCCTACACACACCCACTTACGTTCCTTGCTACTCGGGCATGCTGCGGCTTCCTGGCTCTCTCTAACTCGCCTCCATCCAGTAAAATCATTTCTCCTCAAAATTCCTACTTTGAATGGCCTTTTCTATTTTTTTATAGAGAAGATTATTTGCAGGCATGAAATTGAGAAATCTAATGAAATTGTTCTAAGTTATTGTTTTTGTTACATATTTTGTTGGATGGATGGGAAGTGTAAATATTTTGTTGCCAAATTTATGGATGTTTGTGAAGGAAAGTGGAAGGTAGTAATCATAAGCCTTACTTTAGTACTCTGTACTCATAATGACGGCAGATAATGTTGATCCCAAGAAATGTTGCCAACAGATGTCGGGCCTACTCGTGTATGCGTAAACTTAATTCAATACGTTAATACCGATCGACGGTCATGATAGCTCTAAAATCTAAACGTGGGAGGAGCTCAACAACACAAGACGTCACCATTCGGGCTTCCGGTAAGATAAATGTAACACGATTGTATAAGAAACCAATCGATAAATAACAAGATTTGTAGTAGAAAATACGCTGTTAAACGAGAGAGAGGAGAAAATCATATTGCTTTAAGTATTTGAAGTTTCATTCACCTCTTTTGTGTTACATGGTGGTGGTATTTATAGTGTTACAACTCAAATGGTGACCTTTGGATCAATTTACACGTGGCCTCATTTTCTCGGCCAAGACATCAAGTCCTAGCTATCAAGTTGACTCTCCTAACTTTACAAAACATTAAATGCTCTTACATTGACAAGACAAGATACGAACGAATATACTTTATACAAAAGTCACGTCAATCATTCAAATAAAGATTTTCATCATGAGTAAATTTTCACACGTGGGTCTTCACTAGCTGCAAAAGGGCCTCAGATAGTGCATGGCCACGGAACCAGGGCTTCGGCTAACAATGATAGTCTTGGTATAAGGGGCCTCGGTTAACAATAATGGCCTCGGAATAAGGGGCCTCGGTTAACAATGATGGCCACGGATAATGGGGCCTCGACTAACAATGATGGCCTCCGATTAAGGGGCATCGGCTAACAATGATGGCCTCCGATTAAGGGGCCTCGGCTAACAATGATGGCCTCAGATAATGGGGCCTTGGCTAACAATGATGGCCACGGAATAAGGGCCTTGGTTAACAATGATGGCCTCGGATAATGGGGCGTCGGCTAACAATGATGGCTTCGGAATAAGGGGCCTCGGTTAACCAATGGCCTCAGATAACACATCCTGATTCAATTGGGTCCTAACGTCGAAATTGGTGTTACGCGGTGCTTCTATTTATGAGTCGTAACAATAGTTCCCCAAGTCCATGTATAATTATTCATATTATGCGTGGAGTTGATAGTCGATATAGAAATGACTTACTTTAGAGATATCCGAATTTGTTTTGGAGATGAGGCGGAAAAATGCTGAGCTACCAGGCTCATTTACTTTGAACGTAGCTGAATTTTTTTTGGAGCTGAGGTAGTGAATTGCCCAGGCTTTAACTTTGAAGTTAGCTGAATTTATTTTTTGGAGCTGAGGCAGTGGACTACTGAACTGCCGAGGCTTATTTTCATGCCTCAGTCCATGTTAGGCTTGTGATGTCCGCCTCAGAGAGCCAATGAGGTAATCCCTTTTGGGATCTGATCCTCTTCTCCGAAGAGCCCACGCTTCCCCACATGGTGGGTGGTTCATCCATGTGGAGGCTTCTCCCATGACGTTCAGCTTCGTTATGGGAGGCTTGTGATGCCTATCTTGGAGATCCAATGAGGTAATCCCTTTTGGGACCTGATCCTCTTATCCGAAGCGCCCACGCTTTCCCACATGGTGGATGGTTCATCCATGAGGATGCTTGTCTCATGACGTTCAGCATCGTCATGGGAGGCATGTGATGTACGCCTCGGAGTGCAAACAAGGTGGTCACTTTAGGGGCCTGATCCTCTCCTCCGAAGTGCCCACGCTTCCTTACATGGTAGATGGTTCATCCATGTAAAGGCTTCTCCTTTGACATTCAGCTTCGTCAAAGGGAGGCATGTGATGTATGCCTCGGAGTGTAAACGAGGTGGTCCCTTTGGGGGCCTGATCCTCTCCTCCGAAGTGCCCACGCTTCCTTACATGGTGGATGGTTTATCCATGTAAAGGCTTCTTCCATGGCTTTTTCCATGGAAGGAATTTTCTATACACATCTGACCATTTGGTCTTTTTCTTTATAGCCCAAATGAGGCCTTGCATGCTAAAGTACTGAAAGATGAGGCACTTGATGAAATATTGAAGCATGAGGCACTTTGACTCGAGGTGTCGAAGGATGAGGCACTTGTTGATGAAGTGCTGAAGTATGAGACACTTGTTGATGAAATGCTGAAGCATGAGGCACTTTGTCCTGAAGTGCCAAAGGATGAGGTACTTGTTGATGAAGTGCTAAAGCATGAGGCATTTTGACCCGAAGTGCTGAAGGATGAGGCACTTTGACCCGAAGCGCTGAAGGATGAGGCACTTGTTGATGAAGTGCTGAAGGATGAGGCACTTGTTGATGAAGTGTTGAAGCATGAGGCACTTTGTCCTGAAGTGCCAAAGGATGAGGCACTTGTTGATGAAGTGCTGAAGCATGAGGCACTTTGTCCTGAAGTGCCAAAGGATGAGGCACTTGTTGAAGAAGTGCTGAAGCATGAGGCACTTTGACCCGAAGTGTCGAAGGATGAGGCACTTGTTGATGAAGTGTTGAAGCATGAGGCACTTATTGATGAAGTGCTGAAGCATTAGGCACTTTAACCCGAAGTGTCGAAGGATGAGGCACTTGTTGATGAAGTGCTCAAGCATGAGGCACTTTGTCCTGAAGTGCCAAAGGATGAGGCACTTGTTGATGAAGTGTTGAAGCATGAGGCACTTTGTCCTGAAGTGCCAAAGGATGAGGCACTTGTTGATGAAGTGTTGAAGCATGAGGCACTTTATCCTGAAGTGTCAAAGGATGAGGCACTTGTTGATGAAATGTTGAAGGATGAGGCACTTTGACCCGAAGTGTTGAAGGATGAGGCACTTGTTGATGAAGTGCTGAAACATGAGGCACTTTGTCCTGAAGTGCCAAAGGATGAGACACTTGTTGATGAAGTGCTGAAGCATGAGGTACTTATTGATGAAGTGCTGAAGCATGAAGCACTTTGACCCGAAGTGTCGAAGGATGAGGCACTTGTTGAAGAAGTGGTGAAGCATGAGGCACTTTGACCCGAAGTGTCGAAGGATGAGGCACTTGTTGATGAAGTGCTGAAGCATGAGACACTTTGTCCTGAAGTGTCAAAGGATGAGGCACTTGTTGATGAAGTGCTGAAGCATGAGGTACTTATTGATGAAGTGCTGAAGTATGAGGCACTTTGACCCGAAGTGTCGAAGGATGAGGCACTTGTTGATAAAGTGTTGAAGCATGAGGCACTTTGTCCTGAAGTGCCAAAGGATGAGGCACTTGTTGATGAAGTGCTGAAGCATGAGGCACTTTGTCCTGAAGTGCCAAAGGATGAGGCACTTTGTCCCGAAGTGCCGAAGGATGATGCACTTGTTGATGAAGTGCTCAAGGATGAGGCACTTAAGGATGAGTAGGCAAGGATGAGGCTCTTGCATGATAGAGTAGATGAAATATTCGTGTAGATGCGAAGTCACATGATTAAAGAATGAGGTCTCTTAAATCATCACATGTGGCCACTTCTTTATAGGTGTTCCTTTCAAGGGGTCTTCCTATTCAAAGCCACTTCAACGACCTCTCCTTTTCAGGAGGTCATCCGCTTTTTCGACGACCTCACCATCTGAGCTCATCTCTTTCCAAGCCTAAAATTTTGAATATTTTTCAACTTTGGGGGCTTCCTCTTGTTCTTTTCTCAAGAACAAATCCTTCAAGGGGGATGCCCAAAATATTTTCTCAAACTTCAAAACTTTCTAACTCTGGGGGCTTCCTCTTGTTCCGTTTCAGGAACAAATCCTTTTTTTTTCAAAGGGGGATGCCCAAAATATTTTCCCAAGGACGTCAACCTCCTTCCACCTCGTCTATGGTGGTGATAGGGTCGGATCGGGCCGCTGGGGCCTCATTATCAGTTTCCCTTGTTCGCTTGGGAGGGGCATCCTCTTCTGAACTCATATCTTCCCAAACTCAAAACTTTGAATATTTTTTCAATTCTGGGGGCTTCCTCTTGTTCTTATCACAAGAACAAATCCTTTTTCAAGAGGGATGCCCACAGTCTTCTCAAATAGATTTCTCCACGGGGTTGCTCGTGGTTATAGTGTAGATTCCCACAGACGGCGCCAATCGTTGACCCCAAAAAATATTGCCAACAGATGTCGGGCCCACTCGTGTATGCGTAAGCTTAATCCAACACGTTAATGCCGATCGACGGTCATGATAGCTCTAAAATCTGGACGTGGGAGGAGCTCAACGACACGAGACGTCACCGTTCGAGCTTCCGGCAAGATAAATGTAACACGATTGTATAAGAAACCAATCGATAAATAACAAGATTTGTAGTAGAAAATACGCTGTTAAACGAGAGAGAGGAGAAAATCATATTGCTTTAAGTATTTGAAGTTTCATTCACCTCTTTTGTGTTACATGGTAGGGATATTTATAGTGTTACAACTCAAATAGTGACATTTGGATCAATTTACACGTGGCCTCATCTCTTCGGTCAAGACATCAAGTCCTAGCTATCAAGTTGATTCTCCTAGCCTTACAAAACATTAAATGCTCTTACATTGACAAAACAAGACACAAATATACTTTACACAAAAGTAAAGATTTTCATCATGAGTGAATCTTCACACGTGGGTCTTCACTAACTGCAAAAGGGCCTCAGATAGTGCATGGCCACGGAACCAGGGTTTCGGCTAATAATGATGGCCTCGGAATAAGGGGCCTAGGTTAACAATGATGGCCTCGGATAATGGGGCATCGGCTAACAATGATGGCCTCCGAATAAGGGGCCTCGGGGCCTCGGTTAACAATGATGGCCTCGGATAATGGGGTCTCGGCTAACAATGATGGCCTCGGTTAACAATGATGGCCTCAGATAATGGGGCCTCGGCTAACAATGATGGCTTCGGAATAAGGGGCCTCGATTAACCAATGGCCTCGGATAATTGGGCCTCGGCTAACAATGATGGCCTGGAATAAGGGCCTCGGTGACATGTCAGAGGCCAGGAAAACACATCGTGATTCAATGGGTCCCAACGCCGAAATATGGTGCCACGCGGTGCTTCCATTTATGAGTCGTAACAGATAATATAATGATAATATCCACAAATGATTTTTAGTTTTTAAGTCGTAATCCCTCTAGTTTGAAATCCAATGGTTGGTGCAATATCCACATTCAGCAGATGGTTTTAGTAACTTCCCAGAACGAATGCATTTACCTCATTATATCTGTTTATGTTCTTTCCCTTGCTTGATGCTTGCACTAGTTTCTGCAAGATTAGAACGAGAATTCAAGTTTAGTGATCATTCACCCATTTGATGGAGAAGAGGGTGTGGAAAATTTGAGTTAAATGCATATTTAGGGGAGAGAAATTTTATATATGAAAATTTTAATGTATCCATTTCTGAGTTTCCAAGTTCAGTGATTCACATTTCTCATAGTCATAGTCGAGTTTCAGTATCTGTGTGACAGCCGGAATCTATCCCTTTCTCCCAAAGTAAGACTTTCGTTAAAAAGAACTTGCTTTCTCAAAAGAACTTGTATCAAAAAATATATATATCAGAAAGGATGAAAGAATCTTTTTCATAAGGGTGGAATTTTTCACCTTCTCACGTTGATTTTACTCGCAAATCTAAGACCGCTTGAATTCCTTCCAATTTTTAGTTTGTTACATTTTCTCGGCAATAGCACCTAGTTTATGGTTATTATCTTCTGATAATATCAAAATTTGTTATTTGCTTTTCTTGTCTTATCTGCTGCCTGTTTTCTTATTTTTTCGTGTTGAGTGCGTTCTATGTTCATATTTCCATTTGTTGTTTAACCTTTTTTCACTTATCATTTTATCCTGTGAATTGGAAAATCTTTTATTTTATTTGGCTACGTGGTAAGAAATCATTTGATGTATATTTACTTTCATTCATCATTCTTTGTACTTACTGTTAAGGATATAAATCCCACATCGAATAAAGATGTTGACACAGACCAATTAATAAAGATTCTGGGCTACTCCTCTTAACAAGGTTGACCTTTTAAGATGGAGGTTAGATTGCAGAAAATGAGGATGCAAGAATAGTTAAGGAATTTTCTGAGCTTCTAGATGCAAGTGAAGCGTATGAAAACATGGTGGGACTGATTGTTGCTACTGATTTTCTTCAATTATGAATTTTACTTAATAATGTGAAAATTACACTGGTGATGAGGGCAGAGATCCTAAAAGCTTCTTCTAATGTCTTTCAGGTTGCTAGAGAATTTGTTGGGGGTAAATCTCAAGAGATGCATGTAGTGCCAACTGTACAAGAACGGTGAAATATTTTTGCTCTTTCGATTCTCTTCATTTTAATGATGAGGCATTTATGTATTACAGGATATTAATCTAGCCAATTTTCAGGTTTATGGGAATGAAAGCAGCTATAATCACTAATAACTCTAGTTTGAGTTCTTTAGGAAGTAGACTTGGTTTGAACGTGTTGCATTGGAATAAGTTAAATTTGTCACTTCTAGCCACTGAATTGCTGAAATTGCTTGGCTTTCAAGAAGGAAAGATTCTAGAGACCAACCAATTTGATCTAATCTTTGTTCATGTTGGAGCTGATGAAAAAATAAATGATCTCAAAGACATAGAATTTATGTCCCATTTAGTTGGTGAGCTGATGCATATGGCACAACTGGAAACTGATATTGGTTCTCGGTTGCATGTGTCTATTATAATGAGCTATGGGGCTACCCTAGACGACGAAAATTCAATGTTTGTAGTTTCTGATGCTAAACTCAAAATTAACAATGAACTTTCACAGCTTTTCCCTCGTCAAAGTTACCCAATGAAAGGGGGGAGGCCAAACAAGAATGTTAGGTAAGTGTAAAGTTAATGGGTATTGTCAATTGTCCATGCATTATGACTCAATCTATTGGATTCGATAACAGGCACTACGGTCCAATGCTAATTGCACAGTGGCAGAATGCTGTTACATGTAAGGATATGGTGGAGGAATTTTCTTTTAGAGATTTTATTGAGGTACATACTGAAATTATTTTTTGTCGCTATACTGTTCTTGAAGTTGTTTACTGCTTCTATAGATATTCAGAGCACATATACCTTAATATTAAGGATGAAGACAAGCCAATCTTAGCTGAACACCGGGAAGATTTCTAAGCTCGAACAAATGTACAAGATTTTGATTTTAGCCAGACCAAACTTAATGTTTTGAGCCTCAAATCTAATCAATGCAAAAATAAAAATTTGACTTCAAACTTGAGTGTTATTTAAGCCTGATTGAACTTAAACTCCTTAGTATTATTGCTTATTTTTAGCTTCCTATGAAAATAATATCAAAAGTTGTACTTATATAAGTAATAAATATTTTAAGAGTCAATAAGAAATTGCAAGCTCATGAGCTGTTACTGGCTCAGGCTCTGCCAGATTGACTAGCTGAGCAGGCTCGATCTTGATTCCAGCTGTACACTCATGCTTGCTCAAACAAAGCTCAAAATACGAATGATCGGGCTTGGCATGCACAAAGCCCTACTTAATTTGTTTTATACATATGAAAATCATCTATTCGACTATTGCATAGATATTCATTCCTTCACTTTGTAATTTGGATAGGCAAGTTCAATTTAAGTTCCAAATCAATATATGACAAGTACTCTAGGAATTGTTTGAGGCGGATAATATCAAGTATTAAACTTATCTTCTCCTCTCAATTTTAATGAGCAGAAGCATTTTCCCTTCTATAAGAAAAAATTGCAAAGGCTTTCAAATCCATGAATTAGCTCGACTAAGCTTTAATATGCCTTTTTCACCAGTACACCTGTTGTGTTCAATGTGAACGCTGGAATTTTATCACTTTTGGCATCATCATTTTCATCTTATTTCGTTACACACACAGGGCGTGTTTGATGTATATTTTTTTTAGAATAGATTATGTGAAAAGTGATTTTTAGGAGAATTATGGTTTAAAAAGTTGGGAAATGTTATGGGTTAACGTGCAAAATTATTTTATTGAGAGAATTTGCGGTTGAAAATGAGTTTGGGGAAAAATGAGTTTTAAATATCAAACAAGGGCATAGAATTATAGGTATCCATGTAACTGGTGTTATACTGAAAATGATCCAGAAAAAGGAAATGGTGTTTCAGTGATCACGTGCTTAAGAAGATTTGTCAATCTTACTTCACTTAGAAGCATCGTAATTTGTCTATCTCTGTCCATTTTGCATTTGGATTAAATTCTAAATTCAAGTTGATCCTATGATTTAGGCTCTACTAGTTAGCAAATTTGGTAAAATAGTCTATCTACTATATTAAATCGAACTATTTTTGGAAGTTTATTCCTTCGGCTAGGATTTCACAAGTTTCTTTGGAGTATCTTTGATGGTACTTTTGAAACTTTGCATTATTATTTCAACTTCACTAATGCTTCTTTACCCAAGTTGGGTTACAAAAGGGAGGTGCCCAAGTGAGGTGGCACCTCCCCATTGGAGGGAGGTGGTGGTGGGCCATAGCCTCCCTCCAATGGGGAGGTGCCACCTCACTTGGGCACCTCCCCTTTTGTAACCCAACTTGGGTAGTGTAGCATAACTCTTTCAACTTTGCACTAACATTTGAATATCTTTGATGCAGCATGGTGGAAATCTTGTTATACCTGCTGATAGATTTTTACATGAAGTAGCTTTTAAGCTCTGGAAGGCCCCAAAGTATGGAGCATGAAGTTAAATTATTTGGGAACTCGTGATGATGACGAGAACTGATATTATTGAATAACCTGGAGAGAGAGCATTTCTGAGCATATGGATTTAGTTGTTTAACTTGTGATAACGTTTTTCTATGTCAAGCTTGTTGATTAATATTATGACAGGGATTTTATGTTACTTATTGATGTTAGTTAAATATAATTTACGTAGAGCAATTTTAGTCTGAAAGGTATAGTGTCCTGGGGCGGTTCCTTTGTGCTATTGAGAGAAAAATGTGAAAAAGTTTTTTACCTCAATGGAGAAGTATGCACTGGATAAAGAAAAGTAGCAGTGGAGAAAGGAGAGAGAGTAGAAAAGAATCTATACTCCGTGGAAGAGAAGATTAACACCTTGAAGAGTCAAATCACCAAGCTCTCAGAAGAACTTGCAGATGTTGAGAAAGCAGTGAGAGGAATTGACTGAAAGCTTTGATTCTTCGGATGGCGGAGTAGGAAATCAAATGGAGAGGCCATATTGTGAGTAGAAATATGGTATGCTTTTTGTCTGGATGATTTAACTTTCAGTACAAAGGTTTCTAAGAAAGCCAAACTTGGTGTACAACTGGAGCAAAGCAATGGCAAGGGAGCTGATAAAGGTGAGATTGTGTTAGAAGTCGGTGGCCTGAGCCCTTGTTATACTAAAGGAGCTTTGAGAAGTTGACATTTACATCGACCTCGATTTATTGAGAATGACATATAATTTCTTGTTGCAGGTCAGAATGCAAGTAATTTTTTCCACTTCGCTTGTTTCTATAACGTATTGCTGAACAGGGCAAGTTCTGGCAGACTGACCGTGGAAGGCTACTTCAACATATATCGTTAGTTAGTAGTTAACGACTTTCAAGCGTAGTATTATTCAAAATCTTCCTAGCGCAGACTTGAGGCTCGTTTTCTGCGCACTTAACCAGCAAGCTTGTCATAAGCGCGCATACAACAATAATACCATCATATGATAACTTCTTTAGCACACTTTCGGTAGTGTGTGCCTTGTGACAATCTTGTCGGACCATCTGGGTATAGGAACAATTCACCAGGTTCTTGAATCTATACACTCATTATCAGTGTATAAACACCTATCTCTCAACACAAAACCATAAAGAAAGTTCGAACGCAAATGGGGAAAGAAAGTTCATAGATGTAGAACTAATATAAGATAAGATTTCTATTACTAAAATGTCTTGCTTCTTCAAGCCAATATCATGGTTTTAACATACAAGAGGCATGAGAATCTAACATTCTAACAGGTTTTTAAAACAATATGTGCCCAACAAAAACCATCCAATGAGCAGAAGTGAAAAGGAAAATAATCCAATCATAAACGGCCATCCAGCCATGAATACACCCAAGCATAGCACCACCATGAAAGGTAAAAATGATCTTAAGACAGAAAAGCTATCAACCCATGTCCCCTTGAATAATATAAGAGCAGCAACATCTATCATGTTCCAACTCATTGATCCGTCATAGCAAATCCGGTTCAGGCAATTTGCGACGAATGAGTGGCAGTTGCAAGTGAAAAGATTGTACGATTTGTGATCAAAGTTACGTACAGCTGACTGAATGGCATCATCCCAGGTGATTGCAGAGCCGTACTCGGCATGCTTGTAGCGATGCTTGCATGTATGTCCAGCGAGGTTTGGAGGAAAGCAGCACTGTTTAAAGAAACACGCGAGGATTGTATGTAGTATATTAGCACCGGCAGTAGGAATGATGAAAAGAGCATAAACTTTATCCAGTCCGATTGAACAGAAACATGACCACATTGAGTTGCAAAGATGACACATTTATGCTCGTTTGACAGGGAAGTGAGATTCAGAGAACGGACGATAATTTTGTGAGGACATTTCTTGCTTGTCCATGCAAATACAGGCAACCCCTGCCCCAGGGTCCACCCCCGTTCTCACATACACGTTCACCAATGGTTAAAAGCACAATTAGTCATGTATGACGTCATCAAATTTCAGTCACCGAACCTTTTCATTTTTGTTTCATTTTGGCACTCTGTCTACTCAATTAATGGAACTGATGAGGTGGCATGAAACAACTGTTGGTACATTATTTTTATCACCCAACTGGACAAAAATGTGCCTCGTTGGACAAGTCGAGCTTTTTTTATTATTATTATTTTTTTCCATTATTTATAAGAGCACATTTCAAAAATACAACTTATCCAACAACATTCAATATTTCCAAGTTGGAAGATATAAATAATTCAATAACGGATTTTACATGCCATGTCATCATTTCCATTAGTCACATCAGCATTTTCCTTTAATTTAGTAGAATGGAGTACCAAAACTTTAACACACACACACACACACACACAAAAAAAAGAGGCAAGGAAAAAGAAAAAGATTATTGCGACCAAAGTGAATAACGCTATAAGTTTTGCACGACTAATAGAGTTTGTAATCTATTCACAGATAGAGGAAAAGAAGAGCAGCCAAGTCAGCTGAGAGAAGTTATCAAGGCGTACCTGCTTTCGGTCTAGTTGAAGGTATCTGGCAACAGAACCAAACGCAAAATCATCAATGTTAACAAGGTTGGATCCCGAAAAATCTATAATGGTACCGTCCTCCCGGCATATGCCAACATGTCCAATGAAAGGTGCCAACCATGACACTACAGGTAGAGGTGTCCAAATAATGCAACACGGGAACTTTGCTTTTGTTGGATCTATTACATCCAATGGCCAAAATTCATGCTGAATATTTCCAGCAGTAATTTTGTTTTCAACTCCGTAACTACGATTAAGCTCCATCATAGAAGGTTATCCTGAAGGCAAATGGCCGTGTACAACCCTGCTGTCCTAACGATATTCTCCTTGAAGAACATTCTCCAAAGCAACCGACTATAAGAAGGACGAATACATGCACATCAATTGTATTGCAACTTAAATGGAAGAATAGACCTGCAAGGCAAATTAGATCTAAAGTGATTTTAAAAAATTGCATAAAAATGAATTAGGGGTAAAGAAACGGGAAATACAGAGTAAAAGCAAAGACACAGCAATTGGCTGTATAAAGCATGTCGAGGTTGTGCAACAGAAAAATCTGGTTACCCTGAGGTAGCATCAGTTAAACAATATGGAAAAAGTGCAAAAAATAAACATGGAAATGGGGCTTAAAAGATCTGATTGTGTCGCAATATCACTGAAGGAACATTATTCTCCAACATTTATTTGACCATCATCCCGACATCTCTAGCTCCACCGTACTTTTACTTCATAAGAGGAAAAGTTAAAATGAATTTAGGATACAACAAGCCAAGAAGCTAACAATATCTTGTTTCTACTAACAAACAATAGTGAAACAATGTTACTTTTTAGTTTTGTCGTAAGAACGAAACGTGTATTTCAAAACTTTTAGTATATAATAAGCCATACATTATCCACATGTTTTGTTTACAAGAGGTTGGGCTAATTAATGCTCAATAACCATCTTAACAAAGGAGCACTGAGTATTCTAAGCCATTAAATTTATTGTACCAATTCACCTCATCTTCCTTCATTTCTTCAAACAACTATCAGAAACACTTCTACAACAATAACCTCCTATTTTCTTCAAAGCCAATCCCCCCAACTCCCGACAAAACTGCAACTGCATAGCATGAGATTAAATGATTTGTTTCCTTCTTTTTTGTTTCCTTTCTCAACTATTCCATGTATCCAACCAATAAATTTATTCTTTCATTGTCAAAAGACAATGTAGAGCAAAAAATTTCCGGCACTACTTTGATCCAGCAGAACATTGATACTATTAAACTTACCAACTATAAGATTTTACAATGTGTTCAACTTCAATTTGGACAATCTCCAAGCACGTTTGAATAAATTACTTTTTCCTGAAGCAAAAAAGTTACTCGTTTTGAAAGTGACTCTTGTCTTAATGTCAAATTAAGTTCTAAGATTAGCCAAACATATAGGAAACTTATTTCTTATTAGTGAACTTCAAAGATTAGCCAAACATCACCACATTTCATTTCTAGATCACATACTAACTTTTCACAGATAGAACATACTTTCAAAAACAAGTTGACTGCAGATTACGTCCAAAATCATCCATATATTGCTTCAGAAATATATATTATAATCCCATGATTAAATTTGAATAAATCTGGATAAATATTCCTCAAGAACAAGTATGCACATATATAATACAAAATTATAAAAGTATATCATAAAAGAAGCCCATTGGAATCCTGTGCACAACCAAATCGAACTGATATGAATACTCAATACCCACAAGAAAATGAAAAGAAATATATACCCATATTCGTGGCTACCAAATAGATCAAAAGTGCGTTCTTGACAATTCACAGCCAATATAAGCAAACAATTCGGTAAAATCGCCTTCAAAAATTTAAAAAAAAAAAAACAAATATCTGTACGTTAAAAAAATGCATTAATCGATCAAACATCAAGCATATGAAAAAAATAAGAACCTGTAATAGATGAAATGCTCTTCAATATTCCTCAGAAAACTTCGCTATCAATGTTATGAAAAATCGGTAAGACCTATGAAATCCCTTGTGAATTTATTGGGACCCTTTACTTAAAGAGAGATTTTTTTGGGAGTTAATTCTTCTCATTGATATAAAAATTGCTTTCTCGATAGAAAGGAAAAGGCCAAAGGGGGAAGATGCATGAACCTGAAACCTACCAGCTCTGACCACATTTTGGCCCCACTCTAAGAACTGCTTTGACTGAGAGGAGAGTTCAAAATGAACGTTGACAACTCCTTAACCCCATTTGTCTAGTGGTGGCAATGGCTCGGCTCGGCCCATTGACAAACGAGTTCGGCTCGTGTTCGCACGAGTCGAGCTCGTGGCTCGCCGGCAACGAGCCGAGCGCGAGCTCAGCTCGCGCCCGAGCTCGCCCAAAGCGGGCGGCTCGGCGAGCCGAGCTTAAGCTCGGCTCGCCTTTTTTTTTTTTTTTTTATTATAAATAAATAACGTTACTACTACAAGTCTATTTTTTCTATTTTTTTTAAATATATATTTTCCAAAACATTTATCGGGGCTCGTCAAAACATTTATAATTTTTAAAATAGTAAATATACATTTATTTAAAAAAAAAAGATAAACCCTCCTCCTTTATCCGGGTTTGGGACCGGCTACTTCAATTTCGTGTAGGCGGAGTTAAAATTGTACACGAAAAACTTTTTACGTGTACAATTTTTTTAAAAAATTATAAATGTATGAAAATAAAATTTTGTAATGAATGTATTGAAATTAAATATCACTTACTTGATTACATGCAATTTCGGCATATTTATGTTGAATTCGATTATTAGCGTCTTCCCAATCCTTCACGCACATTAACGCTTCCAAAATATCTTCTTTTAGTCAACTCGAATTTCAGAGAGAACCCTCTTCTCTGCACTAAAAGCAGACTCCGAAGCTACAATGCTAACCGGAGGTGTTAGTAGATCTTTTGCAATTGCAGAAACAATTGGCCATCGACGTTCATTATTTCGCCAGAATTCGATTACATCTTCTGAACTTTTCTTAACTGATTTGTTACTAGGCATAGTATAACGAAAGTAATCAATTAATTCAGATGGCAACGCATTTGGACTACTACTCGAAGTTTGAGTACATGCAGTGGAAGACATACTACTACTACTAGAGGAACCATATGCATATGCAGTTGAATCATATCTAATTGAGTCTATGTTTTCTAATAAATTAATTACTTCAGCGTCGTCATCGTTTATATTAGTGGGAGGAGGAGTAGGTACACGAGTAACTTGTGTACCTATTCTTGAAGCATATAATTCATACATCTCAGTTAATGTTTGTTCCAAATTCCTATAAGTAATAGGCATATTAAAAGTTAAAGCATTTGAAATTTGGTCAATTATAAATTTAGTACCCGATAAATTATATCGGGGGTCCATGACGCATGCTAAAGGAAATAACATAGGTAATTCTTCCCAATATTTTCTAAATTTTAATTCCATAGCATATATAACCGCATGCAAATCAGGGTCATTTTGATATCTATTAAAAGCCCTAGCAGTTATATAAAAACGTTCAAGAAACATGCAACTAGTTGGATAATAAACACTGCATAATATATTCGTAGACGTATAAAAACTTTCCAAAAATTTCTTAATTTTAAAAACCGTATTCCAATCGGATTCATTTAAGATATCATCGTGGTCGTCTCTAATATGCCTATTGTTATAAAATTCAGTGATAAACGGTTCAAAACCTTCACATGATTTTAATAATAAGTAAGTTGAATTCCACCTATGACCTACGTCAGTAATAAAAGTTTTTGTATTAGAGTTCCCAACTTGTTCACAAAATTCTTCAAATGATTGTTTTCTACTAGGTGTAATCGTGATATACGTAAGTGCATTCCTAATTCGACTAATTTCGTCCTTCACATGTTTTAAACCGTCTTGTACAATTAAATTAAAAATATGGCACACACATCGAATATGGAATAAATAACCACCAAAATCGGGTTGAAGTACTCTATGCAATTTATCGATAACTACTTTATTTACAGAAGCATTGTCAAAAGTAAAAGAACGAATTTTACTCTCGCATTTATATTCTTTAATTATTAACATAATTGCATTAAATATAGTGTTAGCATTATGAGGATACTCAACTATTTTAAAAGCAATAATTTTTTTATGCATAACCCAAAGTGGGTCTATATAGTGTGCAGTTGCAACTATATAACCTCTCTTATTAATCCCTTCCCATAAATCCGAAGTTAAAGATATGACACCCCCATATTTTTCTAAATCCCCAATCAATAATCGCTTTGTATTAAGAAAATATTCAATTGTATTAGAACGAAGAGTATTTCGACTTACCCCAACGTACCTTGGTTGAAGATATTGTTTGACGTAGTTTACGAAATGTTCGTTGTCCACTATTGCTAGTGGCAGCTCCGCCGCGGCAACGAACTTCACCATTCCCTTTCGTGCTTCCTCCTCCGAATACATCCACGTAGAAAGTGGCGAAGTAGTAGCACCATCTCTACTAGTACCAAACTGTAGTTGCGTTTGTCCACGTTCAAGAAGCCCATGTTTGGCCGCACATGCTTTGTAATGACGGTTGAGGTGAGTGGTTCCAATTTTTTTTTGCCATGCCAGTCGTTGTTGACAGTATTTACATACTGCTTTATTTTCTGGAACTCCATCGATCACACGACCAGTGTTAACCAATTTGAAATGGTCCCAACATTTTGCCTCGCTTCTTCCTTTCTCGTTCCCTCTTGCATCGGGAATATTTAGTGATGGTTCTTCATCTTGTTCCAAATCAATAGGAACACTGGGATCAACATCAACGTCATCCAAATCAATCGGATCGGCATCGCCTTCACGAACGTCGAAATCGTCAATGTCTTCTGGAATTGGTAGTTGGTTGAGACCGGCAAATTCATTCCCAAATTGATTTTGGGCAGGTGTTTCACCTTCCATACCGAACAAGTTTTCAACAAATGCTCGTGGATCCATTTGTGAATTGTTGAAATAGAATGTAGAAATGTAGAAATGTAGAAATGTAGAAATGTGAATTTGTAAAATGAAGATAATAATGTAAAAAAATGTAGAAGAGAATTATAGAATTGTTGATAATGATTTGTAAATTGTAAATTGTAGAGTAGAGAGTATAGAATAAAAGTTTGGTGGGAAAAAATGTTGTAATGGGTTGGGTATTTATAGGAGAAGAATTGGAGAAAAGTAGAAAAAAAAAAAAAATTTCAAAAAAGTGACGAACGGTCGGCTGAACCGATGACCGTTCGGTCACTTGACCGTAACGATCATCGGTTCAGTGACCGTTCTGGTCACTTTTTAATTTAATTTTTTTTTTTTTTGTTTTTGTTCTTGGGTGGGCTCGTCTTAGACGAGCCTGCCTGGGCTCGTCTTAGACGAGCCCACGAGCCTGGCTCGTGGGCTCGTCTCACGAGCGGCTCGGCGAGCCGCTCGTGAACAGTGACGAGCCTCGTCTAGTCCATGAGCCCGCTCGGCTCGTGCTCGGGCTCGTTTTTTTACGAGCCCGAGCGGCTCGTGGGCGTGAACAGTACGAGCCGAGCGGGCGAGCCGACGAGCCGCTCGGCTCATTTGCCACCACTACATTTGTCCATCATCCTACAAAAAAATCCTTTTTTTTTCTTTCTAAAATTCAGTTTTAATCACCTATACTCTCCATAAAATATTTTATACTTAGCCCTTGTTTGGTACAGATTAAAATTTTCATTTTAATTCTTCTACTCATTTTCAATCGCACATTCTTTAATAAAATAATATTTTTCATCACATCAATAAATTTTCCTTCTTTTTCAACCACAAATTTTCCATCAATCTACTATTATATAATACATTCTTCCAAAATAATGTGGGTCAAACACACCCTTAATCTATGTTTAAGACGGATTCTTTTGAAATAATGTATTATTGAATAGTGTATTGATGAAGAATGTGTGGTTAAAAATGAAGAAAAAGTTATTCATGTGATGGAAAATATTATTTTATTGAAGAATGTGTGGTTGAAAATGAGTAGAAAAATTAGAATGAAAAAAATAATGTGTAGCAAACAGGGCCTTAAATTCAAAAAAATTTCCTACTTTTTAACCATACATTCTTAAAGAAATAACTATTGCAAAACTTATTTTTCCCAAAAAAACTCATTTTAACACTCATCAAACTCATTTTACAAATATTCAAATTATTTTCTATTTATTATGAAAAGAGAGAAAAAAAGAAAACAAAACACAAGTCAATAAATTTGTGTGTATTATAATGAGAATCAAAACCCTATATTTATAGGGAATGATTAAGGATACAATGGTAATAATTTCTAAGGTTGTAGGAGTACAATTGTCACTCACTGATGAACTTATCATTTACAACGCTCTTCCTTAATGATACATTACAAAATATCTGCATCGTTAAAACCTTATTTTATAAAAATTCAATGGGACAAAAAAAATCTAACGAAGGAAAAAGAGTACTGTTATTTTGAAATATTAAAGATAAATGATACTTCATCAAAACATTGTTATGAAAAATCCAGTGGGACAAAACCTAAGCGAAGGAAAAAAAAAAGTCAGCTACTCCCCATGATATTGATTATTGAAAGTTTTTGAGTCGAGGCATTTCAATCTCGTGAACCAATTTATTGAATGTAGATGTTGGCACTGCTTTTGAAAATAAATCAACCACATTGTCATTTGAGCGAATTTGTTGAACATCGATGTCGTCATTCTTTTGAAACTCATATGTATGAAAGAATTTTGGAGAAATATATTTCGTCATGTCACTTTTGATATAGTCTCTTTTGAGTTTGCAATACAAATAACATTGTTTTCATACAAAATTATTGGACCATATTTTGTTGAAATTAATCTGCAAGATACTTAGATATGATGGGTCATGTTCCTCAACCATACACATTCTCGGCGTGTTTCATGAATTACAATAATTTCAAAATGATTTGGGAATGTTATTGTTAAGGATTGTTTCACAAATCTCCATGATATAGTTATTCCTCTACATGTAAACACATATCATGTTTGTGATTTAGTTTTACGTAAATTAGAGAGATAACTTGCATCTGCATATCCCACTAAAGCAGATATCGACTTTTGAGAATAAAATAATCTTAAATCAATAGTACCATTTAGGTAACGAAAAATATGTTTAACACAATTTTCACATCTTTGTATTGATGTAAAGTTATATCTTGCAAGGAAATTTATAGAAAAAAGATACGTCGAGTCGAATGCAGTTTGCAAGAGAAGTTAATGCTCAAATTGCACTAAGATATGGTATTTCATGACACATAACATTTTTTCCATCTTCAAGTGGACGAAATAAATTTTTTTCACATCAAATGATCGAACAATCATATGTGATACCAATTGATGTGCATTATTCATATAAAAGTGTTTTAAGACTTTTTCAGTATATATAGATTGATGAACAAATAATTTTTTTGGGAAATGTTCAATCTGCACCCTGTGACAAAATTTGATTTTTCCTAAATTTTTCATCTCAAATTCATTTTTCAAATAATTTGTAATTTTGTTAAGCTTTTTAGAAATTTCAATTAAATTTAAATCATCAACAAAAATTGTCACAATTGCAAACCCAATATTTGTTTTCTTTTTTAAAACACATGGACAGTTATCATCATTTTATAACTCTCTTTCAACAAATACTCGCTAAAGCGATTATACAACATGCGTCCGGATTATTTTAATCTATATAATGATCTTTGCAATTTAATTGAGAACGTAGTTATCAAACACATGTCATTTGTTCCTAGCACTTTGTAACACCGTCAAACTAAATAAGAATGTAAAAGTGATGGTACTCATTACGGGATAATATGTTTCTTCATAATCAATTTTTGGTCTTTGTGAAACCTTGAGTTACGAGTCAGGCTTCGTATCTTGTCTATTTACTATATTAAAGAAGGATAGCTGCTGCACAGTATTCCCGCTTAAGATGGTGCACCAATTTCCTGCCCAAGGGAATGGGCAAAGAAAAAACAAAAAAGAAAACAAGAAAAGAAAAGAAAAGAAAAGAAAGAAAAAAACGCGACTGCACAACAAATTCAAATTCAATTCTAACATATTTCATATCCATTCCTTTCTCGTCTTATCTCTCAATCGGTGACGACCTAAGCGGTAGACAACGCTCTCCTTTCCATCTCCTTTTGAAACGAATTTCGAATCACACTGCATTTCTCACCTCAACTTTCAAACGGCGACGAAGCTCTCCTTTCCATCTCCGGTTTGCACCTTTTGTTGAAATCGGTGAATTCTCCTCCATTTTCTTTACATTTTTTCCCCTCTTGAGGACGACGTCTTTTCACAACTGGAAATGGAGGAATTGAGGAAGAGAAATATGGAGAAATCTGGCCAAAAACTAAACCCGGCAGGCAGATGCGGAGGCAAATGCCTCCGCCGCGTGCGGCAGCAAAAACTCCGCACGCGGAGGCTGCAGCCTCCGCGTGCGCGGAGGCTGTTATTGCTGCCTCCGCGTGCGGAGGTTCAAACCTCCGCATGCGGAGGCTGTTATGCTTCACATGCCAGCCTCCTGTGCGGAGGCTGCTTTCTCCATTTACCGTAATATGGAGCACCATGTCAAAGAAGGTGGAAATTACAACCAAAGTGAAGAAGAATTAATGGAGCTCCACCTCCCGTCCGTCCGTCCGCCTGTGCCTGTTGTCTGCTTCATCTTCTTTGCTGGTTTCTTCCCTTTTTTTTTTTTTTGTTTTGAAATTTGGCCCAGCGCATCAATCACATTTGAAATCAGCCCAAGTCCCAACCTAATTACCCAAATCCCCATTTGAAATCAACCTAATTCCCAAATTTCCACATTATCCAACCTCTCGAGTCTCGACCCCGTCTCCGCCAGGGGCCAGCACACTCATTCGGTTGACTCTGTAATAAAGCACAGACCCAACTGCAAGGTTTTGTTAAAACGTTAGCATTTTCTTGGTTTTCATTAATAATTGAGATCATGATATATAAGCATGCTTTAGCATTCATTGTGATAATGTTGTGATAGTATTGGGTTCTTCAATTGCTAACCCATATTCACAATAGCTGGTAGCACTAAATATGTTATGAATTGTTTTGCAGGGGAAACAGGAAGTTATTATTGAAAAGATGACTCGAAACAAGAGGAAATGTATCACCACTGTGAAAGGCCTAGAGCTTTTTGGTAAGAAATATGTTGCATCTGATTCTGAATTTCATGTAATGTAGTCGTCACATCCCAAATGATAGCATGACTAGGTTTTCTTATGTTTCCACCTCAGGGGTTAAGCTGAGTGATGCATCAAAGAAGCTTGACAAGAAGTTTGCTACTGGAGCTTCTGTCACAAAGGTGTCTTTGTATTCTTTGGTTTAAAACTTTTAGATTCTAATAATTGCCAAAGTTGTAATAAAATTTTCCTCTTCTACTGGATTATTCCTAGCAGGGCCCAACTGAGAAGGAGCAAATTGATGTTCAAGGAGACATATCTTATGACATTGTGGAGTTCATTACAGATACATGGCCTGATGTGATCTCATTTCTTCGTCTCTTCAAATTTTAGTCTAATGTTCCTTTTTCATTTTGTTTGCTTTACATTCTTCAAATTAAATAGTGATCACTGAGCAAAAGCTAGGCTATTGCTTTATGTACTTTATATACTTTTTACCCTTCTCTATCTCTAAAGCTAGAAAATTAAGGCGGTGATTTTCTATTGCACTGTTTATCATCATCATCCGAAAAAATGATGCGGCCTGAAAGAGTTCTCTATTTCCTTCAATGCGAGTAGGAATTTGGTAAGTGAGAAGATAGGTGTTTGTATATGTTATGCTGTAATCTAGAATAACATGAATCCTGTCTATTCCTATTGTAACCTCTGTTCATTTGATCAGTGGAAATACTTTGTGATGGCCAGGAAACACCTTGCAGCTTGACGTGTGGTGAGGAGCTTGTGGAGCCAATGAATGGTTTGGTGCCTCAGATGATCAGCCTGTAAGTCAATTTAATTTTTAATTTAACATTTGTTTTTCCTATGATATCCTAAAAATTTCATCATTTAAAGGAATTAATGTGCTAGGTTCCACAATTAGGAATTTGGAAAACAAGTAAATTACATGAAAATAATAGATACGTGGCCACCATTCTTTACAAAGAACAATAATTCGGCCACCAAAATGGATAAACTGATTGAGATTTCCAATAATGAATTTGTAAATTACAGACTACATCAGAATAAATTAGTTTTGAATTACCTCTTCATGCAAACTTGGGAAATGATTATAGAACAGGCCTAAAGTTGAACAAAGAACAGGCCTAAAGTTGGAAGCAGAACAAAGAAAGAAGTAAAGAAAATAATTAGGTCTTTCAGGTGGACAAGGCAACATCTGACCTTAAGAATACCAATGTCCGACTGAAGGACACCGTTAATCATGTGATTGAGCTGCAGCTCTTCAATTTTGATTTGCATTTATAATTTGATGTACCTCTCAACATATTTCTTAGACCTTACTATATTTAATGGAGTTTTCTTTTGTTCAAGCTGAGATCCATATGAAATTTCTGCATTGACATCATTTTGCTGTGTATAATTCTGGGAATTGCAGCCCATTTGTACAAGTAAGCCCTAACTTTTGTTCTTACTCGTGTAAAGACCTTAAGCGAACCTTTGAAACTCCCTCTGTTCCCTGTTCAAGTTTTTGTACAACACAAAGTTATCAATGAACTAAAAATTGGAATATTAAATCTATCTCAGATACACTTAATGGTTTTGAACTCGAAAGTTAAGTATTCCTTTGGCATGTTTGGCTTGATGAGATCTTTTCTAATGCTCAAATTGATATGCGCGCTGATTAAGTCTTTCTTTGCAGTGTGTTGAAGAAGTAGAAGTGTTTGGGAGACTGCTCGGTGTGACTATCTCGAATCTTTTGCTATTGTTTCACTGATTGAGTTGTTGGTTCTTTGTACAATTTATTTGATATTCATGTTGGCAAAACTTTTTAAAATTATGCTTCTATTCGAAGTTGTTTTAGGTAATTTGACCCATTTTTTCCCATTGATATTACTTCTAAGGACCCAACATCTCTAGGAATCGTAAGTATATCAACTGCAATTTATTCTTGATTCTGAAAGTAATTTGTATTTGCATTTGATTCTGAAAGTCATTTGAAAAGAAAAAGAAAAAAAATAAAAATAATTCAGTTTGTCTTATTTTTTTACAAATTTTTTATTTAGGTTGCAACATCTGTGCTTTTTGCCCAATTTTGTAGTTGTGATTTGGTGCAAGGAATGGATTCATTGGTGTCACTGGAGGTATGGATATCTACAATATATTCTCTGTAAGTTCAAGATAAAAATATATTCATGCTCTCAATCTTCTCAAACTTTGCAAATAATTTGATGCTTCTCATTATATTAAATAATAAGACCGATAAAGTGATAAATTTCATCTTTGCTTTTTTGGTGTAACAAATTGTTTTTCAAAAATCAAGAGATGAATGTTGAATTTGCATCCAATTCTGCAAAGGTAATCTATTATAATACCATTGAAATTCTTAATTTGTTATTATATCACTCTTTAAAAAAAAAAAAATGGCGCAACACATGGAGACACGGTGTCTCCATTCTAGACGGAGACACGGGCCGTGTCTCCATCTAGAATGGAGACACACGTTGTGTCTCCATGAGATACGGTAAAGAAATATCAAAAAAGTTGTAAAGAAATCCTTTTACTGAATGCATCGTCTTTTGTTAACAGCTTCTACGCCATAGATTCTCCAGTGTACACTTTACCTTGGAATCTGCCTCCAACTTTAATAATCGATGCTGTCATTACAGATTCTGTCATTGGAGATGGTTGCATTCTTAGCGTAAGAAGCAGAATTCCAACATATATAAATTTTTCATTCATATTCACTAGCGAAATATGCAAACGTGTTTGATCTTGATTTTGATTGTGTTCCTTTCAAACGGAAATGCACGGTAGATGGCTCGGTCTTAGGAATGAGAACAAGAGTTGGTGAGGGAGCCATTATCTAGGATTCAGTCATTATGGGTTCCGATACCTATCAAGTAAGAGGCGTTTTTTTTCTTCTGAAATTCTAACAGATCATCATAGTGGAGTCCATCATAGATCAGCAAAATATTAATACTAATATATTCCATTGTCATGTTTGCTAATAATTTGATGGAACTCTCATTATATTAAATAATGAGACTGACAATGATAAATCTCATCTTTGGTTTTTTGGTGTATCAGAAATTATTTTTCAAAAATCAAGAGATGAAAGTTGAATTTGCATCCGATTCTGCAAAGGTAATCTATTATAATACCTTTGAAATTCTTAATTTGTTATTATATCACTCTTAAAAAAAAAAAACCCACAACACATGGAGACACGGTGTCTCCATTCTAGATGGAGACATGAGACACGGGCCGTGTCTCCGTCTAGAACGGACACACGAGATTTATTTTTAAACCACCCCCAAACCCGTTTACACTCCATTCTAGATGGAGACACGGCGTGTCTCTGTCTAGAATGGAGACACAAATTTTTTTTTTAACCACCCGAAACCCGTTTATTTTTGCACCCCCACATGTATTTTCTTTCATTTATCTAATTTGCATATATATTTTTCATCCGATTCTCCACTAAATCGTGATGTACTTGAAGCACTCCTTGATCTCAGCTAAAGAAATGATTCCTGCTTATGTATGAACGATATAAAGCATTTACTTCTGGTAAGTAAAATTCTTCAATTTTCTGAGATTACATATTTTATTTTTGTTTAATTACATAGAAAATCAGATCGGATTTGCCCGGGATATGATAAGAGAATTGGATTATTTTTAAAAAGACTTCCTTTTGCACCATCTGAAGTCACATTTTCTTTGCACATGCATTGTCAATATATTAAACTATGATAAAATGTTTTGAAGTAAAGACAGTAGAAGAATATGAAACATTATGTCATCGGCCTTGTGAGTTTAGCAAAATTTCCTATAATATAAATTCCAACCTGCATGGAAGAAAATGCCTGTCCATTTCCTGTCAATTCTTGAGATTGATTTTCGCTTCAACTGTAAATTATTATTGTTTTTTTCTTTCTAAATGATAAGGTTTACAGAAAATGTCAATAATGCTGTGCAAAGTAAATAGTTGACACATTTGCAAATATCTAGAAATTAGGATCAAATTTCATTATGGAAATCAAAAACCACCAAATATAATGGATTGGCCAATATTCATGCTCTCAATATACCCAAACTTTGCAAATAATTTGATGAACTCTCAGTATATTATTCAACACTGAATGGAGACACAGCGTGTGTCTCCATTCTACATGGAGCGGCCGTGTCTCCATGTAGAACGGAGACACGGCCCGTGTCTCCGTCTAGCACGGAGACATGATTTTTTTTTTTTTAACCACCCCAAACCCGTTTACTTTTGTACCACCCCCATATTTTCTTTCAATTTGCATATAATTAGTTATGTGATTTTTGCAAAACACTTCATAAAATTAATTTGCATATAATTAGTTATGTGGTGTATATATTTTTATTTAAAATTACTCATTGGCAATTTAATTTTATGAAGTGTTTTGCATAAATCAATTAGCACATATTTATCATATTAGAATTGTTTATTACTTAATATAAATTTGTATTTATATCCGTGCATCGCACGGGTGAAAGACTAGTAATTTTATTATTTTCATTTATCTTCCATCCAAAAATCCATTTATATCCAACAGAGATTACATTTTCAGGTATTCAAATTACAGGTCCAAACACTTTTCGTTTATCTATGGAATTCAATTTTGCTTGTATGGCTTCTTTCTATTTTTCCCAATCATTTCTATGTTGGTCGTCTTTGACAAAAACGGTGGTTCAGATTTCTCATTTTGCATAATGTCAAGAACCACATTAATCACGAAAATATTGTCTAGACAACATTATTTTGTTCCGATAATTTATAATATGACATATAATTTATTGAAATCTCATTATTTTTGGACACGTGTGGTTCTTCGAGAATCATATTTTCAATATTCGATTAATCATTTTTTTTAATGTTACTTCTTCCGAAGATTTTGGTTGGTTTTTCTCATGTACCTTTATTTTTAGAGGTACAAAATTTTTTGAACCAATTGATCAATCACGTTTCTAACGTATTTGAGATTCATTTGCTACAACAAATTGTCTTTCTGGGACATCAATTTTTTGCTGAAATATTTTCTACTGATATATATGAATTTGTGTCATATTTCTTGTATCAACAAATGCATTAGTTAATTGATTTATAACCTTTGGCAAATGAATGATTTTTTCAAACTATTACTCACATTAATTGTTACGAGGATCAAAGTGAGATATGGTTGTTTCATTCCAAAAAAATTATCTTGTTTTACAGGACGTAGTATTTTCCCTTTCAAAGTTAGGAAATTCATAACATCACAATGACAATCTGCAAAATGTGCAGTAAATAAATCACCCATTAAATGTTCAAAATACCTAATAATAGATGATGAATCAAAACTCACATAAATCCAAAATTTTCATTAAGGACCCATTTTAGTACGTTGTGGGGACGAAATATGAATTTGGACAGCACAACCAAATATTCGCAGGTGAGAAATATTATGTTCATGACCAAATGTCGTTGCAAATATGAATATTGTTAATAGGCAGTTGATCTGATACGAAACCAATGACGCATCATATAATATGACGACCCCAAATAGAAGCTTGAAATTTTGTTTTCTTAAGTAATAGTCTAGGAAAAAGTTGTAAACATTTAATAAATGACTTCGCTAAACCATTTTGTCTATGGATATGCGTAACTGAATGTTCAATAACAATTACAATTGACATACAATAATTATCAAATTCTTGTGATCTAAATTTACCAGCATTGTCAAGACAAATTGTCTTGATTGAGTAATCGAAAAATTAAGCTCGTAATTTTATGATTTGAGCAGCTAGTCTAGTAGAAGCTACATTTCTAATAGAAAGTAGGCAAACATGTGACCGTCTAGTAGAATAATAAATTAATACTATAAAATAACGAAATGGTCCACATGGTTGGTATATTGGCCTACATATATCTTCATGAATTCTTTTCAAGAAAATTGGAGATTCAATATTGACATTTGTAGTTGAATGTCTAATGACTAATTTGCATTGCGAATAAGCTACACGTGAATAATCATTAGGGAAAAGAATTTTCTAATTCTTTAAAGGATGTCTATGTGAGTTGTTTATTACTAGACGCATCATTATGGCTCATGGATGTTCAAGTCAATCATGTTAAATTATAAAACTTTTTGGGTCAACGAACTTTTGGTTCGTGACAATATTTGATTCAGCTATTTTTATTAAATATATAATACATGCTAAATGAGAGTGTATGAAGTTTTTCTTTTATCTACTTCTAGCCATCTACAAATGAATTTATGAAAAAATATTCAATATTATATTATTGTATCGTCTCAACGTGATATCTATTACAGCAGATATTTTTAAAACTAAACAATTTTTTTTTAGGTTTGTTAGAATAAAGTGCATCATTATTATATAATTTTGTATTATTTGATAAAATAATACAAGTTCTTCATGAGTTTTCAATTTTTATTAGCTTTATTTTCCGCTAATGTTAAGTAAAAAAAAAAAAAAATTTGTCTTGAAAAAATAGTATGTGTAGTTGTACTGTCAACCAACTAGGTATCTTGATATATATATATATATATATATATATATATATATATATATATATATATATATATATATATATTATGAAATTAACGATACATAACACAATTTCAATTTTTTAGTGGAAAGTAAAAACATATATCAAGTTGAATTTTTAAACCAAAATGAAATACTAGAAAGTAAAATAATCTATATTTTTCATCACACCCCAATTAAAAGATAAATATCCTCATTTGGATCAGCAAAAAAATTAGAGATATCCAAATGATTCATATCCATTGAACTATTATAATTAGCAAATTTTGTCACAACTTTTTCTGTTCCCTTGATTGATTTTTGGTAGACATCCACAAGATATTTTGTCGTACGATAGGTATGTGTCAAATGCCCTTTAATTTCATATCTAAAGCAATTTTTTCTTGCTACTTTCGTTTGCTTTGTACCTTTTGAAATTGTTATCTTATTGATGATAGTTTTGTTGATTATTTTGTCCATAGTTTATTCCAAATGCATGTTCGCGTCTACGTCCAAATCTGTGTCCACATCCACATCTACATCATTGTCTTGATATTGTATATGCTTTAGGCAATGGTATAGAATTAGTTGGACGTAATCCATGATTTTTCATCAGCAGTTTATTATTTTATTCAGCCACAAGCAGACAAGATAGGAATTTTGAGTATTTTTTGAAATCACACTCATGATATTGTTGCATGAGCATATTCGAGGTGTGAAAAGTTGAAAAAGTTTACTCCAACATATCTTCATCCGTGATTTTTTCTGCACACAAGGTCAATTTTAAACATATTTTAAACAGTTCAAAATTGTACTCACTAATAGTTTTGAAATCTTACAAACGAAGGTGTATCCATTCGCAACAGGCTTTGGGGAAGACTATAATCCTTTGATGATCAAATCTTTCAGATAATTTTTTACAAAGAACATGTGGATCTTTCTCAAGTGAGATATTCAATTTTTAATCAATTCTAAAGATGATAACAAAGGAAGATGAGTACTTTGCAGGATCCTGCATCGATTCTTTATTTCTTTTTTTTAAAATTATTTTTCACAGAACTTTTGAGAGAAGATGGATATCAGCATCGAGTACATATGACAAATAATTTTTGCCAGATATTTCAAGTGTAACAAACTCAAGCTTTGTGATGTTTTCGAAGAATATGATTAAAAAAATACAATTAATTTCGAAGAATATGATTAAGCATTGTATAATCACATAAAAATTAATCAAGTAGCAAATGTCAACATGACATGAGTTATATATTTTCTTTCAAGGATAAACATTAAAATAAGATATTCTTCGAAACATATGATATTTAAGAAACACATGCTATTTAACAAACACGGTGTATTTTATTATTACTTATTCAAAAGTAATATGTCATATATTTTTTTGGAATATGAAAATTATAATTCACGCTCTTCAGGAACAAATAATATTTTTTCTGAAATATAAATTATAATATTGTGCTACTTCAAGAGTAACAACAAAATATATTTAGGAATATTAGCTTTTTGGGAGCTATGTATTATTTATAGAGTTATGCTTTTTTCAGGAGCAACAATTAAGAATGAATTCAACGATTGATGTTTTATTATTAAACATAAAAAACGTTAATAAAATATTCAATTACACGTCGCAGTGAAAATATTAATTAATTTATAAATACACGTTAAATATTGACTTGAATTAGTTGAGTGTGGAAAAAATTGATACTTATGACATGCAAAAATCGATTCACATGTTGTGGCCTGAATTTCATAAACTAATCATAACTTTTTTTAAAGGAGAAGGAAAAGCAACCTGATAACTAATTTCAGAAATTAATCAATGTGCAAAAGTTAATTAAATCAGAAACAAAAGTATGGGCGTTACCCGGGGTACGCATATATATAATTAACGAGGAAAAATTGAATTGACATTAGCAGAAAGAAATAAGAAGTTGGGATGCGTACACGAAACTAATTGTGGCATACAACAACTTTGGCAGAAACCAAATTTGTTCACGTAAGTTTATGGATTTGGCAGAACGATACGCACAAAAAATTACAAATAAACAAATATTTTGTAGGAATTGATTAGGCATAGTAAAATCGACAGATAACGTGTTGTATACATGAAAAAAATTACATTTCACCAAATTGATTTTAGTACACGTAATAGATGATTATGCTTAAGAAAATTACTACATTCACTAAATTTTGAATAATTAAGTTTTCATACTGATAACGTGTTATGGAAAGAGAGAGAAAAAAGAAGACAGAATATAAGTCAATAGATTTGTATGTATTATAATGAGAACCAAAACCCTATATTTATAGGAAATGATTATGGATACAATGGCAATAATTTCTAGAGTTACAGAAGTACAATTGTTATTTATTAATAAACTTATCATTTATAACACTATTTAAATACTCATTATTTATTTATTTATTTATGATTTAAACCGTTTAAATCTATCTCCTAGCCACGACAATATCAAAGGTTAGCAAGGCATTCAGGAAGTTGCTTTATACACTTGCACTGCCTACAGAGCAGGGGCAGATCGAGCACCGACGAGCCCTTGCGATCGTCCGTGCTGGATCCGTCGGAGCAATTTTTTTTACAATAGATAAACTTTTAAGCTTATATTATTGGAAATCATTTTTTTTTCAGACATATTTTGTAGCATGTTTATATTGTTGGTTCTGGGTTCGATTCCCTTCCCAACATACTTGTTTGAAAAATATTTTTAGTTCTACTATTTTTACAAAAATTAATGCAATAGGGAGGGCTGGAGCTGATTCGAACTTGTGACCTTGTGCTCGGTGGCTTCATCATTATGGCACTTCTTAATATTCACACTAAATTTAGCAAAATAATATATGTTATGTTAGATTCGATTTAATGCAATTGAAATTGTAAATATTCGAATCCGTTATATTTCCTTTGAATTATAAAAACTTGATCACAATTTCATTTGGTAAATACTATTTTTTTCTAACAGAATTATATATGTTTAATATATTTAATTAGTTAACTTACTTTAATTTATTGCTTTTTTATTTTATTTCAATATTTTTCTTTGACTAATTTATGAAGTGGAAAATTTTGTGAATTTCTGAATTAGGAAAATTGTAAATTAGTTAATTGGTAAATTTAGAGATTTGAAAATTTGTTAATTGGGGAATTTGTGAATTGAAAATTTTGGGAATTTGTTCATTGGGGAATTTAGAAATTTGTGATAAATTGGTGTTGAAAATTTGAAATTGAAACTACAAGTGGCAAGTGCAAGTGTTGAAATAGCATTCTCTATTATGAATCTAATCAAGAGTGAATTGCGCAACAAAATGGAGGATGACTGGTTGAATGACAATTTGGTAGGTACATTGAGCAATAAGTTTTTAAAAAATTTGATAACGAGACAATCTTTGCAGCACTTTCAAAATATGAGACCACAAAAATTCCAATTATCTGTGTGTATAGTTACGAAGTGAAGTTGTATCTCTTATTTTTCTTTTTTATTTTGGGTTGTATTGAATTATATTTTCATATTATATCATTCCTATGTTTAAGTGTATTTATATATTAATCGAACTATTTTTAATATTATTTAATTAAAAATTAATAATCGATATCGTCATTCCTATTGTTGCGGTCAACCGTCAATGATCGTTGCCCGCCAGTGCTGAAATTCAGGGCTGGATTCGCCCTTGTAATACAGAGTAAAACTTTTTGTCACCATAATAAACCATTGTTATTTGTGGCACTGGGCACTCTGTTTCTGATGGCGTACCATTGTTATTTTTGAATGATGCCAAGGGTATTTTGGGGAAATTTCTGTGGTTAATAGCTTTGGGGTAGGTAGAGTTAGGTGGATGGTGGTGGTGGTGGTGGTGGTGGCGGCTGTGCTGTTGGTTTTAGTGAGAGATGGTGGCTGTGCTGTTGGTTTTAGTGAGAGAAAGAAAGCTATGGACCATATTTTATTCATTTTGCGTTGTAAGGATTGAAATTTCTTAATCGTACAAAACTACAAAATGGATTTTTGGCCATTATCATAATACTTCTGTTCATTTTCTCTTTTAGGATAATATATAAAGATATAAAAAATTAGAGCCAAGAAATCTACAAAACTGTACCCAATTTCATAATATTTGTGTAAATTTTCCATTTTTAAAATTTCTAGACCGGGTTTATGGTTGGGATGAGAAACGACGTGACATGTTCAGTATGTTAAATTGAAGGATTAATAACAAAAAATTCCCTAAAAACATTTCCAATTGCGATATACCTCTCTATTTGAAACTTTTTGTACGAAAATCTCCTGCCGTCAAGATCCGTCAAATTTGCCGTTAAAAACAGTAAAAGTGCCAAATTAAAAAGGAATAATTGCAATTTCAGTATCCAAACTTTTGTTTTACAAATTAAATCCAAAATTTTTATATATGTCACCTACCATCCCAAATTTTTAAAATTTTATTTTTGCCCCACCCCACCCCACCCCACCCCACCCCACCCTCTTCTCTAAAAATAAAATAACCAAAAAATAAAAAGGTACTCTCCTTTAAACCCCACCACCACCGACACCATCGCGGGCCAACCACATCCATATGTCTCACACAAGACGCAATCAAACCACAGCCCTTCATCTCACATAGTCCCTTCAATTAATTGAGATAAAATAGCCTCAATGTTCTTGCAAGATGATCACGAATTTAAGGGCTAGATTAGATCAATTGTTTGCATGCCCATGTTTGTTTGGCCATGATAATGCATTTCCCCATATGATTTTATAGGTTGAAGCACTCGGGGCCCATCAATTTTGGACAGAACATAGTCGCTATGCGTAGCATCCAGGACAAATTTTGAACTAGAAATTGGAGTAGTTGGGGGATAATTGGCTCAATTAAATTCATACCCATGGTCTTTTGGACTTATTAGTTTGATTGATGCCAATTTGGGGATTGGATGATGTGTGAGACATGAATTGAAGGAGACGTGTTCGGCAAAAAATGAGTCATGACTGTCGAAAAATAGATCGAATGGAGGCTTTTTGGGTTGATGTTTAAGGGGATTATGAGTCTTCCCAAAAGATATCTTGAAGTTTGGAATACAAATGCACACACTGCCTCTTGTTCACACGGGAGGTGATTATCTAAGAATTCGGATTTGGGGCCAATTTTTTCTACTAAAGCTGGAAATCCGTCTTTGGCATTGGGAAGAGTAAAATACATAAAAGTGGGGTGGGGCGAAGTGAGATGGGGTGAAAAATAAAGTGTTAAAAAATTGGGATGGTAGGTGGAACAAATAAAAAACATGGATTTAATTTATAAAAAAAAAGTTTGGGTACTGAAATTGTAATTATTTCTTTTTAATTTTGGCATTATTTACTATTTTAAACAAAAAATCTAATAGATCTTGACGACAGGGGGTTTTCGCACAAAAGGTTTTAAACATGGAGATTTTTTGCGATTTTCAATAGACAGGAGGGTATATTGCAATTGTAAACGTTTTTAGAGGAATTTTCTGCTATTAAGCCCTAAATTGGACTCCATACAAATTCGACAAAAAGTTCAAAACAATTTTCCATTCTGTGTTGGCCATGCCATTTAAAAATAGAAATCAGAAGAAGTATCAATTACAATGTGTGAAGTTGCAATCAGCAACAATCGTTATAAATGATCATCAACCTTGTAAGAAGATGAAAGCATCTATAAATAAAACACGAAACCTTTATATACACCAACGATGATGAATTTGTATCACTTTGTGAAGACTTTCGAAAATGAAGGGCAGTGCTTTAAGCTGTGGCTGCAGCTGGTTCATCGGCCATCTGTGAGACCGGAAGGAGGGTACATGTGAGGTTACGATCACCATACACATTGTTCACACGTCCTGTAATAACAACAACAAATCAAAGAGAATAGTTAAAGTTGGAGAGAGAGAGAGAGAGAGAGAGAGAATCAATACAAGAAGAAGAAGTTATTCTCAATAAATTTGGAGTCAGCTACACCAGTCCATGTCGGCATTTCGTTCTGTTCATTGCTAAATCTACTAGGAAATCTGAAGCAACTAAATCTGGTAGGTCATGTTAGTTTTGCTCTATCCCTCCCTCTTATGATTTGCTTTACCGAAAGTGCGTCACTCTTGTGAACAAGAGAATATTCTAAGACAAAATAGAAAGTCGAAGCAACAAACTGAATTTAAAGGCTAGTGTATTTATAAGAATGCTGTATGTGTAATGACACCAAAGATTTAGAATGAAATGTCATGTATCCAAAATTTTGATTTCGGAGAGAACATAAGCATAAGAACCTTCTACCGCAGGATTTTAGGGGATGATTAAACTTCAAATCCAAGGAGGAACACAGTACAAATTGCAAAGGCGACGAAAAACATTTTTATTACTAAAGGAAAAATGATGGGAAATAATAGAGGATAAAAAAGGCAGTGTAAGTCACAACAATAAAGTCAATGCTCCATGGTAATAAAATTAGTCAATTTTAAAGAAATGAACTTGTAAGGGGGAAGATTAACAATTATCATTTAGAGTATATTACTTCATTAATATTAAAAGATTTTCACGCTAAGGCTTTTTACCTAGAAATAACCTCAAACATTAAAGTTTCCTCGTGAAAAAAAAAATTGAATGTCTTTACTCTATTCTCTGCAGAAACCATTCATCAGAGAGTTTATTAAACATACCTGTAGTAGGCCAGAACTTAGCAGCTCTGAGCCAGGAAGCTGGGAAGGCAGCATATTCCCGAGAATATGGTTTTGTCCATGCATCTGCCATAAGGAGTGACGGTGGATGAGGAGCCCCCTGGAAAAAAATTACCAGAATTAGTTTCTCCAAATATATGCTAAAACAGAAAATCTCAAAAAAACATGTTAATATGAATGTCTACAAACCACGATTTAATTAAATAGAAGCAACAGCCTGACAAGAGGAACATCTTTTACCTTGAGAACATTGTTGTGAATATCAGCTTTTCCATTCTCGATTTGTGCAATTTCTTGTCTAATCGAAATAAGAGCATCACAGAACCTGTCTAACTCTGCCTGCGAACAAAATGAGATGAGCTCAAAATCACGGCGTAGAAATTTGCATTCGACATCCGGTGTCTGTTCATGCAAGTGAAACTATGTTATTTTTTTACCTTGCTTTCACTTTCGGTTGGTTCAATCATGAGTGTACCAGGAACTGGCCATGACATTGTTGGTCCATGAAAGCCATAGTCCATGAGACGTTTAGCGACATCTTCAGGCTCAATTCCAGCAGTATTCTACGGTATTCGTAAATTGCAATAAGTACATGGCCAATTGCATGGAAATTGGAAGTCATGGGTAAATGATGCTCAGCCAAAATTACCTTAAAGCCCCTCAAATCAACAATGAACTCGTGGGCGACTGTCGCGTTTACACCACGGAAAAGAATAGGGTAGTGCTCCTGTTAATCAAAGCCTAAAATATTAACAGCATTATTTATCGACCTCAAATTTCAATTAAAGGAACTGGTGGAATAGCCAGGTCGCAAACTCACAGTCGAAGCCCAAAAAAAAAAGGTTAATGTTTGCATAATGGGAGAAAGCATGTCTTGCAAAATGAGAGAAACAGCAGTACTCTCTTACAATGACTAAGAGCATATTTAGCCAAGCTTCAACATTTTTAAGGAATTTTTTTTATCGAAACATGTTTGAGCCTTTTTAGAAGTTACTCTATTTTTCAATTTTTTAGTGAAAATGCTTACTTTAAAAGCATTATGCTCTAAGGGCATGACAGTACATGGAACCTCTTGTGTCCCACTAGGATACCATCAGGATACAAAATGCACATAATAGTAGACAGAACAAGTAGAGAGAAGAAACGGAGACCTCCAAACGCTTTGCCATGTAGTTAGCATTCAAGATGGCTATTTTAGATGCTTCTGTCAGTCCCTTTGAACCCATCATGGAAATGTAGGTATATGATATTGGCAAAATGAGTGCAGATCCCCAAGGAGCAGCAGAAATAGTACCAAGGGGCTGAGATTTGTCCGGGGCTGGTATCCCTCCTGTGGGAACCTGCAATATCACAATGAAGCCACGATATGGACCATATTAAATTTTTTTGTTTAATAATTTACACTAGGCAGATATAGAATATTTACATCCACAAATACAGTCCACAGATAATGTCTTTCAACATACCACAGGATGAGACGGTAGAAATGGTGCTAGGTGTTTCTTTACGCCAATGGGCCCCATCCCAGGTCCACCTCCACCATGAGGAATACAAAATGTTTTGTGTAGATTAAGATGGCAAACATCCGCACCAATAAAACCCGGGCTTGTCAGCCCAACCTGTAAGAAAAGAAATTAGATTCAGAGATGCAGCTGCGGAGGAAAGGCTGTGAAGAGAAAAAGAGGCACAAAATTGGTTCCACATATTGCAAGGATAAGAAAAAGTAAGAACAACCAACTAGGCCTCGTTTGAAATAAATTCTACCTTATTTGAAATAAATTCTATGTGAATCCTTTTTCGGCACTTAATTTGGTCAATCACTATTGATGCAATCAAATAATTAGCTACAAGACCATGTTACTTTTGGACTACCTCTCCATCTCTAACCATTTTTTTACTCGTACTGCATCGTTCTTTAGGTCCATAAAGGACATGCTCAAACTACCCAAGTCATTGTTCCCTCAATTATCCTTAATTGGTGCCCTTTCATAACATAAAAAGAAAGATAAGTTGTCTCTCATACTCGAATCAACAAGATATGGAGACAACTGAAAACGAGAGGCTCGAAAAACAACTGTGATATATGGGACAACTGATCTGAAAATGATGATAAAAGGAACAAGTCAAAACTAAATTAATATACTAGACAGACTACTAATATAGTAGTTAAGCTCCAGAGCAATTATCCTATCCTCTCTACAAGTGTGAAGACATAGACTATGACGATCCAGGGTAAGAAAATGGCCCAACCTAATGCATCATCTCAGTGCCAGCTAAACAAAAGGTAGACATCAGAAGAATGGTGACCATGAGAATAATGGTTCTGGCATTTCGACTATTACTTTTTCTCAACGACGAAACTTTTGATAATTTGCTCATGCGTTTCACAGGAAAAAATGGTCAAGAATCTCAAGTCTCCGGAAAATGTATTCACAACTGTAATCTAAGACAAGAGAACAGTTTAAACTCGGGAGAGAGAGAACAGTAGAGGGATAAAAATTTATGGGTATAAATATGCTAGGAACATGAAAACTAACAGAATGGTTTGCAAGCTAGAATGGGAAAAACTAGAGCAGGAAAACATACAAACCTGGGCATTCATATTGGCACCATCCATGTAAACTTGACCGCCCTTGTCATGAATTATCTTGCATATCTCATCAATTCCTTCCTCGTAAACTCCATGAGTTGAAGGGTATGTAACCTGATTTGATTAAAAGTTTTAAGAAATAGAAACCACATGTCATAGAACTTTAATGATAGTTATATATGTACCATAAGAGCAGCTAGGTTCTCCTTATTTGCTTCAGCAGCCTTCCGTAACTCTTCAATGTTAATGTTTCCCTTGGCATCCGTTCCAACAGCAACAATTTTCATCCCACACATCGCGGCACTTGCAGGATTTGTTCCGTGTGCTGAGACTGGTATAATGCAAACATTACGGTGGTGATCTCCTCTTGACTACATTAGAAGTTAAACAATAATCAGTACTGAAAATAGAAATTTTTTGAAAAACGAAAATTGACCCCTGATCCTAGGAAGTTGTCCCCAAAGGCAAAAATTAAGATTTCCAGAATTCATTGAGATCATGCCATCGACTCTCTTATGAATATAACATTATTTTATCAGCCTTTGACACAAATGATATCTTGCACACTTGATTTTTTTAAGGAAAAAAACCTTGGAAATCTCTTGATTAAATATTCTCTGATGCCATTAATATTATACCTTTTAGAAATTTCTAATGTAATGGCCTATGTTGGAATTACAATACCAGATGATATGCACGAATCACCATCAACCCAGCATACTCTCCAGCAGCACCAGCATTGGGTTGCAGTGAGAAGGAATCAAAGCCAGTAATTGTGCTTAACATTTCACCCAAATCATCGAACATTTCCTAGAAAAAGAATATCATACTTCAATAACAAAAATGATGAGATCTGCTGCTGGAAATCATACATTAAAAAAAAAAAAAAATTTAGATATGTTTGGCATGTAATACTAGACAATACAAATAAATAAGATTGTAACTTCTTTTTTTCCTTAATACTGTCCAATCCACCTCATCAAGTATGTCATTAGAGGATTAAATTCAGTCAAAATGTAAAACCTGGTAACCCTCAGCCTGTTCACTAGGGGCAAAAGGATGTAAATTTGCAAATGCTGGCCATGTTACTGGCATCATTTCAGTCGTTGCATTTAATTTCATTGTACAAGATCCCAAGGGAATCATGCTGTGGCACAAAGAGAGATCCTTTGATTGAAGCCTGTGAATGTACCTAAGCAGCTCGTGCTCAGTGTGGTACCTTCAAAATCACATTAAAAGTTAAATTGGAATTCAAAAACTACAATTGATACTATCAACTTTCAGATGGAAAGGTCATACGAGTTAAATATTGGGTGAGTCAGATATGTGCTCTCCCTAAGAAGCCCAGAAGGGATCACATTTTGAACCTCTGCACCAAGAGACGCAGCAGTGAATGTCACCTAATGACAATTATTAAAGTTAATAGCATGTAAATGATATAAATTACAAAGAGCATGTTCTACTTATAAGTAAATATTTTTTCAAAGTTGAAAATATGTAAGTTACTTACTTTGAAAGTAACTCTTTTTACTAAATAAGTAAGTTATTCCAACTTGGAGGCATATTTTACCCTTTTCTAAGCTTAGGCAGACGTGCTCTTAGTCATCCAAAAAGAAATAGCTATACTTACAGGCTTGCCACATGCAAAAACTTCAAATAGTTTGTCAACATCTTCTAAAGTGGTGGTTTCATCGAAAGAAACAGTTACCTGAACAAGAAAAGGTTCGGTTATATCCAATTAGAAGTTATAAATTACAGATAAGGAAGGAATATATTTAAACTCACAGTATTCTTGTCCACAATCCGCAAATTTATTTCACTCTTGTAAGCAACCTCTGCAATGGCCTTTGAATCAGCACATTTGACTTTCACAGTATCAAAAAAGGGAAGACTCTGGACTTCTACAGTCCCAAGTTTTTTCAATCCAGCAGCTAATGTTCCAGCCAAACCATGAACTCTTTGGGCAATGATTTTCAAGCCTTCTGGTCCATGATAGATGGCATACATAGCAGCCATGTTGGCTAGCAATGCCTGCATAATACAACAGGATATTCTAAAAAAACATAAAATCTACAACTTACACTACAGATAAGTAAGTTGCTTTTCATAAATCGATCGATCGAGCTCAACTTGAGCAATTAACTCATTTCTTATTTATCTCTATCCAAAGTAAAGTGGAACTGCTGTCAAATTTGACAGACGTTGAAAATAATGAAAAACAGAAAGAATGGTTATGCAGTTGATAATTAAACTTACCTGAGCTGTGCAAATGTTGCTTGTAGCCTTGTCCCTGCGAATATGTTGCTCCCGTGTCTGCATTGCCATACGAAGAGCGGGTTTTCCCGTAGAGTCAACACTGACCCCAATAATTCTTCCGGGCATCATCCTCTTGTATTCTTGGGATGTAGCCAAGAAAGCGGCATGGGGGCCTCCATACCCCATTGGAACACCAAACCTCTGAGCAGAACCAACTACAATGTCTGCCCCCAACTCACCAGGAGGCTTTAACATTATCAAAGCCAACAAATCAGAAGCCATTACGACCTTCACGTCATTGGCGTGTGCATTCTTAATGAACTCCCCATAGTTTAAAACCTCGCCCTCAGTTCCCGGATATTGAACAAGAACCCCGCAAACATCCCCGGATTTATAATCAATTTCATTAACATCTGAAACAACTACCTTAATTCCAAATCCATCCGCTCTAGTCTTACAAATATCAATAGTCTGAGGGTGACAATTACAAGCAATAACAAAAGTTTTCTTTTTCCCCTTCTGAATATTGTTACACATAGCCATTGCCTCAGCCGCAGCAGTCCCTTCATCGAGCAAAGAAGCATTCGACATAGGCAATCCAGTAAGATCCGTAATCATAGTCTGAAAATTCAGCAGGGATTCTAGACGCCCCTGCGCAATCTCAGCCTGATACGGCGTATACTGCGTATACCAACCCGGATTCTCCATTATATTCCTCAATATGACAGGAGGTACAAAAGTATTATAATACCCCATCCCAATATACGATTTGAAAACCTTATTTTTGGATGCTAATTTCTTCATATGCTCAATCATTTGCCCCTCTGTCAGTCCCCCATCAAATTTAGGCAGTGTCATACTATCTATACGAATAGATTTAGGGACAGTGGCATCAATGAGTGCATCAAGGCTATTAAACCCGGCATACTCCGCCATTTTGGATTGCTCTTCAGGGGTGGCGGAGTTATGCCGCCGTGGGAAGGTGTCGCTTGGTTTCAGAGCGTCCACTGAAATGGAACGAGTCCCAACACATTTTACCAAACTCCGGGAAGAAAAAACATGAGATTTACATAAATTTTCACCCCGTACTACATTCGGAGTTAATGAGGAAACATACCTCGATGGCCTGTATATTTCATTCTGGCGGGACTGCTTGATTTCTGAAACCAGACGTTTTAGAACTGCCCGGTTGGCCAATTTTCGGGCACGCTCCATCCTGAATATACGGCAAAAAATCAAATGAAGGGTTCAAGATTGAATTTAAACAGGCAACCAGAAAGGGATAAGGAAAAAAAGCAAGAGAAAATGCACAAAGCTTTTGCTTTTTGTATTATTTGAACGTAAGATTTATTGTTCCGTAATATGGAAAAGTGGGTAGTGGTAATGGGTTGGTGACGATACACTGTTACAGTGTAGTTACGCACATATATGTAAGTTATCAAATCTTTATAGTTCTTCCATACAGAATATGAGACTGGAAAGAATCGATTTCAAGATCCGACAGGGGTGTAGGTAAGCGAGAGAGACAGAGACTGCCCACCAACTTGAGGAAAGGACAGGGATTTGGGGGCTACGTGCAAATCTAGATGTGTGCAGGGAGGCCTCTGCAATCCTTTTTATTATTATTATTATTGGTCCAATTGTATGTGTATATGTACCATGTAAGTCCGTGAAAAGAGAAAATATTTATGGGACTAATTGTATATATTATGCCATGTTTGAAAATTGATGGAACATATGATTGAAAAATTGATAGAAATAGTGTGAATCATGAAATATTTCACTAAAATTAATTATTGATTTTGACTTAATTTTTATCAAAGTTTTCAGCTAAACCAAATAGGAGCTATGTATGAAAATTTGAGAATGAACGGAAGGGAGCATATGAAATAAATGGATTTGGAAAAAAAAATTGGAATTTTTGTTTGAAGGAATCGAGATGTTTAAAGAATCTCGGCTATGCATATTTCCTTGTACATTCGACTTGTGTTAATTTATATAATTGATTATATTAGACCAGTATGATTCATATTCTAATTATGTGGCATGTTCCAATTACATAAATCATCAAGATAACCAATCTTCACAAATCTATAAACGAAACGAAAATTGAATTATATTAATTCAACTAACTTTACCATCCTATATATGAATAAATGGAGCTCCATAGTGGCAAATGTTAAATTTAACTATTGAAGTGAAGAAGTAACCATAAAGTTTTTCTAGGTTTGATTGCGGGTTAATTTCACTCGCAGCGAAGTTCAGGGATGAAATTGACATTAAGTGAAAGGTTGAGTGACTATTGGTGAGATTTATCTTTGAGTTGGTGGGCGCAAGTATCTACCAAGGAGTTGGTGAATCCTCCGTGGAATGAAGACCGTCCGATAAAATTGTGGTTCGGTGGGGATCCAATCTACGGTTGATAAATATTTGAGTTTTCAGTTCCTATTTAGAGCTTGTTTGGTAGGGATTTTTTGGGGGAAGAATTGATTTTGAATAGTGATATGATGTGAAATGTGTGGTTGAAAAAGAAGAAAAAATTATTGATGTGATGGAAAATATTATTTTATTGAAGAATGTGTGGTTGAAAATGAGAATTGATTTACTGTAGAAAATTAGAATCCCTACCAAACAGGCAAGATTCTTTACCATTATTGGAGAATGAAAAGTCCCCATCGAGGACTGAGGAATTTGGTCTCTTGAGTGGGTATCTAGTGTAATTGCAATATTTCAAACAAATTGAATTGTACTACATATTAATATTCAACCTCTAAGGCTATGTTTGATAGCCCTTTTATTCCATGGAAAATGGAAATTGCCTTAGATGTTTGATAGCCCTTTTTTTTCTTGGAAATGGTTGTTTGATGGGCTTTGTTTGTCGTGGAAAACTAATTCTACCCACCCCCCACACGTGCACCAATTGAAGGAAAAGAATGAATTTTTTTTATTTTTTTTTTTGGCAATTGACACAAATTTTATCACCAATTGTAAAAATAAAAATAAAAAAAAATACATTTAATAGACAATTTCCATAAAAAAAAAAAAAACAAAATCAAACGAATACCAAAAGATCCAAAATTTAAATATTTTCCACGTGAAAAATCATAGGGCGTATTCGGTAGAGATTAAAATAGGATTCAAATTGAAAAACTAACCGTTATTGTTGACTTTTATTAGACGAGTGTGACCCAATAACAACTATATTTTCAATTTTAATTGAATTTTAAATTTAGCCAAATATATTCATATTAATCAAACACAATTAATTGACAATTTCTAATAAAACAATTTTAGGCAATTCAATTCCCTAGAATTCATTTTCTTTCCATACAAATTCCACTCTTACCGATCAAACCCTAATGCTGTGTTTGATTGACCAATTTTTTCCATGGAAAATGGAATCCAAATTCCATTTCCCACTTTTAGCTTGTTTGATAGCTCTTTTTTCCATGAAAATCATTTTCTTGCTTTGCCATCACGTGACTGATTTTCTTGGTTTTTGGTGAATTGGGTTTCCCACATTTTAGGTGATTTTTTGTTTTCCATCCTTTTTTTTTTTGCAATTGGAAAAAATTCTAGACACAATGGTAAAAAAAATTTGTCACTTTTATTGACAATTTTCATGCAAAACAAAGCCAAACGAATGATATTCAGTATGATAATTTTTTTAAAACTTAAATTTTAAATTTGTTTGGCAATTGGAACAAATTCTAGACTCAATGGTAGAAAAAATTATCACTTTAATGGATAATTCTCATAAAAAACAAAGTCAAACGGACACCAAATTTTCAACATTTTTCGGTGAAAAATTATACCAATCAAATACAATTAATTACAATTCCCAATAAAATCATTTTTAGGCAATTCAATTCTCTATAATTCATTTTCTTTTCACCCATTTTTTACATTTGTAATCAAACAAATCCTTAAAGATTATTCAAACTCGTCTTTTGAATTGGTATCTAGTGTCATTGCACCTACAAATTACAAAAAGCCCAAAAAGTATGGCGTCGAATATGGAAATTTATATTAAGATATATTCCATAATTTTTAAAACATTGAGTCGATTGTGTTTTTTTTTTTTTATTTGTTTGGATATAAATAGGCATATACAAGGAGTTAGAAAAAAAAAAAGGAAAATACATCAAATTAATATAGTACTATGCGATTGCAAAAGATTGTCGCATTTTTCAATAAACGTGATGATGCATTGAACATAGTGACAAGAAAAAAACAATACTGTTTATTGTTATTATTTTTGTCCATTTGAATTAGCTAGAACTTCAATCATTATATACTTAATTTGAGTAAAATCAAGCTGCAAATATATTTATAGAATAATGCTACATATTCTCACTTGGATTGCAGTTTAGGTGGTGTTAGATGATAAGCAAAATGAGAAGTGAAATTAAGTGAGTCATTTAATTTCATTTATCATTTAATGTCACATCAATGCCACCTAAACTATGGTTACAATCCCAGTGGGTTGGTAACAAGTGATATCTTGCAAAGGTTTTTAGTTTCCAAAGAACACGTTCGACAATGACGAAGTTATTTTTTTCTTGTAAGGAGTGAAATTTTCAGGTAAAATATTGGAACTCCTTCTAATTAACACTCCTCGCTTCTCATATGTCAATATAACTATTCAATCCAATCATAAAATTGTACATATCATATTTTTTGTAACTTACTTAGAGATAAAATCCTACACGGTTCAGAAAATTCCTTCATCGCATTCTTAGTATACATTAAACTTTTCTAAATCAATTATAGTAGATTGCTTCTATAGAAGTACCAATTGACTTACCCAATTGGTACGGTGTCATGATTTAACTTAAATCTCTCTTATGGTAGAGGTCTCGAGTTCGAATGTTAAGGGACGCAGCGGAAAGTCGTGAAGGGTAAGAGGGAGGATTTCCTTTCAAAGCGGATAGTACGTAAAAGAACAATCAAGCATGAGGCTCGGGTCATTACAAATACAATATTGGAACAACTTTAAAAATACTTCGAATATATAAAGCAAATTCAGTTTGCTCAAATAATTTAATGTCGAGTTAAATCTTAATATGATATTAGAGCATAACTCAAAATGAGGAAATTATTAGAGCACAAAAGTTCGATGATTGGAATTCTGGGAAGGGATTTGGCACAGTCTTGGTTCCAGCTTGTAAGGCGTCGTGATAGGCCAAGCGAGAAATGCATTTAATGTGAGTCGAGCTTGATGGGAAGCCTGACATGGGCCGCAACAATCTTACACGAATGGGTCGGTTATGACCTAGTAACTTATGAGAGATATTGCAATAAGGGAAAAATTGAGTTAATTAAATGAGTACTCACTAAACTTTAGATTGTTACTCAATGTTCAATGAACTATTCATTACTTTACCCAATGTTCATTATAGCTAATTCCATGTATACAGCTGGACAAATGTCTGCGTGGCAAATAAAAAATGACGTGACACATGAATAATATCAACCTCTTATAATTTTTTTATTTTTTATTTTTAAAATATTTCATGTATCTTCTCCAAATTTTCAAATAGCTCCATTCTCAAATCACCTTCTTCCCCAAATCACGTTCATCTCCTATGCCTCTAACATGCTTTTTTGATTCGCAGGTCGCATGGATTTTATTTTATTTTTGGAATTGGAAGACTGCTTAGGAACTCATCAAGACCTTCGAAAAACCCAATCCCTTCCATGTTGTCATCTTCCCCACGTACCAATCCATTCCTTGGTTCACCATGAGAGTAGGCTCCTCGACTTCATTGCAAAATTCCACATTCAAATCCAACTTCTCAAAGTTCTTTGCAACTCTCCCAGGTTGCTTCCGTGCATTAGTTCAAGAACCTTTCTTACTCGATTTTCCATTGATTTATTAGGTGCCTCCACCTCTTGTGTAGATACAAGTTCATTTTGTACATTCACATTTTTATTTGGCTTCCCACCTGCCCATTTTCCTTTGATAGTATTCACTTTATTCTTCTTTTTTCTTTTTCTTCATCTCCATATCAGTCTTCCAATCAATATTAGACTCGCTCGAGTTTGAGAGTTCCACAATATCATCGTCATCATCAATGTATACTCTAGGAGCAAAGCTCTTCCACCCAACCTTATTATTTGCAATAGTTGCATTCCCCATTTGTAGGGAAGTAAACATAGGTGAAAACGGGATTCGCCACGAAGCTGCTCCTCAATTTTTCTCCAAATTCGTCATTTAAACAACCAACGTGATTTGGGGGAGAAAAGTGATTTGAAAATGGAGATGTTCGAAAATTTGGAAAAGATTAATGAAATTTTTTATTAAAAAAAATGTATAAGAGGTGGATATGATTCATATGCCATGTCATTTTTCTATTCGCCATGTAAACATATTTTTCTAGCTGTATACATGGAATTAGCTATTATGAGCATTGAGTAAAGTAACAAATAGTTCAATAGACATTAAGAGGGTGTTTGGTGGAAATTAAATTTAGATTTTTAGTTGATTGTAATTGTAGTTTTTGAAATGCGTAGTTGAAAAGTTGTGGAATCCATAAAAGATGTGGTTAATATTAATTGTTTGACTTTGATTTGAATTAAAATCAGATTTTAATCCAGACCAAATATGCACCAAATAACCATTTAAAATTTAATAAGGAAGTAGTAACCTGGATATAAGTTGAGTGAGCACTCATTTGATTAACTCCGAAAATATTGGAGTGTTACTAGCCTGCTGATAAGTTTTTGTCGTTTTGGATGCGAATTCTTGGCTCCAATTATTTCTTTTGTGGTAACATAGAAAACTAATTTGCTTATAAATAAACATTTTAAACTTTAGTCAAAGGTGATCTTAATCCTACTGTTCCAGCATAATTCAAGAAACGTAGAAAACTGGCAATTGGACAATATTTATAGTACTAAAACAAAACATAGTTCATCTTTACTTGAAATAACATAGGGAAACAACTTCCTAGTAGAAGGGAAACAATTGAAACAAGTTCTGCAAAAGCTTCTTCAACCATGAGTGTTGACAGCTTCCCAAACTAAATTCCTCGGAACTGGCTTTGTAAAATCCCGAGCCTGCAATGCAGCATTTTTCAGCGTCCTAATTGTCATAACATTAGCCTCCCAGAATGATGCACAATCGTAAGGCAATCCATGTTTCTTGCACAATTCCTCGACAAAAGGGGAGATTTTCCTAAGATGGCACCGAGGTAACCTAGGAAACAAATGATGTTCAACCTGAAATTGTAATCCACCATGAAACCAATCCATCCAAGATGAACATTTTATCCCAAGAGTCCCATTTGTTTGCTTTTCAAACCAGTCATTTCCTTTAGGAGGTCCAACATAAACACTTGATGAGAAATGGTTTAAACAGAACTGAACATGTTGAATCCCACATATGGTAAAACTGGCTATTACAAACATTAATCTTTCACCCCAATTTGGTAAACAAGAAACAAGCAAAGGGTACCAAATCCAGAATACTAGCAATCCCAAAAATTCTTGAATTCTGTTAGAAACTTTTCTATCAGATAATAAGAGAGCGAATGATTGTGCCCATAAGTTAATCCTGGCAAAACACATAACAGGATAAAATGTGAAATGCTGGTTACTGACCAAGAATCTGGCAAAAGAATCAAAATTCATTTTCCTATCATAGAAATAAGAAGTGATAGAGCTAAAAAGTTTAGACGAAACTGCGAAAAACGGCATGTGTTGAAGATCAGGATCATAATCAAGACTATTGCAAGCAATGTGGTGTGAATTGTGGTTCCATTTCCACCACTCAATGCTGATACCTGCAAGGCAATTTCCTGTAAGCACTTGAGCAAATCTGTTAAGCCCTGGTGTTAGCATAATCTGGTAATGCCCAGAATCATGACCAAGCCAACCACTCTGGATCCAAAGAAACCCCATTAAACCACCAGAAATCAAATGCACCAACGTGTTCTCACAGCAAAGAACACCATAAACACTCACAGCAAAAAGGATTATTATCGAACACATAGTGAAGAAAACAGTATGCCCTTTCTTGTCAAAAAGCCCCATCTTTGAAAACTCATAAACAAGCTTCCTATAATCCTTGGACGTATCAGAAATAGAATAATCTTCTAAGTAAAACCCATTAAAGAATTTATCAAGATGTTGCCAGGCACTACCTGGATGAAAAGCAACAAATGCATCAGTTGCATCTTGGCCGGCAAGATTCAAGAGTGGGTGCTCACCACCTGGGTGATGATTCACCCATTCCGAAACATCATACACCTTCCCCTGAATAGAAATCCACAGATCCCCCGGTTTCTTGTGATTTTTGAGCTCTTCTGAAGTAATGTACCTTTTCGATTCTGTCATCGAGATTCAAGAAAATGGTTGTTGAAAAGTTGGAAATGAAAGGAAAGAGAACCTTTAGTTATACAGTCTGTCTCTCACTCTCCTCTTTTTAAAAGAAAGGATTTTTGTATCATTGGAGTCTGTGAGGCAGAGATTCAGATCTGATCCTGAAGTGAGTTAGTGGCCATGTTTTTGAAATGGAGATACATAATAGTAATAATAATGAGTGAAAATTGTTATTCTTAACGTTAAAACCTTACAAAATCATAAATATCTTGACAGGTTGGATTTTGGGTTTTCATCATTTGCTCGGGGTGGGGGTGGGGGGGGGGGGTTCTCGTTGGTCCCATTTGCATGCGGTGGCCGTTGATTGGGCCGAAGGGAGAGGCGCGAAAGGAGTAAGGTAAGTAGACAGGCTGGCTTCGCTTTCCAGTCTGCCCGTTGCACATTCTTATGTAGCAAATGATTCTATTTACGATTATGCTTCACGTACATATGGGGTTCATGATCCTACTTACAATCATGCTTCATGTACATACGGTGTTCAAAGAACCCCCACAAATAACACAAATAGGCAGGGTGGGAGGATAATTTTTTTACTTTTTTATTGAGATGGATCCCACGTGGAACCCGCCCCATGTGAGAGGGTGCAGGAGACCCCTGTACAAAGGAATCATTTTATCAAACTCGGTTTAAATATTTGAATTCAAACCTAATTTTGATTGATGAAAAAGTTTTCATCCCACTAACTCATACAATTTATAAATTGTTTGAACATATTTGACATAGTGAATAACTTAAAATTAATTTTAATTACAACCAAACGAGCCTAGTTGAGCCCATTTTTCTTAGGGAATGAATGATTACATAATTACAAAGTTTTCAAGTTATATTTTCAAAATTAACAAACTTCTATATTTTGTTCAAAAATCAGATGATCACAATTTTTTGAACTCTGATAAAATTTTGGTCACATCTTGCGACCTTGGGTAAAAGTTAGTGAAAGTTAGTGATCAATAATTTAATAAATTAACAAACTTCTATATTTTGTTCAAAAATCAGATGATCACAATTTATGAACTCTGATAAAAATTTGGTCACATCTTGCGACCTCGGGTAAAAGTTAGTGATCAATAATTTAATAAATCACGCGACGATCACTATTCACACATAATTTATAATCACAGTCACAAATCACACAAAATCATAGTAAAAATAAATAAATTTTGTATGTCATAATTACAAATTTAGTCACAAACTATACATTTTTAGGTCACGTATTACTTATTCATCACAAACTATCAAAATTATTCAAATAATTGATCACAAACGCTTTTCATCCCACCCCACTACTCCACAACCACCGGCATCACTCACCCAAACGCCGTTGCCATCTTACCCGCACCAACAATCACCACCACTCAAAAACCGCGGCCACCACCACTTCCGCCACTCCACCACCATCAACACCACAAAAACGCTACCAACATCCCAACCAACAATTACGCACTACCAACACCCACCATCACAAATATACACAGACAAGTACACTTGAAGATTCAATTCTACCGCACCTCCACCATCACTTGCACCACCACCACCACCACCACCGTATACACCTTAAAGCTGTCGAAGATTTAGCGAGTTTTCAAGCCCTAAGTCCATTGAAAACCTCCAATCACCATCGAGAACATCTTCTAACAGCGTGTGCTCATTGTTGTGCCAACCACCAGACACACCTTCTTGGCACTACCACGAAGGCAGAGAACGATATTGTAGTTGGCGAGGGTGTGACTGTCCTTGAGAGAGAGAGTATAGATAGATGTAGGGTTTGGGTTGTGTGGGGATGGGATGAGATGGTGTTGCGTAGGTTGTGGGTTTGGGTGTGGGGGGTGGGGTGGGGTGGGGTTGGATATGGTGATTTTATATAAATATCGGAATTTTGGAAGAATTTATTTGAATCACGATTTTTGAAAGGGAGAATTGCAATCAAAGTAGCAAACGTTGTCCAAACTTTTCATTTGTATCATCATAGATACCAAAGCTTTAAAAAAATTCACAGCTCAAAGTCTAAACTGACGGGTTTGGTCCCAAAAATCGTCAGTTGACCCATAAATTTTTTTAATAACTTTTCCCAAATAAGACAAAGGTATTTTGGACATAACATATTTTCTTTATTACATAAAAAATTAAAAAACAAAACCACAAACCTCTATTCCCACCCTCATCTCCTTCTTTCCCAAACCCGTCACCCAAAAACCATCGTCGGTCGCCACCGCCATCGCCGGCACTACCGTTGGCACCACACCCATGTATATTCCCCACAAATCAAACCTCACACACACATACACACACACACACACACACACTCTCTCTCTCTCTATATATATATATATTCTCTGTATATGTGTTTAAAGAGAAGAAGAAAGAGAGGGTCGGGAGACGGGGTTAATTAATCATACAAAAAAATCAAGAAATCAAGATTAATTCAAAAATATTTTTGAATTACCCCCATAAACATACACATGGAACTCAAAGATTCGATAACACAATAAACAAAAAATGAACACCACCACCACCGCATCAACCTCCCTTAGTGGTGGCGCCACCACTTCTGCCAACTACTATCTGACACCATCTCGTCATCTCCTCCAACGCCTTCACCCCAACAACAATACCAACATAGCCAATCACCCCAATTCATTACGAATTCATCTACTGCTGGAGCTACTGGCACGTTATCATCGTCATCATAGTCATTTACAAGCATCACTAGTGCTTCTACCTCCTCCACCATTCAGCCGTTGAAGCTCGTGGATGCCTCTTTAGCCATTGCAAGTTACTGTACAACCATAATAATAGCAAGTACAAATCGAACAACCACCAAAAAAGATCACCAAGGATCGCCACATAAATTAAGGGCTTGGGTATCTAGTGGCAGAAGTTGAGTACTAGGGTTTGGGTAGTGTTTATAGTTGTAGATATATCTTATAAATGTGGACGGCACCATTGCCTCACTGCTGGTGTATATTCCCCAATCTCTTAACTTATAGTCTATCATCTTCTTCACCAATCCATTGCTTCCTTCAAACATTCAATCATTCCTCTCACTAACCTCCAAACCCTCTCACTGCCATGATGTAGGTAGTCGCAATGGTAGCTTGGGTACTTAGAGGCAGCAGTTGAGGGCTAGGGGTTTGGGTGGTGTATGAATTAGGCGGTTGACGACCACATAAGTACCAATGAATTGTTGAAGAGACGACGACGATGGTGGACACTAGGTGGGAGCATTTTTGGTTATAGGGTGAGGGGGTTGAGGAAGAAGGAGATTGTGGGGAGGGGGGGGGGGGTTTAATTTTCTATTTAATAGGGAAATGTGTTATGCCCAAAATACCCTTATTTTATTTGGGGAAAATTATTAAATTTTTAATTTATGGGGTCAACTATAAATTTCTGGGAAACTAACGGAAACGGTCACTTTAGACTGAAGTTCCGAATTTTTAGAGGTTTGATATCTACTATAACACAAATGAAATGTTTGAACAAAGTTTACTACTAAATGAAAGGTTTGATACCTTAACTGCAATTCTCCCTTTTTGAAATGTAAAGTTAAAATAAAGGCCCGCGTGTAATTTTTTCTCGTGGGAAAGTGATGGTTATTTTTAACACGAGCAATTTATTCTTGAAATGAACATGAGAAATTATTTAACTTACTTATTTTGCTCATAAGCAAACTTACAAGTAATTATATGAAATTAGGACAAACATGTACTTATCGCTGTTTTTGAAAAGTCTAAACTATTTTACAAAATTCAAAAAGTAAACATATTATATGTATATAATAGAGTTACATAATAGTTTACATACATAATTACACGTGATGTGGTGAAATATAATTGAGCCAGAATTTTTTCAATTAAATAAATTAAAAAAAAACTTCTCCACACTCTTTTCGACAACTCTTCTATTTGTAAACCATTATATAACTCCATTATATACAAATAACATTTCAACATATAATATTTCATACACCAATAATGAAGAAATCATCAAGAACTTTAATTTAAAATAAAAACTATGAAGTGTTTACTAGTGTATATATAACACAATAAATTTGAAAAAACACATATAGAGTATTAAATTACAATATACCAAAGAAATAAACATGTAAGATAAAGACCCCGTTTGATGCACATTGCTGGGGAGAGATTGCATTTTAAATAGTGAATTGATGAAAAATACGTGGTTAAAAAATAAGGAAATTTTTTGAATTTGCGTGTAATATTATTTTATTGAAGAATGTGTGGTTGAAAACGAGTTTTGAAAAAAATGAATTTTGTAAGAATGTGGATCAAACATGGTGAAAAATTGAAAATTGGTAATTTAATAACTCAATTTATTTAATTTAATGTATTAAACGTACCAAAATATGGCCCTTGTTTGAACCCTATTTTAAAGGAAAAATGTATTTTGGAATAGGGAAAAATTCATAGGTCGGGGATTATCTTTCACGAAATCAAAAATCAGGCCCCAAAGTTTAAATTTACAAAACTCAAGTTTTTCCATGAATGACTTAATTATATTTTACAATTAATCTATTAAATTAAATGTTTAAATGTAATATAATATTTATATAATTGACCCACTCCACCCCACCTCCACCTCCACCTCCACTGCTCCGACGATCAACAATTGTTCTCCAGCCGTGCTTAATTTCGACAACTATGTTCCGGTGACCGTTGGCCGCCACTTAATTTCGGTAACTGCTCCGATTCCAATGTCACAGATATCAAATTAATTGGTCACAGATTATTTTAAGGTCACAATTGAAAAAATTATAAGTCACAGATTTTTAATTGATCACAAATTAAGAAAATTAGTTAGTCACAGATTATATTTTGAATCACAGATTAACAAATTTTAAGGTCACAATTAAATAGAACTATATAATTGGTCACATATCGATATAGTTGGTCACATACACCCAAACACTCGTCCCCCAATCCCAAACACCACCAATACTTGGTCACAGGTCACAGACGACCAAATAGTTGGTCACAGACACTTTGTCTCATTCGTCGCTGACCCCAATCCCTAAAACACCCACCAATAATAACACCACCGTCGCCCCATCGTCACCCCGTCACAACACCACCACAACCACCGCCATAATAATAACAAAAAATAACCATCACATCGCCGCCCGCACCACCACACCAAGAAAAACATCACCACCGTCGTCGACTCTGCCACAACACCACACAACCGTTACCACAACAATAACAAAAACGACCGCACCACAGTGCAACCACACGGACCGCCACTGCAACCACCGTCAACCACAAGCACATCAAAACCCGACAGCCACCACCTCCGCACGCTGGAGCAATCTGAGAGATTTTCTCGTTGTGGCGATCGCCACCTCCACCTGCAACAGATCGATAGATCGACTTTGCCGTTTTGGTCCACCCACCCAACCCACAGATCGACACCCCCACATTCACAGATCGACGCTGCCGTTTTGGTCCACCCACCCACCTCCCTTGCAGCAGTGTGGACACTGCTGTGTCGCACCAGCGTCGACGTTGACGTGACACAGTAGCGACACTACTGTCACAGCAGTCGCGACGCTACTGCGACGCCGATAGCAACGTTGCGGCTGCTGTGACAGGGTGGAGACGGGAGTGAGAAGGGACAGGGTGAAGGGAAAGGGGAAGAGGCTGCGGGCGGTGACGACGACGGGCGGTGGAGGTGGAGGCATCGGGTGAGAGAGGGGAAAGAAATGAAATGGATTAGGGTTTGGATAGGGTTTTATAGTTAAAATAAATTTGGTGGGGTAGGTAGTAGGGTGGGTATATAGATTAATTTAATTTACAATATTATTATTAATATTAATTGTAAAATTAAAACCTGATTTTTTATTAAATAAAGTTAAAACCGGATTTTTAAAAATGCCAAACTTAATACCTGGTTTGGTGTAATTTCCTCTTTGGAATAATGATTTAGTAGAGAATGCGTGGTTAAAAAATAAGAAAAAAATCGATTTACCTATAAAATTATTTTATAGAAGAATGTGTAGTTGAAAATAATTTTTTTTTTAAAATAGTAATTTTTTGAAAAAAAGGACTCAAACAGGGGCACGGTAAGATTAAATCCTTAGATGAATAAAATGTTTTTATCATTCATAGGGTACGATACTAATTATATTTATACTCATAAACATTTTCAATTGTTGGTTAGTTAGCATGAAATAATGATGGGTCACTACTCAAATTTAATGAGAATTTAGTGCTTGTTTCTCCCCCATTCTGGGAGAAGAAATAAAATTTTGAATAGTATTTTTTGGAGAACGTGTGGTTGAAAAGTAACGCAATTTTATTGGTTTGTATCAGATTTGAGAGAGAACACAATAAGAAGAGAATTATGTTTAATTCAACTTGATAGAAAAATGATTACAGCAGCTACATAAATAAGAAAAAGGAGTTGGCACCAAAACTAACTAACTCTAACTAACATTCTAACAACTAAGCTAACCATCTAACAGAAGTGAAAAGTGGCAATGTTCGAGAGAGATCGAGAGCCATCTAGAATCTAACATTCCCCCCTCAAGATGTACTGTGGATATCCTTCACAGACATCTTGGATATGAAGGAAGCAAGAGCCGGAGCTGGAAGTGGCTTGGTGAAGACATCAGCAAGCTGATGCTGAGAACGGATTGGGAGGAGCTTGACTATCCCTGAAGCAACCTTATCACGAATGAAGTGGCAGTCTATCTCGATGTGCTTAGTCCGTTCATAAAAGATAGGATTATTGGCAATCTGAATAGCGGCTTGATTGTCACAGAAAAGCACAGCAGGAGTGCTTGCAGATGATTGAAAATCCTTCAACAATTGAGCTAACCAGAGGAGCTCACTGATGGTAGCAGCAAGGGCACGGTATTCTGCCTCAGCAGATGAACGAGAAACGGTGGTCTGTCTCTTTGCCTTCCAAGAAACTAATGAATCTCCAAGAAATATACAAAAACCAGTAGTGGATTTTCTGGTGTCAACACAAGATCCCCAATCAGCATCTGAAAAAGCTCTTAAACTGACTGGAGAGGAAGAATAAGCTGGAAAGAATAAGCCTTGACCAGGGCTGGTTTTCAGAAAACGCAAGAGATGATGTACAGCCTTAAGATGTGGCAGACGAGGTTGAGACAAGAATTGACTTAATTTGTGAACTGCATAAGTAATATCCGGCCGAGAGATAGTTAAATAAATCAGCCTGCCAACCAACCTACTGTAAGAAGTTGCATCAGATAACAAATCCCCTTCATGAAGACTAAGAGATATCCTTGGATCCATGGGAGTTGCTACTGGCTTGCAATCCAAATAACCTGCATCTTCCAACAATTGCAAGGTGTAATGACATTGAGAAATCACAATGCCTGACTTGGAACGGGCAACTTCAATGCCCAAAAAATACTTCAAACACCCCAGATCTTTCAATTTAAACACTGAATGTAAGAAAGATTTAAGGGAGTCGATGACCACAGAATTGGGTCCAGTGATGACTATGTCATCCACATATACCAATAAAGCCACAAAACCATTGCCGGAGCCTTTGGTGAACAGAGAGTAATCTGCTTTTGACTGAGTGAAGCCATACTGAACAAGTGCCTGGGAAAACTTAAAATTCCACTGGCGACTGGCCTGCTTGAGTCCATAAATGGATTTATGTAACCTACAAACAGGTGTACCCTGAGTGTTCTGAACATTATACCCAGGAGGAAGATCCATGTATACCTCTTCAAATAAATCACCGTTCAGAAATGCGTTGTTGACATCAAGCTGAGATAAAATCCAGTTGTGGCTGGCTGCAAGAGCAAGAAGGACTTTGACAGTCACAATTTTTGCTACTGGGGAAAAAGTGTCGAAATAATCAAGACCCTCTTGTTGGGTGTACCCCTTGGCCACGAGACGAGCCTTATGTCTCTCAATGGTCCCATCTGAGGTATATTTTATTTTGTAAACCCATCGACAACCCACAGTTTGTTTACCAGAAGGCAAAGGCACAACTGACCAAGTCTTGTTTTGTTCCATAGCATCAAGTTTTGACTTCATGGCATCACGCCACTCTGGAATTTTGACAGCCTGATGATAGAATTTTGGTTCAAAAGTAGAAGAGAGGGTCAGTATGAGATGTCTGTGAGTGGGTGCCAGTTTATTATATGACAAGAAGTGACTAATATTATGAGGTGAAGGAGAAGGAGTTTGAGAGATTAGATTACAGTGGTAATCTTGAAGATATTTTGGGGCATGAATGGCCATACGAGATTTTCTAACATTGCTGATGGAGATGGGTTGATCATCAGAATTAGAGGAAAATTGCTCAGTGATAGGCTGGGACATATGTTCAGAAGCCTGTATGGGGATTGACTGAGATGATAAATGATTGTCAACTGGTGAAATCTGAACATTAGACTCTGAAGTGGTAGCTTGAAGATGAGAAAGATCAGAAGTGGCTGATGGTGGATTTGGCAGTACAAGATCAGGAAATGGATCAACAATAGAAGCAGATGGTTTTATGGAATGAAAAGGAAATATATTCTCGTGGAAAACCACATCACGAGATATGAAAATTTTCTTGGAATCAATATCATAAAGCTTGTAACCTTTCACTCCGGGAGGATATCCCAGAAAAACACAGAGCCTAGCCCTTGGCTGAAACTTGCTTCGATGAGCAGATAATGTGGAGGAGAAGGCTAAACAGCCAAAAACTCGAAGGGTAGAATAGTCTACAGCTTTCTGGTAGAGTAAAGCATAAGGAGTTTGATGTTTTAAAATAGGAGAGGGAGTCCTATTTATGAGGAAAGTGGCAGTCAACACACACTCAGTCCAGAATTTGATTGGAACTTTTGACTGGAAGAACAAGGCCCTCGCAACATTCAAAAGATGCTGATGCTTACGTTCCACCACAGAATTCTGCTGGGGTCTCTCCACACAACTAAATTGATGTAAAGTGCCATGGGATGCGAAAAAATCTGCAAGTGCTAGTTCAGGGACATTATCTGACCTAAAAGTCTTAATTTTGGCATTAAACTGAGTTGCCACCATGTTAAAAAATCTTGGAATAATAGCGCTTACGTCTGATTTTTGCTTTAACAGATAAATCCATGTGAATCTCGAAGAATCATCAACCAATGTTAAGAAAAATCTGTAACCCGTATGTGATTCAACCTGATATGGACCCCAAATATCAGCATGAACGAGTTCAAAAGGATGATCAGAAACACAATTATTTGATATAAAAGACAATCTCCTTTGCTTAGCAAGTGGACAAATGTAACATGGTAAATGTCTACTAGATTTATTGAAATCATAAGGCAAATGATCCCTTAACCAGTCCAATCTTTTGAAAGAAAGATGGCCTAACCTATTGTGCCAAACATGCACAGATACTTGGTTTACACAAGTGTTTGAAACATAATCTAATGTCTTAACATCAAGAACATATAAGTCTTCCACCTGGTCACCCTTGCCAATCATCGTCTTGGATCTGAGGTCCTGAATAATGAAGTGATCATCAGAGAAGCTAATGGTGAGTTTCGATTCAAGTGTCAAAGCACTAACTGAGATCAAATTAAATTTGAATTGCGGCACAAACAAGACATTATGCAGCATAATTTTTGGACTTAGTCTAACATCACCACACATCTTGACTGATATCTGTGTGTGATTTGGCAAGGTGACAATCGTATTTTCAATAATTCTCATTGATATGAATGCTGTGGCAGAGCAACATATGTGTTTGGTTGCACCTGAATCGATTAACCAAACATCTTTGAATAGCAGATTATGTGCTATTGAGAAAGAGTAACACTTACCTGCAGCATATGAGTTAAGGCTGCAGTCATTCGAATCATTAGGATTCATATTGATACCCGAGGACAAGTGATTAGATAGCATTGCCATGAGCTGCTGGTATTGATTGGTATTTAAATTCTGAACAAAATTTCCAACAACTGATTGCTGTTCTCTCTTATCTTCTTTCAGCCCATCAGTAGACACATTAGCAGAAACAGAAAGTTGATTCACATTGTTTTGCCCAGAAAAATCCCTTGATCTCGTCCTGAACCCAGGAGGATATCCGTGAATTTTGTAACACTTGTCAACTGAGTGTCCATGGATTTTGCAATGTGTGCAATATGCTTTGTCCTTCCTGAAGTTTCTAGCTGATCCATACCTCATGTTGTAACCATAATTGGCAGATCCAACAGCAGATCTGTTGTTATCAGCAGCTCCATACCTCACATTTGTACCATGATTAATATATCCAGCAGCTAATCTGTTGTTATCAGTCTTTAAAGCAAATGCAACAGCATTATTCGAATTATCTGCAGCATCTGTGTGTGCTATCTTCCTTTGGTTTTCCTCCTGATTAATCAATGCGAATATCTTATTGATTGGAGGCAATGAATCAGATAATAGAATCTGTCCCCTAACCTGAGAAAAAGAGTCGTTCAGTCCCATAAGAAAGGACATCACATATTCTGTTTGATAGTGTTCATTTAAACCCTTCACACCCTCACAGGTGCACTTCCCACAGCTGCAATTGGGGCGATAATTGCTTAATTCTTCCCAGATCGTTTTGAGCTTAGTAAAATATATGCTAACTGTATCCTGGTTTTGAGATAAATTCATCAATTCCTTCCTTAATTGAAAGATACGAGGACCATTTTTCTGTTGGAACCTATCTCTCAAATCATTCCACATATCTCTCGCGGAAGTTGCATAGATAACACTAGCTGAAATGTCTTTAGAAATGGAATTCAAAATCCATGAAATAACTATGTTGTTATTCCTGACCCATGAGTTTATCAGATCTGGTTCGTCATCAGCAGGCTTGGATATGGAACCATTGACAAAACCCAGTTTGTTCTTCACTGATAGTGCAATAATCATTGCACGACTCCAGGAGCTATAATTCTCTCCAGTGAGTTGCAGAGACACCAAAACCAATCCAGGACTATCCGAATGATGGAGGAAGAATGGGCTGGCAGAATCATCAACGTCAATCTTCACAACCTGTCTCGGCTCTGGCTGAATTTCAGGATCCATGATAGAATAGATGTAAATAATGATTTAATTGTGTTATGATAATAAATGCAACGGATGAACCTGCTGCTCTGATACCATATCAGATTTGAGAGAGAACACAATAAGAAGAGAATTATGTTTAATTCAACTTGATAGAAAAAGGATTACAGCAGCTACATAAATAAGAAAAAGGAGTTGGCGCCAAAACTAACTAACTCTAACTAACATTCTAACAACTAAGCTAACCATCTAACAGAAGTGAAAAGTGGCAATGTTCGAGAGAGATCGAGAGCCATCTAGAATCTAACAGTTTGTGTGTAGAATATTTTATTGAGTGAATATGTGGTAGAAATTGTTTACTGTAACAAACAATGTTTGATAAAATGGATGACAAACAGTAACTTAATTTAATTATCAAAATTTTTAAAATATAAATATAATAATTTTTATTTGCCCCCACTTGGCTCGACTCCGCCAAGAAGACGAGCCAATATATTGCATATTTAGAATTATTTTTAGATGATAATAAATTTGTTCTTGGAAACTTCAGTTGCCCACATTTGGCTCTTGTCATGCTATACAAGCAGGTTCAATGACAGGAATTAAAAATAGGAAGATAGGTGAAGCAACATCATTGTACAATTTGAAAAAAAAAAAAAAAAAAGTTTAGCCACATAGGTGCACATGTCCATGCCCCTGATCGTAGATTCTATTTGAGTAACATCATTCCTCATTTTTAGCTCTCTCAAATAAGCACTAAATTACTTTCGCGGATGTAAATCACACCGTCCATCAAATACAAGTGGAACCGTGGAAAAGAGATGGAAGTTCAATGATTTAAATTTCTCAAATGAAAAACTAGACATCAAATTACACAATGATTTCATTTAAATAGAAAATTATAAAAACAAAAACAGAAATACAAACAAATTTAGAAACTCAGGGAGCAATCGACACAATTTGAAAATGTTTAGGGGCTGAAAATGCAATTTATGAAACTATCAAGTATATCCCTTTCACTCTCCCTTGATGCTCCCAGGAACACAAACCCAGACAGAACCTCAGTACATTACACAGGACTATCACCTTGAAGACTACCCCCTACTCCCCACCCCCAGTCCCAGTTCCATCTCCGCTACTTGACATTTTGAATCTGCCGCGAGGCCCCTGATTTTATCATTCTCACTGGGTAAAATTTCTGTTATCCATCAATTTCGTTGACCCTTTTGTTTCCTTTATCTTCTGTGTTTTATTTTGATATTACACGTTTTCTGTTGATTCGGGTCATGATACTAGAAGCACAATCTTGTTCAAGTTATATCTGAATTGGGTTCTTCAGCAATTGAATTTTTATGGAAGGTTTTCTGGTTATGTAATATAATCTGTGTTTATTGACTTGTATTTGCTTGTAAATTTGTTGAGAATCGCATAAACTTGGAAAGCTTCATAAATTAAGAAAGACTGACTTCACAATTGGTGAATTTGATATCTGGCTCAGCCAAATGCCTTGTAAGTTTAGACTGATAAGTAAATAAATACTAGTTAAAGAAAGAGTTGCGAAAAAAAAAAAAATTAAATTAAATTCTTGCTCATACAGTCAATTCATTGAAGATGAATAGAACTCCAGTCCTACGAGAAAACTTGGATATTTGATTAGCTTGATTAAGCTCTTCTTTGGTGCTTTTTGCACAAGGCTGATCAACCATTTTATCAGAAAATGTCAGCAATTTGTTGCCCAACTAGAACAAACCTCCTCCTTGTCCATAAATTTGTCAACAACTTCTTTTGGCTTCAAAGCAACCAATCAATCAAATTCGCTCCATAAGACACCTTACATTCCCATCAGACCCGTGAAATTTAGATAAATCTAGGACATTGAATATATGGCTGATTTGGAAGTCACATGTTAAATCATCCACATAAGCATTAGTCATGTTCATGGTAGAAGGAAAAATTGTATTTTGAGAGCCGCCATCTTGAATGCGAGGATTGCATTAAAAGAGTTGTACAACTAATTGTATTCCATTGAGTTAGGGCCGTAGGGGTTTCCGTTTGTTTTTGAAACTATTGAGTATACCACAACTCCACGAGTCACCAATCCACAACCTCGCTCATAAATGAGAATATCTTGGGCTAGGCTAGATTGAGCCCTTGTTTGGGCTCCATTTTTTAGAAAATTCATTTTTCTCTCTCTTATTTTCAATCACATTTTCTCCAATAAAATAATATTACATAAACCAAAAACTTTTCTTTATTTTTTAACTACACATTCTCCAAAAAAATCATTATTCCAAAATATAAGTTTCCTCAAATTCTCATTAAAATGGAGCCCAAACAGGGGCTGAGTCTCACAATTACCTGTAAGTGACATCCTCTCATTCAGAGTTCACTTGGCATGGATGATTGTTACCATTGAAATTGATGTTGCAATCAAACAAGAGAAAGGGAAAAAGGATGACAATGAGGGGGAGGAGGAGGTGGTAGTGGTCCCAGAAAGGTTAAATAGAGGAAATGATTCGGAGCCTGAACAGAAATATAATCCACAACTAATGCTAAATGTATAAAACCAACGAAAAAACTAACCACCGATTTAAGAAATTTTTCTTGCTAGTTGACCTTAAAAGGGAAGAAAATCGTAGGATCTAAAACACAGAGACAACAAGGGAAAAAAATAAAACAGAGAAAGGGAAAAAGAGTGACGTTGCAGGTTGTCTCCTGTAATTGTCGTCTGCCATTGGAAACTTGCAACTTCACATGGGGTGTTTTGCACTTCAGTTGTAGAGCTAGGGCATGCTCCGGCTCTTCATTTTTTTTCCTTTTGTTTTTAATTTTAGGGTTGGATCGTATTCAACAGAACTCCAACCTTAAAACGATCTGGTCTATGAAAAACTAACCAAAAGCTACGACTATTAAAACAACAGCTTAAAAATGGCAAGAATGAGGGGCAAATGCCTCAACTGCCTTGAGGTGTGCGCCTTAGTATGTCAAGGCATAAACCATAACAGGGCATTCAAAGTGTAAGTTTTGAGGCTCCTAATGAAGGCCTGTCTCAATTGTGTCAGCCTCTGACGCATTTGAAATGTTGATAGGAGGTGTCTACGAGGATTTAATTAGGTTGAAGGTCGCCATTGAGAAAGAACTAGTAATTCAATCCCAGCCTTCTGGGCTGAACTATGTTTGACTACATGACATTATTAACAGTAAATAAAAATGATGAATAAAACAAAATTAAGAAGAGATCAAAAGTAGTATCAGATGCATTTGTAACTAAGCTACCTCATTTTAGTGTAATATAAATTGAGGCATATTTAAGCATTGGTGTAGATTTGTTTCAAGCATTGGCTTAACTTTTGTTATAAATAGATATTTAGGATGACATGCATACTACATGGCCTGTAATGTGATATCTATGCAGAGATAATGGCATTTGAGCAATATGATTTGCAGGTATTTTGACAATCGGTTGGTGCAGTTAATAGTATCATGGCACATTTGCTTTCAACCTCACGTCCTTCAGATATTGCTTCCAGCAGCAAGACATACTACAAACCATCAAACCGAGGCTCAATTTCATTCTCTGCATCTCTTAGTTTGCCTATTTCTCACCTGTCACTGAAAAGGCTTTCTATCCGTGGAAAAAAGTCACAAAGATGCTGTAGCATATATGCAACAGCTGTTTCCACGAGCCAAGAAGCCAAAACTGAACCTGGATCTGGTTCGTTTGGTAGTTCAAGTGAAGCTTCCACTCCAAAGAAGGTCATGGTAATTGGTGGTGATGGATACTGTGGTTGGGCTACTTCCCTTCACCTCTCCAACAAAAATTACGAAGTTGCCATTGTTGACAACCTTGTTCGTCGCCTTTTCGACCACCAGCTTGGTCTTGATTCTCTCACACCAGTATCTTCTATCCATAACCGGATCAGGCGTTGGAAGTCTTTAACCGGTAAAGACATTCAACTCTACATTGGTGACATATGTGACTTTGAGTTCTTGTCTGAGGCTTTCAAGTCATTCAAACCCGATGCTGTTGTCCATTTTGGAGAACAGCGGTCCGCTCCATACTCCATGATCGATAGGTCAAGAGCCGTATTCACCCAACAGAACAACGTGATAGGGACACTTAATGTTCTCTTTGCTATAAAGGAGTTTAAAGAGGATTGCCATCTTGTGAAACTTGGTACCATGGGCGAATATGGCACTCCAAATATAGACATTGAGGAGGGTTACATAACAATTACACACAATGGAAGAACGGATACGTTACCTTATCCCAAGCAAGCAAGCTCCTTTTACCATCTTAGCAAGGTCCATGATTCCCACAACGTTGCTTTTACTTGCAAAGCTTGGGGGATCAGAGCAACTGATCTAAATCAGGGAGTGGTCTATGGGCTGAGAACAGATGAGACAGCAATGCACGAGGAGCTGTGTAACAGGCTTGATTACGATGCAGTGTTTGGAACTGCACTGAATCAGTTCTGTGTCCAGGCCGCTGTTGATCATCCACTAACAGTCTATGGCAAGGGGGGTCAGGTAATCTTTGCATGTTGACATGTATATGCATTCAGATCATTATAAACTTATTCTGCGTCCAAAGATCATTTTGGATGAGGCAATATTAAAGTTGAAATTTTCTTTTATGCTGCTCAATATATAATTGACTCTTTTAATGCTATTCAAGAAAGAAACACCCACTCGTACGTGCACAAAACTGTGTTACTCTTACCTCTTGCAAATGCATACACGATTATTGGGTCACTTGTATGATATTTTTACTTAGACTATTCACTACAAGTTTTATTGGAAATGACCGGACTCAATATATTTTCTGATTCTCTCATTTTTTACACAGACGAGGGGGTATTTGGACATAAGAGACACAGTTCAATGCGTTGAGCTTGCTATTGCCAATCCGGCTCAGCAAGGCGAATTCCGGGTTTTTAACCAATTCACAGAACAGTTTTCAGTCAACCAACTTGCCACCCTCGTTACGAAGGCAGGAGAGAAACTTGGCCTTCAAGTGCGAACCATATCCGTACCCAATCCAAGAGTCGAGGCAGAAGAGCATTACTATAACGCCAAGCATACGAAACTTGTTGAATTGGGACTCAAACCCCACCTTCTCTCAGATTCTCTTCTTGACTCGTTACTCAACTTTGCTGTCCAGTACAAGGATCGAGTTGACATTAAACAGATAATGCCAAGTATTTCGTGGAGAAAAATTGGAGTCAAGCCAAAGACTGTTTCTGCATAAAGAAAACAAGTCGGTCGAGTGCATCACGTCCGAAGTTATATCGAATGCCCCAACTTTAGATGATATGTACGGTCCGGAGGGTTACTGTCCTAACTAGCTCTATCTCAATATATTAGTGGACGTCAAATGAAATGGTTTTTGGTTTAAATTTCATTTACCATATTAGCTTCAGCATAAATCTTTTGTTTAAGACACAATTTTTTATTTGGGTAGTGTATTGTGTAGACAGGTACTGTTTCCATACAAAATAGCCCCATTCTATATATTTTACTACTGGGCAAGAATGGGTTTGAACCCTCAGAAACCGTAGTTGGTAGGTACATGATCTATCCCTGTTCGACCCAAGAAACCTCTTTCTTGCCGTCCAAGAAAATGTCCACAAATACAAGTAAACCTAAACTCCAAGTAAGCTTGCCAACTAAGCAAATCTATATAAACGGTCTTAAAAGTAACACAACGTATATTATTGAAAATTATTTTAATTTTATCTACAACGAGATCTAACTTCGACATCAGAGTGCTTTTGACTGCCACCTTTTGATGATCGAGTACTTCTGTTCGAGTGGATCTTGAAAGGGTGTTGGTCCTTTTTTCGATCACTTCTATATTACCCTTTTTTAGCCTTGAAGACGCTCTTTCGTGTCCTCCTTTCTCTTTTGTTTTGGCATCCTCCCTTCAGTCACGCCCACTATCGATGAGTTACTAATAATCTCTTAAGAAAAGAAAAAGAGAGATGATTAGCTAATAACTAGTCTCTAACAGAAAGGCTAACCCCATAAGTAAATATATGATTCTTAGCCCTGTTCCTCCCCATGTGAATATATATTTTTTGTTTAGAGAGAATTACGCTTTCTTGTTTTTAGTACAAGTAAATAAAGATGTTTGGTACACGAAGTCACGATCTGATAGATATCTATCTAACTATACTTAGATATAAATATGTCTTGATCTGTAATCAAAGAAAGAAAATGGAAATGACTCTTATCTTGACACTTGGAAGAACGGTTTCTATGGAGAGGAAGGGAATAACAAGAAGCCTATTTAACATTGTTGACAATGAAACTTACCAAAGAGATTCATTTCTCAACAAACATTGGCTTGTCCACAAATACAATAAGTCATTCCCTAGATCTATTTGAATTACTTATGATCCAGTTATTTCCAAGTACATATCATCCACTACATTATACGCTGTCTCTGCGACTGCCAAAAGCTTTCCCTCTCTAGGATATCGAATGTTGTATGTAGAGTGAAACAGGGTGTATGGCTCTATTTGTTGATGGGAGCGCTACAAGCAATTTTAGATAGGGGTGTCCAAAAGTCTCGAACCGAATCGAGCGGTTTTTCATAAACTAAACACTCGAACGGGTACCCGAATCGAGAACTAATGGGTTTGGGTCGGATCTCGGGTCTAGACCAAGAATCGAAGAACCGAATAAGAACCGAAACTAAATAAATTTTTTATTTTTTATATTGAATTAATTAAATTATTTTTTTTTATACAAATTAGCAAATTAATTAAATAAATTAAATTATTTCATAATTTTAATTTTAAAGTCCAAATTATTTTTAAAATCAATTAGCCCATTTTAATTTGAAGTAAATGAATATACTTTATGCAGTTTTGCTATAATATTAATATCTACTTTTTGGTATTTGTATGCATTGAATTAATCTTATTGGACGGCTAGTTATTTATATGTTTTTGAATCGTGCTACGTTAATTTGTAAAAGTTACGAATGAAATGTCATTAGTTGTATTTATGTAATGTTGCTGAAAATATTAAAAAATTTAATTATGGTACGGAACCGAATGGAACCGACCCAACCTGAACCAAACCGAACGGAACCGAATTCGAACGGTTCCATAATTATATTTGGACCCGATGGATCCATTTATTAAATACCCGAAAATTTTGGGTCGGTTCGGGTCTCTTCAGAACCGAACCGAACCGAACCGATCCACGGACAGTCCTAGTTTTAGACATCAACAAGTACCTTTATAAAATGAAACGTCCAAATAATATTCTACCTCAGGTTAGTGATGGCAATCGAGCCGAGCGGCTCGTCGGCTCGGCCGCTCGGCTCGTACTGTAGCGATCCACGAGCCGCTCGGGCTCGTCAAAAGACGAGCCCGAGCTCGAGTCGAGCGGACCCGTTCATAGACGAGCCGAGCTCGGCTCGGCTCGTTAAGAGACGAGCGCTCGTGGGGCACGAGCCCACGAGCCGAGCTCGTGGGCTCGTGAAAAACATTAAAAAAAAAAAAAAAAACTAAGAAAAACAAAAAAAATAAAATAAAATTTGACGAGCCACGAGCTCGTGGGCCGAGCCGAGCTCGCCCACGAGCAAAACGAGCCGAGCAGAAAGCTCGGCTCGTTTTGTAACGAGCCACGAGCTCGGCTCGTTGCCGTAGGGCAACGAGCCGAGCTCGTGGGGCAATGGGCCGAGCCGGCTCGGCCCATTGCCATCACTACCTCAGGTACCAAATTACACTTGTCACTCGGAACTTTTAGCATGAGATAAATGAACGGTGTTGCAGTAGACTGAAATGTTGCAATTGTAGTCTACGTAAAATGAAATACCTTTGTGATCAAATACTAGTGGTCGAATTGTTTTTGTCGAGTTGAATCCTTCTAAGATTACGATTGGCTCCTTGCATTTCTTATCTGTGTTCATAAGAATTCTGTCACCACATTCGTAAAAATCCTTTGTAGTGTGTCTAGGATTTTTTAACTTCTGTAGCAAAACTTAAAAGGTTAGGCTCACAACTCAATTGACAATGAAGATGACTTGGTTCATAAAGAATATAAAATTCCATCTCAAGGAAGAATCTAACCACAGACAGAGAGAGAACAAAATGTAAATAAAACTCTATAATGAAGTCTCTAGTCAATTGCACGGCCAAATTAACTCAACAAGACAGCAAAAATTGTCCAACAGACTCATTTAATATGACAACTACACCTTCCATTGAAAATATAATGTCACACGTAATCTACAACTTCCATTCACAGACATAAAAATGACCCTACTGGCAACAATCTAAACTCCAGTTGTTTCTCAAAGGAGAAAGGAATGTACGTACCTAACTGTATGAACCTTGGAGTAATTTAATAAAGAGTAGGCACATCTTACCAGAGTCATTAGGCTACTATTCTTCACGGGATGTCTTTTTCCTCAACTGCAAACCACCATGCCCATTTTTCCGCTAAGATCCAACAGGGGCAATGCCTTTTGATTTGGCTGCGGCAGTTGCTGCGGCCGCTGCAGCCGCAGCGGCTGCAGCTGCAGATGCTGCTGGATTAGGCGTCGAGGGAGGAACGGCATTGGATTGCGAATTACTTTGTGTTGTAACTATCTGTTGCTGTTGCAGTGTTTGCTGAGAGTTTACCTCAGCAAGTAGGGCCTTGATCTGACTTCCTGTAAGAGTCTCGTGCTCAAGCAAAGCATTGGCAAGAGCATGATGTTCTTTACTATGTGCGGTGAGAATGGCTTTGGCGTTGGCATATGCTGTTTCCAAGAATTCTCTCACTTCCTTCTCAATTTGGAGCCTAGTTTCAGTGCTCATGCTCTTACCATTATCATCATAGTTGTGAGTAACGACTCCGACTTGTTTGCTCATGCCATACTTCGTAACCATTGCTCTTGCAAGATTGGTTGCTTGCTGGAGATCACTCGATGCACCTGAAGTCACTTCGTTTTCTCCAAAGATGAGCTCTTCTGCAACTCTCCCACCCATGGCAACATTGAGATGAGCAAGCATCTGTTTACGCGACATACTCGTCTCGTCCTTGTCCGGCAACTGAGCAACCATCCCAAGAGACATACCTCGTGGTACAATGGTTGCTTTATGCACGGGTAACGCCCCATCAGTATGTATGGCTACAAGAGCATGGCCACCCTCGTGGTAAGCAGTCAGTTTTCGTGATTCCTCTGATATAACAGCCGATTTGCGCTCACTCCCCATCATGATTTTGTCCTTAGCATGCTCGAGATCAGCCATGCTCACTGCTTTGGCACCATCCATCGCAGCCTTGAGCGCAGCAACATTGACCAAGTTTGCAAGATCAGCACCAGAGAAACCAGGAGTTCCTCGAGCAATAATCATAAGATCAACATCATCTGCCTTGAGAACCTGTCAAATGGCATTCGAGTAAAGCTAAAAGATCAAAATGAGGATCTTACATCAACAATGGACGCATAACAATACAAACAATAAGATGATGGGAGAGAATCATCAAAATCAATGTTCTAAAATGTGTAATGCACTGCGATGCGTCGAGGCCGAGAATCGAGAATCACAAGTTTAGGCGTGTCAATGCAAATAAGCGCCATAATGCTTTTCGTATTTTTAAGGCATTAAATATATTTTTATACAAAAAAAATAGATTTTTTACCAAAAAAAAAAAAAAATTTAGGCGGCATAATGCGCCGCCTAATGGGATTAGGCGCGCCTAGGAGGGATTAGGCAATGCGCCGCCTTTTAGAACAATAACGCATTTTTCCGCGCATTCCCCAAATTCGACGCGTTTTCTCCGCACATCGTGCCTAGGCACGCCTACGCGGCGCATTTTAGAACATGGATCAAAATTTCCTATTAATCTTTTGGAATCAACAGCTACTGGAACAAATAAACAGTCCTAACTCAAGGACTCATGCCTACTTGCTTCAGCACAGGAAAACCAACCTTGCGTACGACGTGAAAGGCTAATTCAGCAAGGAATCCCATCCAAGCCCCGACTAAAAAATACCCTGTTTCTCTTTAGACATCCCTTAGATTTATCCCACACGTTCAAAGAAAATTAAAAATGGAGGTCATATGTAATGGTTAATAGGGGCAACTTGATGAATTTGCCAATCGACAAAATTTCAAATACTTCAATTTAAAGAACCATATATCAATTATTCAAAAAAAGAAATCCATCATTACATTTGTTGTGTCAGTCATGTAAAAAATATTTTTTAAATTGATTAGTTAACAAAGGTGGTTATTTAGAGAGATGAGAATAAGGTTAATCAAATAAAGGTGGTCATTTAGAGATGAGAATCTCTTCAATTATAAAATCCATGAAAATTGAGAGCAAAGAGAGACAATATATAAAACATAAGACCCTGCAAGTGTCTCCATATAGATACTTACCTTCGACATATGGGATTCCAAGATCTGCCTCCGACCTTCAACATCAGGATTTGGGACAACGATGTGACGGTCAAACCGGCCAGGTCTCACCAGTGCCTTATCCAGCGACTCTGGAAAATTAGTTGCAGCGATCACTATAATCCCCTCATTCTGTTTGAAGCCATCCAGTTCAACAAGCAACTGATTTAAAGTCATTTTCATGTATTGCTGATCCTTGGGGTTACGACTTCCTCCTATGGCATCAATCTCATCAATGAAAATTATACACGGTGACCTCTTCTTTGCTGCAGAAAACAGATCTCTCACTCTTCGGGCTCCAACACCAACAAACATCTCCTCAAATTCACTGCCACTGCAAGAGAAAAAGGGCACCCCAGCTTCTCCTGCTATGGCCCTAGCCAACATTGTCTTACCAGTGCCAGGGGGCCCCACCAGTAGAACACCTTTTGGAAGCTTACCACCAAGACGTGTGAAGCGCTGTAATGACAAGATAGCTATAGTAAGAAATCTACCAAAAGGGTAAGAAGGACCAATAATAAAACCTTACCAAAACACAACAAAGTCCCATCAAACTAACAACACCCTTTCCCTGATAGGAAGAAAGGAGAGAGGGGGGGGGGGGGGGGGTGGTTGTTCCAAGTGATAATGTTATGGGTAAACTGCTGAAGGCAACCATCCCAAAAATCATTCTCACCAATATGGCAGATTTCTTTTTTGGGAGAGCGAACAAGTGAGGTTTATGAAAAAATCCCAAGATGCAGTCACCTTAGGATCACGGAGGTAGTGAACAATTTCTTCCAGCTCAGATTTTGCCTCATCGACTCCCTTGACATCACTAAACTTTGTATTGGATTCCATAGTGGGCTGCACTTCTTCGTGTAGACCAAGTCCTGATGGAGTAAACGACAATGAGAAATCCGTTAAGCAAAATCCAACAAACTGGAGAGCAAAAATACCAGAGGAATCACAAGATGTAATTACCTTTACCAATTCCTCTATCTTCAATGAGTGCTCCAACACCTGAAATCAAGAGAAAGGCCATACCAAGAGCACGAATCGTTCGCCATAACTGCTCTTTGAAATGACCCCCTTCAGCAGCCACCATGTGTATAGGAGCACTGGCAGTACCAAGAACTCCATCTTTAGTAGATTTCCCCACATTTCGGAAAGCTGAAAGTGCTCCTACACTTTCTTCCTCCACATGTGAATTTGCAGCACCTGAGATTCCTGTAAAGACGTCTTGTTAAACACGCCTTAAGTTAGATATCTTTGAAGCAGAAAAAACTTTAGTGAGGGCAAATGAGCATGCTAGCTTGCTGAAGCTCTTCCAAAGTGGGCAGGTTATGAAACAGAGTATGAAGGCCGCGGACAAATCTACTATTCATCTTACCTCTGTGCAACGTCTTGAGCAGCTCGGCCTCATCAAGCCTATCAACCTTAACTAGAGCCTTAACATATTCACCAAGGGCTGAAGGATTAGAGTGTAGTGAAGGTTGATTCTCAAACAACCTTATGACTGCCTCCGGATCATTTCGATGATTAAGCTCCTTAAGATATGCAGCATCACTTAACCCATCACTATCACGTACTCTACGAGCTAGACTACCAACATAACTTGAATGAAACCTCCCTGTAGAGCTTGTTCCTGGAGTGCTTGCAAGTTTTGGCACTACAAAAGATGAGAAGTAAAAAATAAGCAACATTGGGAGGCCATAATTTTACATTCTACATAAGAATAATTGAAGAAGATTTCTGCAGCAGATTCAAGATGCTTCCACCGTAAAATTGATCAGGAAGCAGTTGAGTTGAAGCAATTCTTAGTTTCAAAATATTCAGCGAGGAAGATCCTTAACCACTGCCTGGCTACATTTTAAACCGTTTTAAAGCTACGAAAGTAAGGTAATAAAATGCCCTGATTCTACTAGCATTTAGATAATTTATAGCGAATCATCAGTCTCTAAGTAAAAGATTTGGTAGGGGTGCAGAAGCTCAAAAACGGGAGGAGTTACCAAATGCAGGTAAAATGACACCAGAAGGGAAGCATGATCAATTTGTTTTCTTTAAATAAAACAGCCGACTCCTTCAAAGCACAGGTACATGTACAAGACATAGAAATGGCATTCTCTAAAATAAAGTACAACGCGAGTCACCGGTGGCATTTTGAATGAAAAATTAATTTTTGCAATATATCATTTTGAAACTATACGTGTAAATGGAGTTTTCTGTATGATAATCTCATTATAAAGGTCAGGAGTAGGATTTCTGGATGGGCTTCACGCCTTCTTTCTCCCGATGGTAGGATTACTCTTTTGAGGTCTGTTCTTTCCTCTATACCACTGTATCTTTTCCAGATTATGCGACCTCCTAAAGTCATTCTGAAAAGGCTGGAGAGTATATTTGCGCGATTCTTATGGGATTCTAAGGATCATGAGCGTCGGTTACATTGGCAGAGCTGGAAAGCGATTTGTCTTCCCGCTGATGAGGGAGGTCTGAGCTTTAGACGATTACAGGATACTAGGGACAAAATTTCACTAAAGCTTTGGTGGCTGTTCAGGTCTCGGACTTCTCTTTGGGCTTAGTTTTTATTGGGCAAATATTGTAGAGGGACACATTCGTCACTTACAGCTGTTCCTCACTCAGCCTCTCCTATTTGGAAGAGACTGAAGAGATTTGGACCATTTGCAAAGACACACATTGCGTAGCGCCTTGGGATAGGGCAAATCTTCTTTTGGCATGAATGTTGGATGGGTTGTTCTACATTGGCATCCATTTTCCCACACAAACAACACACATCTGCGAGGGTGCAGTATTTTTTCGAGGAGATTGGATGGGATTTTGGGCGATTACTATAAGCTCTTCCATCAGCTATGGCTGAGCAGATTGCGACCGTTCCACTATCTATTGATGTCTCGGATCGCATTTTCTGGAGGGCTACATCAGATGGTAGATTTACTACTAAATCAGCATGGTAGCTGATCCGCTCTAGTAAGCCAGTGCAGGATTCATTTCGCCTTCTATGGAGCCCTATCATACCTCCTACTGTTTCGTTCTTCGGTTTGAGATTATGGCAGGACTTAATATCTGTTGATGTCATTATCCAGAGGAGGATCGACAGTCAGTTGGCTTCTCGATGTCAGTGTTGTTCAGAGATTGAGACCATCACTCATGTTTTTACTAGTAGCAATATTTCAGGTCATGTTTGGCAACATTTTGGGGCTTTATTTCAGATTACCATGAGTGCAGGAGAGAGTCACATACAGAGATTTTTGAGATGGAGGTACTCTGGTCAGTTTGCAAGGACCAGGCACATTCGCATAATCATTCCTCTATTGATTTTCTGGTTTCTTTGGACTAAGAGGAATAATGCTAAGCACGAGAACATACGTACGAGTTAGAGACGTATTATCTGGAGAGTTTACCGTATGGTTTCCTTCCTCCATATTAGTGGACTATTTCGACCGTTACATTGGTGTAATGACTTGCAGCTTGCTATATCTTTTGGTATTTCTTTGACTCTCCCTCCATCTCCTCCCTTATTATAGTTTGGTGGTGCACTCCATCATTTGGATCTATTAAGATCAACATCGATGGTTGTGTCAAGAATGGGTTTGCGAGTGGGGGAGGCATCATCAGGGACTACGTAGGGAATTGTATCAGGGCTTTCTCAGCTTCATATGGACAGTGTATGATCTTAGAGGCGGAACTTAGGGCTATTCGTGATGGATTACTACTGGCTCAAGATCTTGGTTTATCAGACATTTGGGTTGAGGCTGACTCGAGTGTGGCAATTCATTGCATCATTAGAGGTGGTGGACTTTGGGCCATCCAGGGCATCATCCGAAAGATTACAGACATCCTTTCCCTTGACAGAGACACAGTTTCCCACATATTCAGAGAAGGGAATCAAGTTACGGATGCACTTGCTACCGAGGGATGACATCATCGTAGATATCAGGAATATGGACCAGCTGACTTACCACGCCAAATTAGGGCGCTTGTTCAGATTGACAGGTATGGCTTGCCCAACATCAGAGTTTGAGTTTGGGTTTGGGTTTGGGTTTGGGTATTCGTATCTTGTCTTCATGTTTATTTTTGCTTACATTTGCACTTCTTGTAAGGGAAGTAGTACTTCCTTTTTTTTTTTTTTTTTATTGATTTACTTCACTTTTGCGGTAGTCTATAAGAGAAGTAGTACTTCCTTTTTTATTGCTTTTCTTTACTTATGATGTAAGGAAAGTAGTACTTCCCTATATATTGCTTTGCTTGTTTTCAACTGTAACCACGGTATTTCTCCCAAGTGAGGACATATTAATAAAATCTCAGAGGTTCCGCCCTCCTTCCATAAAAAAAAAAAAAAAATACGTGTAAGTGACATGTAAATAATTTTCCACGTGGTCAAGCCATCGCAACAGGGAAATAAATTTTGAATGGCAGTGGAAGAGTATTATAATATTTCTAATGATAAATTCATGCGATAAACAAATTTACACAAATTAACAACAGTGCTTAAATATAAAAAAGATGCAAAGTTTGTGCTTTTTTGGTAATTAACCTTTTTTAATTACATTTTCACCTTAAAAATGGTATTAAGATATCGCATCATGTCTTGTTCTCAATGTTACCTAGCACATAACAAGCGTCCTCTGTGTGTCCAAAATTAGAAAAATGATGGAAACATTCTGAGGGTGGATCCCTAAGGGTCAGAAACACGCCCGAGCATGTTCATGTCCAACACGAACTCACGTGTCCAAGCATGTCATGCTAGACACCAGTTAGGCATGAACTACGCAGCTTCAAGAAAAATGTTTATGCTTCCCAACTGAACTACAATGCTTTCTTGAGATACATTTCAAGAAGACATGTCACAAGTACAACACTAAGGGTCCGTTTGATCGCAAATGTAAAAAATTGGTGAAAAGAAAATGAATTTCAGAGAAAATAATTGCCTAAAACTTGTTTTTCAGGAAATTGTTAATTAAGTGTGCGTGATTGGTATAAATTTCCACCCGAAAAATTTTAAAATTTTAGATCTTTTTTTGTTTGTTTGGCTTTGTTTTAGGTGAAAATTGTCCAGTGATAATTTTTTCTACAATTGGTTATAAATTTTGTTTCCACTGCCAAAAAGTAAAAAAAAAAAAAAATTCCAAGAAAATCATTTTTTCATCAAAGTTTAGTGTTTGTTTGGCTTGAAATTGTCAAATTTTTTTTTACAATTGGTTATAAAATTTGTTCCAATTACCACAAAACAAAAGAGCTGGAATTCCATTTTCCCACCAAAATGGTGGGAAAACTAATTCTACAATTTCCATGAAAATGTGCAATTGTGGAGTAAAGTAAGAAAAAAATTTCCATGGCAAAAAATGACTATCAAACAAGCCAAAACATGGAAAATAATTTCCATTTTCCATGGAAAACCATGGCTTATCAAACATAGCCTAAAGGTTCATTAGTGACACGAAGAACTACAAATAGGACCATTAACTTATCACCACCAATATCATGTTGCACTAACATGTGATGAGATATGTGCATCATAATAAAGCATTACCGGCCATAAAAGTGAAAAGTTTGCAGCTAATATATATGATATGCTTAATGACTGTTATCCTGGGTCCCACGTGGCAAATACATGGTATGGACCCAAGACAACCTAGCACGGACAATATTATCCACTGCCAACTGAAGGCAAAGGATCTCCTTGTTCACGTCAGACTTTGGCCTCACCCGATAAGCGGTGATTATCATGCAAATCTCTTCCACAAGGTAACCTACTACAACATGACCATCCCCAAAATCCAGGACTTAACATTGCATGCTGGACACATTATACCAGTTCATGGCTCCCTGCCAACATTCACCTACCATGAATGGTGGATGTGACAAGTGACTTCCCCTCATTTTACTTCCCTAAATAAATCCCTATTCAATTTCACTTTGGAAGTAAGGCCCTGTTTGATCTTTACTATTTTCCATAATTTCCAAGTTCCAAAATTTTTCTTGTTTGATAGCCAATTTTTTCTTGGCAAAACAATTTCCCCCCAAACCCCCACGTGACACTTTTTTTCCAAGATTTCATTGAATTGGTTTTCCCACTACTTTGGAAGGAAAATGGTTTTCAAGTTTTATTTGGACAATGGAAACAAATTCTACCCCCAATTGTAAATTTTTTTTCCCTTTGATGGACAATTTCCATGGAAAACAAAATCAAATTTTTGGATCTTTTGGTGTTCATTTAACTTTGTTTTCCATGGAAATTGTCCATTAAAAGGATTTTTTTTTTTTTAAGTGGTGGGAAAAACAATTCAATGAAAACCTAGAAAAAGGGGTCATGTGGGGGGTTGAGGGGAAATGTTTTGCCAAGAAAAATTTGGCTATCAAATAAGAAAAAAGTTGGAACTTTCCAAGTTCCATGGAAAATAGTAAAGATCAAATAGGGCCTAAGTGAAACTCAACCAAGAAAGTCATATACTTCCTTACTATACCTATCATCAAAGTGATTCTGACCATCCCAGCCAGGCAGCCAAACTTAATGGTCAGGTATTGTTTTGCAAGTATTGTTATGAAAGCTAGCAATTGGAAAGTCTCAATCCATTTCAGACGTCAACAAGTAAAAAAACATGTATCCCTAATAGATATTACGGAAAAATAATGAAAGAATACTCGAAGAAGAAATTCACAAGAAGGAAATATATCTAAAATGGAAATGAATGTGGCCATCATATGTAATTTGATCTAGCAATGTCTTGCTTCACCACACATCTATAGGTGAAAAAAATTGAGTTGAAACGAAGTGACTGAAGCTCATTCCATCTCAAAATATTTTAAAAAATCATCAACATTGAGTTTGAAGCAAATTCATGGCTAACGTAACATTATTGTATACCTCCACCTCCTTTAGCCATCCGTGAAGTGCGATAAGCTCGGATTAAGGAATTGCTTAACTGCTTCAATTGTGGATCCCGACTCTTGACCTGTAGTGGTGACAAAAAAGCATAAGCCAATGAGAAAAGCTGACGAATAATGCATGAAATGAAACGTATACTAATCCGCCTAGCATATCTCAGTGCTGGCCATTGGTTAGATTTGCTTGGTTTCACAATCAATCCCATATTCACCTATTTCTAAAAAGACAGGTCAGTTAGATTTGTAGGCTACAACATTTTACAGCTCAAGCAATCACTGAGGCAGCTCCCAAAATGTTTAGTTTACTACACAATTAATCAAACCCCAAACTAATGTGTAGAAATGAAGAGAAAAACAATGAAATTCACAACAAAAAGCAAATTGAGCAGCTGAAATAGTAATTTTTACTGATTAAACTCAAGAAATATCAAATATTTAACAATTATATCCTATTAATTATTCAATTAAATGTATAACCTCAAAAAAAAAAAAAAAAACACCTCGAAGCTAAGAATATCAGAAGTTCTACTGAAATTACACTCGCCACTAACCCACAGATTCTAATAATTCATCAGATAGGTTTCCATAAAATCCATTAGACAAATACTAACATTAGGGTTTTGTAATCTTTAAAACATGACAAAGTAACCGCACAACACAGATAAGAAGAAAATACGGATTAAGAATCCTAGACAACATCAGAAACATTATACATAAAACCATATTATTATTAAAAAATATTTAATTTATACTAGTGAAGATTGAAACTGACCTCGGTGAGAAGGCGTCGCAAAGCCATCTCTTTTCGAAGATTGACAGATCTTTCTCTCTCCTTCTCTGTATAAAATTCTCTCTCTCTATATATATATATCTGTATCTCTATATGTATGTATATTTGGTTTTTTTCTTTTTTTCCTTACCGCAATTAAAATCGAAAACGGCGGAGGAGAGAGATCAAATCAAAGTCTCCGGGAGGAACCAGGGGATCAAATTAGCAACTTGCTCTTTTTTTTTTTTTTTACCAGAAAAAATAAAATAAATATTAAGCCACTGTTTGTCTACCATTTTTCCAAAAATTATTTTCTACAGTAAACAATATCCACCACATATTCACCTAATAAAATATTCTACACATAAACCAATAAAATTACTTTAAATTTCAACCACACATTCTCCAAAAAATAATATTCATTACACCATTTTCCTCTTCATAATGGTAGACAAACAGGGCTAAGTGAGGTTTTTCCTAACGTGTGCCTTGTGCCAATGAGCACCACTGCAAAATTTTTATATTGCATCTCATAGGTGAGAATTAAAATCAATTTTTTTTAGTAAATTTTAATAAAAATTAATTGAATATATAATTGAAAACATTGTTGATTTCATGAAATATATGGTTAAAAATAATTATTGATTTTGACATTGTTTATGAGGGAGTTATATTCATTTTTACTTCATGAGTAGCATATATGGATGTGTTAAATAAGATGAGTCAAGTTGAATACGAGTCAACTTGTTATAAAAAATTTAGGCCCTGGACAAGTCGAGCCGGCTCGCGAGCCACTCGCTCATTAGTTCTTCTTTTTTTGCCAAATATTGCACTTTCACTACTAGAAATTTAATGAAGACGTAAAATTTGTAAGAAAAGTGTAAACAATAAGAAATTATAAATCTGTAAACTCTTCTATCTATGTATGGAATCGCTACAATACATAGAGTTAAGACTATAATTCATTTGTGTATAAAAAAAAATCAAATATCAACGTAAAGTAATATCAAAGTCTGTGTACCAAAAAATCGTGAATTTTATAATTATTGAAAATCTTCAGCAAATTGCACTAGCCTTCTTATCTTGTATTTGGTAGTCAGCATATTCTTAGTCTTTCAACTACATTAGAACCGCAAATATATCCTCTTTTAACTAGCTTCTTCCATCGGGGAAAAAATTTGCTACCTACACTAAATGATGTCTCCGATATTACAGTTGATACTGGATGCATTAGTAGATCACATGCTATTAAAGATAATATCGAATATTGTCTATCATTTATTTGCTATTATGCGAGAAAATCAAAATTATTTATCTCTTCTCAGTTTAAAACACCAAATATATGGTATGAAAAATATTTAGCCAATTCTATGTAGATCTTATTTTGTAGTCTACTAGTATCACTAGGAAGTAGGAAATAGGTAGATGACGGACTTTCGACGATTATCGTACTTAAATATGCCCATAAGCCATCATCGGGGAATGACGAAACAGTAGAAGGAGGTGATAGTGGATCATTACTTTAAAGCTGCCTAGTTGGCCAGGGGCAATTCAATGTTGTAGACTCATGTTTCGATAGTGCAATATGGCAATTTCTATGATTATTAATTCTTCGGAGTCTAGCCTCGTCTTTTTGTACTTACTTAGTTCCCACATACGGCGCAAGGTGATGTTATATGGTTTAGCCACTCTTTACTCAAACAAACTCATATGGTCCGTTTGATTGCAAATGTAAAATTTGGATGGAAAGAAAATGAATTACAAAGAATTGAATTGTCTAGAATTTATTTTACTGGGAATTGTAATTAATTGTGTTTGATTGGTATAATTTTCTACCTGAAAAATGTTGAAAGTTTGGTGTCCATTTGTCTTCGTTTTTTATGGAAATTATCCATTAAAGTGATAATTTTTTTACCATTGGATCTAGAATTTGTTCCAATTGAAAAAAAATTATAATACCTAATACCATTTGTTTGTCTTTGTTTTGCATGTAAATTGTCAATAAAAGTGATAAATTTTTTTACCATTGTGTCTAGAATTTTTTCCAATTGCCGAAAAAAAAAAAAAGAAAGAAAGAAAGAAAGAAAGGAAGTAACTAGGTTCCACAAAACCAAGGAATGTGACACGTGTGAGACAAAAGCAAGAAAATGAATTTTATGGTAAAAAAAGGTATCAAACAAGCTAAAAGTGAGAAATAGAATTTGGATTCCATTTTTCATGGAAAAGATTGGCCAATCAAACATGCCCTTATAATATTAGGATTCTAGGAAGGTTCTTTCCTCATGCCAACCAAGAGGTATCGCCTCACAATGTTCCTAAGCAATCATAATACTTGGAAAGATGGACAGTTTATCCTCATTGGCCCTCCGATGCAAGAAGTAGAATTATAAAGATAATAAATATGACAGAATTCAACAAAAGGAACAAAGTAGGAAAAAAAAGTAAAAAAAAACCTCAAAAGTTTCTCTTAGGATTCACCTAGTATGTAATGAGGCCTTTATACAGGCACTTGCAATAGAAACATGGTGAAAGATCCAAAAATGGTGGAGGGACACTTGTCATGAGCCATGAGATCTTGCTTGGGATAGGGAATTCTGGCTTGAAAAAGGTCAAGCTCAAGCAATGACGCTCAAGATCATGTCGATTCCCTAAGCTTGACCAGAGTAGTCGAGCTCAGGCAAGCGTATCCGAGCTCGACTTCTTTGGTGGAGATCAGGGCCGAATGCTCTCACTCTATCAAAGTGTGATCTAGCTCGACTTGAGTTTTCCCAAGCTTGACTAAGGTGATTGGAGTTCGGGAAAATAGGGGCGACTTTGATCACATGGAAGATCCCAATTAAGGATAGTCAAGCTCGACCATTGGTTAGACCTCCCAATAGTTGATGATGTAGGATTGTATGATGATTGAGGTGGCCAATTTTTTCATGAACATCCAATCATTGATTAGTTCAAAAATGAAGTATCTTCATGTATGTTTAGTCCATGTTTGGTCGATCTCCATACTATTGACAATGAAGCTGACAATCTGATATATTAGACAATAATCCATTAAGCCATCCAGTAAAGAAAGTTGATCTCGAAAATCTCGACAAATAAAGAGAAGAATCAATCAATCTCCATATGATCAAATCACTCACAAGAGAGTTGAAGCATGCTGTAAAATCCTAATTATTTAGTTTTCTAACCTTTGTAATCATTCCTTATTATGGTAAGCAAATATCACTGCAAAATAAGGAAATTTAAAACCGAACAATGTTCTCGTGGTTCCAGAATTGAAAAAGAACTTACGTTCTGTTGGAAAGCTAACGTCAGATAATTGTTGCTCGTTTGAATTCACATCTTTTGGCTTTGTTGTTAAGGATCCAAATAGGAGGATAATAGCGAGGCAACATAAGAATTGACAATTATATGCTTTGGATGGCATTTTCCATAAAGCTTTGAGTGCAATAAGAAAAGATTTTTCAACAATACCCAGATTACAATGACTTGCGGGTATTTGGTTTTCAATGTTTTCCTTTTCTACAATATCAAGGAGGCTCAAAATTTTCAAGGATGTAATACCCTCATGTTTTTCATTAGACATAGCCCTATTTATAAGGGATATCGTTGCTTGGAACCTATTACAAAAATGGTGTATATCTCTAGACGTGTTGTCTTCCATGAAAGCATCTTTCCATATAAGGCCCCAAGAGATGTACATGTACAACATCACTTTGATTTATTAGAGTTTCCCTCAACTGATGAATGGATCCACTCCGATCAAAATTCAAACTCAAGTTCTGTGTACCTTCAGTCATAGAAACTACTGTTCCTCATCTTAATTGTTGTGATGGTGACTTAATTGCATGAACAAATTTACCTCTTATGAATCATTCTCTATGTAGTCATGAAGAATCTCACATTGACACTCAAGACAATTCAAATGTTGCCAAATCAAATTCTCCAATTACTTGTCCACAACTCGAGAAGCCACAACAATACTCACAAGGAATAGCATTAATATCATTGTATCAGATTCTGAAAATTCTTAGCAACACTACTAAACAAGCACCGCGTGCCTGGTTTGACCGTCTCTCATAGTATCTTCTTCATCTTGGCTTTTGCTATAGCAAAGCTGATCCATCTCTTTTGATATATAATCGGAATGATATAAATGTCATACTGCTTGTCTACGTAGATGATATTCTACTTGCAGGGAATGATGATATCTGTTGACCTCAAAAGATGGTGCCAACAGATGCCGGGCCCACTCATGCACACGCAAGCTTGATCCAACACGTAAATGCTGATCAACTGTCAAGATGACTCCAAAAAAACTAAACGTGGGAGTAGCTCAAAGACACGAGATGTCTCCGTTCGGGTTTCCGGCAAGATAAATGTAGCACGATTGTATAAGAGACCAATCGATAAAAACACAATTTGTAGTATAAATACATTGTTTAAACGAGAGAGAATAAGAATATATTGCTCCAAGTATTGGGAATTTTTCATTCAGAACTTTCATTAGCCCTATTGTGTTACAGGATGGGGGTATTTATAGTGTTACGAATGAAATGGTGACCTTTTGATCAATTTACACGTGGCCTCATCTCCTCAGCCAAGACATCAAGTTACTCTCCTAGCCTTACAAAGCATTAAATGCTCTTACATTGACAAGACAAGAAACAAATATACTATACACAAAAGTCATGTCAATCATTCAAATAAAGATTTTCATCATTGCTATATTTCCACGTGGATCTCCACTAGCTGCAACAAAGGGGCCTCGGATAGTGCATGTCCACCGAACCGTGGCTTTAGTTAACAATAATGGCCTCGGAACAAGTCAAGGCCTCGGAATCCACGTCGGAGGCTAGGAAAATATACCCTGATTTAATTAGGCTGGTCCCACTATTGAAATATGGTGCCACGTGTCGCTTCCGTTTATGACTCGTAACAATAGTCCCCCAAATCCATGTATGGTTATTTATGCCGTGCGTGGGCTTTCAATAAGTTAGAGAAAGTTTTAATTTTTTGTACTTCACATCAGTCCCTCAAGTCCAGGCAGAGATATTCATACTGTAGTGGAATTCAAGAAGTGTGATGGGTAAGGTTAAGAAAGTTGCCTTTAAAATTGAAGTTCTTTTGGAGCAGAAGCGAAGCGAGTTCATATTCGAACTGGCGATGCTGGATTCCTTTGAAGCGAGGCGAGTTCATATTCGAACTGGCGAGGCTGGATTTCTTTGAAGCGAAGCGAGTTCATATTCGAACTGGCGAGGCTGGATTCTTTTGAAGCGAGGCGAATTCATATTCGAAATGGCGATGCTGAATTCCTTTGAAGCGAGGTGAGTTCATATTCGAACTGGCGAGGTTGGATTCCTTTGAAGCGAGGCGAGTTCATATTCGAACTGGCGAGGCTGGATTTCTTTGAAGCGAGGCGACATTCATAGTTATTAGTACATGTCACATGACGCTTTCTTATGTTTCCAAGGCAAGTTGGTTGCATCAAAACGACTTCCAATAACCGTACAGCTGTTTGAATTCAATGCATAATGATGGCTAATTATTAGAATACGTGGTTTTGGGGAACAAGTTCACGCGTGAATCCATGCTGGTACACATATGCGTTAATCTGGAGCATTGAAAATATAAACCGTTCGAAATCTATGGCTCAAATCTACTTACTTTTGGACTCTTCAAATCAGCTGAGATGTAATCTAATTGCTAGGATTGAGTCCTTTACTGGTATAAAAGCTAGAACCTTGCCATTTTCAAACTTTATCTTCGCAAAATACTCTTCAAAACCTCTCAAGTTTTCTTGCTATCAAATCTTTTTCGGCGAGTCTTCCGGCGAACTTCCTTGTCTATTTAGGTATTCTCACTTAAGGAACATTCTCTCCAACCTTCAACACCATTCTCGTAGTTTTTTAGCTATTTTCTTTTTCTTGCAATGTTTACCGAGGCGTCTTTGGCTATCACAGTAGTTAGGAGTAGGGATGAGTCAATAGCTAGGGCTTTGGGTGAGTGGTATAGCATGTCCGAGGAGCCAATAGATTATGAGGCGGGTTGGGAGGCAGCCAAGATCCCATCCAACATAACCTCTTCCAAGCTAGCCGAACTTAGGAACACTTATTGCATACCTCACTACGTAGAGCTCATAGTTCCCGACCCCCACGAAAGAGCCTATTTTTCGAGGCCAAATTGTGTAGCTTTTAGTGAGTACCTACATAAAGCAAGTGTATGTCTGCCTCTGCACCCTTTCTTTAGGGCGGTGCTAAGGACCTTTATGTTGTCCCCCACTCAAATCCTTTCAAATAGGTGGAGCCAAGACGTAGAGACCTACTTCCTCTGGAAGGAAGTGTCTCTAGGCGAGGACTTGCCCCTTCATGTCTTCGAAACCTTGTTTCATGCTAGGGTCGTAGGGAAGGACGACTCGAAGGGGTGGTACTACATCACCCCTTAGGGCTTCCATGCCCCCTTTGTAGTTGGCCTCCCCTCCTCCATAAAGGGGTGGAAGTTCTGGGTGACGGGTAGGTGGCAGATGGTTGAGGGAGATGCTGTCTCAGCCATTACCGCGTCAACCCAGTACTACGAAGCATGTGAGTGCCTCGTCTTAAGATACCTTTGATTTAAGTATTATTCTTCGATACTGATCTTATTTGTTGATTCGCAGATTGCAGCACTCAGTACGAACTAACTGAGGTGGAGTGGGACATTATCACATATATTTACAAGCGATCTCCAAAGCTCCGAAGCTTTCCCACCTCATAGACAAAGATCGATATTTCATCGATTTTGGACTCATGGCTCCCAAAGGTACGAAGCCTTCTAGCTTCTAATTTCCATATGACTTCAATAATTTTAACTTTTCTCTGGTGATTGCAGATAAATTCAGCAAGAAGGATTATGCCTTGCCTGATATGGCCAGCATAATGAAGACCACGTCCACTGCCGAGGCGAAGGCGTTGAAACCTGGGTCCTATGGGGCCAAACAAGTAAAGTTCGGGCTGGATCACCTCAGCAAGGAAAAGAACGATAAGGAGGCCAAGGAGGAGGCCCCCAAAGAAGTGGCTAAGGGGGGTAAGCCGCCGCTATCAAAGGCAAGGGCGTGGCAGAGGAGCCACAAAAAAAGAGGAAATTGGGCCCAAGTAGTGGGTCTTCAAATTTTGGGACTTCGGTGTCCTACACGGAGAAGGGTGCCTCCAAGCAGCTAAAGCTCCTGCAATCCTCAATTGATGCTGCAATGGTGGCTCAATCAAGGAAGATCATAGAGGATGCATCGAAGGCCGTCGAGGCTACCAAGAAAGCTCTGGTGGAGAGGACCCCAGGGAAGTCTGGGAACTTCCTGGGAGGTAGGGAGGACAAGATAGCGCATGCCCTTATTGAAATGCTTCTACTGAGGTAAGGGCTGCCACCGAAGCGTTTAACAAATTTTGGAAGGAGAGATGGTAGAACTACGTTGCCACATACGATGCAGTGGACCTCACGGCCACTTTAGTGAGCCAAACTGCTAGAGCTTTTGGCGTGCCACTTGAGTGCTAAACAGTTCTTGCTGATATTCAATCAAGGAACAGGGCCTCACAGGATGAGCTGGCAGCGGTCAAAGATGAGCTTGAACAGAAGAATCCAGAAGGATATTGAGGATGCCAAGCGAGATTCCCTCCTTGCTGAGATCGATGCTTTGAAGAAAGAAGTACATGAATCTCAGTATGAGGTGGCAGCTCTGACAAAGAAGGTGGAATTGTCTAATAACCACCAAAAGGTCGCTATCGAGGCCCTGGAAAAAGCGAATTTGGCACTCAATGATAGCCAAGATGCCAATAAGTTCATGGAAAATGAACTGAAGTGGTATGCCTCCAAAGTGAATAAATATGAGGCTGATGTTCTTGAAGCTGGGGATATCACGGTGAAGAACTACATCGCCAATTTCCATCTCACCGAGGAATATCGTCGCTTCGGAATATATTGGAGTAGGGTGGCATACCAAGAAGTTTTTAAGAGGTTGGAGGAGGTGCATCCGTGGTTGGACATCTCTGAACTGAAAGCCGAATTTATTGAAGAGGAGGTTCCCTACACCCCGGCGAAGGAAGGCGAAGTGGTGGAACTCGAATCTGATGATGCCCTAACCGAAGAGCCTCAGCCTACAGAAGCGCCTAAGTTACCATCCACCGAAGCTTCTGCCTCCAATGCTCCAGCTCCCTGTCCCCCTACTTAAATTTTGTAAGGCCAATGGCCTCTGTAACTTGTACTTCTTTGTTTAATATGAATGACGAACTTTGATCTTGTGTTCAAACTTCGCCAATGGACTGTTCGCCAAGCTTAATCATACCAATGAACTGTTAAAACTTCACCAAGCTTAATCATACCAATGAACAGTTAAAACCTCGCCAAGCTTAATCATACCAATGAACTGTTAAAACTTCGCCAAACTTAATCATACTAATGAACTGCTTAAACTTCGCCAAGCTTAATCATACCAATGAACTGTTAAACTTCGCTAAGCTTAATCATACCAATGAAATGTTCCCTTAAAGATAAGACTAAACAACCAATCTAGCAGAATATGACTGAACAATCCCTTCAATTGAGAAATCTGAATAATCAAAATGTCGTTATCCTGAAGTTACCTTAATTAATTGAACTCTTAAAGTTTATCGAATGCCTTTATTCTGATGTCGCTAGTGCTTCCTTACTTGGTGGATGGTTCATCCAAGTAAAGGTTTCTCCTTTGCCGTTCATCCTCGTCAAAGGGAGGCTTGTGATGTACGCCTAGGAGTTCGAACGAGGTGACCTTCTTTTGAGGTTCCATCCTCTTCTCCAAAGCGCCCACACTTCCTTACTTAGTGGATGGTTCATCCAAATAAAGGTTTCTCCTTTGACGTTCAGCCTCATCGAAGGGAGGCTTGTGATGTACGCCTTGGAGTTCGAATGAGGTGGCCTTCTTTTAAAGTTCAATCTTCTTCTCGAAAGCGCCCACGCTTCCTTACTTGGTGAATGGTTCATCCAAGTAAAGGCTTTTCCCTTGATGTTCAGCCTCGTCGAAGGGAGACTTGTGATGTACGTATCAGAGTTCGAATGAGGTGGCCTTCTCTTAAGGTTCCATCCTCTCATCCGAAGCATCCACGCTTCCTTGGTAGACGGTTCATCCAAGTAAAGGCTTCTCCCTTAACTTTCAGCCTCGTCGAAGGGAGGCTTGTGATATACGCCTAGGAGTTCGAACGAGGTGGCCTTCTTTTAAGGTTCCATCCTCTCCTCCGAAGCGTCCACGCTTCCTTGTCTGCGAAGGCTGGAAAAGAACTTTCTTTTTATTTATTTGCAAAAGTTGGGAAATAACTTCCAGCTAGGTATTACATTCATCGATAATACATCCTTAGATGCTCGATATTCCACGAATGAAGTTGAACTTTGCCATCCATGTCTTTGATCCAGTAGGTACCAGGCCGAATTTCTTTTTATATACAATATGGTCCCTCCCAGTTGGGTCCTAAAGTGCCCACTTCTGGTTCCTTTGAGGACAGGAAAATCCTGCGGAGCACCAGGTCATTTATCCGGAAGGACCTCTTTTTCACTTTTGAGTTATAATATCGGGTCATCTTCCTTTGGTAGGCTGCTAGCTTCTGTTGGGAACCATTCCTCATTTCTTAAAGGAAATCAAGCTCCCATCTTCTAAACTCATCATTTGATATTTCGTTGAAGCTTAATCTTTGAGGAGAAGGCAATCCTACCTCAACTGGGCTCATAGCCTCAGCACCATATGTCATGGAGAAAGGGGTTTCACCAGTAGGAGTTCTGCTCGTAGTTCGTATTGCCCATAGCACCTGGGGCAATTCATCCACCCAGGCCCCTTTGGCCGTGTCGAGCTTCTTCTTCAAGGTGTGCTTTATGGTTTTGTTGACAGCTTCAACTTGACCATTAGCCTGGGGATGATGGGGAGTAGAGAAATGCTTCTTAATCCCAAACTCTTCACATAAATCTCTCACCTTTTTGTTGTCAAACTGCATCCCATTATCAGAGACAATTGAGTGAGGGATGCCAAATCAGCATATTATATTCTTCCATAAGAATTTGGAGGTGTTGGCCTCTGTAATCTTTGCCAGGGGTTCAACTTCCACCCACTTCGTAAAATAATCAATAGCCACAATGGCAAACTTGGCACTTCTTCTGCCTTTAGGCAAGGGACCAATGAGGTCCACGCCCCACTTGCTGAAGGGCCAAGGGCTGGACACTGTAGTAAGCTCCTGTGAGGGTCACCTTTATATTTGGGAGAAACGTTGGCACTTATCACATTTACGAACAAATTGGATAGCATCTTTCTTCAAAGTAGGCCAATAGTATCCCTGCCTTACTACTTTATTTGCCAACGCCAATCCTCTAGAGTGGTTCCCACAAATGCCCTCATGAATTTCCCTGAACACATAATTGGCTTCTTCTTCTCCTACACACCGAAGGAGAGGTGCGGAGAATCCACGTTTGTAGATGACATCATCCACTAACATGAAATGGGCAGACCTCCTTCGTATTTTGTAAGCCTCTTCCTTGTTATCAGGCAAGGATTGGTCTTTGAGATAAGATATAAGAGGCTGCATCCAAGTTGAGATTCCTTCCAACCACATTACCACTTCTGCTGAGGTGGATGGTTTCAGAAGGTGCTCAATAGGAACTACTGAAAATAATTCAGAATCCTTGCTGCTAGCAAGTTTGGATAAGGCATCGGCATGTGCATTCTCAAAGCGTGGGATTTGGCATAATTCAAATTTCTCAAAGGAGGGGAGTAAGCTCATTACCAATTTGAGGTGGGAGGCCATGTCTTTATCCCAGGTTATAAAGTTGCCATTCACTTGTCCCACAATAAGTTGAGAATCTCTGCTGATGTGGAGCCTCTTTACTTGCATTTCCTTAGCCAGTCTTAAGCCAGCGAGGAGGGGCCTCATATTCTGCTACATTGTTTGTTGCTTTAAAGCCGAACAGTACAACACTGTTCAACTTGTGACCTTCTGGGCTTACAAGAACGAAGCCTGCACTCAAACCTGTTTCCTCAGCTGATCTGTCTACAAATAGATTTCAAGTTGGAGGCTCAACGGGACTTCTCCCTCTACTTCAGGGGCATTGGTGAATTCTGTCACAAAATCTGCCAATGTTTGGCCTTTAATGGATGTTCTGGCCTTAAATAGCACCTCAAACTCGCTCAATTCAACTGCCCACTTTAGTAACCTCCCCGAAGCGTCTGGTTTTTGTAATACTTGTCGAAGAAAAAAGTTTGTCAACACATGAATAGTATAAGCTTGGAAGTAAGGCCTCAACTTGCGGGATGTAATGATCAATGCTAGGGCCAATTTTTCCATATTTGGATAACGCGTCTCGGGAGGGTAATAATGCCTTGCTAATGTAGTAAATTGGCAGCTGGGTCGAACCCTCTTTCCTTATAAACACAGCACTTATGGCATCAAGGGAGACGGCTAAGTAGAGTTGCAGCACTTCTCCGAACTTGGGCTTTAACAAGAAGGGGGCCTGTCCCAGGTGCCTTTTCAGCCCCTGGAAAGCCTCTTCACACTCCTCCGTCCATTGAAATTTTTGGCCTCCCTTTAATACTTTGAAGAATGGGAGGCACTTGTCCGTGGCCTTCGAAATGAAGTGACTTAGAGCGGCTACCCGACTAGTCAAACTCTGCACTTCCTTTGGTTTCTGGGAGAATTTCATTTCAATCAATGCTTGGATCTTTTCAGGGTTTACCTCAATGCCTCATTGATTGACCATGGGTCCTAGAAACTTGCCTGATGCTACCCCAAATGCACATTTGAGGGGATTCAACTTCATGTGGTATTTTCGTAGAATCTCAAAGGCTCCGTGGAGGTGGGTTATATGATCTTCCGCTTTCAGGCTTTTGACAAGCATGTCATCCACATAAACCTCCATGGTATTACCAAGCAAGTCAGCAAACATCTTATTTACTAGCCTCTGATAAGTTGCTCCAGCGTTCTTTAATCCAAAATGCATCATTTTGTAGCAGTAGAGGCCTCGACCAGATGAAAGAAGTGTGTTCTTCATCGCGTGGGTACATGAGAATTTGATTGTAGCCAAATAAGCATCCATAAAGCTTAGTAGCTCGTGTTTCGCAGTGGAATCCACCAATTGATCAATCTTAGGGAGTGGGAAACTGTCTTTTGGGTACGTCTTTTGGGTACGCCTTATTAAGATCAGAAAAGTCGATGCACAGCCTCCACTTCCCGTTATATTTATTCACCAAGACCGGATTGGAGATCCACTTCGGATAGAGGGCCTCTCTGATGAAGCCATTGTTGATTAATTTCTGCACCTCTTCCTTCAAGGGTTCATACCTTTCTAGGTTGAGGGCTCGCCTCTTCTGTCTATACAGGGCAACTTTAGGATCAATTTTCAGATGGTGGCAACTGACCCCTGGGTCAATGCTTACCATATCCTCGTGCCTCCAAGCAAAGACATCCTGGTTCATGCGTAAAAACTCTTTGTGTTCCTCTTTGAGCCTTGGGGCAAGGCTTTGATCAACTTGTAGTAGCTTGGTGGGATTCAAGGGGTCGATGGAAAAACTTTCTAGTTCCTCCATGGGGGCTGCTTAGGAATCTGTTTCAATTACTCGGGGGTCAAGTTCGTCAAGTGTTGGCATCTTAGGATCATTGATACTAATCACCATATTCATATCCCTAGGCTCAGCTTTCCTTACGGAGTTAAGGTAGCATTCCTTGCTCTTTTTTGATCTCCCCTCACCGTTGCCACTCCTTGGTCAGTCAGGAATTTCATGCACAGGTGGTAAATGGAGGTGACAGCTCCTAGATCCTTCAATGCGGGCCTCCCCAACACCCCATGGTAAGCTGATCTGCTGTCTACAATCAGGAACTCCATGAAATTCATTGTTGATAGGGGATGCTCTCCCATTTCCATAGCGAGGGTGATTTTTCCCCTCGAAATGATTCTATCCCCTGTGAAACCGTACAAGAGAGTGTTGGTATGGGTTAGCTCGAGGTCTAAGATCATTTTATCGAAGGTGGACCTAAATAATATGTTCACCGAACTTCCATTATCTACCAGTATTCATTTCAGTCCATTTCTAGCTATCACAGCCCTCACCACCAGGGCGTCACAGTGTGGGTAGTGAACACCTTCAGAATCTTCATGTGTAAATACAATAGGAGGTGACTGGTTTCTTCGAGAACTGTTGCCCACAATGTAGCTTGTCAATGGAGGACCCATCGCTTCTCGAACATAATTTCTTTGTGAATTTTTGGTTTCCCTATCAACATAGGGACCTCCAAAAATTGTATCAATCTCGTGAACTAGGGCGTTCTCCAGCCGTTTCGATGACTTCTTTGCTGACGCTCATCCGGGGTCCTATGCCTTTCATGTTCTCCCCTTTGAGGAGATACCTCCCTATGACGGGAAGGGGTCTCGTCTCGCCTAGCTGCTGCTCTCACCTCGGCGGGGGCCTACTCCTTGGTCTAGAAGTATCCTGATTGTTATTTCTAGGATTTGAACTTCTAGGATGTTGGGCTATATCCCTACAATCTGCCTTGTCATGGCTATAAGAGTGATGATAAGTGCAGTACCCTTAGGAATTAGTTCTGCCTTGGCTTGATCCTCTTCCCCGGCCTCGTTCTCTACGGGAGGCCTGATGCGTTGCCCGGTTCGGTTGAGCGTTGGTGGCTGGTACATTCTCGTAAGCCAGCATAGGTACGGCGTTCAATGTGGCTGCTGCAAGTACTTGGCCTGAGCTTTGGCCAATTTCATCATTAGGCTGGTTCCATTGCTAGTCCATCAGGTGGGAGGTTGGACCTTTACCACGTTGCCTTTGCTGGGGCTGGGGGCCTCTGCTTGCCCTATTCATGTGGTCTATTAACTCCTCGTTGATGATTTCCCATCGTATCATCTTTAATAGTGCATCATAAGTAGTTGGATCCTGATTCTGTACATCCCTCCAAAACAATGTGTTCATGTTCAAGCCTCCTCTCAAGGCAGATAGGGCTTCACGATCCGTGACTTGAGCACAACATGTCATTTCGTCTGTGAAGCGGGATAAGAAACTCTTCAAGGTTTCATCAGGCTGTTGCCTCATATCATGGAGACGTTGAATATGGGCCTCTCCCTCCTTGCTCACAGCCAATCTCTTCAAAAAGATGGTTTTGAACTCTGGCCAGCTACGAATATTCATAGGCGGCAGCTTGATGCACCAAATTTCAGATGCTCCACTGAGTGTCAGATGAAATGCCATGTACTTCACAGCTGGGATGGCACCTCTTAGACTCATATGCGTCTTATAGCTGTTCAAATGTTTCGCTGAGTTGCCTCTCCCATCATATTTTGGTATTTTGGGCATTACATAATGGTTTGGTACCTGGGTACTCCTTAGTTCTCGTGAAAATGGCAAGTTGTCATCATCGTCATCCAAATCGCACCATCTTTGTGGACCATCTGAATCATAGTTAGCTTCAGCCTCGTATCTAGGTGGTGCAGAGGGTCCTGTTTGATTGCCAGCCTCATCTTCCCTCCTTTGGCGTTCACGCCGAGGCTATACAACACGGGGGACACGTCCTTTCCTCCAGTTGCCAATTTTCAGGAGGTGGGGGCTGTGGCCTGTTCCTGGGCGCTGGAACTTCATTCCTCCGAGGCGGCACAATACGGGGGGCATGTTCCTGCCTGTCCTTCAGTTGCCAACTTCCAGGAAGTGGGGGTTGTGGCCTGTTCCTAGACGCTGGACTTAGTCGATCAAATATGCTGACGGACATTTGGGGCCTCGGTTCTGGTTCATATTCTGGAAGAAAGTTGCCTTCCATGTTAAACGGGGCCTCGGTGGGTCGGCCGAGGATTAGTTGGAGGAAATGTCAACTCCCACTTCTCTTTCAATAGGACTTCCTCCCCTGTTATACCTAGGAGGATGAGCTCTTTGAATTTGTACCTCTTCAGATTGGTACTGCTCCTGAGGCACATAAGGGGGGACGGGTGGCCTTCCTGGCCTTGCATCTGCATCAACAATTCTTGCATTGCCAAATTTTGATTGGTAATACTCATATTGGCTGCCATAGTAGCCATTTCTCTGGTAAGCTGGGCTGCCAACCTCTTACCGCCTCATCTATGATGGTGATGGGGTCGACGTCGGACTGCTGGGGCCTCATTATCAGTTTCTCTAGTTCTCCTGGGGGAGCTTCCTCTTCTAAACTCATACCTTTTGAAATTCAGAACCATTAATATTTTTCAACTTTGGGGGCTTCCTCTTCTTCTTTTCGCAAGAACAAATCCTTTTTTCAAGGGGGATGCCCAAAATATTTTCTTAAATAGCTTTTTCCACGGGGTTGCTAGTGGTTATGGTGTGGTTTCCCACAGATGCGCCAATCTGTTGACCTCAAAAGATGATGCCAATAGATGTCGGCCCACTCGTGCACACGCAAGGTTGATCCAACACGTAAATGCCGATCAACGGGCAAGATGACTCCAAAAAAACTGAACGTGGGAGTAGCTCAAAGACACGAGACATTTCCGTTCGGGCTTCCGACAAGATAAATGTAGCACGATTGTATAAGATACCAATCGCTAAAAACACAATTTGTAGTAGAAATACACTGTTTAAACGAGAGAGAATAAGAATATATTGCTCCAAGTATTGAGAATTTTTCATTCTGAATTTTCATTAGCCCTATTGTGTTACATGGTGGGGGTATTTATAGTGTTACAAATGAAATGGTGACCTTTGGATTAATTTACACTTGGCCTCATCTTCTCGGCCAAGACATCAAGTCCTAACTATCAAGTTGGCTCTCCTAACCTTACAAAACATTAAATGTTCTTACATTGACAAGACAAGACACAAATATACTTTACACAAAAGTCACGTCAATCATTCAAATAAAGATCTTCATCATTACTATATTTCCACGTGGATTTCTACTAGCTACAACAAAGGGGTCTCGGATAGTGTATGTCCACCGAACCGTGGCTTTAGTTAATAATAATGGCCTCGAAACAAGTCAAGGCCTCGGAATCCATGTCGGAGGCTAGGAAAATATATCTTGATTTAATTAGACTGGTCCCACTGCTAAAATATGGTGCCACATGTCGCTTCCATTTATAACTCGTAACAATATCTTCATTACATATCTAATAATGAAGCTTGGAACTGAATTTTCCATTAAAGATCTTGGTTCCTTACATTACTTTCTTGGGGTCGAAGTTAAGTCATTTCGTGGTGGAGTCCTCCTTTTACAACAAAAATACACCCATGAACTTCTGTCTCGAACCAAAATGTTAGAGAGTAATCCTCAAGCAACACCTATGACACTTCAAAATAAGTTCAAATCTTCAGATTCAATTACTGTGGATGCAACTCTCTTTAGAAGCATAGTTGGTGCCTTACAATATCTTACCTTTACCAGTCTAGATATTACCTATGCAGCCAACAAAGTTTGTCAGCATTTTAGTAGTCCAACATTGGCAAACTTAAAGAGTGTTAAGCGTATTCTAAGATATCTCGCTTGGACTCAAGCTTCTGGTATTAGTTATCTTTCTCAAAGTCCTCTCACTCTTTTTGCCTTTAGTGATGCATATTTGGCTAGTTGCCCCAACACGAAGAGGAGTACAACAGGTTTTTATGTATTACTTGGTGCAAATTGTGTTTCTTGGTGCTCAAAGAAGCAAGCTATTGTCGCGCGATCAAGTTCAGAAACTGAATATCTTTTGATGGTGTCGACTACAGCATAATTAACTTGTCTAACGACATTGGTGTTCAACTTTCTAAGCCGCCTCAACTCTTTTGTGATAATACGAGTGCACTTTATATGACCATAAATCCCATGTTCAACACATGTTCCAAACACAATGAACTAGATTATCATTTTGTTCGCGAAAAGGTTGCTATGGGACACTTTGTCACTTGTTTTATATCTTCATTGTCTCAACCAATTGATGTCTTTACCAAGCCTTTGGGCAAGACTCCATTTCAATTTTTTCGAAACAAGCTGGGTGTTCACTTCTTCTCACACACCAGCTTGAGAGGGCATGGTAAAAGGCAAGTATAAAATATTAAGGAAAATAAAGATTGTAACGGTGAGGATGGTGATCTCTATTAGAATCCCACATTATTTGGAAAAATATAAATGATCCACTTAATAAGGTGATGGCAATTCTCCCCTAATAAGCAGGTTTTATTATGTGGATTTTGACCCAATATTCTTAACATGGTATCAGAGCTAGGCCCAGTTATGCAATGTTGGATGCCACCCAATATCGATTTGTTCACAGTTGTTTGGCATGGTCCACGCTGTGCGTGAGGGGGCGTATTAGAATCCCATATTATTTGGAAAAATATAAATGATTCACTTAATAAGGTGAGTGCAATCCTCCCCTAATAAGCCGGTTTTATTAGGTAGAGTTAGGCCCAATATTCCTAACAATCTCCTTAATATTGACAATGAAGCTGACAATTTGATATAGTAGACAAGAATCAATTAAGTCATCCAGTAAAGAAAGTTGATCTCGAAAATCACAGCAAGTAGAGAGAAGAATCAATCAATCAATCTCCATTAGGGCTGTAAGCAAAAACCGTCAAACCGAACCGAAATCGCAATTTCGAAACCGGCGGTTTGGTGCCACGTGAACCCGTCAACGAAATGGTTTTGAAAAAAACCAAACCGGTCAAAAACTGTTTGGTTTAGGTTTGAGAATTTTAATTATGGTTTGAAACCAAACCGGACTGATGAAAAATATAAAAAATTGACTTTTTTTGAAAATTTATCCAAAATTTCAATTTTGTAAAATTGAATAATTTTGTCATTTTGTAGGTATTTTTGTCAATTTCTAATTTCCTATTAATTATTAAGATTTACGACCCGCCCAAGCCTAATTACATATAAAAAGAGGCCTAAATTTGAAAGAAGTAGCACTAAACAGCTCAACTCAGGTCCATATACTCACAAGTGACAACCATAATCTTTCAATTTCCATTTCTCTCACTCGCAACTTGCTGGTCGCAGCCTCGCTCCCCGCGGTACCTCTGGTTTCCCCAAAATCGCCAACGCCCTTGAAATCTCAAACCTCCCAGTCGCCGATAGTGTACATTCGCGGGTATTATTAGACTATTTCAGGTTCTTACATATTTATTTGATCGTGAGTAAGGTTTAAAATTGAAATTTTGTCACTTTCCAGTTGAAATTTGTTTACATATTTATTGATTGTGAGTAAGGTTTAAAGTTGAAATTCGGGCTATCAGGTGCGCAAAAGACATTGTTTACATATGAGAGAATATGTATAATTTCGTGTTAAATTGCAGAAGATGAATGTGGATATATATAGTGGAATGGGGGAGAAAAAATATTTGCAGCTTGTCTTTTGAAAGTCATTATTAGATGAATCCATGTTTTAATTCTTTTTTTTTTCCAATTTGCTAATTAATTTTTTTTTCTTTGTGTATGAAGGACAAAATTGATCATGAGTTCTGTGGCTTTTTGAGTATGTGAATGTTTCTTCGTTTCGCTAGTTCTGTGAGTTTAGTAACAAAATTTGATGTTTCTTGAATCCTGTGACAAAATTAATTCGTTTATTCATTTTGCTAGTTGAAAGGGGACATTATTATGTTTTTTTGGACCTTATATTTATTTTAGTGGACTTGTATTGTATGTTTATCGTAAAGTATTATCCTAAAACGTCAAAAGGGCGAATAAAAAACTATGCTTTAATTTATTGTGATTTTACTTTTATTTTGTTGTTATTTAAATATATAGTAAATATATTTAGTTTGTTTTAGATTTATTTCTAGTAAGATATAAATATATATTGAATTAATGGTATAAAAGTAGATACTAGACAGGAAAAAAAATATACGCGAAACCGACGGTTTAAAACCGGACCAAACCGTTAGGTTTATGTTTGAGTTTTTTTGAAACCGGTCAAAACGGTTTGGTTTAGGTTTGAATTTTTCTCAAACCAGTCAAAACGGTTTGGTTTGAAAATTTGTCAAAAATCGCAAAAATCGGACCGCTTACACCCCTAATCTCCATATGATCAAATCACTCACAAGAGAGTTGAAGCATGCTGTAAAATCCTTATTATTTAGTTTCTTAACCTTTGTAATCATTCCTTATTTCGTTCCTCTTGTGTTGCAGCACTTTTATAAGTTCTGGTTGAATTAATGAGAATAATATATAAGAGCCTTCAATATAATTTTTTCTTTAGAAAACTTTTCATGGTCAAACTTTTTGAGATTACAAACTACAAATCACATGAAATATGTGGTTAAAAGTGGATAAACATTATGGAATCATTGAAATGTGTAATAAAAATGAAATTTGATCAACTTATAATCTCAAAAAGTTATACCAAACAAGGGCTTAAGAAAATTTTGGGGTTTCCTTTTCTATAATATAGTAAAAACTAAGTGAACGATATGTTGATAGTAATTGTGAATCTTTTGAAATATATGATTAAAATTAAAGTTTAACTTGATATTTAAATTATAATGTGATTATAATCAAATCCAAACAAGCACTTATTTTTATAGTCAATTCACTCTAACCTTTAGAGTTCATTTTGACAAATCTTTGAGTAATTAGGCTCGTGTTTGTTTCTCATTTTTTTCTCCATTTTTAGAAAAAAAATATTACCGTTGCATGCCTCACTTTGTTAGAATTGTTGACTTCCATCTCACATTATTCTTGAAATTGGTGTTCCAACGGTTACAAAATTTATTTTCTACAGCTAAAAAATGGACAGCAAACAGAAACTAAGTCTGCATATTATATTGAGATATATATTTGGAGACAGGTTAATTTCGCCAGTGGCTTGGCATTTATTGTCATCTTGGTCACTCCACTTTAATTTATTTCGACTCATCATCGAAGTTTATAAAATGTGTCGTTAGGCCACCTGACAAATGGTTTGACAGCGTGTCCACTTATCCATATCTAGGTGTAAATTTCACGCCCATTTGTGAAATTGTTAATACAATATAATATAGGTATGATTTTTGGCTACAAAAACAAAAACCACCAAATCTGACAAGTCAAACCGTCAAAGAACCCAATTTTAAAAAGAATAATGCTAAGTGTACACAATTTTTTACACAATCTTTTACACCTCTCTCACATGGAGGGGGGCCCACACATAATTTTTATTATGTGTGGCCCCCCTTCCATGTGAGAGAGGTGTAAAAGATTGTGTAAAAGTGTGTGTGTACATGTAGCATTACCCTTTTAAAAAACCATCTTGCAATAGCTGACTAGCTAGAGTCCTAGATTGGCTGCTCAATTTGATTTTTATAAGGATCATGCTAGACAAACAGGGATTAAAAACAAGGAATGAGGAACATATACAGTTGGCAACAACACATTGGAGGGTGGGAAAATGTAAAACAAAAACAGGCAAGTCACAAGCCGCCACGTGTATCTGTTTCTTTTCCCAGTCACAATTCCCTGTTTGAGTAGCTTTATCCTTTTTATAAACTTCAGGTCATCAAACCATTTATCCATGTCAGATATTCTATAAAATAATGAATAATGCTCAGTCTACAAAATAATGTTTCACGCGAGTCTTATAGGTCCCTTACAAAGGGGCGAGCCCCACATGTATTTAAAAAAGATGCGACCCCCAATTGTGTCTTGCCTGACAAGGACGTACACCAAGCAAGACTCTAAAATAATAGATGACTAATTTATGGGATGGCTCGACCGACACATTTTATAAGGCTCATTGATGGATCTGATGGCCAATGTATGAAAAATGATTTTCAGTTCAATAAAAATACAATCTTCTTCACTACGATCATGCAATTAATGTTTCCTCTTCTAATTATTACATACTAGGAGAGTCACGATGAAAAGGACATTACAATCAAGAAATTGAACGCTAAAAAATTTAAAAGTGGCACGAATTCAATTCTTAGTACTAATACAGCAAATTAGGAAGGTGCTTAGCTCCCCTCCAATAGATTTCTAAGGAAGAAATAAACAGAAAAAAATCTAGCATTTATGCATCTCGAGATTGGATGCAGATCGATGCCTCTCTGTCTGGCCAGGGAGCAATGAACTCAATTTTTTTTTGTTTTTTCAGATGCTAATTTTGCCATGGTGATTGGTGTTGATGAGTCTGCTGGTCATATGAGGAAGAACCCATCTGATCAAAACCAGCCATATTGAGAAAATCTCTATGAGGGAATGCTCTCAGACCTAAGAAATCCCGAGTCATTCCATCATTTCCACCGCCTCCACCTCCACCTGAGCCACTGCCACCAGCAGCGGTGGCTTCTTTGCTTATAATATTAAAATGGGAAGTCCCTGGATTTGGAAGATTTTCTTGAAAATTATTGTCTCGTTTTGAGTTCAACATTCTGTTGAAAGTATCCTCAAAGGCTGATGATCCTTCGAACCCACTATTTGGAGGCAAAGAAGTCAATATATTCATATCGTGAAGCATAGAAGAATTGGCTTCTACTGTTGCACCTACAAGTTGTTCCATGCGACCTGAGGTGACATTAACAAAACCTCTTGCTATCTCTTCACGTGAAGAGGACAAACCCAGTCCAGCACCAGCTGTAGATGAGTCCAATGATGTAGCACTGAATCCTGGTGCACCCATGTGAGCCAGGTGGGCCCTAAAAGTTCCATCTGATTGAGCAGTACATGTTTTGCTGTTGCTGCTGCTCATTGTAACCCCAATTTGTGCTGCCTTTTGGAGCAATGCAGTTGCAGACATGTGACTAGAAGGATTCAAAGCAGAAGAAAATGTGGGATTTTTAGGGTTTGTGTTTTCTTGATGGAGAATCGACTGTTCTAAGCTTGATGAGGAGGTGAATAATTCACCACGTGGTAGACCTGGTGCACCCAGACCAGATTCTACTGTCATCCATGGAGGTATTTCAGTTCTTGAACTGAAACTTTGTTCTGGTTTGAGTGAAAATGATGGAAGGCCATGAAGGTGGGGTGGGTGGGGTGTAGATGAAGTGCCTTGTTGCGAAGACAAAAGTGGGTTCATATGTGTCATTGATCTTGCACTTTCTTCTGCTAAAGCATCGCAAAAAGCTCTGTGGGTGATGAAACTGTCCCTCCTGCGAACAAATTACAAACAAACAAACACAAAAAACCAAAAAGAACAAACCATCAAAAAATGCATGAATAGTCAAAATTGTGCTCTCTCTTGTCAACCCTATTGGTTTCCTTTTTGTAATTTCATCATTTTGTATTATGTCGACAGAAGAGGCTTAGACAGTACAAAAGAGTAAGGTTATTGTCAATGCTACAAAATGCTTTTTTGCAGAGAAGTTGCTATAAAGTATAACTTTAGATCCATCCCTCTTTTTCACCCTCCATCCCGAGAAAAAAGAGAAGGAAAGAACAATGGTCGGAATATAATTCAATATTTGATTTTTACAAAAAAAAAAAATTGAAATAATATGTAATGGTGTACTAACGAGTAAGATGTTTTCATTATTTAGCAAAACTTTGTACCCGTAACTAAAGAATTAATTTAATGGTGATGGACTCACAAATTCAGTAACAGTGATGACAATAAGGAAATAAATTTCCGGTTTTAAGATCCCAACTTAGTCCTTGTTTGGTCCAGCTTTTTTGACCAACTTATCATTTTGAAAAAATTGTACCAAATAGGAGCTTAAACAAAGTTCTCACCTGGAAAAGAGTGTTCCACAATCACATCTATACTCTCTGGTACCACAAATTTTCGAATGAGCTTTCCAGTCGGACTGAACTGCGTAACGCTTCGAGCATTTTTCGCATTTCCACTTCTTCTCACCATGTTTTCTGCTGAAGTGTTTCTTTATCCCAGTGAGGTCCCCCAGAGCCCTTGAAGGATCATGGTGCACACAGCTTGGCTCTGGACATACATAAACCTTCTTCTTTACAACCTCTTTGTTGTTTCTTTGCTTTAGTTTCCAAGGCAAATTATGCCCTCTTCTGTGTAATTGAAGATTCTGATCTCTCTGAAATCCCTTGTTGCAAATCTCACATAAAAATCTATTTGTTGCAAGAAGACTTTTTGGAGATAAAGCTACCACCTCAGCCTCAGGGTCTGATGGCCAAGAGAAAATCTTTAATTAATTTCAAGAGAAACCAAGAAACTATCAAACTAGACAAAGCAGTGGATTTCATATTGGAAAATTTTGGATTTGGACTTGATTACTGTGAAACCACCTCATCTAAAACCTTAAACTTTTAGAGGGAACATAATTGTCTAGAAGTTAACAAGCCGCCCTCCCAGAATACTTTTTATTGGGGCATGATGTTGTCGACAATTTTCACAAATGAATGACACAGGCGAAACTTGAAGACTATATCTTGTGTAGAGTCTAATACCATGTTGAATCAACACTACTCTCAAAGTTTAAGCTTTTCAGAAGGGCGATATTTATATATTTAAATATAATCTTTAACAAATATTGTATGTACCTGGATTGCCGGGAAGATTTCTTTTCTTCTTAGGTGGTGGTTGTGTCGGATTATCAGGTGAAATTGCAAAGGACTGTTGTGGGTAGACAGTAGTTGGAATTTCAGTTCTGTTGCTTGAAGATATGCTAGCTTCATTGGATGCAGATGTTAAATTTGACATACTGTCATCCACCAACATACCTTGTAACATTCTCTCTCTCTTTTTCTTGATTCCTTGTACTCTTAAATCTCTAGGTTTTCTATCACCAAACAAGAAAATATAAGATTCATTCACGAGCCATAGATCTGCAGCTTTTTTATATTGAACACAGAAACCCTAATTCGTAAAAAGCTTACAAAAAGTGAAGCTGATGAAAACTATTACAGAAAGGTCAAATTCAGCTTTCTTGATGATACACTGTTCTTCGCTTTTCTCCCAAGCACACTAAACTATCGACAAACAGAAAAAAGGCATTAAAAAATTTCTCAGAAAATAATGTAAAAACAGTAGAAAAATTCTTCATGCAACTACCCTTAATCCTATACAAATGAAATCATTACCTGCTGATAGCTGCTAACAGCTAGATGATTCTACATAAGCCACACAAATTAAGAGAGAGAAAGATGAGAGAGAGATATGGATGAGAAGGTATCCTTCTCTTTACTTCTCCGCCCCATCAACAAACCATAGGCTAAGCCACCAAGCCTTCTCTGACGTTACACTTTGTCTTTTCTTTTGTTTTCTTGTAAACACTAGCTATGTCTTCAATAATTGTCATATTTTTATCAATATCTAGCGTATGTATGTATAAGTTGGTATTTTTTTTTTTCCTTGTTTTTGTTACTTGTTTTGGTTAGAAGGAATATTAGTGCTTTGTTAAAGAATAACTTCTGAATTTTTCACAACTTTCAATTCCTTACAAAAGACAGACATAAAGGAACAAATTATAAGTAAAATTAGGAGAAATTTATTAAAACGTTTTGAATCTGCCTGTAGAGATTATGCATGTATTATGTTTGGCATAATTTGGAATGTGAAAATTGAAATGTTAGTAATTTGGGGTTAAAAAGTGATTCCACTTCCATCCACATACACATTTCTTTATAATGAAGATACTGACTAGAGAGTTGTATTTCGATGCCAGGTAAAAATTAGATTTTGATAAAAATTGATGAAATATGTAATTAAAAAATTGATAAAAATTGTGAATATCATAAAATGTATGGTTGAAAATGAGTTTAAGAAAAATGAATTCTAAGAAATGGGGCCTAGCCATGTCAATACGGCTCGCCGGCTTGGGCTCAACCCGAAAAAAGCTCGAGCTGGCCCGGCTCGACCCATGAAGCTAAAAAAAAAGCTTACAACTGTAATATTTTTTATATGTTAATATTTAGTTATTATTTATAATAAGTATAAATTGCATAAATTTTAAATTCTTTAAAAAAAATTTAGATTTGTCACTAATTTAAAATAAAAAAAACCGGCTTGGCACACTAAGGCCCGAGCCGAAAGCTCGGGTTGAGCCTAAATTTTTTGGTCGAGCTTTTGCTCGGTTCGGGCAAAAAGAAAATTCGAACCATTTTTACTCGAGCAAAGCCCGAGCAAAAGGTTCGGCTCACGACTCGACTCGACTCGACTCATTGACACCCCTAATGGGGCCAGACAAGGATTTGCGGCTCACTTTGAATAGAACTGCAAGTATAGTTATGAGGAAAGTAACAAAGTATGTAATTTGACGTACGAAGACTCACGAAATGATTGCTAGAATTGTAGCTTTGTTTGTGTTTTTTATACTTGGCATTTTTACTTTATGCATTTATTAAAGGTTAGGTTTTTTATTTTGATAAATTGTAAGTGCAGAATTCCTATATTTTAGGTTTTTATTTACAAAAAAATATGCATCTACACATTCCACATGATTGATTACATTCCAGTAGACATGCACTCACGGGCAGCTGTTGTTTTATTCTTTTTGTTCGATGATGAGTTTTATGAAAATTGAGATTATTCTACTTATATTTAAATATATAGTCAGTCAAAAGTAGTGCATAAATTCAATCAGATAATTATATATTTTTCGACTATATATGACCTTGTTTGATACACATTATTGAGTGGAGAATGCATTTTAAATATTGATTTGGTAAAAAATATGTGATTAAAAAATAAGGAAAAGTTTTAGATTTGCGTTAATATTATTTTATTAAAAATGTGTGATTAAAAATGAGTCTTGAAAAAATAATTTTTTATAATAATGTGAATCAAACATGTGTTATATATATAGAAACAAACACACGCGCGCGCGCGCACACACACATATGTTTAACGTAGAAATTAGACAATGAGGAAGTAGTCTATAATTGAGTGAAATATCTATCAACGCAGATAATCATAAATCGTGAATACTAGAGTTCGTTGAAAGTAAATATGTGATAATCGATGATGATAGTGAATATCATTAAATCGTTGAAATAGATGTTTGGTTCTATTTTCTGAATTTTGTTTTTAAACTTAAATAGGCATTTTACTACATCACTGTTCAAAATTTATATATTATTTATGAACCGCGCCAAATTTCATTTTTCACCATATATTTTAAGAGGAAATTGCACCCATTAACACTTTTTGGGTTATCATTTACAAAAAAATGTCAAATTTTTTTAATTTTGACAAATATGTCAATTTTGGACTTTTTTGTCCTTCTATAAAATTTAAATGCCTTGGATATCTTTAAATAATGGTGATTTGACTAGATAAAAAGTTAGTACAAAAAAATAGATAAACATCATACCAATCCCACCTCACCCTCACCTCAACTTCAATTTCTAAACCCAACCCAAAGAACTCAAACCCTAACCCATAATGCTTCCCACTTTCACTTTCTTCTTCTGAAAAATTACTATCCACGATTTTCTTCTTCACAAAATCATTTCCGACAATTTTCCCAATTTTCGAAAGGAAGCCCGATGAACTGAGATCACAAATTTGTAATTAGAACATTGATTTTCTTCTTTCCAAACCAAGAAGACCAATTTCTTCTTCCACGTAACTCTCGGCCTCATAGCTTCAGATTTGATTTCCCGTGAGCGAAGTCGGTCACAAAGTATAACTATAAATCTAGTGTATTTCCTGTATTTTGTTATATTTTGTGCTAAAAATATATTCTTGGTGTCATATATTTTACAACATTTCTCGTATTTTGCAAGAAGTGTAGTGTACTTCTCGTATTCTGCAATATTTTTATAACATATTTTGCAGTACTCGTGGATTACTTGTTGATTTGTGCTAAGAATATGTGTTTGCTAGAATTTTCTTTAATCATTAATTTCGAAAATGAATACTTTTTGTTGTTATGGTTGTAGAAATGAAATAATAAGCTTGATTTTAATTGCACTTGCTGCAGTAGAAAGTTTGTATTTGAGATTCCATTTACATGTTATAGGCGTTATTTATTTTTATTAATTATTGAAAGAGTTTGGTTATCCTATTTTAGTGACGCTTTGTTGATGCTATAGAGACTTCCCATTATTTGTTATGGAACTCATAGATTGTGATAAACTGTCAATCTCTACAGTTAAGAAATTCATCTGTTGAGATTAACTGTCGTTTTTTAAAGTTAAGTTATGAAATTCTCGACATTACTTACTTTTTCTTAACAGGTTTGTTCATATGCCTCATTTGGTTTAGCTGCTCTTCTATGTGTGGTATATATTAAATGTACGATATATCATATGTTGATTATTATAATCTAATTCTCAACGGGTTAGTTATGTGACTCGTCCATTGAAATGAACTGTCGTTCTCGACAATTAGTTTAAGTTATTTGTGACAGATCAATTGAGTCATTTGTCGATGTGAATTGTCTTGACTATTAAAGTCAGTATTTCTCGACAGATGACTACTTCTCGACATATCAGTTTTGCAGTCATATGTTGACATGTCCAACTTTGATTTATTTGAACATTATATGTGTGTTTTGCATTAACATGTATTGATTATTATAATCTGACATTTTTAGCTTTCTTGTTGTACATTATTCTTGTAGATAAATTTTGAATTCTTAGTTCCCGAAAATGTGCGCTTGCACGCCCACATTTTTCAAATGAGCAATTTCAATTTCATAAAAAACATATTGAAGAATTTTCATGATCGAAAGAAAAAAGATTTAAGTAACTCATGCCTTGGATTCCTAGTCGAGTTACCCGACATACAATTCTGTGTCCAATTGATACAACAATTAGTATTCAGATCGATTAGAACTGATAAGACAAAGGAGTCGCTAATATTGATTTTAGGTAGTCAAGTGGATAATTAGATGTTGGTAGATATATATGTTATTATTTGGCACTTTGGATAACTAATACAATTCATACTATTTTTGCGTAGGCAATGTCACGACATATCGGTGGCAACTACCATACTTGTTGAAGGTGACAATGTTGTTAACACAAAGAGGCTGCGATAGTCACGCATTCGATTTCTTGCAGCATTTAGCAAGACTCCATTCACTAAGAGGAGGAGAAAGAGAGTCAAGAAATAGTACGAGGAAGTTTGTTAATACTATGTTAAATACGATGTTGTTGTGTACTAAATGATCATAGTTGCTTCCCTCTAAGAATTTGATAATAAACACGATTTGGTGGTTGTATATATCTGTGCTAATACATCTCCGAGAATTGTTGTTTCTCATATGTTGTGTTTGCTGGATGTAATGTGAATGTTGATATCTTTGTGATATGAGAACTTATCATTTTATCATTCCTCTTTTTTATGCCGTTTCTTTTCATGTCAACATTTGAGACTTGCTCTTATTTTGGTATTTATTACAACATTGATGCTTTTATGCATGAAAATTTTAAAGTAAGATAAACTGGTCGGGGAAAAAGAAATGAATAATGCTTCTTCCATTATCTATTTGGAAATCAATTAAGTGAAAACTCTTTTGCAATATGTAACTTGTGAGAATCCTTGGTCATTGCTTTTATGGCACAATTTTTTTTTGTTTTAGATGATAGGTTTCTCTTTATTTTTGATATATTGTTGGTTTGTTTGATTAGCATGGGATAAAATTGGATTGCTTCATTGAATTCTGATTATAAGAAATTTAAATATCAAAATATCTCAAGATGATTGCTCTTCTTGTTATAATATAGGTAGCATTTATTTCCACATATGGTATACATATCATAAGTAGAAGAATAATATTAATAAAACTACTTAAATCATATTCTTTCATCTTGAATGTTTCCTAATAGTAAATGATATGTTCTTCAGGCAAATGCTACATTTAATATCAAAAAGTACTAATGATCATTAATTACCAACAACTACAAAATGAAACTTTATGATAAAATGGTACTCTTGATTTAAGATTCAAGTTGTATACAAAGAAATAAGTGTGTAATTCTTTTATTTTGTTTTGTCAGGGATGAATTTGGTAACGGTCTTTACCAAACAATCAGCAACAACATGTCCTTTATGCATCGTATGTGTAGTTACAGTTTGTAGTTCATGTCAACTGTTAAAAACGGCAAAACAATTTGTCGGGAACGATAGATTAACTGTCGGGATGTGATGCAGTACTATGTCTATAGATCCGTATTTTGGTTGTGAACTTAAACATGTCTTCTACTGTTTGCAGATGATAATGATAATGTAAGTTGAAAATAGTGGTGGCAAACGAGCCAAGCTGAGCCGGCTCGGCTCGTTGCCCACGAGCTCGGCTCGTGGCTCGTTATAAAACGAGCCGAGCTTGTGCTCGGCTCGTTTGCTCGTGGGCGAGCTCGGCTCGGCCCACGAGCTCGTACTGTAGCGAGCCGAGCTACTCGGGCTCGCTTTTTTTTGAATTTTTTTTTACTATCATTCTTTAAAAAAAAAAAAAGGACGAGCCGCTCGTCAAAAAGGAGCCGAGCAGGCTCGGCTCGCCTACCGAGCCGACTGCTCGGCTCGTGCTCGGGCTCATTTTTTGACGAGCCTGAGCGGCTCGTGGACCGCTACAGTACAAGCCGACGAGCCGCTCGGCTAGATTGCCACCACTAGTTGAAAATAATAATGCAAGTTGAGAATGTATTGGGGAACACCACGCTACTTCGAGAATGACATAATCCGTCTGTCGGGATCGACAGTTTAAATGTCGGGATGTTGTGCAATTTTTCTCAGCACGAGGATCCGCAATTTTTATGTGAACATAACGACCAATAACGTCTACAAATGATAATGAAAAGAAAATGATAATATAATTTCAGATTGTATAACGCCATGGTGGGAACATTTAACATACAACTTCGACCACTTCCGAAGATAAAGTCTGTTTACGTCAGTTGAGTTATAGTGGGGTTCGAATATGTGGTCTGGTTATAGTCTGCACTACCACAGCGAGTGCATTTCCTTAGTCGTGTGGTAGACTCGCATCTGGATCGACACTAAAGTGGAAGTGGTTTTGTCCCTATCCACTTCCATTTGTCATCCACACGAACAAACTTTCCCCCATTTGACATGATGAATCTCAAATGATTATTTGTACTTGAAATATTGGGATTGCAACAGTAAGAATTTCGCACAATAAATATGTCAACATTTAATAATATGAAAGTAGCACTTTCGAATATTTAAATCCATGCAATAACAAAAGGTGAAATCAAGGGTTTCAATGGTTTTCAAATGTCGAATTCGACAGTCAAATTGTCAATCCCGATAGTTTCTAAATGTCGAGTTCGACAATTCACATGTCTACCCCGACAGTTTTAAATGAACTATTCGACATTTGAACTGTAGGAACTACCGGTACCTTGGAAGAAATTATTTAAAACATTAATAGTGATAATCAATTCTCAACTACAACATGACAATATCTTCCCAAAAATAAATAATTTAATGTTTCATTAAATATGGAATCCTTCACATTTTGTAAAGGATATTGGTATCTTTACCCTTCAAAAATATTTCAAAAATCAAACAAATCAATGAATAATAGTTTCCAAAATTTCACCAATTACATTTCATCATATTGTATTTAACATTTAAAAAACAGTAAGCTATAATAAAAATATAAACAATTCGTAATGACTAACCTCTCAAAATGGATGATGAATCCAGTAGTAATATGTTGTTGTTCAATGAATGAAGAAGATGGAGAAGAAGTTAGAGTATGTTAATGGTAAGAAGATATGTGTTTATGTTAACTTTTCAAATTCTTTTATCTTTTTTTTTAACAAAATTCATATTACTCAATATAATATACGTATATGCAATGTTTATAATATACAAACTAAATCATCACATCATAACATTAATGACATTCAAATCAAGCATTAAATGCCCCTAAAAAGGTGTCACTAAGCATAATTTGGACACTTCACACCAAAAAATTGACATTTTTGTACACCAAAAGTGAAAATGACAAATTTTTGAGAATTTTCAAATTAAGTGACATTTATGAAAATTCCCCATATTTTGATAGATGAACAAGTACTAATGGCTTATTTATAACTTATTTCTATCTATTTATAAATTCTTTCCAAGAGGAGGCTAAATATTATCTGTAGTTTAATATTTATTTTTAATATATTCTTTTCACTTTGATCCTGCATTGTACTTTATTCTACAATTATTAACTTGAATGTCCCGTTTCCAAAATGATATTTTTAATAAATTATTGCTATTGAAGGATATGTTATAAAAAAATTATGAATATATATACAAGAAGACTTGAGTCAATGCAATTCTATAGGAAGAATAAAATTCGAACCACACAATGGCTGGATTTGATGAAATTAACGTAATTTCCAACTATTGCACTATGAAATTATCTCATTTACATCAACGACATAGTACTCCAAAGATATATCTGTCTCGACCGTGCTAATAGCCAACTCGTCCCTTCAAACAGGCTTAGACGAATCTAATTAAAAGCACTCTGCACGATTCTACTATGAAAAGAAAATAAGAAACTCTTATCATTTTTCTAAATCAAAGAGTTCGATATCACAAAAGTGACGACATCCTCTAGAGGTGTAAAAAAACAGTCGAGGAAATGCACAGTCTCGTTCAAAGGCTAATATAGGATCGAAGTAAAAAAAAAAAAAAATTAAGTCGAGCTAATATATATATATATGTATATATATATATATATATATATATATATATATATATATATATATATATAATTGCACATAGAAAACTGAAATGAATTTGGAGGAGACTCGTCCAGTCCTTTTCTAAGGGTTCGTTTAACATGACATTTACTTTCACTTTTACTTCCTATAGAATAGTTTTTGGATGAAATTATCTTAATTTTTGTTTGAAAACTAATTTTTAAAAAAACTTCATATTTCAGAAGTGGTTTAGAAGAACCACAAACCAGTTTCCTCTAAAAAATACTCTAATACCGGAAGTACTTTCATAAAATTAATCAAACGGACTCAAAAACAACTTTTGAATCTCTAAAACTTCTTTTGATTTTTCAAAACTCATGTCAAATGGAACCTAAATTCATCGCTGGTCTCGTCTTTGCACAACAATAAATAATAAAAAAATTGTCCTGACTCGATTGATCTCAATTCAATCTTTTTGTAAGACGGTCTTAATTAAGGTTAAATTTTTAGTTTTCTACATTCAATTGTGGTCAATTCCAATGGCATCACCGTAGATAGTCGGCTATGGCAGATTGTGACAAGGTTAGAGTAATGCCCTTTGGTACAGGGCATTGGCGGGCCCAACACTTTGTGAGGGGCCTGTAAGGCCCATGTGAAGTACTCTTCACATATTTTGTCTTACCTTTTTTTTGTTCACCTTAGCAGCTTGTTTGGTAGGGATTTTTTGGGGGAAGAATTGATTTTGAATAGTGATATGATGGGAAATATGTGGTTGAAAAAGAAGAAAAAATTATTGATGTGATGGAAAATATTATTTTATTGAAAAATGTGTGGTTGAAAATGAGAATTGATTTACTGTAGAAAATTAGAATTCCTACCAAACAGGCTCTAGGTTACGCTCATAATATGGCTTTATGTAATGTATGTATTTATACAGCAAAAAATTGTAAACATACAATTAATTATCACACTCATATTTACGACCGTGTACATGTATTTTAAAAATCGCTAACAAGTATAATTAACTATTTACACATCATCTTTTTCATGTCTGGCCGACTTAAATGATTACTTTTTTTTTTTTTTGAATATGAAACAAGTTTCATTGATCGTCATAATAGCAAACGGTACAGGAGGAAAGACCTCCGACACAATGCCCTCCAAAGTGGGATTAAGTGCTACCAAGGCCACAGCCCAAGCTAAAACGATGGTCACACACGACCAACCGAACAAAGAAAACACAAACACCTATACAACAAACACAAGACTATACAAAACAACGCAAACCCGAACCAACCAAAAACCCAAAACAGATGCTCAAACATCCAGAATCCAGCTCTTCATCAATCATGAATACAGATAAAGCCCTTCACCAAAACGGTGATTGAAAACCACACAAACCCAGCAACACCAACCAGACCAACAGCACCAGACAAAACAACACACACACTCACCACCAAACGACAACCGAAACCAACATCACACCACCAATCACCGTCCACGCCACCGCTGAAACACCAGCCAAAAAGGCACGCCGACGACAACCCCAAACAGCATCTGCGTCCCGTCGATCCAGCCACCTGAGAAGAGAAAACGACCGCGACCCGCCTCACGACACCTGGCCACCTCGCACGCCCCTCTCACCGACCAGCACCCACACTTAAATGATTACTTACAAGTATATAAACAAGTCTTTAATTACTTATTTGATAGTGTTGATGCTAAAACTGATGTGGCAATTATAGTTCAATTTAAGGGAAATTTAGTAGGGTAATTGTTGGAAAAAAAAAAACCAGAGAGAGAAAAATTCCAAGTATTTTTTATTGTGTATTACATAAAATGACTTGGTTCAGCCCTGGTAGGGGACCATTGCACTCTTTAAATAGGCCTCACAACAGGAATTTGCCGCCCTTTGTCAACTCGTGCTATATTGTTCGATCTGGATTTGTATGCTACCGCCCAATTTTAATTGGCCAATTAGATAATTATTTAACCTACGATGTAATGTGATCTAGGTAATGATGCCCCACTATTAGGCAATCATTACTTCCGTCTAATTGGTAGATGATATGTTCATGACCTCTGAGGTGCCACTTGTCTTTTTTGGAGTGGTCGTTGGGGAGGTAATGACGTTATCAGTGTTGAACCAAGAAATATTTCTCGCAAGCAGGGGCGGACCCAGGATTATAGTTCGGGAGGGCTGGACAGAATTACATAAAAATAATAATTTCAAATTAGACAATAAAGATAATATTCAAAGCGTAGTACTTTTTTTACAATTAGACAATAAAGATAACTGACATCATAACTCGTCAAGCGGTTGGTTGTGTCCATATTCGCTGTTAGGTGGTTTCCGTCCAATTCATTGCCGTTTGTATAATTAAGTATATCATTGACCTCATGGTGGTAGGCGACCTGTGTAAATGTAGAGGGCCTCATGGGGTTTGGCGGCCTATGTGAACGTAGATGCCTCATGGGGATCGACGGCCTCATGAGGGTAGACGGTCTATGATGTGGTACTCTACATGGAGTGCATATCAATTAGTCCTTACCTCAATGGTCATCGTAGATAATTATTAACTCCATCTTATATCAAGGCATTTTGGCGATCTCCCATTTTAAGTGTTTTTAATTACTTTCGAGCCGGGTCCGTAGTCTAGCTTTCAGTTGGATGCCAACAGATAGTAAAATAGAAGTTACTTATTTTAAAAGTAAAGACAAACTACTCGGAAAATGAGTAAAAAATGTGATTGATAATAGCGAAGAGACTCGCTATGTTTCTGTTTATTTATATTCTCAATAAGAGAGCATATTATGTTACGATAAAAAAATCTGTCTTAATTAGCTGTCATTTCTATGCAATTTTATTATTTTATTTTACTTTTGCAGCTTTTGATCCATATTTTATGTAATTAATTATCTATAATAAGCATTTGATATTATTCTTTCATGCATTGACCCTCAAATTGCTTCACGTGACTTTAAAAATTCACATTCTTGTAATTAAATTTTTATATTTACAACTAAGTCCTTATTTGACAATCATTATTTTAAAACTCTCTAAAGAATGTACACATTTTTAACCACATATTTATACAATAAAATATTTTGTACGTAAATTCAAAATTTTTCCTTATTTTTTAATCAGACATTCTCGAAAAAATTATTATTCAAAACTCCATTTTTTCAAAATAATGGTCATCAAACAGGGGCTCAAATTTATGAAGATCAGCAATTGGCACGTTACTTGTTCATTAGAAATTGAACTGTACTAGAAATTTATTAAGGTTTTTCGAGACCTCAAGACTCCAGAATTGAAATGTACTAGAAATTTGAGGTTGTATTTTAGTTCGATTATATATTTATTATATGAATAACGTTATTCATATTCGGTGACTACAGTAGTCGTCCTACATTGTATCCTACTCGTGATTTTTCATTATTAATATGGAAATTCATTTGATTGTTTTTTTTTAAATTGTTAAAATCATGGCACGTATGATGCTACATAGGATCAAGATTAATTCAATAGTTTTTGCACTTATTACAGATTCAAAATGTCCATGCATCTTGAACTGAATTGCCCCTTACGTGGCCGAGTGAATATTAATGCTGGTATCACGTGTGTGCATTTTCACGTGACTTCGTCTATCATAACTTTATTCATAAGCCCTGTTTGGCAATAATTTTTTCATAATTTTTTATACTTATTTTGAACCACATATTCTCACAATAAAATATTTTGTTACATAAATTTAAAACTTTTTCCTACTTTTTAAACGCATATTCTTCAAATATTTACTATTCAAAAACTTATTCTTTCCAAAAAAAAATGGCGGTCAAACATAGCCCCGTTTGGGCCACCTTATTTTCTCATTAAAATGAAAAATATGATCGTTATCCATCACATCAACATTTAAATTTAAATTTTATAGGAAAAAATTCATGGTTCAGGGATTTACTTTTAGGCCCTGTTTGGGAGAAATTTTAATCCAGATTTTAATCAAAATTCTAGCCGTTAACTATCAAATCAGCTACTATTTTTTACTTTCCTTCTCACGGGTGGGGCCCATAGGTTGACTATAACGGCTATAATTTTGATTAAAATCTCACAAAAATTGCTCCCAAACATACTCTTAGGAAATAAAAAATCAGGTCCTAATGTTTAAAATTGCAAAAATCAGGTTTTTTTTTTGAATTAATTAATTATATTTCACAATTATTATATTAAATTAAATATTTAACTATAATATAATATAATTAACCCCACCCCACCAAACTCCATCTCCACCACCCACATTGCTCCGGCGACTGTTCTCTGACCGCACTGAATTCCGGCGACTACTTCGACGACCGTTCTCCGGTCGTACTTAATTTCAACGACTGCTCCGATTCTGACAATTGTTAAGGTCACAGATATATGGATGTGGGTCACGAAATATTTCGAGGTCACAGATCAAAACTGATAAAAAAATTATAGGCCACAGTTAATTTTATAAGTCACAAATCAAGAATTTTAAGGTTACATGTAAATTTTTATAGGTCACGGATTAAAAAAATTCAAAACTTTTAGGGGTCACAGCTTTATTTTAGTAAGTCACAGTCCCAATTTCTAGGTCACGGACACCCACTTAGGTCACAGATTGAAAAAAAATCAAAACTTTTACTTGTCGCAACTCTATTTCAGTGAGTCACAGTCACAATTCCTAGGTCATAGACACTTACCTAGGTCACAGAGACTCGCGACCGCCACCACTACCGCCTCGACCCGTCACAACAGCACACAACCATCGCCACAACAGTTCCAACACCACCAAAACGTAAAAATAATCACCACTACTCCAACAACCAAAAAAACCCTAACTAAAAACACCAATGCCACCACTGCGGGAGGGGGGGAGGGGTAGGGTTGTGTTGGGGGAAACGAGGGGGAGGTTCGGCAGCAACGTCGCTGTGAGGGGGAGGGGAGAGGTTGGGGCAAGGGAGGGGAAGGGAATGCTGCTGCAAATCGCAGCAGCATCGCTGTAACGATGCTGCGAGACGGCGACGCTGCCCCGAACATGCCCTCCCCATTTCAACGACCAGATCCTTCACGTTTAAATTCGTTTCCGCGCCCAGTTCCACTGTGGCGATCAAATATCCTTCGAGGACGTTCACCATCAGGAGTCTCCCCATTACTGAAACCGCCACGACGACCACCACGAAAATCCCCACCTCCACGAGGTCCACTATATGGTCGCCTTTCAGATGGATTTACAGCATCTCCATCTTCTGAAACCCTGTAACCACCAGGAAACCCATTGTTGTTTCCAAATTTATTTTCATTGTCGGTAGAATCTTGATCATATCCATCGGGGTTTTAAGGATTAGGTGTGGAGGGAGGGGGATGCGAAGGGAAGCGGCGGGCGGTGGCGGTGGAGAGAAAAGTTGAGAGAAATGAAATGAAATGAAATGGATTATGTTAGGGTTTGGATAGAGTTCGGGTTTTATTGGTGGGGGTACGTAGTAGGGTGGGTATAATATATTATCTTTATTTTATAACATTATTATTAATAAAAAATAATAAAACTTGATTTTTGATTAAAAAAAGACAAAACCTGATTTTTAGAAAGTTAAAACTAAACACTTGATCTAGTGTAATTTCCTCAATTTTCTATCTATTGTGTGGGCCTCAATAACGGTTTTATTTTTCATTATCATTCTACAAAAAGGTGGCACAAACAATGCCATATGTTTGAACCACTTTTTTGGTGTAGAATACATTTTGAAATAATAGTTTGGTAGATAATGTATAATTAAAAAATAAGGAAAAATTTTGAATTTACTTATAATCTTATATTATTGAAAATGTGTAATTGAAAATATGAAAGGAAAAAATATATTTTAAAAAAATTGGCATCGAAGAAGGCTATTAAATAGGAGAGTTTTGCTTGGGGTATATAGGCGATAACATAGGGGTTGACATAATACTCACATGAGGTGGGACGCACTTTTGAAGTGCGTCCCACCTCATGTGAGTATTATGTCAACCATTATGTAGGAAAATTATCTACACTTATCATTTTCCTAAATAGGAATGTGTGTGATTAAACAGATTTTTAAAATTGAAGTGACTGATGGCATCATTATATCATAGGTCTTTTTTATATTATTTTTTTCAGAAAATTAACCAATGAATTAAAAAAAAAAAAACAAATTTCTTAATAAATGTTTGGGCTGCCCTACCCATCCCAGATGCGTCGTGTTGGGCCTGGTCTGAACACACTTGTTCTACATGACAAGTACGTTCAAAATGAATTTAACTAAACGTGGCTAAGAACAACTGTAAGAGAATCTTTAAATTTAAGACACTCCATGTTTTAAAGTGTCAAACCTTAAAATTGTATTTTAAGATACTCTTTAAATTAACATTATAAATGAATTCAAAGTATTTCAGTTTTCAATGAAAGAAAATAATAAAAGAATTTGGAAGGAAGCTGATGAAAATAAGATATATGAAAAAACAGTAAATATTTTTTGGGAGTAATAATGATATAAAGTCTTAAATATAAAGAGCATGTTGAAGTACTTAAAAAATTACTCTTTAAATTATAGTATATGCTCTTTAAAAAGAGAGTCTTTTGGAGATGCTCTAATAAGTAGTAGATGTAGGATCCGTCAAAGATAACTTTAAATTTTATTTTTAATTCCTATAGAAAAATTTCACGAGAAAGTCACTTTAATTTTTGTTAAAAAATTAATTTCTAAACTAGATTTCTATTTCGAAAGTACTTTTACGGGAAATCACATTGGACCCAGTAGAAGAAGCACTTTCATAAAAGTAGTTAAAATGATTTAAAAGTAACTTTTAGATCTTAAAAAATTCATTGTGACTTCTCAAAAATCATGTACATGTAATTTTTTTCATTGCAAGTACATGTTACCATGTTTTAAAATGAGTGTATATTCAAATTTTAACAATTATTATATGGGGAATATAATGGATAATTATGACTTCTTCTTGATAATATAAAAATATTGGAGAATAGTTTTAGATTTAAGTCATTTGTACATCAAAAGTGTACATCACTTTTGACAGTATACAAGTGGCATGATTTGATTAATAAAAAAAAAAAACTTAAATCAATTCTTGCCATCCGTCTCAATACCTGGCAAAATAAATTTCATTTTTCACATTTTTGCATGTTTGATTGTCCAAAATTTTCATGGAATTGGAAATCTTTTATTCACGTGCTCACATTTTCTCGATTTTTGAGGAAAATGCATTTTTTTTTTTGCAATGAAAACAAATTATATCCCAAATTGCAACAAATAATATCCCTTTAATAGACAATTTTCATGAAAAATAAAGTCAAACGTACACCAAAATATCCAAAATTTCAATTTTTTTCAGTTGTAAAATTATATCAATCAAACATAATTAATTGAGAATTCTCAATAAAACAAGTTTTAGACAATTCAATTATCTGGAATTCATTTTCTTTCTATCCAAATTTCATTCTTACAATCAGACGGACTCTTACCCTTCGTTCCTTTTGTTTTACGATTGAGATGAAATGTGAGAAGAATTTTAGGAAAGATATCAAACTTAGAATGATAATTTTTTTTTATTACATTCATGATGGGATTATTATCTCTTTCTTGAAATATATTTATTAATTCATTTTTAGATGTACCATATTCGGTAGGATAGACAATGGTTTTTTTTTTTTCCCCTCTTAAACTTTGTTCCATTTAACTTTATGAAAAAATCATTCTAACAAAAGTTCTTAAAATTAGCAATACATAAATATGTAACATGGTGTCCCTATAATTATAAGGATTTGTGCACCTGCACATCTCGTACGACTTCAGGATCGTCCCTTATTTGCTAGGAAGCTTCCTATTTTTTTCCTTGCTTTTATTCCAAATAGACTCACATGTACAAGAAAAGTACGTTCATAATTGTATATAATTTTAACCATGGATAAGTAAAAAAACACCTAAATTGTTGCAGTCGTCTACCCTCTTCTTCATCTTCTCCTCCTGCTCTCTAGCTTCTCCTCTTTACTGTCTTCACCTCCTTCTCCGGTCTTCTTCCCGATTTCTCCAGCTTTCTCCTTCTCCTTCTTCTTCTTCTCTTTCATTTCTCTAAATCTGAATTCTCTTCCTCTGATTTTCTGTTCTGGATATGTTCTCCATTTCTCTGCTGGTCTATCATTTTCTCTCATCTTCTCCCTGCTTGAACCTTCTCTCAATTTCTCTATTTCCCCATGCTCCTCTACAGATCCATAACTTCTCTTTTATATCTGTTGTATTATTTGAAATCCCATGCATTGTATTAGAATGTATCAATCAATGAAATGCAATTTACATTTTGTCGTTTATGTGTAATTCCAGTCAATTAATGAAGTTTTATTGATTCCAAGCCGATTATATTCAATTGTATTTTAATTTTGATTGAAGTTTAGTTGGTTTTGATTGAAATTGAGCTCCAACTATAACAAATGGTATCAAAACAACTACAATCCTTGGGTGTCTCTCGATTGGATATCATAAGGGAAGATTTTAATAGCATTCATGAGCGGATGATTTCAATATTGACTAAAATGATGGAGGCTCAATCAGCACATATCCCTGATTGTGTTGCTGGAATATCCGGCAATCTTTGCAATGTGCATAGGAAAGGTTTTGAAGGACATTTACCGTTTACATTCGCTGAAACCGCAGTTGGTGTGAAAGCATTACCTTGGAGAATTCCAAACAAGACATAGTCTCTGGAAGTGATTTAGTTAGTTCAAATGATATGTGAAAGCATGTGATATTGTTGTAAAATGATGAGCATTTCTATCCGTCAATGAATGAACTTAAACGCGACGCTGAGAAGTTTAGGGATGACGACTCTGTATTTGGATTTTGCTCAAGACCTATTGGGCAGGAGAATTATAGTGCAATTAGAGCCAAGAACTATAGTAATTTTGAAGTCCTATACTGTGAGAATGTTGACAGCGTGCCTAGGGTTGGGCAAAACCCGCCCGAAACCGATGAAACCGACCTAACCGACCCAACCCAACTCGGTTTTTTTCATTTTTTTGGTGGGTTTCGGGTTATGGGTGGCTTTGGTGGGTCAGGTCATGGGTTGATCTACCAAACCCGCCCAAACCGACCCGCAAGGAGAGATTAAAAAAAAAAAAAAAGAAATGGTCTCACTTAAGGGCAGAAGACGTAAAAACCTCAATTCATTCAAACCCTACCTCACCTTCCATCCCCCTCTCTCTCGCTCAAGTCTCTCTCTCAAACAAAAATCTCTCTCACAGTCACTCGCCGTCCCTCCTATTTTCTCTTGCCGACGTCGTTCACTGATAGTCCACGGTCAATTCGCACATGGCTGTTTCTTTTCTTCAGCAACCATCATATTTCACCTTCAATAATCACCGACGGGTTACTACTTGTCTCTCCCTCTTCAACTCAACTCCTTTCTTCCCCCTCTTATTCTTTTTTCTTTTCTTAATATGAGCTAGATTGGCGGTTGATTAGTTATTTTCTTACAGATATTATGGAAAAAAATTGTAGCAAAAGCCCATTAATCTGTCTAGTACAGAAATGGCGAAACAGACACACTTGCTTCCAAGGTATCTCTCTGTATCAACTATAATTTTGTCATTTTACCTTATTTTGGTGATGACTATTGTATGCAATTTGATTCTATAATTTTGTCATTTTACCTTATTTTGGTGATGAATATTGTATGCAATTTGATTCTGTATTTGGTGCCTTATCCTATCCGAGTTTGAGCTACTTTATGTGAGTTACTGAGTTCTTGACTTTACAAGGTTTTTTTTATGTTCCATGATTTCATTTTTACCGTTATTCTTTTCTTTATTTTGTTGATAAATTGGATAAATAAAAGTTTGTTGTGCTAATCTGAGCTTGGAAATTGGAATGTTATCTGTTTGTATGGAAGTATTTGTATTACATTATCTATCAGTTCGTTTAATGGTTCTACTGTTTTTATGTGAATGAGAATCTTTTGGTTTTTGAACAAATTCTTTTTATGTTATAGAACAATCTTATTTAAAGCAGTTTTAGCAGCTCTTCTTCACGTAGTTTTTGGGGTTACGATAGGGAATAAGCGGTCAATATAGTGTTAAGTGGATGGACCTTGAATAACTTGTTATTGACCCGTTGTCTTCATTTTGGATGGTAAACAAAATGTTAACCATAAACCGACCAACCCAACCCAACCCGACCGAACTTGATTGGGTTGGGTTGGGTTGGGTTTAAATACGTAATTGGGTCGGATTGGGTTAATTTTATACCAAACCGAACTTGATTGGGTTGGGTTTGGGTTGAGTAAAAACCCGACCAACCCAACCCAACCCATGCCCAACCCTAAGCGTGCCCATTCCACTTATTTCTACAGAAACATGGTCTGATCAAATCAAAGGATCCGGAATGAGCATGTTAATTGCTAATGGAGATGAGGATGAAGGTGAAGAAATCGCACCCAGCTCAGTTCGTGAATATACATTTGATGGAAAATATAGCCTCAGAACCATTGGGAATGGAAATTATGAAACAGATAAGGATGCTCTAAGTAGCGTCAAAGAGAAAATGCAATTTGGGATCTCTTTAATTTCATCATAGTATGAACAAGCAAGTGTTCAGAAGTTTGAAAATGAGGACATAGCGATGGTTAAGCCAATGGAATTTCAAATGGTGGAAATAAATACAAAAGTATCAACAGCTGATGATATAGACTTCAAGGAGAAGGTTGCTGTTGAATTAAATGATTTAGAAATTAAGATTGCTGACAAAGTAACTATAGAGGAGATTTCAACCTCCAAAGCTGAAATGGAGTTTGGGATGACAAATGAAGCTACATCTGGAGTAGCCAGAGCCTGTACCAGTGCGGGTGTACGAAAAGTGGGATTATGGATGGTATTATCATCTGGGAGCAATGCTAATGAAGAGGTGAAACCGTGTGTGTTTGATTTGAGAAGGGGTTAAAATGAAGGGCATGAGTTGGACAAGGTTATCTTCTTCCATCTTACTGATTTGCCATTAATCACTCATCTTTTTGTCATTGGCCTCAACGAAGGATTCGTCACTTTCACTAGAATATTCTCTCTAGAGGCTGCAATTGATGTTCAGTCACTTGTCCAAATATTAGAATATTGTGCTGGGAACATAAAATGCTACTTGCTTACAATTTTCCAAGACATGTTGGTGTCCACAACACTTTCTCCCAATGACACTGTGAACCTTTTTACATATGTTGTTCTAAGGTTAACCCCTCAAACTCTATCCTCTGGAGTAAGTTTTTGGTCAAATCTACGTAAAGAGAGCACTGCATGTAATACTACTTCTGGAGCTATAATGGAAAATTCTTGTCCAAGTATAGATCAATATTATAATTCAGGCATTACCTTCCCCGCCGGAAATAACAGTTATCATGTTGAGAGGCCCTTGCAGCATGACACATTGTCTAACGGAAAGGATAGTTTTCTTGTTACCAATATTTCGAGTGCAAAGTTTGGTAGCCCAATTCCAACCAGCCCAACAGTTTGGCTTAAATATGAAAAGAGTGGTGCAGGTAATGTCAACCAAGCATATGCCACCTTGTACTACTTGCTTAATCCAATGGTGGTGAAGAGAATGAGACATCTGCTAACAGCATATAAAGAAGACATTTCGACTTTGAACCTTGAGGACAAGGTTAATTTAAGGGGAATGGATGTCATGGCTAACTTCTTTTATTGGATCATTTATTATCTAGTGGGCTTGTATTAGGTGGGCTAGCCCAAAGCCCAGTTTTGTTCCATACAGGTTGAAGTTGGACGATGAAGTACGGGTGAATCGATGAATTGAATTGTGGTTTCCTCTCTAGTCGTTTGCCATCTTCTTCCTCTTCTCCTCCTGCTCTCTGGCTTCTTCCTCTTCACCGTCTTTTCCTTCTTCTCTTGTCTTCTTCCCGATTTCTCCAACTTTCTCATTCTTCTTCTTCTTCTTCTTCTTCTTCTTCTCCTCCTCCTTCATTTTTCTAAATCTGAATTCTCTTCCTCTGATTTTCTGTTCTGAATCTGTTCTCCATTTCTCTGCCAGTCTATCCTTTTCTCTCATCTTCTCCCTGCTTGAACCTTCACTCAATTTCTCTATTTCTCCCCTGCTCTTCTACCTATCCATAACTTCTCTTTTATATCCGTCGTATTACTTGAAATCCCATGCACTGTATTAGAATGTATCAATCAATGAAATGCAATTTACATTTTGTCGTTTCTGTGTAATTCCAATCAATTAATGAAGTTCCGACTTGGGTTATTGATTTCCATCTGATTATATTCAATCGTGTTTTAATTTTGATTGAAGTTTAGTTCATTTTGGTTGAAATTGAGCTCCAACCATAACAAACCAAGGTGGTTGCGGCGTAACTGTAGCGTCAATTCTGAGCACTGCTATAGTTGTGCGATTGTTGCTGACCTTGTCCGTTTACAAAGAGCGAATCCTTCTTCAAGTTGCAATTCGGAGGGAGGCGGAACAATCGGACCATTGGAGCTAGATATTCCCTCCGAATCTTCCCCCATATCATATGGTGACTTCACGCCTTCATGTTGCCATTCGAGATCGGGATAGTGGTGGAGGATCCGAACGGAACTTTTGAGGATAATTGATTAGGAATATAGGAATTCGAGTCAAATTTGACAAATACTACTCCGAAATGGGAAGGACGGAGAATAGGATTGATCCAATAGCGGTAGATAAATCATCAATTTCGAGAAATGGGAGTGGTGGTCCGTAAATCTCTATTAATTTTAGCAACAATGGAAGACCTATAAAGATTATAAAAATGAATTAACAAAAGATAAATAAAACTGTGTTTGAAGATAGATTCTCTCTACACTGGCAACGTAATCCACTGCCACATCCTCTATCTTTGGAGAATATAGTCGAGATAATGGAAAGAATAAATAGAGAAGGAAGAAAAAAAATCAATTAGGAACGGTTCTTTTTGTATTTCAATTTTGTGTTTTGAGTGTCCATTTTAAAATTGTTGAAAATGTATTCTTTTTTATTTTTTAAAAAATTGTTTTGAAAATACCAAAAACGCGTTTTGAAAATTTTGGCTTGATTATAATTGAAAACACCAAAAAACGCATTTTAGATTTTCTTTGTAAATTTTTAACTTATTTTCAAAAATGCGTTTTCACTATTTTGGAAAATCGAAAACGGAAAATGACTTGTAATTGGTAAAAAGAACATGCCATTAGGGTTTGGAGTGAAATTTAGTGTGAGCGGGTGTGTAGATTAATTTAATATTATAAATTGAATTATTACCTGATTTTTGCAGAAAAAAAATTTTAATTTTTAATTTTGAATTGGGTAGTTTTAAAGTAGGGCCCAGTGTTATTTTCACATAAAAAAAGTAAAGCATAAATTTAGGAATGGGCTTTCTAGATCGTTTTGGGCCTATCTAAGGGGTCTATTAGAATTCTTCAAAAAATGCAGCATAAATTTACGATCGAAATCCTAGAATTATGCCTTTCTTTCTATCATAATTACAAACTTATTTTCATAATTTTAATTTGCCTAACAAAACTATCGCAAAATAAAGTAATAGAAAATATGTTATCGGAAAAGTTTTATGTAACAAAATAGTAATTTAAGATTAGCAAAAGCGTTTTCGTTGGTGATAGTTTTAAAAAAAAAATACCTTAATACATTTAATGTATCAATAAAACTTCCGTCTTTAAATAATAATACAAAAGAAATGTTATCTTCAAAACATTATGATAGTAATAAACTAATAGTGCAAATTTTATTTAAAAGTGCGAATGAATTTTTTGTGTTCAATAATAAAAAGTACAATTTCAATTTATGTATGAATTTTTTTTTCTATAAATAAAGTAATATAAATTTTAAATGTTGATGTCAGAATTTTATTGGTAATTAAAATTGTTGGAAAAAATATTTATCCTTCATTAATATTAGGGTCCGTTTGATTGCAAGAGTTGAAAATGAGTGGAAAGAAAATGAATTTCAGGGAAAGTAATTGTCTAAAAATTGTTTTGTAGTGAATTTTTAATTAAATGTGTTTGATTGGTATAATTTTTCACCTGAAAAATTTTAAAATTTTGTATTCGTTTGACTTTATTTTACATGAAAATTGTTCATTAAAATGATAATTCTTTTCACAATTGATTATAAAATTTGTTTCTATTACCAAAAAGTAAAAAAAAAAAAAAAAAAAAAAAATTTCTTAAAAAATTATTATTTTTAATCAAAATTTAGTGTTTGTTTAGCTTTATTTTACATAAAAATTGTACATTAAAGTGATTTTTTTTTTAATAATTGGTTGTGAAATTTATTTCTATAATAATAATAATAATAACAATAAAATAAAATAAAATAAAATAAAATAACCTCAAATTGTGGGAAATGGGGTGCTTGAAGCCCTTGAGTGGAAAATCAATTCCCTAGAATTTCGTGCCTATCAAACAAGGCTTTTTGTTGGAAATGGAAATTATTTTCCATTTTTCATGGAAAAAGTGCATTATCAAACAGACTCTTATAAATAAATAAATGTCTTAAATTACTGACTGATAAATGTTTATATTATACTAATTTTGAACCTTGAATTTACATGATTATTAGGTTTAGAATCATGATTTTATTGATGTTGCATTTATTTTAGGTTAATTATATTTTTGGATAAAAATGGGGGTAATGACGCGAGTTGAGAGAGGCCGAGAAAAAGATGGAAAAAGGAAATTCGAGAAAATATAGTTCAGGACCTAAAAGCAACAAATTTAAAAGTTCAGAGACCAAAATGGTAAAATCCAAAATTTCAAGGACTTAAGCTGAAAATTCAGCTAATCTCGTATGCATACGCTGAATGGTGAATGTTACATGTTTTTTTTTTTCACTTTTAGACTTATTCTAAATTGTTTTTTGTAGCCTAATTTGAACCGTTGATTTTATTTATGAACTTTCGATTTTTGGATTACTGTGTATCGTCTTTTCTATAATATATAATTGGATTCAATAAAATAAATTCTTTCAAAAATTTGATTAAGTTTTTATACAAATATACAACTTAAAGATAACGCATATAAAATTATGTCTCTGTTTGATTTAATTAAAAATCAATTTTTTAGTAAATTTTGATAAAATTGAATAAAAATTAATTATCTTAAAATTATGTAATTGAAAATAAATTTTAAAAAACGAGGGTCAATGAGATACTATTACATATGCTACTTTTAATATTTTTAATCATGTAAAGTATATTCGGTGGCATAGTCACAAAATCAATTAGGTAATGATTAGAAAAGAAAACATTTTAATAAGTTGAAGCCACACAAAGAAGCCAAAGTAACCATGACTTCACTTGTGACAAAGGAAAGGCTACAAAAGTAAAGCATCTAAAAGGACTTTTGAAACTTTAGAATAATTTGGTACAATAAATTAATTAAAGAACAACAAATGTGCATATTTTATTTAACATTTTTTATACATGATTAGGGCTGGGCAAAATGTCCGAACCGAACCGGAACCGAACCGAATCGAGCGGGTTTTTTAAAATGAAATACCCGAACGGGTATCCGAATCGAGAACCGAATGGTTTGGTTCGGTTCTCGACCAAGAACCGAAGAACCGAATAAGAACCGAACTTTTTTTTTTATATTGGATAAATTAATTTCTTTTATTTTTTCTAAACAAATTAATAATTTTTTTCTTATTAAATCTTATTAGTTGAACAATTTAGAGTTTATTTATGTTTGTTAGTTGTGTTTTTTTCAATTTTTTCTTATATAGTTTCTTAATAGTTAATATGGAAAGTCAACCAACTAATAATTACATTAAATAGTTGGTAAGTATTATCAATACTTTAAAATATTTTATATTTGTGACTTCTAATTTATATTTCACTTTTATGTAGATTTGAAGGTTTGAAACAAATGAATTATTGATATGAATATCGAAGTTTTATTAGTAATATTTACTTTTTGGTATTTGTATTTGACAACTTATTATTTATATGTTATTAAATTAGATTACGTTAATTTGTAAAAGTTAAGATTGAACTTGGTATTTGTATCTACTTTTTGTTATTAATATTGGTATCCACTTTAAGGTATATTTATGTAGTATTATTTTAAATGTTAAAAAATTTAATTATAGTACGGAACCGAACGGAACCGAACCGAACCGAACCGAAACCGAATGGTTCCAAAATTATATTTGGAACCGACGGTTCCATTTACTAAATACCCGAAAATTTCTGGAACCGAAAAAACCCGAACCGAACCGAACCGAACCGACCCGCGCCCACCCCTATACATGATTAACTTGTTAAATCAAGACTAGACAGCGAATACGTATCTCATAGGTTTCTGTTTAATATTTTTGCATACATATTTAACGTCTTAAAGTAGACAAGATATCAAATAAATATTTCATCTATATCTTTTTAATATTTCTCAACGTATTGAACCGAACAAGACAAAATATCTTGAAAGTATGAACTTTTTGGTGGGGTACATGTCTACATGAGTTATGGGGTTCTCATTCTCTAGACTAGTGAAAAAAGTATTCACTTTGAATGATTTATGTGTTGAATGAAACCTTATTTGGGTTCTTTTTGAAAGATTGAGTTGTAGATTCTCTTATATGGTGGGTTGGAGTGGGTGTGAAAGATTCCATATGGGGTCCAATAATTGAGTGCATTCTTGCCTATAAATGGTTGCCCTGTGTGTTTCCATTTAAACTCACAGTCACAGTTTTGGATTCTAGGTGTGAACAGTGTGGTTTGCTTATGTTTTCATGAGAACATGTCCACTCCAAAACCCTAAGGAATGGAGAAGACACATTGATGTGATGTGACTTGATTCTTAATGGGGAATTTACAAAAATGGCCAATTCATATCAGTCTATTGAACAGTGTCTAATTTTGATAACTCTTGCAAAAATGGTCAAATTTCGTACCAAATTGTCGCTTATAATCTCAATGTAAAATGAAGCAATTTTTTTTTTCAATTTCTCATGAATTTTGAGAAGAAACAAGTATTCCACGAGAAACTACATTAATGCTAGCTAATATCTACTTGATTCATTAACTTTTATTATCCATTAGGTATTGATCAAGAATTTTGAGAAAAATGAAGAAGGTTACTAAAAAATAATTATATGTTTCCGATTCATAAGAAAATCATATAATTTCATCTTGAAAAATTTAATCTCATTCAAATTTGCAGTTAATTAGGTTTTTCACAATTCTTGGTAGAATGTAATTTTTATTTGAAATCTTTTTTTTTAGAAGTTGTGTCTAATAGTTGTCATTCTTGATATTTCATGACGTTCTCGATATTTCAAAAACTATCATCGACATTTGGGTCATGTTTATTTTGACATTTGATACTTCATTTGCTTAGAACGGAATTTTTTTCTGAATATGAGAGTTTTCTACATTTCATAATGTTCTTGATATTTAAGTGTACTTCTTGACATTTCATAAATATTTTATTTACTCGCTTATGGGGAGAAGTGAGTATTTAATGCATGAATGACATTGTTCTTTTTAAAATAAGTAGTATAAATTATGTGTAAAGTTCTTATTGGTCAATACAATTTTTAATTATATAAATAATTTTTGTCTACATTGTAGAATTTGAAATTATTAATGAGGGCATTTTGTTCTATATTATAGTAAAGTGGACTTTTTTTTTTTTGGCAATTTCTTCATTCTTAATCAAAGAAAACTTTTTTCATATATACAAGATACTTATGCCATGTTTGATTTCGATAAGTCCTTGTTTGGTTCAACTAAAAATATTGATTAACATTAAAATTTAATCACATATTTTATGGGAATCACAAATTTTTAACCACACATTTTAATCAGTTTGTATCAAAATTTACAAAAAAATTGATTTTTTTATCTGAATCAAATAGAAGCTAAAAATCATATTTTTAGTATATTTTGATAAAATTAAAAGACAAGTTATATAATTGAAAAATAGTGGGTCTCATGAAATATATGTTTCGTTATGAATTCAAAGGAAAATGAGCTTTAAAATATAAAGGCAAACATAGACTTAATTAGTTAATTATAAAATTCCATAGAACTTATAGTTGAAGAATCGAGTGCCACAAAAATTAATTATTAGCAACTTATATACTAAAAAATATATGTAAGAACTCAAGTGTCCATTTAAGCTCATGTTTGAGCCCTTTTTTTTAAGAATATATTCTTCAAAATTCATTTTCAACCATGCGTTCTCCCATAAAATAATTATACATATATATCAACAATTTTTCCTTATTTTTTAACTAAACATTCTCCAAAAAATCATTATTTCATAATGCATTTTATCCCCAAACAATGGGAATCAAACGGGGGTTAAGTATCGAATGAGAATTTTAAAAATTATGTATTTTTAAATGAATCAATGGTAAATGTGAGTTACCTTGACAATGATTGGTTCATGAAATTAACTTTCTCATCTAGTACTAGCTTATGGAAATCATATTTTAAAAAGAGTAACGTTATTCATAATTAGTGACTGCAGTAATCATCCTATGTAATAGTTTCTTATTTTAGACATTAATTTGATGTAATTCTATTACCTCAAATAAAAAGTTGTCATATATGAATAATATGATGATTACTACAGTAGTTGATTATAAATAACATTACTCATTTTGAAATAAACCTAAGTGGTGGCTAAATAGTTTTGTCAACGACCTCAATGGTTTAAGCTCGACCTAGTTCCACGACAACGTCGATTTTCAAACGAAATTAAGGAAGATAAACTCAAACTTGAATAGCTTTTAAAGCAATTCTCCTTGTACGGGGGATTTTTTTGCCAAAATTGCTACATCGTAGCAACTCGTTGGCATTTTTTTGTTGACTCCCAATCAAAATTTGACAACGCTGCCCATGTGTAAATCCTCGTAGAACTTTTGTGTAAGTGTTGCAGCTCTCTAGCTTTTAAGATTTAGGTCCTATTTGGGAGGAATTAGATTTTTCTACAGTAAATCAATTCTCATTTTCAACCACACATTCTTCAATAAAATAATATTTTCCATCACATCAATAATTTTTTTCTTTTTCAATCACCCATTTTCCATCATATCACTATTCAAAATCAATTCTTCCCCCAAAAATCTCTCCCAAACAAACTCTTACTATGTGTTTGTTCCTTTTTAACTATATTCAGATAATTACGTCAATGATTTTATTACAAATAAGAAGTAAATTAATTACTTCTAAAATGTTTACAAAATCAACTTGTTCATCTGATTAGAAGGAATTTTTAGCGACCAATCTCTAGTCGACTTTCAAATTTTTATTTTTTTCTAAACGTTATTCTAAATTCTCTCCCTTCCATCACCATCTATTAACATATTTGTTAATAAAGCAAATAAAGTCCGTACCATCTCAAACTCATTATTTTTTGTAATCCTTAGTTCCTTTTAACAAGAGGGAGAAATAATCCTACAAGCCGAAGAATTACAAAAATGTGCGGTTACGATATTTTCATCACTAATCTTTTGCACATTATCTTTGTCATGTTCAACAAAAACAATCTATTGCACGATCAAATCAAAACAAATAAAGTAACAAAGATGTTTGTATACATGATTTGTCATGGACACGTGGAATCATAAAATAGTGTGGATGTCAGTTTGGTCATTCAATATATATATATAGATATTTTAATCGCATCAAATATAGCTTTTTTTCCATTCATAATTAAAGTAGAAGCTTATGGAATCTTTTGTTCCAATAATTGAAAAATGGCCCTCCTATTTTCCTTTTCTAACTTGGTATTTCCTTTGTCTTCAAATTTACCATCTTTTAACATTGTTAATTTTGAAGGGAGTGTGTCACGCACACTCAAATCTTGACATTGTTTAAGAAAGTTCATGTTAGTTACTAATATTTATTCAATCATGCTAGGCAAACTTAATAGTTGACATAATCTTTAACATAATGTCATATGATAATCTATTATTGAATTGTTTAAAACACAGTCAAATTTTTCATCAAACCACGTCATGCCTAGGGGTGTCAACGAGATGAGCTGAGCCGAGCCACGAACCAAAACTCGAAGCTCAGGGTTCGACTCGAGTAAAAACGGTTCGGCCTAACCTTAATTCTTATTTTTTTTAACCTCTTTTTTTTCTAAAACTTGTCTCGGCTCATAACACAGGCCGGCCCAACCAGACTCGAGCTTTTCCCGAACAGAATTACGGGTCGCCCGAACTAACGAGTCAAATTGACATCCCTAGTCATGCCACGCATATACTGTCATTCTCTTTGTCATACATTTTCTGACACACAAGCATTATTCATATTTATTAGGCTATGTTAACTTGCCATCCCCATCATGTACAAGTATAGTCGGTAAGTAGGCCAAGAACTCTTAACTTCGTTTGAAGGGACTTTACAAAATATAAAAGAAGCGAGGTTAAATGAAAAACAATGGGTGATTCTATAAGCACTTTAAGCCCATGTTGGTATGGATAAAATCAGCTTTTTAGTAGATGTTGATAAAAGTTGATGACATGTATGGTTGAAGAATTGCAGGTCTCATAAAATGTGTGATTAAAATTAATTGTTTATTTTGACTTAGATTAAAATCTGAATTAACACGTTGATCTAATCAACACTGAAGAACTATCTAAATTGATTCGTTTTAAGCAGAGGATAAGGATGGTTTTCTTTCAATTACTTTTTCTTTCATATAGGCACGTTGAAGTTCACCCCTTAGATAAAGGAAATTCTAAATCCACACATTATGATCTAATTGCACGTATGAAACATGTCTTTAAGACACAATACATATATCAGACTATGTATGATTTATTCTTTAACGTGGTTCAATCATATTGCCCGAGCATATGTGTAGAATACGAAACCCTAATTCCGCGGGTATCATTTTTGAGACCCCTCGTTTTGGCATCAATGCATACCATTACCTCTGATATTCTTCTTTTATAGTCAAAAGTTTGTGCTGGAGCATAAAAAATGGCAGCAAAGGAATTTCGATCCTAAATTTTTCTTAATTAATTTTAATTTCCAGCAATTATAAACAAGCTCAAGATTCAATTTGCTGGGATATTCATGAATCAACAAATTAATGGCAGGGTTAAACTTTTAATAAGTTTCAAAATTCACAAAAATTAAAACCCTTTAATCCTTCGAGTCGACGGTTATTGCTGCGTAGATCGACACTTTTAACTTATTTTTCTTTCTTATTAATATTCAATACAATCTGATAAAATATATTTAGTATTTAGATTGAATTCGATTTAAATAAATTAAAAAATATAGTCGTATGATCGTTCGCTTCAATCTAACTTACCGAAGAAAAATAAAATATTATGCTTACTGAAATTAAAGCAAAAAAGAAAGAAACAATATTATGTGTGGCAGAAACATATAATATTTCTTGATAATCACATAGAATACACAATCAAGCCAACAAGTTACTAATTTACTAATTTTACAAGGATGTTACTTTTTTCAAAACTAAATTAAGATGATAATCCCCAAATTAATATAAATTAATTAACATTAATAATTTTAATTACCATATTTGTAAGAGCACCAACTTCTTTAAGTTTAGGCTCAAGATGGCCACTCAAGTGAAGTGCCACAAGATTTTCCAGCCCACCGACGCTTGTGCCGCCTATGTACAAGGCCGGAGGCGCCGCGCCGCCACTTCCAACGGCAGCGATCTCGTCCTCGTCCAGTTCGATGACAGTGGGGTGGACGCCGACGGAGAAGAGCAGCTTTTTCATGACGTGGCACATGCAGCAAGACGAGCGGCTGAAGATGATCACAGGATTCTCGGATATCAGCCGTTGGATGCGCATCTCTGGTGACTCGGCGATGTCTATGGCCAGCGCCATTTACCACTGGTGGAAAAAAGAATTATTAATATATTTTGACAGGGTCTAAAATTTTCTTGGAAATGAGGGCATGATGGGGGTTCATATATAAATTACAATAGGCCAGGGGTGGGGTAGCTTGTGGGGTTACATGTACATACGACATTACAAATTTGTTTTCAATACCATGAGCAAGAAAGTAAAGTAAATGAATTCGGGAAGAATACATAATTAGAAAGGTTTAAAAATCCGCTTCCAAAATAAGAAATTTGTAAAAAAGTTTCAAAACAATGGGTCAAGGTCACAATAAACACACAATTATGATCAAAATCACAAAGACATAAATTGTGAATCACAATTACACATTTTTCAGATCATATATTATTTATTGATCACAAAATAATCTATTTTATCGATCACATATTATGTATTGATCATAAATTAACGATTTTATTGATCACAAACTCACCCCACAAACACACCACCCATTGGCATCAATTGAACGTTGTGCCACCTCACAACCACCACCACCACCACCACCATCCCACCACCAACATCTATCGACAAAAATCACCGCCTAAGCAGATTGGATCATATCGGAGTAGAAAGAAACTATCCCAAATTCCAAAACCATTGTCACCATGCGGTAAGCGAGCGTCACTCGCCGAAACCCCAAAACCACAACAGTTGTGGCAACCGGAGGAGTGACTGGGGTTTGACCTCCTATTTTAGCTCCATTAAAATAAGTTTTTGGAAAAAAAAATTGTATTTTTGATTAGTAATTTTTTGAAGAATGTGTGGTTAAAAGAATTTTTTTTGAATTTATATGTAATATTATTTTATTGAAAAATATGTGGTCGAAAATGAATTTTTGAAAAAAATGCATTTTTGAATTAATGTAGTCTCATATTTTATTCAATTGAAAAATGAATTAAAATTAAAGTTAAAGTCAATATTTAGCCCATGTTTGTCTATCATTAAAGTAGGAAAATGAGTTTTAAAATAATTTTTTTTTAAGAATGTATGATTAAAAAGTAGAAAAAATATTTAGATTTAAGTAAAAAATATTTTTTATAAAATGTTTGGTTAAAAATAAGTTTGAAAAAAAGTTTTGAAATAATGATAAACAGGGGCATAGATTATTTATACATTTATGTGATCCACTACTTTACAACCTCATATTCCATCAACTTTTATCAAAATCTACTAAAAATATGATTTTTATTCAAACTAAACAGAGCTACATATAGTTCTTCATTTTCCTCTTAATCGTTCGAATACAAATGGTTGTTACTACAATTCAGTCTTTCCCTTTTACAAGGTAAACAAGAATAATGTCATGTACGTCACTGGCAATGGATCCTACTAATTTTTTGTCCAGCAAATTTACCGAGGGGGTGTTTGATAGATATTATTCAGGAAATAAGTATTTTAAATAGTGATATGATGAGAAATATGTAGTTAAAAAGTAAGAAAAAATTATTGATGTGATAAAAAATATACGGTTGAAAATGAATTTTGAAAGAATGTATTTTAAGAAAATGTGCGTCAAACGATCAACAAATATAGAATTTAGGGTACAATTTTTTTTAATAAAAGAATATAACCTCTTATTTGACTATCAATATTTGAATTTTTTTTCTTTATATTCATTTTCAATCATACATTCATAAAATAAAATATTTTGCATATAAATTTAAAGTATTTTTTTACTTTTAAACCACACATTCTAATATTATTTTTTGAAAATAATGGCCGAGGCTAAATTAGAGTAGATATTCTTTATACCCATTAATTGCAGCCACCAAACATACCTCTAGTGGTAGTGATGCTCCCAATGAAATGGTAATCCATGACGTCATATTGACCTCGATATGGAACACATGGGGTCATGGGCCTCCAAGTGGGCTATTGCTGACGCATGGAACGAATTTCACTCTACACTTACGGCGGGCCCCAAACAATACAGAATCATAGGAAAAAAACTGCCACTCCACGTAAGCAAATATTAGGTTTTCTTGATTACACGTGACGTTTGCTTTTACTCTCCTTGGGGCATGGAGATTTTATGCACCGAAAATCAACTTTTGGTTGGGCCAATGAGAAGTCACCACGTGGACGACAGATCTGTGCGTGTTGTGTGTGTAAAAGACGTAAAGAGGGTGGAGTGTGGTACCCAGTACCCACCATCAAAATAAATGTTTGCAATGCAGGAAGGCGAACCGTTGATGGTGCTAAATATGGTGTCCGGCACATTGAAATATTGTATTGCATCAGCAACAATATAAAATCATCGTTGAAAAATTAAATAAAATCATCATTCTCTTTGAATGCTTATAACATTTTCAAGAGACTTCCTATTTTAAAATAGCAAATTTTGCAATTTACAGAACATTTACAATTTTTTTTTTTAAAAACAGAGTCTCTTGAAGGACAAGACGTGATTTAACCACCTCATCGATGTGGTCTAAAATACGACAGATAAGATATCACCTGCCCACTATAGGCAGGTGCTCAATCCTACCCTTTAAGTTGCTCTTATTAAGTTAAATATGATTAAATTAGTTAACGAGAAATTCAATTAATCTTATGAAAAATTATGGTTACACATATTCTCAATCTTCATTTAAGTGTTAAAGATAAAAGAGTGTGTTGGAATACTTAAAAATTTTTACATTTTAAATTTATACACACTCTAAATTGCAAACTATGCTTTTTAAAAGTAGAAAATCTATTCTCATGCTATACATAATTAAATCTTGTAAAAAATTATTGTTATACTTGTAATATTATGATATGTGCCGGGCACAAATGTACGAAGGGGCGGACACAAGTGGTGGTGTGGGCCACGTGTTCCCCCCAATTTCTTTTTTTTTTTTTTTTTTTATGGGATGTCAAACGAAATCGAAATATCACATTTTTAATATCATTTTAAAGTGCCCACAACCTAGTTTTCTACGTCGTCAATAGCACAACCAACCGTAACAAATGTTATTGCTTGTTAAAGTAGGTTGTTTCAAACTAAATTCGATAACACGGTAATATTGAAAATTCTCCTACGATCGTATGCTAGCCGAATTCACAAATCGCCTATATAGTTCTCGAAACTTGTTTCGAGAACTATATCATAGTCACATTGAATGACCCAAACAAATATCGAAAGTAGTTCAAATGCGTCAAACGTGCATCTTAAAAAGAAGCGTTTAACTCGTTTTTTTTAATCCTATTATTATTATTATTATTGCGAAATACATTTCTTAATATAGGGGGTGTCTGGGGGAGCTGAATTAGGGTAGGATAATCAATTTTTAAAACGTTGGAGGAGACATGTGGGTCCCACTCAAGAGAGAAATGGTCAAAATTTGTGGGCTGCAACGGGAAGAAAATCAATGTTTTGGCAAGGAAAATCTAGGCCAGACAGGTCCATACTTTAAGAGTGTGTTTGGTAGGGATTTTTTGGGGAAGAATTAATTTTTGAATAGTGATATGATGGGAAATATGTGGTTGAAAAAGAAGAAAAAAGTATTGATGTGATGGAAAATATTATTTTATTGAAAAATGTGTGGTTGAAAATGAGAATTGATTTACTGTAGAAAATGAGAATCTATACCAAACATGCCCTAAATCATTTTATTAGGAAATTTTACGTGAGATATGACATCAAAAATTTGCGAACTTTACATCCAAAGAAGTCATACTCCGTGTAGATTTTTGGATGTAAAATTATATAGGGTATGATTTTATTTTATTTTTGATGTAAATTTTCGAATGTAAAATTCCTCAACTCTTTTGCAAGTTTGATTGTGATTCCTAATTCAAAATGTCTACGTCCGCATCTAAATGTACCACCTAAGAAGCGGGGGCAGCATAGGCTAATGTCAACCTGTAAAGTATATGCTAGATTGCTTTCCACATGCTTCGACTGATAACGATGAAGCTGGAAGACTGTAACATAAAAATCACCTTGTTTAAACTTTGCCCTTTGGCAAACCTCAATTAAGTTCAAATGAAGATAGTGAACATCAATGGGTCCGTCGAGTGTTTGGTTCTTGTGTTACAAGTTTGGACAATTGATGGGGCAGTCAACTCTATTTAGTATTTTACTAAGGAAACAATCTTGTCAATTCCTAAATAACTCCACACAAACTTATGTGATAAGAGAAGATTTATGAAAATAATTGCTAGTTAGGCTTCCTTTTGGGATGAAAACAATATGCTTGACCTTTGTTAAATCCAAATAATAATTGACAATTTCTAACTTTGTAATTGATAATTATCTTAGTCAAAATTTTGTTCTAATTAAATTGTATTAAGAGTTTATCGAAATTGTACTCAAAAATCAAAAAGATCACATTTGTTCATTGGAATGCAATTAAAAGTTTAAAGAGCTTCAAAGAGCCGCATAAGTTATGTTCTAAATTTTCAGTTATAACTTACAACACATTTTCACATAAAAAACATTGGAATTTGGACAAAATTATTCTAGAAGAATTGTAGTCCTTTGAGTTAGAGTTCCAACGCATTTTGAATTATCTCAATCGAACTCGGGAGATACAGTTATGATGAAAATACTGACGAATGCTCTGATGTCGCTCGCCTCTTGCTGGCCTAGAGGTCGCGACGTGATTATCCGAGAAAGAGTAATATTCAATTTTCAAATTGATTTTGAGTTCTTTTTCAACCAAACACCCCATGAGACGTCAAAAGTGTGTTGAATCATATTTATTCCATAGATATCAATTATTTGATGACTCAAACCATTTAATTCAAAGATTTAACCACCACATATTATTTGAGTCATAAATTCATCCAAACTTTTATTTTTTTTAATATAGCAATATTGTTTCATATTAAATTACTCAAAACACATAAGATCTTTTGATGAAACACTAAACCACCTAATCCGCCGGAGATAAATTTATATCAGTGATCGTGTGTTATTGCAGAAGCACAAATTTAAGAGGACTAAGATGAGGTATCAGGAGTCGAGATCTAGTGTCAAGAACACGCAGTCCAGGAGGGCTAAAGTATAAACCAGAAATTGTGAATTGTTTTGAATGAGTAAATCTCCAGTAGGATCAATAGAGATTGCAGAAATTAGGGTAAAAAATTCTACGGGATCGATAGGTCCGGATCATACTGTAAATTTGTTTTGATTTATAATTGATTATTGACGGCAAAGTGCCAAGAGTTTTTACCCAATTGGAGTTTCTCCATGATCAAATTGATTTTTTTATTACTTTCATATTGCAAATTGTGATTGATTAACTATTTAGAAACAATTTTAAAAAATGACTTGTTACTTTTAATTGTGTAATTCCACACGTTAGGATCTAAATATTCGGTAAATTTGAACTTACAACCTTAAAAAACAGAAATTTTTTTTTTTGAACCCAATGGGAGATTTTTCTTTCGAAATTTGGACTGTTTTTTCCCTTTTGGGTTTTGTTGACCTTAAAAAACAAATTTTGTTTTTTTTTTGGTAAAAACAAACTGTTAAGTTTTCTATTGAAATTTTAGAAGGGTTTTTCTTTTATTTGTGGAGTTTTCGATGTATTTTTGGGTAAGTTCTCGATAGAAAAAATGCAGATGGAGTTTCTGAAGTTATTTGGCCAGAAATTGCACTTTAATTGGAGTTTCCGAAGTGTCAACCCTTAATTTTGATTTGATCCGTGACAGCTTTCTAGAGTGGAAAATTGATATTAGATTTTCAAACCTTTATTATTTATGCAAATGACACTATTTGTAAAATAATTCTAGGGCCTTCTGGTCATTTTATGATTTGACGTTGTCTCATTATTATGTTGAAAGTCATGATTAAGTCCAATTTTCATGATTCTTGTTACGGGTTAATGAACAGAATCGACACGTGGCGTCACATCACGACGGTGGGACCAGCTTGATTAAATCAGGTTACGATTCTCTAGCTTCAGTCGTGGGTTCCGAGGCCCTCACTATTATTCCGAGGCTCGCACAAGTACTCTGAGGCCCCTGCTGCTAACGTCCGAGGCTCATTAAAGGCCCACTTGCAAGGATTCGCTCATGATGAAAATCTTCAACAAATGATTGATGTGACTCTTGTGTAAAGTTTGTTTATGTCTTGTCTTGTCAATGTAAGAACATTAAATATTTTGTAAGGCTAGGAGAGTCAACTTGATGGCTAGGACTTGATGTCTTGGCCGAGGAGATGGTGCCACGTGTAATTTGATCCAAAGGTCACAATATGTGTTGTAACACTATAAATACCCCAACCATGTAATACTAAAGAAACTAATGCAAAATTGGAGAACAAACTGAATCTTTTGGAGCCATATTTCTCTCGTTTCAACATCATTTTTACAACATTTTATTACAACACAATCCTATCATTTATCGATTGGTTTCTTATACAATCGCGTTCTTTCTTCATGCCGGAGGCCCGAACTCTGACGTCTCGTGTGGCGAGCTCCTCCCACGCCCGGATTCTGGAAATTTTCTGACCGTTCATCGGCACAAGCGTGTTGGACAAAGCGTGCACGTGCACGAGTGGGCCCGACATCTGTTGTCAACATTTTTTGGGGTCAACAGATTGACGCCGTCTATGGGAAGCGACACTATAACCACGAGCAACCCGTGGAAAAAGCATTCTGAAATATTTTGGGCATCCCCCTTGAAAAAGGATTTATTCTTGAAAAAAGAGTAAGAGGAAGCCCCTAAAGTTGGAAAATATTTACAGTTCTAAGTTTCAAAAGACATGAACTTAGAAGAAGAGGCTCCCCCCAGGCGAACTAGAGAAGCTGACAATGAGGCCCCTGCGGTCCGACGCCGACCCCACCACCATCACAGGCGAGGTGGTAGGAGGTTGGCGGCCCAACTTACTAGGGAAATGGCAACCATGGCAGCCAATATGAGGAGCATTACCAACCAAAACTTGGCGATGCAAGAGCTGTTGAGGCAAATGCAAGGCCAGGGAGGTCCCCCACTTCCCTCCTTTGTTCCACAAGGGCCATATCAACCTGACGAGGTTCAAAGTCAAAGAGTTTATTCCTCTAGGCAGCATAGGGGAGGAAGCCCAGTAGAAAGGGAAGTGGGAGTCGATATTTCTTCCAATTATGCTTCCGACCGACCCTCCGAGGCCCCATTCAACATGGAGGATAATTTCCCTCCCGAATATGAGCCAGCACCGAGGCCCCAGAGGTCTGCCAGTGTGTTTGATAGGCTCAGCCCAATAGGTCAGAGGCGTTGGCAAAGGAATGCGGCACATGCTCCTACAAGTAGACCACAGCCCCCACCTCCTGAGGTTCGGCAGCCGGAGGAAAGGCAAGAACGTGCCCCCCGTGCTGTGCCGCATCGTCATGAGCGTCTCAGGAGGGACGAGGAGGTTCGCAACCAGGCAGGACCCTCCACACAACAGCCCAGGTATGAGGCTGAGGCTAATTATGATTCGGACGGTCCCCAAAGATCCTGCGACTTAGATGATGATGATGACAATCTGCCATTCTCAAAGGAATTAAGGAATTCCCAGGTCCCAAATCATTACACTATGCCCAAGATACCCAAATATGATGGGAGAGGCGACCCAGCAAAGCACTTGAACAGCTACAAAATGCACATGAGCCTGAGAGGCGCCACTCCAGCTGTTAAGTGCAGGACCTTCCATTTGACTCTAAGCGGAGCTGCTGAGATTTGGTATAGCAGGTTGCCGCCTGGGAGCATTCGAAGCTGGCCAGAATTCAAAACTACATTTTTGAAAAGATTTGTTGTAAGCAAAGAAGGCGAAGCCCCAATCCAACGCCTCCAGGATATGAGGCAACAGCCCGAAGAAACTTTGAAAAGTTTTCTGTCCCACTTCACGGACGAAATGACTTGTTGTGTTCAAGTCACTGATCGCGAGGCTCAATCCGCCCTTAGGGGAGGCCTCAACATGAACACCCTGTTTTGGAGAGATGTACAGAATCAAGATCCCCCAACTTATGATACTTTGTTGGAGATGATGCGACGTGAAATCATCAACGAGGAACTGATAGAACATCGAAACAGGGCAAGTAGGGGTCTCCAACCCCAACAAAGGCAACGTGGTAGAGGTCCAACCTCCCACCTGATGGATCAGCAATGGGGTCAACCCAATGTGGAAGTTGCCCAAGGCTCAGGTCATGCACTTGCCACAGTCACATTGAATGCTGTGCCAACTTTGGCCTACGAGGACGTACCAACTACGGGTACGCCTGCAAACCCACGAACACAACAGGCCCCCCATAGAGGACGAGGCCGGGGAAGAGGATCAAGGCAGAGGCAACTCCCAAGGGTATTGCACTTATCACCATTCTTACAGCCACACAACTGCTGACTGTAGAGACATAACCTTGCATCCTAGAAATTCGGATTCTAGAGGCAATATCAGAATACATCAAGACCGAGAAGCAGGCCCCCGCCGAGGCAGGATCCACGATCTAGGCGAGGCGAGGCCCCTTCCCATCACAGGGAAGCATCTCCTCGTAGAAGAGAACGAGAAAGGAATAGGAACTCGAATGAACAGCAACGAAGGGACCATCGAGGTAGGCCTGATGATGTTCCAGTTCACGAGATTGACACTATTTTTGGAGGCCCTTATGTTGGTGGAAGCACCAGAAACTTCCAAAGGAACTATGTGCGAGAGGCAAGGGGTCCTCCATTGACTAGCTACATTGTGGGCAGCAGTTCACGGAGGAGTCAATGGCCTCCGATTGTGTTTACACACGAAGATTCTGAAGGTATTCATTACCCCCACTGTGATGCTTTAGTAGTAAGAGCTGTGGTGGCCAGGAACGGATTGAGGCGAATGTTGGTAGATAACGGAAGTTATGTGAACATCCTATTTGGATCTACTTTCGACAAAATGATCCTGGACCATGAGTTAACCCCTACCAACACTCTCTTATATGGCTTCACTGAGGACAGTATCATCCCAAGGGGCAAAATCACCCTAACTGTGGAGATGGGAGAGCCTCCCCTATCAACTACATGTTTTATGGAATTTTTGATAGTGGACAGTAGGTCAGCCTATCATGGGGTATTGGGGAGACCTGCGTTGAAGGATTTGGGAGCTATCACCTCCATTCATCACCTATGCATGAAGTTTCAAACTGATAGGGGGGTGGCAACAATCAAAGGAGACCAAAGAGGGGCAAGGGAATGCTACCTCAACTCTGTAAGGAAGGCTGAGCCTAGGGATATGCACATGGTGGCGGGCACCAGTAGCCTCAAATTGCCAGCACTTGATGAACTCGATCCACGAATGACCGAGGTTGATTCCCAGCAGCCCCCATGGAAGAATTGGAAAGCTTCCCTATCGATCCAAGGGAACCAACCAAGCTGCTGCAGGTTGGTAAGAGTTTAGCCCCAAGATTCAAAGGGGAGCTTAAAGAATTCTTGTGTAAGAACCACGATGTCTTTGCTTGGAGGCATGAGGATATAGTAGGCATTGACCCTGGAGTCAGTTGCCACCACCTAAGAATCGATCCCAAAGTTGCCCCGCATAGACAGAAAAGGCGAGCCCTTAACCCAGAGAGGTATGAGGCCTTGAAAGAAGAAGTGCAGAAGCTCATTAACAACGGCTTTATCAGAGAGGCCCTCTACCCAAGATGGATATCCAATCCGGTACTGGTGAAAAAGCACAATGGGAAGTGGAGAGTATGCATTGATTTTTCTGATCTCAACAAGGCATGTCCAAAGGACAGCTTCCCACTTCCCAGAATTGATCAGTTGGTGGACTCCACTGCTGGACACTAGTCCCTGAGTTTCATGGATGCCTATTCTGGTTACAACCAAATTCCCATGTACCCAGGCGATGAGGAGCACACCTCGTTCATCACGGATCGAGGCCTCTATTGTTACAGAATGATGCCTTTTGGATTAAAGAATGCTGGAGCAACTTACCAGAGGCTAGTAAACAAGATGTTTGCCAATTTACTTGGGAAGACAATGGAGGTCTATGTGGATGACATGCTTGTTAAGAGTCTGAAAGTGGATGATCACATATCCCACCTCCATGAGGCCTTTGAAGTTCTACGAAAATACCGCATGAAGTTGAATCCCCTTAAATGTACATTTGGGGTAGCATCAGGCAAGTTCTTAGGATACATGGTCAATCAACGTGGCATTGAAGCAAATCCTGAAAAGATTCAAGCGTTGATCGAGATGAAATCTCCACAGAAACCAAAAGAAGTGCAAAGTTTGACGGGTCGCGTGGCTGATTTGAGCCGCTTCATATCGAAATCCACTGATAAGTACCTCCCATTCTTCAAAATATTAAAAGGAGGACAGAGGTTTCAGTGGACTGAGGAGTGTGAAGAGGCTTTCCAGGGGCTTAAAAGGCACCTAGGACAGGCCCCCCTCCTATCAAAACCCAAGCTTGGCGAGGTGCTACAACTTTACTTAGCAGTTTCCCTCGAGGCTATAAGTGCTGTACTAGTGAGGGAGGAAAATTCAACTCAGATGCTAGTTTATTATATCAGCAAGGCTTTGATACCTCCTGAGACGCGATATCCAGACATGGAAAAACTAGCCTTGGCATTGATCATTGCATCTCGCAAATTGAGGCCCTATTTTCAGGCTCACACCATTCATGTACTGATGAACTTTCCACTCAGACAAGTTCTACAAAAACCAGACGCCTCGGGTAGGCTACTGAAATGGGCAGTGGAGTTAAGCGAATTCGAGATCCTCTTTAAAGCCAGAACTGCCATCAAAGGGCAAGTTTTAGCAGATTTTGTGGCAGAATTCACCAACGCCCCTGAAATTGGCCAGGAGGCAGAGCCTTTCAAGCCCCCAACATGGAATTTGTTCATAGACGGTTCAGTAGGGGAGACGGGCTCCGGCGCTGGTGTAGTTCTTATAAGTCCTGAAGGTCATACGTTGAATAGTGCAGTACGGTTTGGCTTCAAGGCCACCAACAACGCTGCAGAATATGAGGCCCTCCTCGCTGGCCTCAGGCTAGCCAAGGAAATGCAAGTAAAGAGGCTTCACATCAGCAGCGATTCCCAACTTATAGTGGGACAAGTGAACGGCAACTTTGTGGCTAGGGATAAAGCCATGGCCTCATATCTCAAATTGGTAATGAGCCTACTCCCTTCCTTTGAGAAATTCGAGTTAAGTCAGATACCACACCTTGAAAATGCGCACGCCGATGCTTTATCTAAGCTTGCCAGCAGCAAGGATTCTGAATTATTGGCAGTGGTCCCAATTGAGCACCTCCTCAGGCCATCCACCTCCGCAGAAGTAATAATGTGGGTAGAAGGTACCCCAACGTGGATGCAACCCCTCATATCTTACCTCAAAGATCAGTCCTTGCCTGATAATAAGGAAGAGGCGTACAAAATACGTAGGAGGTCTGCCCATTTCATGTTAGTTGACGATGTCCTATATAAGCGTGGATTCTCTGCACCTCTCTTTCGGTGCGTAGGAGAAGAAGAGGCTAATTATGTGCTCAGGGAAATTCATGAGGGCATTTGTGGCAATCACTCCGGAGGATTGGCCTTGGCCAATAAAGTACTGAGGCAGGGATACTACTAGCCTACAATGAAGAAAGATGCTCTCCAATTTGTTCGCAAATGTGACAAGTGCCAACGTTTTTCCAACGTGCAGAGGTGACCCTCTTAGGAGTTTACTACAGTATCCAGCCCATGGCCCTTTAGCAAGTGGGGTGTGGACCTCATTGGCCCATTACCTAAGGGCAGAGGAGGCGCCAGTTTCGCCATAGTAGCTATTGATTATTTCACGAAGTGGGTAGAAGCTGAACCTCTAGCAAACATCACTAAAGCCAATACTTCCAAATTTCTGTAGAAGAACGTCATTTGTCACTTCAGCATCCCTTACTCGATTGTCTCTGATAATGGCAAACAATTTGACAACCGTAAGGTCCGGGACCTTTGTAAAGAACTTGGGATTAAAAAGCACTTCTCCACGCCTCATCACCCTCAGGCCAATGGCCAAGTGGAAGCTGTCAATAAGACTATCAAACACATTCTGAAAAAGAAGCTTGACACAGCTAAAGGAGCCTGGGTAGACGAACTACCCCAGGTACTATGGGCGATACGAACGACAAGTAGGACTCCTACAGGGGAAACTCCTTTCTCCATGACCTATGGTGCTGAGGCGATGAGCCCAGTGGAGGTAGGATTACCCTCTCCTAGGAGAGTGAGTTTCAATGAGATATCCAATGATGAACTTCGGAAATGTGAGCTTGATTTCCTCGAAGAAAGGAGGAATGATTCCCAACTGAGACTCGCTGTCTACCAAAGGAAAATGAGCCGGTACTACAACTCAAAGATGAAAAAGAGGTCCTTCCGCATGAACGACTTGGTCCTTCGCAGGCTCTTCTTATCCACGAAGGAACCGGGGGTGGGCACCCTAGGACCCAATTTTGAAGGACCCTATCAAATTGAAAGGGAAATTCGGCCTGGCACTTACTGGATAAAAGACATGGATGGCAGAATTCAACCTCACCCGTGGAATGTTGAGCATTTGAGGATGTATTATCAATGAATGTAATCAATAGTTGGATGTTACTTCTCAGCCTTTATAAATAAATGAGTTTTCTCCAGTCTTCGTCAACTATCAAATAAGCGTGGGCGCTTCGGAGGAGAGGATGGAACCTTAAAAGTAGGCCACCTCGTTCGAACTCTTAAGTGTACATCACAAGCCTCCCTTTGATGAAGCTGAACGTCAAAGGGAGAAGCCTCTGCTTGGATGAACCATCCACCAAGCTGGGAAGCGTGGGTGCTTCGGAGGAGAGGATGGAACCTTAAAAGTAGGCCACCTCGTTCGAACTCTTAAGCGTACATCACAAGCCTCCCTTTGATGAAACTGAACGTCAAAGGGAGAAGCCTCTGCTTGGATGAACCATCCACCAAGCTGGGAAGCGTGGGCGCTTCGGAGGAGAGGATGGAACCTTAAAAGTAGGCCACCTCGTTCGAACTCTTAAGCGTATATCACAAGCCTCCCTTTGATGAAGCTGAACGTCAAAGGGAGAAGCCTCTACTTGGATGAACCATCCACCAAGTTGGGAAGCGTGGGCGCTTAAGAGGAGAGGATGAAACCTTAACAGAAGGCCTCCTTGTTCGAACTCTTAAGCGTACATCACAAGCCTCCCTTTGATGAAGCTGAACGTCAAAGGGAGAAGCCTCTGCTTGGATGAACCATCCACTAAGTTGGGAAACGTGGACGCTTCGGAGGAGAGGATGGAACCTTAACAGAAGGCCACCTCGTTCGAACTCAAGCGTACATCACAAGCCTCCCTTTGATGAAGCTGAACGTCAAAGGGAGAAGCCTATGTTTCGATGAACCATCCACCAAGCAAGAAGGTACGAACAATTTCATAACACTTGGGAACGCGAGATTAAGAATCGATTTGAGGTTGTTAAGAGTTTTATAAAGGAGCTTCGGTTAAGTTACATCGGATTTGTTTAGTCTGCTTTGCTGAATGGTTTACTCAGTTTTATCCTTTTGGGTTAATTGTTTGTATAACAAGGCCTTGATGCGGTTGCATTAAGTTAAGTTCGAATGTTCATCTCAAGAGTTATGTTGTAAAGCCCAGAACAGTTCACTGTGGCAAGAATAAGTTGCAGTACAACAATAAAGCGAAATGTGTTCTATTAATATGCTGAAGGAATTACAAAGCAGTGAATTAAAATTACAAAAAATGTATCAAGGAGAAGGGGGTGGGGGAGCTGGAGCATCTGCTGTTTGAGGCGCTTCAACAGGTTGAGGCTCTTCAGTAGGCACATCCTCAGGCTCAAGTTCCACCACTTCACCTTCTTCAGCAGGCGTTTGGGGAACCTCCTCCTCCAAGAACTCAGCCCTCAATTCAGAAACATCGAGCTCTGGATGCACCTCTCCCAACCTCCCAAAGACCTCCTGGTAGGCCACTCTGCTCCAATAGAGGCCGAAGCGGCGATACTCCTCAGTATGGTGGAAGTTTGCTATGTAATTTCTCACCGCGATATCGCCCGCCTCGACCACATCAGCCTGATACTTTTTCACTTCGGCCTCAAGCCAGTTCAGTTCCTTCTCCATGAACTGACTGGCATCCTTAGCCGCAGCTAGTTCAAGGTTTGCCTTCTCCAGAGCCTCGGCAGTGACTTTCTGGTGGTTGTCAGATATTTCCACCCTTTTTGTGAGGGCAGCCACCTCACACTGGCTCTCATGAACCTCCTTCTTTAAGGCCTCAATCTCAGCCAGGAGAGCATCACGTTTGGAATCATCAACATCTCTCTGAATCCTCAGTTCGATGTTGGCCTCTTTCCTCTCCTCCAGTTCTGCCTTCACTTTCTCCAGTTCATAGCGCGAGGCTCGGTTCCTTGATTGGATATCCGCCAAGACAACTTGGCATTCCAATGCAACTCCGAAGGCTCTGGCTGTTTGGCTCACCAAAGTATTGGTGAGGTCCACTGTGTCACAAGTGGCCACGTAATTCTGCCACCTCTCCATCCAGAACTTGTTAAAGCCTTCAGTGGCATCCCTCACCTCCGGAGGCAGCATTTCTATCATGGCAGGGACTATTTTGTCCTCCCTGCCCCCCAGGAAGTTCCCGGACTTTCCCGAGGTCCTCTCCACAACTTTCTTCTTGGTGGCCTCTTCTGCTTTCGCCACGTCATCCATGACGATCTTCCTGGATTGGGCCACCAAGGTAGCATCAATTGAAGATTGGAGGAACTTCGGCTGCTTCGAAGCACCCTTTTCAGGAAAGGACACAGTGGTCCCAACGCTTGATGACCCCCCACCTGGGCCCAACTTCCTCTTCTTTTGTGGCTCTTCAGCCACCCCCTTGCCCTTAGCCACTGCTGCCTTACCTCCTTTCGGGGCCTCCTTCGGCACTTCCTCCTCGGCCTCCTTATCATTCTGGCTTTTACTGAGGCGGTCCAACTTGGACTTCACTTGCTTCGCCCCAGAGGATCCAGGCTTTAGTACCTTCGCCTCGGCAGTAGACGTGGCCCTCATAATGCTGGCCATATCAGGCAGAGCATACTCCTTCTTGGTGAACTTGTCTGCAATTAAGAAAAGATAGGAGTCAGTTTTAGTTATTTCAGTGGCAGTCAATTAAAGTAAGGCCGCCTCTTACCCTTGGGGGCCATCAGTCCGAAGTCTATGAAGTATTTGCTTCTTTCGATCAGATGGGAGAAGCTTCGGAGCCTCGAAGATCGTTGGTAAATGTCTTCTACAATGGCCTACTCAGCCTCGGAAAGCTCGTACCTCGTGCTACAATCTGCAATCAACAAACAAATATCAGTATCAGAAACAGTTATGACGAAGCTATAAGAACTTAAGGTGACACTTACAAGCCTCGTAGTACTGGGTCGGCGCGGTAACAGCTGGGACAGCGTCTCCCTCCACCATCTGCCACCTACCCGTCACCCAGAACCACGACTCCTTCCGCCCCTTTATGGAGGAGGGGAGCCCAACCACAAAAGGGGCGTGGGAACCCCAGGGGGTGATGTAATACCACCCCTTTGAGTCATCTTTTCCCACGACCCTAGCATGGAAGAGGGACTCGAAAACATGAAGTGGGAGGTCCTCGCCCAGAGACACTTCCTTCCACAGGAAGTAGGTCCCCACGGCTTGGCTCCACCCATTGGGAAGGATTTGGGTGGGGGACAACATAAAGGTCCTCAGCACCGCCCTAAAGAAGGGGTGCAGAGGCAGACGCACACCTGCCTTAAACAGGTGTTCACTAAAGGCCACACAATTGGGCCTCGGAAAACAAGCTCTTTCGTGAGCATCAGGGACTAAGAGTTTGACGTAATGGGGAATGTTATAGGTCTGCCTAAGTTCATCTAGTTTGGCAGAAGTGATATTGGATTGAATTTTGGCTGCCCCCAATCCCGCCTCGTAATCTATGGGCTCTTCGGTCATACTATACCACTCGCCAGAGGCCCTAGATACTGACTCCTCCCCACTTCTAACTACTGTCATAGCTAGAGACGCCTCGGAAGACATTGCAGTTTGAGGAAGGTGATGAACAGTACAGGAAAAGGTGTTTAAAGGAGGAAAGAAGACAACTACGTAAGGAGAAAATACCTAAAATGAAGAAAAGACTCAGAGAGGTCGCCGGAAGTTCGCCGGAAAATGTCTGGCAGCAGGACAATTTCAGAAATTTCAGAGTGTTTCGCGAAAGTAAAGTTTGAAAATGACAAAGTTCTGGCTTTTATACTAGTGAAGGATTCAGCCCCAGCCGTTGGATCAGATCTCAGTTAATCTGAGGCGTTCAAAAATGCACAAATCTTAACCCTTGAAATCAAACGTTTTCTCTGCATCAACGCTCCAGATCTGTGCGTGCACGAACCAATATTGGCTCGCGCGTGGACCTGTCCTCGAAACCACGCATCCTAATAATTAGCCATCATTGTGCATTAAATAAAAACAGTTGTACGGCTATTGAAATTCGTCTCGATGCAGTTAATGTGCATTGGAAACATAAGAAACTGTCATATCACACGCACTAATGTCTATGGACGTCTCCTCGCCTCGCCTCGCCTCACCTCGCCTCGTCCAAAGGAAATCAGCTTCGGTCAGTTCGAATATGAACTCGCCTCATCCAAAAGGAATTCAGATTCGGCCAGTTCGAATATGAACTCGCCTCGTCCAAAAGGATTTCAGCTTCGGCCAGTTCGAATATGAACTCGCCTCGTCCAAAAGGAATTCGGCTTCGGCCAGTTCGAATATGAACTCGCCTCATCTTGGCACGACTCCAAAAGAACTTCAGTTTTACATGCAACTTTCTTAGAAATGGTGTGAAGTACAGAAAATTCAGACTTTGAAAGTCCACGCCTGGCATAAATAACCACACATGGACTTGGGGGACTATTGTTACGGGTTAATGAACAGAATCGACACGTGGCGTCACATCACGACGGTGGGACCAGCTTGATTAAATCAGGTTACGATTCTCTAGCTTCAGTCGTGGGTTCCGAGGCCCTCACTAGTACTCTGAGGCCCCTGCTGCTAACGTCCGAGGCTCATTAAAGGCCCACTTGCGAGAATTCGCTCATGATGAAAATCTTCAACAAATGATTGATGTGACTCTCATGTGTAAAGTTTGTTTATGTTTTGTCTTGTCAATGTAAGAACATTTAATGTTTTGTAAGGCTAGGAGAGTCAACTTGATGGCTAGGACTTGATGTCTTGGCCGAGGAGATGATGCCACGTGTAATTTGATCCAAATGTCACAATTTGTGTTGTAACACTATAAATACCCCAACCATGTAATACTAAAGAAACTAATGCAAAATTAGAGAACAAACTGAATCTTTTGGAGCCATATTTCTCTCGTTTCAACATCATTTTTACAACATTTTATTACAACACAATCCTGTTATTTATCGATTGGTTTCTTATACAATCGCGTTCTTTCTTCATGCCAGAGGCCCGAACTCTGACGTCTCGTGTGGCGAGCTCCTCCCACGCCCAGATTTTGGAAATTTTCTGACCGTTCATCGGCACAAGCGTGTTGGACAAGGCTTGCACGTGTACGAGTGGGCCCGGCATCTGTTGACAACATTTTTTGGGGTCAACAATTCTCGTTGAGGTTTTTGCTTTAGTGACATTTGTCATGCAATTAGTTATGCGTACGCATAAGTATCTTACACTGAAGTCTATGTTGAAGGCTTCAGAGTTCACACTTAAATTTCATTTATGTCTGAGGTCAATACAAGACTTCCAATTGTGTTTTTTGCCAAGTGGTTGTTGGGCATATCTTTTATTCGACATGCTTTGGAGGTCGAGGTTGACAAGCAATGGGATCATTTTGTGATTAATATGGAACACAAGTGAATAATGATTATTTTTCTCAGCATGCTTTGGAAAACGTTCATGTGCGAGTCTTATCATAACAAAATCGCCAATCTTTAACTCTAAAAGTGTGTTGAGAAGTTTATATTTGGATAATTTTGAACTTATTGACTTTGAAATAAATATGATTTTATCACGGAATGTCGATATTGTTAAGTCTAAATTATAATTGAAAATTCCTAAATTTTTAATTGGCAATATTCCCAGTCAAAATCTTCTCTTAATTGAATTGGAAAGCTAACTCAATGAGCTTCTTCTAGAAATAGCATTCTGCAAATTTAAATGTTTTTTTATGTGAAAATGCGTTGCAAGTTGTGGATGAGAAATTGGAGCACGATTTGTGCAACACTTTTACACTTATTTGACTTCTAATTACATTCTAATGATTATATGTGATTTTTTTGGACACGTTGGACTCCTTCAAGACCTATACTACCAATTTCAACTCTTTTACAATAATTAGGACTCAATAACTCTTATTTTGACTTTGATTACAATTTGTTAAATTTCTAATAGAATTCAATTAGGAAATGATTTTGACCAAAAAAATTGCCAATTAAAAATTTAAAAATTTTCAATTATAATTTGGACTTAATAATCACTCCTTTTGACATTCTGTGACAAGATCATATTTATTTCAAAGTCAATAAGTCCAAAACTATCCTAAAATAAACTTCTCAAAAAAAAAAAAAAAATTCAATACTTTGTCAACTCGTTTCCTGAAACGCATGAAAACCACAATATCACATAAAAAGTAAGAAGAAACTATCAAAATCAAAATCATATAATTAAGTTAAATAAAACACATGTAACACCGGAGCATACAATATCACGTGAATTATAAATTTAGAAATAAATTATAGAATTTTATATCAATATAAACAACACACAATACTATATCAATAATAAAATTTCAACAAATATATCAATGACTCCCCCTAAGTCATTCATCAATCAAAAATATTAAAATTCTCTCCCTAAATCACATAATCAATTCCCTGAAACAAAATAAACAATCTACCCCTTTGTCATGAATAACAAAGGCAAGACAAGGAATAATCATGTCAAACACAGAGATGAATGGGTAACAAAAAAATATGCACATATATAACGATGCAAAAATTATGCTAACACGTGAAATGAGAATAAAAATTTTCATTTTTAAGACGACTGTTTTTATTTTTCATAAATTTTTGATTGTATCGTCATCAACAGTTATTTACTTAATTCATAAATAATAAACTTTTTTTCACATAACTTATTTTAAACCTATATGAAATAAATTGTACAAAGTATAGGTGTGTGAAAAGTGATGTAAGCAAGTTTTAAAACCTTAAATCAATGAGAAATGACATACAAAGAATCACTGGTGAATGAGCATATTACTCAAATTATGAAGTCAAACCCAGTGCTATTAGGATCTTAAATAAAAAGCTCATATTATTTTTTTCATTCTATAAATTTTCTTTCTCTTGCTATCAATATGCACATATATAATTATTTTCTCTCATTTTTTTAATATCTCATGTGCAGACTTATCTCTGTTAGCAACTTAATGAGCATTTATAACGATATTTGGACCGATGACTCCAAGTCTAATGACAAAGGGTTGCAGGTTTTAAGATACCCCGTAAGCTTAATTGTTCAAATAAATCAAGAAAGCTACGAAGACAAATATATGATGAATATCATTTTTTTCATATATTTCAAATTTTTTTAATCTTATACTAGAATTTATGTCAATCTAGTTTAAATGTCATTCCATATTTAAAGTTAATTCACCACACAAATGGCCGTCATATCAAATCTCAAAAAAGTGGTCAAAATCCACTCATAAAAGACTAATGTGTGCAATGCATAAGATATGTGTAATATGTAACACCCCGGATTTTTATTGTATTTCCTTATGGGCTAAATTTGAGGTTTGACATTTAGCACATGAATAGTCCATGTCTAGTTTGGTCGTCACACTAAAAGTCCAAAAGTTGAACGATAAACTCGTACCACTTATTTACGTAAATGGTTTGTTTTGCTTAACTATAATTTTTAGATTTTATCGTAAACTACTTGAGTCATGTATTTTAGCTATTGAAATATATATATCGATATTATATTCATTTTGTAGCTCGAATTAAATAAAATAATTTAGAATAAGAAAAAAAAAACGATTTTGAGCTAGTTATGTTCGAGTTATTCTAATAGAAAGAAAAAAAAAATGTTATCTCTAATATTTTATTAGTATTAGAACTAGTTGTTTTCAAATTTTTTTATTTATAAAAGAAAGATAAAGGAAAAATGTTTTGGAGATTGGACGGTTGAAGAATTTAAAAGGACAAAACGTAATTAAATAAAATTTAAACCTCATAAATCTCATTTAACCAAGGATAATGACTTTAATTAACATCCATTACCTTGATTAACCTGAATGCATTGATTGAAATTTATTGATCAATCTTTGGAATTGCCTTGGAGTTACGTGTGGGAGATGTATATATATGTGGTGTGAGATGACAGTGTTTCTTTGAGAAATTTCATAAATTCCTTTCTAATACACACTCTATCCTTTTTCATATTATCATTCTAAATTATATTTCAGATTTACTTGGTATCAAGTTGAGGTAAGAATACATGGTGCAAAGTGTTAAATTCTTATTTCTTGATATTTATGTAATTTTGACATGATATACTCCTAAGGCCTTCGGTCGACTATTATGTTAAATCCTACGGGATGGACCGTTTGGTCAAGTATGTTAAATCCTACGGGATATGGGAATTCTTAAGCAATTCCTTGAGCTATTGGATGTCGCGACCGGTTTGCTCTAAATATAAGAAATGTTGGTATGTTCTGTTAATTTTTACGTTTATATCACGATAATAAGGATATGCACGTATTTTTACCGATCGTTTCTTCCGAAATACTCATTCTTACATTAACATTTCAGATTAAACGGATCGTGCGGACGTGGAAGATTGACGAGTGATGCTTATGGGATCGCCGAGTAAAAGCCAGAATAATAAATTGCAAATTTTATTTTGAAGGACATTTTTTATGTTAAATGTGGTACTCATTATTTTAATAGTTCTTTCTGTTAAGCACTTGACGTTTTATTTTAAATTTCAAAGTTATGATTTGAAATTGTAGTAAGAAAAAGAAATTTTTTTTTTTGTAACACTCGAAATTTATAAAAAGGTTAAAAAGATTTCGGGGTGTTACAATTTGGTATCAGAACAAAATTTGATAAAAATAATTATGTAGGGGTGTTTTACGACACTTTTGTAAAGTAGAATAAAATGATTTGTTTTCGGTTTGCATTAACGTGTTATTGTGTTACTGATGATGGAAGCACCCTTTGGGTGGTTCAAATAAGAGATAAAGAGATTATGAAACGAGTAATCAAACTCGAGAACGAGTTATCAAAACTCGAAAATAAGCGGATTGACTGATCATCGGTTTTATTCGTGAAGAAAAAGGATGGATCAATGAGGTTGTGCATTGATTATAGGGAACTGAACCGATTAACTATCAAAAACAAATATCCCCTTCCTCGAATTGAAGATCTCTTTAATCAGTTGAAGGGTGCAACAATATTTTCCAAGATTGATTTAAGGTCAGGCTACCATCAGTTGAAAATGAAGGTTGATGACATTTCAAAGACGCCATTTAGAACTCGTTATGGTCATTATGAGTTCACGGTAATGCCCTTTGGATTAACAAATGCTCCTGCGGTGTTTATGGATTTGATTAATAGAGTATTTCATCAGTACTTAGATCAATTTGTCATTGTCTTCATTGATGATATTTTGGTGTATTCCAAGAATAAGGATCAACATGAAGAACAACTCAAGTTAGTGTTGGAGACACTACGAAGGGAGAAATTGTATGCCCGTATGTCGCACATCCTGGTGGTACCAAAATGTATCGAGACCTTCGTGACATATTTTGGTGGAGGAATATGAAAAGAGGGATTGGTCTATTTGTTGAGAAGTGCATAATATGTCTGCAAGTTAAAGCAGAACATCAAAGACCATCAGGGCCATTAAATCCATTAGAAATTCCAGAATGGAAATGGGAGCAAATAGCTATGAATTTTGTTGTAGGTTTTCCAAAGACAACGAAAGGTCACGATGCCATCTGGGTAATTGTGGACCGATTGACAAAGTTAGCTCATTTTCTTCCAGTAAGAATGAACTACAGTATGGATCAATTTGCCCAATTATATGTTAAGGAAATTGTTAGACTACATGGAGTTCCAACATCTATCGTCTCAGATCGAGATCCAAGGTTTACTTCCAAATTTTGGAAGAGCATGCAAGAAGCTATGGGAACAAAGTTGGAATTCAGTACTGCCTATCATCCTCAATCAGATGGACAGTCTGAAAGGATTATACAAATCTTAGAAGACATGCTTCGAGCATGTGTATTAGATTTGGGAGGTAATTGGGAGACATACCTGTCATTAGTCGAGTTTGCATATAATAATAGCTTCCATGCTACTATTGGCATGGCTCCTTATGAAGCTCTATATGGTAGAAGGTGTAGATCTCCAGTTCATTGGGACGAAGTCGGAGAAAATCGAATTTTGGGTCCAGAAATTATCGCAATGACAGTACGAGCAATCGATAAAATTAGAGACAGAATAAAAGTAGTTCAAGATAGACAAAAAAGCTATGCAGACCAACGAAAAAAGTCGGTAGAATTTGAAGTTGGTGAGAAGGTATTTCTTAAAGTTGCACCAATGAAAGGAGTTCTTAGATTTGGCAAGAAAGGAAAGTTGAAACCTCGATTTATAGGTCCTTTCGAAATTCTAGACAGAATTGGGAACGTAGCTTACCGTGGCATTGCCGCCTAGACTATCAACAGTTCATAATGTATTCCATGTATCAATGCTTAGAAAGTATGTACATGATCCAGAACATGTGATAAATTACGATACATTGGAAGTACAGAAAGATCTAACATATGAAGAGGCTCCTATGGAAATTATTGAAAGAAAGGTACATGCACTCAGAAATAAGGAAGTTGCATTGGTTAAAATTCGATGGAAAAATCATGGAATCGAAGAGGCTACTTGGGAGAAGGAAGATGAAATAAAAACCAAGTATCCAGAACTTTTCGACTAAATAAGGTAATTTCGAGGACGAAATTATTTTAAGGAGGTAGGGATGTAACACCCCAGATTTTTATTGTATTTCCCTATGGGCTAAATTTGAGGTTTGACATTTAGCACATGAATAGTCCATGTCTAGTTTGGTCGTCACACTAAAAGTCCAAAAGTTGAACGATAAACTCGTACCACTTATTTACGTAAATGGTTTGTTTTGCTTAACTATAATTTTTAGATTTTATCGTAAACTACTTGAGTCATGTATTTTAGCTATTGAAATATATATATCGATATTATATTCATTTTGTAGCTCGAATTAAATAAAATAATTTAGAATAAGAAAAAAAAAACGATTTTGAGCTAGTTATGTTCGAGTTATTCTAATAGAAAGAAAAAAAAAATGTTATCTCTAATATTTTATTAGTATTAGAACTAGTTGTTTTCAAATTTTTTTATTTATAAAAGAAAGATAAAGGAAAAATGTTTTGGAGATTGGACGGTTGAAGAATTTAAAAGGACAAAACGTAATTAAATAAAATTTAAACCTCATAAATCTCATTTAACCAAGGATAATGACTTTAATTAACATCCATTACCTTGATTAACCTGAATGCATTGATTGAAATTTATTGATCAATCTTTGGAATTGCCTTGGAGTTACGTGTGGGAGATGTATATATATGTGGTGTGAGATGACAGTGTTTCTTTGAGAAATTTCATAAATTCCTTTCTAATACACACTCTATCCTTTTTCATATTATCATTCTAAATTATATTTCAGATTTACTTGGTATCAAGTTGAGGTAAGAATACATGGTGCAAAGTGTTAAATTCTTATTTCTTGATATTTATGTAATTTTGACATGATATACTCCTAAGGCCTTCGGGTCGACTATTATGTTAAATCCTACGGGATGGACCGTTTGGTCAAGTATGTTAAATCCTACGGGATATGGGAATTCTTAAGCAATTCCTTGAGCTATTGGATGTCGCGACCGGTTTGCTCTAAATATAAGAAATGTTGGTATGTTCTGTTAATTTTTACGTTTATATCACGATAATAAGGATATGCACGTATTTTTACTGACTGTTTCTTCCGAAATACTCATTCTTACATTAACATTTCAGATTAAACGGATCGTGCGGACGTGGAAGATTGACGAGTGATGCTTATGGGATCGCCGAGTAAAAGCCAGAATAATAAATTGCAAATTTTATTTTGAAGGACATTTTTTATGTTAAATGTGGTACTCATTATTTTAATAGTTCTTTCTGTTAAGCACTTGACGTTTTATTTTAAATTTCAAAGTTATGATTTGAAATTGTAGTAAGAAAAAGAAATTTTTTTTTTTGTAACACTCGAAATTTATAAAAAGGTTAAAAAGATTTCGGGGTGTTACAATTTGGTATCAGAACAAAATTTGATAAAAATAATTATGTAGGGGTGTTTTACGACACTTTTGTAAAGTAGAATAAAATGATTTGTTTTCGGTTTGCATTAACGTGTTATTGTGTTACTGATGATGGAAGCACCCTTTGGGTGGTTCAAATAAGAGATAAAGAGATTATGAAACGAGTAATCAAACTCGAGAACGAGTTATCAAAACTCGAAAATAAGCGGATTGACTGATCATCGGTTTTATTCGTGAAGAAAAAGGATGGATCAATGAGGTTGTGCATTGATTATAGGGAACTGAACCGATTAACTATCAAAAACAAATATCCCCTTCCTCGAATTGAAGATCTCTTTAATCAGTTGAAGGGTGCAACAATATTTTCCAAGATTGATTTAAGGTCAGGCTACCATCAGTTGAAAATGAAGGTTGATGACATTTCAAAGACGCCATTTAGAACTCGTTATGGTCATTATGAGTTCACGGTAATGCCCTTTGGATTAACAAATGCTCCTGCGGTGTTTATGGATTTGATTAATAGAGTATTTCATCAGTACTTAGATCAATTTGTCATTGTCTTCATTGATGATATTTTGGTGTATTCCAAGAATAAGGATCAACATGAAGAACAACTCAAGTTAGTGTTGGAGACACTACGAAGGGAGAAATTGTATGCCCCGTATGCTGCACATCCTGGTGGTACCAAAATGTATCGAGACCTTCGTGACATATTTTGGTGGAGGAATATGAAAAGAGGGATTGGTCTATTTGTTGAGAAGTGCATAATATGTCTGCAAGTTAAAGCAGAACATCAAAGACCATCAGGGCCATTAAATCCATTAGAAATTCCAGAATGGAAATGGGAGCAAATAGCTATGAATTTTGTTGTAGGTTTTCCAAAGACAACGAAAGGTCACGATGCCATCTGGGTAATTGTGGACCGATTGACAAAGTTAGCTCATTTTCTTCCAGTAAGAATGAACTACAGTATGGATCAATTTGCCCAATTATATGTTAAGGAAATTGTTAGACTACATGGAGTTCCAACATCTATCGTCTCAGATCGAGATCCAAGGTTTACTTCCAAATTTTGGAAGAGCATGCAAGAAGCTATGGGAACAAAGTTGGAATTCAGTACTGCCTATCATCCTCAATCAGATGGACAGTCTGAAAGGATTATACAAATCTTAGAAGACATGCTTCGAGCATGTGTATTAGATTTGGGAGGTAATTGGGAGACATACCTGTCATTAGTCGAGTTTGCATATAATAATAGCTTCCATGCTACTATTGGCATGGCTCCTTATGAAGCTCTATATGGTAGAAGGTGTAGATCTCCAGTTCATTGGGACGAAGTCGGAGAAAATCGAATTTTGGGTCCAGAAATTATCGCAATGACAGTACGAGCAATCGATAAAATTAGAGACAGAATAAAAGTAGTTCAAGATAGACAAAAAAGCTATGCAGACCAACGAAAAAAGTCGGTAGAATTTGAAGTTGGTGAGAAGGTATTTCTTAAAGTTGCACCACTGAAAGGAGTTCTTAGATTTGGCAAGAAAGGAAAGTTGAAACCTCGATTTATAGGTCCTTTCGAAATTCTAGACAGAATTGGGAACGTAGCTTACCGTGGCATTGCCGCCTAGACTATCAACAGTTCATAATGTATTCCATGTATCAATGCTTAGAAAGTATGTACATGATCCAGAACATGTGATAAATTACGATACATTGGAAGTACAGAAAGATCTAACATATGAAGAGGCTCCTATGGAAATTATTGAAAGAAAGGTACATGCACTCAGAAATAAGGAAGTTGCATTGGTTAAAATTCGATGGAAAAATCATGGAATCGAAGAGGCTACTTGGGAGAAGGAAGATGAAATAAAAACCAAGTATCCAGAACTTTTCGACTAAATAAGGTAATTTCGAGGACGAAATTATTTTAAGGAGGTAGGGATGTAACACCCCAGATTTTTATTGTATTTCCCTATGGGCTAAATTTGAGGTTTGACATTTAGCACATGAATAGTCCATGTCTAGTTTGGTCGTCACACTAAAAGTCCAAAAGTTGAACGATAAACTCGTACCACTTATTTACGTAAATGGTTTGTTTTGCTTAACTATAATTTTTAGATTTTATCGTAAACTACTTGAGTCATGTATTTTAGCTATTGAAATATATATATCGATATTATATTCATTTTGTAGCTCGAATTAAATAAAATAATTTAGAATAAGAAAAAAAAATGATTTTGAGCTAGTTATGTTCGAGTTATTCTAATAGAAAGAAAAAAATGTTATTTCTAATATTTTATTAGTATTAGAACTAGTTGTTTTCAAATTTTTTTATTTATAAAAGAAAGATAAAGGAAAAATGTTTTGGAGATTGGACGGTTGAAGAATTTAAAAGGACAAAACGTAATTAAATAAAATTTAAACCTCATAAATCCCATTTAACCAAGGATAATGACTTTAATTAACATCCATTACCTTGATTAACCTGAATGCATTGATTGAAATTTATTGATCAATCTTTGGAATTGCCTTGGAGTTACGTGTGGGAGATGTATATATATGTGGTGTGAGATGACAGTGTTTCTTTGAGAAATTTCATAAATTCCTTTCTAATACACACTCTATCCTTTTTCATATTATCATTCTAAATTATATTTCAGATTTACTTGGTATCAAGTTGAGGTAAGAATACATGGTGCAAAGTGTTAAATTCTTATTTCTTGATATTTATGTAATTTTGACATGATATACTCCTAAGGCCTTCGGGTCGACTATTATGTTAAATCCTACGGGATGGACCGTTTGGTCAAGTATGTTAAATCCTACGGAATATGGGAATTCTTAAGCAATTCCTTGAGCTATTGGATGTCGCGACCGGTTTGCTCTAAATATAAGAAATGTTGGTATGTTCTGTTAATTTTTACGTTTATATCACGATAATAAGGATATGCACGTATTTTTACTGACTGTTTCTTCCGAAATACTCATTCTTACATTAACATTTCAGATTAAACGGATCGTGCGGACGTGGAAGATTGACGAGTGATGCTTATGGGATCGCCGAGTAAAAGCCAGAATAATAAATTGCAAATTTTATTTTGAAGGACATTTTTTATGTTAAATGTGGTACTCATTATTTTAATAGTTCTTTCTGTTAAGCACTTGACGTTTTATTTTAAATTTCAAAGTTATGATTTGAAATTGTAGTAAGAAAAAGAATTTTTTTTTTTGTAACACTCAAAATCTATAAAAAGGTTAAAAAGATTTCGGGGCGTTACATAATAACTTATACCAAGTACTCCAAACAAATTTTAAACAAATTAATAGAAATTTTATTTACTAATTATGAACCTAAATAGTATTTGATAGCAAAATTAACATGTCTAAAAAAATAACGAAAATCTTTTCCGCCTTTTTTATTTTTTTATTTTTGTTTTTAAAGATAATAAGTAAAATGCAAAACAAACAAGGAATTAATTTAGAGTGCATGCACCTAACTACTTACTCAACGAGGCATATAAACGCTCTTACCATAAAGAGCAATGTGAACAATATCGCAATGTAAATCATCGTTTGACTTGTGAGTTCACTATTTTTGACCAAAATTTTCTTAGAAAAAGATGTAATCTTAGTGAATTGAGTTGACAACTCGGTCAATGACTCACTTAATTAGTAAAGAATCTAATATAACTAGTTAGATTTTGTTTATTTTTACTAATCAAGGGCTTACGATATTCAGGTCTAATGTGACTTAAAACTTACAATTATGACATGTGGGAATGTATTTAAGAACAATTATAGATTTCAAATTTTGAACCTTAAGTGGAGGAAACCTATATTGTATCGATAATTTCGGTCCTCAGATTTATTATGTTATCAATCTTCTTCGATCCGTTGGAAAATTATTGAAGTTGGGCATTTGATTTTTCAATGTCATTTATAAGAATTTTAACCTTAATTTCTAAGAACTCTTTCTCAACCCTTAATTCATTCAATCATTTGGTAGACTCCCCAAGTTTAATTACAGGGCTTTCTTTTTCTAATGCAAGCTTATTCAATTTTTTTAAAATTGATATATTAACCTTATGAAACTTGAGATTCTTCTTATACAGCAGGTCATAAGCCTCGTGATTATTCATATCATCCTCAAATCCTACATCAGAATGTGATTGACTCATTAGACAATTTTTGGGTCAATGATCGCTTTTAAACTCTGATACCACTTGTAAGTTTCAAATTAGCCGATTATTTTGACTCAACGTGCGAAATTACACAATTAAAGGAAAACAAATTACTATTTAATTGTTTTTAGATGGTTAATCAATCGCGTCAATTTATCCTATATTGAATTAACACAATTTGTAATACGAAAGTAATAAAGAACACCAAAATTGATCATCGAGAAATCCCAATTGGGTAAAAATTTCTACCACTTACCAGTCAGTAATCCACTATGAATCGAAGCAAACTTACCGTACGATCCAGACTCGTCTACCCTGTAGAATTTCCAGCCTTAACTCCTACAGTCTCCCTTGACCTTACTGGAGGTGTGTTCCTTCAAAACAAATCTCAACTCCTGATTTATACTTTTACCCTCTTGGACGTCATGTTTCTGATGCCAGATCTCAACTTCTGGTACCTCACGTAAGCCTTCTTGAATTTGTGCTACTGCAACAACTTCTAATCGCTGGTATCGATTTATCTTCGGTGAATTAGGTGATTTGGAGTTTGATCAAAAGATTTTCGTGTTTTGATCTTGTGGTTTAATATGAAATAATATGACTTGATCAACAAAATATGTTTTTGAAAGAATTTATGGATCAATTAATATTTGGTGGTTGAATTTTGGAATCAAAGAATGTTTTGAATCATCAAAATATTGGTTTCTATGAAAAAAATATGATTCAACACATTTTTAAACGTCCCATAGGATGTATATTTATAATGGGTAGTGTTTGGGATGAAAATGAACTCAAAATCAGCTTGAAAATTAAATATTACCGTTTCTCGAATAACCATGTTGCTCGAACTCTAGGTCAACGACATGCGAGCGACATTTGAACAGTTGAATAGTAGTCAGTATTTTTATCATAACTTCATTTCCCAATGTCTGATTAAGGTAATTCAAAATGTGTTGGAAAGTTAACGCAATGGGCTACAATTCTTCTAGAATAGCATTCTCCGAATTCGAATTTTTCTATGTAAAAAATGCGTTGCAAATTGTGGCTGATAATTTGGAGCATGATTTGTGCAACACTTTTACACTTCTTTGACTTTTAATTGAATTCCAATGATTATACGTGATCTTCTTGAACATCATGAACTCTTTCAAGACCTATACTACCAATTTCAACTCTTTTGCTATAATTAGGTATCAATAACTCCTATTTTGACTTTGATTACAATTTGATAAACTCTCAATATAATTCATTTTGGACATGATTTTGATTAAAAAAATTGTCAATTACAATTTTAGGAATTTTCAATTATAATTTAGACTTAACAATCTTCCCCTTAGCATTACGTGACAAAATCATATTTATTTCAAAGTTAATAAGTCTTAAACTATCCAAAAACAAACTTCTCAAAAGTGCTAAAATTTAGGATTGTTGTTTGGATGGCTACATGACCTTCGCCTATTTTTTCCGAGTATTACACTGGACGATAATCGAAGCAAAATAACAAGTGTCCATTACATTGCAACTAGACAAAACAAAGTAGACGGGACCTACGCCTAAGGCATTGTAACACTTCATTATGTACTAAGTTTGTAATAAAATATTGTAGATATCCAGCTTTGGGACCCATCTTTGTCCCAACTTTCAAGGGTCTGTGTTCAGTCATTTTTTCAGATTTGATTATTTTATACTTATTAATTTTTAATAATTATTAAATATATTTAAGAGCATATAAAATACTAAATTTTACCCTTAAGATATAAAAACTGAAATATTATACAATACTTATTTTGTAAATATATTAATTCTATTAAATTTGTAAATTATAGCAAAGTGGGCAATATAGGCATTATGAATTTATGATTTCTCCCATATAGAAGGAACTTATATCCCACATCGGAAGTTTCAAAAGGCAAGAGAGACGAGAGTCTACAAATGCACTACTGGGCCATTACATGATTTAAGTAAATATGTTTTTTATATATATAAAAGTTTAACCTTTAAAGGCTGTTAAATTGGAACCAGTTCAACGGGTAATTGTAAATTGGCCGAGTTATCGATTTTTTGAATGACTTTTTAATAGAAGAGAGGAATTTTTTCACCTAACCGGTTTGGATAAGGAGCCGGTTACTGGTTTTACCAGTTGAACCAACCGGCTGGACCGAGTTGGTTATGATAATATTTCTTTAACCCCCCCCCCCCCCCCCCCCCCACCAAATAAGAGCAGTAAACCTGTTTCCCCAATTTTTCAGTTTTGGTGACCACTTTTAGGCTTTTTTCTCGATTGAGATTAGATACGTTTTTGGTATCATTTTTAATGTCTCTTCGTGTAATTCTCATTACAATTTGGACACAAACTAACGATGATGGTGAATATCCATACGAATCCCTCAAAAACGACTATTCGATAGTCAAAATGGGTACCTAATTTTATTTTTTCAACATTTTGATACTTGGCATTTACATACTATTTAAGGAAGATGCTACATGTACTACAGTGAGTACTACATGGGTTACTACATGGTCAAGTGGCGGCCATGTAATAACCCATGTAGTATATTTTGTAGTACATATAGTTTAATCCACTATTTAAATTCTAATTTTTTATTTTTTATACTAAAATAACTGATCAAAGTTTTAGGAATTTTTAGAATTTACATAGGTCATCAGCTTGCTCATTTGTAAGTTACGAGAACATACTTTATTTGATAGCTTATTGTGCGAGCTAAGCCCTGCAGTATGCGGAAACTAGGTATCTAGACATAAAGGAGCTGATATGAGCAAAAGTATGCTTCAACTTAACATTTGAGGAAATTTACAGTGCAATCTTTGATTTGTGTTTGAAAATTCTGATGTGATCAACTTTTACTGGCTTTTCAAATAAAATGTGTCGATCGTTTAAGCTGATAGAATCATGTTCCAATCTTTCTAGTGAAGGGATGATCCTACACAACTCTTATTTGGTAGTACATGATTTCCTTGCATAAATTGCACCAGTCTGTTGATTTATAGTTATATGATGTTTTTGTTATTCTGGAATATAAAAGTCTCCTTCAAATATTACGATAGAATTACCTTGAAGTAATTGGAAAGCGTAACAAGTTTGATCAACAGGATCACAATATAAATTCGAGCCCACCGAGTTCACGATATTTCCTTAAAACGAATTTGCTGCCTTCACAGGTGCTAAAGGTATTCAGTAATCGTTTCCCAAGATAGAACGAATTTCGTTTCCTACAGAAGCAGCACAGCAATCTGCAGGAGTTCCAATGAACTCAACGAAGTGTTTTTTCACTTTGAGAATAATATCAGAACGAGAGAGGGAAGTGAGATTCAAAGCAGAGAATGACTGCAATGAAAATGGTGTATTTTTTCTGGCAGCGAGGCAGGCTATTTATAGATTTGTTCGTGGTCATTCGAACAACTTTCAAGCCATTTCAAAACAGTCGTCACTGTTCAAACTGCCCCCAAAACCCGAACAGACAACAAGATTCGGTTAACAGTTGACTGATTAGTTAATTAACAGACCATCCAAAAAATTACCTGAAAATGAGCCAATAAAAAAAATTCATTAAGTAACAAAGAATTTGATTCCCTCTTTCAAAGACTATTGGTACCTCTTGGGGTTCAAACTCAATTCCCAACCTTACATTATATAAACCACACCAAAGTTTCCTAACTTTCCTATGTGAGATGAGTGTGTGAGAATTTTCAATAAATCAAATTCTTTACTAGTTTACAGTTCCAAGTGTGTTATTTTGACATTAAATATTTCATTCAATTTTAAATGATTTTCAATAAATAAATATATCACGTTGATCACATCGTGGAGTTATAATCGACGTATGGGTCTCACTCAAAATGGGACTTAAAGTTGATCCATTTCACTAAACAATTTCCAACAATCCCCCACATGAATGAAATATGTTGGCTACTTTCCAAACAACAACATCTGATATGTTTTTCGAAGTAAAATTGAAGAAAACTGCATCGGGATAAGTAGCCAAAAACTTTGAACTTTCCCTAATAAAATCTATCGGATATACTTAGACAATCAGTAGCAAGATATTTCGAACAGTCGGTCGTTTGTGTACACCTAGACAATAGAAGTCACACAATTTCCTTCGAACACAATTGGTTCTCACGTTTGTGTCAATTTTGGCCTTGGACACCTCCTGGATCATGAGTAGTTTTTGGAGAATATATCTTTATTTAACTCTCTTAGAAATGGCCTCTTCTCACCCACATATGTGGTTTCCATAAAGAGTATTCTGCTATACTCCACCTGAACAAATCAAAATATAGAAATTATTAAAAGCGTAATTTATCCTATTTCGCTGCAGTTAGGCACTGTCTCATCATAGGAATGGGTAGGAGAAAAAAAATTCTCCCCAGTGCATACTAAGTATTTCACGGCTCGATTGTCCTATTGAACTTAGATTTTGGGATCTCCAATCAACTAGATTGGGTTGTCACCAAGGAAACTTTTGATTATTTTATCAGTTTTAATCTCATCCCCTTCGATGAACATTCGACTTGCTCTCTAGTTAAGCCTTTAGTTAGCGGATCCATAATATTCTCTTTTGATTTCATATAATTTATAGAGATAATACTAGTAGAGAGCAACTGTTTAACGGTATTATGTCTACGACGTATATGTCGAGATTTACCATTATACATAGTGAAAGTTACACAGTTCGACCCTAACAATACCTAGAGGGGGTGAATATGTATTTTATGCGGAATTAAAAATATTTTACGAATTAAACAGCAACAAGTAACATTTTAATTATAATCTAAATGATTAAACATGCAAGTCATTTTAGTCATAAGTTTGAATACCGCAATTTATGTGATCAATCAATAAATAATAATGAAAGCAGTAAATTAAAACCATAATGATCACGGAGAAACCCAATTGGGAAAAACTCCAGGCACTTTGCCAGTCAACAATTACTATAAATGATTTGAACAACTTACAGTCTATCAGACTAGATGATCGGTAATATCTGATCACTCGACTGCACTCCCTATAGCTCTTCTTGGATCCTGTGCTTCCCTGTACCAATCCTCAGCTACTATTGCCAAAGCTCTCATTGGAATCTGCTATCCGCAGCATTCCTAGCCTTGTGGAATTGTCTATTTCCCGTGGATCAACGAAGAACACCGTGTTCTTCGTAGACTGGAACTCCAGTTGAATTTCTTCGATCTTCAGAACTCTGATCAGATGTATAGGAAAAGAAGTTTGGTATTTGGATTATAGAAACGATGTTTTTCTCACCAAAACAATCAAAGCATATGAAGGTTGAAAGAATGAATTGAATGATTCTCTCACAGATGAAGTTCTTTTAATATTCAACCTCAAAAATCTCGTACATAAGTGTTTTAGTATTTATAAGTAGGTTAGAAAAACGATGGGCCAGGAAAAAAGCTTTTAAAACGAGAAATAAAAATTTTCTAAATAAAGCTGTCGCTCGAGTGAAGGCTCAGCGACAGTTGAACGACAGACTGTCGCTCGAGCGAAGTAGGGGCGACAGTCTAGTAACAATGTTTCTGCTTTTGTTGCTCGAGCCAAACCTTGACAAAAATCTAGCGAAAATTTGCGCCGTTTTCCTCTTTTTACCATTCTCGAACCCTAGACCTAATAACATTATTTTTTCGTAATTGTTCATTATTCCTTGACTTTTAAAATATAGTACAATTCAGTCCTTTTGTTTAAAGAATAGCTAATTACAAAATATCAAAAACCTAACAAACTCTCCATTTGGCATTTTGTGACAAAACTACTAATTAAATCAACGCAGTAATCAAAAATAAATTATAGACTCATAACCTATGACAAACTAACTGGCTTGAACAATTCTGCAGTTTAATCAGTACCTGTTTCCTGAAACAAATAACTCAACACCAGTGTAAAATGTGTGGAAAATAGTGTAATAAAAAGTTCAAGCAGTTTATATAATTTAGGCAATCTAGAAACATATGATGTTATTCAGTATCAATCATGCATGCTAAACCAAGACATAATATCAATGCAACCCAACATACCACGAAAACACATTGATACTACTAAAATATCAAACTTAATTTAGCAGAAGTGAATGATAAAATTCCTCTGAATCATAAATCAAACAAGTTGAATTTCTACTACTCCTTTTTGTCACAAAATGACAAGAGACAAAGAATAACATACAATATCTTAAGAATATAGGTGTAAGCAGTCATAAGTATATGTGATGAACAATAAATTTTACCACAAAACTAACTCAAAGTACCCATGGAGTAAATGATATAAGTGGCCCATGTGTGTTAAATGCCACTAATCCTCTGGTAGTAGGATTTCAAATCTTAATTTTATGAGAAATGACTTGCAAAATATCACTGCTAATAAATACATTCATCTACTTATGAAGGTCAAATCAGTAAAGCACATTAGAACCTACATATGAAAGCTCATTTTTATGGAGAATGTTTTTTCTCCCCCTGACTTGTAGCATAAAACATTTATCCTATATCACAGCAGGAATCAAGAACGCTCATATATATTGTATTCATCTTAAGTGCAAGCTTCTTTTTATTAAGCGACTAACATAACCCACGTAACGAGCTTTAGGCCGATTAACCAAGTTAGATGACCATGGGCACCTGGTTATGAAAAACTCCACATGCTTAATTACTCACTCAAGTCAAGTAGGCTTCGAAAAGAAGCATAAGAGATTGAGCTCCTTTATATTAAATTTTTCATTATGTGTCTATGTATTATTGCAGGGATAAATTCGAGTTTAGGTCTAAATCAGTTGGTCAATTCATGTTCAAAGTCACCCTACTAACATGTGATAATCATCCCAAATCTCGCACACGCGGTAGAGTCCCACTATCAGGTTCATAGAGTGTGCCGTGCATATGGTATATGAAGAGACCTATATCAAATACTCCAAAAATATCCTAAGCCAGTAATGAGAATTATATTATAGCTTACTAAATAAACTCATACTTGATTATGACTAACAAAATTAAGTGTATTGTATATCATGCTATAAAACAATGACTTGCATAAAAAAAAATTCTTTTTCCTTTTTTTTTTAAAAAAAATTTAAATCAAAACAATGAAAAGTTGTGTTTTTTTTAGTTAACAACATGAATGCACAAAACACAAGAAAATTCACACAAACTAAACACAAAAACATAAAGTAGACATTCATGATAATAAAGAAATAAACATGATACATGCATAACTCAAAATCTCACTATAATAGAATACGAGCATGTATCAAATATACTCATTCAATAAGGCACACAAATACAAATAACTGTTCTAAGATATTCGAACCAGAACCTATCCAACGGTTTAGTAAACAAGTAAGTTAACTGGTTCTCAATAAAAATATGTTCAAGATAAACAATTTAGGTTTCCACAAGCTCTCGAATGAAATGATGCCTAATGTCAATATGAGAGTGTTGAACATGATTTTTCGATATATTAATAGCACTTGTATTGTCACAAAACACAGTCATAGTTCCCTGTTCAATCTCATAGTCACTCAACATTTGCTTACAGCAGCTTCCTGCTACAATATATTCAGCCTCTACCATGGAAAATGAGATTGAAATTTGTTTCTTACTCATCCAAGTAACAAGATTGGCTCCAATGTAAAAGTAACTTCCAAACGTACTTTTTCTATCATCCGCATTACCGGGCCAATCAGTATCAGAATAACCAGTAAGATCAAGTTTAGAGTCCCGAGAGTACAAGATCTAATAATCTACAGTCCCATTGACATATCTGATGATACGTTCGACGGCACTCAGGTGAGATTCCTTGGGATCAGCCTGGAAGAACCCCTACACTAAAAGCTATGTCAGGTCTACTAGCAATGAGATAAAGTAGACTAGCTATAATAATTCTGTAAAGAGTCTGATTAACACTCTTACCTGTAGGATCATGATCTAACTTGACACTGGTGCTCATGAGGGTTCTAGTGTGTTTCTTGCTGTCGAAACTAAATCGTTTGACAAGGTTTTTGGCATATTTCGATTGAAAGATGAACAAGCCATCATCGGTTTATTTGACTTGAAGCCCTAAAAAGTAATTCAATTCTTCAATCATACTAATTTTAAATTCTTGCTTCATACACTCAGCAAAATCATGAGCAAGATAATCAACAGGAGAACCAAAGACAATGTTATCGACATAGATCTCAGCTATCGTGATGGTATCTTCAATATGTCTTATAAATAAGGTTCTGTCTGCACTACCTCTCGAGAACCCATGTTCTATAAGATATGTAGTAAGCCTATTATACTAAGCTCTTGGAGCTTATTTCAAACCAACCTATAAAAATAATACAGATATTTAGGATCAATAAATCCTTTAGGTTGTTCAACATAGGTTTCTTCCTGAAGTATTCCATTTAAGAAGGCACTCTTGACATCTATTTGATATAATTTAAAACTTAAAGTGCAAGCAATGGCTAGAAAAATTCCAATGGATTCAAGTTTAGCAACAGGGGCAAAAGTTTCATCAAAATCAACTCCTTCAGCCTAAGTATTACCTTCGGCTACTAACCTATTCTTATTTCTAGTTATAGTACATTGATCGTTGATTTTATTTTTAAATATCCACTTAGTACCTATGACATTACAATCATCAGGCCTAGAAACTAGACGAGTGTTCTTTTGGAGGTTCATGTTTATCATTAAATGTGGATTCCTTAGTATGACTTTCTAAACCATTAGAAGCACGTGGGGAATCGTGAACGAGGGTCTCTTTAGGTTCAACTACCACGACAAGATCAACACTTAGGTGTTCCAGCTCTACCTCACTGCTTCCAGTCTCCCCCTCACTACAGACATCATCCACCACTACATATGGACTCCATCACAACCCGAGTACGAGAGTTGTATACGCGATAGGCACGACTATTTTTGGAATAACCTAGAAAAATTCGCTCATCACTTTTAGAATCAAACTTTCTCAAATTTTCTTTATCTCTAAGTATGTATCACTTGCTTACAAACACACGAAAGTACTTGACAGTTGGTTGTAAACCTTTCCAAAACTCATATGGTGTCATATCAGTTTTAGGTCTCAGATAAATCCTGTTAACAATGTGACAAGCAGTGTTGATAGCTTCCCCCCAAAAATGCATGACAAGATCCTTACCATGAAACATGGCTCTTGCCATTTCTTGAAGCCCATGATTTTTTCTTTCAACTACCCCATTCTGTTGTGGAGTGATTGGTGGTGAAAACTCATGTTGGATTCCTTCCTCCAAACAAAAGTTCTCAATATTCGAGTTTTCAAACTCTTTTCCATGATCACTACGAATTCTAGAAATAGAATATCCTTTCTCATTTTTAAATCTCTTGTAATATGAGATGATAATACCGAACACTTCAATTTTATCCCTCAGCAATTCAATGAGAAAAATCGTCAACCACAACCAAAATATATCTTTTACCACCAAGACTTTCAGTCCTAGATGGTCCCATTAAATCCATATGAAGTAGTTCAAGCTGCTTGCTTGTCAAGATCTTAGAAGTTTGTTTGTGAGGCACTTTAGTCTGTTTACCTTGTTGACACGGACCACAAACAGTGGTAACAGTATTTTCTAGCTTAGGTAGAAGCAGGCTTAGACAAACTGTTATGATTTATATGACCCAACTATTAATACCACAATTCAGTAATGTTGATCTTGGAACTACTACAAACGTAGCTGGAATTTGGTAAAACTTCATAACAATTATCAGAGGTTCTTACACCTTCGAGAACAACGTAACCAGTTGAGTCATACACAGTTTACCTTTACTGGACAAAGCTAACCTCAAAATCAGCATCACAAATTTAACCGATGCTCAACAAATTTGACTTTAAACCTTTCATATAAAGTACATCAAATATGATTGGTAGTCCATCAATTTTAACAATACATTTTCCTTGTATCGGTGCAGTAGCTTCATCTCCAAAAGTAACTACATCGTCGTTCCACTCATCTAGATAAGATAATAGGGCCTTGTCTAGACAAGCACTATTAAGGTACCACATAGAAACATTTTCGACCTTAAGTGCAACGTGGACAACATAACAGTTCACCTGATCATTTGACCTAGATACATCGATCTTCTTAACCCAAACCATCTCAATTTCTTTATCAGATTCTATGGTAGCTATAGATGCGAAGGCCATGAGCCTTTGATTATCTTCTTCACCAGATGTATCACCCTGAGCACTAGAATGTGATTCATCATCACTTAAGGTCACATCTAAAGTCTTACGTCTGCAATTATTAGAACTCTTTTTCAAGTTAGGACAGTCATTCTTATAGTGACCATAACCCTGACACTCATGGCATCTAACAGATTGAGTTTTCTTATTAGCAGTCCTAGAGTCACTCTCTTTAAGATTATCTTTCATGAATTTACTAGGGAATCCAATTTTTCGTTCTTGAGGTTTTCTCATATTCCTCATCACCTTCTGGAATTTTTTTGCGAAATAAACAATTTCGTCGTCCCTAAGGGTTTCAGTATCAGTGGACTCGCTATCCTCTTTTCTAATGGTGTTCATGGCGATGTATTTAACATTTTTAGGTTGAGAAATAGTGAGTTCATAAGTTTGAAATGATCCTACGAGTTCTTCAATTTTAACTGCATCTAGATCCTTGCTCTCTTCTATCGCAGTCACCTTAAGTCTAAACCTCTCGGGCAGAGATCTAAGGACTTTTCTAACGATTTTGGTCTCGGGGATCCTGATATGATCCAAGGTGACGTTACAATGAGGACAAGACCGTGGAAGGATCCATTGATAATTGAGGAAGGACCGATAACTCGATTGAGAGCGAAGCGAGTGAAAGAGGTGATGAGATTGCTTGTTCAATTGATCCATCTGCTTTTATTTTCCTTTTGAAAATCCATTTACACCCCAATAACTTATTGCCAGGAGGAAGGTATACTAATTCCCATGTATGATTTTGTAGTATGGATTCAATTTCACTATTAATTGCTTTTTTTCCAAGATGAAGCTTCGGTCGATGACATAGCCTCTTTATAAATTTGAGGTTCATTTTCTAACAAATATGTTAGAAAATCAAGCGCAAAGGAAGTTGTCGTCCTAGCCCTCTTCCTTTTCACGAAGTCTTTTCAGTAAGTTGATTCACTTTGCAGGTTGTAAGGAAACACATTTTCGAAAAATGTAGCATCTCTCGATTCAATAATCGTGTTAACATGCACGTCGGGTATTTCAAATTTATGTACAATAAATCTATACGCACTACTATGATATGCATAACAAATATCAGTGTGAATTAAATCTAGTGGTTCGGTACTTCTTTCGATTGACCGAAAGGGTAAATGAGCCATTTTTCTTCTATACATATATCACATTTGTGATGAGGATCTAAATCACACTTTGGTAATAAATCCAATTTGATTAGTCTACGCAAAGTATTATAATTTATATGTCCTAATCGTTCATGCCAAATAGTAAATAACTCAAGCAAGTAAGAAGAAGATGTAGTTTTATTCATAATAGGAGGTACAACAGTTGTTACATTCAACTTAAAGAGCCCCTCATTTAGATAGCCCTTTCCTACAAATATAACATTCTTTGTAAGTACAAATTTTTCCGAAACAAACACTAACTTAAACCCCTTTTTGCTTAATAAGGAACCAGAAACCAAATTCTTTTGAATATCGGGCACATGAAGAACTTCATTCAAAGTGAGCTCCTTTCTACTTGTCATTTTCAGCATTATCTTTCCATGTCCTTCAACTTTGGAAGATGAAGAGTTTCCCATATAGAGTTGTTCATCATTATCCATCACTTTATAGGTAGAGAACATCCCGCGATTTGAGCGTATGTGACGAGTGGCTCCAGTATCCACCTACCATTCCTTAGTGTTTCCCAACTAAGCTGCATTCATAAACGACCGCTGAAAGATTCATGTCTTGTACCTTATCAGAAAGGTTGTCATGTTCTGTTAAGTTGGCCTGATGAGTTTTTTCCTTGGCATTCCTTAGCTTTCGACAATCCTTGGACTGATGTTCTGCCTTACCACAATTGTAACAGTTGTCTTTGAACTTTTTCTTTAGACATCTTTCCACAATGTTGGCCTTTGATTCCAAAGAATGAGATGCACCATTCCTCTTTTCAGATTTGCGATTGTCTTCTACTATTCTCAACCGGACATGATATCTTCAAGTTTCATTTCCTTTCGCTTATACTTTAAATAATTCTTAAACTACTTCCAAGAAGGTGGCAATTTCTCAATTAGTGCAGCAACCTGAAATGATTCGCTTAGTTTCATTCATTCGGCATGAATGTTACTGAGTATGACTTGAAGTTCTTGAATTTAGGAAATGACAGTCTTACTGTCAACCATTTTGTAATCCAAAAAACGATCGACAATGAATTTCTTCATGCCGGCATCTTCAGTTTTGTACTGGTGCCCAAAGATTCCCACAATTCTTTTATAGACTTCGCATTGTAGTACACATTATATAATGTGCTATCAAGTCCGTTGAGTACATAATTTCTACACAGAAATTCAGAATGTTTCCATGCATCAGCCGCAGCCAATTTCTCAACATCAGAATCTTCCTCGGTGTATGAAGGCGCATCTTCTTTGAGAAATTTTGCAAAACTTAATGTTGTGAGATAAAAAAAAAAAAAGCATTTTTTGTTGCCAACGCTTAAAATCTGACCCATTAAATTTCTCTGATTTTTCTCCAGTCGTATTAGGGAGTATAGTACTAGTAATTGCCAAAGTTTCCATTTCTGAAACACAATTAGAAGATAAACGATAAGGAGTAGAATAAATTCACAAATTCGTTTTAAGATTGTTATTCTAGAAATAAAAGTTTCCTTCAAATATTACGACAGAATTACCTTGAAATAATTAGACAGCGTAACAAGTTTGATCAACAGGAACACAGTATAAATTCGAGCCCACCGAGCTCACGATATTTCCTTAAAACGAATTTACTACCTTCACAGTTGCTAAAGGTATTCAACAATCGTTTCTCAAGATAGAACGAATTTCGTCTCCTACGGAAGCAACACAATAATCTGCAGGAGTTCCAATGAACTCATCGAAGTGTTTTTTCACTTTGAGAATAATATAAGAACGAGATAGGGGAGTGAGATTCAAAGCAGAGAATGATTACAATGAAAATTGTGTATTTTTTCTGACAGCGGGGCACGCTATTTATAGATTTGTTCATGGCCATTCGAACAACCTTCAAGCCATTTCAAAATAGTCATCATTGTTCGGAGAGCCCCCAAAACCCGAACAGACAGCAAGGTTCGGTTAACAGTTGACTATTTAGTTGATTAACAGACCACCAAAAAAATTACCTGAAAATGAGACAATAAAAAAATAATTTCATTAAGTACCCAAGAATTTGATTAATTACAATTTGATCCAAAATTAAATAAATTTTGTCCAAAAAGATAATATAGTACAGGGACGCACCCGCACACGAACCGGATCAGGCTCGTACTCGTGTCGTGCCGAGCCGACGCGCGTGTGGGGTTTGGATCGAATCCAATAGGATATAGGTCTCCTCCCTTTCAAAAACTATTGGTATCCCTTGGGGCTCAAACTCAATTTTCAACCTTACACTATATAAACCACACCAAAGTTTCCTAACTTTCCAATGTGGGATAAGTGTATGAGAATTTTCAATAAATCAAATTCTTCACTAGTTTTTTTATTTTATTTTATTTTATTTTATTTTATTTTTTTAACACGAAAGTAGTTTTATTGAAAGTAACCCTCACTTGTGGCGGAGGAAAATAGTGGGACAAAATAGTCTTACAACCTTAGAAGAACGAGACAAATTAACTCACTTACGTATATAGGGAACTCCAATGCGATCCAACCATGCAAGGCCTCGAGCATACAAAGGCAATTCAGTACCAGACATAAAACGTTGCGTTACTCCATGTGCACCCATTTTTGCTAGTAAATCCGCCACTTGATTCCCTTCCCGAAACTTGTGTGATACCTGAATCTCAAATAAATTCATCAAATTCAATAACTCCTCCCAAAAATCCCACAAATACCAAACAGTGCACTTGCGTTTCAACATCCATTCTACAACAGTCTTGGAATCACATTCAACATCAACATGGAAAACTCCTATATGTTGGCAAAGTTTAAGACCCTCAAGCAGAGCTCTCAGCTCAGCTTCATTATTCGATGCTATCCCAAAATTAGTGGCAAACGCTGCCAGCACCATCCCTTTATCACTACGAATCACTCCTCCTCCATCTGCCTGGCCTAGGTTTCCCAAACTACTTCCATTCACATTAAGCTTTGCTCTCCCAACCATCGGTTTCTTCTAAGTCACCAAATGTACTGGTGATAATTTCCTGACCACACAAGGAATGCCCATATCTATTAGAAACTTTTCCTCTTCCCGTGTTAATACTCTGGTCTTTTTAACATTAGTTGCGAAGTGCTGCAACCAAAATCTAATGGACAGAACAACATCTTCAACTGATTCATACAATCCCTCCATTCTTGCTTTACATCTTCGAATCCAAAGCCTCCAAGTTACTAAACATGGGATAAATCCTTGTAAGCATCCTAGTTGAGAGGATCTCTTAGCTCTTGCCCACCAAATTTTTATCCTATCCCACCAGGACTGCCTTGTACACCACCTAACACCAAGTGCCAATGAAAGTCTCCTCCACACCTCATCTGCAAATTCTCCAGTACTTAAAACATGGTTTGAGTCCTCCTCATGGCTAGTAGTGCAACAATTGCACCGGGACGCCATAGCCATTCCAACTTGACGTATCCTATCATCAAAGCTGAGACTTCCCGACAAACCTTTTTATATCACAACTGAACTCCTCTTAGGAAGAGCGTTATGCCACACCCATTTTGCCCACTCCACCATGGGAGCCCTTACTCTAATCACCTCCCAAGCACTCCTGGTTGAGATTTTCCTTGTACATTTGGTCTCCATATTAGATTATCCCTTCCAGATTTTCGACCTCCAACTTTTTCCATGATGTTTGCAGCCATATTAGCCCCTACTAACTGACCCAACTTCTCAACATCCCAACCAGTATCCAAGCATATTTCATACACCTTCAAGCTAGGTTGGACAATATGCTCCACTCTTTGGCAAAGTGGGCCCTCCTCTAACCAGTTATCATACCAAAACGATATTTTTCCTTCCCTTATCTTCCATTGGCTATTAGCAACCACATCAGGGAAATAATCTACCACAGCTTTCCAAAACCTTGAGCCTACACGACCCAGACTTCCAACATCCACTAAACCCTTAGCTGCATATTTTGCTCTGAAAAAACGAGTCCACAACGAATCAGCAGTAAGCATTCTCCAAGAAAACTTCATGTGGAGAGACTTTTGAATTTCTTCAAACCTACGAACCCCAAGACCTCCTTCCATCAATGGATTACAAATATTATCCCATGAGACCCATTTTTTCCTAGTCTTACCATTAAACTCACCCCAAAAAAATGATGATAATTTGGAGTTTAAAGTCCTAAAAACCGATTTAGGAATACTTAGGACAGATAGTAGATGAGTAGCCATACCGGTGAGAACATGTATTAATAGAACAAGACGACCCCCTTGTGATAACAGTTGCATTTTCCAACCTGCAATCTTTTTTTGAATTTTCTCCATTATGAATTGTAGATGCCGAGCAGTCAGTTTTCCTACAATCACTGGCACCCCCAAATAAATAACTGGAAAAGAACCCTCTCTAAAGGAACTTAATCGAAGAATCTCGTTCTTGTGAGATGCCCTACCATGTTTGCCAAAGAAGATAGCTGACTTCTCCTTATTAATGATCTGACCTGTCCATTTTTCATATACCTGAAGAGTCTCCATTAAATTTTTCATCGATCTTTTACTTCCATTCGCAAAAATAACAATGTCATCAGCATATAGGAGATGCGACACCAAAGGTGCATTACGGGGATGTGAAAAAGCACCAATGCACCCATCTTCAAATTTCTTTCTCAAAAGCCTAGTCAACTCCTCTTCCATGATAATAAATAAATATGGGGATATAGGATCACCTTGCCTTAGACCTCGAGCGGGTTTAAAAAAACCTTGTGTGGTTCCATTCATCATAATAGAGAACCAAGGCGTAGAAATACATTCTGAAATCACAGAGCAGAAAGTATGAGGAAAACCAAAATAACGTAATACATGCAATAAAAACCTCCAATCCACTCTGTCATACGCCTTCGCCATATCCACTTTGACCACCACATTTCCTCCACGAACTTTACGATTCAATGAATGCACCATCTCTTGTGTTAAAGTGATGTTTTCAAAAATGCTTCTTCCTTGGAGAAAAGCTCCTTGTTCAAGAGATATAATTTTTGGAAGCAAGCTAGCCATCCTCTTCACAAGAATTTTTGAAAAAATCTTATACGCAACCGAGCAAAGACTAATTGGTCGAAACTTATCAAATCCTTGTGGATTCTCCACCTTTGGAATAAGCACTATGTATGACAAAGAATAGAATCTTGGTAGAGGGCTACCCCCCAAGAAATCGAACGCTGCTTCCACCACATCCTCCTTGATTATATCCCAACACTGAATATAAAAAGCAGAGCTAAACCCATCCGGGCCCGGGGGAGCTGTCCATCGGAATAGAAAAAATAGCTTCTTTAACCTCGTCTTCTGTAGGTGCCTTACATAATTGATCCTCCACATCAGAAGACATAGACTCCCCAATATACTCTGAAAGGTCGGGTAGAGGCTCCGTATGTGACTCTGTTAGGAAGTTCTGAAAATAATGTACTACTGCATCATGTACCTCTTTGGGAGACGATAACACTGTCCCGTTTGACAAGAGCATATTCTCTATCTTCGAGCTCCTCCTTTTCTGTGCAATACTTGCATGAAAGAACTTTGTATTATTGTCACCCTCATTAAGCCATTTTTTCTTAGCCTGTTGTGACAGGCGTATTTCTTCTCTTTTTTACCATTGTAAGAGCTCCATTTTAGTTTCTAGGAATTCATTTTCCAAAGCCTCTGAAGTGTTCATTTGCAATTCAGCCTCAAGTATCTCAACTTTCTCCTCCAACTCCGATATAGCATTCTCCACCCTACCAAGTACTTGCTTGTTCCAAAGCTTTAGAGCCATTTTTGTGGCTTTCAGTTTAGCAGCAAGCTTGTACAGACCCGTTAACCCCTCACCAATTCCATTTGCATTCCAGGCTCTCTCCACACATGGGATGAAAAGTTCATGTTCCGTCCACATTCGTTGGAATCGAAAAGGAGGAGGACCATAGTTCTCCATAGGCTTGTAAAACTGTACCAGCATCGAACAATGATCTGAAGTATTTTTTTTGGCAAATATCTCAGTTGAATATCTGGAAAAATTCGCATAGCCTCAATATTAGTCAATACACGATCTAAACGTGCCCAGCTTCGCGCCAAACCTTCCTGTTCATTGCACCAAGATAACTTTCGACCCTCACAAGGCACCTCCACCAACCCACATTTATCAATGTAATTATTAAAATCTTCCACCACCCCCAAGGGTCTTGGCCTACCTCTCCTTCGTTCTACGTCATTCCGAATAGTGTTAAAATCCCCCGACACTAGCCATGGCAAACCAACAACACGTAAACCTTCCAATTCCGTCCAGAGACTCCTCCTTTCTAAAGCACTACACTTAGCATACACAAAAGTAAGAACCACACTATGTACCCCTTTTGTTACTATACCATGTATAGCTTGAGAAGATGCCCAAATCCACTCCATCTGCAAATCCTCCCTCCAAAAAACCCATATTTTGCCCACTTCTTTCTCGTTGGTGATACATCCTGCCAGCTTTATTTTCTTTGCAAAGGATTGTACATGTCTCTCACTGTGAAAAGGTTCTGCCACAGCAAGTATAGCAATGTTATGTTTCCTGACCAGTTTTCTCAACCTACATTTGGACGTACACATACCTCGCACGTTCCACACCATTAGCATATCAATCATAAAATCCAATTTGTTAGGACGTGCTCGTGCCCTTTGTGAATGCCTCACCTTCCGAAGTTGATCACCATAGATAGCTACTGAACCACTCAACTCCGAATCTGACTTGTAATCCGCCCTTGCCACACAGTTGTATCCATCCTCCCCATCTGAGACCACGGTGTTATTCCCCACATTAATATTTAATGTCTCATCCATTTCGACATTTCCTTCTTCCAACCTAAAATCATTTTGGAAATCTTCTTTGTCTCGGTCTTCTTCTCCTCCATTCCCCACCATGCTTTTTGGCATATCATTGTCCTCCTTAGACTCTCCTCCTTTTGCTGTCTCTGTCCCACTCTTTGCCTTATCATTATCTACACAAGCATTTCCTGTCGTTTCCACAGCCCCTCCCTTTTCCTGAACCAGTTCAACCACTTCTGAAGGTCCCTGATTTTCCTCAAGTTTTTCCTGATTATCCAAAATTGGTTTTTCACTCAATTCCACATTTTCCACCCTTGTATCCTTGTCACCCATCCTACTGTCATTTATTATTCTCCATTCCTTCTGATTTTTCCCTTTCTCAGCCTTTTGTGTGTTTCTCATAATAGGTTTCAATCCACTACTACAAACCAGTTCATGATGTCCCTGCCGTCCACATTTTGAACAATAGAAACCCGGCTTCTCATATTACACCTCTTGCCAAATGTTTCTATTTGGAAAAGCAATCGGAAAACCCAAAATCGGTGTATCCATCAAATCAACTTCCACACATATCCTTGCCCCTGTAGCTCTTGTTCGAGTTAGTGTGGCTTGATCCGTTCCCAAATATCGCCCAAATCGTGATGCCAGAATTTTCAAACAATCCACACGGTATAGATGCAGGGGAAGCTAAGGAAGAAAAATCCACTGAGGAGCCAAAGGCGATTCACTGCTCAAATCAAAGTCTGGTGTCCATTTAAACAGGCGAAAATTCCCTCCAGCCTTGGTTCGCCCTTCCCTTGCCCATGTATGAATATAGTCTACCTCATTCCGTAATTGAACCAACACATGCTTCGAATCCATAAAACTCACCACCGTCACCTCTCTCAGTCCCCAAGTCTTGTTTATGGTCAGCCTAATCGTGTCAATGTTTGGCCTAACTGTCAAAAATTTTAGAACCAGCCCAAAGCGAAACTCTTCCGCCAATTTTTTCTCCTCCATCTCTGTAAATCTGAAACCCATGTCACCATCAATATCCACCAAATTTTTCATCGCTACAACCTGTTTCGGACCAGCCATGTCTCCAACTCACGCAGTTGCCACCTCCAGAAACGAACGACTTCCATACGCCCGACCTCCATTTTCCAATTGAGCCACAGCAGATCCCGACTGCCCCCCTCCTAGAAGCCCCACTTTCGGCTAGGTGAGTGCCGTCATGACAGCCCCCACCAAGCCCTAATATTTTTGAAGACGAGGGAATGGGTTTTTTAGAGAGAGAAAATTGTGAAATTGAAAATTCTTCACTAGTTTATAGTTCCAAGTGGGTTACTTTGACATTAAATATTTCATTCAATTTTAAATGGTTTTCAATAAATAAATATATCACGTTGATCACCTCGCGGAGTAGAACGTGAATTTGATTGGTCCAGTTATAATTGACGTAAGGGTCCCACTCAAAATGGAACTTAAAGTTGACCCATTTCACTAAACCATTTCCAACAGCTTTGCCTAGCGCCCAGGTGTTCTTGGAAAAATACCTTCCCTCAACTGTTGCGAGCTTTGCCTTTGAAGGCCTGTCAAAATGGTTGGTATACAATTATTTTTTGAAATATAATATTTTGGTTGCTGGTGACTTTTTTCTAATGGTGAGATAACATTTGTAGGTGAAATTCACAGCCGATGAGCCCCGTAGAATTTTGAACTTGAAGCATAATATACGTAATATGTCGATTATTGCACATGTTGATCATGGTAAGGAAGCTAGTTCATAACAATTGCTCAAGTCCAATCAATTATTGCAAGAGCTATGCTTATTATTATGCGGATAGAGCGAAATAATGTATCGTCATCAATTTGGGTTCAGTTTTACTTATTAGTATATCAGTAAGAATATAACTTTCCACAAACAAAGGAGAAAAAGAGAGATTTAATTGTTGAGTTATTGACCGAGCGTGCAATGTGGTTTTTTCTTCCTTTCTTAATCACATCATTAGAGTTGGTCAATGTCCTAACATAACCTTTGGTTTGTCTTTAGCAGGGAAGTCGACCCTTACTGATTCTATCGTGGCTGCTGTTGGTATTATTGCACAGGAAATTGCTGGAGATGTCCGAATGAGATACGAGACAGGATGAGGCTGAGCGTGCTATCACTATTAAGTCTACTGGTATCTCACTCTACTACGAAATGGCAGATGAATCTTTGAAGAAATTTAAGGGAAAACGCCAAGGGAATGAATACCTCACAATATTATTGATTCTCCTGGGCACGTTGACTTCTCATCTGAAGTGTCAGCTGCTCTTCGTATTACTAATGGTGAACTAGTTGTGGTTGATTGCGTTGAAGGAGTTTGTGTTCAAACAGAAACTATCCTTCAACAAGCCCTTTGATAAAGGATTTGAACAGTCTTGACAGTGAACAAGTTGGACAGGTGTTTTCTCGAGCTCCAGGTTGATGGAGATGAGGCTTATCAGACATTCCAAAAGGTTATCGAGAACGTAAATGTCATCATAGCCACATATGAAGATCCCCTGCTTGGTGATGTCCAAGTTTACCCTGAGAAAATTACAGTTGCCTTTTCTGCCGGGTTGCATGGATGAGCTTTTACTCTTTGTAACTTTGCCAGGATGTATGCCTCCAAGTTTGGTGTTGGTCCTGTTGGCGAGTCTAAGATGATGGAAAGACTTTGGGGTAAGAATTTTTTCGACCCTGCTACAAAGAAATGGACTACCAAAAACACTGGTTCTCCAACATGCAAGCGTGGATTCGTGCAGCTCTGTTGTGAACCTATCAAGCAGATATCAACATTTGTATGAATGATCAAAAAGACAAGCTCTGGCCTATGTTACAGAAGCTTGGTATCACCATGAAGTCTGAAGAGAAAGATTTGATAGGAAAGGCGCTGATGAAACGTGTTATCCAAACATGGCTTCCTGTAAGCGATGCTCTCTTGGAAATGATGATATTCCATCTTCCGTCTCCAACCAAGGCTCAAAAATACCGCGTAGAGAATTTGTATGAAGGTCCAATGGATGATCCATATGCTAATGGTATAAGAAAATGTGATCCTAAAGGGCTCTCATGCTTTATGTGTCTAAGATGACTCCTGCTTTTAATGAGGATCGATTCTTTGCTTTCGATCGTGTATTCTCCATCAAGGTCTCTACAGGTTTGAAGGTCAAAATCATGGGATCCAACTATGTCATTGGAGAGAAAAAGGACTCGTACATTAAGAGTGTACAAATGACTGCTATTTAGACGGGCAAGAAACAAGAGACAGTGGACGACGTGCCTTGTGGAAATACAGTTTCTATGGTTGGTCTTGATCAATATATTACTACAAATGCAACTCTTACCAATGAAAAGGAAGTTGATGCTCATCCAATTAGAGCAATGAAATTCTCGATCTCACCTGTTGTGCGCGTCGCTGTCCAGTGTAAGGTTGCTTCGAACCTGCCGAAGCTCGTTGACGATTTGAAATGTTTGGCCAAATCTGATCCTATGGTTGTCTGTACAATTGAGGAGTCTGGGGAACATATTATTGCTGGTGCTAGAGGACTCCACCTTGAGATATGTTTGAAGGATTTGCAGGAAAAATTCATGGGTGGTCCTGAAATTGTAAAATCTGATCAGGTTGTGTCCTTCTGTGAGACTGTTCTAGAGAGGTCTTGTCGCACTGTTATGAGTAAATATCCTAACAAGCACAATCGACTTTACGTGGAAGCTAGACCCATGGAAGAGGGTCTTGCCGAGGCCATTGCTGATGGAAGTATTGGTCAAAGGGATGATCCAAAGATTCGTTCCAAGTTTTATCCGAGGAGTTTTGGTTGGGGCAATGAACTTGCAAAGAAAATATGGTGCTTTGTGATCCTTTGAGAACCCGCAAGTGTATGGGATCGTGGTCAAGTAATATAATGATGAATAGAGTGCCGAACCCACGAGAACTATGTGTTTGATCGAGTTAAAATTAAGTGTAATTTTAATCGAATAGCATACAAATTTTGTGATTTTTTTCTATGCTAATACCTAAATTATCAATTAAACTAATGAAAGTAAGTAAATGTATTTTTCAAATATTCGAGATGCATTGCTAAGATGTCGAATTCCCCTTATTATTCCATTTTTAGTGTAACAATTAAAGTGACAATTTGAAATCATTCATGTTGGTCAATGTTCCTAATTTAATTAAAAGCGTCTCTCGATAGCGATCAAATCATTCCTCTCATGTGACCCTTATATCTCTCGATAAAAGATGCAAACATGATAAATGCATTAATAAGTACTAGAACATCTATTGAAACCATATAAAGTATATAGGTATATCTCTACCATCTATCGAACCTTACAATGTTCATTATAATGTGCTTAAACCCTATTGTCTCTCTCGATAACAATAAAATTCACCAACAATTCAATTTGTGATCAATCAATTGAAAAGAACGATAAAAACAATAGTAAACATCCATAAATCAAATCAAATTAAAGTTAAAATAATTAATTAAAAATTAAAAATATCATAACAAGGGTTCATCTCATTCTATCAATGTATAAAACTAGCCTAACATATCAAAATTACAAGAAATTATATTTAAGTGAAAAGATATCACCCAGATTTTTAATTAATTAAGAAGATGAAGATGAATCTTGAAATCTTGAATCTCTTCAATTGTTTCTTAATGAATCTCCACTTGCGCCTTCTCTTCTTTGCCCAAAAATTAGGTTTAAATCTCCACTTGATTGAATTCTTACAAATTCTCTTCAATTCTCTCACAAAAATTATGAATTTTCCTCCTTTGATAATAATAATTGATAAATATTGGAGTATAATATGTATATGAGAGTTCCCCAATATGTATTATGCTGCTGGGAATTTGTAGGAGTAGAAAATTGGTTGAAAATTACGTTCAAATTGGTTTTCAAAAGAGTTCCAATTGAATAAGAAATGTTCCATTCGCGCGAATTTTTTGTCTCTGCATAATAGTTAGCATTTTGGCCATAACTTTCTCTCTTGATATCTGATTGAAGTGATTCAAAGCGTCTTGGAAATATAATTTAAAGGGTAAAACTTTGATCCAATTCGGACATTTACTATGTCAAAAATTGGTTTCAATCTTTGCCTAAAAATTTGGAATATAATTTGTACGATTGGAAATTGATTTTGATGATATTCCATTCTTTTTTGAGTTCTAGTACCATCCAATTGTCTCCTAACAATTTTCAAAGTATCATCTTGTGGTCCGAATCAACTATTGAATTTGCAATTTGGTCCTCAAACTTTGAATTTTGTCAGTTTTCACCAGTTTTCGCTTCCTTCTTTTGATTCCTCATTCAACCATTGAATTTTATCTATATAACATAAAATACAATAATTTAGAATATATTTTGTCAGAGGAACTATCAAATATCGCTATTTTAGATCTCGAATAAGTGTATAAAATACTTTGGTCCTGAGACTATAGGCCCTAAGATGGTTGTTGACATGTGCAAGGGGGTTCAGTACTTGAATGATATTAAAGATTCTGTTGTTGTTGGATTTCAATAGGCTTCTAAGGAAGGTTCTCTGGCCGAGGAAAACATGAGAGGGATTTGCTTTGAAGTTTGTGATGTGATTCTTCATGCTGATGTTATTCACAGAGGAGGAGGCCAGATAATTCCAACTGTTAAGAGGGTTATTTATGCTTCCCAGCTTATTGCTAAACCTCGGCTATTGGAACCTGTATACCTGGTTGAGATACAAGCACCTAAGTAGGCTCTTTGCATTATCTATAACGTTCTGAACCAGAAATGTGGGTATGTGTTTAAAGAAATGTAGAGGCCGGGTACTCCACTATACAACATAAGGCTTACCTTCTAGTCATCAAGTCCTCCGGTTTCTTAGGTAACTTAAGAGATGCTACCTCAGGACAGGTCTTTCCTCAATCCGTGTTCGATTATTGGGACATGATGTCATCTGATATCTGTAAGAAAGGGTTTGAAGGATCAGATAACACCTCTTTGTGATTATGAAGACGGGCTATGAGCAATCATATTTTCAACTTGGTGAGAGACTGATTCGTCGAAAACAAATAGTACTATATAATATATGTAACTTTAGGCGTAAAATTAGGCATGGCATAGTTGAATATATGTTGATAATAATTGTATAATATCTCCATGGTCGAGTTTGGACATACACTGCTCCAGAGAGGAAAGTGAGTGATCACAAGCCAACAAAATTTCTCACACGATGAGAAGACACACCGAGTATAAAGAAAAAGATAATTAGCTATGTATGGGTCACATAGAAATGATCTATCCATGATGGTTAGGATAAAATATGCCCACCGCTGATTACGTCGATGGTCAAACCTATGATTTTTTACAATTCAATGTTGAATTCTCAAAATTTGTAGATGTCATGTTAACGATGGGCAAGATTACTTCTACACACCATGAATAAGAGATCATTTCTAATGTGTCGCATAGTATATACAGTTGGAGAGTCATACTCTTTATTGTTGGAATTATTCTATTATGTGGGTTTCCATTTGATTGCAATTTTCAATAATATTGTGATTAAGCTCAATATGTTAGTGATCACTTGGGCCGTTGTACACCTTACGAACTATATTATTATAATGTGGTAATTTTAAGTATGTGGGCTGAAATTATGTGAACCCTAGTTAGGGTTAGAGTCGGTAATGAGCCGACTTTATGATTTTCTATATAATGGCTAGATCCCATCTCCTCTTCATATCGTTTTGGCTTGCCCCATTAACGGTCGATTATTTTGAGGAGCAAGGAGAGGAAGATATAGTTGGTAATATTCATACATAATCATGTTTTCCGCATGTATGAATTTCGAACTAACAATTAATTTATGTGATTCTTGTTCTTAGCATGATTACTATGAAATTATCTACAATTGATATCAGAGCTACATGCTAAGATTAGAATCCTTTAAGCAAAATATTAATTTCCCACATAAAAACAAAACTGCAGTTTCACGTGCGTATGTGTTTATAATTATCACCAAAATCAACAATAAACCCAGGTTACTGTCCGTCTATTATTCTGTCTCTTGCATGTATGCATGTGCCACCAAAATCAACCGTGTAATATATGTTTGTATGTATATATAATCTTCTTCAAGTTTTCCGTATGTGTATATGCATGACTCCAGGCCACAGCCTCTCCTTCCCTTCTCCCAAAATTGCAGTGCCTCCACCATATATGTAGTAGAACAAAATCAATTGATTCAATACCTCCACCGTCTGTGTATACGTGTTGAATTTGCATTTAATAGTATCTGGGTTTTGCTTTAGTTTGTATATGTGTATATATGGTTTTCGCTGCTTCTCCGTATGTGTGTATGTATATATGTTCTACCATATCCATTATTTGAATGCTGGCTTTTGGGAACCCGTGAGCAGGAACACAGCTTTTGTTGTCCCGCTGCTCGTTGGAGCAGTACCAGGCGCTGCAGCTTGCAACCAAGCCGCAGCGTCGACTGCCACTGCACACGCTGCTGCGATGCAGCTTAACGCAGCCACGACTGCTGGTCACCGTGATGCAGCCGCCGGCTGCCAGTGACCGTGGGCTGTAGGATATGGATTAGGGCAGATGCGGCAAGAGAGAAGGAATGATTAGCGTAGGGTTTTGCCAAGAGTTTTCTGTTGATTTGGGAACGGAGGTTTCAACTCAATTTGTGAATCTTGGGGATTTCTTCTGCAATTTTAACTTTGGGTTATTTTGTAATTTAAGGAAAAAGGACTTTTGTTGTAATTCCTAAAATTTTGAGGCCCTTCCCATAATTTTAATTTTAGGTTCATTTTTGCAATTTTGAAATATTAAATTAGAAGTTTTAAAAATGAGATTTTTAAATTTGATCCACCATGTTTTAATTTTGACTTAAAATTAAAATTATATTTAAAATTAACGACTTTTAAATTTTCGTTGAAATAATTAAATGTCATTATTTTTGTCCATTTAAATTTCATTTTTATATGTTGAAATTTAAGTTGCCAATTTCGTCTCATATCGCGCATGGATTTCGCATTTTCGTCAGTTAATAATTATGATTTATTGCATAATTATTATTTTGTGATCGAATTTTTCATGGAAAATATTTTGAAATAAAAATGGGTTGTAGCTGCCAAAGTGGCATACTCATTGTTATTTATTCGATTTTCTCAAAAAAAAAATTGGCATCGTAATTTTGAATTATTACATATATTATATTGCCCATAAGCGTTATCATATGTAATATTTTTGGAAATTGGCATAAAATAGTTAACATTTTTACTTGGTCTAAAAATCTCCTTCTGCCCAAAGGTATTTGTGTTTCGAAAACCAATCTATTTTGTTAACTAACTTCGTTATGTGTTTTAAAAGTACCTTACAGCGTGTTATATTGTCAGCCCAAAGGTGACTTTATAATGATGCATCTACGCTCTTACCGTAATAATGTTCATTTAATTTTTACTTCAATTACGGACTATCTAATTAGATAGATATGTTATCATCCATTGTCTGCATACATTATATTTGGATGATAATAAAATATGTTATTTTATGTTTCCACGGTTTTAAATGTCTCAACTCTTTTGAGTCAATTGTCTGTTATTGAAACCTTGACTGTGAATAATTATGTGAAATGGAAACAAGAGGTAGAAATAGCACTTGGTCTTTTGGGGTTGGATTTTGCAATGGAGAAGCAGCTTTCGAAACCCCACAAATAAAAGCGATCCTGAATATGTAGCTGAGTATGAAAATTGAAAAATTGCTAATAAACTTTGTTTGAAAATTATTAAGCGCTCAATATCCGATTCCATTATGGGTGTTATTCCGGATAATGAAAATGCTAAAGGTTTTGTGGATGCCATAGGATTGAGATTTGTTGAGTCTAATAAAGTTGAAACTGGAGATCTGATGGACAAACTAATGAATATGAGATATGATGGTATAAGTGGAGTTAGGGAGCACGTTATGAAGATGATTAATATATCTTCTAAATTAAAGGCTCTTAAAATTCCCATTGCTGAGCCTTTTTTGGTCTATCATGTTTTGAATAGCCTTCCGAGCTAATTTAATCAGCTGAAGGTTGCTTATAATGCTCAAAGAGATAAATGGGATTTGAATGACCTTATTGCTGTATGTGCCCAAGAGGAGTATAGGTTGAGGCGTGAAAATGTCGAAACTGTGCAATTAGCTTTTCAACCACCACAATACAAGGAGTCTTTTCATAATCATAAGTCTAAATTCCACAAGGGCGACAAGTCACACCATAATCAGCAATACAAAAATTTTGGAGGTCAAACTTTTGGTGATCCCAAATGAGTGATAAAGAAAAATGATCAATGCAAGTTCTGCAAGAAGAAGGGTTACTGACGGAAAGATTGTTTTAAGTTTAAAACTTGGTTGGAGAAGAAGAAGAGTTCTGCAGGGGTTCACGAGCGAATGGAGGCCAAGTGAGAATGAAGTAAGCCCGTGCATTGGGAATGAAGTTCAAGTGAAGGTTGAGTTCATAGGAGTAGTGAAGTTATTTTTGGAGTCTGTTTTCTTTTTGGGTTTTAGAAAAATACTGTTTTTGTATTTGTACCGACAATGAGACGGAATTTAATATCGAAACTTGATACTTCTAGTTTTTCCTTTAATTTTGGTAATACAATGGTTGAATTGTTTTATGATTCTCATTTAATTGGAAATGGCCTCTTATGTGATGATTTATATATATTGTCTTTGGTTTTCTTTTGGTGAAGTCTCTTGTGTTACGAATATGATAAAGAAAGGGTCTCTGATTCGTGAATCATCCTCCATGTTATGACATAAGAGTTGGGTCAAATTTCAAAGGATATGATAGAGAGATTGGTTAAAGTTGAGATACCTTCCTCTCTCTCTTGACTTCTCTAATTCTGATGCTTGTTTGGATTGTATAAGAAGATAGTTTACTGGATCCACTAGGAAAGTTTCCACTTTGAATGATTTTAATGTAGGGCATATTGTTGACCGTGTTACTTTTAATCAACCACCGACAAGTCTTGAGTTATATAAATTGATAAAATGGATGATGAAATAAATTCTATGGAACAGAATAAATTTTGGGAACTTGCTGAATTTTCTCCGGATGTTAAATCCATAGATAACAAGTGGATTTTCAAAAGCAAATTGGACTCAAAAGGAAATGTTAAGACAGATTTTCTAATTGTAGATCTTTCGGAAAAGTTTTACATGAGACAAGCTAAAGGTTTTGTTATGATGGGAAAAGAAAACTTGGTATGCAAGTTAAATAAATTCTTATATGGCCTCAAGTAGGCATCGCGCAGTGGTATTTGAAGTTTGACGAGGTTTTGACTTCTCCTGATTTTATTGAAAATACAGTCGGTCAATGTATTTATCTTAAAACCAGTGAGAGAAATTTTATCTTGTCATATATGTTGATGACATTTTACTTGCAAGCAGTGATTTGGTTCAGTAGTTTTTAGTCGAATCCAGGACAAGAGCATTGGAAAGCGGCTAAGAAAGTTATGAGTTACTTAAAGAAAACACTCACTTTCTAGCATTCAAATCACCTTGAGGTGGTAGGCTACTCACATTCTGATTTTGCTGGATGTAAAGATGATTTGAAATCAACCTCAGGTTATATTTTCATATTGGTTGGTGGTGTCATCTCATGGAAAAATGATGAACAAAATCTAGTGGCATCTTCTACTATGTAGGCTGAATTTGTTACATGTTACGGAATTACAATTCAAGTCATTTGGTTAAGGAATTTTATTTCTAGGTTGAAAGTTGTTGACTCCATCTCGAGGCCAATCATTATTTATTATGATAATAGCGCAGTAGTGTTCTTTTGAAGAAACAATAAAATTCCAATTGATCGATACACATTAACATCAAATATTTGGCGGTTAGAGACGAAAATAGAGCATATTGATACAGAGGCGATGATTGAAAATCTTTTTGACTAAGAGACTAGCTCCTAATATTTTTACGACACATGTTGCTTATATGGGTATTTTGGAAATTTTTGATGTTTTTGGTTAGTGAGAGTTATTTATGTAAGATAGCCCATATGTTCTTCGGTTACAGTATCTTCTAATAATAATAATATATATTTTTCCCTATCCATAAAATATTTTGTGAATGCATTTGACTTATGTCTTTTATTATGATATCATTTTGATCTCGAGATATGGTAATTAAAGACATAAGATGAGTCTCTTTTGAGACATGTGACTTCATTTTGATTAGAAGTATTTTGAGGACCGATATGAATTAGCACAGTTTTGATCACATTTGGTGTTAAGTTCATACTGTATACTACCACATTGGTTGAAGAATGGGGGTCCATGTCGATAAGGATGCTAGTATTTGTAGCTGTGGAGTGGTCTTACATCGTTTGATTGGTGTAACGACTTCTATGTTCGATGTTAACATTCTTGTTGAACCAGATCATGTTGTGTAAGGTGCTATTATTGCAGCTGTACTTGTGTGACCACCTACGTAGTCTGACCCGAATGATAGAATTTTTCTATGTCAATCAAATGTTTGTCCAAGTGGGAAAATGTTGCAATTATTTTATTATGTAGGCTTCCATTTGATTACGATTTTTACGGGTCAGATGTATGATTTGCAATAATATTGTGATTAGGCCCAATATGTTAGTGATCACTTGGATCGTTGTACACCTTACGAATTATATTATGATAAGGAAAAAAATCAAAATTCAGGTGCCTACTTTACCCCTCTTCAAATTTCAGGTGCTTACTTTATAAATTCAGAATTCAGGTATATATATTCCTTTTATATATAGATTGCTCTTTCCTTTCATAGCAGGACTCTCTCATTACATTCGAAATTTCCAAAAATTAAATTGAGATCTGAAATTCATAATTTCACGGCACTGTAACCTATTTCCGCCGCCGAAGACCAGAAACAGGTGATTTTTTTCGTTGATTTTGAACATAGACTGAACGATTTCACCCACATTCATGCTTCGCGTCACAGATTTGGAAATCCAGTTCCGGTCACGTATATTGAACGATTTCACTCAAATTGAACGATTTCATCCACAAAATCCAATTCTGGTCACGTAATAGCTGATTGTGTCCAGCCAAAAACGTAAGTCACACGTTGCATAAATTTTATTCACCCTATTACATCATATCCATATATGTGATTAATGTGAGTTCTCAGATTTACCGAATTAATTTTCTGTGACCTGCTACTAGTTATTATTTACCATGCGTGATCGTCCTGTTACCTATTTTTATTGATATGTGAAGTGAGAACACGCATGTGACCGTGACTGAACAATTAAGAACTAGTAAACAATAAAATGTGGCCAAACTGCGAACACATAAGAACTGTGACATGATAATAGCTATATCTTACAATTGTGACCTGCAAATATTGAAATGTGATTAATGTGAGTACTCATATTTACTGAATTAATTTTCTGTGACCTGATACTAGATATTATTTACCATGCGTGATCGTCCTGTGACCTGTTTTTATTGATTTGTGAAGTGAGAAAACGTATGTGACCGTGACTGAACAACTAAGAACTAGCAAACAACAAAAATGTAACCAAACTGTGAACACATAAGAACCGTGACATGATAATAGCTATCTCTTACAATGCATGATCGACCCGTGACTTGCAAATATTGAAAGTCTGCTAGAGAATGTGACCATAATATCACATCACCCAAATAGATAATGGTTGTAGATGAACGTGACATGTGCAGCTCCCAATGTTACCTTCAATTTTTTGTCATATGTGACTTGTTTGGAGATGTGCCTTCATTTTAAATCATGAATGCCTTTATTAACTGATGAATTTGAAGTCCCAGAAATGGTGTATTTGCATGTATGTCTGTTGCATGGAACTCAATCGTCATTGGCATTGGTAGACCATAGATGCAATTATGTAAACCTTGTTGACACGGTTATGACAGAGTTTAGTTTTGATCCAACGAGGGTGGCAGTGTCATCGATGTATGTACTGAATAATAATTTGCTACCGTTCTCGATAAAAAATGACAGAAATGTGCAATCATACCTTCTGCTGAAGGAAATGGACCGCAAACCTGCTAAATACCCAGTAATTGTTGATGTGACTCCTGCAGGAGTAGAAAAACCTTCTAATACGGTTCCGGTTAACCCTTCTACTAGTGGTGAGCTTTGTACATTGCAGAATATGGCGACGACATATGCAGAGCAGCAATTGAAAAATCAGGTCACATTTGGGACAACGAAATCACAGTTGTGTTTGCTGCAGATGCTAGAGAGGTCGAAGAAGGAAGGATTTTTCGGGATAAAGAAATTTTAAAATTGAGTCTATCACTTTTTGCTATACAGAACATGTTTGAGTTTATGGTTGAACGGTCTGACAAGAAAGAATATGTTGTGAGGTGTTCACAAGAAGGTTGTAGCTGGATTTGCAGATCGTCAAAATGGGGTAAAACAAATCTATTTAAGATTCGAAAGGTGGGTAGTCACACATGTGCATCGAATGTCGTGTTGGGGTCACACAGGCAAGTATCAACTACACTTGTGTCTTTTAGCATCAAGTATAAGTACACATCATCTAGTACCATATACACACCAAAGGATATATGCAGTGACATGTCGCAGACTTATGGTGTTTATTTGAATTATTCAAAAGCATGGAGATTGAAGATAGTTAGGGGTGATCCAACCGATTCATTTGGTAAGATACCAAACTTCTTCCACGTGCTTCGACAAAAGAATCCTGGTACAGTCACAGAGTTGGAGGTTGATAGTCACAGTAGATTCAAGTATTGTTTTATGGCATTTGGTACATCAATACTTGGATGGAAGCATTATCGGCCTGTAATCGTGGTCGACAGTATGTACTTGAATGGTTACTATGGCGGTACCATTTTCACAGTATGTACACATGATGCAAATAATAGCATATTCGTTCTTGCTTTTGGAATTGGGGATAATGAGAACGACAAATCTTGGAAATGGTTTTTGGAGAACCTGAAAAAGGCATATGGTCACAGAGAAGGAATGTGTTTTGTGTCGATCATCATACCAGTATAAAGAATGCAATAGAGCATGTTTATCCGGGAACATATCATGGTATTTGCTCGTATCATTTGTTGCAAAATTTGAAGTCATATTATGGAAAATCAGGACAGAATATTACACATGCTTTCAACTCAGCTGTCTGCGCTTACACGTTGGAAGAATTTGAATATGACATGAGACGTCTGGACACAATGAATGAGAAGATTTGTGGATACTTGGTATTGAATTACATCCAAATACATTGTCACATATATAAGAAATGGTCACGTGTCAATTATATAGTTTTAATTTATGGTGTACATTTTGCAGGCTGATGTTGGACCTGAAAAGTGGTCATGAATCCATATGCCGACTAACAGATATTCCACAATGACATCAAACATTGTAGAATTAGTCAACGCGGTCACAAAGGCAGGGAAAATTTACATCATTGTATCCTTACTGGAGTCATTGTGACAGACTGTACAAAATTGGTTCTGTAAACATAGAGACGACGCGCATGGAACGTTCACGACGTTGTCCACCAAGTATGAGAACGAAATGAGGAGAATGAGTGTAGAGTTAAGGAACTTCAGGGTAGCTTATTTACTTTACTCCTGATATTTATGAATGTGACATGTCTAAATGCATGTGATCTGGAATGTATACTGTGAAAACATATTTTTAATGTGACAACATATGTGTGTGCATGAATCTTGTATATTTGACCTAGACAGAATGCATTTTATCCTCTACGTAAGTGCCTGTGACCTAAACCCATCGTGGCCAAAAACATGTCAGTGACCTTGAATATAGAGTGTAATAGGATATGTATGTGTTTGATCTTGTATATGTAACCTGAACCGAATGTTAAAAGTGCGGTGTGAATTACACAGTGAAATCTATGTGACCACATTGTCGCAAATGCTTATTCTTTTTTGCTATGTGACCTGGGCTTTAAAACAAATATATGTGACCTGATTTACACAAACTCATCCTCATCTGTGACCTGTGCTCCAAAGCAGGTATATGTGGCATGCTTGTCATAAACTCACTATATGTGTGACCTGAATTCATATGGTGTCAATGGAAGTATATGTGACCTACTTTTAGTAGTTCTAAAATGTCTGTAACCTGTTGTATCAAGTAAGGATATATGACCTATTTTTCACATATACAACAATAATCTGTGACATGTTTTATACTTCGACATCAAGTATAAGATTTCTTAATTTGCTGATTGTATTCACAACTGTCATTCTTGATTTTGCTTTCTCGTAGGTATCTCCTTCCAACCAGTCAGAGCTCTCTGTCAGTGATGAAAAGTCCACCCTTTTTGTTGATATTGAACAACGTACTTGCACGTGCAGGATGCTACAGGTCGATTAGCTACCATGCCCGCATGCCTTGGCCGTAATTGCAAATACAAATAGGGATCCATATGCTTACTGTTCTTATTATTACATAAGAAATGCATATGTGAATGCGTATGAAGATTCTATATATCCTGTTGGAAATCCAAACGAATGGAAAGTGTCTGATGACGTGCAATACGAAGTTGTCTTAACTCCAAACCAGAAACGAAGTTCTGGTAGACCAACTGAGAAGAGGAAGAGATCATCTAGAGAAGAGAAACCAAAAGTGAGATGTGGTCGTTGTGGTGGACATGGTCACAACCGTAGGAGATGCTTAAGTTTGATACCATTGCATTGAGAAGATAGGGAGAATAACACTCTGTAATCGGAAAACAATAAGTAGAGGATACAGATTCAACAAATGTTATATCACGTTATCTTATTTGAAACATTTATTTGAATATCAAAAGTCGAAATCATCATTGAAGGTCACATTTAATATTGTGTAAATGTGTTTTGGTGTGTTAAAAGTGCGGTGTGAATTACACAGTGAAATCTATATGACCACATTGTCGTAAATGCTTATTATTTTTTGCTATGTGACCTAGGCTTTAAAACAAATATATGTGACCTGATTTACACAAACTTACCCTCATCTGTGACCTGTGCTCCAAAGCAGGTATATGTGACATGCTTATCATAAACTCATTATATGTGTGACCTGAATTCATATGGTATCAATGGAAGTATATGTGACCTACTTTTAGTAGTTCTAAACATGCCTATGACCTATCTTGCACATCCACATTTGTCTTTCAAAATAATTTTAAACATGCCAGTCACGGTGGGGCCAAACATTGATATGAGACCTACATTTCCTAACGAAATTGTGAATTCATAACGGCATATGCATTCTGAACTCAGTTACACAAATAACTGTGACGTGTGGTGTCAAGAATGTATATGTGACCTTGATTTCACATTCACAATGTGATTTGTAACTTTTAACTCACATTCACGTATGCACAATGCATGAAAAATGTATCAACATAAACGTAACAAACGACAACACATTACAAATTGAAATATGTGGCAATTTTCAATATAGTAATTTCAAAGTATTAGAAAATATGAAAAGGTACAATCTGCAGGTCATAAAATTCATTTACAAATCTCGTTCCAATACTCATTATATAACTATCCCCTCCTCTTTTGTAGCCTGCTTTGCCTTCTTCACGTAACTCTCTCTGTGTTTGTATAGGAGTGAGGCAATATCCAATCTACACTTGTGACATCAAATTTATGCGGTATGGAACTTCTGCCGTTACGGAGGATATATAAGGCGTAAAAAATAACAAATATCCCACAATCGTGACTGCAAAACAACACAACACACTATGTTGTTGGTGTGTTTGTTTTACAAGTTAAACATGTATGAATTGTCACATACTTACCCATTTGTCTGCTGAGGTAGGGTACTATCGACAATCACCTTCAATTCTATGCATTCGGATTCATTGTAATCAGGGTCCTTTTTTGAAATTCCCATTGCATTCATTAGAGTAGGCAATATTTTCACATATGGCTCAATACCTTGTAGGACCTTCCAGTCGTGATAACTTTTACCAACCGAATTGAATATCGTCAACGTATGGCATCTAAATATTAGCATACCGAGCATCCAGTGAGCTTTGTTGGTTGGCAGGATTGGCATGAACACATAATCAACATCGGCCCAAGGTGTGCTTAGAGGTATGCTGTGACCTGTTATGACATCAGTCAGGCTGGACTCCAACATCAGAATATTAGGATCCTCCAGAAAAGTAGGGTACAACTCTTTTATCTTATTCTGGAACTAAGTGTTTGTCATTGTAGCTCTCATATCTATTTTCTTCCCAAATTTTGCAAGCTAACGGATGTAATAGAAGCACACAATCATGTGCTGTTTCAACAGAAATGGAAAGATTAGACATGACATGAAATAGTTAGAATGAAGATCACGCTGTGACTTAATTCGAGTTTGATATGTGACATGTTAGCATGAAAGTTCCGATTGTCTGTGACCACTGGTTGACTACAGATTGAATGATGTGTATGCAGGCCGTGGTAGATGTGTGATAAGATTTAAATGTGACTGAAAAGAATGCGTAGGTGCAACCGTACCACACTGCTTAAAGACGTTTCCTCGTTTATAAGCTCGTGGAACCATGTCTTGTGACCGACTGGGAATGAACCAATAATGAATGCGGGTTTGATTATGTCGTCCTGCTCGTTAAACTTTTTCCTGAATCCAAACATTGAACATTAAGTTTCTTTGATACTATGGGATGTTGAACAACATTCACATACCTGTTTTTTAGCTTGTCCCCTTTCTGGAACCAGCCCAAGAATGCCGATCTATCAGCTTCTTCGACATTGTCTTTGTAAGTTTCAAAAACAACTACACTGTCATCATACTTGAATAAATTCATTTTTCCTACTACAAAAGAAGATCGCAAAATCCTTGCAGGCCTCGAAACTCGCTTAATTGGTAATGAAAAAGCTGGTTCGGAAGTAGGTGACACCTGTGTATTGTTGTACAAGTCACATATTAGTCTGTGTAGAGTCACTAAGTTGAACATCTAGCATATTAAATGTCACGAACGTGTTTTTAAGCATGTGTGATATGTGACATCTGAAAGCTAATTGTTCATGACCTATATGTGTTATGTGTCCAGTATAGTACAAAAAAATGAGTTTGTAAGTACCTCTGTGACAACATTTTTTGTTGCTATCACCACATCAGCAATGACAGAATCTGCTTGCTTGTGAATGTCTTCAAAATGTAAAACATCAAGTTGTGAATATTCGATTTCCAAATCAAATGAAGGTGGTTCAAGACTATAGGGAAGGACAATATCATCGCTCGAGTACATCTTCTCCTTTCCTTTCCTGTCCACCAATGGTTCCACATTTTCTACATGTATTTTAAATTACAAAAAGTGTGACATATCAAATGTAACCATTGTCATTGAAATAAAGTGTGAACATTTCATGTACCTCCTCTGTCTTATCGGATCCTCCAGCAGCCTGAGTTCCTTTGTCTCCTGCTCCATCGGCATGATAACTTATTTTTTCATTAAATCGCCTTATAATATCATCCATTGAACTCGAAATCATTGCCATCACAGATTCGGACAGAAATTGCATATTTGTCCGAATCTCCATCAAGTCATTTCTTATTTGTCCTTGCACTTGGACGGCATCATCCAATTTTTTTGTCTGCTCAGCGTTGAGAATTGACATCTGTGACTTGATGGCATCAATATCTAATGTCAACACTTTATTACTTGACTTGAGATCAGAGATTTGCTCAGTCAATTCCTCAAAAACTTGAAAACATAAAAGAACATATAATTAACTGTGACCTTCAAATATGTATATGTGAGCATGCATTACCGATATGTGACCTGTAATAGTGAACTGTGAGCATTAAATAAATATATGTGACTACAAATGAGTGACATGTGACCTGAAAATAATGAAATGTGACTAGATATCTGACTTACATCATCCAAGTGCGTCCCTTCATATGGTGGTTCATTTGGAGAACGAGGGGTAGCTGACGTGCCTTCATCAGTATGGGGTTTTTCATAAAGAGATGACTCCGACATCTTGGTGGAGGATCTACAAAATCATCATCATCGTCGGTGACTTGATCCTGGCCAATACTAACATCTGCTAGCAGTATCAGTGAGTTTCCACTCGTCCCAGCACGGTCAGCCGACTTCTCTATGTTCCTCTTCTTACTGCTGGATCCACGGGAAAACTCCGGTTGATTTGGCTTGTTGTAGTGGACATCATCCATGTATGACATAGCTATTTCAATTTCTGATGGTTCAAGGTCACAAATTTTCATCTGTATACAATATATATTAGTAGAGTTAAAGAAATATCAACAATTCACTATATCGCAGTTAAAAATTGACTGAAGATTTACATTAGGGTTGGTGAAGCCGTCGGTTCCCTCCAACTTGGTAGCAGATGGTTGCTCCTATGTGGTCCAGTTTTTTATTCGGGGATACATCCTTGTTATACGTGTCACAACAATTCCATCTAAACTAGGAAATGTCTCGTAGATCCATACTTGAAAGGCTAGCAGCATACCTCGTAGCCTGTAGTGTGTTGTCCTCCTACTCAGTCCATCCCTCAATGCACCCAAAGTAATATCAAATAGTAATTTGCCCAATGGGAACCGGTTCAATGCGGAGAAGTCCTCAACGAGAACAAACAAATAGTGGTCAACCACCTTCTTGTAATCTCTAGGGAAGAGATAAGCGGTAATGAAATACAAAATTCCCATCATAGCAATATCATTATCTGGAATAGCTTCAACGAGATCCAAATCCAGCATTTGGCAGGCTGATAAAAATGTGGAATTCACATCTTCGTGTGTTATACTATCTACTTGAGCAAAATACTTTGTCTTCATCTGTGACGGTCTATCCTCAAACACCTGTGTGTCACTGTCTCCATCACATCTCAGTCCTGTGACTAGACAAAACTCGGATATAGAGAATCTGACATATTGCCCTGCCACATAAAACCACATTGCTTCCGCATTTCTTATGAGGTGACATACTTCAAAAAACAATCAATTTCCAGCAATAACAGACAAATATTGGTCACAGATGTCAAATGCATGATCAATACTTCAAAAACAACTGTTAAACTACGTTTGCATCACTAAACCATGCTTTTATAGATTATTATTCACATACAGAAGCATGAGGTCAACGACTTGTGAAACTTAGGACAGATGGTGACTCATACGGTCACAGATATCGGACATCTTGGACACATGATGAATCTTAACTTACAGACTTCAAAAATCTTGGTCACATTAATTTTCATGAGGTCACATACCTAAAAAAAAAAAAATCAATTTCCTTAACACCATATTAATGGTACCCAAAACCCTAATCCAACAATTACAGACGAAAATTGGTCATATATGTCAAATGCGTGATCAATACTTCAAAAACAACTATTCTCCTACTAATGCATCGCTACAATTGTTACACAATACCGAAAAATTGAAAAAACCTTTTTCGATTTCCCTTTTCGCGTGGTCATAGGAGCTGCGTGCTTTTTCGGTGGTCTTTTTTCAGGCTCGCCTCTGACTTCCTCTTGCTTCTTCTTTTTGCACTAGTGCCTTTGACATTACCAACGCTTTCTACACCCTTCGGTTTACCCATTTCAATTCTATTTTTGTTCAATGGGTGAAATGTCAAATACTCTCAAATTTTGGACGATTTTTATGGAACCTGAAATCGAAATGGAGTCTTGGTGGGAAGATTTTTATGAAGCATGGAATTGGGGATTTCTGCGTGGAGTAGTGGTGAAGAGAGATAGAGAGAGAAAGAAAGAGATGAACTGATTTTATGGAAGTGGTGTTAATGGAGATTTGAAATACGAAAATTAAGGAACCCGCCACAGAAACTGTAGATAAACCGTATAATTATTCTCGATAATTACAATATTTAAATTTTAATTAAAAAAAACCTGAAGTTTGAATAAAAAACTTCCCACACTGATTTTTGCACTGGTATTTTAAAAAAACCAGGATTTATATAATTGCCTCTAATTAATGTGATAATATTAAGTATGTGAGTCGGAATTATGTGAACCCTAGTTAGGTTTAGAATCGGTAATGAGCCGACTTTATGATTTCCTATATAATGGTTAGGTCTCCTCTCCTTTCCGTATCGTTTTGGCTTGCCCCATTGACGGCCGATTATTTTGAGGAGCAAGGAGATGAAGATTCATCTGGTAATATTCATACATAATCATGTTTTCCGCAAGTATGAATTTCAAATTATCAATTAATTTATATAATTCTTGTTCTTAGCATGATTAGTATGAAATTATCTACAATTATAACTCTTATTTGTGTAAGGGTTAACTTTTGACACGAATTGTACTAGACAAAGACTGCATTCAAATTGATCCCAAACATGGCATGTCTATTATTATTTCTTTTTGATTTGGCTGCATTCCACCTTTACAAAGAATATGTGAAAATAGAGAGAACGTAATTTCACTGCTCCTCTATCATAACGATAAAAATGGCTTCATTCAATATTTTATAATATCCATTTTGTGTGGGCATATGATTTATCTTTGATTTTTATATTTTCTAACTATTTTAATATATAAGTATCAACAGGGCAAGGGTATCTACAAATTGCTAGGAATTATAGAGGAATAGTTGGATAGAATCAATGGATGGAGCTACAAAATTCAAGAGGGTTTGTGTCTTCTGTGGAAGCAACCCAGGCTACAAGAATATCTTCAGTGATGCTGCTGTTGAATTGGGCAATGAAATGGTTGGTTATTTTTCCTTCATAAAAGCGTTGATCTTTGTTTCAATATTGGATATTATTTTGCATTTTTTATTTCAGTGTCGAAACATTAAAGGGATTCTTGTGTTTGGCCTGGGTTTTTACAAGTTTTATGCCTTTTTAGATTGATTTCTTGGTGTTTTCTTTTGGTGAGCTTTATTGAGTATTGGTCTACTAGTCTTGCAAAATTTCCATATTTTTGAATTTATACTTTCTTTGATACCTCATACCTTTTTTTGATAATGCCGATAACTTGATTTCTGCTTAAAATCTCTTACTTGTTGAATATTGATTGTAGGTGAACAGGAAGATGGACTTGGTTTATGGGGGTGGGAGTGTTGGTTTAATGGGGCATATTTCCCAGAGAGTCCATGATGGGGGTTGTCATGTTCTTGGGTAAGTAAAATATCAACCTTAAAGTTAATATTTTCATGAGTTAACAATGGATTGATAACATTCAACTCCACTGTTAATTGCTTTGAATATGCAGTGTCATTCCGAAGGCTCTTGTTCCTATTGAGGTATTTCCTCATAAAAAAATTTGCAAGTTTTCCCGACTGTTCAATAATGTCTGAGCTACAATGTTCGCTTTGATTGTTGTTTGCTATCGACAATCTGAAATCATCCTGAAATTACAGATAACTGATTGGACTGGGACTGGGACTGCTAGTGACTACTGAGGCTTTTCTTTCTAAAATATACTTGTACCGTGTTGATTGTACTATTTCTTGATTGTGCTTTTTGAGTTGCATTTTTCTATATCTGAAATATTCGGTTATTTATGCAATGGATGACAATGTCGTTTCCTATAGAGGTGACGAAGGGAAATGCTATTAGAATATGTTTGATAGTTCAATTCAAGTTCTCCATTGATCAGATTGTTCTTCTGTGGCATTGTTTATCTCGAATAAGATATTATTGAAATGAATCCTAGTGACAGATATCCGGTGAAGCTGTTGGTGACGTAAGAATTGTCTCTGACATGCATGAGCGTAAAGCCGAAATGGCTTTGGAGGCAGAGGCTTTTATTGCTCTTCCTGGTAATTATCTGGAAGAGTTTATGCTTTCCTCCATTAACCTGTAGGGCAACATTTCCGTGTTGTGAATATTGTAGGAGGATATGGAACTATGGAAGAGCTATTGGAAATGATAACATGGGTACAACTTGGAATTCACAAAAAACCAGTGAGGCGGTGGCGCAACTATGATTGTCATGTTAGATTTAGATGAGATGAATTGCTTGCTTATAATGTGTTATTCGTTATACAGGTTGGCTTGCTAAATGTTGATGGATACTATGACTCTCTGCTCATATTATTTGACAAAGGTGTTGAAGAAGGTTTCATTAAGCCAGGTGCTCGGCATATAGTTCTTTCGGCTCCAACTGCCAAAGAGCTTTTAACAAAAATGGAGGTATCAATCTTCAAGGCTTCACTTTCAATTTTTTTCCTCGAGTGCCCAGGTCCCCAAAGTTAGCTCAAATAAGTAGGTGATAAGTAATGTGATGCTCAATCCTTAATGCTTCGGTGTTCGGATTCCAGATAGAGGTTTAAATTATTTTTTAAGCTTTGAGTAAATTGAAATGATAGTTTGTTCTCTTATCATGTATGCTCTCTTGATGAGATACTATCAAAGGTAAAGGTGGAAACTGAACACTGATTTGGGCTGGCATTGGAAGTTTGCTTGGCCAAAGTTTTCTTACCATGGAGGCCATGTTGAAAAGTGTACTAGGAAATTCAAGCCAGTTTCTCAAATTTTCGAGTATTCTAGGTTTGCATTAGTTTTTACTTTTATTTTTTGCTGAATATAAATAAAGAAAAGAAGATCAGATAATTACATTTGCAGAATAAAGAGATGAGACTTAGAGTCAAATGAATCGAAAGATTCATATGTCAGTTTGCTCTTTCCTGTGAGATCAAATATAAGTATAGTGTCGCTACAGTAGAATAATAACTAAATGATCAAAAACATTATGCATTTCTGCAGCTACTTGTTGCTTGAGTGACCTTGTATGATGCGGGGACTGATTCTGTTGTTTAACTTGCAGCAATACACTCCATACATGGACCATGTAGCCCCTCATGAAAGCTGGACGATGGAGCAACTGGGTGATTACCCAACCGAAATCAAGACATGAAGAAATTCTTGTTTTCTGGTAGGCCTATCTCTCAAATTAGTCCATAATGTCATTAGATCTGATTGATTGTGAGTTAAAAAGTGTCTTCATGGCCGCATATAATGCATTACTGCGTACCCTTTTCATTCTTTGTAGTCTGGATTCCATCTGAATTTTCCTTTGGGTTTCCCACAACTCTGTTATATTTGAATGGTTAAACAGTGCACCATTGTTCTTCATTCTTGCTATTTTTAGTTGGAATGCAATTAGTTCAACCGGATTTCATTGTGCATTACTTTTTTTGTATTTCCGATTCTGTGCATGTCCTATTGTAAATGCTCAAAATGAGCATCAACTTCACAAGTGAAAAGGCCCAAGCCACACATAATATTAAACAAGATACAAAGATTCAACCAAAATACAGAAAGTAAAAGTTGCAGAAATTAAAATGAACACAAGATATGTTTTGGCCTAAGCCCCGGAGATTCGGCGACAGGATCTAACGCCTACATCCCCCGTTGAGCATCCAAATAATGGATATTGCTCGGTTGCACTAACAAGCCAAAAATATGGCAACAACAGTTACAAGATTTGTACAAGACAAAAGGCTACAGACACTTATCTTTTCACAGCCTTAGATCGACCTTCTCTCAAAGCATAAAAATAGTCCAAATCACACAAGATTTGCCAAAACACTCATTCACTGCTCGAATCACAAAAGATTCAGCACAACAATCACTCAAAGACCCAACACTTCCTCCTAATCAGAAGTTCTACTTTGAGAATATACAGTTTACAAGAATCAGAATGTAAACCCTAAAGAATGAGTTGATTCTCTCTAAAACAGACGAAGAACAAACCCTAGGAATGAGAGAGAATGAAGACCAATCGTATTATCAACCAAATGAGGCGTCTTCACGAAGATAAAGAGTCGAAGACTCTAGAATCTCATCCAACGGTAAGAGAGGTGCCAAGTGTCAACAATCCAGCCATAGCCTCTTAATAATAAAAGTGTCATTCCAAGTAAACACGACTTTAACCAATTTGTTGGAAGCACAATTCAACCAGTCAGGTCACAGGTTCGAATCTCAACAATCTCCACCTTGCTTTCAACAATTAGGTTAGTGCAGCCAGGAGCAACATCACAGATCATTTTTCATTTGCTCCAAGTACCTGTGAATCATTACATAGCATCAATAGATAACGACTTCAAACAGTTAAGAAACTTATTTAAAGGTATTATCTTTGTCCCCATATCAGAAGGATTAACCTGAGTAGGAATTTTACCAATTTTCATAATTCCTTTTGATATAACATCTCTAATGAAATGATATTTAATGTCTACATGCTGAGTGCTATCATGGAACATGGGATTTTTACTTAAGTGTATTGCACTTTGATTATCAGAATACAGAATTGCATTCTCATCAACAAAACCAAGTTCATTTAATAATCTACTAAGCCATATTCCTTCTTTAACAGCATCTGAAGCAGCTATGTACTCTGCTTCAGTAGAAGATAAGGCAACAATCTTTTGCAGTTGGGATTTCCAGCTTATAGTAGTATCACACAAGGTAAAAAAATAAGCAGAAGTGGACTTCCTATTGTCCATATCCCCAGCAAAATCAGAATCTGTAAAACCCTTTAACATAATTCCCCTTTTATCAAATTTAAACACAAGTCCTAAATTTAAAGTTCCTCTGAGGTATCTTAACATCCATTTCAAAGCATTCCAGTGTTTTTCACCAGGATTACCCATAAACCTACTAAGTATGCTAATACTATGTGCAAGGTCAGGTCTGGTGCAAATCATAAGATACGTAACTGAACTAATAACATTTGCATATGGAACTTTTGACATTCTATCATAATCTTCATCAGTTTTAGGACAGAAATTAGATGACAGTTTAAAATGATTAGAAATAGGTAGTGTTACAGGTTTACACTCAAACATGTTAAATCTTTTCAGAAGTTTAACAATATAATCATGTTGATGCAAAAATAACATGTCCTTATTTCTATCTCTCAAGATTTGCATGCCAATGATCTTTTTAGCTTGACCAAGATCCTTCATATCAAATTCAGATTTTAACATACATTTGATATCATCAATTTCAGTCTTATTGCAGCTGGCAAGTAACATGTCATCAACATATAGCACCAAGTATAGAGAATTCTTACCTCCATCACCTTTATAGTACAGACAGACATCATAATTGCTTCTTTGAAAACCATGTTTCAAAACAAAAGTGTCAAACCTTTTATATCATTGCCTGGGGGCTTATTTTAGCCCATAGAGAGATTTTTTCAACAAGCAAACAACATTTTCAGGATTGCCATTAACAAAACCAACAGGTTGTCTTATATATATATCTTTTCATCTAAATCACCATAGAGAAAAGCAGTTTTAACATCTAATTGATCAAGTTCCCATTTAAATTGAACAACAAGAGCAAGTATACATCTAATGATGGTATGTTTAACAACAGGAGAGAATATTTCAGTGTAGTTAACACCTTCTTTCTGTGTAAAACCTTTTGCTATTAATCTGGCTTTATATCTTACACTATCATTACTTCCTTCACCTTCTTTTATTTTGAAAATCCACTTGCAGTCAATCAGTTTTTGGCCTTTAGGTCTCTTAACCAATTCCCAGGTTTTATTTTTAAGTAGAGAATTCATCTCATCATCCATAGCAGCCTTCCAACACACAGAATCTTTACAGTTTATAGCATCATCATAAGAATCAGGTTCATTTTCAGATTTATCTTGATAAGTAAATAATGAAACAAACTCATCATTATCAAATCTAACAGGTGGTCTAATCTGCCTTCTTTCTCTATTTCTTGTAAGTTGATAGTCATCAAGAGGTATGTCAGGTAAATCAACAACAGAAGACTCTACCTCAATTTGAACATCATTATCATTCAAGATATTTTCTTTACCTTCTAAGCATGACATAATAGATTCATTGAAGACAACATCTCTTCTTACAATTACCCTATAGCCTTTTTCATTTTTAACCCATAGTCTGTAACCCTTAACATTTTCTCCATACCCCAAGAAGACACATTTAAGTGATCTAGGTTCTAACTTTCCAATATTTTGATGAGCATATGCAGCACAACCAAATATTTTTAAATGAGAATAGTTAACAGGATGTTTAGACCACACAGTTTCAAGTACTTCAAAATTCAAAGCACTAGGAGGTGTTCTGTTCACAAGATATGCAGCAGTTTTTACAGCCTCCCCCCAAAACAATTTAGGCAAGCCAGAACTCAGGAGCATGCATCTAACTTTATCTAATAAAGTCATATTCATTCTTTCAGCTATGCCATTTTGTTGTGGAGTGTAAACTACTGTTTTATATCTAAAAATGTCATTTTCTTTACAGAAATTATCAAACTCATAATTACAAAATTCCAAACCATTATCTGTTCTTAGAGTTTTTATCTTATGATCAGTTTGGTTTTCTATTTGTGTTTTCCAATCTTTGAAAACAGAAAAAGTTTCATCTTTTGATTTTAATAAGAAAATCCAGATTTTTTTAGAAAAATCATCAATGATCAAGAGATAATATCTAAAACCAGATAACGTACACACAGAAGCAGGACCCCCAAAGATCAGAATGCAAATATTCAAGTATTTGTTTGACTTATGAGTTCCAGGTAAGAAAGGTAACTTAACTTGCTTTCCAATAATACACTGTTCACATGCACCAAGATCACCAAGATTTTGTTTTCCAAAAACTCATTTATTTTGTAAAGATTTCAAACTTTTCTTGCAAATATGGCCAAGTCTTTTAGGCCACAGTTTGGCCAAAATAAAATTGTCAGATAGGGCAGCAGCAGTTAAACCAAGTAAAGGCTTTGCAATCAAGAAATAAAGACCATGTCTCTTAGGGGTACTTATAATTAAGTCAGATCCCCTAAGAATTTCAATATGTCCTTGACCCAATTTTATGTTAAACTCCATGTCATCCACCATTCCTAGAGACACCAGGTTTCTCTCTAATTCAGGTACATATCTAGTTTTTTTCAAGAAGAGAACCTTCCCAATTTCAAGAAGCAGTTTAATAGTACCAATTCCTTTCACTTTAAAAGTCATATTATTTCCCATAATAACCTGTCCCCCAGTGGTGGCTTCAAAATCAAGAAAATAGTTTTTATATGGGCACATATGAAAGGAACGTCCAGAATCCAAGATCCACTCATCACTCAACTTCTTCTCATTATGGACAAGGACTAAACCATCTTCAGAATCAATCTTATTATAAGTTAAGGCAGCATTCCCATCAGTGAAGCTTTTATCTTTTGTTTCATTCTTTTTCTTGTAACAATCTTTGATAAAATGACCCATCTTGCCACAATGAAAACATTTCTTACCTTTTACCTTATTCTGGGACTTATTTTTATCATTCCATTTGGTTCTGTTTTCATTTGAGAACTTAGAGTGAAAATTAGGTCTACTAAACCCTTTACCTCTAGCAAGTAAGTTTTCTCCATTATGACTCCTATTTTCAGATTTAATCTTTAGGGCCTTATTTCTCAAAGCACCAATGATATCATCAGTAGTGATCTCAGTCCCACCATATTCAAGAGCAATCTTGATGTCTCTATATTTGTCACTAATGGAGTTTAACAAAACTACAGCCAACTGATCTTTTGAAAGTTTTTCATCACAGTTGGCTAAGTCAATGGTCAGTTTAGTAAACCTATTCAAGTTTTCATCCAAGTCAACAGATGGATCCATTTTAAAGGAAAAAAGTTGTTTTAACAGAAAACATTTGTTAGGTATAGTCTTAGTCACATATTTAGATTGAAGTTTAGTCCACAGTTCAGAAGCAGTTTTGGTTTCACCAATTTCTCTTACTACATTATGAGATAAGTACAAGAAAATAGTACTCCATGCAACCTCTTCAAGTTCAATTTTCTTAGCAGGTAGTAAATCTGCAGGCTAACTATCATCAAGTGCTCTAGCTACTCCATTTGCATTAAAATAGCTTTCATCTCTTGACACCATATATTAAAATCACATTTGACATCAAATTGTGGAACATCAAACTTAGCAGTGGCCATATGTAAAACACGTATGATGCACAGATAGGAAATTCAAGATAGTAGAGAACACTTAGACAGTTTGCAACAATTTCAGCAACCCAGGAAATCAGAGTATCACACGTAGTAATACAAGATATCAGGTATCAATCAAAGAGATCACAGGAACACTTAGAACAAGCTCAATTAAAGAACACAACAGAGATCATATTCTATGTTTCACAGATCACTCCAACAAAATTCTCCAAAAAAACACACCTAAACTTGATTTATCTCAGATTCCAGAAGCCTCGCAGGAGCTTCGGGACAAAGATTAGTCTCAAGGGGGTTTCAACGGTGTTTTGGTAAATCAAGGGTATGATCAAGAAACCCCTAAAAATTTTTAAAAAATTTACAGAGATAAAAGTAAAGATCTCACCCAACGAGTTAGTAAGAACTCGAATTCATTTACTGGCTTTTAGCAGTTCCAAAAATTTTGATCTACAATAGATCGAACCTTTCCTCGAAGATTCAGGTATCTTGTCCTTTCAGTTTCAGGCTCTGATACCATTGAAAAGGCCCAAGCCACACACAATATTAAACAAGATACAAAGATTCAACCAAATACAGAAAGTAAAAGTTGCAGTTTTTAAAATGAACACAAGATATGTTTTGGCCTAAACCCCGGAGCTTCAGCGACCAGATCTAACGCCTACATCCCCCGTTGAGCATCCAAATAATGTATATTGCTCGGTTGCACTAACAAGCCAAAAATATGGCAACAACAGTTACAAGATTTGTACAAGACAAAAGGCTACAGACACTTATCTTTTCACGGCCTTAGATCGATCTTCTCTCAAAGCATAAAAATAGTCCAGATCACACAAGATCTACCAAAACACTCATTCACTGCTCGAATCACAAAAGACTCAGCACAACAATCACTCAAAAACTCAACACTTCCTCCTAATCAGAAGTTCTACTTTGAGAATATACAATTTACATCAATCAGAATGTAAACCCTAAAGAATGAGTTGATTCTCTCTAAAACAGACGAATAACAAACCCTAGGAATGAGAGAGAATGAAGACCAATCGTATTATCAACCAAATTAGGCGTCTCCATTTTTAAAATTCTTCTCTAACTATTCAACCACAAATTTGGGATCCGTAACTTATAATAATTTTTAAATTATATTTCAACAACTTTTATCAAAATCTATTAAAATTTCCTTTTTTATCCAAACCAAACAAGGCTAAGTGTAAAAGTAACATCTCTAAAGTCAAAATTATTAATATATATGTTAAAAAGTGATATCATTACTATTTAGTATAGGAGTGGACATGATTTCATTTGTTTCTGATTCTATGATAATTGAACCGAATTATGAACCTATAAATTTTTTTTATTAATGGAGCGCCAAAGAATTTTTTTTTTTAAGATATGGAACCAAATTGGAATTGAATCGTTCAATTCCAATTTGATTTGGTTTGGTTTGGTTTGGTTCGGTTCTCTTACTTAAATTTTCAAATAATAAATATAGATTAAAATTTTTCACTATATCTATAAGTTAGTAATATGTCTAAATAAAAAAAAAATTAACATTAAACATTTAGCGAATTCTTCAAATTATCAATCATCAAATGAAATATTGTGATATAAAATTCATTCACAGAAGTCTAAACTAGCAAACAAAACATGGACTACATAATTATAATTTGAATACACAAACAATAAGTTCCATCTCCATACAAAATATTGTCTAATAACAATGATTCACTAATGTAGATAAATGAGTAATGATAAAAGTTGAATTTTTTTTGTTTAAAGAGAGGGGGGCTGTTAAAAAAGGCTCTTAAAAAAGGCTGTTGAAGGAAATCTAAAGGAGGTTGAAGGCTGATGTTATGAAAATCCTACTCAATACTTTTCTTAATTGTGATATCTTTATCTTTTGATAAAATAATATCCCCTTTTTTTTAAAAAAAAAAAAAAAACATGCCATCTGAGATATATGGACTTGGGCCTAACTCTATTCTTGTAAAGACACCACTGGCACTCCCTTAACAAGAATTCTTAAAAAAGAGATCACTTTCCCTCTTCTATGCGTTTCCTAGCCTCTTCACTGGGCTTTTACGCTTTGAGAGGTCACTCAAAACTTATTTTAAAAACAGTTTAAACTTTAACTTGGGGTTAAGACATGCTCTTATCATATACTCAGCATGAAACATAAAACTTTACAAAAAATTATAAAATCATAAAAATTTATAAACAGAAATTGTTCTTAAAAGATATGGAACTAATATTAATTATTAGCACCACATCTTAGAACAATAAAACGTATCTATCGGAATGATCCATCAGTAGTTTAAAAATTTAAAACAACATATTTTTGTGGGATATCATAATATCTAAGAATAAGAACAATTAAGAATTTCCCTTTCGGGAGAGGGAGAAAATTAGAACATATTTTTTGAGGAACAAAAGCTTGTATTGTATATTTTCTCACGTGTATCTACAAATGAAGAAATGATCTCCTTATATAGGAGAAAAAAGAGAGAAAACGCGTTTTTCAAAAGCAAGGAATCTTTGCTTTTTTAAAACGCCAAAAAGAAAACAGTAAAAAGCTATCCTATCAAATCTTACTTTATCAAATAGTAAGATTTGTTACAAATTTTTCAAAAAGAAAACAGTAAAGATTCTGCTTTTCGTACAAAAAATCTGGTCAAAATCTTCAAGTGGTTGAGTCTTGTCTGAGAATTCTCGTCTATCACCATAATTTTTTGCCAAGTGCCTCTCTTTACAGCAAAAATCTGAAAAATTCTTATCTCGTTTCAAAATTATGTCTGCCAATGCTGTCTAAAGAGTATCCTCCATCAGTACAGTCATCTGGATTATCATCTTCTTCTGAATTATTATCTTCAATATCTTCCAATTCTTTTTCTTTTTCAACTTTTTTTTTACCTTTATTTTTCTTTTTAAACTGTATCTTCTTTTTCTTTGTGAGTGAATTGCCTCAATGGGCACTGAACTTTACGCAATGCGTCTAAGGGGTCACTGAACTTTAAAAATCACTCAAATGATCACTGAACTTTGGAAAATGTTTTTACTAGGTCATTGAACTTTAAAAATCACCCAATTCATCACTGAACTTTGCAAAATGTTTCTACGAGATCACTAAACTTTGCAAAATGTTGCTTAGGAGATCGCTGAATTAGTGACGCCTGAGAAACATTTTGCAAAGTTCAGTGATGAATTGGGTGATTTTTAAAGTTCAGTGACCTAGTGGAAACGTTTTGCAAAGTTCAGTGATCATTTAGGTGATTTTTAAAGTTCAGTGACCCCTTGGACGCATTGCGTAAAGTTCAGTGCCTATTTAGGCAATTCACTCTTTTCTTTGTAGTGCTTTGTTTAACTTGTTGCTGAAGTTCTTCAGTCTCATCAAACATATTTTTAATTCTTTTAATATCTGTCTGAGAAATTTGTTCTGGATCCTGAGACGATTGATATGATTCTGAAAAATTTACTGGGCTTTTCTATTTAAGATCTATTGGACTAATAAGTCTAGTAGTAGAATTATCAGTCTGCTGTGTCTGATCTTCAATAATCTTATTTTCTGTAACAGGATTTTCAGCCTGTTGAGTCTAATTAAATTGGAAAGTAGGAGAATCAACAGTCTCCTGAGTCTGTTGAGCTTTTGGTAAGCCCATAACCATCAACGGATTTGAGAAGTCTTTACCAGCTTCCATTTGAGCTGGACTAGCTATAGAATTCTTGGGCTCTATAGTACCTGATTGTTTCTGAACAATTGGATTTGAAATCTTTAAATTAATAATTTCTTGTTCTAATTCAGAAATTTTCTTTTATAAAACTAATTTTTATTGTTGTAAAACCTGATTAGACTCATTTAAGATTTTAAAATTCTTGGTCATACATTCACAATGTTCACAAAATTTTGAAACATAATTTAAGGGCTGATCTGAAACATTCTTTAAAGATGGAGCAATAAAATAATTAATTCCTAAAAATTTTCTATATTCTTCTAATGCTTCTGAAATTGAATAAAACCTTTATAAAGAGGATTTGGAAAATTTTTAATACAATCTAAAACTTCTAACCAAGTATGATAAGCTCCTCGAAATCTACCTTGTAAAACAACATAACACTTAAATTTTTTGTGATCTTGACTAAAATGTTCTGAAAGTGCATTTAAACATGCTAAAAAATATTTTTGATCCTTTGGATTTTTATTGTAAGAAATCCATAAATTGTCTAATATACATTTTTCTGGCTTAGTTACTGAAATATGAGGAAGTGTCTTAAAACTAATATTACTATTTGGAAAACACAGTAATTCTATACTACCAAACCTTAACTTATCATGAGTCTGTGTTATGTTTGTCTGAGAACTTGAACTGCCAACAATTGACAATCCTGGTCTTGGTCCTCTGGGTCTTTGCATCTGCAAATAATCAGTCATAATCTTTATTTTTAATTATTCTACTTAATATATTTGTTATCTGATTATTGCTACCTTTAATATGTTCAAAATTAATTATTAATCCAGTATTAGTAATTCTATCTATTAAAATTTAACCATCTTATTCGATTACTTCTTTTATTTTCTAATTTCATTTTATTAACAAAACTTACTATTGCCTCACAATCTGTTCTTAAAGTAATTTCTTTTTTAGAAATAATAAATAATTCAAAAAAATCTAATGCATAATTAATTGCAAGTAATTCTAAATCTATGCTACTGATATTACCTTTTTCTTTATAATTTCCACTATTGTATCTAACAATTTTTTCAAAATCTTTACTTGCATATTTATTGGGTTTTGCAATTAAAATTGCTCCCCAACCTGTTAAACTTCCATCTGTTTCTATGATCAAATAATCTGTATCTAATGGCATATCTAATTTAGGTAAATCTTTTAATCTTTCTTTTATTTTTTGTACTAATTTAATATCTTTTATATTAAAATATCTTTGTCCTTTAGGAGATGTTTTTCTATACAATGGTCCTACCATCTTTCCTAAATCCTTAATGAAAGGTCTAGCATAATTTATTAATTCTAAAAATTTCTGTAATTGTTTAAGATCTTCAAGCTTATCTGAAAATTCTAAAGCTTTCTGAGCTATATGAGGTTGTAATTCAATCTTACCTTTTCCTATATTAACTCCTAAAAATTCTATATATTCTTTAAATAATATAATCTTTTTCTTGTTTACAATTAAACCATGTTTTATAAATTCTGAAAAAAAAAATTGTAAATGACCTCTATGTTCTCTTTTATTTTTACTAAAAACTAATATATCATCAATATAAATTATAATAAATTTATTATGCTTATTAAAAATATTTTTCATTTTTTTTTTTTGAAATATACTAGGAGCATTCTTTAAACCAAAAGGCATAACTAACCATTCATAATGACCTTCTGGAGAAGTAAAAGCTGTCCATTCTATAGAATCTGGATGCATCTTAACTTGCCAAAATCCTGATTTTAAATCAAACTTGCTAAAAATATTACAATCTTGAATTTTATTTATTAAAACATTCTTATCTGGAATGGTATATGCATCATCTATTGTATTATCATTAAGTCTTTTATAATTAATAACCATTCTACTTTTTCCTCTAACAATTTCTGAATGTTTTCTAACTATGAATGCTGCAGATCTATGATGACTGATTGATTTTCTAATTACTCCTAATTTCAATAAATCTGAAATATGCATCTTAAAATCTTCAAGATCTTGGTTTTTTGCTTCAACATTTTTAATCTTAATTATATATTCAGGATTTTTTATTTTTAATTCACGTTGAACTTTATCTTTCTCCCAGTATTTTAAAACATTTTCTCCTAAAACTTCTAATTTTTATAATTTACTTATCATGGTTTATATATCTTGTTATGTTACTAATAAATTATATATTTTTTCGATTTCAACAAATTCTAATCATATATCTCTTTCTTCCTTAAAATTTCTAAAATAATGATCTTCTTCTATTAAATACTCTTCTTCTTCTATTAATTGACATTCTCTTTCTTTACTACACTCATATTCTTTTTCTTCTTTAATCCCACCACGTTTCTCAACAAACTCTGATGGAAAAGTCTTAGTATAATTGAGTGTACAAATTGTAAATTTTTGTAATTGCATAAAATATTTGCTAATTATTATACTTCCATTATCTTTTAATAAGAAACTTAATCCTAAAATGAAATCTGTATTTAAGACTAATTCTCTTACCCACACTGAGTCTTTAGGTAAACTATATTCTGTACTTCTTCCACAATTAGTCTCAAAACTAATTCTAGCTGGTTTTAACATATCTTGATAACTATAAAAATTCACATCCATTTGTTGGGCTTCTATAGGTTTTTTTGACTTTATTATATATTTTTTTGGGATAATTCTTTTATTAATTATACAATGACTACAACCTGTATCTATTAAACCTAAACACATTATTTCATAATTTTCTATTCTAACATAACATTTTAATTTAATACTTTTTAATTTTTCTGAATTACAAAAAACTTGAACAAATTCTGATTCAGGAATTATTTCTGAGTTTTTTCCCTTCTTAGAAGATTCTATTAATTCTAATTTTTGTAAAATATACCTTTGCATATCTTCTAAGTTTTCTATTCTTTTCCTTAATATTTTAATTTCTGACAATTTTATCTTAATTGAATTAATTTGCTTATCTTCTTCCAATTCTATTAAATCTTTTTGTAATAAGCATTTTTTACATGCCTCTAAAAAATAATTCTTACATTTTACTCTTAATTTCTTATTAGAATACCATTTACATATATAATATGGTATATTATCTAAACTTGTTTCTGTTAACCAATCATGTTTACATTCTAATTCTATATCCATTAACTCTAATTCTTCATCTGAATCTGATAAGTTTTTTAAATTTGAAAATTCTTGTATAAAATTTTCATAATCTGATTTTTCTTCTAAATTATTATTATTAAAATCTTCTATTGATACAATACTGTAAACTGATTCTTTATGTGAAATATATTTATCAATTTCTAATAAATCTATTTGTACATTCTATTAGAGTACTTCTTTTATCATTATTATTTATCTTTTTAGGACAAGTTCTGGCTAAATGATCTATTCCTCCACAGACATAACAATTTAACTTATTAGGATAATTCCTTTATGGCTTGAATTTTCTAACATGTCTGTTTTCATCTAAATATGATTTTCTTCTATTAGATTTTCTTAAATAATATTTTTTCCTAATAGGTCTATTAAAATTTTTTCTATCATATTTTCTTTTATCTTTTTCTTTAAACTTATTTCCATAAGTTTGTGGTGTAAAGATATCTTTGCAAAATTTATAATCTGTCTTTTTTAGTTGATTCTGAATTTGTAATTCAACACATTTATCTTCTAAACATTTCATTATAAATTGAGTTCTTATTCCTATACTCCATAAATGATCTTGTCTTTCTATAACATTTTTATTTTCATTCCATCTTTTTGTTATTTCTAATCCTAAAGGACCTGGTAATTTATGAAATAATTTTTTACCTAATTCTTGATTAAAAGTATTTCCTGAGATAGATACTAAATAGTGATATTCATTTAAAAATTGTTTTACTTCTTTACCTTTAGTCCATCTATTTAAACTAAGTTGTTCTAAATCTCTTATAGCCTTATGTTGAATTAATAACTGTCATGTATTAGGATCTGCTCCTGTTAATAATTCATGTATTTTACTAACAAAATTATAGGGATTGTTTCCTAATGCCACTAATGATTCAAATTATGTCTGTTTATCTTTTTTAAAAGCTTCTCATGTAGTTTTAGCACTTTCTCCTAAAAATGTTTCTAGATATCTATACATTTCTAATGATTCCATATTATCTGCTAATCTAATATAATGACATATTATTGTATTTTTCCATACTTCTATTATATTATCTCAAGTCTGAGGGTCATGTGCTGTAATATTTAATATCTGTGGTTTATGTAATGTCTGAAATTCTATTTTAGGTTCTAAAAGTCTAACTTTTCCTCTAGTTATATAGTTTCTTTCTTTATCATTATAATCTGTATAAGCAATTCTAGGAGGATGACCACCTAAATATTGATATGTTTCTGGTTCTAGTTTAACTTGCATTACTTCTTCTGCCAATTCTTTATAATTACTAATTTCTAACTTATTTTCAATTTCTTCTATATTAATTCCTATTCTTATATTTTGATAATTATCATAATATAAATATTCTTGTTCTCTTATTTGTTTATTTAAAAACAAATGATTTTCTAATCTTAAAAGTTCTGTAGGGGATAAATTCAGTCCTAATTTTTTAGGATAATAAATTTTATCCTCTATCTCTGTTTCTACTGCATTAAGAAAATGTTCTTGTTCTTGTTTTTCTTCATTAGTAGTATTAGATTCTGTATCAAAATTATTAGTTCTATTTATATTACTGTAATTATCAAATCTTAAACTAGTTCTTCCATATAAATCTTTATATGTTATAGCTTCTTGAGGAGTTAAGATTTGTTCTTGAGTTTCTAAAAAAATTTCTAAATCTCATTCTAATCCTGCTAAAAGTTCTAAATCATAAGTTTTTGGTTTAATCATTTTTATTCCTTTACTACTCATTAAATTTACTATTTTATCTATATAAACTTTATATCTTGTTTGAGAATTATTACTAAATCTACCCAGAAATCCTATGCATATTAATAAATTTTCTCCTGAAGTTACATCTTCATATCCATGTGTCTGAATACCAATTTTAATTTTTTCTGAAAAATCTTTTATTGTTAATAAAAAATCTGGATTACAATATATAATTTCATTATTATTATTCATATCAACTTCTGTACTAGTTATCATACTTTTTTCTATATTTTGAATTCTTTCATCATAAATAGTTAATAAAACTTTATTACCTAAATTTTTTCTCATTAATCATTTAATTCCTATAACTAATAATCCTAAATGCATAAATCTAAAATTCTTATTTCTTAATTCTTTTTTAGATTCTTCTGATATTAATGATAATTGTCTTACTTGACCATCTAAACACTGAATTGAAACTTCTCTAGTATGTCTAAAAAATTGAGTTCTTGATTCAAAAATACCTCTATTATATAAATTTTCTGGATTAAGTAATTGTAAACCATGAGTTTGAAATCTATTATAATCTTGTTTAGAATCTATAAGTTCTTCTATATTCTGATTATACTGAGGCTATCTATGTAAAATTCTTTCTATTATATTTGTACTTATACTAAAAGTACTATGTCTTCTTCTATCAAAAAATTCTGAAGATGATCCTTGTTCTCTGATAGTTCTTAACCTACCAGGAAAATTATTCATGTCTTATAAAATGTTGTAAAAAATTTTCTGGTTATTATTTCTTTTCCTGTATTTTTTAAACTTAATATATCTAACTTATTTGTAATATTTTCTAAATCTTGAGTTGGTTTATTTTCTATATTATTTAATTTTTTATTTATATTTTCTATTGCTTCTGTAGTTCTGATCTGGAAACTTTTCTTTATCCTCGGCTTTAATAATTTTATTTAAAATATTTAGATTCTGTTTTTTAATAAAATCTAAATTTTCTTTAATTTTTAAAATATCTTTTTCAGTATTAAAAATTCTTTTTCCTAAATTACTTAAATCTGCAGATAACTTATTAACTTCTTTTAATATATCCAGCTTAATAAATTTAATCTGTATAATAATAAGAATCTAAGCTAAAATCTGTATGATCTGATAAATAACTATTATCTAAAGATTCTAATTCAATTCTTATTGATAAATTTGAATAAAATATCTGATCAAATTTATTTATAAAAAATCCTTCTCTAAATTCTGTAATTAAGGATCTATATAAAATATTTTCTTTTAATTCTGAAGATAAATATTTAGTTACTTGTAAACTAGCAAATAAATAATCTATAGATTTACTTTTTTCAATAGAAACAAATTCTATTCCGTAATCTAAAACGTCTTCTATTTCTTGATAAAAATTAACACTATAGAATATTTTTTCTAAATTAATAAGTAAAATTTTAAATATCATAAAATAAATCTTGATATTAAAATTCTTGACTAAAGAGCTTTAAAATTATACCTTTGTAGCGTAATCTGTTGAGCTGAAACTTAAAACACCAAAATCGGAACACACGCTCTGATACCAAAGAGAAGGGGGCTCTTAAAAAAGGCTGTTGAAGGAAATCTGAAGGAGGCTGAAGGCTGATGTTATGAAAATTGGTGGGAGGGGGGCTGTTAAAAAAGGCTCTTAAAAAAGGCTGTTGAAGGAAATCTGAAGGAGGCTGAAGGCTGATGTTATGAAAATCCTACTCAATACTTTTCTTAATTGTGATATCTTTATCTTTTGATAAAATAATATCCCCTTTTTTTTAAAAAAAAAAAAAAAAACATGTCATCTCAGAGATATGAACTTGGGCCTAACTCCATTCTTGTAAGGACACCACTGGCACTCCCTTAACAAGAATTCTTAAAAAATAGATCACTTTTCCTCTTCTATGCGTCTCCTAGCCTCTTCACTGGGCTTTTACGCTTTGAGAGGTCACTCAGAACTTATTTTAAAAACAGTTTAAACTTTAACTTGGAGTTAAGACATGCTTTTATCATATACTCAGCATGAAACATAAAACTTTATAAAAAATTATAAAATCATAAAAATTTATAAACAGAAATTGTTCTTAAAAGAAATGGAACTAATATTAATTATTAGCACCACATCTTAGAACAATAAAACATACCTACCGGAATGATCCATCAGTAGTTTAAAATTTTAAAACAATATATTTTTGTGGGATATCATAATATCTAAGAATAATATATATATATATATATATATATATATATATATATATATATATATATATATATATATATTATATATATATATATAAAACAATACACATTTGCTTAGTTTATATATAATTTTTTTGGTTAAAAATTAAATTTTTATTAATAAAGATGTAATTTTTTTTGTTAATTAAATAACTAATGATATAATGCTTATGTAATTGATAAATAATTACACATTGTGATATATTAAAAAAAGAGTATTAGTAGAATCTATAGCATGGTCCTATAAATAAATATTGTTAATAGTTTTATGAAAATTGTTTGAGATAATTTTGATTCTAAGATAACGATTTGGCATTTTTCTCTCATCTTGCACTGCTTCAATAGAGAGGATATTAAACTGTCTATATTTTTTCTCCTTTAGTTTTTCTGAATCTACGTAAACTTGAATCTTTCAAATTTCTTTTGATAATTTCTCTACAATGCTTTTAACATGTGATCGATTTTCCTACAAAATAAATTTTGAATAGGTTTACATAATTAATAAAAAAAACTCAATTATCTTTTAAATAACTCATTAAAATAAAAATCAAGTTTTGAAGAAAAATTTAAGAAATACCTCTCTAAAATGTCCCATCAATTCAACTGTCGAACAACCAAATGTATGTTCTGCTACTTCACCAAACATAGTAGCAACTAGTTTTTCAGTATTATCGTCCAATTCAATATATCCCATAACACTTTAAATGCGTTGAATATATTAATTTTAATTTGAATAGTATTAAATTCTAAATCAAATCAGACATCAATTTTAAATTAAAATTATAAGATATATACCGTGGTCTGCAGACCCCTTGGCTTTTGCAATATATACAAATGAAACTTTCATTTTATTTATATCAAGTTCCTTTATTACAGCCAACGCATGACATGTAATAAAATACTTGGGCAAACTTAATCATATTTATCTTCGCCTATATGCAGAATTTTGCTTTCTACATTAAGAGCTTGTTTGGGAGAGATTTTTGAAGGGAATAATTGATTTTGAATAGTGATATGATGGGAAATGTGTGGTTGAAAAAGAAAAAAAAAATATTGATGTGATGGAAAATAATATTTTATTGAAAAATGTGTGGTTGAAAATGAGAATTGATTTACTATAGAAAAATCTAATCCCTCCCAAACAGAGCCTAAATCATAATCAATTTTTAGAATGAATGTGAGTGTAAGACAAAAAATGTATAAGTTTGTGTTTCGTACTATTATATTATATCAAATTTTGCACTTAATCATGAACATTTTGTACATAATAAAATAATAGATAATATTACAATAAAAAACTAAATAAATAAATATTTTTTCTTCATTAAGTTCAATGTACCCTACCAAATAAATTATTAGCATTTTTAAATTGATAATCTCCACGTCCATTTTGTTTTTTTAATTTAATTTTTTCCTAGTGACTAAAAGTAGTAGTACAAAGTCTTTTGCATTTCCTATTCATTTATTATTAGATAATGGAATTCCAACAGACACATCATCAATGGCCACAAACGGTGGCTTAATTGCTATTTAATCGAAACAATAAAACTAACGGTGAAAAAAAAAATTCCGTTAAAACGACCAATTCCGTTAAATTTTCCGTTAAAACAAGAATTTTCGTTTCATAAACACTTTATATATATATATATATATATATATATATATATATATATATATATATATATATATATATATATATATATTTGGTTCTTGGTTCAAATAATTAAAATCATTAGTTTTGGTTTTTTAGAACCAAATCGAACTTTGAATTTGGTTCGATTCCGATTTGATTTGATCACTCTGTCCACCACCAATTTAATAGAAGAATTATGGAAAAGAAAATTAATAAATATTTAAGGTGCACTCTTGAAATTATCAAAACAATACAGTATATTATTGCCAAAAAGAATTTACAAATTTTCATTTATTATATTGTTTAGTTTTATTAATTATTACATTCCAAAAGCACTCTAAAAATATTAGTCATGTTTACATTTTAATTATTTCTCAAGGAGACATCAAGTCAAATCACATGTAAATAGTGCAATATATGGCATTTCAATTCTGTATTAATGAAGACAACCATGTCAAATTGTGTTATAGACTACAATCCGTTTTCTATTTCGTACTATTCCATTATTTAAAATTATTTTAAGGATGTCACTATTTCTAAATAGGAAATGCCTTGCATTACAAACACAGTATACATGTACAGTTATAATCAGAATTATGATGCTCAAATGCCAGGGCACCTTCTTGACAACATATTCAAGTTTAGACCAATAAAATGAATCTACAGAGTCCAACAAAAGGAAGGAAATGTGATTAAACGAAAATTTTCGGATCTAATGATATTTTTGTGCAGACGTACCTCTATACAATAAGGGCATGTTTGGTACACAATGTTGTATTAGAAAATACCAGACAATACAACTAACAAAATTTTAGTTTCTTTTTATTCGTTAATTCTACCTTGTATTGTCGAACCCTCTTAACCAAACATGCACTAAGGGACCAACATTCCTAAGAACCTCAAAAGATTTGGATAATCTGTATTTTTTCCTAAATCGAATCAAGCTTTCTCTTTTGAGGGAGGTGATATCAGATGACGCAATGTACTTGCTTGGATAACAGCACTAGGATTGGTATCTCTTGTGCAGGCCGAGACCGATTGCCTGATGCCAAAATTCCTCTCCGTCACACTTATTGACAAATGTTGCCATGGCTTTGGGAGGGCTCGCACCAGCCGAGTTGAAGCTACCAGTAGGACAACACCGACCAGAATAAATATCCTGCATTTGAAGATTTTGAGGTGAAAAAGTTTCTACCGTATTTTGACCATGGTTTGGAAATCCTAAATATAAAAACTGTAGGCAGGACTAATAAGCGTGTGAATGCAGACATTTGAGACATGACTACAACCAGAAAATTACACTTGTTTCCTATCTGGCAAGCGCTTGAAGATTAGATGCACTTGAGACATAACTAATCACTGTTTGAAGATTAGATGCAGGCTTTTGAGGTATGACTTCAACCAGAGAATTACACTCATTTCCCATCTGGCAAGTTCTGATTATAGCAGATTAATACTCCTACAGTCCTACTACTTAGATTACGAACTAAAAAGTCGAGCGGAGACGGGAAAGAGAAGGATTAAGGAAGAGAAAGAGTGAAGAGAAAAGAAGAGAAAAAACGAGAGAGAAGAAATCACATTATAAATATAAACAAACTAAATCTAAACTAGTTTCCACATATTTGATGAGAGTAAATAGCATGTTTCAAGAGGAACAAAAAAGATAGGCAAGTGGATATGGTATACCATCCGAGCAGAAGGGATAGACGAGCCACTGGCGCTGAAGGTAATCCTTCACCCAATGCAAACATACCAGCAAGTACACCTGTTACGATTGATGCAACAGCAGCACATGTAGACACAACAATTGCCCTCCCATGCTTCAAACCGCGTGTCTATTTTGGAAGATTAAGAGCAATTATTCTCACAAATACATAAGTGTTAGCTATGTTACATAATACTAAATGGCAATGAGAAAAAGCCTAAAGAAATAGTGCCTTCTAAAAGAGGCAAATAGATATCTGAATATGGTTTGTTTGAATGCAAATTTAGCAAAATAAACTGAGAATAGAAAGAACTGAAGCCTGATTGAGAGAAAAAAACAGCTCCAGCGTTTAAATTACCTGGTAAACAAATCCAGAACCGCTGCAGGATACGCTGATTAATAAACAAATGGGTAGCAGTAACTTAGAAAACCCATGCTCCAAGAATACAAATCCCATCTTTGATATCACAGATGCAACCCTGAAATTACAGTTGAAACTTCCTCTCAGAAAAGAGTATCCCGAACCTAAAGAAACACGAACCATGTAAACCACGAAAAATGCATGTAATCGATGAAAAAAAAAAAAGGAAAAACATTCCCCTGGAAGAAGGAACTAGGGGCAACACTTGATATGTTTGCTTATTTGCTTAAAAGTAGAGAAAAAATAAGAGCATGCTCTATATAAATGAAATTTCACCCGAAAGATACGAACAGAATAAAAGAAACATAGGAAATTTATTTTAATAAGAAAAAGACAAATGACTACATATCCGTTCTTTGTGAACTAACAAAACAGGAGAAGTGAAGCCTAGTTTCAGGAAACGAAAACCCTTTTTTTTTTCTTTCCATTGCACCTTCAAGATTAGCAATTGTGGAAAACAAGACATGTAGGCAGCAGTTCTCAAATTCTGCAGTTCAACAATAGCAGCTTCATACCAACTTTCTCTAGTTAATCATTTTGCAAGACATCCCAACGCTAGTTAATGAAAACAAAATATAACACCAAGTAGTTTCATCAAGATATCTGCAAACCACACCACCCCCCCCTTCTCCGATACCAACCTCTTTTTCTCTGGGTAACTCTGCATAAATTACCAGAAATTGCAATTATTATTATTTTTTTGGAGGAATAGAATTCAGTGTGATGAGGGTTAGTTCTCCACATAAATGTGTTGCTGTTGCACTACAATCAGGTATTCCCTCCAAAAAAATAAAATCTGTTCAAGACTACAAATTGAAACCCAGCCCCGTCTTAGATTGATCTTACTGACATGAGCATTGATACTCCAATAAAAAAAATTTGCCTGTACTTAACAAAACCCTAAGGTAACTTCCTTTCAGAATTCTATTGCCATAAAAAATTTTGGAAACCTAATCTGTGACAGATAACCATATTGTCTCCAGCTCAAGAATAGAAGTGTACGGAGGAAACTCCATGGCCCTTGGCTACAGCTTGAAGAAATGAAGATACTCATCAGTTTATACAGTGTGAACATTCTCAAGCTGTTGGTCATTTGTCTCTCGTGTAGGTACCGAGCTTGTATGTTGTACCCCTCAATAAGCAAGCATTACTCACACAAATGTTCTAGAACCTATTTGAGAGAGTGACTGCTGATCTCCTAACTTTGGATAATTCAAAACGTGTATGATGAACAAATACAAGCTGCCCAGATATCCAGCATCTCATCATTGCCAGATATCCACTCCAAAAGTGCAACACTAACAAGTTTATTAAACATCTACACAAGCACAAAAATCATTTTCTTTTCATGACCTACAAGTACAGTGGCATTCAGCATTCTTGAAGCTTTCTTTCCTTTTTAGCAAGTCTAATAATCATAAAACATTGAAAGTTGATCCAATTGATATTAAAAATAATAAAAAATCACTTGTGAAGTCATATGTTAACCCCCATCCTAATGTCATGCCTTAATGCTGAATAATCTCCCTGTATTTGTGTTGACATTTGAATGCACTGTGCAAGGCGTTTTATCATTCATAAAGTTCAAGAATAATAGTTATAATTGACTTTTCATAATCTTTAATTACAAATAATTATAATCAGATAAACTATCCACAACAACCAGGTAAGTAAGTATATTGCACTTTCTCCATTTGAATGGACAAAAGTACCCTTGATTTAACCAACCTCCTTCCCATCCTTGTTAAATGGATTTAAAAATCAAATAGATTTTGAAACATTAAAAAGAAAATCAAACCAGATCTTACACCATGAAAATCTAATTACACTAATTTCACATCAGCTCTTCGAGAGAAAAGAAAAGATGGTTGGGATCTTGCATATGTGGACAATTAGGATATTTGTATCTTGGTTAAAGTTTGAGGGAAGATTGGGGAAAGGAATCTCATTTTCAAAAGTGGGGAAAATTGCCATTAAGGCAAAACGCACCCAGAGAGCGGCAACTTCAATGTCCTTGCCCTATAATTTCTATGGTAAATTCAATCCAACCAATGACATCTTCATATGACCAAAATTAACAAACCACAAGGTGGAACTGAGAGAAGAAAACAACAAAAGCATAAAAAAAATTTGTTACTAAAATTCAGAACAAAAATGTACCCAAACAAAATGCCAGATTCCAAGCCATATATTATTTCCTCAACAACTTCATATTGAACCTGAATGGGAAAAATGCAAAAACATGTCAGTCCAATCAACAATATACTTTACAAGGAACATAAGATTTACCAAGTCCTGCTCTCTTCGTCGGCGTCTGTAGATACGAAGCCATCCATTAAGCAGTACCTGTAATCAACAAAGCATCATAAAGTGGGCCACTATTACAGAATCAAAAAGTAACAGCATTATTGTTTTTTCCTTTTCTTTTAAGTGAGAAGAAAAGGTAAAAACATCTGACTAGATTCAATTATTCAAATGCCCAGAGGCCAATCATTAGAAACACAGTGAAAATAACAATTGCAACAAAAAGTGACATGACTAAATAACATCCTGGGAACCTTAACATTTATATTTAAGGTACCTCAGAACTATCCAAGTGCCACATTAATCGTTAAGATGACCTAGAAAATGGATAATCCCTCCAGTTAAATGCTTTCATTTGAAATGACATAGCGTTTTAGGTGAAAGTTATAAAGGTTGGTACTTCATGCAAATCCCCATTGTTGCCCGCAAGATGATGGCCAAGAATTCTTGTATCACATAATTACAAAAAGAAAATAGAAGCATCCAATTGTGGACGATGGAAGTACAATGTAATTAAACTTATCATAATAGTGATTGACGCTAACACATCCCCCCCCCCCCCCCCCACACCACACACACACACACACACAACTCTCTCTCGGAAGAAGAGGAAAGACCACAAGGGGGAGAAGAAAGAAAGAATCAAATTAAAATAAGGTCCCCATCAGTCATAGCCAAATGTTACCACCTCCATCGTCCATCTATGGAATGAGTCACCATCTCCACCAGCCACCTCTCCTCCAGATGGTTGTGGATCCAAAGTGGTAGTACAAGTTTAGGGCTGTAGTTGGAGAAATTATGGGCAAAAGGGCTAGAATGGCCCCAGGTGAGAAGAAAGGGAGGCAAGGTTGTGGTGATTGTGGGAGCCAGGGGGTAGATTTATCTGGTGGTGAGATGCATATGGGTCAGGGGGAAAACAATAGTGGAAGGAAATGTTCAAAATTTTTAATATGGCCGTGGTTAAAGTTATTTCTTCTCATTATTTTCATAGCTTGATAAAACATCCCATCCCCACCCTCAAGTTGTTTACTCGCCATATTGCTAATAGACCGACCATCCTGAAAATTAATCCGAGTTAAGGAAGTCCAACCAGACACAGGAAGATATGACATTAGCTATGAATCCTACATCACTCTGAGAACTAGACGAACCTATTTTTTTTACCTGCAACGTTTTGGCATACAACTAAGAAGCACAGATACGGATACGTTGATACAACTTTTTTGAAAAAAATAGGATACGCCAATACGTGTTATAAAATTCAACATAATTTTATTAATATAAAAAAGCTAATATAGAAGCATGATATAAAAAATAAAATAAATACTAATGTACTTTATCGTAACCATTAATTGTCGAAATTTCATTATCTTCAACTTCATCAACATAAATTTCTTCATTATTATTAAAAATAACAATCTCCAACTCTGGCTCATCTAATGATAATTAACCTCAAGCAGTCCAACACCTTCAAGAATATCAAATGAGTCTCCGGCAATGTTCCACATTTTAAATTCTCCTTTTGAATAGAGATCTAATTTTTTTTATAAAAGAAGCAAATTGCTACGAATGAAAATTAATTCTTCAGCTAGTTGTGGAGTTATTTTATTCGTTTTCGTAGAGTGCACAAAAGAGTGCGTGCTCCAATTTCTTTCGATACTAGATGAAGAAGAAGGTAGTGCAAGAAGTTTTAAAGCAATGTTTTGTAGCAAATGTGCATTTGAACCATGAAGTATCGGATATGTATCGAACATCATACATACTTATAAAATAATTAAAAAATACGTATTGAAAATTTAAAAAATATAAAAATAATTAAAAACAAGTATCCTATAGGTATTGGAGGGTATCAGAAAGTATCGAAACTTGGATACGTATCGGATACGGTAACAAGTTTACTAGTATCGATGCTTCTTAGGCATACAATTTATTAGAATGAATGTAACAAATAGCGCTAAATTGATCATGTCTCTCTTTAATTTTGATGCTAGAATATTTAACCAGTCAAATCAAAGTGACTTAAGCAATCTGTAAAATTACCAGGAAAATGCCACATAACAGGACACAAAGAAGGATATGAAATAAGATCAACGAATATAACAAAAGATGATTTTTGAATTGCAACAAAAATTTAAGATGTATCTGCAATTTGACATTTAAAACGTAAAATGATAAGAATTAGTGTCCAAGGGGGGTATGTACTCGTAACACGGCATCTGTAATACTGATGCACATACAGCATTTTAAATAATTATTGTTCCTATTATCAGATGGTGAATAGGATAAGATACCTACAAACAAGAATGCAACAATAACCGCCAGCCAAGGTAAATGGAAAATTGAGATAGAAGAGTTTTGCTCCTCCCCTCCAGCACCAACACCTGTTGCATATAAAGATACATAATATTTAGAAACTAGAGGAGGACCAATAGAGACCAATAGAGAATGGTTATCTAAAAAAGAAATCTTAAACTATCCAAACTCCTATAATCATACGACAAAATATTAAACTTAATTAAATTAAAATCATAGCCTGATAGTTTAAAAGACAATTTTCAATTTCAAAACTATTAACTAAGGGCTAAAATCCTAGCATCTTCATTATAGCATTTCAAAGAGCTCGTGTTACCTATTGTGCCGATGCCAGCCAAAGAAATTCCTATCCAGTCAATAGTATTCATGGTCTCCTTCAAATAAAAATGGGAAAAAACTGAAAGGATGGCAAGTCCACAGCCAGAAACAGGTTGAATGACAGATACCTAGAATTATTCACCGACATTACAGGGGATGCATAAGCAAAACTTCATATTATTACCTTTAAGAACACATAAATTGCTGAACAGTTAGAAAGCATGCTCTAAGCTTGTATAAAAGAAATTGCTTATAAAACATTTACGGGAGCTTGAGATAGTGCTCGCAGCATCAAGACAGCTCCAAAAATGTCCATCAGAAAGCCTATAATCCATGTTTTATTGGAAGCATATGCTCTTATAACCTACAAAAACAGATCATTTCACATCACACCCAAAAAATATTTAGTAGAAGAAAAAATGTTAAGAAAGTTCAGAAGGAAGAAGAACAACGAATAAGTGTTCAATATGAGCAACAAACAGCCAACATTTTAGTTTGCTCAACTCCTGAAACTGTGCAATAAATAGTGTAATTAAAGTTAACTGGATTTTATATGTCATGATTACGATAGCTTTGATCAACTAAAAGTTGTTAAATAAAGTTATATTGCCATTTTTAAAATATTAAAATACCTTTGTCAACTATTATCAAGTTGAATGCCGAGACAGGTAAAAATCCTCATTGTTTATCCATTCTTAAGTACAAAATAATGTTGCTACTATATTTATTTTTCTTTTGCAAGAGTTAAACACGAGTGAATAGTTAGCAGAACCTTCCTGTAGATGTAGTTGATAGAAAAATAGAAGTTACCTACCATCAGCCCAAAATTTATTGAGAAAAAACATCAGTGAAACAATCAAAGTCATATTAACTCTGATAACTCATGCCCAACACACAGATTCATATTACAACAAAAGAGAGCTGTCGTGCCTCATATTTATATCAGGATTAGCCATTCCGGATATGATTGGGCCAACTAAATCTAGAGATAGCTGAATCTTTGAACCTTGCGAACGGAATATATGCCATTTCAAACTCCGTCTAATCAATAAATAAACCCCATCCGCCGTCAATGGAAAAACAGAAAATAATAACAAGTCTGTTGCAATAAAATATCACGTTGAAGGCCACTTATTAAAAAGACTCAAAGTAAGTGGTGCATTTCTTTGTGATTGCCTTTTAATTCTGTCCTTACAAACTCAATTCATTCATAGAAACACGACCTTTACACAACAGATATTTTAGCTTAATAAATCTAAATTAGGTCATCCAATACTCCAAAACAATAAACGAAGCACTGAAATGTAAGGGGAATTGAAAACAAAAACTGATTCTTAAAGGGGACGCAACAATAAAGATCAACTAAAAACAGGAATGTATAATCCAAGATTCATATAAAACAAAAACCAAGAAATCCAAATATACATATACATATATATATTAGAAAAAGAAAATGTGTACATACCTTGAGCTTGAAAGAAAGAGGTGGGAGAATGACGGTGCCTTTTTTCTGCAGGACTTTGCCTATGTTGTTGCCGGCCGTAGCCGCAATCGTCAAGCAGATTGATTCCCACATCTCTCTCGCCCCTCCCACTCTCTCTCTCTCTCTCTCTCTCTCTCTCTCTGTGTAACGATTTTTATGTGGGATCTTTGCACATAGATATTGGGCGTTAGAAATCTCTGTCTAATTTCGACGACAATCAACATCTCTCCCAAGTTCGCCTTTTCCGTGTTTGTTGAAATTACAATTCTAGTCCTTTAAGTTCTGTTTCATGTTACTCTAGACCTCACTAAATGTTTGTGCAGTGAATTTAGAAGGTCCCACTTTAGGCTTCGTACCGAGATTATAAATTAATATATATTTAAGTTTTCATTTATTTGGAAAATGTTATAATTATGTCAATTGAATCAGGTTTGAAATCAAATAATTTAGCTCCTGTTTGGCGAAGATTGAAATAAATTTTTTAGTAAATTTTGATAAAAGTTGATAAAATGTGTGGTTGAAAAATTGTGGATCTCATAAAATACGTAGTTATAATTAATTGTTGACTTTTACTTATATTAGAATTTAAATTTTGATTTCTACCAAATAACAAGCCCTTGTTTGCTTCATTTTAAAAGAAATTTGGAGGAAAGTGAATTTTGAAATTGTGAATTTTTTTTTTAGAATGTATGGTTAAAAATTAAAGAAATTTTTTTCGATTTAAGTATAATATTATTTTTAGGATAATATGTGATTGAAAATGAGTTTTAAAAAAAATATTTTTTTAAAAAAATGGGGCAAGCATAAGCTAAGTTAGTTTGATTTTGAAAATGAATTGGAAGGAAATTTTTTTCAATCTATTTTATTTGGAAATAGTAAAAAATCGACCAAACTGAACTATCTACGCCCAAGACATGTAGTCAAAATGTCTGGAGTCAAATGTCACTTCCTCTAAATGCACTTTTCAAAGCAGGAAGATTTTTTAAAATTTTGTTTCCAAACAAAAATTAAGGTAATTTCTTGCTCTTCTACAAGAAACAAAAACAAAAGCAAAAATGATATCAGACGGGTCGTCCAGAGTACAAGTCGTGTGTTTGAACAACATTATTTTGGAAGAATGTATTTTGAAATAGTAGATTGACGAAGAATGTATGGTTGAAAAAGAAAGAAAAGTTATTGATGTGATGAAAAATATTATTTTATTGAGAAATGTGTGGCAGAAAATGAATAGAAGAATGAGAATGAGAAGTTTAATATAACTCAAACATGAGCTAACAAATAAATGTCAACTCAATACTCCTAAAGTAGGCTTGAACTAGGTCAGCTCAACAAATAAAAGCCTATTCCAAACTCCAAAAGTCGTGCTGTAGATTAGTCCTCTCCTATAGCTAGATTGCCGGAGATTGATCCCCTCCTATAGCTACGCCGCCCGTACCGCAAATGTTACAGCATCTAGAGCTTTGAGGAGGGATCAATGTCCGAAATACATCATCTAACCATTACACAGAGTCAGCATTCTATTTTTATACAACCTGTTTGTGAAATCAAGCATCAGAGGAAACTACAACCTAAAACATCAAAACGCATAAGAGAACTAGATACTATACAACCAACAAGCATAGCATAACTCGTTAAACATAGTATATGCATACAAAATTAAAAATTCAATTTTAAAGACCTTAATGAAGTCTTAAAACATCCCAGTCTGCAGTTAATTTGGACAATTACATTACAAAACAACCAAAATTTTGCAACAGCAAATTGAAAACGGAACAAAATTGGGAAATGGAAAGTCCCCTCTGCAATTCAGAGGACTTGCATCCCCCAATTACACATTTAACTAACCTAAGAAATAAGATAATAAAATACTTAAACAAGAAATATTTCAACTTTCCCAGATCGAAACTGCATTACAAGAGATCGGCAACATTGGCTGGCAGCTCCTCAATTACCACATTATAGAATTTCTGTATGTCAAAAAGCATCCGGTCGTCATCTTTGGTAACAAAATTGATAGCAACGCCCTTCCTCCCGAATCGTCCACTACGTCCAATACGGTGAAGGTAGTTCTCAGGCTGAGTCGGCAGATCATAGTTGATCACAAGCGAGACTTGTTGAACATCTATACCACGGGCCAAGAGGTCAGTGGTTATGAGCACACGCGAAGAACCGGATCGGAATTCCCTCATGATGATATCTCTTGTATTCTGGTCCATGTCTCCATGAGTGGCAGATACAGTATGATCACGGCTGCGCATTTTGTCAGTGAGCCAGTCAACCTTACGCCTGGTGTTAACAAAGATGACACTCTGGGTGATGGCCAAAGTCTCATAAAGATCACATAGAGTTTCAAGCTTCCATTCTTCTTTTTCAACATTAACATGGAATTGCTTGATACCCTCAAGAGTTAGCTCGTCACGTTTAACAAGAATACGGACAGGCTTATTCATAAACTTCCTTGTGATTTCAAGAGCCTCTGGTGGCATTGTTGCAGAGAATACACCAACTTGAATCTTAGGCGGCAAAAGCTGGAAGATATCATATATCTAAAAAGAACAAATCGCCATGTTTGAAACAAAATATTTGTTAACAACTGAACGAGGATGAAATCACAATTCAGTCTAACAGTGCTGGTAATATCATTCAGAGAACTAAGACCAAAGAAAATAGCATCAACCAACTGGAACAGATAGTAAAATAAAAGTCAAAACAGTGATAAAAAAATGGCAATAGTCAATTGCATTTCAGAAAATTATATAGATAATTAGTGAAAAATAACAATACCTAGAGGAACAACGTTGCGAACAAAAATTTCATCGTCTGAATAGTAAACAATAGAAAAAATAATTTTTTATATATAAAAGTAAGCAGAGGCTACTATAGCTAATCCGCAAACAAACAGCAAAAAGCTCAGTTACAACTAAGTTAAGGAACCAAAAAGCAAAACAAATGCAAAATTCTAAAAAGCAGACCTGATCCTTAAAACCTCTTGAAAGCATTTCATCTGCTTCATCCAACACAAATATCTTAATGTAGTCAGGGCGAAGTGACTGCCTCCGCAACATGTCAAAGACACGACCAGGGGTTCCAACCACAACATGAACTCCACTGGAAAGAATACGCAGATCTTCACGAACAATGGTACCTCCAACACAAGCATGAACCTTGACACCAAGATAGTCACCTAGTGCTCGCATGACCTTCTCAATTTGTTGTGCCAGCTCACGAGTTGGTGCAAGAACCAAAGCCTGGCATTCAACAGTTCCATAGTCCAGCTGCTGGAGAATACCAGAGCAGAATGTTGCAGTTTTCCCAGTACCAGACTGCGCCTGTTGAATTACATCAAGTCCCTTGCAAAAGGGAACAATCCCCCTCTGTTGAATAGCAGAGGGCTTCTCAAAACCTTGAAAGAATAAAGGAAAAAATAGCTTAGCCATATCAATTTCCAGACAGAACACCAGTTTAAAAACCTAATTGAAACCCGCCTTAAGGCCCACCTCATATTGAGGCGTGCAAAAAATGCCTCAAGGTGCTGACTGCGTGACAGATTTTGGAGGTGTACGCCTTGCACATGCCTCACAGCACAACCTCAAGGCTTGTGGCCCACAAATCATGAAATTCTTATTGATCCATTTTGAGATGTGCCACTAAAATATGTATAAAATTGTGTTTCTCATATACCCACTTCAGAAATAGTCCTAATGTCCCACGAACTAAAAGAATATTTTCTTTATAGATATTTGTTTTACTTGTTTGTACACTTGAAATTGTTCTATTATGAATTTTGAACATTGTTTATGATGTATTATGAGCTTAGTTTGTATATTAATAATTCTTTTACATTTTTTGGGTTTACTGTGAGGCATATGAATCCAAACACCTCGCTTAGTGAAGGTCAAACACCTCATTACCCGCTTACACATTTTAAACATTGAGAACAACCAGAAGAAAATATAGAACTACTAAGACTCTTATACTGCTGAACAATATAGGACTACTGAATAGCATCATCCAGATATAGCAGACAGATTATAATTACGTTCATGCTGCAAAAGACTATACAAGCTGAATGGTCACAATTAACAAAGATGGCACCTTGACAGTTTCAAACTGAGCTTCAATATGAAAGTCAAAAAATCGAAGAACAATATTTATCATACTAAAGAAAAACAAATTTGGCATAGATATGATACGAAGTCAAGGAATGACTACTTGCAATCGAGAATGGGTTTATCTTTATTTTTGGAGAAAGCGAGTGAACAGACAGTTAGAACCAATATAGCATTTCATTTACCATAAGCATAGATGCCCCTCAGAAGATTTTCTTGCAATCCCATTGCATCAAAACTATCATACACCTCATCATAACTTGCAAAGAATTCCTCACCATCAGCTCCAAGCCTGCACTCATTGTAAATCAAATAAGAGTCCTACACCATCATCATAATGCGAAATGTCATAAATAAAATCTGACATCGTGGATCACAAGGTTAAATTAAAGAAAATAAGGTTGAAACACACTTTTCAAGCCTAACTTCAGTAACCTAATGATAAGATTTATAACAGAAAACTTACAACTCATTCATTCTGGAATCATATTGACGAGCATCAAATTGAGAACTTTCAGGTGCCATTCCAGCCATGACTGCAAAAAGAGAATAAAAATACACCTGAGCACAGGCTATCAACCATACATTAACAGCTTGACAAGGACATATCATATAATGGAAACCAAAATCCTAAAAAGTATCAAAAATTAAAAGAGGAACAAAAGATGTATCAACAAACAGAATGTATTTATTACAAAGTCAGCACTAAAAATGTCATCACTGAACATAGAAAACCAACAAAGCATTTAATGGGGTTTGACCTTGATTGTGCCACATCACTAGCAAATTTATACAGCAAAATGCTCAACTTTCCCTAAATTCATCTGATGGGGAAACAAAAGTCACTAAATGGTGTAAAAAAAAACACTTATACATAGCTGACCAGAGCAATCAATCAAGTATTACAGATGGTTGTAACAGAATACAGTTAAAGAAGTGCAAAAGTACCATGTATTCAAAAACTTCCATAATTTTCGACTGAACCATACGACATATAGACGAAAAGCCAGGTAGCGTACAAACATGACACAATAAATATTCCAATTTACTGGATGACATGTAGACGAGAACTTGTGTGCATAACAGCTGGTCTGATTCAAAGATAGAATGAGAATCCAACTTGCCGTATAGAAAAGCTTAAATCTTTATATTCATTAAATATAGAAAAAAAAAGGTATAATTTTAAAACTAAATTAACAGTAAAACATAAAGATTTTCAACACAAATAAAGCCTAAAGCCAAAAACCAAATCCGCCCAAGTTCTAGAGCAAAACTCAATAAACAAGCTCTGTTTCATCGCAGATCAATTACCAAAACAGTTAACAAATTCTGTCCACTTAAGCGCACACATATATACATGCATATATAGAGAGAGAAAGACATAGAAACAAGAGGCGGGCGAATTGATTTACCTGTAAACAATAAAAATTTGATAAGGATTCGAAAAGGAGAGTTTGCGCAGTGAGTGCTTAGGGTTCGCTTTCCGTGAATTATTCCAGAACTCCTCGGATCTACGCCGCGGAGTGTAGGAGAGAGACTGAAAAATAGATCGAGATGAGTATTTTCTTAGGGATTTGGTCTTGCTGCTCTCTGTCTTGTTTTGATGAATTTACGATTTGACCTCTCTAAGTCTTCATAAGACGGCGTCGTTTCGAGAGTTTTGTTGGAAGGGTGATGGAATGGACCGTAAAGCGTGACTAGACGAAAATGCAAAATTTTTACGAATCTAAAAAAGCTTTTTCTTATTTTTAATATTATTTTAAATTTTTAATCATTTTTAAAATCATTTAATAATTAAAATAATATATATCAAATATTTAAAATTCTAAAATATTATATTTACTTAATAATTTCTACGATTAGTTAATTATACAATTTTCAAGTTTTCAAAATGTAAAAATTAGAATATTTTTTCATAATTTCAATTTTTAACTAAACATATTTAATAGATTTATAGAAATTTTATACATGTTTTTGGAGTTTGCAATAAAATAACGAGGTTTGAGATCATAATTACATAATATAGTCGGTACCATAACTTAAATTTTATTTAACTATTTAGATAAAATCATTTTTAACTTTTGAATAAATAAGATCTTTTAAAAATTTGAAATTAAAGTCAAGTAAAATAAAATAAATTAATAAGTTAAACTCAAATAAAAGACTCTTAAAAAAAGGCTAAAAAAAAAAAAACTAATAAAGTGCGTTTAGAGTAGACAAAAAAGAGAAATTTAGCAGTTCGAAAATTGGAAAAGAAGAGCGTTTAGACTCTAAACGAGGCATTTTGTCTGAAATTCGAATCTAGACGGTGTGTAGGTGAGCTTTTTAGAACATTGAGATTTGAGGGTGATGGGTTTAACTGGAAGACAATAGCTGGGTCAGTAGAGTGAGGTCCTGATCAGTCACTGTCCTGGGCCTAATTAGCCCATTACAGAGCATGTTTGGATAATGCATAGGAAACTAGCACCAATAGTATTATAATTATTTAAGAGGAATTACATAAGTACAAGTATTTCAACTTCAGTGTGCAAAAATCGGGTGAGAAGATTTTTTAATCAAAATTCAGGTATTGAATTAAAAATTAAATATTATACTCACCCTACATAATCCTAAACCCTAAATCATTTTTTTTCTACCTCTCATTCTCTCATCCTCTCCCTCTACCCTCTTCGTTTTCATATACCTTTAGATCGTCGTCGTCATTGAGGAGCTCCCGTCGCCGGAAGGTCGAGCAGTGACTGCGTCGCTGTTGTGCTCGCCCTCGCAACCGGTGATGTGAGCGTCGACTGCGGCATCGCCCTCGCCGCTGCTAGAGTTCGATAAGAGCACCCGTCATTGGAGACACCTCCAAACGCCGCTACGAGGCCCTTTGATGTGAGAGTATGCAACGGCATCGTAGATGTTGTACTTCGCCCTTACAACCGGTGATGTGAGCGTCGGCAACTTCATCGCCCTCGCCACTGCTACAGTTAGGTAGGGGCTCTATGGGAACCTGCTTCTTTTGTGGTGGTGACGGCGGTGTGTAGCGGGTGGTGTGAGGTGTTGTTTTGGCGGTGTTACGGTGGTGTTGTTGGTGGGGGTGACTGGTGGTCTGTGGCTGCGTTTCAATCTCTTCCGCCGTGGATGGCGGTTTATAGGTGGTGTGTGGTGGAGTTAATTGTGGGGTTTCATCAACCATTTTTCAAGATCGAGAGAGGAAATTTGGGGAGGGATCTGAGGTGTTTTGTGTAGTGGCGTCTGTGGTGGTGGCAGTCGACAGTAGTGCAGGTGGAGGATCTAGCGGATCTGGTGATTTTGGTTTTGTGACTAAAAATATAATCTATGACCTTAAAATTCGGTAATTTGTGACTAAAAATATAGTCCCTGACCAACCAATTTGTTATCTGTGACCTAAAAATTATATAGAGACTGTTTGTTTCTGATTAAAATTCAATTAAAAATGAAAATATGACCGTTATTGATCCCACTCGTCTAATAAAAGTCAACAATAACGGCTAATTTTTCAATTTTAATCTCTACCGAACACGCCCATAATCTGTGACCGTAAAAAAATCTGTAACCAACTAATTTTGAAATCTGTGACCAACGAATTAATTGTGACTTACAAAATTTTTGAACTATAACCGTAAAATAATCTGTAACGTATAAAATTTATTATTTGTGACTGAAAAATAATATGTGACTATTTAAATTGTGAATCTGTGACCATATTGTATAAATTGTCAAATTCGGAGTAGTCGTCGGTATAAAGTTGCGGCGGAACGGTCATTGGAATAGTCGTCGGAATCGGAATAGTCGTCGGAGAAGAGTGGTGGACGGAACGGTAGCCGGAATAGTCACCAGAACGGTAGGGGTGAGTTAATTATATTATATTAGAATTAAATATTTAATAAATTTATTTAATAATTAATTAATAAAAATATTTTTAATTCATAAATAAATACCTGAGTTTTATTTTAAAACCTGACACCTGAAAATTGAATTGTGTCAAAATTAACAACTGTCTTTTGAATTTTTCCCATTATTTAAGGGTAACTTTAAAAAAAAAAAAAAAACCTAAAATTGTGGGTTTTTGGAAATTCATATGAAAAGTGTTTTAAAAGTAAAAAGTATTGTATAAAATGAAGTGCCACTTTTTTATTAAAAAGTGACAGGCAATTTTATTTTCATCAAAAAGTATTGTTTATCACTCAAAAGTGATGGAAATTTTAAGAAAATGATATTAAAAAAATGTAAAAAATGCTGTGTAAAATTAAGTGATACACTGTCACTTTTTTATTAAAAGGTGAAATGTTTGTTACCTAAAAAAGTGAGAGAAAATAAAAATGACACTAAAAAAGTGAGAGGAATTCAAAAAAAGAAATACATTCAAAATAAATAAAAAAATGTGAAAAAAATATTTTTCTCTCATTTCAAAGCATGTAAACAGGATGAGAAACACTAATTAATGGACGGTTGAAAAATATTTTTAAAAGTAAAAAATATTGTGTAAAGTAAAGTGGGACTTTTTAATTAAAAAGTGATAATTTTCATTTTTTTTAAAATTAAAAAAAAAAGTAACAAAAAAATGACAAATGCTAAAAAAATTGATAGAAATTCAAAAAAGTGACAAATTAAAAAAGTGACGAACACTCAAAAAAGTTAAAAACACCAATCAAAATCTAAAAATAGATACATGGTGGTTGTACATGTTGTCTATATGTAATTAAACAAATGACATAACTTCATCTCTGGAAAAAAGTGACAAAAATTCAAAAAAGTTACGAAATTCAATAATGTGACAAATTAGGTTCATATCAATAATTCAAAACCACCATACTGTCTACACATAAATCATCACATATAGTCATGTATGAAATTATGTATTCAATAGAGTAATAATCAATCTCATATGTGAATAATCACATGATCAGCTTATATATATTCTAATCATACACAGATTAGCCAAAAGCTATTCATATAGTATCACTAACATAAACAATTTAGTAATCAGTTGGTTTCTTGGTGATTACATGATAAATATTGATGAATTAGCCAAAACGAACTCAAACAAGCTACTAGAAAATGGAGTTTTGGAGCAATGTTCCTTTGTCAATCTAAATCCATCGAGTACTTCATATTACATTTGTATGCTCAAACAACAAACATGGCTCAAATTCATGGATTCTGCAGCATCTCAAATACAATTCTCTTTTTCTCTGACATTCACCTATAGTAATTCTTTGATTTCGACTGTGACCCCACACATTTCTCTTTACAAAATTCCTTCACCTCCTCAATTTTCAACATTCATTCACAACTTTTCTTCTCTACAAACCCCAATTTTCTCTCCAATTTCCAACCAAAATTCAATCATAACTGTTAGAAAGCAAAAATCCAATTTTCTTCTCTTTTTTTATTCTTAGTAATTTATTTATTCGAAATATTATTTATTTATTTATTTTAGAAATACATAAATTACTAAATAAATAATTACGTTAAATTAAGCAAAATATTAAATTCATTAATAAATATATTATTAAAACATAGTAAAATTAGTAGAATCACTTCAAAATGAAAAATATTAAATCATGCCATTAAAAAATAGTGCACTACATTTCGAATTTGAATATTATGATATTAAAAAATAATGTACTGCATTTTGAATTTGGAGATGACGTTAATACGGCCTATCAACCTACCACGGAAAAAGCGATGTTAACATTGCATCGTCATAGCCAACTTCATCATCGGAGAATGCATTCAATATCCCCTGAATTGTCTTCGTTTTCTCTTAATATAAACAAATACAATGTTGATGATACTTCTACTCAACAACCTATATGGGTAAAAAACGCAAAACTAAAAAAGAAAAATAAAGAAGAATGTATAAAATTACTTGCATCCATTAAAGAAGAGAATCGACAATTCGTTGAAATTCTGAAAAAAAAAAAAAGTAGTGAGGAAAGACATCAGAATTACGAAATTCAAAAAATGAAATTGGCAATGACAGAATATCGTGAGGAGAACAAAATTTTGTTGAAAGATTTGAGTTCGATAACAGATCCAAACTTACGTTTTTCAAAACGAATGAACAAACAAGAATTTTACGAAAGTGAGCTCAACAACAAGATAAAGGATCTGAAAGTTCATTTGATTTGTTTGAAAATTATTGTGAGAATATTGGAGGATCTGGAAGCGATCTTCCAGATTACTAAACTATGCACTTGTTTTTATGTATCATTTTCTTTAATAAAACTAGATCAATGTAAGTTTGTAGTTGTTATAATATATTTCGTGTTAACTATAAATAATCGTGTTTGTTATATTTTAAATTTTGTTACTCTTATTTTAAATGCAAATAAAAATCATAGTAAAAATGCAAATAATAATACTACTAATAATATTCTTAATAATAATAATAATAATAATAATAATAATAATAATAATAATAATAATAATAATAATAATAATAATAATTGTATTAAAAATTATATAACACAAATGACACAAATACCCTCCAAGAATTCTTTTGAAAAAAATGGGGCAAGTTGGACTTTGCACCATTTTGGAAAAATGGTGCAAAATTTGGTGCCATATTGGAGCACATTTGCACCAAATTTTGGTGAAATTTGGTGTTTTGGTATTGCCATCGGAGATGGCCTTAGATTCACCCATTTGCAACTCTGATTGCTTGTATTAATTTCAATGACTACATACCTGCTTTGGCATCGGAAGAAGTGCTTGAGGAATGTCGGATCTATTTCTTGCTACTGAGAATTTGTTATTGTAGTTTGAAAGAAACTTATATAAATCACTAGTGAGACGCACGTGCTACCAGTATAGTTGGGTACTTAATAGCGTGTTTGTGAATGATTAATGAAACCATCATCAATAAAGCACCGGAAGATAGATTTCATCTACATGTGAAACAACATTACACTTAAAACCTTATTTTCTTCATCAAAAAGTATCATGTTTATGATGTGAAGACTACGTGTAAATAGAGAGAACCATGGAACACATGCCATTGTATAGTTGACTATATAATAGAGTAAATATAAAACAAAAAATTATTTGTCTTAAACATTAGTTACATTAAACTTAAAACACTTGAAATGATAATAGGTGACAAAAATAATATTAAGAGATTTGATTCAAAACTTATTTTCTAGACTTTGCGTTTGAAGGTCTCTCTATTCTTTTTAAAAAAAGACAGGGCATAGATGATTAGGTGTTGATGCCCTGTTAAAGAGATAATGAAGTTCAACCTAGCCATCATTTTTCTACCTATTGAGATAAGACATTATGTCTCATTCATCTCAGCTCATAGAATCTCCAATTAAATGTATCGGTTGCCCAGTATTTAATTTCTTTACTAGGACCCTATGCAAGACATATGTAGTCAAGAATAATTAATTAATGATAATACAATACAGAATTTATGACAAATCAATTGTCTCTATCAGTATTAAAACCACAACACAACGAAAACTTCCATTATATAGGCAAAAAGAATGATAAACGATCACCTAACTTCATAAATTTCGTCGAATATCTTTTTAGCATGTGTAAAGTCTTGGTTGTGTGGGGAAGTGGAATACAGAACATGGGTGATTGTGTGGGAAAATGAAATTTTGTGAGAGAGAGAAGAAAGAGAAATCGAAATTATGGTTGAGTGTGAAAATGAACATAAACAATTACGACTTTACGTTTCATAATTCGTGTAAAATTATTTTTGATATTTCAAATTTATCGATCATATATTTATCTTAGCCGCATTTCAATATTTCAAAGGAAAATTGAAAAACATGATTTTATGTTTAATAATTCATGCAAGATAATTTTTGTTATTTAAACTTTATCTATCATATATTTATCGTGGTCGCCCTTTAAACTCTTGAATAAATTTTAAATAACTGAAAATGAACATTTGTAGTGTAAAATATCGAACCAAATGTAAAATTAAAGAAAAATGAAATTGAAATAAATTGGTGTGAGTATGGGGGTTGAGGGTGGGGTAGAAAAGAAAAGAAAAATTAACGATTATGATTTTACGTTTAATAATTTAATATAAATTTTTATATTTAAACTTAATATTTATTATTATCACATTTCAAATTTTTTAAAAAAATTTGAAATCGATCCAAATGGATATTCATGTCTGAAATATCGAATCAAACGAAAAATTGTACTAAAATAAAGTTTGCAAAAAAGGCATTGGAATAATGTTAGGATTGAAAAGAAATATAAACAATCACGACTTTACGTTTCACAATTAATGTAAAATTATTTTGATATTTAAAATTTATCGATTGTATATTTATCATGGATGCACTTCAACATTTCCAACAAATTTTAAATTGCTTAAAATGAATACTCGTAACTTAAAATATTGAATCAAACGTAGTAAAAAAAAGGGCATAGCTAAGCCGAGCCGATCCAAGCCATAAAGTTCGAAAAAATGACATTGGAATGATGTTGAGATTAAAAAGAAACATAAACAATCATGACTTTACGTTTCACAATTAATGTAAAATTATTTTGATATTTAAAATTTACCGATCATATATTTATCATGGCCGCACTTCAACATTTACAACAAATTTTAAATCGCTTAAAACGAATATTTGTAACTTAATATTGAATCAAATGTTTAAACAAAAAAGGGCATAGCCGAGCCGAGCCGAGCCGAGCCGAAAAGATACTGGAATGAGGTTGTGATTAAAAAGAAATATAAACAATCACGACTTTACGTTTCACAATTAATGTAAAATTATTTTGATATTTAAAATTTATCGATCATATATTTATCATGGTAGTATTTCAACATTTCCAACAAATTTTAAATCGTTTAAAACGAATATTTGTAACTTAAAATACTGAAAACGTTTAAAATTTATCAATCAATATATTTATCATAGCATCACTTCAACATTTCCAACAAATTTTAAATCCCTTAAAACGAATATTTGTAATTTAAAATACTGAATCAAATGTAAAAAAAAAAAACTTAGCCGAGCCCAACATAGAGTTACTTTCCTCTTAAAAAAATATTGAATCAAAAGTTTAAAAAAAGTAAAAAAATAAAAAACCGGCTTAGCCTAGCTGAGTCGAGCTGAGCCGAGCCAAAAAGCCATTTGGCTCGACTCGGCTAGGCTCGGCTTATGAACAATACCACCAAACTCCCTTTTTTTTTTTTTGATGATGCAAACTCCCTCTTGTATTCATGTAGGATAGGATAAAGAAACTTGTGTAGTGCTCATCATAGCGGCACCGTGCAATTGTAAACAATCTATTAATTGTTTAAAAATATGTGCTCTCAAATACAATGTATTTTTTTAATATTCCAATTAAACGAGTGTCAAATTATGGTTTTACAACTTATTGAACACAAGAAAGCATGTATAATTTACAATTAAACTAGATATGAAGTAAAATTAAAATGCGGTAACTTCGGAGTATTCTAATATTTCTCATGATTTGGGGTTTCTAATTTACTCACACAATCATGAATGACACGACGGAATTATGCTATCCAACAAGCAAGCAAATCATGTAGCAGTTGAAATCATTCAATTAGAGAACGAAAACAAGTAACCCAACAAGTTAACTGGCCAAAAAAAAAATCAAATAGAATCTATCATGTGTTCAAGAGCTTATAACATGAAAATGAAGCAACTAACAGCTCAACAAGAGATGGATATTATTGCAACGAAAATGTTCTCCTACCCGCGGCGGGTAAGCTTATCCTGCCCACCTGCTGATGTGGCAGGAGAACCCTACGTGGGGTTCTCTCCAAATGTGAGAACCCCACGTTGGGTTCTCTCCGAATGGGCATTATAAGCTTGCCCGCCGCGGGCAGGAGAACGGGACTGATTATTGCAGAAGAGGAAGCGAGTAGGGTTGATTCTTCGATTGATCGCGTAAATAAAATATTTAGACGACGAGCGGAGGATTTCTCTCTTGGAACCGAGATCATTTCTATAAGTTGTGGAGGGTTTGTCTTTCGAAATTGAAATTACGTTTTGGGGGCTGTGGCTCTTAGGACGTATTAATACGTTGTTGGATGAGGAGTAATTAGTTTCGAAACATATTATTCAATTTAGTCAACTTAATCGGATAGTGGGCCTATTTTGTCAAATATTTAAACAATTATAATCTTAAAAAATTTGATTAAAAGCCAGTTTGACAATTATTATTGTAGAAAAAAAAGAGTTTTAAATAATGATTTTTAGGAGAACGTGTGATTAAAAAGTTGGAAAATATTTTTGGTATACGTGTAGAATATTTTATTGTGTGAATGTGTGGTTGAAAATGATCATGTAACAAACTATAAAATAAATTAGTGGGTGTCAAACGAACACCAAGCCCCCGTTTGACTCTCATTGAAATTATAATTCATTTTTCTCATTTTTCTTATCAATCACACATACTCTAAAAGAATAATATTGCACGTAATTCCAAAAACATCTTTTTTTAATCAATTTTTTTTAAAAAAAAAACAATATTCCAACCATTACAATTTCAAATAATGAGGGCTAACTTTTTAAATTTATTTATAGAAGTCTTTAAAAAGATTAATTGAATGAACCTTGCTATGCTAACATAGAGGATGACATAATTAGTTAAAAAGACATAAATGCCCTACTTCTATTATCTACTCAAGTCAATGTTCTCTATTCCTAATATAGGATAAGTTTGGTTTATTTCTCCTAATAAATGAAAAAGCCAATTATGCTCGTATTTATCAATATATTTTTTTATTAAAACAATCGTTTAATATTCTAATTTTATTTTCTAATTTATTAATTCTGACTATATTTTTTATAAAATATAAAGGCACGGGTATATTTCTACTATTTTTCAGAAAATAATTAAGCACAGTATAAAATGATTTAATTTCTTCCTTTTTCCTTTCGCAGTTAATTTCTAAATATTGAATAATAGTAACTAAAACTTCATAAATATCATAAGTGCAAATATTAATACAAGTATTTAACATAAATAAGAAAGATCTTACAGTACTGAAGCAGAAGGTAAAGACAGAATAATATCAACGAGATTTCCCTCGAGCTTGCTCCCGTATGTTTGTATACTCAGATATAAGTGATCGATGTTATTTGAGTTTAAGAAAGTGGGTTATGGTCCAACACGACTTCCGCACTCTTATTATTTTTCTCTCGACTCTTTTGCAGATCTTACAATGGATCACACGGAATCACAGTTTTCCTTTCAACTTCTTGTTAAAACATTACCCTTGAAAGATAATAGGGTTCTAATGGCTTTCTCTAAAAACGCCTCAAACGCCAACACACGGCTAAACGGCAACAAGATACTAGCACAGCCCTCAAGGTTCTCACCTTTGGAGTATAAGTAAGATAAGAGTTTTTGAGAAACAATAAGAATAGAAAGACAGTATTTTCAAACAACTTTGATTTCATAAACTCATCTCACTAATATCTCTTTCATAAGAGTATACATACATATTTCGGCTACACTCTTGGTACTTTCTCTAAAGAGATTAGAACTCCATAGAGATTATCTTATTACAAGCTTCAAATGAAAGAGATAAACTGAAATGGTTACAAGACTCGAAAAACTAGAGAGAAGGATAGTTTTTTGCTTAAGAATGGGATGCCTTCTTCTGAGAATTTAGTCTTCCTTTTATAGACTCGAAAAAGTTCTACAACTGGTCTTCATTATTGTTGTGTCACTGTGTAAGATAATGGGAATCTTACTGTGGCCTAAAGTTCTTTGTCTTAACATGGAAAATAATGTAGGTGAAACCCCACAGTTTTTCTTTACCAAAGTAACTTTGACAAAGTAGTGATAAAGGGGTCCATTACTTTTCCATATGAGATTCAAACCACTCATCTGGAAATTCCTCTGGATCTAGTGAGATTGGTGAACCATCTTCTTCATTGCTACAGTACTCGCACTTATGGTTTGGATAACGCCAAAACTGTTTACACAATTCATTTTTTGTCTTCTGTGTTCCACTAGCGTTTCCTCCAAAAATATGATCACACCAAATATCGAGATAGTGGCAATCCTTATGACATGGCTAACTGGCAGTAGCCTATCTTCTTCATTATCCCATTCGGGACAGGCAGAGAAAAACCTGATATATATGTTCTTATGTTTAAGAACTTGGCAATACCTTTCAATAGCTCGGACTACTTCTTTTGGTAACAAAGAAATTTCTTTTAAAGATTCTGATGGGTAAATACAAATTATATTTCCCATTTCATAAAGAGCACGAACCCAATAAGTTGGGGCTCCTGGATAGAGGTTAACTTTGTTATAGGTTCCATATGTTAAGGTTTTCATCCAACCTCCAATACTGGTAAACCAAAGAACAAAGTAGATTAAACAATACATATGCCAAAATAAAATCGTTTTTACTTTTGATTTCCATAACACCATGAGTGTTGCAGGCTTTGATGATATTTGAGCTATTAAGCTCTGGTATGGAGATACTATCCTTTGTAAATATTTTCTCCTGTGAGGGAGACAAAGTAGTATTCTCTCTAACTGAAAGTTTATGAAGCTTCAATGCTTCTGGTTCAATATTGGCACCGAGGCCTTCAGATTTATTGGCACTAGGGCCTTCAGATAATATAGCCATGTTGGCCTTTTCGTACATCGGCTTGACAAGCATTTCATCTCCATTAGAGTTATCTTGGATTCTATTGCAGCAATCTTCATGTTCATTTCAAACTTCAATATTTCTAGCTCCTTCCTGATTGGCTCCATTCCTGGTTAAGAAATCTGGAATAAAATTGTCTTTCCCTTTAATATGGACAATATCAAATTTAAATGGTGCAAACCACATTTGCATTCTATTAAGTGGTCTTTCAGCTGCACTTGTTCCAAGTTTATTTGTTAATAATGGTTTTACCTGAGTATTATCTGTTCTAATAAGAAATTTTCTAGGTAGCAAGTATGGTTCAAATTTTGCTACTCCTTTCTTAACTGCTAAACATTCTTTACGATTAATATCATACCTGGTTTCAGCATCTTTGAATGTGCCTGAAGTATAAGCAACAAGCTCTTCTGAGCATTTACACAATGAATTACAAAGAAACTCTTTATGGTTTTCTTTTCTTTTAAGTATTGCTTCCCAGTGTAATAAGGAGGCATCAGTTTCTAAAATAAAGAAATCCTCTTCATTTGGAATATTTAATTCAGGTAGATTTTCACATATTTTCTTAATTTTCTTTACCATTTCTACATCTTCTTGTGTCCATTCCCATACAGCTCATTTCTTCAGTTTTTTGGTAAAGTGGACTTTATATTTAGCACAATTTTTTATAAATTTTTCGGAATAATTTAATAATCCAATAAAACTTTGTAATTCTTTCTTGTCTCTAATTTCTTTTGGAAATTCTATAATCTTTTTACCAATATGAGGTTGTTGAAGTATTTTTTCTTCGGTAAAAATATATCCTAAGAATTCAATTTCAGTTTTAGCTATTTCTGCTTTTCTTTCTGATAAGGCTAATCCATACTTATTAGCAATATAGTTAAACTTCTTAAGATGTTCAATATGTTCTTTTAAGTTTTTACTATGAATAAGAATATCATCTACATAAACAATGCAGAAATTCTTTATTGGTCTAATAATCTTATCCATTCTTTGTTGAAATATTGCAGGTGCATTCATTAATCCAAATGGCATAACATTCCATTCGAATTGTCCTAATGGATTAGTGGTAGTAAAACTAGTTAAAGGTTTTGAGACTTCATCTAGTTTTATTTGCCAATATCCTGATTTACAATCAAATTTAGAATATATTTTACTTCCTTGTATTTGTTTTATTAACAAATCTTTTATTGGTAGTTTATAGCTATTTGGTATTGTTTTAGAATTTTGGTCTCTATAATCAATTACCATTCTAGCTTTTCCTCTTTTAATTTCACTATAATTTCTAACCATAAATGCTGGACTATTATATGGACTAGTTGATTCTTTTATCACTCCTAATTGTAAGAGTTCTTTAATTTGTATTTCAAATTCTTTTTTATCTTCTTCGCTATAAGGAAATTGCTTTCCTGGTATCTTTGCATCTGAGTCTTTTAGTTCAATGGTTGCCATAGGTTTATCTTTATCCCATTTAGCTAAAGGATGCTCATGATAACATTCTTTTAGTTCTAATTTAACATTTTCTAATTCTTCTTCTAAATTTTCAATTCTTAATACTGGAATTTTTTGTTTTTGATTAATTTCTGTATAACATCCACCACGATTACTTGCAGAACTCTGATGTCTAGGTCTATGGTGAATTGGTTGATGTGCAATTCCAATAGCTTTGTAGATTTTTAGTGTTTTAATTTTGTGATTACAGGTTGTAAATTCAAAACTATCCTTATATTGTGTAAATGGGCTATATGTATAGATAAAATTTTCTCCTAAAAGGATATCACATCCAATTTTATCTGTTGCATATATTCTAGGAATAAAACATTCTCTATTTCCTATAATGATATGAACATTTTCTACAAAATCTCTATAGATTTCAACAATATCGCTTGCTGTTTGACCATAAGTTGTTTTCTTATAATCTCTTTTATAATAATGTTCTGGAAACACATTTCTTTTACATAGGCAAATACCTGATCCAGTATCAATTATGGCATGAAACTTTATCATACAATAGTCTGGTAAATTGAGAGTTATCTCAATATATGGACTAAGTATACTAGTTTTGATTGATCTGATTCCTTGTATCATACAAATTGGTTTTTTGTTTCTAGTAATTCTAGGAATCATTTTTTGTTTGCCTTCTATAGTTATTTGTAGAGTATTCTTTTGTATATAAAATGGTGCGACTTTTTCAAGAAAGTTCATTCCAAGTAATATTGGACTAGAATCCTTTCCTTTTCTATAGTCTTTATGAATTTTAAGATTTAATTTAAATTGTTCTCCTTCAATATCTGTAAAATTTAGTTCTAAACTAACAAATGTTTTAATTTCATATTTAATTCCATGATAGTCTGTAAGAGTTATTCCTTGTGGTAGGTTTTCTTCTAATAAATGATCAACTAAGTCTGCTCTTATATGACTAGTACTGGCTCCTGTATTAACAAGGGCTATTATTTCTTCGTAGTTATTTTGATTATTGATATATTCTGTTAAGATAAGGAAATTATCTTCCTCACATTTTCTAAGATCAATATCAATGCTATTTCTAGGTATTATTGGGTAATTTTTACTTGTAGATGTTCTACTAGAGCTTGCGAGTTCTCTAGTACTGATATTTCTTTCTATTCTTCTACTAGGCATTCTGGCTATAAGTTGTCCAGAGGTATTCAAGGTAACTAATCCTTGATTTCCTACATTATTATCTATTCTTCTAGATTGCTGATGAAAATCAAGCAATATATCTTGTGGTAAGGAAATGTTATTATTACTCAACATTCTTGGTGGGGTAAATTGTGCTAAGTCTTTAAAATCTTCATGGATTTGTATGAAGTCTCCTGAGACTTTATTGATTTCTTTTTGGTGTGTAGTAGTAAATGCATATAGGGCTTTACAATGTAAGGTTACAGCTTTACTTCTTGGTGGCATAATTAATCTATCAATTCTATGATATATATTTAATCCCATACTTAAATTTTCATCTAGTAAGGACATGACAAATCCAGGTCTTATAGTAAATATAATTTTCTTATATACAAGATTTCCAGAGACTACTCCTAATATAGCATCCATAGGATCATGAAGTATTCTGTTATCCATCAAATACATTTGTATAGGAATATCCATTCCTTCTCTAAAATATCCTTTCACCATAATTTGGATTCCTCCTATCACAATATTTTTTAATCTTTCTCTAGTGGATCTATTTATTTTTGCTAATTCTCGATTAACCCATTCTCTAGTTACTAGAGGTATAGTAGTATTGCCTTTAACATTTTCGATGTTAATAGGTACTTCATCATATTTTGCAATATATATGGTTTTATTAAACCAAGGTAATATTGGTCTTACAAAAACGTCTTTATCTCTTAAAGATATTTGTTTTTCTTTTATTGCTCCATATCTTTCTTCATCAAATACTACTGTTTGTGAAGTCCCCTCTTCATTATCTAAGGTAGTTTCTATAGTATCAATGATTTCTTGATTCATATAAATTTGTTCAAATTCTGGTTCTTCAATTTCTTCTATATCTAGCTCATAGATTGAGTCTGTTTCAGATAATTCATCTAAATCTTCGATTATTTCATAGTCTGAGTCAGATTCTATTTATTCCATTATTCTAATGGCTTTAACATTTTCTCTTTTATTTCTATTAGAACAGTTTGGAGATATGTGCCATATTTCATTACATGTAAAACATTTGCATTTTTTATAAAATTCTTCCTTAGATTTCTTCTGAGGTTTTTTATGTTGGTTATATTCCTTTTTCCAAGGTTTTTTCTTCTTAAAATACTTCTTATAACTCTTAAATCCTTTGTTTCTCTTCCAGGGTTTAAGATATTTCTTAAATTTCCTTTTATAGTATGATTTTCTAGGTGGTTGGTGACAACCAAATTGTGGTACTGATGCTATTTCTCCATAGCAACATAAACTTGTTTTCTTACCATGTTTCCTAAATAGGTATTGATACATAGATTTTCTACACCATTCTGATATTTTTCTTTTAGCGAATGAAGTTCTCATTCCTAAGGTATCAGCTTTATGATTAGGATCTTCCCATTCTATTTTATTCCAATAAGTTTGGTAATCTTCAAATAACTTCTGACCCCATGGCCAAGGTAGTTTAAGAAAATATTTATTAAGTAGTTTTTTATCTTCTTCTGATAGATTCCATTCTTTTATGGATTTAGATGCTTTGATGTATATCTTTTCAAATTTCTTAGTATATTCGTTTAATTCACACATATCACAAATTTTTAATAATTCCATTTCTCTTTCTGCTTGTAAGGCTTCTTGAGTGATCATATCTATTTTAGTTTCTGGTATAACTTCTCCTAAGAGTAAGTGTCTAAAGAAATTTTATATTCGTTTTAAAATTTCCTTAAAGTTTTCAGCATCTAAGCTTTCATTGCTATCAATAGTAGTTGTAGATTTTTCTCCATATTTAATTTGATTTTTAGTTTATTCAGAAGTTCTTCTCCAGATATCTGAAGTGATTCCTCTAAAGGTGTGGATTATAAAGTTGTATGCTTGAGTGGTATTCCATTTATGAAAAGCAACAGTTAAATCAGTAGCTTTTGCCCATGAGTCAATAATTTCCCTTTTATTATTGCTATCATCAACATCTAGCCATATTCCTGTTGTAGGAATTTGTTCAGTAAATAATTTAACTGGATTATTATCCCTAAGGTGAATATGTTTGGTTGATGTAGTTTTGACTCCTTTTCTAAAATTATAATTTTCTCGTTCTTCTGTTATCCCATGTTCTTTCATCCATTCAAAATTCCAGTCATCAGACTCGACTTGAATCCAATCATTAGTTCTACTTGTTTCTCCAACTAATGTTTGTGGTTCAACTTGTTGATTTAAAGGTGGAGTATTAATTTCAGTGGTTTCTTCTTTGGGCGGATCATTCATATAGATATTCTCGGTTTGAATGGCTAATTGTTCTAAACTCTGTTTATAAGCTTCTAATTCTTCACCCGTGGCTTCATAGAATTTAGTTTCTAATTCTTCTATAACATATGCCGGTAAAGGTGGTTCAATTGATATATAAGAATCCTTAATTTTTGATTTTTTAAATTTTGATTCAATTTGTTTATATAGGATTTTTGGTCCTATTTTAATATTGTTATTAACAATTTCCAAATTAGACTCGATATTTTTTATATGAGTTAAAACATCTTGGTTTAAAATATCCGTTTCTCCTAAAGGTTGAGCAAAATTATCATATTGTTCTAAAAATTGATTTATAATAATATCTTCTTCTTCATTTTCAGAAAATTCATCTACTAAAATTTGTAATCCTTTATTTTTTATTTCTGCTAAATGTTGAAAACTATTTACTTGTTTAATTTCTTCACTTAGAGATTTATATTTAATACTTAAATTTGTTGCTAAATCTTGTAATTTAATTCGATTAGTATTAGTTAAAATACTAATATTTTGTAATTCTTCTAAAATCATTTTATCTTTTCTATTCATTTTAAAATTTTCTTTAGGTTCGTTACTAGGCTCTGATACCAATTATAGGGTCAAAAAGCGGAAAACAATTAAAATATAAAGATAAGGGTATAATGGACAATTGTAACACAAAATGACAAAATTGTGTCAAGGGCTATGTCAAAGGCTATGTTCGTTTAGCATTATTCTAATTGAATACATCATTCTCAAAGTCATCCTCTATTTCTTATTATTTTCTTACTTATTTTTTTTTATTTTTATTATTAAATAAGATCATATGTAAAGATCTTTTTGCATTTCTTTAAATTGGTCAAATGAAGGTCCATCCCTAATTTTTTGTTCAATTTACCACTTTCTAAATGAAAAGCGACCCAGAACTCCAAAATAATTTAAATGTTTGGGACCCTCAACACTTTTCTGAATGATATTTAACTCATGGTTCAATTTACTCTTAGGATTGCCTCAATGGCCAATGCTGCCTTCAGTGGCAGACTCAGGTTCTAAACTCAACCCGGACGAACGTTGACTAATATTTAATTATATAATATTAAAAATTATTCAATATATATGTAAACGCACTAAAACATAAAAAATATGTATATATGAAAACGTAGTTCAATACAACCAAAAGTTCTAAAGAAATACGCAACACAATCTATTATGTAACTGTGATCTTAGACAACTGTATTCTACGAGATCTCATGCTTTGAAAACGTTGCAATATTGCTTTATTCTCAATTTTTTCAAAAATTTCTTTCTCCATGTACACCACCAAATTGTCATTCAACCAGTCGTCTCCCATTTTGTTGCGCAAGTCACTCTTGAATAAATTCATAGTAGAGAATACTCTTTCAACACTTGCAGTTGCCACAGGTAATATCAAAACCAATGTAATCAGCCTATAAACCAATGGAAAATAACAAGAGCTTCATGTTTCAAATAACTTCCGAGCTACACAAGAAATGCTATTGAGATTAAAGAAGGCTTCAGTAATTCTCACATATATAAGGAACTTGTTAAGTTTAGGTCGAAGCAATAAAAACTCTTCATTATTGAAGTTCAAAGGATACAACTGAGTAAGACGTAGCAATTTATCCCTATCAAAAGCTGCAAAGGAATCTCTTGGATTTAAACACGAAATGCAAGTTAGGAGCTCAGTAGTTGTCTCGAAAAAACGATCATTCAACTCTTTCAAGATCGAGTCTATCACGTAACAATACAAATCAACATAAAACGATGATAATAAGCCACCGCTGAGTTCCACGCCTAGGCCGACCTCTCAATACTACAATATCCTCCATATTGGGCAGAAAAATATGTCTAACAACACAAAACTCAATCACCATACTCAACAAATCATCCCAGCCATTGTCTCTCATGTCCTGCAACGCATACTTACACAAATTTAATAAACCCACAGCATTCTGAATATCCTGATCCTTTTTCTGTAAGGCTTGTGAAAAGTTGTTTGTAATTGCTAGAATTTCAAACATGAAGTGGAGACTGAACACAAACTCAAAGCTCTGCATAGTGTCCATCTGTCTGTCGGCCATTGATTTCTGCTCTAAATTTACGCCATCTTCTGATATATCTTCAAGAACATCTATGATAGCATTAAATATATTAATAACACGAGTAATTGTCAATAGCAGTGTTCTAAAATTTGTAATGCGTTGTGAAGCGTCGAGACCGAGAATCAAGAATCACAAGTTTAGGCGTGTCAATGTGAAGAATAAGCGCCATAATGCGTTTCGTATTTTTAAGACGTTAAATATATTTTTATATAAAAAATAGATTTTTTAATATATTATAAAAAAATAGATTTAAAAAAAAGGGGGAGGGGGGATTAGGGGGGGATAATGCGCGCCTAGGCGCGCATTAGTCACTCCTAGGCGCGCCTTTTAGATGGAAAACGCGTTTTTCCCGCATTTCTCGAATTCGACGCGGTTTGGTCACGCGTCGTGCCTAGGCGGCACGTTTTCACGTTTTTTAAAACATGGGTCAATAGGTGTGAGCCCCACCTGGGCGTGCCAAACTCATTTCTTGAAACTTACCACTCCCACCACAAAGTTCCCCAATATTAAGCTTCTCCAAAATCTCGGCTTGGTAACTTGTTCGAAGAGCATCTACACGCTTACATGATACACCCACCAAATTCACAATAATAGCAAGTATATTAAAAAAATCACCAAGCATATTATTCCTAGTGCCATTGAAACAACTGCCTACTGAAGTTGGTGAGCAAAGTAGTGGACATACATTGCATGTGGGTTCTCTCTTAAAATTAAAGTTTTCAAACCATTGAACTCACCTGACATATTGCTTGCTCCATCATAACCTTGACATCTCAGACTAGATATGCTCAACCCATGAGTAGAAAACATTGCATCAATGGCATCCTTAAGTGATTTGGCACAAGTATCGGCGGCCCAAAAAATGCTCCTTCACGACCCCGCTTTGGTAAACAAACCCAAAATAACTGCCATTTGTTCTTTTATATAATTATCATGAACCTCATCAACCAAAATTGAAAATAAACAATCACCCATCTTATTGATAATAGCCCTTACTGTCTCTATGGCACAACAATTAACCAAGTCCTTCTGGATCTTTGGTGAAGTCATTTGGTCATTTCCAGGAGCATTAGTGAATAATACCTTTTTTACTTCCTCACAACGAGCTGCATACCAGTCTAGTCGCTCAATTAGATTTCATCTATTAAGAGACGCTTTGGATTCATCGTGGCCACGAAATGACAATTCTTGCATCAAAAGGAATCTAGTACAATCTAGCACCGCAGTCAATCTCGTCCTACAACTTTTTTTGTTGACTATTACTTTGACTTGAAATAACATAAGAGGTACTCTGCTTTTGATTCATCAAGTTGGTACACTTTGTAAAAGCTTGATTATGAGCACTATCAAAGAGACCGACATGATCTTTCAACGTTTGTTTATGCTTCCAATCCCTAAAGCCGATTTTAGTGAATATATGTCCACCCCCTCTATCGGGTTTGAACAAGTAGCAATGCAAACAATACGCCGCATCTTTTCTATACTGTACTCTAACCAATGAAGTTCAGAGAACCACTCTTTCCGAAAACATCTATCATCATTCCCTATCTTTCTTCTTGGAAAGTCATGTCCATATGGTTGACAAGGACCTTTCTCCAAGTATGTCATCCTAACATTATCTCTGATATTGAGATCGTATGAGTCAATGGGGGGCGTTTTCCTTGATCAGATACAAGATCATCTCTGTTGAATTGAGATCGGGACTTCTTTGTGCTATTTAATAACTCTTGTTCTCGACTAGAATCAGTTGCGGGACTAGATGCACAACTAGACAAAGAAGAACTAAGTATGGACTTTCGTTTCGGTTGAAAAAATCGCTCCATAATCTGCAAAATGCCCCAATTTATTTTTCAATTAAAATGATTAAAAAATAGTTTACACATAGTTTAACTGAGCCAAACATTTTCTTCATTAATTCTTTTTATTTATCCCTAATTTCCTAAAAACCTAAATTACCAAAATCCCCAATATTCTTATATTCACAAATCACAAATCTGAAATCCCTAGCCAGGTTGCAGGCGCAATATTCTTAGATTCACAAATCACAAATTTGAAATCCCTAACTAGGTTGCAGGCGCAATATTCTTAGATTCACAAATCACAAACACATTACAATTTAAAATTACACATTCATAATTTCATATAATCATATTATATAAACAAAAACAAAAGAACAAAAACTTAAAAGTCAAACCTGGATTAACTAAATTAACAAACAAATTAACCATAAAAAACAAAACATAAAGACACTAGAGAATAGAGAAGAGGACTGGACGAGACCTAGAGAACTCAGAGAACTGAGAAGCTGCTGGCTGCTTGCGTCTCTGCATGCCGCCGTGTCGGTGCTGGTCCTGCTAGAGTGCTGGTGCGAAGAAGCTTCCAAGCTGCTGCCCGCCTCACTACCTCAGCCGTGGCCCGTGCGGACGTGCGGTGCTGGTCTGTTGGAAGCCTGCAACTGGTGGTGCAGCCACAGCCCACAAATAAGCTTCGTCTGCTTTGAGCCTTCGCTGTTGTCTCTCCCGCCTCACCGCTTCTCTCTTTTCGTTTGGGTAATTGCCAATTGGGTTTGAATGATTGAATCAATTGGGAATTTGAGATTTTGATTTTAGATTTGGACCTTGTAGAAATGGGTTGGTTGCAAGCCATTGGGCCTTATTGTTTAAAAATAAAAGACCCAAGCTCAAAACAAAGTTACAAAGGAAAAAAATAAAATTTTTTTTTGGCTGATCATCTTCATCGCCGGCTCTGCAATTCTTCCCGATGGACTTCAAGGTCCCCACGGACGCAGCACAGGCAGCCGCAGGAGTTGGCCAGGTACTGGGTCCGCCCCGGCTACCTTTAATTAAATTGATAAAACCTACCCACGAACTTACTTTTCCGTACAAAATATTATTGATTTTGAGTATTTATAATTTTGAGAGATACATTTTTGTTGAAAACGTAAAAAATATTAATGAAGTTCCTACAAGTTTCCAAGGCATGAGTTATTATAATTACTTGTTCATTAGAATAATTAAAATAATATTAAAAATAAAAAAAATATTTATTATGATTAGGTATATCTAGGCTCGAAATGTTTGAAACTTGACCTCCACGCCTTCACGTCTTACACCTTTTAGATACTTGGTTGAGGGTAAATTTAATCTGGATTAAAAAAGTAAAATGACATACTTTTGAATGAAAAATCGGAGAACGCTATCCGCGTGACCTTAGAGCATGTAGTTCTGGATTAAAATGACATACTTTTAAATGCACAATTTTTCCTTTTTAATCTTATCCCGTACTATGCAATAAGCCAATATGTAGGGATAAATTCATTCTCCATTTCTTTTCTTTTCTTTTTTTTTTTTAATGATAAAATTTCATGTAACCTAAAGCTTGTTTGACCTTGAGAACAAAAAAATTCTCAAGGATTATTGTTCCTTAAACTATAATATTTTTCTTCCAGAAAATGTGAATTTCAGGCTATCTAAATAGTAAATATTGTTTGCAGCTCGGCCAACTTCAGTTTCCTTCCAATGAGCATATTACAAGCTTGGCAAAAAAAAAAAGCTCTTTCCTCATTTTCTAAAATTTATTTTTCTTCATACTTATTTTCAATCACACATTTTATGAGATTCACAATTTTTATCAACTTTTCAATTATACGTTCTATCAATTTTTACCTAAACGAGACGGGCTAAATGTATTGCAATCAATTGCTCCTCATCATCAACAAACCATGATCCACCAACAGTAAACTAAAATATTCTTCTAATTCCATCGCAGGGGCTTGCAATTCAGGCATACATTTTCTTCTAAGATGGGGTTAGAAGAAGACATCAATCATTTTAGACACCCAAATGTTTTGGTTCCAACTTGGTCACTCGAATTTCTTTCTGTTTTTACCATCAGTAAGGTGCTTTTGATTGCGAGTATAAAATTTGCATGGAAATAAAATAAATTATAGAGAATAAAACAGCCCATAATTTATTTATATGCAAATTATTAATTAAATGCGTTTGAACAATTTAATTTTCAGCCTAGAAAATTTTATACATGTCCATTTTTTATTTTTGGATAAATGAGAGAGATAATAGATGGGAGAGAGAAAAAGAGAATAAATTACCTGAAAAATAAAAACTTCCTCTCCCTAAAGAAAATATTTTCCCTATTTTTGAGAAAAATATGATCATGTGATTAAGCCCCTGTTTGACACCCATTTTTTCTCATTCTCATTTTTCTTCTTTTTCTTCATTTCATCAACAGATTCTATCAATGAAATAATACTACACATAATACTACACATAAACCCAAAAATTCTCATTACTTTTTAACTACACATTCTTCCATCAATCACTACTCCAGAATTTCTTTTTTGTCAAAAATGGGTGTCAAACGGGGGCTAAAAGTTGAAAAAAAATTTTATGAAAAAAATTGTCAATTAAACACTTTAAAAGTAAGAATTTAAGTGCGTGTCTGGAGGAAATTTTCAAAACCAAAATTTTGACCGTTGGTCAACTAGGGCCCACATATGAGAGATTTGGTCAAGAAAAGTGGCCGAAAATTGTTGGAAATGGTGGCCAACGGTAGGAAAATGGCTGTCCAACGATAGAAATTTTACTATTAAGCATTTCCAGACAGGCGCTAAGTTATAAAATGACATTTTTCATGAAAAATAAAACCAATCAATCACACTCTCAGTCAACTTCCGCTGCAAAAATATCCATAATCGAAGTAGGGTCATTTAGGTTCACTGTCCACGGCAGTTTCATTTTAGAGGATTTAGGGAATCAAAATTCTTCAAGTAAAACAACAGAAGTATTATGCACCAGACGTAGATTAGAAATTCTAATTCCATAGTCACCTTCAAACAAAATAATTCTCTTGATTACACGAAGAAGCTCATCTCCTCTGCACAAGTTCTAAACGTCAAATTATCACTATCGCAGGTAAAATGACCACAAAAAGGAGCAAGAACAACAAAGAACACAACACCTTTAGCCATAATAATTACAATGATCAAATTGGATGGAGGAGTTTCACTGATACTATACTATATCTGCACTTCTTGATGATGTGGATCCAAATTATCTTCATTCGTTACTGAGCTTCTCCTTTGTGGTCTGATGTTATTTTGTTCTTGTTCCTTTTCGTTATCACGTTCTGCTTGTTCATCGGAATGTACATCCCCATTTTCCGGCACAGGCAGATTCCCGTTCTCTGGCATGCTCTTGGAGTCCACATTATGTACTTGTTTTGGTAGTGCTCTTGAGGGAGAGGTTGCCAATAAACGATTGATCCCATCAAACAAATTCTTAGCATCTGCAATCAGAGCAGCCCCGCCAGGGTAACAGCGACCAAAGCAGGTGACGCAATGTGGAAAAGCAACCTGAAAAGAATTCGCACAGAAATTTAATTTGTTGTATAAATAAAAAAAGAATGTCTGGTTGTGCTTAAATTTTATTTTTTACTTTCTACAGAAGGTTTTGTTAGAAAAAGAAATAACTTCAACAATCATGATTGGCGAAAAAGTAAGTTTGACTTGCTTTTAAGCACGGCCAATGTTAAACCTAAAAGATGGACATAGTAATAATAAACTCACTTCGATAAATGCTTGGCAAAGCTTAAGGAAAAGAGAAGATTCATTGTCTCTGAGCATCCTAGTTGTTTTGTATCTCAATAAAGAATCAGAAACAGCCTGCAGTCCTTTAACTAACTCTTGAGCAAGCACGTTTTTCAAACTTAATGGAGCACAAGGACGTAGTTCATTCATCGCTGCTGATACACCTGCCACCACCAGACAGCAAGTGCAATTAACACCAATCATTAGTTATGACACAGAGAATGCATAAAACACTTCCTAAATAAGACTACCATATTTAGGTAACAACCATAATTTACTCAAAGTCTACAAAGAGGTTGACCAAACTTTAGAGAATCTTACCATTTATAAAAACAGCAAGAGGGGGATGCTCCATAAGATTAGGAGGAGGTGTAACATCATCCTGATTTTCTTCACCAAAACTATTGGCTGGAAAGCCAACTGCTGGTAATGGGACCCAACGATGAGAATCCAACACTACCTGGAATGGATTAAGACAAACATATTACAAAATGGATTATTGCAGGCAGACGAATAACATAAGAACATTATACTTGTGAAATAATATTTTTGTCATTGGTTTACCTGAAAATTCTCAACAGCTACACTCATATTCTTGGAGAATAAATTAAGGACTGCTCTGTTATCATCCAAAGACATGTATAGTGAGAGTTATTTCAAAACAAGGGAATAATTAAAGGAATGTTGAATGTTAATTTACTCTTCAAATAGAGGTGGAAGCAGGCTGCGAAAATCTAACCCAACCCAGCCGAGACCCATGGCACAATACTGGCAACCACAAAGATATAAAGGTTATCATCAAATTAAGATAGAACATCTTGCGATATACAGAAGCTGGTTAGGATACCCAACATAATAAGAAGCAATCGTGGAAACACAAAGTTATAAACCTATTTGATTCAGAGGCATCTTTTCCAGTGCAAGGATATTCAGTTCATCTCAGGCAGGATAAGAGAGATAGTAATTGACTGTACAATGTATATTGATAATTTTTTCAAACTATCCAGACCATCAAAGAAACACACAATTACTGTAGATATCCCCATCAAGACATGTAAGAAAATGCAAGGCACAGGAAAGCTCCATCTTTTTTTATGCTTTCTTCTTATTTTGGTTTTATAGTTGGGGGTTGTTTTTTTTTTTTTTTTGGGGGGTGGGGGGGGGGGGGGGGAGGGGTAATAAATGAATAAGCATGATGATGTGAAAGTCAATGATGATAGGTACTCGCCATGCATTGATCTAGAATGTTCGACAAGGATCCTCCTTCACTTATCTTAGGGAGCATGACTTTAAGAGTTTTGAGGTGAGAGGCAATTTGATGCAAGGCCCAGTTGAAGAGAAGCCCGCCATCATGATTTTCTTCACTTCCTGATGTATCATCCGCAAATATGGCTCGGTATTGATTAACGACATCAAAAAGATGCATTCTGTGACAATTTATCATCCCTTTTAAATATTCATATGGATTCCTCTGGTCTAAGTCATCAAGTATTCCAGTAAGCCATGATTCACGGCATCTCAAAAACTGCAAAGGAGCTTGATCAGAAACTCAATGACGAATACATCTAAGGCCAGAATGTACAAGTAAAAAGAAATGGTAGAATCAAGTAACGACAATGTATGAAGTCTTGATGTAGCAAACCTGTAGGCGCATTTCGTACTCACTAAATACTCCTATCCTACGTAAGTATCCAATGATGCGAAGGCATTCCGGCAACTGCAGGCACAAATATATATGCAATCAAGCCTTAAAACTTCAACATGCTTAACAACCAACACAGTAGTTGAGATATGTCAAGGAACCTGGACGTTTGATCTGAGTTTTTGGAGAAGCTGAGTAAGAAGAGACTGGATGGTCTGCCGAACTTCTGCAGCAAGAGCCTGAATCACTGGAATTCTTTTTTTGAAGGAAAACAAAGAGAAGAGTGCCTTCATAAATACGTTGACAGGATAAAAAAAATGTGTGTTGATGAGTAGAATTAGAGACAGAACTAACTTTGGGTGCATTGTTGTAAGTTTTACAACATATGCTTCTAAGTCAAGAGCTTCATCATAATTCCCGTTCCGAACGCATCTACCAAAAGATAAAATTCAACCGTTACAGCATTAAATATATAAGATAAATAATAAGGGAAACAAACAAGTTTACAGATGTACGTGTCCATAAGCTGAGGAATTTCAAGCAAGTCAAGCAAAGTACTACTATTGGCAAGCAAGGTTTGGTTCATCTTCCTCTTCTCTAATATTTGTTCCGCTGACTCTAGAAACTCAGTGCAACCAGAAGTTAACTTTGGGATTTCAGCTATCTGAAAAACAAGAAATGAAGCTACAATGAACTTAATCTTTTCAATTCTTAATATTCTCCCCATTAGCATTGAAGAGCAGTGAAAAAAACCAATTATTTTGATTAATACTAATTTGAAGTCACTGGTTCGAAAAGCTAATATTCACAGTGGATCACTCTTTAAACTACAAGGTCAACACATATTCAAGGTAACAACCATTTCCTTGTGCCATTCATGCCAACATTTGCTACAAATTCAACCTTCTTCCACTCCCAATATTCCCATTTAGTTTACTCAAAGCATCAATTGACTTGTTAACAATGCAACAGGTTCAAAAGAATAAAGTTGGATCAACAATTTGCAAACATAGTAGTTAACATAACAAGCTTCCACCTTTATTTTGCTCACACAACTATAAACTGCATTAAGAATGCAGCGGACTTCTCACAGTGTTTGCAACAAAAATAGCAATAATTTACACTGTCCCATTGGAGAACTGGTGAACTTCTTATACTGCACTGCCCAACAATCAAAACTAACTAGCACACCAATATAAATGTGCATCTGTGTACTATAGAAAACACCGATCTTTTTATTTTTTCCCCAAATTAGAAGTCTTCATGTGGGAAATAATGATGGAAAAAACCCTTAAACAAAATATACCACAATAATTCCCTTCACAACATTAACCTACCTAAGTTTCCGACCGTAACATACATCACAGCAATCAATAATTACTACTGCTCAGAATATAACCCATAAATAGCATTATTTCAATAAGCACTACCATTTTCCATCACGAATTAAATTAAACGAGAAACAGTACTTCATTTTATTAAGAAGAACCCTTCACACAGGATCTTATTCCACATCTTCACCCATAGCTAGCATTTTATTTCAATCATATTGCAACTCAATATCGATAATTATCTCACATTACAATCATAGTTTAAATTGTATAAATCATAAGATATAATCGCAAACTGAAATTAAAAAAAGGAAACAAAAAAAATCTACCAGAGATTCAAGATGTTTATCTATAGAGGCTCTCGGATCTCGAGCAACGCATCGGCTGCTGCAATGAACGCGCGATAATTCCCCACAGCCACCTCCTGCATCTGCCTCCGAATTCTCTTCGCATCTACCCTCAATAGCTCAGGCTCCTACAACAGTCAGACCAAAAAACCGGAAGTCCAATACATAAACGAAAAAATATATAAAAATGTGTTTGTTTGTGAGTTGAATAATGTTGGAACCTTGTGGAGGCGATCGAGAGTAAATGAAAGGAGTTCGGAGACGTATGGCTGCTGAGAAGCGGAAGCAAGAGGGAGAAACCCCGCCATCGCCGTCTCATCGTTCGCCGGACCTTCCAGTGACTCCATTGTAGGCATTTTGAGAGCTCAAAATCATATAATTTCTGCACTCGCGCTAAACTAAAGAGGAGATCTGTACAGTGGTTTTTTAGATCTTTCCAAATTGGGGTCTAGAAAATGAATTTTATGCTTTATGGGTGTAACTGAATATTTTGAAAGTATTCGAGGATCACATTGTAAATTTGAAAAATTGCACCATTGCTTGGAGTTTATGACCATTTTGATCTCAACATTTATATTTTTCCATTTATATTTATTATTTTTTGAAGTATTATCTATTGTATCAACTTTTCTTTTGACATGAATAAAATGATTAGAAGTTTTGCTTTCATCAGCATTAATTATTCATCGATATACTAGCGTGTTCATATTGTTGTATTGTATCCTCTTCCTTTTCCTTGTGTCCTAGCCTCCCTCCAATATATTGCATCCTACTTTCTCCCTTCTTATGTTCACCGATGGAATCGGAAAATTATTTCAATTCAAACACGACAAGTCAAAGTGATACATGTTGAATTATTGAAAATCAGCGATTTAGAGTCTTGGTAAGAGCAAAGAGAGAGGAAGACAGGGGGAAAGTTGGGTTCGATTTTCAATTTGTAGGTATTATTTGTTGATGATTCCTCCATTGCATTATAACATTGATAACAAAGAGCAACGATAAGTGATAACAAAAGAAAGAATTTTGAATTCGACTTCCACTAAACATCAAGGAGTACATAGCTATTTCTCAATTCTTCATAACATACAAATTAACCTTGAGATGATTCATGTGTGAAAAATTTATTTGCTATATGTATTTTATAATTACAATACATAAATAAATCCTAGAATACCCAAAATACATGACAATTAATTGTGATATTCATGACAATTAATTGAATCACAAAGGATAATTAAGGTGTACAAAATGCAAAGGGACAAATAAACAATATAAAGATCATATACATTGCTACTAAAAGGTTTTTCTAGCTTAATATGCACTCCCAAGGATTGCTCTTTGATTCTTCAAACTCTCCACCATTATAATACAACTTTTAGTCACCTAAGAAGTGCAAAACTTGAAATAAACAACAGCAAGAAATAAAAAATGGATTCCCGATTGGGAATAGAAGCAGCTTTTGAAGCATAGAAATAGTAGTAAGGATAAGGATAATTCTTTGGTACACCAAGACTGGGTGACTGATTCCCTGGAGTGTATATGATTTTGGGGGGAGGAGGTGGAGGGCTCTTGTCCAATGAAATATAAGCTGGCGGTGGAGGGCAAGTCGGACGATGAGGAGGTGGTGGTGGTGGTGGTTCCGGTAGTGAAAATGGCGGTGGTGAGCCAAAATAGTATGGCTGCGGTGGCGAGTGGTGGTGGACTGGTGGCTGTAGCGGTGGCAGCGGCAGCGGCTTTAAATTGACTGGTGGGGGTGGGGGTGAACATATGACAGGGCATGTTTCACAGTCACTAATGCATAATAAACCTGCTTCTGGCATGCCTGTTTGATCCTCAGATTTTGCTATGGATAACATGATCAAGAAAAGAAAAATCCATTTTCTTGACATGAATTCAAGAATTCTGGGATTTTTCATCTGATTTTCTTTAGGAAAGGTGACGGAGATTCTGTGTATGCTTTGAGGGTAACAAGGCTATAATCTATAGATTAGATAGTCCGTGCCTTTTATCATTTTCAAGCTTGTCTATGGCTCATTCAAAAAGTTCAATTTAGATGCTTTTCCAAGTATTAAAGAATTCAATCAGGTATAAATAACATACCTTTTTTTTTTTTTCTAATTTTAAAAGCAAGCCCAATTTAAAATAATCTTGAAATCACTACTAAATAAAAGAGGCAGTTTTCATTTCACTGTTCACGTTTTCGTCCTACTGGAAACGACGTCGTTTTCACTCGTTCTGAAAACGACGTCGTTTCGTGAATGAATTTAAAAAAAAAAATAATATTATAGAGATAAAGTTGAGAGGGATAAAATAGGAATGGACGCTTATTTTCCTGTATTTAGGTTTTCATTCATTCCCTTCCGCCGTTCTCTCCTCGGTTAGGGTTTCCACTCCCGCCAGCTCTCCCGCCTCTCCTGCCTCTTCGATCTGCTGGTGTGTCTTCGTTTTACTGGTTTTTCTTTTGTGCTTTGTGGAGTTATTTCCATCTCCCGCGTCTCCTGCCTCTTCGATCTGCTGGTTTGTCTTTATTTTACTGGTTTTTCTTTTGTGCTTTGTGGAGTTATCTTTCATCTGAATATACATATTTTCTCGTTTGAAGGTCTTCAATCGCTTCCGCTGTTCACTCCTGTCTCTGTCGAGGTTTTACATCGAGGCGGTGGTTGCGTGTACCCCAAACGCTGGCTCTCCTACCTCTTTGATGTACTGAGTTCGGCTTCCTTTTATAGTTTTATTTCTGTACTTTATAACGTTGTTTTATATTTGAGTGTTGGATTCGCTATATTTGTGGACTTTTTTGTTATTGTCGCAACCATTGTCGAGAGAAGGAGAGAGAGCAAGAGCAGTTAGGGTTTCGGTATCAAAAATAGGAGAGATCTCGACCCTTTGTCTGCACCCCCCAGTCTCGCTGGCTTGTAGAACGAGAAGATAATTAGCTTAGCCTCCTTTGTTTTCTGATAAAGACTTTGATTCCTTCGTAGGCTTTATGTCTGCAGATCAACAAAGTACACGAAAACTGTGCACAAATTTGAGTGTTATAGCGGTGAGAAAAGCTGAAACAAACTCTCCACTCACACAACTCTGAATCCATTTTTTGTACTTGAAAATCCATTTTTGATTCTTTAATGAGTACATTTTCTCTTTACATCGATAAGTTACCTAAAATTTGCATTTCCTTTAATGAGTAAAATCCTGTCTATATTATTACAAATGGAGTTTGCAATATGTTATAATTAATGCCCATTCGGAACTATATATTGCAGTGTTTACACGAGACCTGTTCCTGTTATTCATGTATCGGTTTAGTTTATTGTGTGTTAGAATTCTTGATTTTTTTTAACTACCTATCCCCTTCATATGATTTAATTTCATTGATCTGTTTTTCATTTTTCATTTACGAAGTGGAGATGGAATATATAACAAATAAATCTCACAAGTTTCCGTTGGTTTAAAATGCAGGCCGTTACATGCGCGCGCGCCCACACACACACATTAAAATCTGTTGTATGAACTATCAAATGATTGAAGTTTGAAGGTCTGCTGCTGTAAGGCATCCTTCCTGGCGGTAATGTTGATATTTCTTGCATTTAATTTATTTTTACTTCATGCTATTAAAATATGTATCATATTTTTCGTTGAATCCTGTGACACATTTTGACATCTCTAAGTAAACATATAATGAGACATAGTGTGCTTTGGGCAATATGTATTTATTTAGTATCGATTTCCCATTATGCACTGTAGATAATTTTATGCACCATAGAGAATTGTTTATTAAGAATAGATTTAGTATTGATTTCCAATCATGCATATTTTGTTTCCTGATTTTTTTTACATGAGACTTGTTTTTATTATTCATATATCGGTTTAGTTTATTGAGTGTTAGAATTCTTGATTTTTTTTAACTACCTATCCCCTTCATATGATTTAATTTCATTGATTTGTTTTTCATTCTTCATTTACGAAGTGGAGATGGAATATATAACAAAAAAATCTCACAAGTTTCTGTTGGTTTAAAATGCAGACCATTACACATGCGTGCGCCCACACACACACACATCAAAATCTGTTCTATGAACTATGAAATGATTGAAGTTTGAAGGTCCGCTGCTGTGAGACATCCTTCCTGGAGCTAATGTTGATATTTCTTGCATTTAATTTTTTTTTACTTCATGTTATTAAAATATGTATCGTATTTTCAATTAATCCCAGGACACATTTTGACACCTCTAAGTAAACGTATAATGAGATGTAGTGTGCTCTGGCCAATATGTGTTTATTTAGTATCAATTTCCCATTATGCACTATAGATAATTTAATGCACTATAGAGAATTGTTCATTAAGAATAGATTTACTATTGAGTTCGAATGATGCATATTTTGTTTCTTGACCTTTTTTACCTCCTGAATCACACGTTCTTAGCCTGTCTACTTAACTGATTCATTCTTTTATTTTTCTCATGCATGGGATATATCATATGATTACCATATATCATCAGTCAATAGACTTGGCACAACATGATAGCTAATGAACGATCATTATTAGTTCATGTGTAGAAATGTTGTTGTTTTCCAGTGTTTAATAATGTTATTTTTACTTTCAATGTTTTTTATTTGTTTTGAACCTCTTTTGTCACAATTCTTATTGTGAATGTCATGAACAAATTCAGTTTATAACATATATGGGATTATTTATGTAAATCAAATTCTTGTTCTGTGTCGTTCTTATTTATTTTATTTAATGAATCCTTTTTGTAGATTCTTTAGCCTCTTTTGTGTATTTTTAATTTGTTGATAGATTTATTTTGATTTGGATATGATTTTATAATCTTATCTATTTTTTTCCCTTTTGCTTCAACAGGTGGAGAATGTTGGCTAGAGTCGCATGTGGCAGATTAAAAATTTTTGTGGCTTTCCATTATGTAAAGATGCAGTCATCCTTTTTTCCCCTCTCTTTTCTACACCTCTTCTTCTTCTTTCGCACAAGACTGAGATTTTGTTATCCTTCCAACTTTGAATTCTCTTTGTATCTCTATCTGTGCTCCACATTTCTCGATTATTGAACAAACTTTACTTTCCTGCCTTATATTCCCTATTTTATCTCTCAATTCTTTCTTAGATCTCAGCCGTTTGCCTTGTCGTTTTCACTCCAACCTTCTAAACCCTCGTGGCAGATTACACTACTTATGAAGGTGAGTAGTTAATTTTACTTGAAATCATCTTGGGATTTTCATCTTTTAAGCTTTTATTTGTGTTTCGCATAACTAAAGTTTGATTTTCTTAAAAATTTATCGGAAGTTTTTCAGTATGTATGCCGTTGCACCCGAAATTACCTAAACCACCCCGTAACATATATGAAACGGAAATTTACTTTATGATTTCTTTAATGTCCAAGTTGAACAAATATTATGCTGATTTTTTGCTTTGAAATAAACTTTTCTGCCTGTGAAATTCAGTAAAGGGCTAACGACAACTACTCTGCAAGGATGGGCACAAAATGTACCTGATCGGTTCATTGAGAATGGTAGCTTGGGTAATGTTTTGCGCTGTCATTTATAATTTTCACGTGTCTTATATATTTATTATCTATAGATCGGTTTCGGATTATCTGTTTATAAATTTCAGTATTTATAAATTTGTCAATTTATTTTGCAGTATCGTATGATTTTGACTGGTCATTCCCTCCAAAATCATTTCCTGAATTCCAATTGCTTTTGCTGCTCCATGCACTGTCCCCGTTTTCCACCAAGATCATCTCTGTTCCACGTCAAGACCAATTACTTTGACCCCATCAAGTAGTTGAGCCTCGAGGTATTATTCCACATCTAGACCAACTACTTTGACTCCCATCATCCCGCTTTATTCCCATTAGATCTTCCATCCTACTTGTTCTATGAGGATCCCCCATCTTTCTTTCTTATTCCATGAAGATGGGGGCACAAAATGTATCTGATCGGTTCATTAAGAATGGAAGCTTGGGTAATGTCTACTTGTCATTTATAATTTTCACGTGTCTTATGTATTTACTATCTATAGATCGGTTTGAGATTATCTCGTTTTATAAATTTTAGTATTTATAAATTTGTCAATTTATTTTGCACAATGTACCTAAAGATCATTTTGACCATCGTTCCCTCGAAAGTGATTTCCTCAATTCCAATTGCTTTTGCTGCTCCACACCGTCCCGTTTTCCACCGGCATCATCCGTTCCACGTCAAGACCAATTACTTTGACCCCATCCAAAGAAGTTGAGCACGAGGTATTATTCCACATCTAGACCAATTACTTTGACCCCATCATCCTCGCTTATTCCCATTAGATCTTCCATCCTACTTGTTCTATGAGGATCCCCCATCTTTCTTACTCCAAATGGTGTCTGTTTAGCCCGAGTTATATGGCCGCCGAATTTCCTGTAACTTGAACGAATTACTTCTCTGGATACACACAGTACGAAGATTAAATGGTGAGTTTATCCTTTCATTGCTTAACTGTGAGCTTGAAGCTGAAAACAAGACATAATTGTTAAATGCAATAATTTATAAGGTTGATTTGAAGATAAGAATAAAGTAGAATATCTTACTGCTCTATGCTTATGATTTCGCTATTCCATACTCAATAAGGTTGACTGAAATTGGTGATTTACGTTTATACCTTTTCGAACAAATGAATCTCAAGGCATGCTATTTTACAAATTTTAAAACGCATTGTTTGAACTTCTTTAATCCCAATCAACACATGCTATTTTACAACAGAGTGTATTGTGGTGGCCTGGAAGGCATGACAAGGTAGTTACGATGAGGATACTATCTTTACGTTCCTGGAGCATGTATACTTCAAAGAAGATCAACTGTATTGCTCATAAAATAACTTATTGTGTGGTATGTTAGCTAAATGATCGTGCATCTTTACATCGTGGAAAGCCACAATTCAATGTACTAATTTTTCGAAGGATTTCCTTTGATTTGTATTTAACTTTATAACAAGTTACTGCGTACATTTGACATTTATCATTAATATTTTGTCATCGTTTATGTGAAATATATGTGGGTTATTGTACCTTGATTTATATTTTTTCACCCCGATTTCACATGTTCAGCATCTGATAAGAGTTATTATTACTGGAAAGGGACCATAAGATCATCATACTGGCCTTGTCGCTTTTGATTTTTTGGTCTAATTCTTATTCAGTTCTTGCTGCAAAATCTAAGTACAATCAAAAGAATCTTCAGGCATGCTCCATCACGAAAATATTTTTTTTCCATATATTTTTTTTAAATAAATGTATGCATATGTGTTCTGTAAAGATAAATATTAAATTTTTAAGCCCAAGTACAATTATGTAGCAATTGTTCGTAATCTCATATGATCATATTCGATTTCAAAAATTGTGATAACATGATTGAGTGAAAATTGAAACATATCTGTAGTTGGGCTTGTTTACATATTCATATTTTTTTCCCAATATTTTATTTTTCGGTTTTGTTAATTTAGCACTCTAATATTTTCTTCTTTTTTTAAAACAGGTTCAAGTATAGTTAAAATTGATAAAGGTTCCTCCAGCCAACTATACTAACAATCACGTTTGATTTACTTTACAAAATATCTAAATTTGTATTACTTTTAAAACTACATACACTACTAATAAATAAATATATATTCTTGTCTGCCCATGCTTTTCTCAATCTTCCCTATTTTAAGTCACAATTTTGTAGAAACTTCTTTCTCTTTCATGTAGACACACTATACATTACTTTATACTGTACACTGATGTCAGTGTACTGTCTGACACATATATAATAATCTTTTCCACTGATTTTTGCTTCCTTTTTTATGGTACAAAACAGTATGATAACAGGTACTATATAATACTTATAATTTCAAAGTTTGCTTATTACATACTATATAAGGCTAACAACACGCATCATAGAAAATATTGCTTCTATCTTCTTCTTCAGAGTTTTGTTATTGCTTCGAAAATCAGGTATGTAATTTTCTGCTTATTTAATTCAACATATTATTGTTCTTGAGTTGTTTTTTTATCAGTTCTTTTTCTCTCCTATCTTCATTCTACTTAAGTTAATTTATAATAGCTTATAGAAACACAAAGAAACAAGAAAAAGAGAACAAATCATTGCCTTGTATTTCTTCATTTCTTTTCCAGTTCTATATAAAGATTTAAGGCTATGTTTCTCTTATTTGTTTTACCTGAAAACAACTTCTATTTTTATTTCAAGGAAAAAAATCATTCTAACTACTAAGTTTGATTGTAACATACTATGAAATCATCCACACACAGTTTTTGTCTTCTTCCTTCATAGTTCTATTTCAAATATCAAGTTTATAATTTTTTTTTTCTTTAACTCAACTTACCTCTTTAGTTATTTTTTTTACTGAAATTATAGCTTATAGAAACATAAATAAAGAATAGAAAATTAGAAAATGATGTTGTCTTTCTTCATATCCTATTCCATGTAAAGATTCTATATCATACTTATCTAATTTGTTTTAGCTAAAAAACAAACACTTCTATGTGTTCCAAAAAAGTGCACTGTAAAATATATTTTTTATTCACTTACCAGCCACATCTTTTCTGACTACTCTTAACATCATGGATCAAAAATTCAGTCTTATCACTGACATTAGCCCCGGACAAAGAAACTGGGCGTCCAACGTTGTAGTTGCTGAAAAAACATCTCCAAAATTATCACAAAATGGCCAGACCAGATACCAACACATGATTCTCATGGATGAAAAAGTAAGTTTTAGTACACATTTACGTAAATCTCTGCTTAACACATTTATATTTATTGTTGTTATTATTACAGGTGTGTTTGCAGTTGCCATAGACTTGCGCCCCAAACGTCTAATCCATACAAGAGATGGTTCGGAAACATATGTGCAGGATGTCGTGCTCATTGACAAGAAGTTAGTAACATCTTTATTCATTTTTTACACAGCACATTTCACACAAAACAATATTATATAGTGATTGATTCTCCAAATTTTCAGCTTCCAAACAATTCTGCTGACAATGTGGGATGCCTTTGTTGAAAATGAATGCTCTACAATTGCACAGAACATATCTAAGAAGCCAGTTATCATAGGACTCCACTTAAAAGTATCTTCATTCGACGGTAATTCAACTATTGCTTTGTCACTGCAATTAAAGTATCTTACCATCTTCCTGCTATACATAATGTTTACTAATGGAAGGACTTTTTTTTAGGGCTGACACTATCCACAAGACCACATAGTTGTTTCTTCATTGATCATAAATTTGAGGAAGTGGAAGAGATGAAATCATGGTAACTAAACAATTTCTTTCATCTGTATGAATTATTATATAGAATCTCTGTCATCAAATGTCTCCAGCATTACACTTTCTTTAGCTATACATTATTGTATATTGCATAAGTAACTTCCAATGTTGAACATTAGCTTATTCATCCTGTAAGTGACATTCATATATCATATTTGTTTTGTTTTGCTTATCTTTAACTTTCCCATCCCGTTAATAACATTCGTAGAAGAGATTACTTTTATTTTGCTACCTTTTCTCATTCCATACCACGTTCTGCTAAGCAAACATCACAATTTAAGTTTATGTTACAAAATAGCACACGCAAACTTCATCGTTATCTAAGATGAGCTCCAACACTTGGTCTTTTCTCTCGATCTCGTACTTATAATTTTTGTCGTAAAGCCATCGACAATAAAAGTGTGAGATTGGATGAAATCACCGCACCGAAAGACTATAATTTATTAAGTCCTTCAAAGTTGTCACCTCCAAATTTAAAACAAATTTACTCAAATTGTGGAAATCCAATCTTCAACTGTTACGGTAATGTTTTATTTCTTATGTTACAAATTTATTTCATTATTTTTTTCACATCAATATGACCACATACCTCCACTAAACTTTCCTTCATGCCCTTTCAAAGAACAAGTATTTTCCGGATAAAAGCAAAGGCACACGTTCGGGCCTAAGAACACAAGCACGGTACTTGTCATGCAACAACTGCAACAGGGTTTCCAATGCAAGCAAAGCAGGAGAAATCTATTCCTGTAGATTTTGCAAATCTAACAGCTCAATTGCATCTCCAAGGTACACATTTCATCTATCAACACACTAAACAATAATTTCACCTCCTTCGTTTCCTTTGTTCGATTCAGAGTTGAAAATAATGTTCGTATCACGTCATTTTCCTCCATAAATTTCCAGTTTTGCTAACATCTGCATATACTACAGAGCCAGAGCTGAGGTAATCTTGGAGGACTCGACAGGAAATCTAAAGGCTTCAGTTATGGGTGAATGTGCTGAAACAATCTTGGGCTGCCCTACAAATGTACTCATGAAAAAGAATATCAATGTACTAATTATATTCAACACTGACAATTTCAATTTCCCTAACATATATATTCATTACCATTTCGTTGCTGATCAATTGTATCGTGTTTGTAGGACACTACCCTGTCTAATCATGAGGACATTCGCATAGATATTGACAATGAACATATCTTTTACATCAAAGCACTTCCAATGGCTGCTGGCTCACCATCAACAAAATGCACTGCTTATTCAAACTTCAAATACGAAATAATATTCATGCTTGATTCATCTGAAACATTTGCTGCTCCAGACATGGCATCTAATGATAAGGAAAAGGATAAAATCTCTCCTGAAGGCGTTACACCTTTCAACAAAATTGTGTTATCTCAGTCTCCACCCGCTAAGCGATCTCTATTCGAGAATCATGATGAGCAGCCCAACACGACGAACAAGAAAGCAGAAAAAAGAGTAGGAACCAAGGATGCTGGTCTTGTTGCTCTAAAAACTCCTTTGATGCAGTTTCAATCATGATGAATAAAGTCTTTTTTGCCTATAACTAAGTAGAAGACACTAGATCAATTAGCTTCCAATGCAACACTTGCTATGTTACACTTTGAGGATTTAGAATTTTGAAGTTGTATTATTTTTTGCACTCTAGTTTTTGCTTCCTGTATGGCTTCATGAATGTGTTAGCTGCTCAACTTGCTGAATGAATGACAGCAAAATGCTCACTGTGTAACAAGTATATTTTGTATGATCTATTGAAGTATCTTTTACTGTGTTGATATCTTTCTTTCTACCAGCAATTTTCTACTTAGCTTGTCCTCTATTTGCATTAATTTCAGTTTTAGATACTTATAATATCAAATATATTTCTTTTTCATTTTGTAACAAAAATTTCTTCTATTCCTTATATGTCATTCATGACTGTGCTTCCATCTATTTATTGTGGTATATATATGCAGTCACAACGCTAACATGTACAGGGAGCAAAATGCATGCACGTGCATCGCATGTGCCTTCACTAGTCATACTAAAAAATGGAGGAAAAAAGTGCCGAGAAACTAGCTTGTGATGTGTTTTCGACTTACGATTTCTTTATTATTTTTCACAAAAAAGCAAACGGGGTGTCTAACAATACCATCATCATCGAGTCACCAAAATGGTAAACGTTGTGCAGTATTTCGAAAAAAGTGATAATATATTTGGTATGTTAGACTGGACATGACTACATAAAAGAAATACGTGAAATGTTAATTTATTATTGTATTTATCGAAGTTACACGTTGAGATTATCATTACATTGATGACTTAAGAGAATAGGTTTAGTAATATATTTCTTATTAATGTCAAAAGGTATAGACATTTTTCCACATTGTATTATGCCTTTTCTCTTGACATAATCCACTTTTGTGGCATCAATACCGCCAAAGTTGTTTCCCACTTTATGCTGTCTGCTTTGCATATACTTTTCTTAGGGAGAAGAACTTTCCTATGTAAATCTTTTAGTCTCCAATCCTAAGCAAAGAATTTCATCTTTATCTGCAAATTTCAAAGAGGGAGCTGTTCCTAAATGTACACTTTTAAGTTCAAGCTATCTGCACTTTATGAATAAAGTAGGCAGACCTTGAGAAAATTTTGATTTAGTGTCCCACTTCTCTTGCTTAGATGCGGGTACGACCGAGGGCGACTTAAGATAGAAAAACTCATTCTCTCGACTTAACAAGAGCTCCCTTTTGGTTGTCTAAAAGTTCTTATTGGTATTTTAAATGCGTCCATCCACCACGTGGATGAATAATTATAAACTACTGCACTAAACTTTAGTTTCATCAAACCTTCCACGTTGTGTCACTTGATTAATTACCTTCTCCTTTTGACCACAATCTTCTAGGGGTCCAATGCAAGACACATATGTTCTCTTTCCCCTATATGCTTCCTGAAATTTCATTAGGAACCATTCCCATGAATTGTTGTTGTCTATGTTATAAATTCTAAATGCAAGTACAAAAATTGTCATCTAATGTTCCACCATACTGTCCATTTAGGTACGTACCATCAATCACAACAATTGGTACCTTTCTATATTATCCTTCCGGATTTCCCAATATTGTCTCCAATTCATGCTCTCGAGCCCTCCAAGCTTTCCCATAATTCAAATTCAAGCCATATGTCCTTGCCATATCATTTATAATAACCCCATAGTGTAAATTGTCATCGTGGATGCATACTTGTGCTCAGTGCAGTCTCCAACTATATTACTCGTTACTTGTCTACGATCACCCAAAACAATATTCATTGAGCAACAATGACTGTTTCTGATGTACCTTATTTTAAACACAACCGTTTCACCAAGTTTGAAAGCTCTAAATCTCCATGTGCAATTATCAGCTCCACGCTTGAGGATGTACAACTTGAATTCTGATCCTTTCATCAAATATTTTACGAACAACTTGAATTAAATTTCTACCAACTAGTTTCTTGGCATACTCCACGGGCTCTAGATCCCATATACCTTGCATGAACTTCTCAGTTGTCCACATATGTATCAAGTTTCCTTTTCCAGTCTCTCGAGAATCTCCAACATCATCCCTGCCATTAGTGATTCTTGTTCAGCAACAGTCTCAAGTAACTTCCAAAGGTTGGCCCCTTCTTCACCATAATGGTCATCACCAACAGATACTTTTCCCCTTTTGGAACACAGACATAATCCCATATGCGAGAACATATAAAAGAGATCAAGAATTAAGTAACAATTATTACTTCTTCTCAGTTTGTGTTTATTTCCATGGACAGACTGTCTGTAAGAATTAATTTTGTACAATTTTACGTAATCAACTGTTTATTTATCGTCTATGCATGTGTAAAGGAACTAGTTTGTTCTTTAGGAATCCCTTCCCTTGTGTGTTTTTGAATTCACTTGCAGTTCGTGTGATAGTTTTTGTCACGAGGCTTTAGAATCAATCCTTCATAGTTTCACTAGTTATATGCTTTGTGGCAGTTTCAAATTAAATGTTTTGTAGGGGAACACAGAGAGACAATCGAACGAAGTTGATAGCAGTGTTCTAAGATACGTGAAAATGCATTGTCTAGGCTTGATGCAGAGAGAGACAATCGAACGAAATTAATAGCACCATTTAGTAGTGCTCCACAAGATATGAAAAGGTGTTGTCTAGGCTTGTGGCGTTTTCATAACATCCTACATAATGGCAAGGTATGGAAAAGATAGTCAACTCCTCTTTAACCGTTTTATGCGGATCTAGGTGTCAAAAAGCATACGAACTTTCTTTGAGTCATATTTTAGACCTCGGACTATGCGGACCTAGGCACTAAATTAGTGTGTTACTTATTTTACCTCAAAAATGTTTTTGTGCTTTTAATTTTCAATTGTCTAGTTTTTGAAATTTTGGAAATTGTTCAATTCTAAAATTATTAAGTAATTATAGTATATGTGATTTTAATTGTTTGGTTCCTTTATTTTATTTATTTAATAGCTATAAAACAACTAAAAATAAGAAAATATCTTTTTTTTTTTTTTATGCCTAGAACTAGGCACCATTAGACTTGTAAAGCTTGAGACTCAATTTCATTACCTTACCCGGTTAGAACACTGCCATTTAGTAAGACTCAAAAGTTGAGAATAAAATATGCAACTTAGTGGGAGAGGAAAAGTAATGCCCCCGTTCTCTTTGTCGTTTTCAAGTCGTTTTCTATTTTAAATTTTTTAAAACAATGAAAATGCGTTCTCTATCTTATTTTTGAAAACACGTTTTGAAAAATGGAAAAAAAAATAACTAAAAACAGAAAATGACTAAAACATCGTTTTGGAAAATTATACAACAAAACAAGGAAAATTACAAAACACGGGAAACGAATTTCTCATTTCTCAACCTTCTCCCTCTCTCTCTCTTCCCCGATCCACAACCCTAAATCAATTTCCTCTCACAACCCACAACCCACAACCCAAAATCAACATAGATCTGGACGCCAAATCGAAGGGTTGTCTACGGGATCTTCAAATCAAGGTTTTGAACTGGTTTTTTCCAATTGAAGGCTTCTCAACGGGCTGTTTGAATCTGAAAATTGCATCTTTTAATCAAGGTTTTGATTTTTTGTTTGTGATAATCTTTGATTATTTCCTTGCTATTCCATATCATAGTTGTTGGGGTCCGATTTCTTCTCTGTTTTGTTATTTGTTTGGTGTAAAAATTGAGGCTGAATCTGAAAATTCTTGTTGGGGAGCTGAATCTGAAAATTCTGCTCTTCAAATCATTGTTCTGCTCTCTTGTGTCGTAACCTACATCTTCTTCATGGATTGAGGAAAAGGGTTTTTTGAATTTGATGAGCAACTTGATTTGTTGAAAACATGAATCAAATTGACCCTTTATCCTCCGTGTATGCATTTCTACACAAACACAAAAATAACATGTTAAGAGCCCAAAAGTATATACACATATATGATTTGTGGGAATTGACAATTTTGACAATAGCGAATTTAATCAATTTTTGAAATCATTGGTTATTTGTTTTGATTTTGGGAACCAGTTTTGAAAGTATATATTTATCTTATGAGCTAAAGATTGGTTCTGTTGAATATTTATTTATCATTTATAATGTTGTGTGGATGTATTTGTCAAATGTAACTAGAACAATATATTAGTAAATTGTTGCCTAGATACCCCCCAAAAATGAAAATATTTGGGGGCAAGCACTAGCTTGTGAATTGCTGGTTGCACAACAAAACTTAAAAGGAGTTTTGCATTTTCCTTGCAAGCATTATGAAGTACAAATCCTTGGGTCATTGGGCTTGTTAGTCTAGTGTCGGGCTAATTCATAACTCATATTGTTGTTTCTACTCAGATTTGTATTAATACTGCATCTTTACAGGTAAGTGAAGAGTGTGTCCATTTAGCGGGAAGTACTAAGAAAGATGTTAATATTTTTGAGCATTTTGTTCATGTTATCTCTGTGTCCATTTAGCGGGAAGTACTGAGAAAGATGCTAATATTGTTGAGCATTTTAATATTATGTCAAAAATACACTTAGGTCATACCTGTAGCTAATATTATTCTTTAGAACCTTCATTCTCAATTCAGATGTACTGAATTCATCCGCCCCCAATAATTCTTTTTCTAAATCCCATATCAAGTCCTTTACATCCGCTATTGAAATTAGGGCCTTATAAAACCCTATCTCTATTGCTTTGTGTGTTTAGTTTGTGAGGAAAAATGACTACCTCTAATTTTGAACTTGTAGCTTTTAATTTTGAACTTGTAGTTTTAAGTATTTGTACAACCTCCTGCAAGGAACCTAATAGGTTGGTTTTTGAATGGCGACTAGCTTGTGTCAAATCTGTTTGGTGTTTCATATGCATTATTGGATAGAATTCAATGTATAATGAAAAAAAAAATTAACTTTTCTTTTCAAGTATTTGATCTTACTAGACTGTCGAATGAATAAGATTTAATTTCTTTTTCTTCTTTATATTGTCATGTCGAGCTCTGTCCGGTCCATCTAATGGTACATTCTATTAATGTATATTTCTATTTCCTTGATCATTGGTTTTGGCCTGTGGATTGAAGGGATTTGGACTTGGTGATAGAAGCTGAGATGGTGGCAATGCATTTGGCTAATCCACAATGGCAGCATCTGATGGACACAGATATAACAAATGAAGGCTTGATTTATATTTAATATTAATAATACAGTTTTAAGTCTTTCAATCTTGCCTCAAGATTCAAAACTGATGTGTCCTCATAGCAGCATGTATCAGTCTTTCAATCGGGCTCATAGCAGCATGTATCAATTCTAACTAAACTTTCCGCTGTTGATGGAATAATGCATTGGTCGTCAGACATAAAGGGGTTGTTAGAATGTTTGCCGCCTCATTATTTTTCATAGTTCACTTGAAGCTGTTTGTTTCAGTTTGATGAATCTTTCTTTACAAGCTTTCGAAGTCTTCAATTTGTGTTTTATGTTCTTTGCAAGGATTGGCTGTAGTATGAACATTATACCTAGTGTAGTTGTTAAAATAGATATCTGATATAACAAATATTATTTCTTCTTGTATATGATATTATTTTGATTATTTTTTTAGGTAATGATATTGTTTCCTCGTTATATATTTGTCTAAGAAGAAAAAATGGTAGAATAATTATTTTTCTATTTTGTTAGTTGTTATATCACTATATCAATTGCTGAGTTATCCCATTGGTGTCCATTATGATCTTTTGATAGAGAGTTTTTGAAAGAATTGGCATTTTGCCTTGAGTAAGGGTAGGGATTCGACACTTGAGGTCACTACTAATCTAATTCTTTCATTATATCGAAGGAAAAAAATCACACGTGTCCAATTTCTAGTGAATTTTTTCTTCCTTGAACCCATTGAACTTCCTTTAACTACTCGTGAGATGCAGTGGAAACATTATGTTAGGGATCAAATTGCTACACACATGTGGAATGACTACTCAAGACGTCGTACATGTAAACTTCTAATCGTATCGATTGAATTGTTTTGCCAAATTTAAATTCAGTCCTGTCTGGCAACAATGAAAATAGCAATAGCATATTCATTTTGTTCCAAAGGGCTACTCATTGTTTGCATTCGAGTCTTCTGTGATTTGTATGCTAAGGGTCAAATTTATATGTTATTTAATACTATATTAACATTAAACTATTAAAATTTATTGAATAATCATACTTCTTGAATAAAATATTATTAAAAATTTTTTCAAAATTTCAAAGTAAACTCGTTTTTCATTTTTATGTTTTCAAAAACAGTTTTTCAGAATGGCAAAAAGAATGTATTTTCAGAAATTTTAAAACAAACACTGAAAACACAAAACACAAAATGAATTCAAAACTCAAAACATAAAATTGAAACCCAGAGAGAACGGCCTCTAAGAGTTTGCCTGTTCTGTGTACATAAACCCTCGTGAAAATTCAGGACTATCGTTTTAATCATGGCACTTATCTTGTAAGAAAAGAAAGAAACAAAATAAAGTCTTCTTCTTCATCAAAAAAAAAAAAAAATGATAAAATGAAATTTCTTTTTTATTTTCTTTCTATTTGTTCCCTTTTTAAAATCAATTATTTTTATCAGCTTATCCTCGAACCAATATTTCTCATACTTTTTACGGGTTATCTACAAAATATTATTTCGTTGTCAAAACTAGTTTCACGCCACAGTTATAATAAAAAGTTGGGAATTAACTTTTCTTTTTAAGGCCCTGTTCGGGAGGGATTAAAAGCCGATTAAAATTGAAAATATGGCCGTTATTGGGTCCCACTCGTCTAATAAAAGTCAACAATAACGGCTATATTTTCAATTTTAATCCGATTTTAATCCCTCACATACAAGCCATAAATAATATTAGAGATCAACTTGTAATGGTGTAACTTTAATTTTATCTGTTGTTTTATATAATTCTTAGTTGACCTCTCTTGGAAAACTACTTTAAAATGCCCACTCAATAGGAAAATGATGCGACATAATAATAGAAAATAATGAAAGAGATGTTAGGCCGTGTTTGATAGGTCATATTTTTCAGGAAAGTAGGAAATTATTTTCCACTTTCCACTTTTTTGGTTGTTTGATAGGCGAAATTTTCCACGGAAAATATTTTCCGGATTTTCCTCACACGTGTGTGTTTCCCAATTTTTGATGAAAATATTTTCCCGGCTGACTGGAAATTTTTTTTTTTTTTTGGCAATGGAAACAAATGTCATAACCAATGGTAAAAAAAATTTCACTATAATGGACAATTTTAATATAAAACAAAGTTCAACAATCATTAAACTTTGATGAAAAAATGATTTTTTAGGAAACAATTTTTTTTTTTTTTTTTTTACTTTTTGGCAATGGAAACAAATTTTATAATCAATTGTGGAAAAAAAATATCACTTTAATGGACAATTTTCATGTAAAATAAAGCCAAAAGAATAAAAAATTTAAAAATTTTTCGGGTGAAAAATTATACCAATCAAACACATTTGAAATCATTTTCCCTGCGAAACATTTTCTAGACAAATCTTTTCCCTGTAAAACATTTTCTTTTCATCCATTTTTCACCATTGCAATCAAACGCACTGAGAAATAAAGAAAAAACAGAGATAAAGACAGAAATAAAGAAAATGAAAATGAAAGGTTTAATTTTAATGGCGTAAGGAGTGAAGAATAATTTTCTAAAATCAAGATTGCTTTCATATTTTCTTTAATAAATAGATTGCACTATTTCTCATCACCCTATCGTCTCCACTCATTTCGTCTATCTTCCAAGATTCGGGCAACAAAAGTAATTGTCATGGAAAGCGACGTCTCTGTGTAGGTCTAAGCTTAATTAAGTGAAAAAGTTACAGGCAAAGCTATCTAATCTTCTTTCTTCACGGTGGATGCAATCACAAAAACAGATAAACTTTTAATAATGAAGTTAAAAAATAAGTACTTTTTACTTAAAAAGTATATCATGAAGAAAAGTTACTTATGCCCGGCCAAAGATGCTGTTTATAATATTTACAAAATGTTCCTTTATTTGTTTTTCTTCTTTCTTCAGTAATTTCCCTCTGTTTCCAACAGATGTTGAAAAAGTGAAGGTGGGTCTGAACTGTAATGAAGTCTGACGGAGAAACAAAAAAAATAAATTAGGTAGTAGCTGTAGTTACTCTTTTCAACGTCTTCAGCTTTCATTTGATTTTTAATTATTATTATTACTGTTTCTTGACTGTTTACTGAACAAGTTTAGCAATTTATTGGTTGAAAGAGAGAGTTACAATAGAGAAAAAGATGGGCTCAACTCAAGATTTCAAGAAGGGTTGACATGGATTGCCTCAGATCCAGGTTACTCGATTTTTATTTCCAAAAAGGATTCTATCTTTTTCAATTTTCCCTGTGATTCATGTAACTTTTCTTTGCCTTTACTAGGTTCTTTCACATGAACCCTTCTGTTCTTTAACGATCAAGTGCTGAGATCGATTTCTTGTTTTGCTTTTTGTGTGTTGTTTGAGTAAATTGAGTGGATTTGAAAATCTCTGGATTTTTTTTTCTTTTTTCATGGTAATTGATGGAGGTAGATACAGAAGTATCCATAGAATAAGAAACTAAGATAAGGTTCAAACAAATCAGTTTCCCCTTTCTATATATGGAGAATTTTTTGTGGAAGTGGTAGTTGGTGTTTTATTTTCAGTCACTAGCTCTGACTACCCATTTCTATTTAACGCATCCATAGCCGAACGAGACCACCTCACCCCGATCCCCCTCTCCCCAATCAACCCTGAAAGTGAAGAAACTGGTTTGTGGATTGATAGGAAAGCTAATGAATTAGTTTAACAATGGCAGGTTGTATAATTTTTGAGGTGCAGGAGAGCAACTTCTATTGTTTAGATAGTGGTTTTCATGGGGGAGATGCATCCAACGGTTGCTGTGCCATTTATCCTAGGTAAATTGATCTGTGACACCGCTAGTGTAGAAAGTTGTATGGATGCTACAGAGTTGCCGATGATGGCTGACACAGCAAGCGTGTACATGGATTCAGAGACTCAAAGTTTGGCTAACTCCGTAGATGGTGAAAATGATGTTTGTAGTTTTGGTGATTCAGGAAGTGAAGTTAGTAATTTTACGGTTTTCTCGGGGCCTGAAGATAATCGAAGTGAAGGGGCTTCCAGGTTGGTTATCATGTCTGAAGATGAAAACAACTGGCTTGCAACTGATGTTGTAGTCGGGAAAAGGGAAGAGGATGGTTCCTCATCATTGGAGGGCGATCAAGTTCTTGATAGCTCGTGTTCTTTATCTGTAGTGAGTGATACTAGTAGCATATGTGGTGATGAACTATTGGGTTTCGAGATCAATTCTGAAACAGGAATACCAAATTTCGTAGGTATTGATCCTATTGCAAAAACCAGAGATTTGGGAGAGCCAATTGTTAGTGGGATTGTGGTTGATTCTCTATCTCTGGCGGTAGATGAAGGGAAAAATATTGTAGATGGTGTAAACTCAAAGTCTTCTACAGTTGTTGTTCAGTTGGAGAAAGGGTTAAGTGGAAGAGTGAGCCACAGCTTTTTTGAGGTCGATTATGTACCTCTCTGGGGAGTCACGTCTATTTGTGGTCGAAGACCAGAAATGGAAGATGCAGTTGCGACTGTGCCCAGGTTACTGAAAGTTCCTCTGCAAATGCTAATTGGTGATCATGTACATGATGGAATGACTCAGCCGTTAAGTCATTTAACGACCCACTTTTTTGGAGTCTATGATGGTCATGGAGGCTCTCAGGTACCTCTCTTCCCAGCACACACCCCTGTTGCTATACTTCCAACATGTTTGGCAATCTAAAAAATTAACTAAGTCACTGTAAAAACAAAGATGGATTTTGCACTGGAATTTTTTTTTAAGAAAATGTAACTTATACCAACATATTTGGCAAAAAAGAGTTACTTAAAAGTAGCATTTTTAGCTTATCCAAAGCTGTTTGATGTAAAACGGTTGTATGAAATATATTGCTTAAAATTTTATGTTCAGGTTGCAAATTATTGTCGGGATCGCATTCATTCTGCTTTGGCTGAGGAGTTGGAAGTTATTATGGCCAATCTGAATGATGGGAATAGTAAGGATAATTGTGAAGAACGATGGAGAAGAGCATTAACTAAATGTTTTCTCAAGGTTGATGATGAGATTGGAGGGAAAGCTAGTCTTGAACCCGTTGCTCCAGAAACTGTTGGATCAACTGCTGTTGTTGCCATAGTTTGTTCGTCGCACATCATAGTTGCTAATTGTGGTGATTCAAGGGCTGTCCTATGCCGTGGTAAAGAACCCATGGCGCTATCTGTGGATCATAAAGTAAGAATGTAATTTCAATCTCTATAACATCATGGAATGTTTAGTAATTGGTAGTACCATAGGTAAAAAACCTATGGCGCTATCTGTGGATCATAAACTAAGAATGTGATTTTAATCTGTATTGTGTCATGGCATGTTTGGTAATTGGTAGTTTGGATTCAGCAGCACACGACAATTACTAAATTTTGAATTGTCTCTATTCTTTAATATTTTTTTATTCTATTCAGTCCACCTTACTAAACATGCCATAATAAGGTGTTTGTTATACTGGATTAGACACTGGTCAGCAATATTAAAGAAGGGTTAAACGAAAAATTGTTCATTGTGCCTAGTGTGTTGCACTGTCTTTATCCAGCTCTAGCTAATTTCGTTCTCTTCCATCGATTAGCCAAATCGGGAAGATGAATATGCCAGAATTGATGCAGCTGGCGGCAAAGTAATTCAGTGGAATGGACATCGTGTTTTCGGGGTCCTTGCAATGTCGAGGTCTATTGGTATGTGCTTCCAAGCCTTCATTTTCTCTCTCTTTCATATTTTACCCCTCTTGTTTTCATACCACCTTAAAAGTTCGTCTTTCCCATTGTTATTATTCTTTAGCAGATTTCATAAATATATGCATCATCTCTGTTTTCAAATAAAATATCCTCTGGTATTTAAATCGTCATGTGCATTACCAGGATAGACACTGCCATAGCACCCTATTACCTGTGAAGTAGGTTCTCATAAACTTGACGTGCTAATTTGTATGGGTCTGGGGCGATAAATGTAATAATTTGTTCGACTGACATGACTGTTTGTTCCGGATGTCTATATCTGTTTCGGGAACTCTAGTTCTATGTTGGTATGGTTATAAAGTGAAACAAATCTCCTCTAGGGGTTGGGTTTGTTATGCTACGTAACGGCATAGATGAGCCAAAAGTATACGAGGACCAGGTAACTAAGATGCTAAGCACTTATTTAGATTGTTTATCGTTAACCTCAAAATTGCAGTGACTTTGAGAAACCCAAGCTTTCTTGTACTTTTCTTTTTGCATTTGAAAGGAAAGGTCTGTATTGTTGTACGTTGTCCTTGATTTGTTGGACTGGTAATATTGGTGGCTGCTTGATTTTATTTACCATCCATTTGCTTTTACTTTGTGAGATCGGTCGTACTTCTTGTTCATAGAGACTGTTGTGAAAATCCTCCTCCTTCCTTTTTATGCCATATATTAAGAAGCCTAGTATTGAGCACTCCTTCACTATCTTTAATGTAAATAGTGACTTCTAATTGGAGCCTTGCTAGAATCAAGTAGTAGACATCTCGTGTTCCATAATGAACAGCACTTGGAAAAATTCTGCCATTGAGAGATGTTCTGGTTTCTTTTGTCAAAGACAGGAAAGACGCTAAATACCTTGTTAGAATTATGGAGTCCTGTCCTTTTTTCTTTTTTCTTTCCTTTTTTTGTGTGGTGGAAAAGCTAAGGCCAGGGCTTTTTAGCTTTTCTTGCCTTAACCTGATTGGAGAATTATGGAGTCAGGGTGCATGCCACAGTAATGTGTACGTGATCTTGAGATAATTTTTTTTTTACCTAGAATTGCCTAAATTGAACATTTTGGAGAAGGCCTTCCATGTTAAGAACATTTTTCATGTTAGGCGAGAAGCTTGTGAACCTCTTTGTGAAGATGATATATCAAGGAATCTGTCCAACAAGATTAAAGGCCAGAATTGCAAAAAGTTCAGATCTGAATTGAAAGGGATTGACAATAGAGAAAAAATGGGGTTGATATTGATTGGGGTTGGTGTCGGTTTGGCTAGTTTAAAGAAGGCAGCCTTTTACATAAGAATACTTGGGACTTTATTTTTTTTTCTTTCCTTTTTTAATATATAACAGAAACAAGGCCTTTTGCCCAAACAAAAAATGAACTCGCAAGCACGGCTATTTTTTACAAATTATGATGCTTGTTTTGATGGTAAATTGAATTTTCTTATGCCTTATCATTCTTGAATGTTGCAGGAGACAGATATTTGAAACCTTGGATTATTCCGGATCCTGAAGTAATGTTCATCCCTCGAACTAGAGCAGATGAATGTCTTATTCTGGCTAGTGATGGCTTATGGGATGTCATGACAAACGAGGAGGTTTGTGATATGGCTCGCAAAAGGATTCTAGTCTGGCATAAAAATAATGGCGCAACGCTTCCCTTAGAAAGGGGTGAAGGAATTGATCCTGCAGCTCAAGCTGCTGCTGAGTACCTGTCAAACCGTGCTCTTCAAAAAGGCAGCAAGGATAACATTAGCATAGTTGTGGTTGATTTGAAAGCTCAAAGAAAGATTAAGCGGAGGACCTGACATAGAACTATTTCTCAATCTCTTGCTTTATATACTATCATATGTTGTATTTTTCTTTCGTTTCAGTATAGCCCTTCCATTTTCAACACGGATTACAGCTTCATTAAAGTGGAAGTTTCTCTTGGCGTCCCTCGCAAATCATTTGGATTTCTTCTAATGTAAATCTTAGCTATCTGACGTAGGGATAGGTGCCTCGGGGAAGTGGTCCTCTGAGAATCAGGGGTATTATAGTCAATTGAATTGCTTATCATGCCTCCGATCAAACTGTTCTGTGAGGTATGTCACATCCTGTTATTTCGACTACGTGATGCTTTACATTGAATGAAATAGCATTGGAAGATGAAGAATGCAATGATAATTTGTGGAGTAGATCAGATGATGAACTTTTTAAAATTTTGTACATGTGATTGCATTATTTGATGGAACATGCTTGATTATATGCCATGTTTGGTGGGTATAAGTGGATAGTACTTAGAGTTCGTTGGCAGGCTTTGAAAAGCCAAAAGCTCATTTTGAGATTAAGAAGTTGCTTTTAAGCATATTTTGATAATTTTCTGGAACTGCTATGTTTGGTTAGAAGAATTTTTAGAGAAAGATCCAAGATAACTTCCTGAAGAAACTTTTCGATAAGAAGGATAAACAAATGCAAAAGGCCCGCCAAATGGACCTTTAGTACCCAATATTGCATACTAAATATGTTAAAATCGTAGATGCTTATTCTATCATCAACATTTCTTGTACAAATAACAGTTATACAATATTAGAAAATTAATTTCTTGGATTGGTTTTGAAATCATAGCTGAGGTCTCGGTGGTTGTGGATGCCATGGTAAGTTGTTAGCACATACCTTGGATCTTCGATGTCTCTTTCAACTCTCTTCTTTACCGAACATCCTTCGACTGAGCACTTATAGTAGTTCCTGTACATTTCAATTTAGTTCATGAGTTTGAATTCTATTTGTGTGTGGTCTGAACAACAATGAATTATACAATTCATTAAAAAAAAAAAAATTTGATCATGTATTTTGTGCTCATTTTTGAAGTTTTAAATTAATCTGATAATTAAAAATTATTAAAATAATTTTTTTTATCTGCACCTAACATGGTTTAAATAGTGACAAGGAGTACTAGTGCTACATACTTTTGAGAGTAGTAAAAATTTTTCCTTCTTAACATAATTTTCTATTTTGTCTGTATATGTTAAATGCATAAATTTAAACAAAAATATTTTGTTTTTATTTTAAAAAGTTTCTTAATCATATATATATATATATTTTGGAATTATGATTTCCCATTTAATGGACAAACTAAAATGATCTAATATTACTTTTAAAAAAAAATTTAATGATTTCTCAAGTAGCTTTATTAATTTACTCTAAAATATTTATGTAGATTTGTTAATTATTTGTCAATCGCATTTGAAAAAATATACTTAATAATTTATAACAATATTATAATGATATTAGAATTTTCATCTAGCTTTATGAAATTATTTCAAAACATTTGTTCATGTTGCTTGGTAAATTATTTGTCGATCGTATCTTAAAAAAAATTCTTATATAACAATTTTATAGAAGCACTAGGAATTGACGAGCAATTTTTACTATGAAAAATGCTACTTGTACATCAAAAAGTGTACATCAAGGTCTACATCCCTTCACATGGAGGGGTCCACTTGAATAAAATATTCGAGTGGGCTTCTTACCCATGTGAGGGGGGTGTACACCGTGATGTACACCACGATGTACTGGTAGCATTGCTCTTTTTACTATAGGGTAGACTGAACATTCAAATTTGGGGTTTTCCGTGAACTCTTACGCACTTCATCTTTATTTCCTTTTTCATCTTAGGAGTTAGATCTATCATCCCCAACTCGGTGTCATCCTCTTAATATATTTTGGACGTATCTGAAAATCACATCTTCTTATCAAATGAAAAAACGCCAAACGATGTGCCAAAAAATTTATCGTCATCTTCCCATTTAACAAAAGAAGTTATGTGTTGATATGTCAAAATATATCAACAGGACAAGAAGTTCAGGACAACGGTATGCAAATAAAAGACTAAAACCTTGTACCTTGGATTTGGGCTGTTTTTTACCATCTTTTTCCCATACTTTCTCCACTTGAAGCCATCATCCAGTATCTCAACCTCTGACTTAGTTTTAAAAGCAACTTTCTCCGTGATTTCTTTCTTCTCCCTGCCACTCCCACCATCTCCTGATTATATAAGAAAACACAAAGAAATTAGAGCCTGTTTGTTTGGGATTAAAATCTGATTTTGATTTAAGTCAAAGTCAAACAATTAATATTAACAACATCTTTCATGGGTTCCACAACTTTTCAACCACATACTCCAAAAACTTCTATCACAATCTACTAAAAATATAATTTCAATCCCCCACCAAATACCCTCTTAGTATATATGCATGCATTTTTTATCAGAATATCGATAAATCAGTATTCATTAATAACTTGCTTACTACTGCCTGGTCCTTCTTGGTGGCTGCTGCTGCTGCTTATTCCACTTGAGTTAAAAACTTCGTCTGCTGCATAGTTCAGATTCTGAGGACAGCCAAAAACTTGATATTCCTCATCAAGCCAGTCATTCGACTCGAGAAAATCCGAAAGCTCGAATCTGGGACAATAGTGAGCCATGCTGAATTATCAACTGAAGAATGTGCATGACCATTATCTGTATATATTGCTGAGAGTTGAGTGGATTGGTGGTGATTCCTAGCAACCTTCCTCCAATGTCGAAAGAAGCTTCATGGTTACTGCCTGTTGTGTTTAGCTGATTACTACAAATCAAATCTGGTGGGCCCAGTTAAATGCCTAACATCCGATTATGATGCCAAGTTTAATGCCAGGACAAGGAGGTGGGCCATTCCATGGATGACTTGTGCGTAGACTTTCAGATTCTGATTTGGTTGCCAATTGCATTTATGGTCTTTAGCTTACTGCCATGAGCCCATGACTAGCTAGTCTCGCTCCAAAAATTGATTAAAATTTAATTTTTAATTATTTTTAATTATAAATTTTAAGGGTTTAACAATTTTTTAACCACACATTTCATCAACTAATTTTGTTAAAATTTACTAAAAATATGATTTTTATTTTAACCAAATAGACCTCTTAATAATTATTTATTTAATTGTCATTTTAATAATCTAATTTCATTTTCATTTTTAAACGTCAATTTAATTAAACTCCTATTTTTAATGTCAATTTGACTCGTTCTATTGTAAATATGATGACTTGGAAGAGAGAAATTACTGATTTCATATACTCACCTAGTTGGATGAGCTGTGTGGACGTCAATTTTGACTACGGAGAGCGTTTTAATGGTGTCAAAACTAGTGGAAATGGTATTTCAGGTACAAAAGCAACTTTCGGATTTATTTGGCTAATTTTATGAAAGTATTTTTACCAGTTAGAAGAGCTTTTAGAGAAAGTTGATACAACGTAACTTCCTCTTAAAATACTTTTAGAATATAAAGTACTTAAAAAAATTAGTTTTCAAACAAAAATTAAAGTTGTTTCTTCCAAAAGCTCTGCTAAAAGTAGCAAAAGTCAAAACAAAAACCATGCTATACGGGTCCCTAGTGAGTTTATAAAACATATCGAGCCTCCATTTGACAGAAATTTTAATCAAAATCAATAATTAATTTTAACTATATATTTTATGGAACCCACAATTTTTCAATTTCACATTTCACTAATTTTTATCAAAATTTGCTAAAAACTGAATGTTAATCTCCACCTAAAATGGGCTAAACACTCAAAAGTGTTGTTAATATTTAAATGAATAATTATATCTAGCACCAATTGTGCTAAAGTATCAGTTTATGTGACCACACTTGATATGTTTTATTAAATTAATCACGTGACATTGTATCTAAGTGAATCTATCATTTTGATGTTGTGAAAATGTCACCGAAACTGATATTTGATATCAGTGATACTGAATATCATTATTCCATTTAAATAGGGCAAGATATGGAGTAATATAATTTGTATGTACACATTAATTTTTTTCATACTCGGATTTTGTTAATATTTTATATAAATAATTTTTCTTCTTTATTAATTTTCAAAATAATCGGTGCAATGAATTGCTGGTCTAGACAAGGGGTGGCCAAAGTGGAATGATCAAAGAAATTAATGCTTCATTTCTATTTGGCAAAATCGGGGGTAAGTCAAAGTAAATTTTTGCTTTGAAAAATAGGAGTCAATGCCTTTGTGGAGGCGAATCGTGCATCCATTAAAATTAGACTTATTGACTAGAAACCATCAATTGAACTCGAATCTTAACTGTAAAGAAGAGCTATCGACGACTAAAAATAATTACGGTTGTTCGCATTATTTGTCGACTTCAATTTAAACATTACATTTTTTAAGTTTTACTTGTATAAAAATAATTAGTATAATTCTGTCAAGTGTAACAAAATTTTAAATTTACGTGTAATATTATTTTATAGAAAATATGTGATTGAAAATAAATTTTGAAAAAATGAGAGCCAAACAAGGGCACAAATTTATTAGGGAAAATTGCAGTGTTTGGCCTCTAAATTTTAGCATTTGTATCAAATTGGTCCTCATCCAAATTTTTGTAACCTGAGTCTTCCTCATCGTTCCAATTTTGTAGCGACGATAGTTTTAATGCAAAATAAATCACAGTTACAAATTAAAATGTTAAGAGTTTAAAGAAAAGCCACCCCAAACCTCCTCATTGTAAAGTACTATGAGCCTCCAGCATGGTAGCCAAAGGAATGACTTTCTTCGCGGTGGTTTCCACCAAGGCACCAACGAATAATATAGTCAGTTTGTGCTCTCAAGTCTAACATGAAAATCATTTTCCTTCGAAAAACTAGTGAATATATATATTCAATTGTTAAGATGGGTTTATATCGAATATATGATATTTACTCTCCCTTCATAAATTAATTTTTATAATTATAGAAATGCTATTTGCAGTCATTCACTACATTAGTTGTCTCATATGACATACATGTGAAGATTAATGATTTGATGGACGAGACAATAAAAAAATATCACATTAATGCATCAAATCATTAACTGTCATATGTATGTCACATAAAGCGACTACGATAATAAACAACTGCAAATAACATTACTCAAATTTAATTATGAGAAATTGAATATTGGGTTTTGCTATGGGTACATAGGGGGTGCCATAAGGGTTCACATAATGGCCAAATGGCACCCCCCTATTGGAGGGTCGGCTCGGCCCACATTGTGGGCCCAACCAACCCTCCAATAGGGGGGTGCCATTTTGGCCATTATGTGAACCCTTATGGCACCCCCTATGTACAAGTAGAATTGTCCTTGAATATTTGGTTCTCAACCTTTAAAAAATATTGCAAATCTACCCTCAACATTTAAAATGGCAATAGACATCCCAATGTTTGATGAAATAGGCACAGTGCAGCCCCCCGAGGCACATCCCAACTGGCAAAGGACTTGACCCTTAGTTGCTTGCAGTTCAGAGGTCGTGAGTTCGATTCGTGGGGCTCTTGGAAGGCAGACTCTCTCCTAGAAGGTATGATTTATCCTGAAAGACAGGAGTTCTCCTGGAAGATAAGATGCAACATGTGTTGACTCGCTCAATACTTTGGCAAATCAGTGGAGGGGACTCTTGGACCCTGGCCAGTTTGGAGGACATCCCACGGTTTACCTGTTCTGCGTCTTGAGGGGCCAAGACGTAGACAACATGATTAGTTGCCGAAAGTGGACACCTGAATATCAAAAAAGAAAGGCATGGTGCATCCATGTTGATAGAATCCGTCCAATTTGGCTGCCAAGGTAATGTGAAATGATAAAGTTATCTTCCTCTTCAAATTAAAAAAAAAAAAAAGATAAGAAAAAATTATTGGTGAATGACGATTGTACCCCTACGTCCCTAGATATTATTACCATATGTATTTCTATTCATTTCCTATAAATATAGGGGCTTTGGTTCTTAGTATTATACACACAAGTCTATGGACTTCTCTTAGCCTCATCTCTTTTCTCTCTTTTTATAACATGTTATCAGTATGGAAGCTTAATTTGTTAAAGAAAATGCAGTAATTTTTTATAATCATTTATCACGTATACCAAAATCAATTTGATAACATGTGAATTTGTTTTTCATATAACATATATTTCTTCAATAATCTGTAGAATTTGTACAATTTGTTTAATGAAGAATTGATACACGTACTTCTTTCAACTTTCTTTAATAAACTTGTATCAATTATGGTCCCACTGTCATGAACTTTTTCTGTACCAATTTCTGCCCAACTTTTGTATTGTCTCCCTCTCATTACTGCTATGAATTTTTTTTTTTATTTTTCAAACATTATGTGAATAATCTGCAATGTTTGTTTGTACATATAATAATTTATACTTTAATTCATGTATTCTTTGCTCTTATTTTTTTTAATAATTATAATATATATGTTTATGATGATTATTGAATATTCTTTGTGTATTTAACTAGATTAATACTTTTATATGTTCTTCCATAAATTCTAAATTAATAATTTATCACGTTGTTATTCATGAAGTAACACAACATTATAATTAATATTCTAGATTACTTACTCTTGAAGAACATCAATTATAATTTTCAATCTTCCAGAAGAATATTGACATATTGCTCTTGAAGAAGCACAACTCTATAAATATTATATTCTCATAGAAAATATACTCTTGAAGGGTTAATGTTTTCTAAATAATAATTTCTTGTTGCTCCTGAAGTAGCACATTATTATTTATGTTCTAATTATATTTTGCTTGCTCCCAAAGAGCATAATTAAAAATTATATTTTTACTCTCGAAGAGTAAATTCTTATTATTATATTAAATAATAGTATGTTTTGCTCATAAATAGCATGACACTACCCCACTATTCAAATATTCCAAAGAAAAAAAAATTAATATATTACTCCAGAAGAAGCAAAATAATATATATTTATTAGTATTCTTGAAGAATCCTATATTGTGTTCTTGAAGAAGCATAAGTTATGTCATATTAATATTTTCAAAAAATGTTATGATTAATTTAAATATATTGATATTCCTGAAAAATATTGTTCTATTTTTTGTGAATAATCATAACTAGGTATATATCTATATTCCAGTAAAATATTGTTTTGATATTATAGAAGAATCAATATTGCGTACTATTGATAATATTCTCTACTAAATTAAAGAGAAATATGCTAAGTTTCTAAAATGTGTGGTACAATTAAAATAAATATTATATTGAATCAGAAGTTCAATTTGTTTGGGACTACCAGTTGGATCATCACTGGATCAATAATGATGCGAAGAACCAGAAGATTCTTTAGTCCAAAGAATTCATATTTAATATTTATTCTCTTTATTGAAAATTAGTCATTGATCGTTACTAGTTAAATATAAATTGAATTCCTTATATTTTTGAAAACTAATTAGAGTGATAAATGGGGCTATATCATCCTCCATGTTGACTATCTAAATATTATTTGTATATAATAGATTTTATAGAAATACTAGATGATTGCATGCTGTTCGTAACCTGAAGTTTACGAAAGTACTGTTCAAATTATGAGCATAATTTTCAGATTATACAATTAAGACGGTGTGTCTTTTTAATACTAGTGATCCTAAATCTCAAATTTTTAATATGTGTTAGTTGAGATGTTGATAAATGGTTTAACATTATTGTTTGTTAAATTCCTCCTATTAATTTAATTGAGAACCAAATACTTCATATTTTAGTTTAGAGAAAGTCATTACGCATCATGCCAACATCATAGTTCTCCTAATTATAAATTTGACTTATGGTTTGAGCCTAATTTTTCCATCAAATTACTTCGATAGTGCAGTATATGTAAAATTAATCCACCAAAATGCACTGAGATGGAAAGTAAAAAAAATGTTGAGAATAAATGTGTAGTATGAACTGTTATCCCACATGGGTGATATTTTATAACTTGGTAAAAATTATTTTCAATTTGATTTGACAATTCTCTCTGCATTAGGAAAAAGAATTAATAAGCTGCAAAAAATATACAAATGCATCATTACCTAAATCTTTGCAAGAGACAATTTGAACCAAAAGTTCGAAAGATAATTAATTTAGATATATTTACAGACTAAAGAGATTAATAATATCACACATAAATTTTAAATGATCCAAATCGAATTGATTCCTGAAAGGACAACTTGTAAATATTTAATATTATATTTGATAAATTTATGGCACGCCTGAAATGTGATGCTATTCGATTCTATGACAAAATTCTCCAAACGAAAATGAAACAATTGATAAATATGGTCATATTAAGGAGGCATATACTCTTAATGAGTATTTAGAGATAACATATTATAAAATCTCAGAAGAGGTTCAGGTACTTGAAATAATAAAAATTGAGATATATTAATAAGTTATGTCATTACAGAAAAATAGAATTGAAAAAGATAAAAAAAAATTGTCGACAACACTTTGCACATGATGTACTGCATCATATTATGAATAACGATGAATCGAGATTAATTTGTTGAAATATATCGATCGAAGTAATGATTTGCCAAATAAAATGACGCGATCCTAGTAAAAGAATTTATTAAAGAAACATGAAGTTTCTGGATCTACAATCCGAACACATAAATGCGTATATTTATGCGAAATGAAAATGGAAAAAGTAAAGTCTAAATAGAATTTTGCGAAGACTTGTATAAATAGATAAATTATTATGTGGTGGATGTAATCACAAGTCTCTATTTCATTAGTTTGACAATACATGAAATTTTATATGTTGTAATAAATGTGATTATAGACAATTTATGGTTTCGATACTATTTTGCAAAGATTTAATATACTTGAAGCATAATTTAAGTGATATTATCATGATACGAGTAAATACGTGTTGTACTCTTTTTACCTTGACCGATGTTTTGTCCCATTAGATTTTCTTAGCAAGGTTTTTAATCAGACAATTCTTGTAGAGTACTTAAAAGAATGATATATTCTTTTTCCTTCATTAGGATTTTCCCATATGATTTTTCTTAATAAGGTTTTAACGAGATATATTCTTTGTGTGTTTAATTTCCATAACCTAAAAGACATTTACCCTCAAAATAATATTATAATATATACGAGACTCCTGAAGAGCTCAACAAAACTGTAAATTATGTGAAAAATGAATTTTGAGATGAAGATTTGGGAACAATCAAATTTTGTCTCGGGTTGCAGATTGCACATTTTCTAGTAGGATTATTTGTTCATCAATTTACATATACAGAAAAAGTCTAAAAACACGTTTATATGGATAATGCACATCCATTGACATCATCTATGGTTGTTCAATCACTTGAAAAATGATCATTTTTGTCCACTTGAAGATGGAGAAAATGTTCTTGGTCCTAAAGTATCATATCTTAGTGCAATTTGAGCATTAATTTATCTTACAAACTATACTCGACCCGACATAACTTTTTCTGTAAATCTCTTTGTAAGATATAGTTCAACACCAACACAAAGATATTGGAATAGTGTTAAACATATTTTTCGTTACTTAAATGGTACTATTGATTTGAGATTATTTTATTCCCAAAAGTCGGGATCTAATTTAGTGGGATATGCAGATGCAGGCTATATCTCTGACCCACATAAAGCTAAATCGCGAACATGATGCATGTTTACAAGTGGAGGAACGACTATATCATGAAAATCGTGAAGCAATCATTGACGACAACATCCTCGAATCATTCTAAAATTATTACAATCCATGAAGCATGCCGAGAATGTGTATAGTTGAGGAACACGACCAATCATATCCAAGTATCATGCAAATTAATTTCAACAAAAGATAGCCCAACAATTTTTTATGAAAACAATGCTACTTGTATTGCACAACTCAAAAGAAGATTATATCAAAGGTGATAGGACGAAGCACATTTCTCCAAAATTCTTTCATATACACGAACTTCAAAAGAATGGTGATATTGATGTTCAACAAATTCGTTCAAGTGATAATGTGGCCGATTTATTTACAAAAGCACTAACACTATCTACATTCAAAAAATTGGTTCATAAGATTGAAATGCGTCGACTCAAAGATTTTCAGTGATCAACATCAGAGGAGTAGTTGTACTCTTTTTCCTTCGCTTATGTTTTATCCAACTGGATTTTCCTAATAAGGTTTTAATGAGGTATCATTTATCTTTAATACTCCAAAATAATTGTACTATTTTTCCTTTTTTTGATTTTTTGTCTCACTGAGTTTTTATCAAACAAGATTTTAACGAAGCTAATATTTTATAAGATGTCATTCAGGGGAGAGTGTTGTAAATAATAAGTTATTGGTGAATGACAATTATACCCCTGTAGCCCTAAATATTATTACCATATATATCTTTATTCATTCTCTATAAATATAGAGGTTTAGTTCTCATTATTATACACAAGTCTATTGATTTCTCTTATTCTCATCTCTTTTTATAACACAGTGGAAGTTCTAAACATTTTTAAAAGCGCAAATCATCCCATTTTTACTACTTTTTAAGAAAGGCAAATTGTTTATCCACATATTCTCACTTAAATAAGTAATATAATTAAAAAAGACGAAAAAAAATTGCTAACCACTTCAGAATTGCACAACCGAAACCACCATCGATGTCTATCACACCAAAATCTGCATCGTCGTAAAAAATCATCGATGTCCGTCACACCTAAAGGTCATCGCTGTTTTCGCCACCAAAATTCAATTGCCATCCATCGTCACCATTCCACAAAACTATCAAACCCCGCCTAAAATCACACCCTAAAAGAGCCAGATACCATAGAGATTTAGTTTCAAATCCTCATGAACAAATATTTTTGCAATTTCTTCTCTGGAACTGTTCAAATAGGAGCTCTTAACAATTTCCTTGGGCGGTTTACTGATTAATTTCTCAAAAGCAACCAACATTTGGAAGCAGCACTTTAATATATTCGAACAAAATGTCTATAAACTTCGAATCAAGAATCAATATTAATGATACTTCTTATTCATATATTTGTTGCTGCAAATGAGGTTGAAATGCCGGGGGGATTGTATAAAAATTTGTAGGATTCAAACACGAGTCGTTTAAAGACTGCAAATGAGGTTGAAATTTTTTCAATTCTAGTCGGGCTTTTCCTTGAGAGAATTTCCAAAAACTCCATAGCAATCCAATACTTTCCACTAAGTGGATTCAGAAATAGTTTTTGCTCCTTTTTAACTTTTCAAAGCGCCCTAGTCAAACCGTCTGGGCTAACCGGTCCAGTTTAATAAACAATTTTTGCATCAGTAATGAAAATGTTGTCGGCGGATGCAACCAATGCTTCTTCACTCTGCAATTTCCGCGGTTCATTGAGGAGGCTGCTTCAGCCTTGCTGTCTCAGTGGATGACGTCCGAAGAGTTGTACTGTTCGAAGAATTAGAGCTTTATCTTCTTCTGCTTCTGATTTCTTTGGAAGCATGAGACTTAACCCCAAAAATGTTAAATTTACAACACAAGCAGAGTAAAAAAAGTTTATCTGTTTTCGCCATGAATTTATCTACTTGTCGCGTCAGCCAAGGCCCCAATGAGGGGCCTAAAGGCATCCATAATGTACAAGTAGCACCTCTCTTTCGCCATGGCTGCTGAGGGCTTATTACTCTCTCTCTCTCTTTCTCTTACTATACATACATGTTTACATATATTGAGTGTGTTTGGTAGGGATTTTTGGAGGAAGAATTGATTTTTGAATAGTGATATGATGGGAAATGTGTGATTGAAAAATAAGAAAAAAATATTGATGTGATGAAAAATATTATTTTATTGAAAAATGTGTGGTTGAAAATGAGAATTGATTTACTGTAGAAAATGAGAATCTGTACCAAACAGGCTCATTGTATATATGTGCCTTTTATATCGATACTGTTCATTTGATTAATTTCGTTTAATGGGGTTACTCTTTAAAAGTGTGTTTGAATCTAATTTTGAAGAGAATAGAAATTTTAGAATAGTGATTGATGTGAGAATGTGTGGTGGAAAAGTTATGAAAAGTTTTTGATTTGTGTGTAATATTATTTTATTTGGAGATTGTGTGGTTGAAATGAAGAATGAGAATGAGAATGGAAATGAGAAAGAGAAATTAATGGGTGCCAAACGGGGGCTAAGTATGATCTCACAATAATGGAATTTGAATTATTAGATTTCTGTTTTACTTTCTTGTTGGTTTAAGTATACAATTGTTATTTCACGCTGAAGCAGGCCTCCATTTTTAGGTATTTATCTAAGAATTCAGTTTTTTGATGATTTTTCCATTCACTTTCTTGTCACGATCATTTTTATTCAACATTTCTTCAATTTTTGTAGATATAAAAGTGTTCATTTTTGTAGATATAGAAGTGCAGCTTGTCATGGCTAGTCCTTCATGAAATGAAAGAGCTGCAACTGAATGGTTCTCAGAGAGGGTCCTTTTAACATCGATAAATATTGGATTGCTATGGAACTCAAAATCTGTAGACTTTTTATACCCTTTTTGAGAGAAGTTTCTCACTTGAGGTGGCTTGATACTTTGATCGATATCCACAGTACGAGGGAGTAACGGTTGCCAGCCAGTCAGAATCTCAAAAGGACTTTTATTGGTGGAAGATCTCTTTTGGACATTGAAGAAAATTTGAGCCACGTCCAAAAGTTTTCCCCAATTTTTTTGTGAAATAGAGATAAAGTGCCAAAGATATTATTCCAACATAGAATTGAAACACTCCGTATGTCCGTCAGATTGTGGATGAAAACTATAACTCATGCTCAAAGTTGAACCAAGAAATTTGAACAATTCGGTCCAAAATATGCCAGTAAATCGAGGATCTCGATTCATGACGATGTCTTCAGGCAGTCCATAGTATTTGACAATATGTTTGAAGAAGAGTTGAGTCGTCTCTTCGGCCGATACATATTTGGGTGATACGAAGAAAGTTGCGTACTTTGATAGATGGTCTACCACGATGATGATTGTGCCAAAATCCTCAACTTTTGACAATTCAATAATGTAGTACATCGATACACTCTCGAATGGCCTAATTGGGACGGAAATGGGCTCAAGAAAGTCTGCCTTTTTCTGATGATTCATCTTATCTTGCTGACAAATAAGACAAGTTTTCACATAAATTGCAATGTCGTCCCGCATTTGAGGTCAGTAGTATGCGCGTTATAGTAGTGTAAAAGTGCATTCCTCTCGAGGATGCCATGTCGAAATCGTGTCGTGACATTCTGTAATTAGTGATTTTCTCAATTTTTCGCCCTTGGAAATATATAAGCTGTCTCCCTTAGTTTTCACTAGGCCCCCATCGAGGCAGAACTAATGAATTTTGCCATGCTTGATGAGGTCAACCAAATATTGAGTAGTCGGATCCTTATCCAAAAGTACCCGAATTTAGTCTCTTGTATTTGTGGTAATCGTGCTCCCTGAAAGAGCAGTCATAGAGCAAATGGTGGTCAAATCGGCCCGTTGACTAAGAGCATCAGCAACATGATTACTATTCTCGAGACGATACTCTGGCATAAAATTGAACTCTGAAAGAAGTTTCTACCAATGACCTTATTTGCTTGATAGTTTCGGTTAGGAGATGAAGTCACTAATTGCAATGTTACCTGTCTTCCCAATAAATGGAGACTCAAGCAAATAGCAATATCATTCTCTAGGGCAATGGATTACCGCCAACAACTCTTTTTCATGCGCCGAGTAATGGCGTTCTGCTTGGTTTAGCTTTCGACTCTCATATGCTACTGGATGTCCTTTTTGTATAAGGACTCCACCAAGTGCAAAATCTGAAGCATCGGTATGTATTTTGCATGGTTTAATCATATCTGGTAAGGCTAACACCAGGTTCTTCCACATAGAATTCTTCAACTTTTCAAAAGTAGTTTGACATTGGGATGACTAGTCCCAATCCTTCTCCTTCTTTATAAATTTGGTAAGTGGTAGTGCAATTTCTGCATACCCTTTCACAAATTTTCAATAGTAATTGCATAACCCGAGAAACGAATGTACATCGTGGACATTCTTTAGTGGTTGTCAATCTTTGATGGCTGTAACATTCTTAGAATCTATGCATATTTTACCTTGTTCGATGATGTGACCCAAGAAACTGATAGACGTTTGAGAAAATGAGTATTTAGACAGTTTGGCAGAGTTCATTCTCTCGTAGCCAATTGAAAATGTTGCACATGTTCCTCCAATGTCTCGCTATAGATTACTATGTCATCCAACTACACCACCACAAAATTGCCTAAGAACCCGTGAAGTACCCGATTCATCATCGTACAAAAGGTTACTGGAGCGTTTGTTGAGTCAAAAGGCATCGCTTTAAATTCAAAGGCTCCATATCTTGTTACCTTCGTAGTCTTTGCTTTATCTCCCTCCTTGATCTGAACTTGCAAGTATCCGAACCTAAGATCAATCTTTGTATAATATCTCGCCCGACTCAGTCGGTCGAAACAATCCGTGACCAGCGAAATATCATAGCTATTCTTCACAGTGATCTTATTCAAGGCTCAATAATTGCAGCACATTCTAAGAGAACCATTGGTCTTTTTCTGAAACAATAGAGGAGCTCCATATGGTGATCTCGTAGGTACAATAATCCCACTTTCCAACATTTATTCCAATTATTTTCGAAGCTCCTCAAGATTAGGCTGAGATATATAATAGGATGCCCTGGCTGGAGGTTTGACACACGGGATAAATTCAATCTTATGATCAATCATCCTCCTTGGTGGAAATTTCTTTGGTAACTCATACGGCATGATTAGAGATGTCAATGGGTTGAGCCGAGTCGACTCGGCCCTTAAACCCACGAGCTCGGCTCGGCTCGTGGCTCATGGAGAAACAAGCCACGAGCCGAGCTGGCTCGTGGCTCGTTTGCTCGTGGGCGAGCTCGCCTCAGGCCACAAGCTTACGAAGCTCGGCCCGTGGCTCGTCAATTTTTTTTTTTTTTGCTTTTCTTAGCTTTTATTTTTGATTTTTTAGTGTTTTTTCACGAGCTCGTGCCCACAAGCTGCTCGTGAAAAAACAAGTCGAGCCGAGCTCGGCTCGTGCTCGGGCTCATCTTTTGACGAACCCGAGCGACTCGTGGCTCGGGACAATAAGCCAAGCCCACGAGCCGGCTCGGCTGGATTGCCACCACTAGGCATGATGTCCTCAAATTCCTGAATAAACCTTTGATAGGTTTTCGAATTGGGATAATCGCCTCTACGATCTCCTCTAATCGAAGAGTGCACAAAAATAAGGGTTCATTTCTTTTGAAATCCTTACTAAATTACATGATCGAGATATTCTTTTCACTCGTCTTCCCAGCTTCTGAATCAACAATATCGCACCGGGCTACTAGAAAGGATTATGTTACCTCAAAAGAGGTAAAGATGGAAAAATCGAAGGCTCGTATTTGTATAGCCAAAGGCCTAATGTACATAATTATGAAGATGAAAAGTCAATTAGGGCTATTATAGATGCTGGTGTTACCTACAACTACTTCACAAGTACCGAAGTGGAGCGACTTAAACTTATTATGGAAAAAGGTAGTAGGAAGGTCAAAACAATCAACTCCACTACTCAACCAATAGCTGGAGTAGCGAAATCTGTGTTACTCAAAGCGAGTCCTTTCAAGGGAATAACAAATTTATCCCCAGTTCAGATGGATGACTTCAAGCTTATTATGGGATTGGAATTTCTTCAAGATACTAAGACACCAGTGTTACCATACTCCATTCGTTAATGATGAAGGGTAGTAAAACTGTGCGTCATCACTACACAAGTTGGGAAGATGGGCGAAAAGAGTTTCTCGGCCATGCAATTTGGTAAGGATTTCAAAAAAAAATTGAACCATCATTTTTGTGCACTCTTTAATTAAAGGAGATCGAAGAAACGACTAGCCCTATTCCAAAACCTATCAAAAGGCTTATTTAGGAATTTGAAGATATCATGCCGAATAAGTTACCAAATAAATTGCCACCAAGGAAAGTGATTGATCATGAGATTGAACTTATTCCAGGTGTTAGACCTCCCGCCAGGGCACCCTACCGTATGTCTCAGCCTAAGCTTAAAGAGCTTCAGAAACAATTGGGAGAAAGTGGGATTATTGTACCTACGAGATCACCATTCAGAGCTCATGTGTTGTTTCGTCAAAAAGGCTGATGGTTATCTTAGAATGTGCTGCGATTATCGAGCATTGAACAAGATCAAGAATAGCTATCTTATTCTGCTGGTTGAGGATTGCTTCGACCGACTAAGCCGGGTGAGGTATTATACAAAGATTGATCTTAGGTCAGGATATTGGAAAGTTCGGATCAATGAGGGAAATGAAGCAAAGACTACAGTGGTAACAAGATATTGAGCATTTGAATTTAAAGTGATGGCTTTTGGCTTAACAGACGCTCCAACAACCTTTTGTACGATGATAAATCAGGTACTTCACGGGTTTTTAGACGATTTTGTGGTGGTGTACTTAGAAGACATATTAATTTATAGCGAGATTTTTGAGGGACATGTAAGACAAGTTTTCAATCAATTATGAGAGAATGAACTCTGTGTCACACTGTCTAAATGCTCATTCGCTCAGACGTCTATCAGTTTCTTTGGTCACATCATTGAATAAGGTAAAATACGTATGGATTCGAAGAAGGTTACAACCATCAAAGATTGGCAACCACCAAAGAATGTCCACGATTTACGTTCGTTTCTCGGGTTATCCAATTACTATCGAAAATTTGTGAAAAGGTACTCAGAAATTGCATTGTCACTCATCGAATTGACAAAGAAGGATAAGGATTAAGACTGGTCATCCAAATGCCAAACTGCTTTTGAAAAGTTGAAGAAGTTTATGTGGACGAACATGGTGTTAGCCTTACCGGATATGATTAAACCATTCGAAATTCATTCCGATGCTTCAGGTTTTGCACTTAGTGGAGTCTTTATGTAAAAAGGACATCTGACAGCATATGAGAGCTACAAGCTAAACTAAGCAGAACGTCATTATTCGACGCACGAAAATGAATTGTTGGCGGTAGTCCATTACTTTAGAGGATGACGTCACTAATTGCTTGAGTCTCCATTTATTGGGAAGAGAAATAACACTATGGTTAGTCACTTCATCTCCCAACCGAAACTATAAAGCAAACAGGCTCGTTGGTAGGAATTTCTTTTAGAGCTCAATTTTATGCTAGAGTATCGTCCAGAGACTAGTAATCATGTTGTTGATGCTCTTAGTCGGTGGACCAACTTGACCACTATTTGCTCTATGACTACTCTTTCAGGGAGTACAGTTACCATAAATACAAAAGACCAAATTCGAGTACTTTTGAATAAGGACCCAACTACTCAATATTTGGTTGACCTCATCAAGTAGGGCAAAATTTGTCGGTTCTGGCTCGATAGGGGCCTAGTGAAGACTAAGGGAGACATCCTATATATTCCTAAGGGCGGAGATTTGAGAAAATCACTAACTATAGAATGTCACGACACGATTTGGACATGGTATCCTGGAGAAAAACACACTTTTGCACTACTACAACGTGCATACTACTGACCTAAAATACGGGACGACATTACAACTTATATGAAAACCTGTCTTATATGTTAGCAAGATAAGACAGATCATTAGAAAAAGGCAGGCATGCTTGAGCCCATTTGTCCCCACTAGGTCATTCGAGAATGTATCGATGGACTACATCATTGGATTGTCAAAAGTTGAGGATTTTGGCACTATCATCATCGTGGTAGACCGCCTAAATACATATCAGATGAAGAGACAGCTCAACTCTTCTTCAAACATATTATCAAATATTAGGGACTATCTGAAGACATCGTCATGAATCGAGATCCTCAATTTACTGGGATATTTTGGACCGAGTTGTTCAAATTTCTTGGTTCAACTTTGAGCATGAGTTTTAGTTTTCATCCACAATTTGATCGACAAATTTCTTTCGAACAAGGGACATGATTATAACGAACCTGGGTGCAAAGCCACTTTTACTTCAAATTCTGGTCGGGGCTGAGGATAATTTTAGAGTGTTGATCTTGTGAGGATGAAAGTGGTGTGTTGTCATAAGCACCCAAAAATAGTTCTTAAAACCTCTAAAACTAATATAGTAATGGAAGTAAAGGTCGATCACACGAAAAGTGTGCAATTCAACCATTTATCCTTCGTATAACGATTAGGGGGTTTGTTTATAACGAAATCAATTTTATAACAAATAACAATGTAAATTATTGAGTTGTATTAAATTAATGAAACGTGTCTTGATCAAAGTCAACTTCCACCATAGGAGATTTATAATCATTTATTAATCCACATTCACAATATTCATCGTTAGAATAAATTCATATTTCTCCTTAATTTTAATTAATCAGAAATCAGCGTTCTAATTAATTTTAATTATCAAATAATCTCAAATCAGCGCTAAAGATTCAATTTAATAACAGTTTTAAATAATAGAGAAATCGATGAACTAGATAATACAAACACCAGCGGTTGCATTCAATTCATTTAAACATTATTCTTAAGATTCAATAACATCTATCGCAGAAAATTATCAAATTCTAGTGTTTCACAAATTAAATGATTCAAATAATTACGGATTTGAGATTTAACTTAACTGTAGATTTCAATGTATGAAAAACTAATAGATCTCTTAGCAATTAAACATGGCAATCATAAAATTATGTATTGAAGAATATTCAATACTGAAAATATAAATTAAACAATGAAAATAGGTGGATCTTGCAGTTATAATATTTTCTAAGGCTTCGATATCCTTCAATCAAGTACAAAGAATTAGTTACACATGATAGATTTAAGAAAAATAGAGAGAAAATAGGTTGGAGGCGTTCTGGTGTATTTTTCGTGTGTTCTAGGGTTGATAAATATCAAAGGAACTTGTTTCTATAAGTAGTGGAACTGAATTAGAAAACTAGAAAATTATTTTCGATTTGGCATGGGCGGCCGCCCAGTAGAAATTGGGGTGGCCGCTTAGGCATAAATATTGGCCTCTGTCAATGAAGTTTAAGGTCAGGCAGTCGCCCGACCAGTATAACTGAGCAACTTTAAGTATTTTGGTCATATCTTCTTCTCTCGATATTCGATTGAGACTATTCAAGATGCGTTGGAAAGTTAACTCAAAGGTATTCAATTTTGCTTCAAATATTATCTTCCAATTCGATCGTTTACTATGTCAAAAATGGGTCTCAAACTGATACTGAAAATTCGATACATAACTTTTCGATTGGAAATTGATGTGTGACCCTACTTTAACAATATTTCATCCATTTGACTTCTTTTTTCATTCAATTGACTTCTAACACTCTCAAATCTTTATCGTTTGGTTCGACACGACTTTTATATATTTTCACGTTAGTTCTTGAACTTTCATTTCTTTTCACTTTGGTCCGTTTTCACCAATTTCTTCCAAATTACGTCATCTCTATTAAATTGCCACCTAAATCAAAATATAAATGTAATGAGTACATTTTAGCACTAATTGATCATACAAGCACATAAAATAAGGAGGGAAAAATATACATTTTGCATTCCTATCAGAAAGCTATTATTTGGTCTAGCGAAGAATTTGGTGCAAAATTTGCATAAGACATTCCAGACAATCTCAAAAAGTTAGCTTAAGAGTATAGGTCAGTAGGTCACAATTGATTAAGACCATAGTCGAGTAAGGATGATGAAGGTATGGAGAACTACCTGGAAGGCTTCGAGCCTGATGAGGCAACCGTCAAGAAATTAATCAGGCTGAGTACTATTTCAAGCAGTTTTGTTCCAATACTACGTGAGTCAGCTTTTAAGAACAAGGGAGTTCAGCCATTGCTTGATGTAGCGGGGGATTATTTTCCTTCTCCCATTGACTTGCCAACAATCAAAGGAACTAACCCTGATGATCCGGGTTGATAATTGAAAGATCTACCAGTAATGATGAAACTTTTGTCAGATTAGCTTTCAAGATCGTGAGCGATCCATTCGTGGGTTCGCTAACATTTGTCCGAGTATACGCAGGTGACGTAGCGGAAGATTATAGGAAAGATGAAGAACCTCACAAATATGAGATAAACTCATGAAAGTTTTTATTCAATTCAATAATATCTGCCTCGAAGGGCTTACAATGGTTTAAATAGCAAAACCCTAGCAAATTTCGGAAAATAAATAATAAAAATAAAAAAAACGATATTTTTCCATAAATGAAAAAATTCGAGATTCTAACTTAAATGGAAACTCCTAACATTCAGGATCGTCCTCCTACAAACGGAATCAAAATCCGAATTTTATTGAATGAGATATTACCAAAATAAAAATTACCATAAACGGCAAAAACGCGTAATCGCGAGCCTAAACGATGGAATCTGTCTGAAATCCGACGTACGTCATGGCCAAAGGCAATGAGTTGTGATCCTTGGCCCATTTCCACTCAAATTAGACTATTAATTCTCCAAAAACGGACAAACCCAAAGTTATCATGAAATCATTATTTTGCCTTGCGATCCCACTTCATCATAAATTCTAAATCCTTATGCACTTCATCATTCTCCCCAGGGTGAGAAAAATTCGCCCTCGAATTTGACAGGGAAGAAGTCTCATCATCATCAGAATTATCACCACGAAATGGCACCAGATGCTTGACATTAAACACGTCGGATGTGCGAATATGACTTGGCAGCTTTAAACGATAAGCATTTGGATTAATCTTCTCAATGACCTCCAATGGACCAATCTTCTTGGCAGTAAGCTTGTTGTATTCATGAGCAGGGATACGATCTTTTGTCAACACCGCCCAAACAAAGTCACCTACCTCAAATTCAACATGTCGACGCTTAAGATCAGCATCATGCTTATATTTATTAACAGCAGCCTACAACTGATCATGAGCCTGTGAGTGAATCTGCTGTAACTGTTGAACGAAGTCCTCAGCCTTACCATGCATTTTAACAGAAGTAGAAACTGGGGCCAAGTCAAGGGGACCACGGGGAACGAGACCATACACTACCTGAAATGGACTAAAACCTGTACTCCGGTTGACAGCATGATTATGAGCAAATTCTGCCTGACACAACTTCTGATCCCAAGACTTGATGTGATCACCAACCAAACAACGTAGTAAATCACCCAATGAGCGATTAACACCTCTGTCTGTCCATCTGTCTGAGGGTGATACAGTAAAGCCACATTGACAGCATCCGTAGTTTTCTTGCAGGGGATGAAGTGAACCATCTTTGAGAACCGATCAACCACTACAAAGATAGAGTCAAAACCAGGCTGAGTCCTGGGAAGCCCCACAACGAAATCCATGCTAACGTCTGTCCAAGGCTGGGTTGGGATAGGAAGGGACATATACAAGCCAGCATTTGTCGCCTTGCCTTTGGCCAAATGATAAGTCCGACAACGCTCCACAAACTTACCGACATCTTTGCGCAAAGATGGCCAAAAGTAAGAAGCAGAAACAAGCTACAATGTTCTGTCACGACCCACGTGGCCCTCATTGTGCAATTCTTGAACAATCTTCAACCTCAAACTGCCTTCTGGAATACATAACTGGTTGCCATGAAAAAGGAAACCATCAACCCATGCAAACTTCGACTGTACACCTTCCCGCAATTTCCGAATAACGTGGGAGAAATATGGATCAGTAGTATATAAGTCACAAAGACCATCAAAACCGGGAACCTCCACTCGCATTTCTGTCAGGAGAGTTTGGCGCCTACTCAATGCATCTGCCACCTTGTTAAGGGCACCTTCTTTGTGCTTAATCACAAAAGTAAATTGCTGCAAGTAAGCAATCCAAGTGGCATGTCTAGCAGATACCTTATCTTGAGTACCAAGGTGCTTGAGGGCATCATGATCGGTATACAAAATAAACTCCTTCTGGAACAGATAGTGACGCCAATGTCGAACTGCCTGGACTATTGCATAGAACTCCACATCATAAGTACTGTACCGAGACTTTGGAACAGAAAGCTTCTCACTAAAGTATGCAACAGGGCGGTTGTTTTGACTCAGCACACCACCAATACCCACTTTCGAGGCATCACAATGTAGCTCAAATAGCTGGGTAAAGTCAGGCAACACCAAAACTGGAGCAGTAGTCAACTTCTGCTTAATCAACTGAAGAGATGCCTCTGCTTCGGGGGTCCATTGAAACTTTCCATCCTTCATACAATCTGTAATAGGTGCCATGATACTGCTAAAATGTGGTATAAACCTGCGATAAAATGAAGCAAGGCCATGAAAGCTGCGCACTTCCGTGACAGTTTTAGGTTGTGGCCACTGGCTTATTGCCTCCACCTTGGATGTGTCAACCGCTAACCCCTCCTTTGACACCACATAACCAAGGAATACAACACGATCAGTCAAGAACGAACACTTTTGCACTGCAGCATAAAAGTGATCCCTGCGAAGAACTGAAAGAACTTCTCGAAGGTGCTGGACATGATCATCATCGATAGCACTATAAACCAGAATATCAGCAAAGTAGACGACAACAAATTTACCGATGAATGGACGAAGAGCCTGATTCATGATCCGCATAAATGTACTAGGTGCATTTGAGAGGCCAAAAGGCATGACCAACCATTCATACAACCCTTCTCTCGTCTTAAATGCTGTTTTCCACTCATCTCCAGGTCTGATCCGAATCTGATGGTACCCACTCTTCAAGTCAAGCTTGCTGAACACGCAAGCACCAGTAAGTTGGTCTAACAGATCATCCAGGCGAGGAATAGGAAAACGGTAATGCACCGTAATCTTATTGATCGCCCTACTATCCAAGCACATACGCCACGTCCCATCCTTCTTCGACGTAAGGAGAGCAGGAACAGCACAAGGACTAAGACTCTCCCTGATGTGCCCTTTTGCCAGAAGCTCCTCTACTTGTCTACGCAACTCTTCATGTTCAGTGGGGCTCATCCTGTAATGCGCCCGATTAGGCAGAGAAGCATCAGGCACCAAGTCAATATGATGCTGAATATCCCGCAGTGGTGGCAACCCATCTGGAAGCTCTCCTGGGAAGACCTCATGAAACTCCTTTAGCAATGGCTGAACCCTACAAGGAACCTCATGCTCGCTGTCAATTGACTTTCCCACCAGCACATACACGACCCCAGACTCCTCCATCTCTATTTCAAACTTTGCTCTAGTTAGTAAATTGGCGCTGTCTCCAACTGTTTTCACTGAACCCTTATCCGGTAGTAACACAATCTTCTTACCCCCAAACAGAAAGCTGTACATGTTGGTATACCCATCATGCAGCGAATGGCGATCAAACTGCCACGGCCTCCCTAACAGCAAGTGGCACGCATCCATCTCTACGACATCACATAATACATGATCTTTGTAGGTAGGCCCAATGGAGAAATTGATTCGAGCACGCTGAGACACCTCTACATCATTACCCCTCTTCAGCCAAGCTAATTTATACGGTTTGGGATGCTTCTCAGTCTGCAAACCCAGCTTCTTAACGACCTCTTCAGCCACCACATTTTCACAACTACCAGAATCAATAACAAATCTGCATATCTTACCCCCAACAGTACACGTCGACTGAAAGATATTATTACGCAGCCACTCAGTGTTATTCTCCAGGGGAGTCAGAAAGCTCCGTCTCACCACCAACATTTGACCCACATCACCAACTACAAACTCTTCCTCCTCACCGACTTTCTCGGTGTCATCATTGTCAAATACAGGTGGACCTTCATAATCGTCATACCTCTCATCAACAAAGAGTCCTCTGCGCGGATTCTTGGGACATTCAGATTGTCTATGACCTGTACCACCACATGCAAAACAACGAATACCACCTCCAGGATGCGCTAGCTGTTGAACAGGGTTAGGTCTAGGAGGGCCAGGTTGACTAGGATTACCAGGACGTGTCATCTGCTGCTGTAAATTATTGGAAGAACTGCCTGTAGAAAAAGGAACTGTACTTCTCCGGCATGCTGTTTCTCTATCTGTAATGCCCTCTGATATGCCTCAGAAACTGTCACAGGATCAAACATATTCAGAGTGTCTTGTATTTGGGGACGAAGACCACCCACATATCGTGACACCAACTGCTCATCTGTCTCCATCACCTCATTCCTCGTAATCAACATATAAAATTCCGTTGTATAGTCACTAACCGTTTTGACGCCTTGACGCAGATTCTGCAGTTGCTGGTACATGGTCCGAACATAGTTGTAAGGCAGAAACTGCTTCTTCATATGCTTCTTCAATTTATCCCACGATATAAACTTGGACTTCCCTAAACTGGATCGCGTCACTTTAGTCTGTTGCCACCACGATGCTGCTCGTCCACGAAACCTCGTCGCAACGAGAGGCGCACATTTATCAGCAGGAACCTCCTTAAATTCCAAGATCTCCTCCACTGCAGTCACCCAATCCAAGAACTCTTCTGGACTTAATCCACCATGGAACTCAGGAATATCAACCTTGAATCCTGATTCCCAACGCCCGTTCTCATCCTGACCACCCCCCTTCCGTCGAACTGACAGATCTATTGGATGTTCAGGTTGTGCAAACGGATTCTCATCATCAGAATCCTCAACCGGCGGGGCCACCGGCGCATGATGTTGCGGCATGAGTGCAGCAAATTGCTGTGTCAGCAACTCCACTTGTTGACACAGCTGTGTGATTTCATCACGTCTATGTACCTCTTCTACTGGGACTTCACGAGCTTCTGGACGTCTCCTGGCGGCATGGTGAAGGAACGACTTCGGCTTTGATACCAACTGACGTAGCGGAAGATTATAGGAAAGATGAAGAACCTCACAAATATGAGATAAACTCACGAAAGTTTTTATTCAATTCAATAATGTCTGTCTCGAAGGGTTTACAATGGTTTAAATAGCAAAACCCTAGCAAATTTCGGAAAATAAATAATAAAAATAAAAAAAACGATATTTTTCCATAAATGAAAAAATTCGAGATTCTAACTTAAATGGAAACTCCTAACATTCAGGATCGTCCTCCTACAAACGGAATCAAAATCTGAATTTTATTGAATGAGATATTACCAAAATAAAAATTACCATAAACGGTAAAAACGCGTAATCGCGAGCCTAAACGATGGAATCTGTCCGAAATCCGACGTACGTCATGGCCAAAGGCAATGAGTTGTGATCCTTGGCCCATTTCCACTCAAATTAGACTATTAATTCTCCAAAAACGGACAAACCCAAAGTTATCATGAAATCATTATTTTGCCTTGCGATCCCACTTCATCATAAATTCTAAATCCTTATGCACTTCATCAGCAGGGAAGCTTACTGCAGGGTCTTGCGTGCTAAATTAGAACAAAGGGAAGAAAGAGAGAATTGGTCTACTTGAAATGCATACGAACAGCCGAGAGGACGTAAAAGTAGCCTTAACTGGTGATATTGTAGCTCTTGCAGGTTTGAAAGATTTGATTACGGGAGAAACATTATGTGTGATAAGTGTGTTTTTACACACTTATTTAGCACTCTTTGCATTTAATTGAGATTTAAATTGAGTTAATTTCTACGCATAATTGTGTAATTTTGTATGTTTGTAGGCTTGATACCAGAATTCGCGAAAAACGGAGTGAAAAGATGAAGAAAGGGACTAAAAGTGTACAAATTGGTGAAGTTAGGGACCAAGTTGCACATGTCACAAAGATGAAGGACCAAATTGAAATGAAAGTGAAATTATGAGGACTAAATTGTACAAGAGCCAAAGTTGATATTTTCTTATGTTTTTGACCAATTAGATTAGTTTCCTTCATGGTTAAGCCTTTGGTTTGCATTATAATTTGATTATTTTATTAGTAGATATTTTTAGATATTTTATTTACCTATTTTCTATATAAAAACACTACATTATCTCACTTTTAGACATCTCTCTCCCCCCCTTTTCTCTTACACGTTTTTTTTCTCCCTTTTTCTTTTTCTTTTTCTTTGTCTTTTATTTTTATTTTCTTTGTTTTATTTGGTTTTTGGTTCATAGATTAACAAGAAGTTGATACAAAGGGGAATCAACCAAAGGAAGTTGGAAGAATTCAATGAAGATGATCCAAAGCTTGAGTTGAAAGGGTTGTATTTTTATCTTTGGTTTGTTTCCATTATTTTTCCAATATTTGTTATGCATTGTATCATGATTCCACTTGTTATTATGTTTGTGATGATGAACTAAGCCCTTTTTGTTGGAATTTATCTAGTAACTTAACCTAAATGCTTCATTAATGTTAAGTATATGCTTATTAGAATTTTATTATGCATTGATTATCAAAATAATAGTGTATCAATCATCATGTTTAAAATGATTTCATTTTTGGTGACGCTTAGATGAAATTATTAGGTTTTACATCATTTTTGGTGACGCTTAAATGATTGTAATTAATTTTAATGTGATTGTTGCAAGATAATTGCATTTAATAGACCAAAGTGTTTGATTCATCTAATTGACAACTAGATGAAATTATTAGGTAATTATGTGTGACTGTTGAACAATGATTGCATTAATTAGACCGAAATGATTGATACCATGGGTTTGCTTGGTGTTCCAGGCGCGTCTAGGTGATGTAGAAATATACACCTACCTCATGTGATCCGCTGAGTATTTTCACAGAAAATCATGCAATTGGTCAATTTTGTATCAACATAGAAATATGTGGTATGAATTGACTAATTAGGGTTAATATTCGCTCGAAAAAGGGTATTAGCTAAAACTGGAAAATCGGGTCTGACTACTTATTTTGATAATTAGCATTTGCACGTGAATGAATTGATATTAATGAAGTATAGGTTAAGCGAAACATAAATTTCAACATCTTTTCAAAACCAAAACCTTTTTACCTTTTTATCTGCATTTTTATTAGTTTTTAGTCTAATTGTAGTTTTTAGAATTTTAAAAGCATTTTTAAATCTCTGTGTGTGTGTCGTCGTTAAAATTAAGACTGATAAACGTCGAATTGAATTCCACACTCTCTGAGGGATCGACTTGGACTCTTTAGATCCACTTTTACTACTTGTTCTCGACCCGTGCGCTTGCGGCATAAAATCGAAACCCGAACAATGTGATCCTGATAAGCCGGTTGTGCTTTAAAGGATAGACTTTCCCGATCCTGTGATTAAGGGTGCCATTGAACCCAAGACTAAAGCTGATGTTGATAAGACGTCAGCTGGTTTAGTTAAACTTGCTCAAGAAGATCTATCTTTCCACTTCTCACAAGATGAAGAAATCAACGAGACGGTTATTGAAGGAATGGGGTGATTATACCTTGAGATTATTGTTGATAGGCTCAAGAGGGAATTTAAGGTCTGTAATTTCCACACTGCGATGTTCTCTAATAGTTTTGTCTGTGTTTTAGCAATAAGTTTAATATGTCAATTTTAGCCTTTTTATTCCTGCCACAGGCCCTTCCCTTTAAACATATACACCGAATTTATTATTTATATGGATACTTCACTTGATAACCCTACTTCCAATTACACATGGAAATGTGCACACGAGACGAAATATCTCTTCAGGAGCCATTTCCACTAGATTTTGTTCTAGTGTAAATCAAAGAACTGCGTTACTTGGCTAACTGACTATTTGTTTCGAGGCTAGTGTAAAGTAATCCATTTTATTTCTTCAATAATACGTAAATCTGAAGTATACTACTTTTCTTGTGTCTATATCCCTGATTTATTTAGCCGCTGTTTGACACATTATTTTTTTTATTCTCATATTTCTACTCATTTTCAACCACACATTCTTCAATAAAATAATATTTTTCATCACATTAATAACTTTTTCTTCATTTTCAACCACATTTTCTCCATCATATCACTTCAAAAAAATGTATTCTCCCATTTTAATGTACACCAAACAAGCTCTTAGTTTGCCAATTCAATATTCCTCGAGCGGCAATGAATTAAAATTTTTTTTCATCCATCTTATTTACTTGTATTAACTTGTCATGCATATCACTTACAGGTGGATGCGAACGTCGGTGCACCAAAAGTCAACTATCGGGAGAGCATTTCAAGGGTTTCTGAAGTTAAGAACGTTCACCAGAAACAATCTGGTGGGTCAGGACAGTTTGCTGATGTTACCATAAGGTTCGATCGCATGGAAGCAGGTGGTGGATATGAGTTCAAAAGTAAGATCAAGGGAGGGGTAGTTCCAAAAGAATATATACCTGGTGTGATGAGAGGATTGGAAGAATGCATGAGCAATGGAGTTTTGTTGGCTATCCTTTTGTAGATGTTCATGCGGTATTAGTTGATGGTTCTTACCATGAAGTCAATTCTAGTGTATTGGCTTTTCAACTGGCTGCTAGAGGAGCTTTCTGGGATGGGATGAGGAAAGCAGGTCCCCAAATGCTTGAATTGATTATGAAGGTTGAAGTTGTCACCCCTGAAGAACATTTGGGTTGTGATTGCATATCTTAATTCGAGGAGAGGCCAGATCAACAGCTTTGGAGACAAACCTGGTGGCCTCAAAAGTGTTTGAAATGCCATTATGCATAATATTCAGACTTGATTTTGTCTTTTTACTTTTGCATTTCCCAAGAATGATAATTAGATCTTCATATTTTTTCTCTTAAAAGTACTAATGACCATTGCACTTTTAGCAGAAATTTTCCCCCTCGTTAATTTCATTTTGTTCCAAGTTAATGAAATTAAACTTTGTTACTTTTAGGTTACTAAACTTTGAAGTTTGTTGCAATTTGGTAATTCCGTCCATGTTCATTTGTTTGACTAATGGAAAAGATGATGTGGCACATAATTAGACTGCCACATCATCTTTTATGTTAGTCAAACTATGTTGCAAAACATTCAAGATATCAGAATTGTTTTGATACCAATTGTTGTGAAACAAATTATCGAATTGAAGTGTTGAAGTTATATGAAAAATAATAATGAAGTATTTGATCAAGTAAAAGAATAAAGAAGATAAGACTATTGCAGATAATTAAAAGATTTTATCGATTCAAGAATAATGGAAAAGAAAAAAAAATTACAATGGATCCATAATTTAAGTAATCTATTTTCTCACCTCATAAAATTGTATAGACGAGCTTAGGGCATATCCAAATCCACAAAGCAGAGTTATTGATGAAGTAGGATACCATAAAATTGAGTCCAAAACAAATTTTGACTCCTAATGGGCTTCCAAAATAGAACTTCAACATGACATAAGACTCTAACAATATTCCAAATTTGAATTCTTCATGAAGTGCACTTCAATTAGAATTTTTCAATTACTTCAACAAGAAATTAAAATCACACCCAATTTCTAATAATCTTCACATTGACACGAATTCCACCAAGGAATGAACTGTCTTCTTCAACAATAACAAAAAAATTAATTTCTCCAATCAAATACAAAATACTCCACATCTTCCAATGAATCCAAGCACTACTCTGCAGAATTAACTCAAATTCAAAAAAATCATAATGATTTTATAATTTACCAAAATGGACTATAACACACCCCAAAGTAGAATCAATACCACGTGCTTTTACAGAAGGCTCCTTACTAGATTATACACCTTGTACTCTACTTAAAGCTTGCTCAACAAAATTAGCATCCACATACTCATTTTCATTGAGTCCGTCCCTAGCAATTGAATACAATGGCACCGCAGGTGATGGTGGCAAAACGGAAATATCCATATCTCTTGAACTCCACTGAACTGTATTCTTCAAATCCTACCATTTATGAGCTCCTAAAGGTATTGTATCAAACTGAATGTCCACCACGATCCTGAATTTGTGCTGATTGACTCTTCTAAATTATGCACGACCCTGCGAGATGTATGACCGAGACCTTTTATGTCCCTCCAATACAACTTGGGCACCATTAAAAACCTTCAAAACTCCACTTCCACCAAATGACTCATAACCTTTTAAATCAAGCATAGACAACGAGATGAGATTTTTCTTCAAATCTAGAACATGTCGAACCTGGTCAAATGTTCTAATTGTCCCATACAAAAGCTTCAATTTGACTGTGCTAATTTCAGCAACCTGACAAGATGCGTTGTTTCCTACAACCACAACACCTTTGGAAATAGTTTCATATGTAGCAAACAAGTCCTTATTAAGATACATATAAAACACACACGCTGGATCAAGAATCCAATCATCTTCCGATTTAGACTTAATGTCAGAATAACTAAGAGTTCTCCATCACTTAAAACGTTCTCCACGAGGTCTACTTCACTTGAAGTATCTGAATATCTATTTGCAGCCATTATTTCTTTATTCTGCAATTTGTAGCAATCTTTCTTTAAGTACCACTTCTTCTTGCAATAGTTACAAATTTGATTATTGAACTTAGATTTTGATTTGCCCCTTCCAGAACTACCATGAGCAACCAGGCCTTCTCCATCTCTGGCCTCAAGAACCAAATGTTTCATCTTCTCTTTTAAATACAAAGTATCATACACTTCCTCTATGGTGAGAGTATCACGACTATATAAAATCGTGTCTCTAAATGAAGAAAATGAAGTGGACAACGAACACAATAGGATCAAAGCTAAATCTTCTTCATCATACTCTACTTCCAAAGTTTTCAAATCAACCACGATCTCCTTAAATACAGTCAGGTGGTCTTCCAATTATCCTCCATCTGTCATTCAATGAGAGTATAAACGCTGCTTGAGATTCAACTTGTTTGTCAGACTTTTAGTCATGCAGAATTGCTCAAACCTCAACCATAAAACAGCTACTAAATTCTCATTCAAAACGTTCTGAAGAATAATATTTGATAGATGAAGATGAATGTGAGAAACTGTTTTCTTATCATTCCACAATTTCTCCTCAGCGATCAACGTTGCGAGCATCTTGTCAACTCCCAACAACGCATCATCCAAATCCAGTTGTGTGAGTACTGCATGTATCTTAACCTGTCATAGTGAAAATCTAGTGCCCCGATCCAAAAGCGGAATGTCATACTTCATTGAAGCCATCATGAATAAAAAACTTCAAACAAAAAAAAAAACCCTAGCACTGCGGAACTGCAGAATTTGGGCTCTGATACCACTTGTTGTAGAACAACCAATATATCATAATTGTTCTGATACTAATTATTGTGAAACAAACCACCGGATTGAGATGTTGAAGTTGTATGGCAAATAATAATGAAGTATTTGATCAAACAAGATAATAACGAAAACAAGAATATGAAAAAGGAATTAAGAGATTTTATTGACTCAAGAATAATGGAGAAGAGAGAAAATTACAATGGATCATATAATTCTAATAATCTATTTTCTCACCTTATAAAATTGTACAAAGGAGTCTAGTATTTATAGGGAATAACTAGGGGATGTCCAAACCCACCTAATAGAGTTGTTGATGAAGTAGAATATCATAAAATTGAATTCAAAACAAATTCCAACTCCCAATGGACTTCCAAAATAAAACTTCAACATGATATAGGACTCCAATAATATTCCAAATTTGAAATCTTCATAAGTACACTTCAATTAGAATTCTTCAATTATTTCAACAAGGAATTTGGATTACACCCAAATTCTAACAAACTTACTATACAAATATAAGCGACGAATTGTAATAAAGCTCAAGTTCACTGACCGTGAAAATTTGGTCAAGTTTAGTGACCACCATGGTGTCTGACCCTATTTTCTATACTTCTTATGTGATTTGAGCCTAGGGAAGATTTTGCACCACTGAACTGCTTCCATCGACATTCACTATGTTTGTTATTTTCCTTTTTCCTTCAGATACCAATGGAACCGGGTGACAGTATGTTTTGTTGTGTTCTATAAATGAAAAAAATTGCCCAAGAAATGGAGCAGGACCGCCCTTGTGGCTTCAATTAGACCATTCAAAAATCGTTTGACACATCTTCGTTTCCACTTAGTTTCGACCCACCATATAAATTCATCAAGTGAAATTGTCCTTATGAGTCGATTGTTTTATTGATCATCTGTGCAGGTGGTTGATGCATTGGTGCCTCTGGCTGAGATGTTCCAGTATGTGAGTACTCTAAGAGGGATGACAAAAGGCCGTGCTTCCTGCACAATGCAGTTGGCCAAATTCGATGTTGTCCCTCAGCACATTCAAAATCAACTTGCCCGAAGAGGATGCTGTTGCTGCGTAATTTTCCCATGTTTTGAAGTGAAAAACTCTAAAAAATAGTGTGTTTTTGCAAAGATAATTCTTTTTTCTGCACCAGAAGGGTACATGAAATTCAGGTAAAGAAACAGACGAGTAATGAAAACTGTGCTTACATGTTCACTGCACTTGTGATAGTTGTGTAGACTTCATCTATTGCACAGTTCAAAATCAGAGGACAGCCAAAAGCCGGATCTTCCTCATTCTTTCTAAAAACGCATTGAATAATTTCCATCTAGTTTTAAAGATGATTTTTACCTAGAATAATATTATTTACAATCGCTCACTACCGTAGTCATCCTACATAATATACATATGACGGTTAATGATTTAATGAATGAAGCAATAAAAAAAATTACCATATTAATGCATCAAAACGTATGACGACTTCTGTAACGAGCGACTGTAAATAGTATTACTTTTTACGTAAGTGTTTGTAACCGTAACATCAGAACATATACTCTTTCCTAATTAACCACTGTTGAGGACAGAGCGACTTGAAGAGTGCTAGACAAATTCATATCCAACTGCAAAAATGGGTTGTTGAAGATATCAATCCTAAAGAGAGGTGGGTTACAATGATTATTTTGGGAATTCTGCTTAATTTGTTGTAGAACAAAACCAAATTTGGCTGCTACCAGTAGTAGTTACTTGCAAGAAGTAAATTAAATCATCTATAAAGTCATTGAGAATTTAAATTATGTTTAATTTTTCAGTACAGGCCATAATCGGGCGTTGTGATTTTGGTTTTATCGATAAAACAATGATATTATCGATAAAATAATGTTTTTGTTTTCCGTGGATAAGAGGTTACCCGACTTCTGTAAACTAAACAAAGAAAAGGCAAATAACGAGCAATTATGTACTTGAAATATATACTAATTTCTACCCTAAACTTGTACAAACTACTAGGGGTTTGTCCAATGTTTAACGTTCACTTAAAAGTGTGAATTCAAATTGGTAGGTCGCTACTATTAGAATTCTTTGTGGACGAACCAAAACCCCCATTTGATTGTCATTATTAATAAAAAAAATGATGTTTTCAATAGTAACCGTTTAAAGAATGTGTTGTTTAAAATTAGAGAAAAATTTGAGTTCATATGCAAAATATTTTATTTTGCGATTGTATAATTGAAAATGAGAATAAGAATTAATGAGTTTTGTTTTAAAGGGCAAGAAACCGTAAGTAAATTCAAGAGCTTTCGTCCTTTCTTTATTCTACTTAGCATCAACACGACTCAATTCAAGGATATAGGTTTATCTCGGGCCATGTCAGCCCTTGCACAAGCCTATTGTATAACCTCTAACAACTAAAGATATAACTCTAGTGTGAGATCATCCCAGAAACCAAAACTTTTCCTTGGAATATGAACAATCAGAGAAGTCAAAACATTGTTCCTATTAAATGAAGGGATAGTACCAGACTTGAAACATATAGACAAATTTGAAAACTTGTCATTGCAATTATGAAAGAAAGGAAATTATCAGAATGTGAGACTAGTCATGAACTAATACACACCAGAAAGACATAATCAATGCTCTATTTGTTTCCTGTCCAGTTTATTTAACTTGAACAATTCCTGCACTGACCAGTTTCTGTATCTTGTTCATCACAAGAGGGTTCTTCATATGTTCCTGTGCAGCCTTGGGATTTTCCTGGATGTCACTCAGGACCTGTCGCAACAGATAGGTCATGTGAGATACATAACCTGAACAGACCAAGGGGCTCTATTAAGGAATCGGCAGAGATTGTTGGTACTCCTTTCAATATCCCGAAGACATAGGGACGTGTAATTAAGAGCAATTATGATTCCATAAGGGCTAGTTAGTGGGTTGAAGATGGACTCGGGTGAAAGTAAGCAAAGCAGGAAAGGTATAGTGTGTTATAACCTTAGAATTCAACTAACACTGGAGAAATCATAATACCATACCTGTCTCATCACTGGATCTGTTAGAATGTTTTGAATCTCGGGATCTTGCATTCCCTTTGCCTACACAAGTGGAGGAAGTAAAGTCACAATTTCAATATGTTTGTATCAAGAGATCATGATATTGGAAGAAATATATCAAACCTGTCTCTCTTTCAGCTCGTCAGGAGTCAAATCTCCACGGCTAGCCTTGTTGATCTGCTCTAAACATCTGTGGAAAGATATCACAAAAGCTTCACTTAATTGCAAAGTTCAAAATGCTGCATTATTGTCATCCACCAAATACCAAATCAAAAGAAAAAAATTCTTCGGATAAAAAGAGAAAAAAATTCTAATTACCTCCTGACACCATCAAGCAATTCATGGTTCTGAGGGTCATGCTTTAACCCTTCCTGGTATGTTTCCAACGCCTTCTCATACTCTTTCAAAAAGAACTGGACGGTACCTTTTCTTGTATAACCTTTTGCAAATGTTGGATCAAGTTCAATACATTTTTCAGCATCTTTGAGACCCTCAGGAAGTGCCCCAAGCTTCGTGTAACAGGCAGCTCTGTTGCTGTATGCCTGAGAACTCAACAATTACACACATCCACATGAGCCAAGTCTTTGACAATGGGTGAATTGTGTGAATATAGGTATAAAAAATTCGGACACTAGGAAAATTATGTGATACCTTTGGATCCTTCGGATTCCTCTTTATCGCTTCTGTGTAGTGTTTGATAGCATCTGGATACCCTTGCTCTTTGAAATATTGGTTCCCTAAAGTTTTTCCATCAATAATAAATTATTATTGCACAAGTAAAGACGATGTTAAACACCAACAAAATAGTAAATACCTTTCTCGCGTTCCTCATCAGCTATTTGTGGGTCAAAGTATTCTTGTTGCTCTTTTTCCTTTTTTGCTTTCTCAGCATCATTAAGCTTCTTCAATGTATCAGGGGTGCGATGCTCTGTAAGTGCCTTTTGGAAAGTCTCTATGGCAGGTTCATAGTCTTTTGAACATTTCACCATCTTCACCAAGGCAGAACCCTTTCTTGTCAGAGCCCTTGCTATCATCTTGAAGTCAGACCTCAGTTCTCTTCCCCTTTCAACAGCTTTGTCACAATCTTTAATGCAATCCTCATACTGAAATAAGCAACAAGCATATGAAATGAGCTTGGCCTGCAACGTATTAAATATTCCACACTTGATACGTTTTAAGAAAAAGATAACAATGGACATATATGGCCAGTTCCTTGGGCACAACACAGATTATTGCCATACTTGTCCTATCAACAAAGTGAAAAATACCGTAATTCACTTTCTCTAAGCTAGAGTTTATTTCTACAGCCCCCTTAATCTCTGTTTTCCCTAATTTCTCCAATTATGCGTTAATGGTAAAGAAGGTAACTATATTGTCAATGTCAATGCAAAAAATTGAAAGTAACAAACTACACTGAGTTCTGCTTCAGACAAAGTCCGCAGAGTGTTTTAAAGGAAAAAGAAAAGCATGCCTAAGTATAGAAACAGACAAATAAAGAAATGTAAAATAAAAACAAACAAACAGCTAAAGGATTGTTAACTACAAACACATTACCCGACAAACGCACCTATACCCCATTGTCTTTGCAAGAAAGGGAGGGAGATGAAGTAAGTCATGAGAAACCAAGATTATCCTAATAACTCTTAAAACCTCAATGTACAGAAGTGCAGGTATTCTGAATGTCAATCACAGCATACCACTCAATCACCATCACATGGCATGCCTCTCGATTTCATGCAGTCATCCCTAATACATGAAAACACACACAGCAGTCTTGATGAATTAGGTTTATTTGCTGTTCCTATTTTGAAGTTGGTATAAAAGGCACCACCCGACGGTTTGGTGCTCCTTAGGGCTTAACAAGAGATATGAACTATATCCTAAACAAAATCCTATTATATTCTAACCACACGATACCCAAAATGATGAATCTGGTACAGTAACCTACAAGACGAAAGGGCCATCATAGACATGCTGGGGGTCAAACAAAATACAAAAAAGGGTAAGATTGGGGCTTTCAAATCCAAGTCCCCACGACTTAAAAAGTCAAATTTTTTGCACGCCATGGCTTTCCAGCACAAAAATTTTAGTTCTCAATTATGCTGAGCAACCAATGCACCTTTCTTTTCTATGTTACTTTTGACCCTAGTACTTGCTCTGAGTCATAAATCGTTATCATAAAAGAGGTGCTTCAGTTCAACAAACCTTTCCAAGCTACAGCCCCTAATCCTCCATCAGCCTTGTTATGATGAAACCTCACCATTGTGGCATGCACAAACATGTGCTGGATCCATCAACATCATAAAAGATCCAAGACGGTGCCCTCCCCCCTCTCCCAACGATACCCAATATGATGAATGCAGTGCAGTAATAGGCAAGAGGAAAGGGCCATACTAGAACTGCAAGGGGTCAAATGAGAAACAAAAGGGTAAGATTAAGGCTTTCAAAACTAAGTCCCCACGAGTTCAAAAGTCAAAATTTTTCCAGCTCAATAACCGTAGTTCACAATTATGCTAAGCAACCAATGGACCTTCCCTTTCTTGGTTACTTTTGTCTCTAGTACTTGCTTTGGGTCATAAATCTCTATCATAAATGATGTACTCCAGTTCAACAAACCTTTTCTAGCTACAGCCCCTAATCCTGCATCAGCCTCATTATAAAGAAACTTCATCACCGTGACATGCATAAACATGTTCAAGATCCATCAACATCATAAATGATCCAAGAGGATGCCCCCCACAATACCTAAAATGATAAATGCGGTGCAATAACTGGAAAGAGGAAAGGGCCATAATAGAAATGCAAGGGGTCAAATGAGAAACAAAAGGTTAAGATTAGGGATTTCAAATCTTAGTCCCCATGATTTCAAAAGTCAAAATTTTCACATGCAATTGCTCTCCAGCACAAGAACTTTAGTTCCCAATTATGCTAAGCAACCAAATACACCTTCCTTGTTCTCTATTACATTTGTCTCTAGTGCTTGTTCCGGGTCATAAATCGCTATCATAAAGAATGTACGCCAGTTCAATAAACATTTCTGTGCAGTGTTTAAAAAGGTTAAATCAGTACTGAGGCATTTTCTTAGTTACGCAAGGAGTAAAGCCTCAGCACATTTTGAGGCATATAAAACTTGCCGTGAATCCAAAAATAGTATATAAAAATTCAAAAATAAGTGTATAATAAACCATAAACAAACTTTAAAATTCCAAAACAATAAAACAAGCTATGTATCATTGCAAACACACACAATAAATCAATACAGTTACAGCACAGACAGAAAGATAAAAGCCACCCATATGATCACTAGTCACTATTACTAAATCAGGCAATAAAATTACTAATTCTGCTGCCAAATCTCAGCTGCTGTAACTTGCTGTCGTGGCAGACGTTATTCCGCCATCACCAGAGTGCTGCAATTTTAGAGTCATGTGCATTTTTTATTTTTTTTGGGTTTTCGCTGAACTTTTAATTTATTGTTGATTATGGCTAATTAACAAATAATCAAAGAATCAAGATAGGTTTTAATATAAATAAATTTCCAAAGCTAACGGATTATTATGCATATTAAAATGTAGTGGATTCCAAAGCAGGTCAACTAGTGAATTTGACAATTTGTGAGGTTAAAAAATAAGTGAGACCCAGGTGATTTAAAAGGGGCACACGTCTCTCATTGTCTGAGGCCTGCACCTCAATCAATGCAGGCATAATCTCCTCATTAAGGCCATTAAATATTCGTACCACAATTTGATTTTTGAGCGCCTCTCATTGAGGCGTACCTTGTTACCACCTTTAAAAACTATATTTCCGAGACAGCACATAATCCTCCACAAGCCTCATTATGAAGAAACTTCAACTTCATCATCATGACATGCATAAACATGAGCAAGATCCATCATTCTAAAAGATCCGAGCAAGCGCCCCCACAATCCCAAAATGATGAATGAAGTGCAGTAACTGACAAGAGGAAAGGGCAATAATAGAAATGCAAAGTGGGTCAAACAAGAATCAACAGCAGGGCAAGATTAGGGCTTTCAAATCTTCCCCACGAATTCAAAAGTCAATTTTTTTGGGTGCAATTGCTCTCCAGCACAATAACTTTAGTTTCGATTAAACCAATGTACGTTTCTTTTCTCGGTTACTTTTGTCTCTAGTGCTTGCTCTGGGTCATAAATCACTATCATAAATGAGGTCCTCCAGTTCAAGAAATCTTTCCTAGCCACAGCCCGTAATCCTCCATCAGCCTCATTAAGAAGAAACTTCACCACCATGACATGCAAACACGTGCTAGATCTATCGACATTATAAAAGATCTGAGAGGGCTCCCCCGCCGGAATCATACGATCATAATGCTTGATTTGACAGAAGATAGTCAAGAACTAAACATGTAATGCCCACCCGCATTCAATTGGTATTTGGTCAAACTAACTTATACCAGAAAACACCAAAAACAATAATAAGTAACTGTGTCCTATTGGAAGAGGGTACAATGAACTGAAAATAAAGCATCAAAAGATACCAAAACTTATTAGAATCTAGCAACTAACAGCATCTTACATTATCAACGTGTCAGACAGTGTTCGAATATTATTAAAACAGCAATTTCTAAAGGATACTCTTGTCTGATTCTCATGTCCCACATTTTTAAACAACTCCGTTAAAGTGAACCGTGAAAATCTAATCTAGGATCTTTCCTAGGCTAGTTTTTCGCAAAATCATAATAAAGAGGGGAACGCAGCTTTGCCTTCCTCAACACTAAAATGCAACATAATCACCTAAAAACTGAAGTCTATTTTCCAGTCACTGCCAAAAAGTCAATCATGATCAAATTAGTCAAGTCAAATCGAGAAACAACTGAAGTCACTCAAAACCTACTATATCATCTTTTATTGCTAATAAAAACAGAAAAAGAATATAAACTGCAACTCCAAAAAGTAACATGGTCAATTTAGTTAAACAATGGTAAAAATGGTGGGACAACTAAAAGATCAAATGTACCTTTCCCATCTCCAAGTAAACGGCGGCACGATTGGTGAGGAAAGAAATGTCCTCATCATCAAGCTCAATTGCCTTAGTGTAATGTTGAATTGCAGTCTCAAAATCCTTCTTCTTATAAGCAGCATTCCCAGCTTCCTTCTCCTTCTGGGCTTGATCTTTTCTCCGTTTCTCTTCCGAGAGGTCCATAGGTTCAGGCTCTGGCTCCTTCTCGGGCGTCTTCTCCTCCTTCACCGGTTCTGTCTCAGTTGCAGCAGGCCTTTTCCTCTCTGGCGAGCCACTTGACGTCTCAGGCACCTCGGCATCCTCAGCGCCCCTTGTTTGGAACTTTAGGTTCAACAGAACTCCTAATGCCTGCATCATCCTCTGGTCCTTCAAATACAAGTTCAAATTATTCGGAGACTTCTGAAGGTCCTGCATCATTTTCACAAAATCGGGCTGCTGCAAGAACCCGCGGGTAGTTGGATCACTCGCCAGCCTTACCCACATCTCCGGTCCAAATGCGTCTCCAAATAGACTAGCACCCTGCCCCGCTCGAGACTTGGAAGATTGAGCCAGAGCAGCTTCCGCACCGTCTAGCCCAGACTTCAAAGGTTCGTTATTCGGATCGACCTCAAGACCCTTCTTGTAAGCAGAAACGGCATCGGTATAATTCTGTAAGCCCATTTGAGCTGCACCCAGCCGAGAATAGCCTTTGGACCAATCGGGCTTCAACTCAACAGTCTTCTGGGCATCAGAAAGTGCTTCAGAAAACCTTTTTAGGGAAGCATACGCGGCGGATCGGTTGGAGTATAGGACATGGTTGCTGGGTGCCAAGTTGATGGCCTCCGTGAAGTGGTGGATAGCGTCGTTAAAATTCCCGGCGGCGAACGCCGAGTTTCCTTTGGCCTTGGCGTCATCGGCCATTAATTATTGTTCTTAAATAGCTGATTTTTTCGAGGATTTCTTATGTTGATGGAGTAGAAGGGTTATAGTTGACGGAGTTGCTGAGAGGGTTTTGAGAAAATTATAGGTCGAGTAAAGTCGAGTGTGTTTTCACAGAACCCTACTCTCAAAAGGTGGGTCCCGCGTCAATAAAAAAGTGAAAAAATTTCCCCACTCCCAAATGGTGGAAAGTTCGATGGGAATTAGGGCGGGTTGTACAGATCATGGTGCCACATGGCGCCCCCTTATAAGTGGAAAAATGCTTGGTGTACATAATTATTGTACATAGGGGTGTCCATAACCCTCACACCCCATGTGAGGGTTATGGACACCCCTATGTACAATAATTATGTACACCAAGCAAAGTCCTTATAAGTGGGGGGCCTGTTCATGTGGCGCCTCCTGGTTGTATAGGGCAAATGCAATCAGCTTTATTGTTAGCTTTAGAAACAAGAGAAATGTTAGATGGGAATGTGCTACTTGTACATAATGTCGTGTTTATAACGGTGTTCATTCCCCTATATGAAGGGGACCCCACTTTGAATATATTATATTTTATTCGAAGTGAGTCCCCCTCCATGTGAGGGAGTGGACACCGTTATGAACACCTCATTATGTACGTGTAATATCACCCATGTTAGATGTATCGTGTGCGACAGCCTCCTCGCAAAAGGGGGAGAGGGCTGTCAAATTGAGTGTACACCAACATTATTCTAGGAAGAATTCTGTGAGGAAACCCTTCCTCACACCCCCTCACTCTAGGGGGAATTTTTTTTTTTTTTTTAAATTCATGTGAGGATATCAATGGAAGTGTCAATTTTTCCGACAAAATGGTCTAATTATAGCTTTAGTGATAGTATAATAGGTAAGAGTAATGTTGTTTGAGCAGACTCAATGACAAAATATTTTGACAAATCGATTTACCAGTTTTTATTTAGCCTCTGTTTGAGTCACATTCTCATTTTCATTATCATTCTTTTACTCATTTTCAACCATACATTCTTCAATAAAATAATATTTTTATCACATCAATAACTTTTCTTTCTTTTTCAACCACATAGTCCCCATCACATTACAAAAAAAATACGTTCTCTCATAAAAAATGTGCATCAAACACACTTTTAATCTTTTTTTTTTTAATTATCAATGAAAATTTGCTAAGTGTATCCATGTATAAAAATCTGTCATTGAACATGTTTCTGTAGCAGAACTGAAAAGGTAAATTACGTAGTCAAGGAAAAATGAATGATCAACTATTATGAGGTAATGTGTCATATTAATTGATTAATTATATCATTTTTACAATTTATTTATTAATTAAATGATGTGTCATGCTCTATTTCTCCTCATTAAGGATTCTTCAATAGAGTAATACTATTTGAAATCACTTATCACCATAATCGTCCAATGTGAGTGTACATGTGACGGTTAGTGATTTGATACTGTTAATATGATAATTTTTTATTGTTTCATGCATCAAATCAATAACCGCCACATGTATACCACGTAGGGTAATTACGATAGTGAGCAACTGCAAATAACATTATTTTTCTCCAATAATATCGTCAAACAAGCATAATTGCACAGTTGATAACCCCAAGCCCCCATTCAACAAATTAGCAATAAAAATTCGACTACACGAGTTTTTCAAAGTGGAAAGTGTCGACGGTTGATATTGAATGATAAAGTCCCCATTTGAGCATCATTGTTTCAAAATTCATTTTTTTTTCAAATTTATTTTCAATCACATTCTTCTAATAAAATAATTTACACTTAAATTTAAATTTTTTTACTACTTTTTAATTATATATTATTAAAAAAATCACTATTACAAAATCTATTTTTTCAACATAATGGGGTTCAAACTATTATTTTGGTGTTTTTGATAGTGTGTAGTTGACTTCTTTAGTCCATCTCCAATGACCTAACCAAATTTGGTGTAGACTATTGGAGATTGTTTTACACCAAAATTTATTTTGAATGATTTAATTACAAATTATATTATTACAAAAATGGTTAATTAGATATTATAATTAATGAATTAATATATTGTATTTATTAATAAATTGAAAAAAAAACATTAAACATAATATCGTAAATTGTAAAAATTACATTGAACAATTTTAAATAATTATTACTTATTACTTGATTTGAATTTAAAAATAAATGTTAAATAAAAATAACCATCATATTAAAATAATTATAAGTCAATTAAAATATATTAATAATAAAATATTAAAGAGGGACATATATGGAAGAAACATTTTTCGTAAGGTGGAAAAAATGGCAAAATAGGGTTATTAATTTTTTTTATATTTGATGTAAATGAATAATGTTACACACAGATGTAATACAATTCATTATGTTAAATTTTGTACTACATTTAACCCTTCGATGGAGTGGATTTTACACCAAATTTACAGCCCTCATTGGAGATGTCGTAGCTCCTAGCGAAAGACAAAATCTTCTTGAGCAAGCACCGACTATGTTTTACATAGGTTTAATCGAGGTTCGATTGCATCCAGAGATGGATTTAGTGTGGGGGCAGTAGGATCAGCTGTCCCAACACTATATTTAAAATTTTGCTCAAATTTTTTTTAAGATTTAATAAAAAAAAAAAAATCTTTATAATTTTCAATTTTGCTCCCACAATTAAAATTTTATGAAAATTGTCCTCACATTTCTTTCATTCAAGCTCCGTCCCTAATTTCACCTTTGGCCAAATGATAGAGAAATTAAAAGATTAAAAAGTCTACCAACTCCCTACATTTTCTTCATTTGAGTTTAGAGTGTGTTTGATGGATATTATTTAGAAAATAATATATTTTAAATAGTGATATGATGAGAAATATGTAGTTAAAAGTAAGAAAAAATTATTGATGTGATGAAAAATATTATTTTATAAAAAAATGTGTGATTGAAAATGAGTTTTGAAAAAATGTATTTTGAAAAAATGTATACCAAACATGGGCTTAGCATCAATTTTGAAATAATTTATAAATGAATAGAAATAAATAATCGATAGTACTGGTGGGTTTCCAGAAATGTGATTAAAAATAAAGTTTAACAATTTATAAAGTTTGCCAAACGAGGTCTTTTAAACGGATCCACTACTAAGCTTCCCGACGTACACTTGTAAATAGTCGAATTTGCTTTGAGCAACCACCAAAACACTTTGTTTCCTTAAACTTCGATTCACACGAAATCAAAACAAAGCTGCTTGAAAAGTTCCATACCTAACTAATTTCCGATGAAGGCATCATTGAGCTCGAATCCTTCAAGATAGTTCTCCATACTACATCATTAAACTCTACTATTTTCCTAAATTTGTCCTGGTACTCGAGTTTAAGATCATTCAGTACGTCGACGTATATAAATTTTTGTGCCTAATTATTTTTCTAGCCCCAGTACTGTTCTCATCTTCAAAAGATCAACAACTCCTCCTAGATTCGAACCAAATTTTGAGTTCTTTTAACCCCATCAATATCGATGAATAAGCACATCACACCAACTAAAGCATTGGCAATTGTGGGTAAATTAATAATTTTGGTATTGATAATGTACTTACGAGCTCATTTTCATGTAGATTTAATTTTTATTTTTTTGTATAAATAATCTCAGGGTCCGTTTCATTGACAAATGTAGAAAAACTTTTCAATTCCATGGAAGTTGGAAAATAAAAACCTAAGTACCCCATAAAAATGCAATTTTCCAAGAAATTGGCAATAAACAAGTTTAAAGTGGTTGTATCTTGAAATTCGAACTTTTGTATCAAACAACCAAAGTAAAAATTAAGAGGCTTTTCTCTTCGTGTTTCAGTTTTCTGGTTTGAGTTTTGAATTCGTTTTGTGTTTTGTGTTTTGACCGTCGTTTTGAAATTGCTAAAAATGTGTTGTCATTTTGGAAAACTATTTCTGAAAACATAAAATTAGAAAATGCGTTTATTTTGAAATTTTGAGAAATTTTTTTATAATATTTTATTCAAAAAATCTCATTATTCAATACATTTTAGTAGTTTAATATTAATATAGTACTAAATAACATATAAATTTTGAAGTTGCTATCAAATTGTTTCTATGCTCATCAATAATGGCTTCAAGAATAACATCAAGTTTACGCTGCATCTTCAACATCTTAAAATTATTCCAACTGATCAAATTTAACACTTTCACCTAGGGAAATAAATCACCTAAATCAAGTTGTCCTGCCAAAGTTATCATAAACAAACAGAAGATACAAGTATAAACCTTATTTGAGTGTCCGAATGCAGTTCTGAATGTTATAAAACTTGTACATAAGAAAATTTTCTCCATTATAAATCAAATGGTGCTTCGGAAGTTGATCAGATCAATTCAACTAGCCACATGCCTAACCCTTCCTGATTGAGGCAAATGATGGAACATTTTTCAGTCTTAACATTTCCAATATAACTACCATTTCAAATAATAAATAGGATTACAGGCTTTTATGTCAGTTAAATGCTTTCAATCAGCAATCCCATATGTGCAAAATCGAATCCAAATCACCTCGCATACCGGACATACTAATAAATTCAAAAGAATGTCTTTTTTACTTGTACAATACATAATGTCAATGTAATCGTTTTCCAGTTCATCATACAACGATTAAAGGAAGTTATCCCAATCTTGCTTTTTGGTCATGTTTTGCTCGGCATGGACTTGACCTTTTCTTGGTCTCGCCTTTTGGTCTTTACAAGTTAGTATGTCCTAGCATCAATTGAGATTGACACTATGAGCTTGCAATGAAACTCCTACAAGTCAAGGCACCTAAAGTGATGACACTGAGCATTTTTAATTATCATAAACAAACGGAAGATACAAGTATAATGCGCAACTTTAAGATTATTGAAAATGGTTGCACTACTCATAGTTTATTAGAACTCCCATATTTTCAAATAATTTTTTTGGTATAAAATTCGCAATAAAAAACAGCTTTGCAAAGAGAGGGTGCTTGCAATCTCAATAAAGTGTTCATAAATGGTGATCATAAATCAACATTTGCATCAACGTTTGCATCCAGTTGCATACAAGCAACTCGAACAACAGTGCTATAAACAGCCTCCTCAACTTTACCCTCCCTTAAATACGCACCCATCATCACATTTACAGTTGCACAATTATAACTAAATTTATTTCAAATCACATCATTAAACAAATTAAAAGCCTGCTCTTTAACCTAGAGCTTCAAGATTTAATGTAGCTCTAAGCCATTATTCTAATCTCTTTAGGGAAGTGTGAACAAAGTCCCATGTCAGCTAGACATGAATAGATAATGGTTTCATGAGGGAATTGAACTTCTCTTCTTAATTGCTCAACCTTTAGGATGGAACTCCACCCAACAATTTGATATGTTCGATTGGACAACAATTCAAAAAAGTGACAAATGAGATGTTCGTTCGATGTTAGCTTAACAATAAGATTAATCTAACCATCAGCAATGAATAGCAAGATTAAGAAAACGGATTTCAAATGGTGCATCATGATATAGATTAGACAAGATAAGAACTGAAACTGGTGCAATATACCAGCATAAAATTTAGATACTCAAGATGCAAGCGCACATGGAATATAGTAGTAGCACTTACTCAAAAGTTAAGACACTTCCGAGAAGGAACTTCCCTCAGCCAGCTCCTCAATCGGGTAACCCCTATATCTGAGAATTTCTTCATCACCATCAATCAAATTGACAATTGCACAAGAGTCGTATTAAGATACCTCAGATCGTAAAGCTTGAGCCCCTTATCATTCTTACCTTTTGTAATCTGCAATACTCTCTTATATCAGAAAATCTTCAAAAACAACATGCAGATTTCACCAATAAAAAGTATTTCGTTGAATCGCTTGTCCATTGCAAGACTCTACTCATGAGTACAAGTCGCAGTACTTTATAATTACTTTTCCAAGGGCAAGAAATCACTGTAGGATATCAAAAACCACACTTACGCATTTGGCATTCCTCACTTCCATGTATAAACACCTCATCTAAGCTCCATTAAGTAAAGATTGTTTCTTTCAGTACCCCTCATTTAGACGAGAAAACGATAAAGAAAATCAGAGCAAGATTCAAATAAATTTGTCAATGAACTCGACGAAACGGCCAGAAGAACTAAAAATAAGGTGAAATACAAATCTATAAAAATTACAGTAAATGCAAGAATAATCCCAGTTATAATTCAAACAACATCACTAATATTAATAAAGATTTCAATTTTCAAATATCAATTACCTTTTTCAAGTCGGTGGCTTTGACGGTGCCTTCTTTAAAGACCAGAACCTGGTACCGTTTACCGGGACGATTATAGTCAACGAACCTTTCAGATTCGACGGTGGAGCCACGGCAGCGACGCAGCTCGAAGGTTCGAAATCCCCGAAGAAACGACATCGAGTGGATTAATTGAAGTAAGAAGGTGAGAGGAGAGAACAGCCAAGCATAAGTTTCCATTTTTGTTCCCTTTTCACTCTTCCTTCTCCCCACGTCGGCGTCGGTCGCCGACGCTAGACGCTGACGCCTCTCCTTCGTGGGCATTGACAAGAGAGAAGCCGACGTCCAGAGAGAAGGAATGATTGGAAGAAGAGGGAATGATTGATTGGAAGAAGGGGGAAGATATCGAACCGTCGAAGGAATTGGGATTGCATATCGAACTGTTTCGAAACAGCCGTTTCCCGTGTTTTCCAATTTTTACGAGTTTTGTATTGAAAACGCCCAAAATGACTTTTTCCTCATTTTGGTGTTTTGTGTAAAAAAAAAAAAAAGAGGGAATGATTGATTGGAAGAAGGGGGAAGATATCGAACCGTCGAAGGAATTGGGATTGGATATCGAACTGTTCCGAAACAGCCGTTTCCCGTGTTTTCCAATTTTTAGGAGTTTTGTATTGAAAACGCCCAAAATGACTTTTTCCTCATTTTGGTGTTTTGTGTAAAAAAAAAAAAATTTCGTTTTTAAAAACGCGTTTTCGAAAATATGAAAGAAAATGTGTTTTCACGATTTTGAAAAATTGAAAACAGAAAACGGTTTGAAAATGACAAAGAGAACAGACCCTAAATTTCTCGAATGTAATATTTTCCATGAAATTTAAACCAATTGGACTCTTTACTTTTTTTAAAAATATGGACTCGTGGTCTAGTGAACTCAACTGAGCCTCGCCCACACCACACGCCATAGCTAAAGCGGCTTCGATGTTTAAAATCAAACCAAAAGAATCAGCATATCCTCTGTTCATTGAGCTCGTCTTTCTTCATCAGGTTCTACGCCGCCGTTCAAGATCAGGCAAATTTTCTTTTATTCTCTAAACGTAAAAAACAACTCACTCTGGCACAATTCCATGTGAATTTCTTTTCTGAGTTTGCGTATCTAGCATATTCTAGTGATTTTTCTGATCTATTTTTACTCATGGGTTTACCAAACACGGTAACCTAGCTCTTGTTTACCAACTTTTGAGGGTTTTGAGAAATGGGATGCTGTTTAATTGAATTTCCATTTTATTTCTTGGATTTTTCACTCTATTTTGTTATAGATTTGTTGCACGCCTGGGTTTATTTATTGGTTTTTTTGCTCATATTCTTCTCTAATTACTTGTGCAAAGTTCAATTACTAGAAATGTCAATGCATTTCGTTGTTAGGAGCCCAGATGGAATTCCAATTCGGATAATGAAGAACCAGCTATATGAATCACAATGTAAATTAAATAAATTAATTACTTTTCGAATGCGAAGTGTTGGGACCGAAAGGTCATTGAATGATAACTATTATGTTTAATTAAGAGTTCACTTGAGCTATAAATTTGCTTCTTATCATCGAATTACTCTTTGCAGTTCCACGATTTCAACAAAATTTTTAATTTTAGCGACAGTTCGGAAATTATCACTTTTTTTAAACCAAATTTCTATTATTATTATTATTGAATTTGGTTCACAGTAATGGTTCACAAACAAAGATGTAATGGGTTGGAAATGGATCAACGACTGCTTTCTGTGGTTAACGTAAAAGCTGATACTCACAAAAAGTATAATCACGTCTAAAGGTGAATACTGTTAATCAAATACATGATGAACCTTTCAGTAATTCATGAGTTCTGCTTGGGGAATCTTTTCTGGTTAAATCAAACACTTTTGCTGAACTTCATCATGATTCATGAGCCGACGTAGAAACACAGATTTAGTAGTATTATTATCAACCTATTCACCTTGTCCCAGTTGATTAAGGATTGTTGTTTCCACAACTGAGGTCAAGGCTTGATACCTCCCTCCCTTGACTCCCCCTAAAAGCGTAATTCTCATTTTATAGAGGCTCCCATTTATATGATTGACACTATCGCTCTACAGTAATTTAAATGAGGGTGGGTGGACCTGAATTTACATAATAGCTTGTTATACTTGTTATGGATCTAGTTGCTTTGGATATCTTAGTAGATCTAGCAATGAATGTAGAATGACGCAGACGGATTCCTATAGCCAACCCTAAGTTTATGGGGAATGATGATTAGTTTGTAGTTTTTTATTGTGTTTGTCATTTAATGAAAAATTCAGTCTTTTAGCTCTTGAAAGTAGCACCCATCCAATACATGGAAGAGGTAGCATGAAGCATCATCTGTGGCTATTCAGAGATATTCTGTAAAGGTGTCCGTGGCTTGGTTTTTATGCAGGAGTAAATGCGCATATGTCATAATTTTTTCTTCTTGCTCAAATTTTACGATTTGCTTAACTTTTACTGGCTGCAGGGGGGAATATATTAGAATTCGATGAGCGGTGCTTCTTCGTCTAGTGGCCTGCGAACGGCTTTCTCCTACTGCGTACAGCAAGTACGAAATTATGACTATCATCATTATCTTTGTCTTCTAGAACTTCCGCCAAACATGAGGAAGGCTGCTTTTGCACTCCGTGCTTTTAACGTTGAAACAGCCAGAGCTATGGATGTTGCTTCCGATCCTAAAATAGGTCTTATGCGCCTGCTATGGTGGAAAGAAGCAATTGACAAGATCTTTTCTAACAAATTAATTGAGCATCCCGTAACTCGGGCACTTGCATCCGTAATATCTGAACACAAAGTTAGCAAGAACTGGCTGAAACGATCGGTTGAAGCTCGAATTAATGATGCCAATAGAGAGGTTACTGATATTCCCGAAACATTGGAAGTGTTGGAACGATATGCTGAGGACACTGCATCGACTATCCTGTACTCGACGCTTCAATCAGGTGGTATCAGGTCCACCGTAGCAGACCATGCTGCATCACATATTGGCAAGGCGAGTGGCCTTTTATTGCTCCTCAAGTCTCTGCCATACCATGCTAGCAAAAACCGTCATTTCCCATACATACCTGCTGAAGTGGCAGAAAACCACGGGTTGTTGGTAAATCATGGTGGACAGAAGGAAATTCGTCTGGATTCTCGTGAGGATCTATGCAATGCAGTATTTGACATGGCATCTGTAGCTAATGCTCATTTGCTGAAAGCTCGGGAATTACGTGGAACAGTTCCGACTGAAGCTCTTCCAGTGCTGTTGCCAGCTGTGTCTGCCGAGGTTATTCTGGACACATTAAAGCGTGTTCAGTTTGACGTGTTTGATCCGAGGTTGACACGAGGAATTTTAGGGAATCCTCCTTTGTGGTTCCAGTTGAAACTGAAGTGGTATTCATGGAGAGGAAAATACTGATATTTTTGTTTTGTGAAGAACTAATTCTTGCCTATTCAAGTTGGTTGGAAATTTCCCATCAGATAGTGAATTTAAAAGATGAAGAGCAATGGAAATCATTCCAAATTAGGAGAATTTTATTTTTGTTGACCTGTAAAAGTTTTCTGGTTCTAGCAGATTGCAATGATGAATGTTATATTAGAGGAGGAACCATAATTGCAATTATAGAGATGGAGAAAACTATTTTTCTGTAAGTTAACGATGAGGATGATTACTTACAAGAAACATTTCAGGTAAGTTACTTTTAAGCTTCTCTGGAGTTGTATCTGGTATCACACTACCATTGAGTCACCAGGTCTTGGGGATGAGAACGTTGCTTCTCAAGTTGGCTGGAGGTCAAGTTGGATGCAGTTTTGTTCTAACATTAATAAATGCTCCACTTCTGTAATGTGATATGAAATTGGTTGATCCTGTTGACTTATTTTGCAGCTTGGTCTTTTATTTATTCAACTAAATAGCAAATTGAATCTCCAGCAGGTTTCATGTATATTAAAAACTTCTCTAAGCTGTATCTTTAAGAAATTTGTAGACTACTCTATAAAACAAGAGTGCAAGCTATACTACTGACTGTTGTATGGGGATTACTGATTATGAACACAATCTTGAATTGAATATCTGTCTCGAGTGCAAGCTGAATCACTGAGGTAACACGTGCATTATCACCTTTTGCATCATTGTTTCAAAGAGTATTCATCAGTGTTAAGCATCGGTCTAAGTGTAACTCATTTAATTGAACTTATAAAGTGTGACCACTTTTGGTTGCTCCACCCATTTTGTAGTGTTCGACCTGATCAAATGTAGATCCAACTTTCGATTCACTCGTGGGGATCAACATAAATTGATACCGACTTCTCCGAATTTAGTAACTTCAACTTCATTAACAACCACTTATGAATCATTACTCAATTCAATTTTTTGATTCTTCTAGATTTGGAAATTATTGCACAGCTTGATTTTGATAACTATTTATGTTAAGATTCTGAGTCACCCACATGAGAAGTAGAAACAAAAACAAAAATCCTGCCAAACGATCCACATAAGTACAGTAAACTTGGGGATCTTTAACATGGTGGTTTCTAATTGAAGGCATTTTGCCATAAAGTTTCTGGGCTCATCCTTTCATTAATTTCGAGGAGCATACTTTCTTCTTTTCTTTTATATTTGAGGAGGCCTTATTTCACGATGTGGATGGAATTAGCTTGAAATGAGCTGTGTAATTCTCCATTATGAAAGTTGTTTTTTATTCTCAATTATCAAAGACATTGCAATACAAAGTATCTAAAATACTGAAACTATGATTCAAGAATGTGGAATCACGTATAATACAACATCCATGTATTAAAAGAATAACGAATCCCATTAAATTAAAAAGCATCCGGAAATAAAAATGATTCATATCAACATTGCTAAACTTAAACCTAAAATCTCACAACCCCAATCCACTAAGCAAAGCCAGGAATCCTAGCATGTAACATAAAGCAAGGCATTGCAAATGAATTTCTCAATCAAAATAAGGAAATGAATGCAGATGCCATCAACAGCAAACTGAAAAACACTTTTGATTCAATGCCCTTCATCGACGTAGCAAAAGATATGTCCTGTGGCCTGAAAGTGAAAGAGATGAAAATTAGAAAACTCAACTAACTAGAAACTAAAAGACAGTATAGACAACTATGGCATGTTCGGCACGCAGTAGTAAACAAAGACACAAGAGCGTGGAGTAATGTATATACTTTTGCATTTTGCTCAGTGCACCACAGAAGAGGGCATTGTCTGGCATTGAAAACTCGGTCTTGTTATTGGGCTCTGGATTGACAACCCTAATGTATGTTTCTTGTCCTAGATACCATGAGTCGAGGTTTTCTGTTCTGATGTTCCAAACTCCGACATTATCCAGTGAGATCAAGATTGCAGTCCACGCCCCAGGAAAAACCTAAACAACAGAAGGAAAAGTGAGAAAATAATTCCAATATTGTGTTTGGAAATCAAGACTTCCGTCCATCTCCCAATGGTGGAAACTGTGAAAAACTCAAGTCCTAGTGTAAGGTACTGAAATTCCTTGTCAAGTAGCATGGCATGTCCTCAGGATGGATAGTGCAAGGCAAACTGAGTTTCTTGACTTATACGACAAATTAGGCTTCTAAAACAGCAGATTTCGTAGTTTGGCTAATGAAACATAAAATTCACCAAAACATGTCATGATTTTCTAAATTGAAATTTAAACTGGTTGATTTTTTTAGTTCACTGGATAGATCAAATTTCACTCCTATGTTGAAAAAAAATCCAGCAATTAACTGCCAGAACGACACCATTAAAACACTACGAAAGTTGTGAGGAAATTAATGTCAGTATCAACAAAATTTCTTCATATGTACCTGTGTTGTGGTGCGAGCAATTCCATCCCACTTGTTGTAAGTGCCCCTGCTATTCTCTGTCCACTCACCATAATCCATTCTGTAATTCGACAAGCCAGTGTATAAACGATCAACGACAATTGGAAGACCATAGTTCCTTCAGATTCTAGATAAGTTGAATTTTAACAGAAGCCGTATCTTACCCAACCACAAAAAAGGCATATCCATTCATGTGATAGGTGTGCACCTTGGTTTCATTATTCTGCAAGATCACTTCCATGAATCCTCTGTAAGTACCATTAATGATTGATGTTTCCATCCGAGGTGGTCCTGTAAGTGGCCTAGTCGGAAAATCAAGCTTGTACACTCCCTTCACTTTATATTGGTCAGCAAGCCTGATTGGTGTAGCAGGATTCACAAAGGAAATCCCACTAAGTGTAGTTCGCCGTTTCCCATCAATCATTACAGGTGGCTTGTTTTTCAGTACATACACCTCAGTTACATTAATCGAACCATATCTAAACGAACCTTGAGGGTTTGGGCGAGCACCACTAGCGGACACATTCCATCTGCATTGTGTAAAACACAAAGGACTGACTCCATGAGCAAAAGAGTGAACGAGATTTTAGATTTTAAAAAAAGGATATTTAACGCGTAGGTTGAAAAGGAAATAATCCTCCACATATTTTCAGAAGGGTATTAATCAAATTTTGACATGTGTATATATTATCTACCACTCGAAATGTTAGAGAATGAATTTTATAATTCATACAGCTAGATTCAGTATATTCATAACCATGAAGGTTATTGGTATGATCTAGAGCATGTTTTGCTACTTCAAAGTTTCTCACCTTTTAGAAAAATAAACTTTGTTAGTGAAAAAGGTAACTTTCAAAATCATGTTCGGTATGATAACTAACTTGAAAGTTTAAGTACAACCAAACGTGCTTTAAGCAGAGACAAGAATCATATTTCGTGTTACGCAGTATTACGATTTAAAAAATTTGTATTTGATATGATCTAATGATTTGTTTAAAAGAAAACACACCTGATAGATCTTGCCTGGTTCATTGAGAAGGTCTTGTCAAATTGATCTTTTGGTGGGTCAGGAAGAGGACCAGATGCCTTCCCTTTTGAGTTTGTATAGTGCAAGATTGCAACGCCAGTGACTCTCTGCCATAATGTTTCATTCACAATTCTTGCACTTGCAACAATGTAGTAGTCACTGCTTGCATTTTGATCTGTGGTTAACAAAAAGGAATATGATTGTCCAACATGAATATCTAAGCTAGTATAGTTTTGTTGTACTGTATATGAGCCCTCGGCTTCTGCTAAAAGTAGGTTATGGCTCTGAATTCTGAAGTTCAAACTAGTTGATATTCCAACATTGCTTACACGAAGCCGGTAAGTCTTGCCTGCAGTAAACATCATAACGATAGCTAATCAAATGGAAACAGAAGTTATTTACTTTTACTGTATGAGAAACAATTAACAAAACGAAAATAGAAATACAAACATGGATAGTGGTTCACCTCCTACATCTACTTAGTACTATAAATTTTTCACTATAATAAAAATGGAGAATATGAGATTTTTCTCACACCAGTCTTGTCTCTACAAAATGGCCCCCATTGAGGCTATGAATTTGCTCAATTCTTAAATGAAAGCAACAAAGCTCTAATTTTAATGCGGCGAACAGTCAAGTTTTAAATCATCTTACTAGATTTCAATTTTATGCTAAAACACCTTCCACATGATAGATACCTCAACTCCAGCACAAACTGAACTCTCTTGTTATACATTTATTGAGCTGTTCCTTTTTCTCAATTAAAAACAGAGGCTTTGGAATTTCGAAGATGGATATACAAGAATTATTTCAACAATCACAAATCTTGTCAAATTTCAGTTAAATTACATGACCAACAATAGTAATGTGAATCCCCCAGACGAAAAAATGGATCTAATTTCTAATTGCACTTCAGGCTCCAAAATTTTTATGATTTAATCTGTCTTTTCTTGGACAACAAAGAGAGTATCTCAATCGGTGGAGACAGCCTCAAAATCCTATACGACCTTATATATCTAACAAGCTACACTATACGTCAACACAGATGCATCTTCCTCTCCGGGACTTCAGAAAGGTATACAATATTATGAGATTACGGAATTGCATCAGTCTCAAACATATAGGCGACGAGGGAAATAATTTCACATGTAATGATGTATATACATATAATATATGCTTTTTATTAAACGTAGATAAGACTTGTTGATCATCAATCACCTGGTTCGACTGTAATTGTTTCATAGTCTATGCCATCAGGAACAAGAGTATCATTGTATCTAAAAGGTCCTTTCCCATTAATTAGAACACCATCTGGCATGCCAAGATCTTTCCCAGCATTAAGGGTTTTCCTCAAAGCCTAGAAATGATCAGAAAATCAGTCATCAGGCATAAATTCAGATAAACAAATTTCCTGAATTTCAATAGACATAAGATTGATGAATCATCAAACACTTACAGTGTGATTTTGGGTATACCAATCGCCAATCAAAATTGTGATATCCCCATAAGGGGTATCAAAAGGAATTGGAATAATAGGCCTGTTATTGATAATGAAAGTGCCAAAACCACCTGATGCTCGTTGAAAATGGAGTGAAGGGAAGTAGAAAAAGCTCCCAATCTGATCTTTAACCTGAAATTGGTAAGTCCAATTCCACTTGGAAGGGATGGGACAGTTTGTGCCAAGCACCCCATCTTGCCAAGAAGTCCTCCTCTGCTGTATACCAGACCTGACTCACCATAAACAAACAAGCATCTTTATCAAAAGTATATAAGGTACTAAAAATTTCAAGAAAATTCAATGAAACTCTACCAGTGCATTAGGAGATCTTCATCTAATTTGTTCCTCACATTGACAACAACATTGTTGTTAGTGGTGACATTAATGGTGGGACCTGGAAACTTGCCATTGATGGCAATAACCTGCAATGTGTAGTAAAGCAGTTCAACAAACTTTAATCCTTAAGAACATGTAATAAGTGCGAACAGGGTTCGGTACTTGTATTTGGGCATAATTAGAGAGAACTGGAATCGACTATATAATGAACAATATTTTAACTTATTCTTGTTCCTCATGTCATTTTCTATCCAGTCCCACTACCAAACATGTCATTATAGTTGATCAACGGTACACCAAACCCAATTTCCTAGATCTGATGCTACCGATTCAAATTTTCAGAAATCTAAAGCCATCCCATAAATTTTAAGCAAATTTAAAGCATACCCTCTTCTCCAAACGTTAGAAAATGAACAAAATCCGCGTAAGAATAGTACAAAAGAGTGTAAATTAGAAAGAGATCTAGAAAAATCAGACCTGCTGGGGAACGCCAAGAGGAGAAGCAGTAATATATGAGACCACAAAATTATAGTTCACAAACGGGTCTTCAGCAAATGATAAGCCCAGAAGCAAGCAAATGTGGATAACCAAGAGTGAAAAAATGCTAAATGAAGCCATGAATTCAGTTCAAGTTAGTTCTTTGAAAGCAACCGTTGTAATCCAAAAACAGCCCACCTTTTCCTTGCTTTTTTCTGTGTGTTTACATTATCTATTGGAGAAAGACACTGGGAAAGGAGGAGAGTAAAAAGAGTGTATTGAGCGTGTTCAAAAAGGCTGAGAAACGGCTCTATTGGGGTGTACAGTTTTCAAGTGTGGGGTTAGTCGAGAGAGAAAAGGTTATTTATGCATGGTTGGAGGGATCTTGCTAAGCTTTATGTGTGTGAGAGAGAAAGAGCGAGTGGGTGTGAGAGTGAGAGCGATAGCGATAGCGAGAGCGATAGCGAGAGTGAGAGAGAAAGAGTGGGTGCGGCCAATGGCCAGTTCAGACATATATACACTTGGTACACGCCTATTCCTTGTATTGATGACCAACGTCGTCTCCCTCCACCATAAATTACAGGGAAATTCTAGCTGATGTCCTCAACTTTTGGTAAGTGTTGCATCTAAGCCTCTAACTTTTGGACTTAATTGTGATAATTCCAAATAATTATTTTTTGAAGGGAAAAGTTGAGGCCAGCGTTTTAGGGTGTGTTCATTTACTCGTTAATATTTTTACTAACAAAAATTTATTTATAGAAAAGTAAAATTAAAAAAAAAAAAAATCAAATATGTTTTAGAGCTTGTTTGGGAGAGATTTTTGGAGGAAAAATTGATTTTGAATAGTGATATGATGGGAAATGTGTGGTTGAAAAAAAAGAAAAAATTATTGATGTGATGAAAAATATTATTTTATTGAAGACTGTGTAGTTGAAAATGAGAATTGATTTACTGTAGAAAAATTTAATCCCTCCCAAACAAGGCCTTAACCAAGAGTCCCATTTTGATTTTCTTGACAAACAAAATCCCCAAACTTGTGGTTTCATAGCAAATGAATCCTTTTTTAAAATTAGAATCGACAACAAATGCCAATCTACCCAAATTTTGGATAACATAGTTTTAATTATTCATCTTAACTATGAAGCATTTGGAAATTAATTAGAATTAATCATTTTAAAACACATGATTATCCCTCTTAGCCAAGGATTGGACCGTCGATGCCAACTCATTGTCCTTAAAATATGCTAAGTGGAAATAAATTTTGCTAATAATGATACTATTTTTAAGAAGAGAAAAATCTGCACTCCACATTCACACTCAAAAGCAACCAAAATAAGAGTGTGTTTGGGATACATTTTTTGGAAAGAATGTATTATTGAATAGTAAATTCATGGAGAATGTGTGGTTAAAAATGAAGGAAAAGTTATTGATGTGATAGAAAATATTATTTTATTGAAAAATGTGTGATTGAAAATGAGTAGAAAAATGAGAATGAAAAAAATAATGTGTACCGAACAGAGTCCAAATAAAAACTAAAACTAATGAAAACATTCAGAAAATACTTAGCCCTATTTTATCAAATTCTACAAAAAAATTTAATTTTTATCTAAATTGAATAGGGGATAAATTTTATCCTTTTAACATATCCAAACCTCCTACTCAAAGACTTGGATAATGCTAGAAGTACATCACCATCTACATAATGGTGTACATAATGCTAATGTGTCAATCATCCAGTCATCGATGTGTCAGTGTCAAATTTGAATTAAAGGTCGGATGATTGCCACATTAGTATTATGTACACCATTATGTATATGGTGATGTACTTCTAGCATTATCCCAAAGACTTACCGACACCCACCACACCGCTTGCGCCTTGCACTATCACCATCCCTACCATTGTATGCACCACCTAATACCACAGTTGGTTACCCCTGCCACTAGTTCTCATAATTCGAAATTTCCATCCCATCATACCTCGAACAATACCCATCACCATCACGCGAACCACCACATCCAACATCCCTAAAATCACAACTACTAAAATATCCGCACCCCCAAACTACAGTCGTTGCCATCATATGAACCACCAAAATCGAAAATCATATTGTCGCAATATCGAAATTACCATTAGAAACCTAATAGATACAAACCCCACACACAACCAATCACCACCACCATAACACCTAGAACCCACCACCACCATCATTTATCGAATCCTAACTCACCATCAACTGGCGAAAAGCACGTCGTAGCTCAAAAAACCAAAAATAACAATTGCCCTTGATTTTGCCAAAATGAGGTGGGGGTACTAGAGGGTTTGGGGGTGAGGCAGCGACGATGGCTTGACTTGAGTGGTTGGAGCAACGACGATGACAAGTTTGGAGGGGTGAACGGGGTGTCAGAAGGGGGAGGCGTGGAGAATTTGAATATTTCTTTTTTTTAATGAATTTCTTTTTCTTTCTTTATTTTTTTGAGTTCCTTTTTTATTTGTTTTTTAATTATCCTAATTCCCTATTTGATAGCACTCTTTTTCCTTGAAAAGTGGAATTTCAATTCCATTTCCTCCATTTTGGCATGTTTGATGGCCACCAATTTTCAGGCAATTCCAATTCCAGGTGCAGCTCCCACGCGCCTAAATGCTTTGATTTCCAAGAATTTGTTTTCCCACCATTTTGGTGGGAAAATGAATTCCAACTCCTTTTTTTTTTTGGCAATGACAATAAATTTCATAATCAATTGTAAAAAAAACAAAATTCACTTTCATGGACAACTTTGATGCAAACGAAAACCAAACGAACACTAAACTTTAATTAAAAAAAGATCTTTTAGGAAATATATTTTTTTTTACTTTTTGGCAATAGAAACAAATTTTATAACCAAGTGTGAAAAAAATTATCACTTTAATGGACAATTTTGATGCAAATAAAGACCAAACGAACACAAAATTTAAAAAAATTTCGGGTGAAAAATCATACCAATTAAACACACTTAATTTCCAATTTCCTACAAAACAATTTTTAGGCAATTACTTTCCCAAAAATTCATTTTCTTTTCACCCATGTTCCACTATTGCAATCAAACGGACCCTAATTGCTTTTAAGTGTAACAAATACGGAATGGAATTTTTGCTTTTCTCAAAAGTAGTTAAATTTTAGTCGAACATTGAACTCATTTTTTGACAGATACCGTCCAAAGACCATTTCAAGGTTTATTTACCCAAAGCTTAAGGATTGCACTAACAAAAATGTAAGGCTCAGGACTCATTTGCACTTCTTGAAAAACGTCAGAGACCCAACTGCAATTTTCCCTTTTCTTAGTCATCCCACTATTCTTGTCTTGAATACCCGTTTTGCTCCTGGTTTTCGAACATCAACAGGAATGCCATTGTTGCCTGGGACCTGATACAACCTATCACCGCCGCTGGTCATCGCCGGAATCCTCCCATCAGTGGCCTTTTCTCATTTATTCAAGCTGCTAAGTAAAAAAATTGCAGTTTTTCTAACAGAAATGCGGGTTACAAGTCTGGGAAAGTTAATCCACAGCCACAGAAGCAACTGACCACGAATGAGTGCTCCATTTAAAGACTCTAATGTGGTAATTCTCAATTTACCATGGCCTTTTTAATCATAATCGAGCAAAATCGTTCTATTTATTACATATATCAAATTAGTTCATTAACTTTTATTAGCTTTATCTCTTCAGACTTACGATTCCATCTGCTGGCTATTGAGATTTGTAAATATTAGTATTGTACAGGGTTACTTATGTCCTTTACCATTTTCCCATTTGTATATATATAGCAGACGTTTGCTACTTCAATTTAATTCAATTGAATTCAGCTGAGTACAACAGCTTTTCCCGCCTTTTCTCTCCTTTTCCGGATCTCAATTTCTCTGCTGTAAACTTCACATGGTATCAGAGCAATGAATCCTTCCGCAATAGCAAATGAATCAGATCCTCAAACTGAGAATCAACACCAAAATAATCAGGCAGATTCACCTGTTGATCCGTCTTTTGCAGAGACAATGGTTGGAGACACGGCGTCGATTGTCAATCGCTTGATTAGAGATCCTAGCAATCTGTATTACCTTCACTATGGTGATAATACTGGAATGCAACTGATTTCGGTTGTCCTCACTGAAGAAAATTATGCTACCTGGAGTAGAGCTGTGATTATGGCTCTAAGTGTGAAGAATAAAGAGGGATTTATTGATGGATCCATTACCAAACCTTCATCGGATGATCCTCTCTATGGCTCCTGGAGAAGATGCAATCATGTTGTGTCTTCGTGGATCATTAATTCAATTCCTAAGGAGTTGTATCCTAGCGTGATGCATAAGGACTCAGCTAGACAGATCTGGATCGAGCTCAGGGATAGATATAATCAAAGCAATGGTCCTCGGATTTATGAACTCAAGAAGCAAATTGCTTCGATCTCTCAGGCAAATAATTCTATTAATTCCTATTTTAATAGATTCAAGGGGTTTTTGAAAGAATTGGATAATTACAGACCAGAAATGAGCAACAACAACTACAAATCTGAAGATCAGACCATGCAATTTTTGATGGGATTAGACGACCAATTTTCTAGTGTGAGAAGTCAGATTTTGTTAATGGATCCTATACCCTCCCTTAATAGAGTTTTTGCTCTAGTCTTGCAAGAAGAAAGGCAAAGGGAAATTGTAAACAAAAAACAGGTTAACATTGTTGATGTTGTTGCTTTTACCAGCAGATTAATGCCGAAATTTTTAGGCAATCAGAGAACTCCTTTTCTGAATCAGCCACAACGAAGGGAAAGGATTGTTTGCAGTTATTGTGGAATGCCTGGGCATATTAAAGGAAAATGCTACAAATTAATTGGATATCCTCCTGGTCACAGAGTTGCCAAAGACAGAAATTCAGTTGCTAATACTGTTAGTCATGCATCTCGAGTTATGGATTCTGAAATAACAAATTCTCTATCAAATGTTACTATCACATCAGAGCAATGTCAAAAAATCATTGCATTATTGGCACCACAGCTCCAAGGATAGGTTTCAGGATCTAACCTGCAATTCAAAGATGTAGTCTCTACCTCATCTTCCACACCTGATGCCCTTGCTTTATCAGGTAATCGTATCACACCTGCAGGTAAATGGATAATTGATATTGGTGCCTCTGAGCATAAGGTTTGTTCTATCAAACATTTAACCAAAGTTACTGGAGTTAGTGATGCATCAGTTCGTTTGCCTGATGGTAGTATAGCTACTGTGACACACACTGGAGATGTGAATATATCACCTAATCTCACTTTGACTGATGTTTTGGTTGTACCAAGTTTTAAGTTCAATTTGATATCTGCTAGTCAATTGACAATCAAGCATCAGTGTTGTCTGATATTTTTTCATAACTGTTGTTTTCTTCAGGCTCTTTCAACGTGGATGACGATTGGGGTAGGCAAGCTTGAAGGTGGTTTATATAATTTTCAACTTCCTAAACACCAGTGCAATGGTCAATCTCCAAGTTCTTCTTCAAGTTCTGCCTCTGCTCACAGTTTAAATAATCGCTTCATGTCATTACCAAATTGTAATAATCTGAATTCTGTTGCTTGTACCTCTGTTAACAATTTTGCCAATATGAATATAGACATTTGGCATTGTCGTTTGGGTCATATTCCTGTATCTCAGTTGTCCTTTCTACATAAATCAAATCCTGCTATTACCTTTAATGAGCACTTACATTGTTCAGTTTGTCCCATGGCTAAGCAACATAGGTTGCCATTTCAAAATAGTGATACAAAATCTTCCAGGGCATTTGAGCTCATTCACTGTGACATATGGGGTCCCTACTCTATTCCTGCTATTGATGGTTCAAAATATTTTCTAACCATCGTTGATGATTACAACCGTATGACTTGGACCTATCTTATGAAAGATAAATCCCAAACTAGGCCAATCATTCACTCATTCTTTCAGCTAATTCAGACACATTTCAATTGCAAAATTAAATTCCTCAGATCAGACAATGTCATTGAGTTCTTTATTAATGATTTTTATCAGAAAAATGGTGTCATTCATCAAATGAGTTGTGTCGAAACTCCACAGCAGAATGGGGTGGTAGAAAGGAAGCATCAACATATTCTTAACATAGCTAGGGCCATCAAATTTCAGGCTAAATTACCTCACAAATTCTGGGGAGACTGTATATTGACTGCCACATATATTATAAATAGAACTCCCACCAAAATCCTCAATAACAGGTCACCATTTGAGATGTTATACTCGACAAAAGCGTCTTATGCTCACCTTAGAGTGTTTGGGCGCTTATGTTATGCTTCAACACTCAAACGAAACCGTACCAAATTCGATCCCAGAGCCATACCTTGTGTCTCCCTTGGCTATCCCTATGGCATGAAGGCCTATAAATTGTACAATCTTCAGACCAATTCCACTTTCATTTCTAGGGATGTTATATTCCATGAAACCATTTTTCCTTTTCATTATCCTTCCTTCTTGAAATCTTTTTTTTTCAATAGTGATTCTCCATTTCAGAATCATTATCTTTTCCCAAATCATTCTCACCAATTCACAGATATACCCTCATATTTTCCAACTCATTCTGACTCTCACTCTTCTATGTCATCTGCTTCTTCAGATCACCTTGCATCTCCATTGTCATTCCCTCAGAATGAGCAACATCATTCTTCTGAGTCTATATTCACAGATATACCTGCTGTCACCACATCTGAAAATTTCACTCCTGCACCTATACTTCAATCACCTGCCATTCCTACCAGAAAATCTGATAGACCAAAAAGAACTCCTTCTTATCTTCATGATTACCATTGCAACTTGGTAACTCGGGCTCCTATTTCCCAGTCAGACTCCATGAAGGAAGGGTTTGATTCTGGAACACAGTATCCTACATCAGAATGGCTGAATTATAGCCAGTTGTCTCCTGCACAGAGAACTTATGCTTTGGCTTTATCTACCATTTCTGAGCCTTCTTCTTTTGCTGAGGCTTCTCAATCTCCAGAATGGTGCAAGGCCATGAATGCAGAGTTTCAGGCATTGGTTTCCAATAATACATGGTCTGTTACTGAGCTTCCCACTCACAAGAAACCTGTTGATTGTAAGTGGGTTTTCAAAGTAAAGTTGAAGTCAGATGGCACAGAGGAAAGAAAGAAAGCAAGATTGGTAGCCAAAAGCTTCACTCAGCAAGCCGGTTTGGATTATGAGGAAACCTTTTCCCCTGTTGCAAAATTAGCCACTGTAAAGACACTTCTTGCGGTTGCCACTCACCAACGATGGCATCTTCATCAATTAGACATCAATAATGCCTTTCTTCATGGAGATTTGGAAGAAGAGGTGTACATGACCATGCCTCCAGGCTATGAACAGCAGGGGGAGAAAGGGGAAAGGCTTGTTTGCAGGCTGAATAAATCTATTTAAGGGCTCAAACAAGCATCAAGGCAATGGAATACTAAGCTTATTGCCTATATTGTTTCACAGGGATTTCAACAATCGAAATTTGACTATTCACTTTTTAGCAAACAAAGTGGCTGTTCATTTACCATCCTACTCATCTATGTGGATGATATCATTGTAGGAGGCAATGATTTGCCTTACATTGACAGCTTCAAGAAAGACCTGAATAATCAGTTCAAGCTTAAAGATTTGGGTGTTTTGAAATATTTTTTGGGACTTGAGGTAGCAAGGACCTCACAAGGAATATCAGTCTTTCAGCGAAAATATGCATTAGAAATTCTTATGGATGCTGGTTATCTTGGAGCAAAACCGGCTAAAAGCCCTTTGCCTCATAGTATTAAATTGAGCAAGAACACAGGAGACGACATCAGTGATCCAAGTATGTATAGAAGGTTAGTAGGCAGGTTGCTATACTTGACAATTACAAAGCCTGATCTTTCTTATCCAGTACAAGTTCTTAGCCAGTATCTTGAGTCACCAAAACGTCCTCATTTGGAGGCTGCTCATCATGTTTTGAGATACTTGAAAGGAACAGCTGGGCAAGGATTATTTTTTGATGCAAAATCTGATCTACAACTTAAGGGTTTTTGTGATGCAGATTGGGCTGCTTGTTTGGATACAAGGCGTTTAGTTACTGGCTATTGCATCTTTCTTGGAGATTCATTGGTGTCTTGGAAATCCAAGAAACAACACACTGTGTCGAGATCATCAGCTGAGGCGGAATACAGGTCAATGGCTGCTGTTGTCTGTGAAATCAGTTGGCTGAAGAATATTCTTACAGATTTAGGGATTCAACACACCAAGGCTGCTCTACTTTTTTGTGATAATCAATCAGCTATCCATATAGCTAACAATCCGGTGTTCCATGAGAGGACCAAGCACATAGAAATTGATTGTCATCTTGTCAGAGATAAAGTGCAAGATGGAGAGGTGAAAATGCTACATACTTCATCTCAGAATCAGTTAGCTGATCTGCTAACTAAACCATTGGCTGGTATCAAGTTCAAATCTTTACTTGGCAAGATGGGAATCCTCAATATATATTCTTCGTCTTGAGGGGGAGTATTGAGATTTGTAAATATTAGTATTGTATAGGGTTACTTATGTCCTTTACCATTTTCCCATTTGTATATATATAGCAGACGTTTGCTACTTCAATTTAATTCAATTGAATTCAGCTGAGTACAACAGCTTTTCCCGCCTTTTCTCTCCTTTTCCGGATCTCAATTTCTCTGCTGTAAACTTCACATCTGAAGACAAAAAGCATTATAGGAACAACAGTTTTTGTCTTAAAATAAGGATTACAGCCGATCAAGAATTCTTTAACCTCATTAAAACTGTTATCAACATTCTATAGTACAACAGGGAAAAACAAGGAGGACTAAAATGTCAGATTTCTAAATTATCATTGCACGTATGCAGAACTTATTTGCCATATCTGAAGTGATGCAGTTATTCCTACATCATTGGCATTGTTAAACATGAAGAGACAAGCATCTTCGCCTACAGCTGTTGTCGGATATATACGCGAGGTGATGCATGTCCGACCGCCTTGAGCAAAACTCTCGACTATTGAGTGATCCAACTGCATTCAGAAAAAAAGCATTCTCACAGTTAGTACTTAATTCTGAGTTTAGTTCTCAAAATTTTGGGGAATTAACCTTACCAGTATTCTCATAAACAGTTTTTCGCCTTTTAGTATTGACACTGTACTGCCATACATTGCCTTGTCAACATCTGGTGCCTTAGACGACCTATTACATACAAAATTTATCGCTATCAGTCCCTCTGTCTCGATAAATCAATTAAACACGATGAATCTTTCAATGGATGGATTCAAGAAGACCTTGAACGATCAGCACAAAAGAATGTCTCGAACTTTCCATCAGTGTCTTTGGAAATATAGAAGTAAACTGGAGTTTGCTCGACTAGGTCCTTATTGGTGAGGACCAATAAACCAAATGGTCCTAATGCGCCTCTTTCAGCTGCCCTGCCATTCCCATTGCAACTGTAGGTTGTGTTAGTACCATTTATTCTTTCCAAGTCCTTCTGATCCACCTCAAACTCAACCACAATATCTAGCTGCAAAATCAAGGATATTTCTATCTGTTGATACTAATAAATTCACTTCATTAAATTTTCATTAGCTAAATCCAATGAGAAACATACCTGAGTGGCAGAGCCAACTTCTAGTGGCACCACTTCACTTGCTTTGGCCTCCACTTCGTTGAATACCTTCTTCTTCAGTCTTAACTTCTCAACCCCCTCAACTGGCCATAGTACTTAGTTACTACCTGTTTCCTTGTCCAACAGAATTGTCCTCGGAATAGCCTATGTTGCAGAAGACAACTATCATGAATACAAATGATGCACAAAACGTTAAATGTTTCTGTTTATCAATATTTTCTAATCCATGACTGAAACATAAGTCTCAATAGTTCTTTACAAATAAGATAAGATGTAATATTAGAAATTCACACTTGTTACATTAATAATAGCATCAATGATGATAAGAAATATTGAATTCTCATATACCTGAATAGATGACCTGTTGGGGAAAAATAGGAGAATCAAAGTAGATCAATCAAAACTGAAGGCCCGTGTTTACACGGTTTCCTTAAATCGAATTCACCACCTCACCGGAGTGCAAGAGGTTATGATCAGTGTTCGATTCCTAGGATACAATCGATTGTCGGTTCACGCTGCACAACATTAACCGCCTACGAACTAGCTGTGTCTCTCTCACAAAGAACTTAGAAAAGGAAATAAAAATGGAGGCTGCTGGAATTGAAGGAGGATGAAACTATTTTTTTCTATTGTTGTATTTTCCGTGTTCACTTCCATCCGAGAACTCTTCTATTTATACCCATAGAGGAGGAGTCAGCTCTTTAATGTATTGAATGAGGAGTTACAGCATTGAAGAGGAAACTGATGAAATTCAAACGGATGATACTAATTTCCATTGATTTTCATTCAATATTTCCAACAATCTCCCACATGAATGAAAAACAAAGACTAAACAGAGAAAGAGAGAGTAAACCGAATCAATCCTGCATAGGATATGTAGCATTTAGCTTTGAACCTTCCCTTGTGAAACCTATCGGGAATTACTAGCAAACCAGTGGATCTGATGCCTTGAACTATTTCGCCATTTGTGTAAACCAAGACAATAGATTTCACACAGGATCATTCTAGACACAGCGTAGTTCTCAATGTTGTGTTCGTTTTAGCCATGAACACGTCGCCTGATTCTGCAAGTGTTTGTTCAAGGATGCAGTCTTCCCAATCCTTATAGAAGTGGCCCCACTTCACACTCACATAGGTGACCTCTTAACTTAACGTTTCACAATAACGCTTAAGGGTCATTAAAAGCGTAGCTTATGCACATCTTCCAATCACTGTGAGCATCATAAGAATGAGCAGAAGGAGAACCTTCTCAGTGATTTACACAGATATACATGGTTAGCTGTCCCTTTGAACCTAGATTCTGGGATCTCCATTTAGCTAGGTTGAGTTTTCACCATGATACCTTTCAACGTCATAGGCTGCAAGCCCATTCCCTTCGATACTTTTTCAACTAGCTCTCGAGTTAACCCTTTGGTTAGCGGATCCGCAATATTATCTTTTAACTTTACGTAGTCCAGAATGATAATATCTTGTGAGAATAGTTGTCAAATGGTATTATGTCGTCTTCGAATATGTCGAGACTTACCATTATACATATTGTTCCGTGCTCTTCCAATTGTTGATTGATTATCGCAATAAACATAAATTGCAGGAACAGGTTTTGACCATCTTGGAATATCCTCAACAAACTGGCGAAACCACTCTGCTTCTTCAGTTGCTTTGTCAAAAGTGATGAACTCTGATTCCATTGTAGATCTTGAGATGCAAATTTGTTTTGGCGATTTCCAAGAGACAGCTGCACCACCAAGAGTGAAGACATATCCACTAGTAGATTTTGAATCTGACATATTTGATATCCAATTTGCATCAGCATACCCTTCGATTTCTACAGGGTATCTAGAATAATGTAGTCCAAAATCACGAATGTACCTCAAATAATGTAACACCCTAAAGATGGATCTCTAGTGGATAGCACCTGGGTTACTTGTGTGGCGAATCAATCTGCTAACTGAGTATGCTATATCCGGTCTCGTACAAGTCATTAAATACATTAAAGGCTTATTAGCACAAAACGTCCCTACGTTTGATAGTTAGTGTGCAAAACGTCCCAACGTTTCATTTTTTTGCATTTTTGCCCCTATTTTAACGTTTCAGTGTGGAAAACATCCTTTTTCACTTTTTTTCAGTGTAAAATGACCATTATACCCTCAAATTTAAATAAAACAAATGAAAAGAAAAGAAATATAAAAAATAAATTGTAATTATACTCCCTAACTTTTTAAAAAGTGCAAGTAAGTCCAAAAGCCTTATTAAAAGGGTTAAGCACAAAACGTCCCTACGTTTGACACTTAATGCGGAAAACGTCCCTATGTTTCAAACATATTTATATTTGCTCAATAACACAAAACGTCCCTACGTTTGACACTTATTGCTTAAAACGTCCTTACGTTTCATTTTTTTTTTACATTTTCGTCCTTATTTCAACGTTTTATTGCGGAAAACGTCATTTTCACTATTTTTCAATGTAAAATGACAAATATACCATCATATTTAAATAAAACAAAAAAGGAAAATAAAAATAAAAATAAATTACAATTGTGCTCCCAAACTTTTCAAAAATTGCAAATGAGTTCAAAAATTTTATTAAAACATTCAAACTACCAGTCATTTCCTCCTCTCTCAACCTTATCCTCCCTCCACCACCTAAACCAGGATTGTAGATGGAGGTGTGATGATTTGAAAGATGGTGGGGTCTGATGGTTTAGGTGGTGGAGGGAGGATAAGGTTGAGGGAGGAGGGAATGTCTAGTAGTTTGAATGTTTTAATAAGATTTTTGAACTCATTTGCACTTTTTGAAAAGTTTGGGAGCACAATTGTAATTAATTTTTTTATTTTCCTTTTTTGTTTTATTTAAATATGATAGTATATTTGTCATTTTACATTGAAAAATAGTGAAAATGACGTTTTCCGCAATGAAACGTTAAAATAAGGACGAAAATGTAAAAAAAAATGAAACGTAAGGACGTTTTACGCAATAAGTGTCAAACGTAGGGACGTTTTGTGTTATTGAGCAAATATAAATATGTTTGAAACATAGGGACATTTTCCGCATTAAGTGTCAAACGTAGGGACGTTTTGTGCTTAACCCTTTTAATAAGGCTTTTGGACTTACTTGCACTTTTTAAAAAGTTTGGGAGTATAATTACAATTTATTTTTTATATTTCTTTTCATTTTATTTGTTTTATTTAAATTTGAGGGTATAATAGTCATTTTACACTGAAAAATAGTGAAAAAGGATGTTTTCCACACTGAAACGTTGAAATAGGGGCAAAAATGCAAAAAAATGAAACGTTAGGACGTTTTGCACACTAACTATCAAACGTAGGGACGTTTTGCGCTAATAAGCCATACATTAAACTACCAATTATCCGAGAATGTTCTAACTGTGACATACCATCACCAGTGTTCTTGGATAAGTGGATACTCAAATCCACTGGAGTCTTGGCCACAGTGCTATCTGACTTGTTGAACTTGTCTAGTATCTTATCAATGTAATGAGATTGAGATAACACAAGTCCATTTGGTGTTCGAGTAATTTTTACTTCCAAAATGACATCTGCGAGACCCATACCTTTCATGTCAAACTTTGAGTTTAACATATTCTTAGTGGCTTTGATAATCTTATCAGAGCTGCCGACATGAGCACGTCGTCGACGTACATACATAATATGACATATCCATCATTAGTGTCTTTGACTTATACACACTTATCGTACTCGTTGATTCTAAAACCACTAGAGAGCATTGTATTATCAAATTTCTCATGTCATTGCTTCGGTACTTGCTTTAAACCATAAAGCGATTTAACCAGTTTACAGACTTTCCTTTCTTGACCTGGAGCCAAAAACCCCTCTGGTTGCTCCATGTAGATTTGTTCATTTAAATCTCTATTGAGGAAAGCTGTTTTTACATCCATCTGATGTATTTCCAGATTTTGCAAGGCCGCAATAACAATTATCATCCGGATAGAAGTTATTCTCGACACAGGAGAAGTATCAAAGTAATCTAAGCCTTCTTTCTGCTTATAACATTTGATTACTAGCCGAGCTTTATATTTATCAATGGAGCCATCCACTTGTAGCCCAAAGGCTTACAGCCCGGTGGAAGATCTACTAATTACCAGGTATGATTCTGTAGGATAGAATCGATTTCACTCTTGATGGCTTCTTTCCATAGATAACCATCTGGAGAAGATATAGATTCTTTATAGTTTTGAGGATCATTCTCCATCAAATAGTAAGAAAATCAGGGCCAAACGTCTTAGAAATTTTGGTCCTTTTGTTCCATCTAGGCTCATCATCACCTTCTTCAACTAGATCTTTACTGCTGCCAGAAACAGAATATTCCATAGTCCATTTAAGAGGAGTTAACTGTTTAGGAGATTTACAAGGAAATATATTCTCAAATAATTGTGCATTCCTAGACTCCATAATCGTGTTCGATTGAATATCAGGTACATTCGAATAATGCACAACGAACTTATATGCACTACTACTTTGTGCATAACTAATGAACACACAGTCAACTGTCTTAGGTCCAATCTTAACCTTCTTAGGAAGAGGCATTGTGACCTTCGCAAGATACCCCCACATTCGTAAGTATTTATACGAAGGTGTACGACCTGTCCAAAGTTCATACGGAGTCTTATCCATATTCTTTCTTAACACTTTATTCAAAATGTAATTCGCAGAAAGAATAGTTTCTCCCCACATGTTCTGTGGTAATCCGAACTAATCAACATAGCATTCATCGTTTTTTTTAATGTTCGATTCTTACGCTCAGCAATTTCGTTCTACTGAAGTGAATAATGTGCAGTAGTTTGGTGAATTATTCCATGTTTAGCACAAAAATCACCAAATGGTGATTCATATTCACCACCACGATCACTTCGCAGCACCTTTATTTTCTTGTTAAGTTGATTTTTAACTTCATTCTTATAAAGAATGAATTTATCGATAGCTTCGTCTTTGCTTTTAAGCAAGTACACATAATAATATCTCGTGCTATCGTCGACAAAAGTAATAAAGTATTTATTTTCGCCTCTTGTTTGGACAAATTTTAAGTCACACACATCACTGGACTAGTCCCAATGGCTCGGTACTTCTTTCAATACTATGAAACGAAGACCTAGTAAGCTTAGCCTCAATGCAGGTTTCACATTTATGATTTGAAGTAATTTGAAACCTAGGCAAATAGTTTAGTTTGCTTAGTCTACGTAATGCATTGTAATTTACGTGACCTAATTTACCATGCAACAAATTATGAGACTCAAACAAGTAGACAGAAGGAGTTTTTTCATTATTCATAACAGTTGGGGTTACAGCAATTACATTCAATTTAAACAGGCTATCAGTCATATAGCCTTTCCCAACATAAGCTCCTATTTTGGTAATCACCAGCTTATCCGCCTCAAAGACCATACGGAAACCATTCTTGCTCAGAAGAGACCTAGAGACTAGATTCTTGCGAATATCTGGCACGTACAACACATTAGTCAAGAGTAAGCTCTCTGTCAGATATCATCTTCAGGATCACCTTGCCTTTACCAAGCACTTCAGAAGTTGCAGAGTTTCCCATGAACAACTTTTCACCATTTGAAACTGGTGTGAAAGTAGTGAACATGCTCTTGTTGGAGCAGACATGGCAAGTGGCCCCAGTGTCTAGCCACCACTCCTTAGAGTTAGACTCCACCAGGTTAGCCTCACTAATCACCGCTGTAAGGTTTAGGTCAGACATGTCATCTAAGAGATGATCTCTCTCATTTCTAACCATATTAGCCTGAGGTCGCTGCTTGTTATCCCTCCGCGGCTAACGACAGTCTGCTGATCGATGCCCAACTTTGTCACAATTAAAGCACTTTCCATTGAACTGAAACTTAGGCTTCTTTCCTACTCCACCGATAGGCTTCAACTGAGACCCTTTTGTGGTCTTTTTTTATCTTTCCAATTTTCGTTACCTTGTTTGGCTTTAAAGGAATGAACTTTCTTGGTACCAGAACTTTTCAGAGTAAGAATTTCTTGACTTACCTTCAACCTTTTTGTTATTCTCCTCAATGCACAGCTTGATAATTAAATCATCGAAAGACATCTCTTTCCTCTTATGTTGCAAATAGCTTTTGAAAGCCTTCCACCGAGGAGGTAGCTTGTGAATAGCAGTAGCCACCTGTAGAGATTTTGATATAGTCAGACCCTCAGCATGCATTTCTTGCAAAAGAACTTGATATTCCTGCACTTGGCTCACCACTGAACATGAATCAACCATTTCGAAGTCCATGTACCGTCTAGCTAAGAATTTCTTAGACCCAGCATCATCAGTCTTGTACTTCTTTTCTATGGACTCCGAAAACTCCTTAGCAGACTTCTTTACCACATACACGTGATACAGAGAAATTCTGTAGGCCATCCAAGACATAGTTGCTACACAAAAAATCAGCACTTTTCCATGCATCCCAAGCCACACGCATATGCATATCAGTGTCATTTTCAGCCACGACAGGGGCATCCTCGGTAAGAAAATGTGCAAGGCCCAAGTGGTAAGATAAAAAATCATCTTATTCTGCCATGTTTTAAAATCAGTACCAGCAAATTTATCCGGTCGAATTGCACGATTCACCGAAAATGGAGTTGGAAATGATGGCAAAGGTACCGAGGCCGCAACCCTAAGTACTGGTAAAGGTATTGTGCCAAATTGGATTGTCGAAGCTGAAGCCGTAGGTAAAGTGGGGTTCACTCCAACATGAGGAATCCTGCCTCCAATTATCTCATCAATGGGAGGAATACCAATCAAGGTCTCCACAGGGTTAACAGTGGTCATTGCGGGATTTGGTACACCGGTAGCAACAATGTTGTTTCCATTGTTCACATCGTCATTTCCATTTGACGCCATTTAACTAGAGAATAAGCAACAAATAATTTAGAATAATAATGAGTTTGTAAACTAGAGATAGATTCAAGATCTATGTTATCAAATTAAAAAAAATACGGAATTGGAAAAATGAGAGAAAATTATTTAGTCAAATTTCTAACAACTTAACAATTATTTAAACATGAATTAAAATCATTAACCAATAATTAAAATCAATCATAAAAAGAAAAAGGTAAACAATTATATACTAATGATGGAGCAATCATGCTAGTAATTGTAAAATAATAATTACCAATCATTGTAAAATTATGTTTGTAGATAAAACCATGCAAAACCATATAGTAACCCTGCAAAACCACCTATTTGAAATTAGAGCAAGCAGAGACCAAACTTCCTACAATTTTTTTTCCTTTCTTTCCTTCTAATCCTGATCAACTTGAAAACTACCTTAATACATTTTATGTAAATAGTGAACAGATACTAATGAAACACATGAACTGATGAAAAGAAAAAAAATAACACGGGCCGAAAAAAAAAAACAGAACCTGAAAGAAAATTCACAATAATTGACGGAAGAAAAAAATTTTGATTCACCCAATTGAATTCGATTTAAGCTTGTTGAGAAAAAATAGGAGAATCAAAGTAGATCAATCAAAATCGAAGGCCTGTGTTTACACGGTTTCTTTAAATCGAATTCGCCTCCTCACCGGAGTGCAAGAGGTTATGATCGGTGTTCGATTTCTAGGATACAATCGGTTGTCGGTTCAAGCTGCACTACATTAACCGCCTCTCACAAAGAACTTAGCAAAGGAAGAAACATGAAATGAAAATGGAGGCTGCTGGAATTGAAGGAGGAGAAAACTATTTTTTTTTCTATTGTTGTATTTTCTGTGTTCACTTCCATCCGAGAACTCTTCTATTTATACCCATAGAGGAGGAGCCAACTTTTTAATGCATTGAATGAGGAGTTACAACAATGAAGAGGAAACTGATGTAATTCAAACGGATGACACTCATTGAAGATGAAACTGATGAAATTCAAAAGGATGATACTGATTTCCATTGATTTTCATTCAATATTTCCAACATGACCAACCATTTTGTCCATCTGTATTTTCACTGACTGTCTCTTTGATCCAACCCCACAAGACTCTTCTTTTCTTTTCTTGATCATAGAATGTCTTTGATGCATAGAAAATTCCATATTCATATCTTAATCTGATACCAACATCGATTATTGGATTGTCAGGGGTCCATCTTGCAGTAGAACTATCATAAGTTCCGAGTGCTTAGTAGTCAATTTCTATCATCATCGAGGCTAGTTTTGAGTACATGTTTTACTCCTGGACCATTCTCAGATGTATCTAGCCCATTTTCGTTGATCTTCGAAATCAGGTAGAAATCTAAGCACTCCCACATGTCAGTACCGTCGACACC